>OX337245.1:42445866-43786202 GCA_946965025.1 Blera fallax
TCCTCCTAGACGTTGATGTTCACCTGCTTTCTGAAGTAACCACTTAATTTGCACCGATTCGAGATGCATTATACATAAACGACTTGTTTGTATTCTGTAAATAGCAATTGTGTGTCTTAAGTGAAAGTACTTGCATAGCCACCGTTGGAAGCGCTGCGGCTTAATCTGAGATTATGGATCTATTTTCCAAATCGTAATTAAAATTAATAGATCACGGAAGCCCATAGGCCTCCAATGACTGGTTGAAAAGGAGAGGTGATTTTGTACCCCAGTCACCCATTAAAGATTAACTCTCGGGGCCAATTGTCAAAGCTTCAAAGATGTTGGAGGCAAAACGTAATGGAATAGACTTGCTCTCACGTTTTGCCTTACAGGGAATGGACTTGCTTTTTTTCCGTAATTGTAAAAAATAGTTTTTGATTTTTGATTTCTACGTCCTTTCTTAGCGTGTGGAGCACTGAAAGCGACATTGCTTTTTTGAAATATTGAAGCGCTAAAAAGGGAATGAATATATAAATCCAATTTATGTATAAATCGGTGTGATATAGGTCTTGGGTAATTGTTTTGTAAAGTACTGAAAAGTGTTAAATACCTTGACCGCCGTATTGGGACTAGTGCTTGGCTTTGATCTTAGATGAATGAAACTTTTTTTTGGCGATAAGTAGAATATCTATAAAGCATAAACTGCACACCTGACTTCATATTTCATACCTATTAGTTTATATGCAAATATTCGCACAATTCTATATCTAGAGGTTGATTTCGAAATAAGTAAACTTAACTGTTTGGTCGGTGAATTTAGGTACCAAACGTAGTTCTGAAAATCGACGATATAGTGCTTAAGTGCCAAGATATGTATGTATCTATATACTCGTATATTACAGAATTTCTTTGGGATTTGGTCAAAAACTGAGGAATGAGATCGGTTTCTGGTAGGACAGACACTTCCTGCAGATTTTTGATCTGGAGATCACAATCAATATTCGTATTACTACATATTAAAGAGTAAATTCAGCATAATTGAACGGGGTTACAGGTAGACGAGTAGACCCTTAATATGACAGAACAATTATAAAAAGTGGGTCTGACAATTCTGTCCGTTTGAATTCTGGACTAGCCATATATAAGAAACTTGGATGTTTGCAATATGACTGCATCGTTAGCGAATTTTAAAGATTAGTTTTCTTCAAAATGTTTCCAGTGATTTTGTTCAAATGAAAACAGAAAATTTCCGTACAAAGTCTAGCCAACGCGTCTGTAAAGGTAAGACAGAACGTTTTGATAAGACAGAACGCCATCACATAATTCTTCACAGCTGAGATGGTGATCGATACTTCAACGACATCTAAGTTTTTAAGACAGGAAGCTTCTCCGAATAGAAAATCATAGGTTGCATCTTGGGAAAAGGCAGCGTTTCACTTAAACCATACAGGAAAAGCAATTCGGTCCTTTTTAGTTAGAAGATTGGGGACATAAATAAACTTATACGAGAGAGTATTTTGATGGGACTTGTGGAGTTTAGTTGCTAGGTTAAAATTATAGCATCTACTATCTTTAAAGAAGCGTGCAGGAAAAAGCAGGGTTAAGAAAATAGTTCTAAGACTGATTAGAGAACATGGGCTAGATAAGGTCGCGAATACAAGAACAGCTGGCTCTGACACCGTTCGATACGAGCTTGTCACGCGTAGAGCTACACGTCTCTATACTGCTGCCATCTGCTTTCTGTACTTTTCTTGCCGTAGTGCTTCTGCCCAGAGTCATGATGGTTGTGAGTTATCGACATTAGCAGTCTTAGTTTGCTGGCCACAGGCCCGCCTAAATTTGCCATCAATCTGCTCAAAGACGTTGTAACTTTCGAAGCTTGTTCCTATACGGACTTGATCTGTTGCCAGAAAGAGGGCTTCGTATTTTGTGACAGCCACAAAAGTACTTCACACTTCACTTCACAGTTTCCTTGCTTCTGATGACCTCTGCTCCGATTTGAAAGTCAACAATGGTCGGGATCCTCTTCTTCGTCAATAGGACTATCTCGGTTTTCGCGGTGGCCAAGCTAAGGCCGTGTGCCTCCATCCAACAATTTAACCGTCTCATGACCTGATTTAGCTTCCTTTGTGCGTTATCGGTGTCTATTGCCGTAATCACTGCTGCGATGTCATCTGCGTATTCTATGTAGTAAGCCATCGTAGGAGACGTTCCAGAGGTCGGGGCCCAGGATCGATCCCTGTGCTGTGACAACCTTTCTTCGGGGGCCTTCTAGGGTGTCGTATACTAGCTCCCTGTCCTTTTTACATTAGAAACTTATTAAACCTTATTAATTTGATCGTCACCATGTCATAGTAAAGACAAAATTTAGATCGAACTTGCAACAACCCACTTAGAAGTCTATGATTGTATTGGTACGCTAGGGGGAAGAGTCTCCCCACACTTGTACACATTTTCTAAATGAGAGACTCCGAAATTCAGAAATGAAAACTGGCGTTCAACTCCAAGACAACGATCCTGAATCATCCTGTAGATCTACGCGGATATATTGGACCACCGCAATAAAAATCTCCAATTGACCGCACACTTGATAAGAATCTGTGTATGTCAGTAAGCCAGTCGGCAAGATACCGAAGACGAACACCCATAATAAGACGTTAATTTTGCTTGTGGCTCAAAAACTGCTGGTTCGAGTCCCATCGAATAATAGAAAACGGTAAAATCTTATTTCTCCCAACAATTTTACCAAAAGGGGTCACTGTGTGGTTGTAGAAAGGAACTGAAAGAGCTTGAGTGCTCTGAGTTGTCTTTAAAAGAAAAAAAAATTATTAAATAAATATCTGGGCAATGCCGGAGTGAGCAAAGTGAGTAAATTGTACACTGAACCTCTTTCTGAGGTGAAAATTACACGGCAATTATATATTTCTTATCAATAAACGATTTGCATTCAAGAACGTAATATAATTACGCTCTTTATCTATAATTGCACTTTTTATAACAGTGCGGTGTTTAAATAAAAGTAAACATATTATTGACATTGACTCACTTTTCATTTTTTTTTTTACAAATTGCCTACATATTTCGATCAAATGTCTCCATTCGCTCTCCATGTCTCCATTACTTAAGTCACACAAAACGAACACAGCCATTTAAAAAAAGTCGTTCACGTATAATTTATGATAATAATTTCATATTTCTCCCACGGTTCTTGCAGAACTTGCTCAGGCTATTTCAGTGCAAAGAAAAAGAAATATACTTTTAAACACTGAACCATATGCATCCATGATGCATGAGTTAGGCGGCGAGAAACATGTGTAGATTACAACAACGCTTTGGGTTAGGTGAGGCGACACTTATTTACGCGACTTACTTGCAATAGTGACCGTCCCGCTGAAGTGTCATGAGCTTATAGTAAACGATGTATGTATAGTAGACGATATTGCATCAAGATGTGGGAATCAAATTTGCACATGGTGATTCATATTTGTCAGCACTGGCAGATCCGGTTAAGATTTTATCGGCCCGAAGACAGGTGATATTTTACTGTTTATTAAATGTGTGCTATATGAGGCAATTAATGGACTACAACGAGTTTATTTAAAATTCATCTTAGGCGTGCCAAATATACTGACTTCTATTACCTCTTATATTGCCATAACCGTAGCCGATATTGAAATGAGTAATTTTTTGCATTTAAGTTACTAATGACGGAATTGCACTTAAAGTTACACACTATCATTCCAGGAATGACTTTTTTCGAAATTCTTCTCAATTTTTCTTGCTCATTGTTGGGTTTATATTCTTTGGGTGCGGATGTTTGGAACATAAATGTCGGTTAATCCAGCACTAGAGGATTCGGATTGCTTGATTTTCTTTTTAATTCCTTTCGAAAAATACACCGAAGAGTATTAATTTTCCTTTTTAATTCAGCTAAAATTTTTAAAATTCGTAAAAGAAAATCGTGAACATTTTATTGGAATTAAAAATTGAAATATTTTTATATTTAAAGGTGCCTGACTCTAAGAGAGAAAGAAATTATAATATAGAACTGAAGCCAATTACATACATATACAGTTAATCAAAAAAATCTGTGTAGAGGACTTAAATATGGAGAACCTTCGTAAAAAAAAGTGTCCTTCTTTTATGAATCCAACATTCATTATATTCAGATACCTTATAAATTCCAAAATAAAATAAACAGAACAAATAAAGGTTAGAGAGTATTAGGAACCTATTCATAATAGATTACACATCTAACGCCCATATAACGCCCATAGTCCGGGCGTAAATCAGGTTTAAGTGAATTTTAGACCCGACCATTTAATCAGGATTTTTTAAGTCCCAAAAATTTAAAGCTATGCTCAGCTCATAATACAAATGTCCCAAAGCCGAGCATAACGGATGCATTGCTCGTCGTAAACCTACGTTTCCAATGCCAATATAAAAAAGAGAATTTGCTACAGAACATTTAGGGAAAAGTCAGCACTTCTGGGATAGATAACAGTAAGCAGCGATGGTCACACGATGTAAAAGCAGGATTTGGACAAGGTGATGCGCTTTCATGTGACTTCTTTCAAAAGTTTGTGGTAGCATGTACTAGCGTACGCTAGCGGCATTGATATACATATATAATTGGCAGAACATAGTGGGATACCACTAGTGCTTCGCTGGTATTGAAGTGGAAGCGACCAAAATGGGTTTTGTTGTACATGAGGGCAAAACGAATTATATGCTGTCAATAAGGGACATGCTACATAGGCAAATTGAAGAGAACGTCACATTCGCAGCTATAACTTCGAGGTAGTAAGCGACCTTGGCTATGGTATTCCTAGTCTCTGAAATCAACAGAATGGCTAGGGCATCTAGAACGAATGGGCATCAATGTTCCGGTCCGCAGGGTCTGCGAATGTAACACGGAGGGAAAAAGCAGTAGAGGACGACATCACCTAAGGCACAATTAGAAGGAATCAACCAACTTGCGTGCGCAACTTGAGGCAGTTAGCTAAGCCAAGGCTTACTGGAGAGGGTTCGTTGGTTAAGGCCCAGGATCATTAATATTCGAAACTAACCAAATTCCACTTAAAATTGAAACCATCAAATTCAGACTGTTTACCTTTGTTGCTTGGCGACCACGATCACTCATGAATTATAATCCCGGCATGAGCGTAGCTATGAATGTATTGTTGGGAATAACATAACACTCTAGGTATGTCATTCATGAGTAATCGCAGATGCGCAGCCTTAAGAAGAGTATTCAGAAGTGCCGGGCAGTGGGAACGGCCCTACACTTGGTAGTGCGCATTGTTGAAAAAATTTTAGATTGGAAAGAATGCAGTCTGGTGGAATTTCTCGATATTGAGAGAGCTTTTAACAACGTCGAGCCTTGTGCAATTATACGTGCACTCACGAAACTCAACATAGTAGACCGCATTAAGAAAGCCATTACAGCTCTGTATTGCTGTAATGGCAAGTAGAAGGGGACTACAGGCACGAATTACATACTGGCTATAAGAATCTATCATCAGGCCTATATTTACGTAGGGTGTGATCGTATGATGAACGAGTATATCATTGTAGAAGGCCGTTCACCGCAACCATTTGAACCGAGTGCAATGGTTGGCTTGCATATACATATATCAGTGAATCTCTAAGAACTACCCCAACAGCTGCTCTAGATATGCTGTTCCACTTGCCACCCTTATATCCTTATACATATATCTGCAGTAAACAAGTGTTAGCGTGTGGAGCCACTCATATGAATGCCACAACAGTCTAGTCTACGTTCTGGACACTCCTCTATTTGCAACAATCTTGAATTCCTTTGGCAGGACACCAAAACTTTGAAACCGAATTCTCGCCAAACTAGTCTGGCAAGGCATCTTAGGTTACGAAAGGAAACCATGTGTTTCTATGTACATAGATTGATCTGAAACAAAATCAAGGGAGGTGTCTTTTCCAATTATCAGAACTTAAAAATCTCCTTCCGTCTCCCTAATCCCTGTAGAATCTTCCAGGCGAAGATCTAGGAGAGAAATGAAGCTTAATCGTATCTACAATGTAATATCGAAACAGGATTTCACCATTTTAGCTGACAGCCAAGCCCCAATTAAATCTCTTGAATCCGTTATCTTTAACTCAATAACTGTCCTTAATTGTCGCTTGTCTCTTAACGAGGTGGCTAAACAATTCATTTGGGTTCTGCCCCACAGAGATATTCTACGGAATGGCCGACGAGTTCGCCATGCCAGATAATCAGAATCTCGCGGTGCATATCGCTTAAGTTAAACTGCCAACAGGCTGTGCCTCCTCCCAAACGACTTCTGTAAAAGCTGCATGGATGAAGAAGAGGTAGAAACCATACAACATCTTCTTTGCACATGCGAAGCTCTCTCCGTCCATTGGAAACTGCATTTAGGAGCCTACTTTTCAACAACCTCGGCCAACAGTAGTTAGTTAGTTATTAGTTCAGTGGGTAGCTCTTTAGAGATTTCAGTCCTGCGGTAACGCAAAGGACCTTACTGGTGCTATCTAGTACAGCCTGCCATTGGCGACTTGATGAACTTGGTATTAAGATTCTCTCTCTATCTTAATATCTAATTTATTGTTATTTCACAACTTTTCAAGTTACATTTCCGCAGCTCAGTCGGATGGAAAGGTGTATTAGAGGGCAGGCTATGTATATGCACTTTGACTATTTATTAGCTTCACCTGATCACCAAAGTGATCCTTTTGGATTTCACTTTAAAGAATAGCGAACGAAGAAAGTTATGTACATATGTCCTTTCCCAGTAATACCTCCTTACAATATATTATCCATGTGAAAGTGTAGAATTCAAAATGAATTTCAATGTAATTTCGATACCAAATCTACGTTTGTTATTTTACTAAAATTCTGTGCGTACATTGTCACCGAAATCTTGGAAAAACGCCTTTTGTGCACATGTGTATGTATGCACGAGTATAAATATGTTTTTCTAAGCAATATACTTGTACCTGCACACCTACCATGACCTTAAATCAAATTGCTGGCCTATTTGTATCTATCTACGGCAAATGATTGAACTTGTCAGCAAGCCTATTATACCAGGTATCTCTTTGGCCAATGATATTTGATGAAATGCTCTATCACAGCACAATGAGTTGGCCATTACCACGGGTAATTTATCGACGTATGGAGTCCATGCCAATGAACAAGACTGAAATATCAGCTCTGTGTATGGCACCGGGCCTTGATCAGCGGTGAATTGTAGTATGACTGCCCACAACGCCCATATCATCAGATTGAATTAGGCATGAACAATTTAATGTCTATATCTGCATGTTGATGGGAAAATTCAGTCGAGCGGAAAGCTCTTATGCTGATCAATTTTATGCTATTTCTCTAATGTTAGACGTGGAAATTACCTGAGGTGTTGTTTAGCGTGATAAATAGCCGTAGACCAATTTGCACTTAATTAATATCCACAAGATCATAACTGGTGTTATATTTATTTATCGTAGATAAATAATAAAATGTAAACGGATACCTTACCAGAAATAGAAATTAATTTCAGTAGATAGTTTGTAAAATAGAATAATCAGGAAATTGGATATATTGATGACAAATATCCAGGGCTATCCTGACTGAGAGAAGCACAGCGACCTCCCTAAACAGGATCCCCCAGGACTATAGTAATCAGAAATAACATAAGCACTGCACGTCTTTCAGAGTTCAGGACGCGGAGCTTAACAATAATCCATACCCGGATAAACACAGAAGGCGTCCACCGCACCATAACAGTAGAACAGTAGCTCTTGCACTTTTTGCAGTAGACGTGGCAATACTGCCCATAGGAGTTCCGTTAATTGAACACTGCAGAAGGACCAACACACCGCTCCTGGTAGAAGGTGACGCTAATTTACACTGCACTGAATGAAGCAGCAAATATAATAATGATATCTCGGTTTTCTTTAAAAAATATACTTTTATAGGAAATATCCCTGCTGCAGCCAGGATACACAAGGCCCTATTAGGAGATGAGTAGATACATTGAACTAATTTATAAAATAGTTACACTGAGAACACCTTGCAGTCGTTCAAAGCACTGGGAGTATACGGCATTTTTCCTGCCCTACCACAAAAAGGACAGCGTATAACTATGCCGCATCCCCTCGGTTTAATCAGAAGATGGCTAAACCCTCGGGTACATACCAAGACTTTGGGGAAGGGTTAACGTAATTTTTATTCAAAAAATGGGAAGAAATAATCGTATTACCCGAATCCCTTATCAGCTTGACCTCATTTATGTTTAAGACTATAGAAAAGCCCTAGATAACTGCATGAAAATGGCGATGTTATAAGAAACACTTCTGCACCACAGTCAACACGCGTATAGGGTCGGAAAATCCACCGGCACCGCTCTATACCAGTTGATAAATTCAGTTCAGGAGGCTATAGAGAAACTGTCATTTGGACTGGCCCAGGACTAATATAGTCAAGAGAGACTGTTTCGTAAGAAAATGCGATGGGGAAATAAAAGAGAATGAAGCAGTTGGGAAGTACCGATTCAAGCAAAATACCATAAAGTGTACAAGGGAGTACATACGGATTCGAAACATCAATAGGACCTGGAGCTGGTTTATTATGGTCTAGAACCAATTATTCGGAAGACATTGTAACATTCCCCAGTATTTCCCTAGCAGAGATATACGCGGTTGAAAGATGCGCCCAATTAAGCCTCGGTAGGAAATATCATGGACAATATATCGCTAAACTGTCAGATAGCCAGGCCGTCATAAAGCCGTTAATCAGATCTTTTTGTTCGGTTGCGCCGAGTGATGTAGTGGTCTTCTAAAGATAATAGTAGCCAGGAATACACCTACGTACTAATCCACGTCCTACATAGGTACACTTCTCCCACTCTCCCCGCGGTATTGCCGGTTAGCAATCTATGCTCTTCCTTTTGTATTCTTCGCTTGGTTTTCGGGTCTTCTTTGCCAAATCGAGATCTCAGCCATTACTCAAATTAATCAAATTTCTTCCAGAAGACAATATCGTAAGGAAGATAATTATGGCGTAAAGTGGTAGTCAGGCTGCCGTTATGGCCTTGGAGTCCACCTGTAAACCCCTGGTCTATTTATAATAAGAAGAGATCCCTTTCTCTAGTTAAAATTTATCGCAATAACACATGAGTTGACTCTGACATCATTACAGGAAACTGAGTCATTGGTATTCACGTGGAGGAAAGAGAAATTGTCTGTTCGTACGCTGCTATGTGAATGTCCTGCCCTTGCCAAAAAAATAATGAGGACTCTTGGCACTCACTTTTCATGGAATTGAAGGATTTAATGAAAATCGAGCTGCAACCTCCTGGGATTCAAATCCTTATCTCGGCGGCTTTCCTTAGCTCTTTTTACGCTACCTCTCTTTTATGACCTGACTGTTGGCCTAAGTGAGCCGTGACAAGCAAGTCACGATACTAACGAAACCTAGTATTGAAATTTATTTTCAATAATCTGAATCTGATATTTTAGATATTTGTTGTATGTATTTACTTTAACAGCATATACATAGATTCAAATAGATTAAATCTTCAATACAATTTTCATTTTACAAATAAACATCCTTTAGTAGATAGACATTGCAATCTGGAAGAATTATTGTACATATGTATGTATATCTGGAGTAGGTACAGTAAAAGCAATAAATTTGAGGTACAAGGGAGTATATATTTTACGCATATGAGTTTCGTAATTCATCCCCATTGCAACAATAAAGGACCAACCATAATCACAGTCGTTCACTGAACTTCGCGGTATAAAGAAGCGTTTCGGCTTCGCTGTGAAAAAAAAAAGAAACAAAACAAAAAGTAAAATTTTAATTACTGCACCAGGTAGCATACATTTAAGCGGTACGCAGGTCAGTGGTGGTGTTGTGCCAACCGTTACCCAACGGACTCGGTATCGCACCGCGACGGGGGAAAACACCCAAGTGTGTGTGTTTCTTGTTAAAAATAAGTGAAAGAGACACAAAAAAAAAATATATATATATAAAACTAGTGATAGAGACACCAACAAATTATAGGTATACAAGTGATAGAGACACATAAAAATAGAAAATAATAAATATTAAAAAATTAAGTGATGGGTAGCAATGAGGGGTCCGCTATCCCCATAGCGGGATTGGCGGGGAAAAATTCCGCACCAGCCGATGAGGCAGTTATGGGTAGCCGCATACCACCAGTGGCTACAAAAACCATTATTAAAAGGAAGGCAAAACTTAGGCCAACTGCTAACCTAGTTAAGCGCCTCTCTCTGTCGGCTTCAGCCAAAACGCTGCGGGGTGAAGTAAGGATGGGGGCGCCATCGACCAAAAAAATAGCAGCAGTACAACAGCAGCGTCATCGGTCGGCCGACGATGACAAAGTAGTAGGTATGGATGATACCAACAGTTTCGCCTCGCTAGCCGCTTCCGAATCGGAAGATGAGGAAGACGAGTTGGAGTGCCTTGACTCCAGCATAAGGCATCTGCAAGAGAGGGTGCTCGCCATAAAGGCCAAACAGACGGCCAGAAGGGAGAAGGAGCACATTGAGCTTCAGTGCTCCCAGCAAAAACAACAACACCAGTTGCCACCAAAGATAGCAACAACAATAAGCGCAGTTGACAAAACTGCGAAGAAAGCGGCATCATCAACAAAGCTGACGCAAAAAATAAGCCAACTGCCGATAAGACAGCTGCAACAACAACAGCAGCCTAAGAAACAGCAACAACAACAGCAGCCGAAAAAGCAGCAGCAATTACAGCAGAAGCAGCAGCAACAACAACACCAGCAGAAACAACAGCAGCAGCAGCAAAATCAACAGCAGCAGCAACAACAGCAGCAACAACAGCAGCAGCAGCAACAACAACAGCAGCAGCAGCAACAGCAGCATCAGAAAAGTGCGAAGGCGAAGGTACCGCCTATAAATACGTACAAAATGGAACTTAAGGACACCATAGACCTATGTAAGTCGGCCATAGGTCATAATTTTTATATTAAGAGATTAAGTCAGGATAGGCATGCTATCCACTGCAAGACAGTGGAGGATTATAAAAAAATCAAAGATTTACTAAAGGACTCGACGACGGAGTTCTTCTCCTTCACCCCGAAGGGGGAAAAGCTGCAAACTATGCTGCTAAGGGGGATGGACTCGTCTATCGAGCCGGAGGAGCTCCTTCAAATGCTGAGGGATAAGCAGTGCGACGGGCTTGAGTTCGTGGGGGTCAAGCCATTCACCACAGCTAGAGCAAAAAGGGAGAAGCGAAAGCTACCGTTCTTCCTTGTTCAGCTTTCGCCCAGTAGCAAACTGGATGGTCTCAGGAGTATTAATGTCCTAGACTACCAGGTTGTGTCATGGGAAAGAGTAAAAAGGAGCGATAGCATTTTACAATGCGTTCGCTGCCAAAGGTTTGGGCACGCCGCGTCGAACTGTGAAATGCAGCCTCGATGCGTGAAGTGCGGTAAAAACCACAAAGCAGAGGAATGTTCTCTGGGCAAGGATGGGGTAGCAGATAGGGCCCAACTCTCATGTGCTTTATGTGGAAACTCGGGACACACCGCAAACTATCGGGGTTGTCCTAAGTTCCAATATATGAAGAAAATAAATCTGGTTCGTCAGCAGAAGGTCGAAGTCAAGCGTCCACCCGTTTCTAGTCAAACACCAGCCGTTACTTCCCAATGGACTTACGCCCAAATGGTGTCAGGCCGGGGAAACACGGTACAAAAACAACAACCGAAGGTTGCTTCACAGGTCCCAGTGCCTAAGGCACCTGAGGCTCAGCCTGACATGCTGGCTATTTTGCTCTCTATCCAAGGGCAAATGAGCCAGCTTCAGCGTCAGTTACAAGAGCAGGCGAAACGGGTGGACCAGATCTACGCATTTCTGCCGGACCTAGCGCACCAAAAGTCGTAATGGATACGTTGGCGGAGAAATCATTAAAGATCCTTGCGGTGAATGTGAATTCACTGATAAGGATCGAGCGAAGAACTGTACTTTTTAAGTTGTTAGAAGACCAAAGCCCTGATGTACTTTTGGTTAGCGAAACTAAGCTATCCCAGAAGCACAAACTATGGCACAATAAATATAATATTATAAGAAGAGACCGACCCAACTCCATTCAAGGGGGAGGTGTTGCGATCTTCATTAGAAAAGATTTACGTTACAAGGCTGTGTACAGCGGTGAAGTGCGGAGGTTTCAAGAACTGGAGGCCTGTATCGTGTGCATTCCTCTCCGTAGTGGAAAGAGGTTGTACATGGTCGCAGTCTACGCTTCTGGAGCTACTCAAACCACTTCATTTATAACAGAGCTCGAGACACTTTTTCGATGTCTAAGGCTGGAGTCGGAGGAGAACTATTTTATTATGGCTGGAGATTTAAATGCCAAGCATAGTGATTGGGGAAATAATATACCAAATTCTAGGGGGAACCTACTACTCAATTGGTGGGGTCTACACAATGTCGAGTATAGACTCGATTTGAAAGCTACCGATAGTCCGTCGTATCCTAGCGCCGGCTCCTATCTGGATCTTCTGCTGTTCGACGTACGGTTACAACTGACCAACACGAACCGACAAACGAGAAACTGCCTACACACATTCGTGTATGACAGTGACCATTGCGGACTTAGTGCCGAAATCACAATTCCCAACGAGATTGCGGAGTTGGAGGAGTTTGTCCAAACGTACCCCTACAATTACAGTAGGACGCGTTGGACACGCTTCTCCAGAGTATTGACAAGAGCACTCTCCTCACACTCGCTCTACCCACCGTCCAATAGGAAACTGTCAAATGAGGAGATCGACCTACAGCGAATGGACGAGACCATTAAACGAACGATGGACAGCACGATACCTCGGTATCAACATACTGACAACGTTGACATATACCGCAACGCAACAATTGACGCACTTCACCTACAAAAAAGTAGACTTCTGTCAAGATTAAAAACCTTGTACAGACGGTTTACTGACAGACAAAACTCGGAGATCAGGACACTTAAGTCGTTGATTAAAAACCTCCAACAGTTAATAAAAGAAAATTACAGACTCTCTGTAAGTTTGCACTGGAACAAAAAAATTCGGGCTGTAAAATCCAGCAACCCGAGTATGTTCCCGCAAATAAATAAAATATTTCGGAGGAATAATCAGAACAACCTGCCATGTCTTAAGATCCCCCGAACGACGAACACCGAACAGATACTTATAACAGCAGGCATAGATCCAGGGAACGCCGTCAGTGATGACAACTTCTTTGTGATCGAAGATCCGCAGGAGAAGGTAGAGGCTATAGGAGCGACTTTTCAGGAAGTGTATAAGGTGAATGATAGTATTTGCCCGAACCACGACCTGGAAAGTCGAGTCCTTGTGCACAACTTTTACCTTCAAAATGATATACAGCACTGGCGATCAGAGAACAACGGTTTCACCGAGTTCAATGACGATAATATGGCAAATAATGTCATCGCCAATGTGGAGGTACATCCCCCGTTCATATCGAAGGTAGAACTCCAAGCGATCTTCGAATCATTGAGAAGGAAGAAATCCGTGGGTATCGACGGAGTGTCTAACATTGTGCTAAGACATCTCCCTTCAGAAGCGGTGAACATTTACACCATCCTGTTTAACAATGCGCTGAATAATGCACATTATCCGGCGCACTGGAAAACAGCGGTGGTTCATCCTATTCCCAAAAGGGGTAAAGATACGTCCAATCCGGCAAATCTCCGGTCGATAAGTCTCCTTCCGAACATCAGCAAGGTATTCGAGAAGGTTGTCAATAGAGCCCTGTCTAAGTGGGTTGAGGACATGAATATTGTTCCGGATAACCAATTCGGTTTTAAGGCGGGGCATGATACAATACATGCCGCGTCTAAACTGGTGTCGGATATCCAATGGAACAAAAGCAAGAAACAATGCACGGGTGCCTGCCTGGTTGACTTGGAGAAGGCCTTCGATACCGTATGGCTAGAAGGACTCTTCTACAAGCTGAGTAGGCTGGGCATAAGTAAACCACTGCTATACATGTTTTGTAACATGCTCACCGGTAGACAGTTCATTGTGAAAAATGGCAATGTGACTTCTGCTGGTACGTTTGATATTAAAAATGGTCTGCAACAGGGCGCGGTAAATTCGCCGATCCTCTTTAACATTTACACAAGTGATCTCGTAGGATCTCTTCACCATGCTATAGCGTACGCCGACGACTTGATAGCGTACAGATCAGGACCAAAGATCGAGGTCATTGCAATACTCTTGCAGCGTGACTTCGATAAGATCAAGCGATATTGCGACGACTGGAAGTTAAAAATCAACTTCCAGAAGTCGGAAACCATCCTGTTTAGGACGTCGTTATCTGGGGCCTCTGCGGATACCAGAAAGAATTGGCGAAAGTTCTCAATCGTGGGACAGCACGGACAACCATTAGCGTCTCGAAATGTAGTCAGATACCTTGGGTTCTGGCTAGACCAGTATCTATATTTTAACAAACATATAGATGCTGCTCTGGCCAGAGCCAAAGCGGCTTTCGCCCTCACAAAGAGACTGTTTTATAGCAGCCAACTCGATGCGAGGGTGAAGGTAATCTGCTACATGGCCCTCATTCGGCCCATGCTCGTATATGGTTGTCCCGTGTGGTTCAACGTGGGAGCAAGCTCGTTGGAAAGGATTCGGGTGTTTGAGAGGGCTTGCCTTAGGGCCTGCCTTCGCTTATATAGAACACCAGAGTCTCAGTACATAAAATTCTACTCCAATGAGATCCTCTATAACAAGGCGGACATAAGCAGGGTGGATAATTTCTTGATCAAGATGATTCGAAGGCACATTGCAAGAGCAATGAACTCGATGAATAACCTGATCTCTGGGGCCTACTACCCCAATGATATGTATCATGAGAGAGTGCGCCTTAACGGCTTCATTCCCCCAGAGGCGTTCCTCTATTTAGATAGAGAAGGTCTGATACAGGTCTGAGAAGCGAAAGCTACCGTTCTTCCTTGTTCAGCTTTCGCCCAGTAGCAAACTGGATGGTCTCAGGAGTATTAATGTCCTAGACTACCAGGTTGTGTCATGGGAAAGAGTAAAAAGGAGCGATAGCATTTTACAATGCGTTCGCTGCCAAAGGTTTGGGCACGCCGCGTCGAACTGTGAAATGCAGCCTCGATGCGTGAAGTGCGGTAAAAACCACAAAGCAGAGGAATGTTCTCTGGGCAAGGATGGGGTAGCAGATAGGGCCCAACTCTCATGTGCTTTATGTGGAAACTCGGGACACACCGCAAACTATCGGGGTTGTCCTAAGTTCCAATATATGAAGAAAATAAATCTGGTTCGTCAGCAGAAGGTCGAAGTCAAGCGTCCACCCGTTTCTAGTCAAACACCAGCCGTTACTTCCCAATGGACTTACGCCCAAATGGTGTCAGGCCGGGGAAACACGGTACAAAAACAACAACCGAAGGTTGCTTCACAGGTCCCAGTGCCTAAGGCACCTGAGGCTCAGCCTGACATGCTGGCTATTTTGCTCTCTATCCAAGGGCAAATGAGCCAGCTTCAGCGTCAGTTACAAGAGCAGGCGAAACGGGTGGACCAGATCTACGCATTTCTGCCGGACCTAGCGCACCAAAAGTCGTAATGGATACGTTGGCGGAGAAATCATTAAAGATCCTTGCGGTGAATGTGAATTCACTGATAAGGATCGAGCGAAGAACTGTACTTTTTAAGTTGTTAGAAGACCAAAGCCCTGATGTACTTTTGGTTAGCGAAACTAAGCTATCCCAGAAGCACAAACTATGGCACAATAAATATAATATTATAAGAAGAGACCGACCCAACTCCATTCAAGGGGGAGGTGTTGCGATCTTCATTAGAAAAGATTTACGTTACAAGGCTGTGTACAGCGGTGAAGTGCGGAGGTTTCAAGAACTGGAGGCCTGTATCGTGTGCGTGAGAAGGTCTGATACAGGACAAAGTAGCGGTGCCGCTAATCTTCCACGTTGCCCGGACAGCTGTGGATAGGCGACTCAACTACGACCGAGACGTCGCGCTCAGCATGACGGAGTAGAGCGATAGCAGGTCGCGATTTGCGAAACGTAGTAAGGCAGCATCAGACATTCTGGTGGTTAGGGGACGGAGAGGGAACTCCCTCGTCGTTTCCTTTTGATTCAGGGTAGCTCCTCCTAAGGCGCAAAGTCGGCCTGGCCGGCTTACATAGGTTTAAGATTTAGGTGTAGGATAAAAAAAAAAAAAAAAAAAAAAAAAAAAAAAAAAAAAATATGTGTATGTATACATGTTACGTGTATACATATATTATATATATATATATGTATATATATTATGTATATATACATATATATAGTTTAGAATAAGGTAGTTTTAAGGCTTATTTTTTAAGGTAGTTGTAAGGTTTATTGTTAAGGTAGTTTTAAGTTTTATTTTTAAGGTAGTTTTTAAGTTTTTATTTTATATTAGTTTTTATAAAAAACAAGTTCTGTTTTCTAAGTTTTTTTTATATTTTTCTTAGAAGTCTAGTTATTAAGTCATTTAAATAAATAATCAAGTTTAAGTTAAGTTTCGTCGAAAGACATAGTTTTAAGCATTAGGTTTAGCTTAGAGCACCCGCATAGGGTCAGTAAGTTAGAATTAGATTAAGTTAAGTTAGTTAAGCTAGTTTTAAGCGTTTTTGTCTAGCTCGTAAGTAATAATGAATTCATAAAATAAAATGCATTAAAAATGAATGAAATGAATGGACCAACCATAATAGGCATCGACGAGTTTACGTCAGCTTTATGAAATGTCCCATTACATGCAAATAGTATGGTATGACCATAATCGGATTATTCGCTTGTGTGGACTTACGAGAAGTTTATATGAAATAGGTCAACTAGTACGAGAATTTGACAGCTGTTGCAAAAAGAAAAAAAGGAAAATATCTATGGCAATGGATCGTTTTGTCTCTAATCTATTTATTTTTTATATATGTATTTGTGTGCATGTGTGCAAAAATTCTGAATGGGAATAAAAACCCAAGAAAGATTTAGTTTACTTTGTTTCCACTCATCACTCACTCATTCTCTGATTATAACTCCATTCTCAGAGAGTAATAATATTTTACTTCGCTCTCGAAGAATGAGAAAACGCCACCTGAGCGGTCGGAGTAACTACTAAAAAATATTGATTGATGATAGTACTATAAGTTTCATATATGTACAATGATTACGGGTAACTAGAGTGTTTGACACAAATCGAGTGGACTTTTTGTTCGGTTTTGACATAAGGTTTTGCAGAGACTCCCATGCTAAATACTTTGCTCTCTCAGTGTGCATAATTCCCGTTAAGTACTTGGTCCACAACATCTTTACGACTATGGCGGCGTAACTTCGTAATTTAGCATTAACATGTGACAATTCGATTCAGTAGTATATTTAATAAATGTTATTATTAAAGATCACAAGTATGCAACTTATTTGTAAGAGAAAATTATTGAGTGAAATTTGCAGATGCTCATTAGGTCTGTTAGCCATTTCTTATAATATACGTGGATGTTAAATGCAATCCTTTTGTAATTAACACTTATTTTAAAATGTCAAAAATTGATAAAAAATGTGTATTTGTACTAGAAATGAATGATAATGCAATACCTTAAGTCATCTATTTTATTTCACATTAAATTAACCAGTCATAAACACAATTTTAATCAGAAAATGTTTTAATAAATAAGAGTATCCTTAATGTATCCGTAATTTATAGACAAATATCGTACTATAGTACGCAACCTTATTGCAGTCAGTTTGAACAAGTGAGCAACAAGAGCAAGTGCACCGGGTCTTTTGGATTGAATTTGGGTACTTTATCCTTAGATATTGACTATATGTATATCAACAAGTGCTTTAAGGGCAACCAAATTTTTTTTTTTATTACGTTCATTTTTGAAGAAAATATAAAAGATTTGTGGGCTAAAATTTCGTTATTATGAAAAAGCATTCCAGAAAAATACACTACCTGACTGCAGATTGCATTCTATGTATTCTATTTGTCCATACTTAAAGAAAATAACATAGAAAACAGACGATTGAAAAATAAATAGAAAGAATAGAACAACATCCTGCAACAGAAAGTAGCAAGAAAATATGGATGATAAAAGCTCTACCAAAAATTAGTGCTTTCGTTTGTGCGTGTCCCCACCGTATCTCGCATACATGGGAGCCATGTGTTTCTTATTGTCCTTCTTGATCATCGATTGAACAATCCGAGCCGAGGCAGCATTTTGCTCATCATCGCTATTCGGAAATACAACTGGACCTTCTGACTCTGGTTTCCTATACGACTTTGGTTTACGTTGAAAATAGTTGGCATAGTCGTTATATGGGCGATGTACTTTGTTATTGTGGTACGTTGAATAATGTTTGAGTCCTGGAGTTGTAAAAATTCCTTTTTTGATGCCATTGTGAACATTTTTAACACTTTCTCCGTAGTTGGTTCGTAGGACGGCCGGATTTGAAGCTATGAAGTCCGTATGTAGGCCGACGGGCGGTTGCATCATTGGATGTGTATCAGAATATTTCTTTGGCTTTTGGGGTAAATGTTCTTCAAAGTGAAGATTCTCATTGAGGTATGACTGCTGGTAGTTTTTATAGTTATTTTGAGGTACTGATTCTTCAACAACTGCACTCATTGCCTTCCAATCGCTCTCATCTGTGTCATATGGTACTGGTTTGGGCTGGAAACCGTATTCATTTTCCATCTGCGGTAGGTACTCTTCTCTGGCAGCTTTTAGTCTTTCGTTCATACCAGGTACGGCCATTTCCATTGAGATCTGCTTTATCCTAGCATGAGGGCGTAATTCAATCAGGCTTGGAATTTTCGGGTGTGAATGTGTTAGATCTTCGATAGGGCTTTTGATTGGCTTTAATTCTGAACTGAGGACAATATGTTCCTGATCCTTACTGTAGTGATTGATTTTAGATTGCGACGTATCATCACTTTCTCCTGCATCAGAGTGGGGTGAGTCAGCAACGGGATGAGAATTGGCTCCCACTGTTTTCACTATTGCATTGAATCCATTTTTAGAATCGGCTGTGTAGTGTACAGTTCTTATTGACCCATCTGGTTCTAGAACACTGTATTGGCCTTTGATTGTGTCACCTTCTCGAGACTCCCATTGGGACTTTACATCACCCGTATGTAGGTCTTTTACTCCGTAACTAAATGCATATCCCGGGTGGTCCTAAAAAATAAAAACAATCAATTTAGTTTCAAAAGGAACAAAATAATGAGATGTAGTTTAAATTTACTGTTCATGTATGTAAAAGTACATTGCTTACGTGTTTTTCTCTATTTCTAATCGAAATTTCATATAAAATAAATAAATTACAGGATGTAGGATGTGACCGCAAAACTAGAGCATTGCCATGAAAACATGTCTCTTATATTTTTTCAGAGCTTTAAGGATTATTTATATTGCATGAAAGTTAACCAAATTATAATGACATTATTGCAGTGCAAAGCAGGTGTGAATACAGTTATATTCCAATGATCCTCATAACCCTATCTAACCTAACCTAACTTATATTCCAATGATCCAACATTATTGAAACCACTAGTGTCTAAATTGAAAAAAAGTTTTGGAAGAGTAAGTAAAAAATTAAACTAATCGCCATAAGTTGCTGTTAAGAGTTCCTTTGGGTATGATAGTATGCGTCGTATTGTAAATGGTTATTCATTTTAAGGTTGAGATTTAATATCTCTGTTATATGGAATTTTTAAAATGTCATCCATAGTGACAGATAGTTAGTTCTGGCCTTGCCTACTACAGCTCACTGCACTAAAATTGTTCTATTTGGCTACAAAAATAATAGTTCTGTAATATCTGTGTGTCGTGATTTAAGGACAGCTTATGGTTGTCATTTCTCGCTTGCCGGCTAGCTAGAACGGTAGCGAGAATCTATGTTTGTAGTAAATTTGTGAAGCTTTGGAGGATAAACTCTCTTGATAATTTTAGTATAACTCTTACCTACTTCTCGTCTACGGTTTGGAAAATTTTGGAAAACAGTAGTTCTAAGCTTGATGAAAAAAAAACAAAAATTTCAAATCTGATCGATTTGGAAATGATCAGGTAGTAGATGCAAGTACGGGCAACCAAGTCTTGCACTTTATCTTTAATCTGTTTCATCTATTTGCAGATGGTTTCAAATGGATGCTTTGCTTATGGTTGCAAATGGATGCTTTGCTTATGGTTTCGTGTGTACCCTTTGTTGTGAGCCAGGATTGTGCCACGGAGGCAACTTCGGTGCAGGTAAGGAGGATGGCGGCACGCTCGCAGTTGCACGGCCTATCTCGTCGGACGGGGTGGCTCTTGTCTTCCTCCAACATACACCACCTGCCCAGCACAAAAATTTGTCGAGCCAGAAAAAAATTAAAAAAAAAAGAAAGAAAGGAGAGAGAAAGCTACTCTTCTCAGACCACGGATGGACTAAAAAAGGTAGGAAGGAGAATGGAGGAAAAGAAGAAAAAATTTTCAAGGCTTAATGCTTATGGCCAGGAGAAAGATCGGGAAGTACTTCGCGAACTAACCTAACTACACCTAAGTTAACCTAAGACTTAAACTAGACCCTTACCTAAGCCTAAACTAATTTATAGCTAACTTATAATAAACCTAAGTGCTGTTATACCTTTCCGATGTCCCTCCTTTCCACAGGTTCGTTAATAGCTCTATTGCGAGACAAATTTCCTGGGCGTGTAATTTTTTTAAATGGAGACCCGAGACATGCCAGATGTTGTTGGAAAAGGTTGACCTTCATGCTTCATGAATGGAGAGATTGTTCCACTAATTCTCTTGGGTTTTCGGATCCCCAGATGCATACAAAGTTTGTGTACGTAGCCATACAAATGGAAATGAGCCTCATCACTTAGAATAATTTTGTGTAAAAAATCATGATCTTGTTCATTCATTTCCAGCACCCAGTCTGCGAAAGTACGGCCCTGTGCGTGGTCTACTGGCCGCAATTCTTGTATCAATTGGACCTCATGAACATGTAGACCAAAATCTCAACTACGACGGCGATATTTCCAGCTGACCTTGCCCGACGAACACAAGTTGGAGTCTTCACATCATTAAGCTATCTCAGACGTTCAAATTTATCGATTAAATTGACTATTGCTGTGCGAGAAGCCGCTTGACCATAAGTAGTACGAACTTTGTAAAACGTTTTCATGATATTTTCAGCGTTTTTGTAGTGAATTTTCACTATTTCAACGTTGTGCGAGTATGCATTGACCTATATTTAATAACCTCCTACTTTTTACGCATCAAAGGTCTTCGCAATAATAGTTGAATGTTGACAGTTCAACAATGGCGAGAAATTAAAATTAAAAAGTTCAACTTGTTGGATAACCCTTCTCCAACGAGTCAAATGACCTTGCTTGTTCCCGCATAACAAACGATTGGACTCTATTATGGCTGTCCACTTGGTTTGGCTTAAATTTTGTTAAATTGTAACAAACAGCAACATTTTTTCTACGAGAAGAGCAGTAGGTATGCTCAGATCTCGGCAAATGGAAAAGGACAGAAACATAAACAGACATCACAAGTTTAAACGGATGCAGTTGTGGATTTTAAACTTTAAAAATTTATTAAAAAGCATGTACGCCTGAATTATGAATAATCAAATAGTATCTCCACTTCATGTTATTTATGTCTTCACATTCATGGGAAAGGACATGGTACATAACCAAGTACGAGTATCCCCCTCTCGTATTCTAGCTCGATCATGTAAAATAAGGCGTTATCTGGAGTGAGTGAAAGGAACTTCTCTGTGCGTACACGCAACCGCACTGTAATTTAATACTACCAACCCCAAACGCTAGGTTATTGTACGACAACCTGACTATGGTAACGACAACGACGGTAACTGTGAATGCGACGATCCATTAGCTATCGGATTTGGAACGAGTTTTGAAAAATCAAATTTTCCGTCACCTTGTGTTATTAACATGCGCTGCGCATGCGGCCCCTATGACCGCACCACAGCGCAATGTATGTAGGTGTGGGCATGATGTTGGGCTTGCCAAAAGTTTAACTGCACAACGATCTACCTCAGAATGCTATCAGATTTATTGACATGGTGTTTCCACGGACAATGAAAAAAATATAAAACGTTCACATTAAAATACAGCTTTCGTTTGCAGCTTAGGTTTGCTTATTTCAGTTATCTTAGCATGTGTTTTATTAGGTATAGAAAATCCCAGGTTTATTTATGGTCGATATACATTTAATAGTCTGCTTATCTTTTTTGCTTATCGCAGAGTAGGATCTGCATATATACTCGTATCTATCGAAATTCCCGCTGCGAATCGATTTGAATTATATTGATTCCCTCAATTTGGGCTAACAATATGTAGAAGCAGTACTCTGCGGGATATTTCATAAACAGCTCAAAGCTCCGTTGCACATGGACATATTTTCTCGACACATAAATACATATTTGTGTATATAAGTATGTATGTGTATCTAAGCCTACAGTTTCGTGCCAGTGATTATGGCATTTAGATTGTGGGTGAAGGGAAATGTGTGAAATACTACTTCACTTGTTAAGAGAAAACCTTTTCTTCCATAAATTTACTAGTACAAGGATTCAAAAAATGTCAGAAGCGGAGTGATATATTCTTTTATATTTATTGCGGTCAGTTAAAATCATTGATTTTTAATTTAGTAATTCGATTTATTTGAACCTTAAAACAGCGCTCACACTAGATCAGTATAAACCAAAGCAAGGTTAATGCCCAGTTTCACAGTGAGAGTTTAAACTCGCGTTTTGGTTTAAACCTCCGTTTAACAATTTTTCAGTTTCACAGTTCTCGTTTAAACTTTAAGTGAAGTTCAACTCGTCGTTTAAGTTAAACGACTGCATTCTGTCGTTTAAACTTTTGTTTAACATGTTTCAAAGGAATGCGGGTGAAACGAAATAAATAATGTTTTGATAATGTTGTCGATTACTGATTTTGGTGATATATGTAAGTGATGGGGGAAAATTATTAAATATTTGTCTTTTTATTTTTAATTATTGTTTTATTATAACCAACTCCAATAACAAATCAACGTCCGACTTCGAAAAATTCTCAATTCTATTTTTTACCTCAATATTTTTATTCACGTTTATTTCCGATTCTTTAATTTTCTATATAATCAGTTGATAAACAGAAAACAATTGCAAAAGCAAATACCGAATTCATTCGTCAATACCATAATTTGACATTTCAAAACAATAGCGCCGCCAACTTTTGTTCAAACATAGCTTCCAAAACTGCGTTTAGTAAACTGGAAGTTTAACTTACACTGTGAAACCGAACGAATTTAACAGAAAGTTTAAACTCTCGTCCAGGTTTAGTTAAACTGTAGTTTAAACTCTCACTTGAAACTGGGCATAAACCTTGTTATAGTTAATTTTAAATTAAAACTAATTTTTGTTAATAATAATTATAATAACTTTAAGCTGCAGGTAAATGTTTAACAAATTCCAAGAAGATTTGATTTGAGCAGTAATAAGAAAGAGGGTCGACTGAATGAATAAATGAAACATCTACATGTTTATGTATGCATGTAGCGTCCAATTACTTGTGGGAGTCGTTATTATTTCAGTTTTGCTTATACAGATATCGAACGCATGTCCATAAGAGCTTACATTTTTTCAGCTAACCACACAGATTTGAGTTTCAGTTTGTAATCCAGCGTCCGATTCGGCATCAACGACAAATAGTTTACTGTTCACAATAAATCTCTGCCTACTCACTTACTGAAAATAAGAAATGCATGATAGTAAAGGAAAAATGCATCACGATTCTGTCGACCTGTCTGTCTGTCGAACGCCGGCATTACGCGTATATGCACAGAAGTACGTCGATATACAAAGGCGTTTGTGTTCGACTTTTAGATGCTTGTTAGGCCTGAATAATTGTCGCCTGTCAAACTCACGTTTCGGTAATTCAATCGATCTGTATAAACCGTGAAAATTGATTTATCCGAAACTGATAAGCCGATTAATTAAAATAGATTCCGAGGGACTGGACCTGTGCCGGTCCCCAGCTTGTAATTTAGTCTGCGCCGATAAATGATTCTTTGAGCTGTTAATTAGTGATTGGTTGTGGCTAAAATGTATGTCTTGTTGCAACAGATATTATAGTTACGTGACTCATTTTATATAACGAAGCTAACAATAGTAATCGAAATATTGATCTCTCAAGGTTGTGTATCATGGAGTTCAATCTACAAAGGCTATCCTATTCTCACTAGTATGGTGGTTGCTAGTGCGAGCCGAAATCAGAGATTTATTGATTGAGAAAATTTAGAAAATGCGTTTTTCTGGGTAGGACTGCCGCAAGCAAAACGGTGATTTAAGTTGTGTGCGTTAAATTCGGTTCAGGACAGCATGCTAGAACAAATTTGTAATTTGTGCACTTTTCGGACTCAGTTGCAGAAATGATAATTTGTTGCACTGGAATAAATCAATATATGAATAAATACTGAGATTTTAGGTTACGTGTCTGAACTGCTAATATAAGTATTTGGTGGTAAGGCCAAAAAAATTAATCATATTGCACTCAACTGCAACGTGCAGCTGACTTTCTGCTGAACTTAATTGCGGGTGCCAACATGTTAAAAGAGCAATTTTAATTGACTTTTATCGGTTGTACATGTGTGTAGCTTAAAAGTTAGGTGAAAGAAACCATAAGTAGGATCTTGAAAAATTACGGGAAACTAGGTCAATTTTTTTGTTAGTTTTGACTATGTATGTGCATACATATATGTACACGCGAGTACGTAGAATGTTTTTTTTAGATATATTCATACATATATGTATGTAGTATTTATAAACATTCTTTTACTTGACGCATCCTTGATCTTGCGTCAAATCTATCAGTACGTCGCTTTATTGCTCTATTTCTTACAATTGACCCGGTGCACACCAAAAAATGAGTCATTAAAACCAGCTTATTGTAAGTACATTTTCGCGTTGAACATTTGTGTGAATACAAAAAAATTTTAGTATTGCAATGCTCAGTATATGACTGCGAGTTAGCAGAGAAGTGCAGTGAAGTAGGTACATCTCTTTGATTCATTTATTGATCTTCACTTCATTACATACATATGTACTTATGTATTTAAATCCACTGCGTACTGATTTTTTCTTTTCAAGTAAGCATCTGATTCAGTACTGTTTATGATCGGTGTAACTTGATATAATTTATTTTTTCTTCAACTACATAATTTTTTTCCATTTCATGCATAACGAATAGAATTGTCTTTAAAAAAATCAGGTATGGGCGACCTTACATATGTAGATAACAGAAGAAAACTGGGTAAATCCATCTAGGATTATACTCACATATTCAGGGGCATATTCCAGCAAATCTTCTTCAGCTTGTGAAAGTTTGTAGGGCAGAACATATAACAGCAACGCAAAAAGTCTACAGTTGAAAAAATGTGCACGAATCTGTAAATAAAATTATAAACCTTTTAAATTACACATTCTATACTATTTGAATGGAGAAAATTAAAAGTAGTAAATATATTCGATAAAGATTTTTACTTTTAAGAATCAAAGAAGAATTAAGAACATGACATGATGTTTATTTTTAAAGACTAAAGATAACTGTTTTATAAAAATAAGACAATAATTTGTATTTTTTTTTACACGTATGTTTATATTCAATACGTTCCTTAACGGCTTATGACATTTAAAAAAATAAAGAAAACATTTTGAAATGAACAGTTTTTTTTTTTAGATATGCACACAAATTTTTTAACCGGGATTTTCTATTATCCGTGATGAGCTCGGTCGCAGCCATCCCTGTTAGTCGAGTATCGACGGTATACATATGTTAAGCTCAAAAAAATGTGAGATAATTATTTTACAAATCAGAATCAGAAATCTTGCCATAGTGTGATGTATGTATGTATGTACATATATTAGCATTCATGTTGGATATATTTATAGGAAAAAGACTACATATGTATAAGAACATAAAGCCACATAAAACAAATGATTACTTCTACTTTTTTGCGAAACAAAATTCAAGCTGAGCTTTGTTTTTAAAACACTTTTGCATTTCTTTTTATTTATAATGTTGACAATAAATCGTTTAACTAACATTATTCTTCAGTGGATATGAGCAGTGAAAGTGGCGCAACATATGTACATCTAAAGGTCAGATTTACATAGCGTGTTTAAACCTGCCCAGCTTATTACTCTATTTAAACGCAAAAATGATATGCTATCGGTATAATACAGCTTTTATGAAAACGCTAGAAGTGGATGTGGTTATGCAGTCCGTTACTAGATAGATTTTGAATATACTAGCACCAAAGGTATCTTGCTAAATATGAGCTCCACCCAAACGAAAGCCATCTTAGTATCCTGCATCAATATTACTTCACAAACATAGAACACATTTAATTGAGTAACTTTACAATAAAATTTAATGACATTGCCAATGTTCAGTGATACCCGTGTAGTTACAATTTCGATCATTTTAACTGACCAACAAATTCTTCAATAACACCAAACTAGCAGGATTGATCGTTTATACTTAATAGCGAAGGCAAATGGTGCGTATTATATATTGCCTCATATCTATAAAGCAGTTGAATACTCTTAAACTTCTAATAAAAATTGGAGTGCTACCACAAGGCATCAAGCCATTAATACTCGAATTATATCTGAAACAAAGGCTTTTTGAGGAAAAGGATTCAAAATATATGAATGCCTTGAAACTGAGAATCAAGTATTTAGACGCAAGTTTTCCCCTTAAAAAAATTGGTTCATATTAAAAACAGACGAAAAAAAATCCTAAAGAATATTGAAATGTTATAAAGTATGTATCTAGTGAGGGATTCCAAGATGTTTGGTAAAGAGTGGCAAAGTAAAATAATATTCATATTCTATGTATTTTAATTGCAAGGAATATACTATATGTGGTTATAGTAAACGATTATTACGATTTGCTATACTTATTGGGAAAATATCTTAAATTTTGACAGCTTTACCCTATAGACCTTGAACTGATACTTTTACTTAGATCATTACTTCAAATTAAACTAATTCTTGAAATGACTTTATTTATATATGTACATATGTATGTATGTATGCACTGTACGCATTTAATTACGCCGAAAAAAAAAACACCTAATGAAATTGGAGCAGATAAAGTATTTTTAGCTACCGTCCATTAAAAACAATTACGCTTTTTGTATAGTGCGTACATACATATATGTATGTATGTGCATAGATACATACATACATACGAGTAGTTCGCTATTAGCTACTCCTCGATTTAAAAGATTAAGTGTACGCAGTCCTAGTGGATGGAGTACTACTTTACTTTCGGTTTCATGCCGTACAATTTATCTGTACTCAACTAATAGGCACACAGACATGCTGTAGATGTCAATTAAGTCCACACACTAAATAATTGATTTAGGTTTTCGCATCCAAATTGAATACGCCTGTAATCAATCTCAAAAATGAGTACGTCCAACACAGTCAGGATGAGAGAGCATGTCAAGCACATGTTATCCATTCATCGGCCAGTTCACGGTGCTAAATAAATTATCGCAATAAAAAGCGGATTGCATTCACTTCCTACAATCTCACATTGGTTGGTTTGTCTTTGCCAGCAGTTACGCTTTACCTTGCGTAAGTTTTTGCTTTAAAACATTAAACTAGTTACCACTGACTCTGCCGGTTATAAATTGAGAAACCATAAATACTCTATAAACATGCCCAACGCGAACGTTTTTCAAGTGGACGTTCAAAATCAGAAGACAATTTATTTCATAACCACTCGCTGTCAATAAATCGGTTAGCTTGCAACTGCTACCAGAGATATATTAATATTTCGGTAATAAAAACAAAAATCTCCAAGGAATTGTGCCTCCAAATTGGCTTAAGAGCTGAAAGAGTAAAACCAGAAGCTCCGTTAGTCTCAAAAGTGATACTCGTAAATGATCAAAGATCCGACGTGTAATTTGTTTCCAGTTTAGTCTTTGGCCATATGTATGTTGGCCAGTGCTCTTGAGCGTGTGTGCGTGTGCAAATTTCGAGTGCAGCGTTGCTAAGTGCGTTTCCGCAGCGGCCGCTGTAACTTGTATTACAGCATGTTTATATTAATTAAATTGTACAACGTTAGAATGTGCGATTTTGTGGGATATTCATGTTTTATTCACTTTTTTGTACCGAATAAATTTGAATACTTTATTGGTAGCAATACTTCAATGGGGCCGATCGTAAATCTTTCTTGGCGAAGTGTCAATGACTTATTCTAAGTCAATACCTTTCACATACCTTAATTCAGCACAAGGAACAGTTACTTGTCTCTGTATAGTGACATAAGTTCAACAATTTTCTACGATTTTAACAAATAAATTATTTCTGTGACTTGAGTGCTTTTAGTGAATTGGGTTCAATTCCGTTACAGCCGTAGTTCAAAGTTTTTGTTATATGTACATATGTTTTCATTTTACTTTTTCTTGGGGTTAAAACAAATCGAAACCGAAAGCGGTGGCGGTTGATCGCTTAAGAGGACACGGCATGTCTTAAGGTAGATAGTTATTTATACTCTGCCTGAAGGTACATCAACGGTTGATTTTGAATCTGAAGGTACGAGTCAAGTTTAAATCGTATATATTAACATTTTTTTAAGGAATCTCAAAATCAAACTTATTTTTATGGCTTCAACTAATTGAAATTGGACGGTGGTTGATGCGCAGTAGTTAGTATGTTGGACTACTGCGCGTAAGGTTCGGTGTTCATATTCAAGAAAACACCAAAAAGTCCCAGCTCTTGCGAGTGTCTAACAAACGTCCAAGATAACTGCCATGAGAAACTTCTCAACTACGCCTTACAGGTCTTTTTATTCATGTCAAAAATATAATACAAAAAAAACCATTATAATTTTTATTTTTATTTTGAAAATAGAAAAAAAAATCTCAGCAGTGAGTGCTAATTTTCGAGCTAGTTTTGTCTACTGAGTTTCTTAAATTGGACTACTAGCGTCTTCGAAAATTAGAAAAACTGTGAATTATCTAAATATTGCAGAATTCACTCTTGTTATTTTGAACTTAAATAGTGTATACTGCCAATTAGCCCCCTTTTACGAAGTAACTTCATACATACAGGGGTGGCGAGCTAATTCCTCTTGACTGTTTTACTGGTCCAATTCCTTGTTAGGTGGACATCGCACTTAGGTTCTTCTATCATGTCCTATTAAATTATGCTTGGGTTCGCCCATCCAGACGACAGAAATCCGAAATGGCTGAGTAGCCTGGAGATATACCATACATGACATTTGGCGAAATTTATTTATTGTACTTATGAAACCACTGGCTTCTTCAAACTCTGCAATCCTCGAAAATTATTTTCCAGCAATTGAGTTCTTATTGTCCTAGATGATACCGTTACAGCATAATTTGCTTCCATTCGAGCTCTTATTTCCACTTAAATAGCAAAAGGATTCCTTAGAGTGTTCTTCACTATCAGACTGTCCTCTCGTTTTGATGTTTTTTCTGGCCTGGATCGTTCCCGATTCACAAAAGTGCCAAGCTCCTGGAAATGATTTATGGCATTCTGCAATTTTTTGAAATATATGTACATACATATTTTCTTTTTGGTATAAATTCTAAATCAGTCTCCTTTCCTCTTTCGTGGAACTCTTTTTTCCCCATACTTATTTAAATTAATTAAATAAAATTTCAAGCTATTTTCATTTGAAATTTACTGGAACCTTCGGGTGTTCTACTTAAAATGCCCCAACAAAACATACACACAAGCGGTCAAACTTGTACGTATGTATATCGGGAGACGGTGATCCCAAATTATAAATTTTTCACAATCAAACAGTCAGTCATTGCAATATCTTTTAAAACCCTATGAAACTTTCAACTTAATAGAATGTGGTGTTATAGAAAAATAAACTTATATAAATTTCCCTAAGGGTGTGCTAATTAGTTTGCCAGCGCTGCATACCAAAACAAAAAAAAAAATATTAATTAATTTAAAATTTATAATTAAATTTTATTTAACTTAATTTTAAAGATAATCGGTCGAGCCATAGTCGGAAAAGTCAGTTTCCGATAATAAGCACTAAGTTAAGTCCCGTTATTCGACTTTTTGACAAGAAACTTGGTATGCTATCTCATGGTTATGTGGAACTTATATCAAATACAGTGGACTCCCCCTAAGTCGAATTGCCACGGGATACCATGATTTGTTCGAGTTAGAGGGAGTTTTGGAAAAATTCGAGTTAGAGAGAGAAACATTTTTTTTTTGTTTTAAAGCGTTTATTTAATAAAAAAAAAAGGTTAACATAATTTAAAAAAGTTAAAAAAAAAAAAATAAATAAAAAATAGGAATGCTAAAATATGGCGAAAAAATTCGAGTTAGAGAGAAATTCGACTTAGAGAGAGTTCGACTTAGGGAGAGTGCGACTTAGGGAGAGTCGACTGTATATGTATAAAACTTTTGCAAAATTTACCTTTGTAAAGAAAAGTTTTATTTCGCTTCGAATTGTGGCAAAACTGAGCTTAGTTATAAAGTTTGAACAAAATGGCCTAGACGTTTGGGCCGCAGTTGAGCTCATATACAGACAGACAGGCGTACAGAATTGATAGGGAGATATTTTTTTTAGTTTCTCTGAATAGTAATACCACGTTATTGCTATCGTAACATGTTGGAAATCTTTCTGGTGACCAATGTAATTTTGGAAGAAACTTTTCCGGCTAAATAATGTTAAAAAGTGGTGATGTCGACTGACTGACGTCTCTAACGATTTTTGATATCCAAGTGATATGCGAATGAGCACACATAAATATGTACATATGAAGCTGCAAAAACTTCATGTTTTCTCGATTTTTAAAACTTTCCAAATTATTAAAATAAAAATTTAATAAAAAAAATAAAGTTTTCGGATTAAAAAGACAAATAAGTTAGGTTTCGATATCACAAACCGTTCTCAAGATATCCCTTTATTGATGCCTAAACTGATAATTTATGTTACATATGTACATATATGTGTACATATGTATATCGCTTCTCTCAGATAATTACTTTCTTTCTAGTAGAACCCCCAATATACGACAGAGTTTCTCTTGACTAGTTTCATAAAAAACAATTTGTAAACTTGAACTCGCTTATCAGTTAACAAAATCCTAAAGTGTGAAGAACATGTTTGTTTATGCTAGACTACTAATACTTCACATTCTAGCATTGCCAAATCCCGCGTTCTTTTTTCACTTAAATAGCCTTATGCATATAGCACATGTAATCGTACTTGAAGAGAACGATTTTATTCTTTTTTTTTCTGCCCGATACAGTCGAACCCACTTACGCTTGCTCTACAATTTCTAAATCTTACGCAAAATCATAACTTTTTTTCAAGTACAGAGCTGAAAAAATTATTTTGACACATTTTCAGAACTTGGTTTTTCCATGTCCTACATGAAGTATTCAGGCAACGAATTTGAACAAAGTCAGCTGATGCATCCGAAACTATCCAATGAGTAACGTACTGTTATGTGTACATATGTATAAAGTTTTACCAAAAGTGTCGTACGCCCTCTCCCTTTAAATGCACAACATAGCAAATAAAATTTGATCAAAATCGATAAAATCGATTTCGAGCGTATTTTTATTAATCGGTGTTAGATTGCGATTTCGCCTCGAATTGTAAACTGACAGAGCCCAGAGATCGAGTTAAAGAATATGCGTCCAGCTGTTTAGGCTTCAGTTAAACGTAAATGTAGACTGATAGAAAACACACGTTACCAAGAGGAACATTCTTCTAGTTCATCTACCATGTCACAAAAGTCTACATACGAAGCGAAGTTACTTGAGCCTACTATTAAAATAAGGGAAATTGAAAGTTTTGCATGTGTATGATATCTCATTGTGTATTCTGATATCCTGATCTTACATTCTGGGAACGGGTGTATATTTACCGATGAGTGTAAATTTAATGTGTTTTTGGCGAGACGGACGGACAAAAGTATGGCGAAAGCCAAATACAGCATTCCACGTAAAAAACATTTGCCCCACTGTTAAGCACGGAGGGGGATCTGTTATGGTATGGGGATGCATGGCGGCGAATGGAGTTTGGGAGCTGCACTTCATTGACGGAATAATTAATCGGCGTAAATAATTAAGTATTTTAAAAACGAATCTTCTCAGGAGCAGTCAAAAGTTAAATCTTGAAATAAATTTCGTGTTTATGCAAGACAACGATCCAAAGCATACCTCGCTTCTCGTCCAAGAGTAAAGCAACCATACGCTCGGTCCAAGCTTAAACATACTCCACAATCCCCCGACCTGAATGCTATTGAGCATTTATGGGCTCATCTAAAGCAAAAACTTGGAGAAAGGACGGTTGCTTAATGCTTAAAATGTCTTGGCTGAAGAATGGGGCAAAATTTCACCCGAAGTTAATTATGTTTATTAAACTGTTAATAAATAACTATTTAACTAAAAAATTGCGGCATTAGCTACCAGGGCTTACAGGTAAAGGAACAAATTTTCATAGCGCCTTTTTATGAAAAATTCGGATTCGAGTAGATATGTATGTACATATTTCAAGGGCTTAAAAACACAAAATAAGATTACACTGGAGCACACTTCACGTATTATTAAATTTATTGGCACAACTAATTAATGCCGATCTCTCAAAGTGTGAGTATCCTGAGAAAGTGCAAGAGAAAGTTTCTGTCGATTGCTTTCTCTTGCACAGCGAAAAAGCGAAACGTGAACAACACTTACGAAAAAAAGCATTTTCGATGTTTCCAAAAAAAAATCCTCGAAAACGGTTTAGACGACTACAACCTTTACACTTTTAATTAAAATTTTGCGTGGGTCGCTGTAATTAAAACAGCTTAGTTGCACTTTTGCAAGTAGTATTCACTTATTTACAATTCACAGGCACTAGTCTATGTTCACATTTCAAGGACAAGTAAATAATTAGACTTGCAATAGACAAATGTGCTCCTATTTATAGTAAGTAGCTAGAGTTTCTGCAGAGCAACTGATGCGAGCACATCTCAAGACGGGTTTTGTGTGCTGTCGCTTCGCATTTGAGGTGATCACCATCCATCGAGTGTCGGTTTCTATTTTATATTTGTTCGGAAACAAATATCCGGTTAGGCCGGCACTCTACGTTTTTTTTTTGGTTTAGGATGAAGATTCAATTGCAGTTCAGTTTCCCCGCTAAATGTTTTAGTTGCTTACTTCTTTCTTTTTCACAAACATGCTGATAGCAGAGCGTGAAATGAAAAGTTAAAAGACAAGTATTTCCACAGAGCCACCACCAAAAGGGGAAAACATTGGGGATCATACTGTATGCTGCATTAGTGGTTTTGTGGCGTGTGTGCGAACAATTAAGCAAGGAAACCGCGCACTTATAGCATAAATATGGAAGAGTATCTTGGCTGGTGTGTGGATTGATACATAAATACCTACAACTGTAGAAACATTGAATAACTTTGACATTGAAAGTGAGCATGTTTCTAAAATTGAAAGTAGTTGCCGGGAGATTGAGGATACGGGGGCTTACTTTAAACAGCTTTTCGATTCATGGTACAGAGGATTTCTTCGCCACATTGTTCGTTAACGAGAGAAAAGGAAATGTTTTGTTATTCCTGTATACGTATGTATGTAGAATGAGTGTTAGAGGTGACTTGAGCGCATATGAGTAAGAAAATGCATACATATGTAATGTATGTGGTTTCTTAGCTATTAAAAATAAATGTTTATATGGAGTTCGCTTGCTTTAATGGATAATTACTAAGTCAGTAATAGAAACAATTATCATTTTAATTACCGACAAGTATTATTAGGTCAAGAGCCTTATGAACTTTATGAGGTAGGAGTTAATTAACAAGGTTTTCTGTATATTTTGTTAAGTGTCCTCATACATTTCTTTGCCTCACTTTAGGTCAGAGAAAAAAACGAGTGAGTGAAAAGTGGCTTTGATATGGCCACGATGTTCGCACCAAGGCACTCTTCATTCATACCCTTTATTGTGCTATAAGCAAAAGTAAATACCATTGTGGATACATATGTATGTGATGGGAGGGACCAGGTAAAAGTAAGGTAAACTACTGTGTGAACGCCCCACATAGGAACAAGACGAAATTAACAAGAGTGTTTTTCGAGCTCATCGACAATACGTACGAGTAATGTGACGTATCACAATTTAAACTTCTGGATATAGAGTTGGGCTAATTGACTATCTGCGGGACAAAACGTCACTAAAGTCGGCTCACAGCTTTCTCGCCTCAATATTCGTAAAGGTACATGGTCCTCTGATCAACCATCAACTGCATTGCCATGGTTGCGATCGACTCTGGTACTCTGGATATCCGAACCTTCCGAGCGACAAACATACAATCGGATGGCTTCCTTGTTTTGTGGCCGAGATACGAATGCGGATGTCTATGATGCCACAGCAACGAAGAAACAGCAATCACGACAGATCGCTACAACTTGCGCCTATTGTGTATCATACAACCTCCCGAGAAATCCAATGCCGCTAACACCAAATGTCGAAGACTAGTAGCAACGGTGCTACTCTGCAGGGTTTCACGGGCCCTCGACCAAGAAATCCCTCATTCTATGTGAACTGTCGCTGCAAACAAGATACATATAAGGCGGCGCCTGCAAGACGAAAGAGGAATGCTCGGGAATTCTACTAGCAGAAGAGCTGGGACGAACATCGGCTTCTTCGAAAGAAAAGAAAGTTAAAGTAAGCGATAGTAGCCAAACTTCGGTATACGAAACCAAATTAAAGTGAGGATAGCAATATCCAAACTTAAAGGCTGCTGGCACTAAAGCAGTTGGGAATAATCTAGTAAAGAGCATACATAAACGCATTTCAAAAATCTGGTAAGATAAGTGTATGCATGATAATTGGTATATGAGCATCGTTAGCGGATGTACAAGACGGAATCCGTCATCTGGGCCACGCGTTATTTTAATATCGGATCCACGTGTGTTTTGAAAGTCTAGGATGTAATTTCTGACGCGTCGGCTTATTGCAATAGTGTGTCAATCTGGTTGCATGTTTGGTGTCCGTCAAATGAGACTTAACTCATCTCGCTACAGCCCTTGTACATTACTGAAGTGACCCCATTGTCATTGGGGTTCTTTAGTGCAGTGTTGCTGATGATTTTTCATTTATGATCATCGTTTTTTATAAGAAGGTGGTCTACATGGACAGGCTGCATTAAAAACTGTAAATCACTAAAACCACACCTGCCCAGATCCCCAGAGCGCTTTATGTGAGGGAACGTACTATACTACCCATTTCACAAGTAAACTTTTCGTCTTAGTCAACTTTCCGGTTGCCACGGGTTCGTCATTATTATTACTGCAGTCGTTTTAAGTGCATCACATTCCCTCAATGACTCTCAACATACAGTCAACTATATTCTCTAGTGGAAGGGAACCGGTCAGCAATAATATCTGTTATAGTTTAAACATCGCTCATTTTTAAAAGAAACAGCAGATTAGGAAGTTGCTGAAGGCATCAATCCTTTCTTGTCAATCTTTAAACACACAGAGAAAAATTGATCAGCGATACACCCTGAGGCTGGGTGCGTTTTTCTCATTAATTTAATTTTAGTTTAATTCATTTGTGAAGCACAGATGGCGCTCACCTAGAGAATATTTTGTTCAACAAAATATTTAAAATAAAAAATGCTTACAATAGTGGCGTTCATTCTTTAGGAAGTCGTTGGCCATTAACTTTTCGTTCCAAAATAGCAAGATGAAGAGTCATAGTGCCTAAACCTGTGCTTGCAAAAATTGCCTGATACAAATTGTCTTGTCTTACATGCTGTTCTATAGGTAGATGCCTGGTGCATCCACAGGCCTTTTCCTGATTAGCTCCGTCTGACAGAAAACTAAATGGAACTCACATTGTTTGGTAAGAGCGAAATTAGAAAAATTAATACCAACTATTCAAATCAACACAGTTCCTCTAACCGAATGCCATACCTGGAAGTTATTCCAATAATGAAATAAAGACAGCTCTTGTTTGAAATGAATTTTATTTAAAACGTTCTGTTAAATTGGAGAATATTTGATTGCTGGGGTTAACCTTTTTTCCCTGATTTTAAAATAGTTCATCAAAGATGTTGTTTCACATTGACATAGCTACTAGCCAATCCGTTTCCACCAGAATAGCCCCCTAAGCCTCCAACACTCAACAAATGTCCATTGGTCTGAACTTTGTTATACACCTGTGGATGATAAGCATGTCCGATATTTTTCACAACCGCGTTAAATCCAGAGTGATCATCTGCCGAATACTCAACTATCCTAGTAGTGCCATCTGCTTCCTTGAGGGTGTATCCACCTAAACGAAATCAAATACTTGTCTAGTACCGAGCAGTAAGGAAAACACTAAATCTTACCTTTAACGCGATCACCATCACGGCTCTCCCACTGACTTTTCTGATCCCCAGTGTGTGCATCTTTTACGCCATAGTCAAATGTGTACTTTGGATAACGAATTGGTTCGTATTGCTTAGGCTCGTAGTATTTCCCTACTAATCCATATCCCAGATCTGCATGTCCTTGTTGTAAGTAGTGGCCGTAACGTGGAGCCTCATGTTTTGTAACTACCGAGTAACTGGTCCCCCCCTGAAGGTATCCTGCCGTTACCACGCCTACCATACCAATGATTACAATATTTGTTAGTGAATTCATTTGATCTCCTAGAGTGATTCTACTGGAGGAACTGATATTGATTTGAGGGTTTTCTCAAGCTTTTATAGCAAATCAATGAAGTCAAAATGTCGAAACATTTTGGTTGCTCTTGATACCTTTGTTGGCTATTCAAGCGTAATAAGTTTTTCGTTTCATAGAAGACTGTTATTGGCAAAGAGTAATTTGACCAAGAGTGTAGAGTGGGAGTGTTTGTTTTTTGATACAATTTGGTGTTCAATGAAAGCGCAAAAAAATAATAAAGGTTGATTCTTGCAATTCTTTAATGAAGAAAATGCCTTTCCGTGAGAACGGATATACATAGTGCTGCGCTGGAATATTTTAGATGCGCTTTACTGATATTTAAATTAGACTACATAAGATTTAATTAATAGGTAGAATGTTCAGCAGATTGCATGAATACGAAACGTACGCTTAACTATTTATTCGCTTTGCATCAAATTTACTATGTCTGGTATGTGATTTATGTTTAGTTTGGTTCAAAATTCTACAATGTTACCGTGTTTGTAGGTGGCGCTATTTGTAAAAGATATTTTTTCTTTGGTGTAATCATATATGAAAATAAATGAATAAATGAAACCAAGGTTAAGATACGATAGTCTTTCTTAGGACTGGCAAGGTGGCTACTCAAGATGTGGCCAGCGCACACTCAGAGGAAGTTAGGTAACCATTTAACAAAGTGTGTTCATTAAATAATTTGGATTGAGTGACACTGACCTTAAGAAAATATGTAAATATGTATAGGAAACATAAAACAGCACCTATTGATCCTGCTCATGTCAAGACTTCAGGGGCCTATACCACGAAACAACAATTTAACACAAAAACCGACGTTTGTTAAAAATGAAATTTTAATAAGTAAAGTTTAATTCTGTACCACAAAAAAAAAAAACCCGTTGTATTTGTCAAATTGAAAATTTCCCTAGATTTGTTAAGTCAGTTTAACAAATGATTGTGTCACAGCTGCATCTGCACAATGCGGAGGGTAATAAGTAACACAGTCAAAATAACTGTCTTGGTTAAAAATCGTGACAATAAAAATATTCTGTTCGGTCCACAGGATCAGCATCTCCAAAAAGAACTACCCATTGAACCAGGCGAAGCTATTGATGAAGCGCTGGAGGCTGCTAAAACTTGCATTAGCTAGTTCGCCAACGTTGTTGAAAAAGAAGGCCCCTAATTGTAGTTTCCTACGAGCGGAGAGAGCATCACATACACAAAGAAGATGCAGAATGGTTTCTTTCTCCTCTTCATCAATGCAGCCTCTACAGAAATTGTTAGCAAAGAGGTGCAGCCTACAGGGCATTCCCTGGAAGGTCCCTGTTGCCCGGCACCCAAATAACATGGATATTGAATTGTTCAGCCATCTCGTTAAGAGAGCGCAGTTCGCGAATCGAAGCTGACGGATTCCAGAGATTTGATTGTGGCTTGGCTGCCAGTAAAAATGATTGACATGACATTGTTCTTAATCCACTTTCCCCTACTCCTGATTCCGTTTCTCTAGTACCGGATAATCTGGACATCCATGAGAGACGTTCTTTGGCAAAATTGCCGGAAATAGGGAAATATTTATATATTAGTTTAATTTTAAGAGAGTTCTTGTACAAATCTGTTCCTTGAAATTTATATAATTTTTGTATGAAGTTCCACTCCGAGATAATACAGCATAATAGGAAAATTTTATTCAGACCTCATTAAAAAGCAATATTATGTCATTTAACAATTTCGAATTCATTCGATATATTTTGCCAACAATTTATTTTCTAAAACATGTCCGCAATTGTTGTTTCGTGGTACAGGCCCCAGGTCGGCTATCTTGTTAAATAAGTACCCACCTAGAGTTGCTTTTAAAACAAGTGCATAGAAGACGAGTAGACACCTCTTTTTACTTTACGATTGTGAGTTGCAGAAAATAGACTTTCATCATCAACCCGAGCACGCCGCTTCCGGTTGTCAAGACAAAGTGCTCTGGCATCCGCGATAAGTTGCTCTTTACAGCGGAGTTAGGTCTTCCTTGTTCTCGCGAACATGGGGGCTCTTAACGATGTAGCCAAATTAATGTACCTTATTTATGTACATTTCTCGGCCTTTTGGACTGTAGAATTCTCGATTATATTTTCTCCATCATTCGCTCTCCTCGTGAAAAAAATCGACAGAATATCTGATCTGCTATCCAGCTTATCGTCCAAGTGACACCGGTGTCCAAGAGTCAGTCTTCGTCGAATCTCCTAACTACCTCAAAGTTGAAGCCATTAACAGTGATGTTTTGTCCTAGGTTTCATTTTCAATTTACCGGAGAAAAACACTATCTTACTTTGGATAGGATCTTTTATGCGACATTAAGCAGAGTATGCCTTGTGCAAGACATTGTCGTTCTTTTATATGGGTCATATGCAGCTGACATTCGTAGGGCATACTTTCGTCCACCAATATTTGGTTAGTAATTTGGTGCAAAACATCACATCCGTATCTGAATAGCTCCGCTGGTAAGCCATCAACGCTGGCGGCCTTGTTACTCTTCAACTTATGCATAACTCCACCAAGGTTTTCTGCTGTCCTACCCTAGCTGTCACTGTCGTTATGTAAAAAAATGTACAGAAGGAACTATTTTATATACATCTAACTCTATCGCGGCATGTGAATCATCAACAGTTAGGTACAGTGTAGAATAAGAGAATCTCTTTCAGAGATTCGATCAGATGAAGGAGAGTATTGCTTCTACACAATTTGACATAACGCTTACGAACACCAGTGCATAAGCATACATACATATACATACATGTATTATGTAGATAAAACGCGACCTCTATTATTGGCATCACTAGTGTCAGGTAACAAGTCGAAGTAAAGAATGAATAAGATTATCAGGGCTTAATCCGCCTGGAACTCCTGTAATACCGTAGAGCTCCCCTACAAATATATTCCGCCGGCATTATCTCCTTCATTTTGTACGCAAATGGTGAAAGTTTCCTTTGTGTACACTTCAAGAATCTTAAGGCATCATGTTGATTGGAAGTATATACTATGTAGCTTCAGAGTATAAGCTCTTTCATCTCAAGATCTGCTTATAGGCACTAGAAACTTGACGTTTGGCAATGGTCGCTATATGTATGTATGTCCTGCGGCGAGGACGTTCAAACTAAGTTATATCCTGTAAATACAGTAGTTGTCCAAAAGTTGCCGGAACTTGACCGTGATTTGGACATTACCTAAGTGCATAAACAGAATATGCATTTGGGAATGCTCGCAATTTATAGTACCAATAAATGCATACTTTGAAAGCTTCACTGTTTGTATGGTTGGGATATAAGCTTCGAGTGAAGGCAACTACCATTCTTCCTAATTTGAAATCATACGATTTCCCTCTGTTGGAATTCATAAGCATTATTATGCAGCAAAGTTAAGATTCATTTTCGGCTATCAATGATGGATATCCAAACCGAGTAAACAAAAATGGAACTTTTTATTATATTCCACAGCATGTCAAATTTAATGAAAAAAGAATCCCAGTATTTTTCGAATTCCCTATTCGTTTTTAGCCATTGGTGCGTATTCGCACCCTAACCCCATTTAACTGCTACAAAGTAATTATTGTGGTAAACGTTATTTTGTTCCATGTCTTTTGAACATTTTCTGCAAAGATTCAGTAGGCGGTTCCGCTAAATTGAAAAAAAAATATATGACATTTTATCACTTTTCCTGTCAAACGTTTTGAGTCTCAAAAACAGAAGCAGAAAAGTGAGGCAGTAATTCTCTTTTAAAGAATAATAATGAATGTCGGTCAACGACAGCTCTCACATTTCCAAAGTGAGTTACTGATATCAGTTTTACCCGGCCCTTATGTAGTAGGAGTACGAACCATAGAGCCGAAGTTGGCGAAATCGGTCGAAGGTCGCCTAGCTGTGATTCGCATCAAAGCTATATTTTGCTGTATTCGAATCTTTACGGATAGCTCCGAAACTATTCAAGGATCTGGCGGGGGTGTATTCGTGGAGACCAACAACAGTAGATTTTAATACTCGCTAGGTAAACATGCCACTTTTTCAAGCAGAGGTCTATCTATCCTAATGGCTACCGACTATACCTACAAAGAAATTGCATTTGTATTGAGTTAGTGACAGTAAGGCTGCGCTTAAGGCCTTTATTATCTGGGACAAGGCCACATTGTAACTGTGGGAAACGAGATGTCCGATAATAATGTTCAGCAAGGCTTAGAGGACGTTTCGCTCAGGACCTGAACCTGTGGGATCTTCCCGCGTCCGCGGTCAGACAATTGGGTGTCTCACAAACATAATGGTCAATGGCACGCCACTCCAGGACGCAGGTGGACTAAGCGAATGCTCCCGAACATTTGTAAGAAATGAGCCAAAAAGACTGTAGACGTTCTCATGGGACATTTTCTTATTGCTTAGCATCTTCGTGTGCTAGCCTTAAGAGACACCACTGCTTGCGATGCTGGTAGAGACGGCGACGATTCTTCGGATCACTTCCTTTGTTATTATTCTGCCTTTGCTCGGATCAGGTGGCAGATCTTCGCCGCTGATGTGGTTAGGGCTGATGCGGTAAGCTCTCTGTTACTGAAGTGCGTTTTCAGATTTTCGGAAAGTGGGAGAAAATTTCAGTAAAATAAGTAACACCTGGTCCTGCTTCCTGGTAGTACAATACGAATTGCGTCTGACTGCTCCTGGAGTTTCCTAACCCAACAGAAAAACAAAATCCTCATGTGCTTATTTATTTATTTTAAATCTATTTATTTATACTTTCTTTATATACACACATATGTACATATGTACGTATAAGAACATAAAAATCCAAACTTAAAAGAACAAAAAAAAACGTTATTTTATTTTAGATTTATTACACAAAAGCTGACACCAGTTCAGCGCCGCCACCGTTCCTATCCAGACCAATTCCAGACGTTAATCGCGTTCAGAAATCTGTACCATTCAAGTCATCACGATAAAAGTCATCAGATACCCTGCGACGCACCCGCCTGTGACGTTCAATCGGATATGTACCGGCGTCATTTCTATTGAATTCTGTGAATCCTGTGTGCCCCGCAAAATTAAAAATTTTGAATAACTTGGGTAGATAGACAATGATACACGTGAAACAGATGTGAATGTACCAACCTTAGCAGTCATTTTTGTATAATAATCTGTATATACATGCAAGTGTTTAAATGGGTTTTTCACTTTTGGAGGGTCATATACATACATATGTACGTATTTGAGACTATAGTAAGATAAAACTGTTAGCTACTAAATGTTAATAGAATTGATCGTTTAATTACATTTCTGACATTTGGCAGTTCGTTTACTAGAAAAATTACAACGAAATGAGAAAAAAAAAATGCCTTGTGATAAAAGGATGACGGGGAATGTCGGTTAATTATTTTGTAATTGCTTATCCGTAGCCATCAATCAGCAACGTCAACAAACTAGTGTTCGAATATCAAAAGCAGCAAACCGCTCTCGTTTTTTTACTTCCACTCTTCTTTTTTCTCATTTACTGTAGTTCTCAATCGTCAATCACTATGTAATCGATAATCGTTTTGCGGTACTAAATAGGATGTTGATGAATTGACGAAAGATTTTTTTTTTCGAGAGCGCTTGATATGAATAGTTTATCTGCATGCAAATATCGTTTAATAATTTTTGTAATAGTACGAGTATGTAGTATGTGAACGATTTATAGAGAAAGACGATTTTAAAAAAAAAATTAACTAAGCAAAGCACTGAGGTTTTAAAACTATTTTTTTGTTTATTAATTGAAATGTGTACCTTACTTGAAAAGTATTTGTGACTTTATTCGACTTCCTTTTCAAATTTTGGTTATGTTTTGACTTAACTACTTTCTTTTTACAATAACGCACACCTTTTTTAAATTACGGATTACTGGGAGGAAAAAGTTGATCCCAAACCATCATCAGTGTTTTTGAAAGAGACTGACTAAACCTAGAAAAAATTAATATCACCGGAAAGCTTTAAAAGAGGCATTGGACGCTGCTCAGGCCTCATAGAATACAACAAGAAGATAAAAGTCATCATTTCTATCGGCAGCAATTATGACTTATACAGGAACTTCTACAGTGTCCCTAAAGAATTAAAAGAAATGAAAATAAATAAAAGCCCTAGGCCATGAGTTAAGGATTCAACATCACGCAATCGCCGACGTTATGTATGTATGTATGTATGTATAAGTGATCGGGCTTATTTAAACAAGATAGAGAGACATAACACATGATGACGGTCCAGAAAGATATTTAGGTAACCTTTACCTTAAATGTCTGTTAGATAACCCACATAGATTACCCGATTGACCACTTACTCTGCCATTACAAGTATGCTTTAATTGACAAGTAATTAAATTTGTAGTCACAGTATTATATACTTAGTAACATTCGTACGTAAGTTGAAGCAAGTGCTTGGATTCGCATTCCCCCCGTCGATTTAAGGAGAAATCTACTCTATCTTCTAATATTGATTACTTGAGTAACTGATTTCCTACTACTTTAACTTTGTTCTATTAGTTCGGCAGCCCGCAAATAATGAAAAAGTTTTTTTTTATAGAACTGTTTGCTTTCGTCTTGCAGCAAATAATCAATGGTAATGGTTCAAAATCAGATTCAAAATTACAAAATGGTGAAATCCCAAAACCGCAGCCTTATAGCATTTTCAAAATATGGTTTAATATTCTCGATAGCCGAGGTAGGTATGTTCCAATGCGACACAGTTGAAGCCCAACGTTGATGTATACTGTGTCATGGGCCCACAATTTAATGAAGTTGGCCACCGAAAACCAGCACAAATATAGCGCTCGGTGGTATCCTGTGTGTATATGATGTGCGCACGTTTTAAATTAAACGAAATATTTTTGCCTTATAATTGCAAAACGTAATTGTCCGCGAAAATATGCCCAGTATTATATACATGAGCGATTCAATTAGGAATTTAGTCATGCAATTTATTATGGTGACCTACTTAACTCAAAATGAAGGATGAAGGTATTATCTGCATCATCAAGTGTGGTAAATATTTTAATTCAGTTAGATTATATTAACATATGTGCATGAAGCCAGATTAAAGAAAAAATACTTCAATTTATTAAATTACTGTTAAACAAGAACTTTATCTACAAATAATTCAATTGCAAAAAGTTTTTCACAAAGCTTATCTCTTAAATTTAATGCTTTCCATGGCATAGGGTACACAACTAGTATTAACAAAAACAAAAGGGCGACTGAGGGGTTAAACATAAATGTAAGACGTAAAATTAAGTTTATTGCATTGCGCTTGTTTAATATGTCTTATGGAGGTCCAGTAAGTTTAATGACGCCGTTGAAGACAAAGAGGGGAAAAGAACGCCGAAGGAAAAAGAATGCCACGCTTTTAGTATATTTCACATATTTCGTTAGCATACGAAGCGACGATTTCCTTTCTAATCCCTGATCTTCAAATTCATCAACAAAGTCTATTCTGATATTGTGATCCAGAATTGACCAACTTCAAATTTGCAAAGATAGATATAGGTACGTATAAATTATTTTTTTATATATACTCCGGGTTAGATTCGAAGACTCTGCGGGCCGGAGCATTGGTGTCCATTCGCTCTATATGTCCTAGCCATCTTAGGCGACTGATGCGCAGTTCTTTGACTAGGTCGATGTCGCTGTACAGCTCGTCAATTTCGTCGTTGAATCTACGCCTCCAAAGCCCGTCGTGTTGGACTGGTTGCTCTTCTCCTCCGTCATCGCCCAGCACGATATTAACGTCGTACTTAGGGCATTGCTCATAGGTCTGGTCGAGGAGCTCGTAGAAACATTTTTTGGTAGCGTCGTCCTTGCCTTCTGTGGGGTGTGAGTGCATATTAGGCTGATGTTGGCGAATTTAGCCTTGATGCGGATTGTCATAAGGCGCTCGCTCACGTGTCGAAAGCTCGAGACTTCTTGCCTAAATCTGCCGCGTATAACAAATACGGGAAGTTGCCCCAACGCACAACCCACAACCTGGAGGATTTATTTTACGCATAAGAATAAGTTTCAGCTCCATTTCAGTCTGATGGCATATAGTCGCGTATATTTTACAATTTGATTTTGGACAGAAAACCGTTGATTAAAAATCTATGCATTTATAACATATGCAACAAAAGTTCATATGATTGATAAAGGAAACATATTAACCACTAAATGAATACAAGTAAATAGTAAATATATACAGAACAAACAAATACATAAATAATAAATAAAGAAACAAGCAAATAAATTAATTAAAGACTTAACAAACTAGTTTTAATAGTACTTCTTATTCTTAGCTAAGTAATTAAGTTTAAAATCAAGTTATTGTTTGACGAACAACATAACAGATTATACCGATTATATAATTTCATTATTCTTGTTTCAACTTTCTCAATATTGGCGATAACATGTAACTCTTCTGTAGAAAAATGCCAAGATTAGTTCAACATCATATTAAGAAGTTTATTCTGGGTAACTTGCAATCTACGTAGATGACATTCTGCACATTTGCCCGATACGGGGGACCCACAGAACATAATAGGTTGAAAAATGACTTTAAATACCAGGCACAAGTGATTATACACATATGTGGAATACAGATGCTGCATTCGATAATTCAGATGTTTCCTATTACAGTTCTTAGCTGTGATCTGAATATGTACTTTAAAGTTATCCTCAACTCATTCTTATGTAATATAGACCTTGCTTGGATATGCTAGTACTTACTTTTTAATTGAGCCATTAATGATCGCTATCATTATCGAACGCAAGTTATTTATAGAGTTCATCATACACTGCATGCATGACTGTGGTAAAATTTTCGTTCGACTAAAAATCTATATTCGGAAGATACCTTCCAACGATTCGCTTACGCACTTAATTATGGCAAGTAATTGGAAATCCGAGTGTATGACATGTTGAACTAATTTCGAGTACATACCAATCTACATACATATATCCAAGTTCCAGATATCCAACATAATCTGACATGGTTCTGCATACACACAAAGTTCGCGTCTACTTTCTATTAGGCGACAAAAGACTCCAGCACTTGTTGGGTATTACTACACTACTTTTATTACATTTCTATTACACTACAACTAATCGGACTTAAGGTAAATTTTGTCCAAATCCACGGAATGAATTCCGGACCGCTTTTCATTAACGGTTTTGGAACTGTCCATATAAACCATAATTGAATTCTTCTGAGTTATCTCGATGTCAATCCTTTTTTTTTCAGGGTATTTCGCTTGAAAATGTCTTTTACTACAAGGATGTAATCAGTTTTGTTTAGATTGACAAGAAGTCTGGCTGAAGTGCACAATTTTCTGCTTGTAGTTTTGTTTGTAAGTTTATCGGCAGAAGATGCACTTATTTATTACAATTTTGACTGAGTTTTCTATCTGGTTTATGCCATATAATGGCCAGCTCCACTCAGTCCAGCTTGAGCAGAAGTGGTACGTGGTACTCGTATATGCACATACATACATACTTTCTGGAGAAGAACACGAATTACGTTTTATTTGGTTTGACGTAATGTCCGCCATATGTTTTTATTTTGTAAAGTTTGTCCTGATAATTTATATGATATCAATTAAAATACATATGTAGAATTTTGTGTTGGACTATATCTAATCTCGACATCATCTGTGGAAGCGGTGACTTTTACTCCCTTTAAATATATTTTCTTGGGATGTAATCAATATCAAAGAGTGATTTTGGCTATCGATTTCGTAATGAACGGTATCCGAGCACCGAATTAATATTTCTTGTTATAAGTAACTCGCAGCCAAATTGTGAAAATGTGATGTTTTTTTTTGATTTTATATTATTTATCGCCTGTTAAAGAGTGGAAGGTGTGTGTTCTCCTCTCCCCCTATCCCTCTCTCCACCTCTCACTTGTCAGCGGGGGCTGTTGCTAGGGTGGATAACGTCACGCGAGTATGCAGTAGGTATTAAATTAAAAAGGGCATGGGTTTACTGGAAATTAAACTAAGGCGGTTTGCCATAGGGAGTTATTGCATATGATGTTCTAATGTGTCTACGTATATGAGCTGAAGCAGTAGATTTCTTTGTGCTGCTTTTGAGCATCGGATACATGTGATGGTGGTGTATCGTGTAGAAGATTATTTATAGTTTTCTAGGATACTGTTTGTGGGTATTTATACATATACAAATATTGGATACGGTGTTTGTGTATGAAGGATTTGATACTTGAGATATTTGGATATTGGATTTTGTTTTATAATCATTGGTTGCTGGGTGCATGACGAAGAGGCTGACAACGATTCCGTAGTCATTGTGCCGGGGGATCGGTGTGGTAGTAGCGTCTTGGGTAGAGTTTTGTTTTCTTTATCCTTGCACAAGTATCTGGTCCATCTTTGTTTTCTGTTGGTATATCAGCATAGCAGTGGGCCTATGAACACAAAAAGTGTTTGTTTTTTTTTTGATGCGCTGGAGGGGTGAAATCCTTTATGAATACTCGGTAGCCCATGCTGGCTTAAACACCTTCCAACCCTGTCCTAATTCCCCTACTAAAAAGAACTTGGCTTAAAATAATATCAGCTGTGCTTCGCCACCATTAATCAAGTTAACACATCTGCCATAAACCGTAAATGTAATTATAAATTTACTATGGGTAAGAGGACGCGTAGGGACTGAGGGCAATGAAAAGGCGGATTCTCTAGCAAAACAAGGGTCAACCTCGGAGTTCTCTGGTCCGGAACCATTTGCTGCAATTGGCAGGGGAATGGTGGAGCACCTGATAAACAACTGGATCGCGGCGGAACACCGGAGAAGGTGGTTAACTGTAGAAGGTTGTAGACAGGCTAAAATGGCTATTAAAGGGCCGACTGCCTACACTCATAGGGAAGTTCTAAGCTTGGAGCGAAGGGCACTGAAATGGGTGGTAGCGTTATCTACAGGTCATGGACATTTCGGGTATCATCTAAAGAAGATGGGTCTTTTAGAGGAGGATACCTGTGAACTATGCCTGGAGGAAATCGAGACGGCGGCACATATACTATGTCATTGTCCAGCATTAGCTAGCAGAAGAAGGGAGATCTTGGGACGCCACTGGGAAGAAACCCAGAAGATGAACCAGATTTCTGTTACCCATAACTGTGGTCTTAGCTTCAGACACTCATGACTTACTGATCATCCATTTGGTAAGTTATCGAAAATGGATAATGTCTACCGATAAAATATGTAGGTATATACATATTTAGATACTTGATAATGTGATATGGCCTTTTGATGGAATTTCAAATTTAAAATATACATATGTAGATCCGTTTGCATTTGCGAAAGGTTAACGCAAAGGTTGATATTTAAGCTCTGCCAATTTTCCTCAACCTATTTCACTTATGCCCAATATTTTAAGACGATTTAAGGGTATGTACATATGTATGTACATACATACATGCTGTTACCGTGGAGCAGCACAAGGCAGTAAAGAAATCAGGTCGTTACAAATATGAATGTTGCGCTACTAATTTAACCCAATCAGTTGTTTGCCGACAACTTCCGGGTCATATTTCGAAGAAGCATCGCCACGTAGTATTTCAGAAACTTATCATTCTCAGTGCGGTAGTCACACGTCAGTGCAGTTATTATACAGTTTCTTTTATAATCAGAATTCAACCACCACCAGCATTAATTAGATAACGGAACCTATGTATATCGTTGGCTTATTCAACCCCTAAAAGGCAATTTATAGTTGAGTTGTGTTGAATCGTGTCAGCAAATTATGGTTTGCAGGGGATTATGTACAGAATGTAGTCATTCATACCTACCCATGCATATATACATATGTATGTATGTACCTCTTAAATTCACAATGAATTCGACCTCAATGGAATGCAAATTTAGCAGCACTACCAACATATATATCAACTGCATTCTAGGGAGTGGGAGTACATCCGCAGAAACTGTGCGAAGTTTGCAAAGAATTTTTGGACGAAATCAAACAGACTTTCCAGCGACTGGTCTAAGCATAGTCGTAAAGAAAGTTCGTAACACTGGCATGGCGTGCTCGCCCGTTGCACACACATGAAGAATTGCGCCCACTTTGATAACCCACGAACCTCAACAAGTCCCAGAGCTCAACAACCGAAGATAAATCGCACAGAATATTGCGTGCTACCCATCCAGTTCACTCGATGGTTAAAGCATAATTACCATTCGCTTCGTTATTGCTTCTCTGTGAGGGTCTTAAATGAGCACATTGACATAAATTTTAGTCGCGAAATTATCTTTTAATTATCTCCCGGATATTACATAGGTCATATATGCGAGGAGGGCGAATGGAGGAGATGATACAACCGCGAACTCTACGAGCTGTATCAGGATGTGGATATTGTCCAAAAAGCCAAGATACGTCGACTATATTGGCTCGAGCGAATGGACAAAAATGCTCCAGCCAAGAGGATCTTCGAATCGCAGCCTCCAGGTTCGAGACGGCGAAGAAGGCCGAAGCTCCGATACAAAGACCAAGCTGTCGCGGATGCCAGAAAACTTAGTCTTCACAACTGGAAGCAAGGTGCCCGGGACCGCAGAGGATGGAAGGCAGCTGTGTCTCAGGCAGATACTCTTCAAGGGTGGGGAGCCCTTAAAGAAAGTAAGTACATATGGTCATAAGTAACTTTGCGTATGTATGTATATGTATGTTCCTTTACGTCCCAATATTAGTATTTATCATTTTTGGAAATTTTACGAAAACAGTATTAGGGACTCACAAGGTTTCGCTAGTAAGAACATTTAGGATACTTATCTCTCCTTATTCTCTCTGTGCAACTTCTGCACAAAGAGCAACTTATTTTTAGTATTATTATCCGTTCTACGAATCTCAGACTCTCTCCAGATTTATAATAAATGTATCAAGCTATAGACTATAGATTAAAAGTAATATATGTATTCTATGGTGTAGAATATTTGTATACGCTCATAAACAGTCTAGTCATTCATGTGATCCTTCATAAACGAAAAGAAGCGGTAATATCGTATTGATTCATTTTCATTAACGCCCTCGTTTTGTGTCAGGCTATTAATTAAACCGAAGCCTCAAAAGGCAAACACATCAATACAGTCATTGAGTATAATCAATGGATGTATCTAACATTCGATGACACTTCAGTTCTGTAGAATACATTTCGTAGAGATATAGAGTAAATAACACATTGCTCTTGGGCCCTCATGGGTGGATGCATAGGGTACTGGGTTTTTTGTTTGACTATCCCCACTATCGAAATGAACGTAATACGACACCTCAAGAAAATTTATCGTTTTCATCCCTCACTGAACAAACAAATTTAAGGGTTACTACTACGAAGGAGAGCATAACGAGTTGGTTAGCTTGAACTTATATCCTTCCATAACCGATTTTCTTTTCCTGAAAAATTACCCAACCATATTGAGAGATCAGGATATGTTGAAGATAGAAGTTTACTGAAGCAAAATATGTTTTGTGTTCAGTAGTTCCACCACTATTGATGGTTGTTTTCTTATTATATTCAACTATTGCATCAACATGTTTTCGCCATAGACACACCACCGAGAAGAAACCAGCTACTGCTGGTGGTGGCTGCAGGAAGTACCTCCTTAAATGTTGAGAATGGTTCTTTCATCGATGGGTGATGTGTGCTATCAATTGAGAAGGAATGGACTTGTTCCGTTTTAATCCCTACACAGAGAAGTTTTGTTAATGAGTTATTGTTCGGATGTCCTTTCGCTATTTCAACTCCATACATATATTTGAAAGGAGGAAAGGTACTTACTACCATTTGTTTTACAGTCACTATTCCGCAGAAAGTTTCATCAACCATCTAATTGTAGCTTCTAAGTTTTCCGTCACGGACGACGACTAAGCCGAAGAAGCAAACCCAGTAGATTTAGTCCCATTTCACCTACAAACTTTTTATTAAAACGAACTTCAAAAATTAACACAAAATTGAGGAAGTTGAAGCATTAAAAGTTCGATTCTTTAATTCTTCAAGATTGTGCTTGAAGTTTGTTTTTTCCTTATAGATTTTCTTTTTTCCGTTTTTTCATTTATGTACTCCCTAAGTTGAAAAAACTTTTCTGTCCATCTTTGTCCTCTGTTGCACAGGCAGTATTCCCTTCCCAAATGAACGCAGAGGAGGTGGATTTTCTTTAAAAAGAAAATAAAGGAAGACTAAACTAAGTGGAGAGTAATCTTCAGATGCTACTTGACTGTAGATTTTTCAAAGCTAATTTTACAGCTTTTAGATCGTAAAGTTAGGGATTAAAAAGCTTTAAGGTCATGCCTGCCGAAAGAAAATTAAAATAGCACGATGCACACAGTGGCATAAAAGGAAAACACGATCCAGGGAATGAAATTAAATTATCGTATTTTAGTGAACCCTACCAAAGGATTTGGTTTTGTTGGAGAAAGGCAATGAAAGTTGGCTGCATAAACCAAAGGAGTAGACCAACGTAACGGTGAGCGGAGAAGGAGAAGCAGAGTTTCTTTCCCATCAGTGGTCACTGTGAATATAAGAAATGTGCATTTAAATCTTGACAGAATATAATTTTCACATAAATTGCAGTCGAATTGGACAAGTTTAAAATATTTATGAATAAAAGTTGACCTCTTTTGAATAAATTGTCAGAAGCTAAAAACTTCAAAGTTCCTTCCACTTGGTTTTCTCTCTTTCAGTGATGTGTTCATGGGTGTCGTTTTCTCGTATTTTACCTAAGCCGGAGGTACTTTGCATTTACTTTTGGCATATTTAATGAAAATTTGGGGTGAGGTTTACCGTTATGCATTTGAAAGTGAATACAAGGTCTAACAGAATAGAATTTGAAGTTGTTTCATGTATGAACTAAATTAAATGGGATTATTTTGGCGGCTATGCGTTGCGGATAGATTTTGACCAAGGTGATAAGCTTTATAATTAGAAAACGTGTAAAAACTTTCTAAACATGTAAGTTGCACTCGAATGTCTACTCGTTGGCCTCGACCACCGTCCTTCCGCATATACCTATTCGTATGTACCCTTCGTCTACAAAGAACGACAAGATTCTTGGAATATACATTTGGTAGGCAGTGTCTTACTTAGACTTGGGTAAAAGTAATATTTTCCTTATATGGCGTCCAATAGTTTTTTTTTGGCCAAGTACCAAGAATAAATGAAATTCCTTATGTCTCGGTCCAGTTGATAATGTTTGAAAAGGCGATATACATATACATATATAAATACATATAGTTGTTAAATGCTATCATCCCTTATTTGGCAAATTTAACGTGTCAAAGAATTCTAAGAAAAAAAACTAAATTTTGGCATTCGTCTTCGTCCAACTTTGGTGTTTATTGTAGAGCTCTTCTTCTTTGGTAGCAATAGAAGCCAAAGAGAAATTAAACACCTCTTTTTTTCACGAAATATCTGGAGTTATTTGTAAGTGGGTTAACAGATTAGGGGTACGGTACTCTACGATTCATTACAGATGCATTAAAATTTTTCTATACACTCATGTGCAAACAGTTGAAAAAGTTCAATGCAAAAATGTTAATATTCATTTCTTGCTCGCCGTAGCTTGCAATGGGATGACGCTTTCAATATACCATTTCAAGTGCATTCGGATTTTGAACCTAAGAACAGCAGCTTAAGTACTTAAAAGGAAAGAAATAATTTTTAACTTCTAACCAATACCGTATGAAATTAGTACTTCATAACCTGTTTCTGAGATTCAAGCTCCGAGGCCCCAGCTCAGTAGTCCAACGTACTAACCACTTAGCCAATACATTAAACAATGATAGGCTTATAGGGCAGCACACTTACATACTTATATAAACGTGAGGGATAAGTAGACAAACACCATAATGCAAATTTTCATATGTGTACATATGTATGTATGTATAGCTAAATGATCAGCATCAGCCTCCGAGTCGGTTTAGCCATATCCGTCCATAGATTATCACTTACTTCTATAAAAGGCAAATCAGATTCGATGTATATATGTATCTGCCACGAAATTTCCGAATCTAACAAACGAATTTGAGTGCAGTTTTCTCCTGTAGATTCAGAATTCTTCTGCGGAGTTTTTTCTATACCACATATTAAGTTTCTTTTAACAAAAACCTTTTAAATAAACAAAAGAAGTATTAAATTTGATTTTTTTCCAATTTTTGGTGGTTTATCTCAATTTTTCTTAACTCTCCCCAAACAGAACTAAAATTAATTTACATATCTATGTAGAACTTTCATTAACAAATCCATTGGTATATATATTATCTCTGTACGTTGTCTTAGAGAAAAGTTATAACATTACAAATACAAATACAGATTCTTGGCGCAACGGACCGAATGTGGTCCAGGGCCTAGCTTCTCGCGACCATTCGTGTTGTGCGTGTTATATTTTTCACACAAATGGAAGGGACCTACAGTTTAAAGCCATATCCGAAAGGCAAATTGAGAAGCTTTCTCTTGACAGTTATTACTCTCGGACGTTTATCAGATATTCGCGAGAGGTGGGACCGTGAAAAACTTTTTGGTGTTCTCTGGGATTCGAACCTCGAACCTCACGCTCAGCGATCCAACGCACTAACCACTTGAGCCACGGCGCCCACATACAATGTTATAACATTATTTTAACATAAAACATATATTATTTGCATTGTATTGCGAATACGATCAGTGGAGACCATTGCCACTATCGGTGCCCAAGCGGCGTTCGTGTCTATGCGTGTTCATTCTGTAGTTACATACATATGTACATATGTATGTATCAACTACTATTATAAAATGAAGTTGATATTTCTTTATCTGGTGTTTGTAAGAAAACGGCTGAACCGATTTTAGTGATTTTTTTTTATTGATTACGAAATGGCATGGACTAGGTTTAGATAAAGCTACTTATACAGTTTTGTGCTTGGGAGACCACAAAAAGAGACAACATAATTTAGAAACACAAATAACATCAACTTTGCCTTTGTCGATTTTAATCAAATTAGTTTTGTCGTTTAGAGTTTTTAAAGACGCAAATTTCAAGTCCGAAATTATGATTCTACGTCATCTAGAAGCTGAGCAATATCCAAAAATATCATTTGTAAAATTCAGAATTTGATTAATTTTTCATTGATCATGTCTCCCAACCATGTCTCAGTGGTGATAATCATTTTTTTTGTTCTTTATTCTCCTTTCGCTAAATTTATGAGCAGAGGCGAGTGGCTGCCGATAGAAGGATGTGTAATGTATTTCCTTATTCTTATATTTCTGTTATAAAAGCATACTGGATGGGTTGTGTGCATGTTGTGTCTGTGTGTGCTGCGGTAGCGATTCCCAATGGGGTTGTTATAATTGAGTTTGCACATTTTCAGTATTATATTCAGTTTAACCAAATCAGTTGGTATGCATTTCAACAAATGCGTCAACTAAAATTAGTAAGAAATATTCTAAGCCTGATATTGGGCGCAGGGGTAAAGAAACAAAAACTAGGCGAATGTCTCGGCTGAGAAATGTGCAAAGTTCCACTGTTATTAGACTTGGTTCTGTTAGTGAACAGTTTATTGTTATCGGTGAAAATGTTGTCCGACCGTGGAGCCTAAAGAAAAATTCATGTTTTCAATATGAACTTTTCATTTCATACCAAAAGGAGTCGCATGTAGGTACAATGTCTGAGGTTTGTAGGTTTTGTGGTGCACAAAAGTGGGCGAAAGAATCTGCTGGATTGTGTTGTTCAAGCGGAAAAGTACATGTTCAGAAAAATCTGTAGGTGCACCGCGGAAACCACCAAAGAGCATTCTACTGGGTGATCATCTTTAGTCAAAAACTTTTTTAGAGAGTCCCAGAAAGTTTAACTCAGCCTTTCAAATGACCTCCTTTGGTGATAAACGCATAACAGAAGGCAACCTTATTCCGACTTTTAAGATTTGGGGTCAAGTTTACCACCTTATCGGAACTTTAATGCCTGACAGTAACGCTAATCCCAATTTCCTACAAATCTATTTCATGGGGAATTCAGAAGCTGAAAACGTTTCTGTCTTAAAACTGGCAGGGGGCGAAGCAAGGCGAGCACGGGTCAGCTAGTATTTTATATACCGTCTCTCTGGAAACCGAAGCAGTGCATGTGTAAACATTTTAGAAATCAATCGCATACTATTAAGATATCGCCGTTTGTTCATTATGCAGTACTACCTCGACAATGTGAACCCCGAAAGTGTGAATTATCAAAAAATGTGAACCAGGAAAGAGTTTGTACACATTACATACATAGGTACTCTAAAATGTGAAATCAAAACCAATTCTTGATAGTTTATCTTTTCACAAGAAAAATCACCACAATTTAGTTTAACTGTGAAGAATTCTTCATTGGTGTAGGTATCTGCTTCCTTCTTAACTCAGTTTTTTTCTCCTGTTTTCTGGCGAGAAGTCGAGTCGCGTTGGTCCTGCGCACAGATTTGAAGCACAGTTGCTTTTTACTTTTGTTTGTGAATGCGGCACGTGTCTTAATAAGAGTTCAGTTTCCGGTGCATTAAAGTTAATGTGAATAATTGTTTTTAAAATGTTCGGTTATTTCAGAATTGCTTGTCTCGTTTACCTATTAACATCGTTTTGGTATCCTTTCTTTTACTTTTCGATAATCAAGTAACAAACCTTGAAAATCTAAACTGCACATGTTTTATTATCGAGGTTATTTAACATGAAAAAGTCTATGTGATCAAACTGTTTAAGCGCACCAGTCGTGAACAATTTATTCATGCATTTGATATAGCCACACTTTCTTTGGGCAATTTTTTAGAATGAGTAATAGTCCCAGATTCCCAGCCAGTGCACATTTTTCAAAAAACTTCAAAATGGTGTTTCTGATGGACCTCGCGACCTATTGTGCCTATTATATTTTTCGCATAAATGGAAGGGACCTTCGCTTTAGATCCTTATCCGAAAGTTTTTTTTTAACCGACAAAATTTTTTATGATAGTTATTACCTTTGAACGTTTCTCAGACATACACTGTAGGACAAGCAATTGCATCCGGATTCGCATTCGCCCAAACATCGCATTTTTTGGCATGGCTAGCACGTATGCCTTCGGTCTCTCAGCCCATTCGTAATTCAGCTAGCAGCGAGTTTAGACCGATAAGCAAACACAGTATAAACTTTGAATTAATAAATTACATTTGTCAGTTTCACATTAGCATATTAAATAACAAAATACATACCTTTCACACACAGTTGTTTCGGGAGATTGGAACCTCGAACCTCGCGCTTAGTAGTCCAACACACTAAGCACGGAGCCATGGCGCCCACAAAAAGCCCACGTCTCTTAAATATCTGAAAAAAACCAAGAGTAATAAATGTCATAAGAAAGCACTGATTATTAACTTTATAATACATGCTACACACTACATATGTGATGCCAAATGATCCTAACCCTATTTTAAAGCAAAAGTTTTTCTAAATTACCAATTACATCTGTGTATCTCTAATGTAACAATAAAAGTTATGCATCGGACTTACTAAAAACCGTCGAAACAAAGTTCACGAAATACTCAGTTAGAGTATTTGCTTTATTAACTCCTAAAAGATAAGTAACCGAAGAACCCCTTTTTAACTAATGCTATGCAATAAAATCGAATGCTAATGAACTCGGAATTGTTAATTTATTTAATTTTAAAAGCACATTCTAATGTATGCCTCTTGGCTGAACTAATTTCCAGTGATTTATAATAAAGTTAAACAAGTCAACTTGAGAGCGGTGTAAACAAAATCAAAAGTTATTTGCCTTTAAATGTCCCCTACCGGGGGCGCCATACCTCGTCTGTCTTACGTGCTCCAGCAGTGTGCGTGTGTTTGTGTATTTGCATTATAATACACCCCAGCACTTGTATTTATGATTGTACATAATTTAGCAAACAGAAATCAATCGATTCCACTCGTTAAATCCGTTTATCTCCGAATACCTGTAGGTAAACATTTATGCGCCTGGGCGCTGATGATTCCAGCTTTCGTTCTGCAATTTGGTCCCCATTGATGTGGATGTGTCGCCGTCGTTGTTGTCGTCGTCGTCACTGTTTTTGGATGGTGAATATGAATAAACATCAATCAGGTCAACAGGAAACTGAACAGATTTCGCAAATTGCACTTTGCTGAAAATCAATCAATTAGTGAACAAAGCGGTGAGTTCGCCACCCGGAACTGAGCACAGTGTCATGTGAAGTTGTGCTCGCAAGGGAGTTAAGCGCTTAAAATATTCTCAAAGCGGATAGTGTCAATTGTAAGGTCGACCTTTTGTCACATAAAGGGTGACTGGGCAGACGATTTACATTCACAACAATAAAGTCAGCACAATGAAGGATTTCGATAAGGTAATTTATGCCCAGCAATTGAGTAATATTTTCCAACCGATGGCATTTCCCAGGGATCACACTCCGCAATGGCATTCGTTCTATGTATATACTGAATTGAGGACACTTAAACGTTCTATTATACTTTCCCATAATTTTATGGGCTTTACTGCCATATTCATAGTCGATAAAGATCCTTTATCGTGCGGGTAGTAAGAAATTGTGGGACGAATAAAACGATTTCAAATGACTAGTGTGAAATGGTGTATCATGTTGGTTCAGATTCGACAGAAGGTCTGTCATAATTTGGTTCTATCTTAAATGTAAAATTATTCGGAGAACTTTGTACTGCCAACCTATGCCATTATCTAAATGGAATATAAAAATTTTTTGTACAATTTTACGAGTTTTTTTGATAAATTGTTGATAAGCTATGCATGTATGTACGTACATATGTGTCGTTTTATTATTAGAAAGCTTTCAGTTCTAATTGTGATGAATTTAAGTTGTAGTTTATTAGGACGGTAATTCAATTGAAGAAACTTTTACATAAATGTAATTGGGCTTGGAATAAGAATATTCAAATTACCAGAAATACGCCGACGTACATGATACACCTGGAAACTGGCCTACCACTGTTGTATATATTCACACTGAAAATGCACTTCGCCTACATAAGGAAAGTTATGTCGCTGCCAAGTTATCGCCTTCCAAATATCGAGGTAACGCACTTACGTCGACGGGAGCTACAATTCTTTAGGGAATGGACTAGACTTGGAAGCGAGCATAATGTCCCGGTAATGTTGAATAACGTTATATCACAGATAATAAACTGTATTTCGACGATTTTTAAAGTGAGAGGAGAGCTTTTGCATCTAAATTACATGCCCCACAGAGCCAATCGCGATGAGGAGTGCACACTATGCAATTTACGGATAAGGGAAGATGTTTACCATTTCCTATGAATTTGCCCCATTCTAAAAACGATGCGGCGAAATCTTTCGGGAAAGTACATTTTAACTGCAAACGAAATGGAAACCATTTTAAACGGTCAAGATTGGATAATACTATATAAATATACAAAAGCTGCGCGGAGTTATCGCCAACAAATTTTGAACGAAGACTTTTAAACGAAATAAGATATACATACATACATACGTAAATATATACGAAGATCAGTTAGTGAATTTAGCTTATTATTAATCTATATATATAAAAATGAATGTTTGTCTGTATGTCCTTTATAGAATCGTAAACTATGCATTTGATCATGTGATGATCTTTAGCAAAATTGTTGTGCATGAGCCCGCGAAGGTTTCTGAGTTGGTACGACCAATTTTCGACAGATGGCGCCACTGTCATTCCAATCAATTTCATATATTGCCGTGACAGTTCATGCTGATTTGAATTGAAACGAAAACAGCGAACGAATGATGACGTTTCGAGTTGTGGGTGACATAAGAATTTATGTAAATTGTGAAATTCATGTCCGGCTCACATGGAACAGACAATATTGTCGTTTTTCGAATAGTTTTGTGCATTTCATTGTGAGTTAAATAAATAATTCAATCGAATTGAATTTTCGTAGTTTCCGTGAGCTGATTTTATTCATTCTCTACAGTGAACTCACGAAGATCATCGAATGTGTATGTGAAGGATCTGACTGCTGATTGACGTTCCGAACGCATTTGCTGTGCAGTTTTTTTTCGGATATCATCGTGAGTGGAATTAAAATCGATTTCAACAATTCTCGAATGCTGACTTTTTTCACTCCAAATTTTCCTCAGCGAATTGGTGATCACCGTCAATATTAACATTTCCATCCGTGTGTGAACAGCCGGTTCAATTGGATTGGATACATTGTGAGATTCGGATTGCTGATTGACATCTAATAAATTCAAACGCATTTTTCACGTCGTTCCCGTACAATTATGCCTCCAAAGCGAAAAGCAATTAGCCGATCTACACCTCAAGCACGAAAGAAAAGAGCATTACGAGCCTCAGAATCAGACGAGCAACGAGCGTTAAGCCTGGAAAATCTTCGAGTACATGCCGCTGAGACCCGTTCGTCTGAATCATCTGAACAACGAGAAGTGAGGTTAGAAACTGATCGAATACGTACTACTCAGGCCCGTTCGTCTGAGACAACTGAACAACGGGAAAGTTGGTGGCGTTGCAACGCGCGCAGGGTACAGCTAGTTCTTAATAAAAATAGTTAAAGTTTTTCTTATATATGGCTGACGGCCAATGCCAATGCTAAATATATTGTGAATTTGAAAATATTGAAGTTTATGAGAAATAAAAATATTATATTATTATTGTTATTATTATTATTATAATTGGGCTTGGATTTGACATAATGATTTCGTTAAATATGACTTAAATTTTTTTTTAGTAAATTTAAGTGTTGTATTGCAATACTTTGTAACACTTGTCACAATGAAGCATTCTTTAGGTCATCCGGAAGCGGAAAAATTCAGCTGAATAGAGCAAAAACAGCGACGGAATGTCTTTCATATTACATATGGAGCCAAAAGTGAACGAAAACTTGCGAAACTGAGCAAAAAGTCATTAATTCTGTTAATACTTGTACATACTTAGAATCGCGTATTTTTCATTTTCTGAACGCCTGTAATCTTCTTTCAATTTATACACTTTTTGTTAATTGGATTTTAGGTCAATAAAGACCACAGTTGCCCAAGTTCGTGAAATCCAAACCAAAGAGAAAATTTAGATGCCCAAATGCAGGGCCACCTAAATAAGTATATAAACCAGAAGGATCATGTTTTTAATGCTTTTATAACAATTCTAATTAAAGGTGTAAAATATAAATAAATATAAATTAATTTTTCAAAGTAATCAAATAAAAGTGATGCATTTTTGCTACTCGCGAATGCCAGTGTTCAAATCCTTCGGTACCGATGCAAATACAATACAAACTACTTCAAGCAGATGCTGGTGAAGAGAGATCGACCTGCACGACGTTAAAGGTTAAGGTTAATGGAATTGAAATTTTAACTCAAATAAATACTTCATACAGTTTCTTAAATTTTCCTGCTTTTCAGGACATTTCGATAGCGTACATGTGTGCGTTTGTCTGTCATACACAAATATGTAGTCAATTAATGTTGGCGCCGAGATCCGGGTGAAGGGTCCAGTATATTTGGATGGCTGCTTTACATATAAAAGTCTTTTTATATTCAAAATTTGAATATGAACTGGATGGGAAATCTTCGAATCTAGTACGTAATACCTTTTGACTAAGCGACCGCATTGTCAATTTTTCGGCTTCCCACTGATTCCTTTTAACCGACCATTGTTTTAATTGGTTAATCCAGGAATCGAAAGTACTTGAAATGTTATTATGTAATTGCAATTTCGAAATACATATAAGATGATGAGACGATGAGTGCTCCTGATAAATAATGCTTGGTTTTGCCTAAAATTCTGTAAAGTAGAAAAGAATATTTTAAACAAATTATTCACTGTCCTCGTTTGTTTCATTTATAGTGTAGTATTTGTGTGTGGTCTAAGTATTTTATAAAAGATCATAAGGTTTTTTAATTTTCTTATTTTTGTCATCCAACGCACTAACCACTTGAGCTTAAGTGGTTAGTGCGTTGGATCGCTGAGCGGGAGGTTCGACGTTCGAATCCCAGAAACACCAAAATTTTTTTTCACGGTCCCACCTCTCACGAATGTCTGTCACGACGTCCGAGAGTAATAACAGTCAAGAGAAAGCTTCTCAATTTGCCTTTCGGATATGGCTTTAAACAGTAGGTCCCTTCCACTTGTGTGAAAAATTTAACACGCACAACACGAATGGTTGCGAGAAGCTAGGCCCTGGACCACATACATGCATACATACTTCTGTTGCGCCAAGTATTTGTTCTTTTTTGTTTTTGTCAATTTTCCTTTTGTATTCACTTTTCTTGTGCGTGACTTATTCAGTGAAGACAATAGGAAAAATTGCTGCATGTGGATTTAAAATGAGTTTCACATTAATTTCTTATGATAGATGAGTATCCGAAATCGTTTGCAGTATTTAAATACAGTCGACTCCCTCTTAGTCGAATTTTCACGGGAGATCAAAATTAGTTCGAATTAAAGAGATTTTTGGAAAAACGAGTTAGAGGGAGGGATTAATATATTTTTTTTTGAAAGGAAGGCAAAAAAGGGTCGAAAAATACGAGTTAGAGGAGGTTCGACCTGTACTTTGTATGCAACGAATTCGAGTAAGTACTTGAGTAAGTACTTGAAAGCGCCTTATCCATGGTAAATACATGGACCAAGAACTGCGGACTTGCGGTTAACCCGCAAAAGACTGAGCTGATCCTTTTTACAAATAAAAGGACAATACCAGAATTTGATAAGCCATCAATTGAGGGGACTCCACTTAAAATTTCTGAAAGCGCCTAGGAGTTATCCTAGACAGGAAATTGAACTGGAATCTCAATATAAAAGAAAGAGCAAAGAAAGTAATGGTAGCTTTTTATGCCTGTAATAGGATATTCGGTAAAACCTGGGGTCCTAGTCCTAAGATCATCATGTGGCCCTACACCGCGGTAATTAGACCGATACTGACATATGGTAATTTAGTCTGGTGGCAAGCGTTATGTAAAGCTACCAACCTCAAAACCATGACAAAGATTCAAAGAATGGCCTGCATCGGCACCACCGGGGCAATGAGAACCACCCCCACAGCGGGGTTGGAAGCTATACTCAACCTTAAACACCTTGATATCTTCGTACAGGAGTCTGCCGCAAACACTGCCCTGCGACTTAGCCAAACTGGATGCTGGAAATCCAGTATAACGGGGCATGCGCAGATCCTACGAAAATTTACGGAAAACTATGTATGTACAGACTACACAACCCCCTACCTTGACTTTGTAAGACCATTCGTTACTTCCTTCCCCAGTAGAGAAGAATGGCACGAAAATCAACTATCGGGTTACGAATCATCGCTACCCATCTTCACAGATGGCTCCAAGATGGACATTGGTGTTGGCGCGGTATTCTACTCCGAAGTTTTGGGACTATCCAGTTCTATCAGACTTCCTGACTACAGTAGCGTTTTCCAAGCTGAGGTCCTGGCAGTGACAACAGCTGCTAATCAGGTTGCAATGAAGGCACTATCACACGCTGATATTACCTTTTTCATTGACAGCCAAGCGGCAATTTCTGCCATTGAAATAAAATCGAAGCTTGTAAGTCGTTGACGCGAAGAGCTACAGGTTCTTGGTGCACAGCACAAAGTAAGACTCTGCTGGGTTCCCGGACACAAAGGGGTACCGGGTAACGAGAAAGCTGATGAGCTGGCAAGAAAAGGATCATCACTTGGACTAAATCAGGCAGACACTACTGTAAAAATCCCGCCCTGTCACATTAAACAAATGATAGGGAACAAAACATTAGTAGCTGCAAATGAAAGATGGAGTGTGCTTGATTCTTGTGCTATAACCAAGAAAATGTGGCCCACTCTACGACATCCTACGACTGCCCATCACTCTGTCATATTAGAACTAAAACACTTGGAAGACACTTCTTCTGTGACCTTGAGGAACTTTCTGCAAGTCTATAAACGACTTGCACAAATTTATAAACGCTTCGGGATGGCTTCAAAATCCATAGTTTGCTTATAGGTTCTAGAGTATGGGAGGTTTTAAACCCCTAGGGCATCACAATGGATCTACATTGATCTAAGTGTGACGGATGCAGAATTCTTTTGCGCGCGTCAACCCACTAACCTAACCTAACCTAAAGTACTTGATAATACTGATGGTCTATTGTCTATTTATCATGCTTATAAACACCAGAGACCTGCAAATGAATTAGCCCTTATCGCGAAATGTTATTTCTTATCTTATTGAACGTACGACAAACGTACCTACGACATATTTATCAAAATCGTTGCCATCAAATATTTTAAAAAGATGTACCGTAGTGGCCAGATAAAAGTTAAATGTTTCCGTTATCCTTGTGATTACTTACAAGCACGATGATTTGTCTCATTTCCAGTTCAGATTTAACGAAGTACAGTCAATTTTAATTTTGTAAAGTAGGTATGGGTCGTCAGTTAAGTCGAGAGGAAAAAGGTGTGAATCACGCCTTACATAAAGAAAATTTATCTTTAAGGGCTATTGCAGAGAGAGTGGGATGTAGCCATGTAAGTGTGCTTGTTTGGTTCTGCTGAGAGAAAATTGGGACTGGGATGAGAAATAAGAAAACCAATCAAAGAGAAGACCGTTTGATCAAAAGTTTGTGCATAAAAGATAGAAAAAAAACATCATAAGAAATAAGCCTAGAGTTTAAGGAACAAACTCAAAAGGAAATAAGTTCAAGAACGGTACGAAGAAGATTGCAGGATAGTGGCTTATCAGCCAGGAGGCCGAGGAAAAAACCGGGTTTTTACCACTAAAGTAAAGACTTCAAAGTGGAATTTTACAAAGGCTCACCGGAATTGGACGGAAAATGATTGGAACAGGGTCATCTTTACTGACGAGACAAAATGGAATGTCAATCAGTCTGATGGAATTCGATGCATGCGTCGAAGATTCGGAGAAGAGCTAAAAATAAGTTTCTAAAAATAAGTCACTAAAAATAAGTTTCGCGTTAGTTTTATGCTCTGGGGCTGCATTAGCTATTACGGAACTGGTAACTTGGCTTTTATTTACGGATCAATGAATGGAGACAGCTACATTGATATTATTAAAGAGTCTCTCATTCCTTCAATAGATCGGTTATTTCCAGTAATAGTCGACCCTATTTTTCAGGATGACTCTACGCCATGGCTCGAAAGGTTAGTTTTATTAATTTGATAACTTTGAACATTTGATCTATCAAAATCCAAAGTTTGGTATTGATCTCTTTCTTCTTTTAAATCAAAGGTTAAGAATTTCATAACCGAAGTCGGTCTCAGAACGCTTGATTAGCCAGGAAACAGCCCTGACCTTGACCCAATTGAGAATTGCTGGGCAATTCTGAAACAGAAAATTATACAACGAAATCCGAGAAGAAAGGCAGAGTTTACATTTGCAATAATGGAAGCCTGGGAAAAAGATATAACTCTAGATTATTGCCGAAAGTTGGTAATATCCATGCCTCGCAGAATTGAGGCCGTAATCAAGGCTAGAGGGGGGCATACTAAATATTGAATTGTCTTTAAAATTTTATTGTTTATTTATATTTTTGTTTTTTACAAATTCTTATTTTTCTTATTGTTTTTTTACAGGATTTGTAGGTAGAATCTGTAGGAAAAAAGCAACAATCGTTTTAAACATTTTTGCAGGACATGTATACAAGTAAATACACACATACCTACATACATAAATATAAGATTCGCCACAGTAAAGTGATAATGTTAAGCCTCGAAACAGGCTGCATACGAGCAAAACTTTAGAGCTATGACACAAAACCTGGTAAAATGCGGATCAACGTAGGGCTGATAGACGGACCGCTTTAAAATACCTATAGTTTTTGGGTCTGCTTTGTTACATTTCTGTTACAAACTACATATGCGGCGCAGTTAAAATATATAGGTAAATAATATTGCACATAATGTGTACATAATACATCCATATTTCGTGGAAAGTATTTCCTTTCTTGATGTCTCCGGATTGAAATGAATATCTCTCAACATATGTAGCTTAACCAACACTCCTTTGGATTCGGTTGTGGAAATCCAAAAATCTCATCCTAAAACAAATTGATATACATACACTATACATCTGCGAGAACACCAGCCACATCCGAATTGGGTGCTGCTATGAATAAAATATATCTTAATTTACATTCGATTTGGATACTTGACAGCCGACCGACCTACATTGGGGATGACTGTCCGCCCGTTCGGTTTCAATTTATTGTTTGGGTGGCAGCTATACTTGGCGTTACGTAAATACATACTCTTATACTCGTATGTACCCACAAAAGCCTTTCAGCTTTTATCACCCATGTGCGTGGTGCTTATTGGTGAATTTTTGTATAATATGGATATGTGTTTGTGGTATCGAAAAAGATCAAGGAGATAACGTGTGCGCACACAGATAAAGTGAAAAGGGATTACGGTCGGAGTTTTCAGTTTTCAATTTGCAACCAAATGGTCAACAATTTATTCGGAGCAATTTAAATTTGTGTGGCCCCAGGGCACCACAGCAACACATGTTTGTTTGCATTTTGTGCTGCTCCTGCTTCTAGGCTCGTGTGTATAAATATTATTGAGTTAAACGGAATTTGTGGAATATAATGAAGAAATTCTCAATAAAATGCAAGCAAGTTCTACTCTTGGGACAAATGTACAAATTCCTTTGATCTGCAAATGCATTCTTCTTTTCGAAAGGCGAACAAATTACATTGTGCGCGTATATAAAGATGTGTTGGTAAATATCTGCTGGTACTCGAATTTAGAAGAGGTTTCTCAATTCAATTTATTTATTTGGTTTCATTTATCTTGCTCCTTTGAAGCAGCTCCGGAGTGAAACTGTTGTAGTTTCAATTGATTTCCTTTTCTCTGAATGGGGAGAATCCGAGGTACCTACTAATACTTTCGTGCGTCATTATCTAGGTTCGATGAAGTGGAATTTACAGTTGTTCTCCTAGCGTGCTGCAGTAGGTAAGATAACGATTTATATATGTATGTACATACAAAAGTTCTATACGAGTGTATTTTGTAGAAACAATAGATACAGAGAGGCAATTGGAATGCAGTACGATTAAGAAAAAGGTTTTGTTATTGAACTTCATAATCCTTACTGCTTTTCGGGTAATTACTCATTTTCAACTTCAAATTTGAAGGGATATTACGTACTTATCTTCTGTGAAGATACGAGTAGCTATCGGATTTTCTATTGTACCTACTCACACCGAGAAACATGATGGTCTATCCTCGTTCATACATACATACATTAGCCCATTATTTGGGAAGTTGTTGAAATGATAATGACAGTGATGGACAAAAAATAAATACGTACAGAGTAGTCTTCAACACAATTTTGTAATTTTTCTATTTATTAAATACATATAACGCCATCTTGTAGAAAGTAGGTAGGAAGTTGAGTAGACAATATATATACATGCAGAAAATGACGCAAAATGCATTTAAAACCAATCCATCTCGAGAAAACAAAGGACGTCCACGAAAAACAACCATGAAAGCAGACCGTCTAATCGCGTTAAAAGCAAACAATCCCTTTATTTCGCCCAAAGAATTTTTAAGAGAAACCAACCTCAAGATCAGTGCAGGGATTGCCAAGAGACGGCTAGTTAAGTCCAATCTTCCATCTACATCACCCAAAAGGGTTCCACTACTCAGCAAAAAAGAAAATTTTTTGCTTTTGACTACAAAACTTGGTCCGGCGATCATGGCATCCGAAATATACATTGGAGCGATGAGTGCAATTGAACTTGTTTGGATCAGCAGACACAATGTGAGACGTCCACCCAACACAGAATTCAATCCACGGTACACCACAAAACCACTTATGTGGGAGACAGACTGCTGGTATTGATACCATGGTATAGCAATACTACGTTCTATACCAGATGTCTTTCACTCCAATACCACGTTGAAACCTAGTATATTAGTAGGAATAGAACCTAGTATTGAGATTCGCAAATTCTTGGTGGTATACCACCATCTTATTGCTTGCAGCGCCACTTTCTTTCTGTTGGTGGTTCTTCATAACTTCTTTGACAATTCAAAAGCAAGCAATCACAGCGAAAAATTATTTGAAAATGGATTAAGGAGGACAATTTAATCTGCATCGGAAACAATGAAGTAAGAGAAGTCTAGAGGAATTATATCGGCGAGCTACGAGGAGCAAGACGCAATATTGGAGTGTTGCAAAAAATGTGCAAGGAGCTGGAGGAGGCGCAACACAAATGTCAAAGTATAGCACGTAACGCAAAAGTCAACGTTTACTACGAAGTGCAGTCTGTCAGGGGTTATAGTATTCACTATACCATGATATTCATAACATGGTATCAATACCAGCAGTCTGTCTCCCACATTACAGATGGAGTTAGGACGGAGGAAACATATACTCGAGACCATAATGTTATCACATGACGAGGATGAAATGCCGCTGTTGAGGACGTTCCAACAAGACAACGAATGGAGTTGATCTTCTGGAGTGGCCTGCTCAATCGTCGAAGCTAAATGAATAGAAAATCTATGGAAGCGGGTCAAAGACATTGTATATATTGTATATACATTGTATACATATGTATATATATATTTCAGGAGTTCGCCGAAAAAAAATTTAGAAATTAAAGTGGATAGCGAAACAAAAGATATGAAAAGAATGAGGCTCTTAATTACAGGTCTTATTACAATTATTAAACTCAACATTCTTTACTTTGACATTTAACGTTTTGAAGATGATCTCGGCTGCGTTCGCAAAATTCTGTTATTTTTGTTTATTATTTTATTCCAAATTGAAATTTTACCGGATCAGTATTCTTAAATTTGTGTTGCTATATATTTATAGAGAACTTCTAGAACTTTCCAACAATATAGGGACCTCAGGATGATGACCCCTCCCAAATATTGTTTTTAGTGTCTATGAGCGAAGAAAATATTTTTTTAAGACAGGAATTTTACATTTTAATGACAAATATTTTCCCCTCTACGGCACTACCCAGTTTAGTACGCGAAACATATGTATGTGAAAACATAATAAACAATTAAATAAATTATAATAATGTAAGTCATACAATCAGATAATTCAAAGACTTTTATTGAAAATTGGAAATATCAACGAACACGTACCACTGTTAGTGTAAAACAATCGTCGGTACCAACCTTCACGAAACAAATAGTTTTCTGCAACCCTGATTTTCTGGACACTATCTCTTCACTTTTGATTACTGACTAAATTATGGACAGTACTTGCTTTGTTGTTGCTGTTACGTGTAAAAATTTACTAGACTAGCTAGCCACTATGCAAAAAAACACGGCTTATGTAATATTTCGTTGGCAAGCCTTTCGGTTGTTTGATAGCTGCCAACCGTATTGGCATAGACTCTACCAGCTCAATCAGATTCTATTCCTCAATTAAAGCCATTTTTAAATCATTTCTATTCTTGATAGCGTGTTTTTTAAATTTTTCTTCGAGACGACTCCTAAAGTACGTTTTGCTGTAGAATGTCCATTATACCTTTCATTATGTGAAAATGACCAACGTCAGCAGATGACATTGTCCCCCACACCATTACGGACCCACCTTTGTGCTTAACCCGCCCCATACAATTTTCAATTCAGTTGTAAACTGGATTGGAAGACTTTGCTTCAAATGTCAAAAGTATATGTAATTTGTTTTCTGCATTAGTGTTGCAATGTCACCTTCCGGCTAAATCTCTTTGTATGTATCGAGGATTAACTCCCATGACTGTTTTTTTTTTTTCATTTTATTTCGATAATCTGCACTTTTTATTTTCCAACACTAGTATTCGAAGTCATGTTTTTTTGTTTTTCTATTTCTTAACAACACCCAAGCCAATTAAAAACACTTACTGCCACAGCTCAAACACGACTGACATTTCATTTGACAGCAAACCAACCAACTCGGCCGCACACTGTTCAAGTCGGAAAATCAAAATCTCAACCGTCAAATTGATCAAATGACTACGCCACACACGGTTTGATTTTGATTTGATTTGACTCAGTTTACAATTGAGTTGAAGTGTGTATGGTGCGTTTAACAGATGGACGCCTATTTTTTTTTTTGAGTTCCTCATTGGCTTTTTTGCATGCGAAATTGCGGCCATGAGACCGAAACACATTAAATATATTTTCGTATCACCTTTTCCAGAAAAAAAAAACTTTCTTGACATGCTCTTCGGCGAAATACTTCCTTTTCTTCTTATTTCTTTTGCTTATAAACTGTTTCTTCTGGCTACTCGTCCGATTAAATTGTGTTTCCTCAGGACTATGCGGATAGTTTCCAAGTGTGCTTTTTTCTTGAGTACTTCGTAAGCTTCTTTAGCAAGTTTGGGTGCAGTAAGATGTTGATTTTATTATGTTCTTGGCGCATAATTCAGCGATCATCTCAGTCGCTCAAAATTTTCTGTGATTATTTTTGGTACTTTTGTACCGCCAAATGATATTAAAATAGTTGAATTAGTTCTATCCATAATTTTTCCGATATCTCACGGACACTTTCCATTTTCATATTATTGAATTATTATTCATAATGACCACGTACGCTATAATAGGTCTCAGCAGCACTATATATGTACAACCAAAGTATCATTTTGGGACTGAGACCCAATATACCTACACGAGGTCAGTGACTAGCTTCGGGTTATCGCTTCCCATACCTTCTCGGTTTTAGTGAACTTGCGTATTCATTTTACTCTGTCACTATTTTTAATAACACAACGATTTAAGGTCATATGAGTAAGAATAAGATATATTTTATGAATTCGAGGATATGTATATGTAGGTACATTTATACTGAAAATTATCCTGTTGGAGTGTCGAGGAAAGGACGGTTGCGATCCTTCTGTTACAAAATGATTAGATACGATACATTCCTCTACGAGACGTGAATACGGCTTTTACGACTGAAGGTTCTTTATATTGGCTAGTCTTGCAACGTCGACAAAATAAATAGCAAATGGAAGATTAGCCATGTCTGCTCCAATGATGTCTAGCACTGGAAAAGAAACTTCTCCTGAGCATTAAGACTTAAGATAACGATAATTTGCGCATGTCTTTGATCGTATTTTTATTTTTAATTTATGTAAATTTATGTATAATTCATTACATTTGGACTCTCTTAGGAAAATGGTTCAAAAATTACAACGATATGTCATGCAGATAGACGGACAACGTGTAGAATTCATCGTCGAGGATACTTACATTCCTGGATCTCACTAGTATTACTATGGCAAAACTATATGTACATATACATGTAAAGATTTTAAACTTAAATTGTTTATGTTGTGTTAGGACATGTAGTATCTCATTTTGGAGCCCTCAATTCAGACTATGTAGTTATTTCTCGCCTGGAGAAAACTGTATCTTTTATTGAAGATACGGTCCTCTTTTGTTGTACCGAAGACTAAAAGTAAATGGTACTTTCATAAAATAAATTTTACACGTACATTTCTTTTTATTACACAGTGAAATACAGTCATTTTATTGATAGAAGTGCGAGTGTGCTATTTACGTGTCCACCACTGTATGTACATATATGTATACTAGCTAACCTTTCCGGCATTACTAGCGTATTTCGAAAAACTTTAGTTCGCTCTGTGAATTGTCATGTGCTCTGTGTCTCCATAGAATTTCAGCAATATTTTGTTGATAAGTATTTGTAACATTAGAGGGTGATAGCATCAACTTTTTACACTTTCCCTGAGTATGAACATTTTTTGCTTAGCACGAAGGATATCTGTTGATTAAAATAACACTCTAAATTTAATTCAGCAAAGGATAGCTTAGATGCTTACCAAAGAATAATTTGTAAGATAGTACGAGTACCTTCTTTTTCTTCAATATATTGCAGAACATTTCCATCCAGGCTTAAGAATTTAACCTCACAGTGATCTGTTTATGGTCCAGCATCTTCTCAGCGTCCATCTTGAAAGATTCGCTACATCTTCAGAAAAAGAGCATGTTCAAAAGTCCAGCAGATTAAGACTAATATCGGCTTACGTACATCTTCCCATGATGCTGTCCCTCATATGTTGTGTTAGAGTACTCTGCTAATTACAGAATATTTTCGAATGAGAAGTGTATGGCGGTAAAAGGCTTTACTTCAGTAACTTTTAGCATGGAAAATATTACAATATCTCACTTTTTAGGCTTTTATCGTATCTAATATAAGTGATATTAGGTCGTTTTTTTGTTTCTGTGAGAAGTGTATTTGCGTATTTTTTTCGAAAATAGATAGATAGATATTTATCACAATTCAGAGATATGCTATACATTAACCTTCCGATGGCAAGGCTTTTTTTTTCTACGTGAATAGCAGAAGTAATGGGGTTATGGGTAACTCCACTTGTGATCGGAAGGTTAAATATATTTGATGAAGGAAAACAACGATAAACCTCATTTAAGAAGAAAAAAAAAGTTGATTTTATAAAAATCTTAGAAATGGACAAATGTTATTTTATTGATAATTGGTTGCATAAAAAAACAATTCTGTTGATATGTACATGCACAGGTTATGGTTAACGATTATATACTTGCGCATCTCATATTGCACATATCTTGCTGGACGAACGATTCAAATCTTAGTCCAAGACGTCAATCATACCACTAGCCCCTCATCATTTTGAAATTCAAATTAAAACTGCAACTCATAAGCTCCATGTTTTAATTGCACTGTGAAACTTTATTTTTAATAAGCATCTGAAGGGTAAAACTTTCATTAGTCCCACTAAAAAAAAAAAAATAAATAAAACAATATGAAATGCAGGCAAAACGCACCAAGGAAAAATGTAAGAATTCCGAAAGCCTTTTTGCAACGCTCCGAGCTATGTGCTGCCACCCTAGCATGCGCCCTTGGGTTTCAATGCATATGTAACATTTGCTAATTTGAGTAGCGCTCGTTGAATATGGGTCATACCCGCAGCATCTTATATAGCCCTGTTATAACACTATGAACAGAGAAAAAGAAATAAAAAAATTGGAGCAAACCCTTGTCAGCAGCAAAAGGAAGGACGGATAGAAAAGTTGTTTTTGTCTCTGGCATTTATAATCGCGAGTGCTTGTTGCTACAACTTTCTTCACATCCAACGGGATGCCCTAAGCTAATTCATCCTTTGCGCTGAACTCCTTTCGGCCACTTGATTTGGCAAAAGTCAGATGAAAAAATTCAAATTAAAACTTAATGCTGGTTGGAAAACTATTCGCATTCATAACGCATTATGAATCCTCTAACGTTCCACATCTAACATGGGTGCGGCTACAAAATTATGCATGAGAAGATTCGAAGTAGGACCAAACTAAGCGTATAAATTGCAATGCTTAACTCTATATGAAAAATAATCTTCGCCGGCATCTTGGTGATGGCATACATATGAACAAAAAATAAAAAATAAAACACTGCATGAAGATAAAAAGAAATTGTGTTTAGTAGGAATAACTAATTAAAAAAGTTGTCAAATTTGGCAGATGGCAACAATATTTTTGTTCAGTATCCAGGCTTTAAAAAATCATCGCGGAAAGACTCAAGCCTCAACGTTTGGTGGAAATTTATTACGAGTATAGAGTGCTTCGTCCATTTTTTGGAGCGGATAATAGTCCGTTTCCGTTTGGGTAAGCTCTTCGTAGAACTATCGATAAATTAACAATGACATAGATCCGACCGAGATGTGGTTTCAACCGTATGGCGCTACGCGCCACAGAGAAATTCAAACCATAGATTTATTGAAATCACAATCTGGGGAAAAGTGAAATGGACCTATCAATTGGACTCTGAGATCATGCGATTTGACACCACTAGGATAATCCAGCAACTATTGATCATTTGGAAGTCAATATTGTGACTGCTATTCACGACGTACAGGCTGATTCACTCAAAAAAGTGGTCAAAAATTGCACTGACAGGATGACCTATGTATCTATGTAAATCGTAGTTGAAGAATGCCCGACTTTGTACCCAAACATCAAATGCCAACAATTTTGAAATCAAATACCCATAAAATGTGTTTATTTAGTTGATTTTTGTGTGTTTTATTACAATGTAAAGTTCTCACGTTCAAAAAAAAGAACACCCTTGTCATTCGAGTAAAAGCGCAACACTCTTGTGCGAAATTCTTCAAAAGTGCACTTTTTTTTTATAACGAGAACAGAGCAATAAGTAGGTAATACTGGTTTAGCCTTAATGTCAATTCATCGGGAGATAGAAATAAATACTGACGAAGTAATTGATGTATTTGTAGCAAAGAAGGCCAGGCGATTAAATATAGTTTTATAAAATAGTTCTTTACTTTGTTATGTTGAATATAGTTACTTTTTTTAACCTATTCCTACTTTTATTACAATTACTAGTCAATGAAAAAAAATTAATTTGAAATTTAAGATATTTTTATTTTCCTCAATCGCTCCCAACTTTAAAAATAAAAAGATATTTTTCAAAGATCATCGAACCTTTGAATAGTACAGGTAGGCCACACCTAGCACGGGGGTTACGGTTCTGAAAAATGGCGTGTTAACCGAAATCGTGTTAAACGATACAAGAAACCAGTGCAAAAAGGGGAGTTACATACGTTCCATGATCTCAAAAAACACCGAAAAATATTTTTGTTTTACTTTTTAAAAGTAATGTGTGACGAAACATGCATTTATGAACGAAATATGTATGGGTATGCATGTGTATATACCAAACAAATTAACGAGACAAATTTTTTTTTGTTTCAAACACCGTGTAAGAACGAGGCTTTTTACCGTGTTAAAGAAAAATATGTCGTAAAAAGTGAAACGTGTTAGAGCGAGGCCGTGCTATAAAAAGTACATGTAGAAGTGAGGCCTACCTATGCCTATAATGTATAATGTTCTTGGAAAGTAGTTTACTAAAATATTTTTAAATGTGCTAGTTTAGGTTGCGTTACAGTACCTTGCCATATTATTATGCTCATTGCTGGAAATCGTGATTTTGATGCTTTTTTGCATTTATTGTTTAAAATGATGACTGAATTTTGAGTTTTGTATTTTGTACTTAATCTTTCTGATGTCGGCAGTATCTTTAATATGTATATATGTATATATACTTTTATATGTACCTACATGCATATATCGTCACCTCACTTATTGGAGTGATCTAATGGACAAAACCAAGTTCAAGAAAACGGCGTTTGAAGTTCGAATTCGAACAAAAATCGTACGTAGAACAGCAAAATAAAAAAATTATTAAAATAGTGACCAGCTTTACTTATGAATACTCCATTTTTGTTTGAATCGGGTTATTAGTTTTTTTTTTATCTTAATTTGAATAAAATGGAAATTGCATATAGGGCACGATTGTTTTTTCAAATTGTGCGAATTTGTATGGAATGTGGCACTTTTTGACCAACCTACATATGTGTCATGTCAATACTGAACGCGATTGCGATTTATGGATGCATGTGTGTTATATGTGGAAGCTCCACAAATGTCAAGAAATAAATTCCCAATAAGGGCACGTAGTTTTCTGCAGTTAAAGTGGCCTACTGAAGTTTAAGTGTGTAACAGTTATATTTTTCTTAAAAAAGTGGTTTGGAGAAAATATTAGTAACATGTTTTTGGTTTGTATATAGTAATGATCTATTTGATCAGCTGCCAAAGGTAGTTACACTAAGTACTAGTTCTATTTTCCTTCTCTTTTTTCGTTTAAATAAATATTCTATTTCTAAATAAAGCGTTTTTTTTCCATAAATCGTACCGTATTAAAGTCATCAGAAATTGTTGGATTTGGTTGCAGAAAAGCGAAGTTCTCACTGTGAAAACTTCAAAATGATTGATTCTTAGTTTGGGCCCAATATATGGCAAGGTACTGTAGACATGTTGGAGGCAAGAACCATCACCACACAGAGGTGTTTTGTGATAACACAAGGATCTTGAAAATGTGTGCTCCTTTGTGAAGGTTAGAATGACTTTGACATCTACATATGTATGTATGCATGGATATATACACTCCAACCTCCAAGATTTGCTTTTCACTTGAGGGAAAGGGCAGGAAATGTATAGAATACATAGGGAGTATTATAATCTTTCTCCTCGTTGCTGCAGCTCCTAGAGGAGTTGTTTGATGGGTTCTGGAGCCTATGTACATAGTTGCGTGTTTACCTTAACGCGTTGTGTAAAATCTGTGTTTCGGGTATAATTTGATGATTTAAAGTCATGGTTTGGCCATTTTGAATACGGGCCTTTGAGAAATAGATTTGAGTCTCATAGATGTATGTGCTAGCTGCAATTTGGTTGTCAAAGATATATCAGAATAATGACAGAGAGGTAGAGCCAAGAGGTCATATGGCCTTGTAATTCCTATTTATTTCTGACGACGTTTTGCAAAAGTTTACGGCTACTGCATATTTTGTATTTTTTTTTGATATTTGGTTCCTAGTTTACCTTTTTGTCTGAAATAAGAGATTAGTATTTCCAGAAGAGAAACGAAGAATTTTATACTTTGACCAGAGACTTTTCTTAACATTTTACACCCCATAAGCCGACACTCTGTAAGCCAGAACTATCCTTAAACTGAACTTTACCACTGATTTAGAAAATTCTTTTTATGTATATAACTTGGGCTGATCCTGATAAAACAGTAATCATTCCCTTCACCACTACGTTATGTACAAATAGATTTCTCTAACGAAACAAAATATCTTGGGATAATTCAATTCTAGACCAGAAGCTAAACTGGAAACCTCATGTAGATAGAGGTTTTTCGTTAAGAGATGGGGATTAAAACCTAAAATAATCCATTGGACTCATCTCGCAATCATCACGCCGATAATTACCTATGCCTCGCTAGTATGGTGGGAAAAAACTAAACAAATCACCATCCGATCTGCCCTTCAAAAGGTACAACGATTAGTATGTGTAGGTATTACGGGTGCAATGCGCACCTGCCCTGGAAGTTCTCTTAGACCTTCCACCTCTACACATAAGAATTAAGAAGACTGCAGCAGCTAGTGCAATAAAGCTTCAACTTCTATGTAATAATACTAACACCAATCTAGTAGGACATATGAAAATCCTGGAGGAAATCCCGCTACTATCATCGCCAGCGATCTGCTCCTCGGATTTCATGCCAAAAAGAATCCATCTCAATCACCCTTTCAAAGTCATTGTACTGGACCGCAGGTTTTGGGGTAACCCTCAAACCACATCTTCAATTAATTGGTACACTGACTTTTCGAAAAATAAATTCACTTGGACAATATACTACTATCATTCAAGCAGAGGTCTATGCAAACGAGCTATGTGGCAGAGAATGCATCAGACGAAACCTCCGTAGATCACAAATAAATATAAGGTCAGACAGCCAAGCAGCTCTTAAAGCTCTAACTTCCTTCAATTTTGAGTCTAAGCTGATTTGGAATTGTCTACAAGTACTCCTGCAGCTTGCTGCACACTATAACTTGTGTGGGTCCCTGGACATAGGGGCATCCTTGGCAATGAATATGCTGATAATCTTGCCAGACTAGGTGCTCAATCTCCGTTTACGGGACCTGAACGGGAACGACTAGAAGTACTCTCATTCTGGAACTGGCAAAATGGCTTACGAAACGCCTAGAAATTTATAAATTTCTCAAAAAAAAGATCTAGAGACATTCTTTCAATGAGCAAACATAAGGCTAAGATCATAACTGACTTCCTTACTGGACATTGCTCTCTCAATTATCATCTCAAGAAAATGGGCCATGTCCAAGCGGACATGTGCCGTCTCTGTCTTAAAGGCACCGAAACATATACTGTATGAATGCCCGGCCATAGCTCGGCTTAGGCTCAAACACTTTAACAATGGCTTCACATCACCATCTGATGTCACATCCTCTTCAGCTCAAACTATCTGACGTTTCATTAATGAACTAGATTTCAGTTGGAAGGCAAAAAAAAAAAAAAATACAACACAGCAACTCTCAGGGGATAGCACAAAAGATCTTCTCAGGTCGCCGTGCTTATTAGGATTAACTTGTGCCTTATCTGCCCCCCACGTCTTTAAAAAAAAAAATGTAACTGGAATATATTGATTGATAAACATTTACTAAATTTTTTCTAAAGTTTTAAAAACAAATTATTAATAATTGTTTCAGTTTGTATAACTTCTACAAAAATGTACTTTAATTTTTTTTAATCTATTAATTTTCATGTTTTGCGTTGTTCACGATCAAGTCACAATCCTAATTATTGTGCAGGTGTAAATTAATTTTTTTGCATAATATTGAACATGAACATCTGCTCCAACTTTTTTGTAATAATCAGGTGATATTTTTCTTAAATAAGCCCAATTTCTTAACATCGCTCTTTCAAATTTACATATACATACATATGTATTGTCATTTACTCATATACATATGTTAATGTGTATGAATGACTTTATTCCTAACAGAATAAAGAGCATTAAACCTAAGACAAACTCAGAAGTAAGTTCTCGGTCTTATAAAGCCAACAAATCTGAGGAAAACCGAAAGAAGTTTAAACAAGCAAGAATTGACTGCAATGCCCATATCCGTCGTGTCAAATTCCTACGCGACCAAATATTGAGGCAAAAAATACTACAGTGTCCCAAAGGTAGTACAAATTTTTGGTCATTCGTCAAAAACATTAAAAACTCTGCCTCATCTGCCATCCCAACGCTCATTTACAATGACATTCCAGCTGTCAGCTCCTTAGACAAGGCGAATCTGCTCGCTGCACAATTTGCAGCCAATTCCACACTGCAAGATAGTGCTTTGTCTGTCCCTGTGCCGAGAGCGTCAAATTCTCTTTGGGACAAGTCCACTTTCGCACTCGCACAGTTGCAGGAGTTCTCAAAGGTCTCAATATACACAAATCCGCTGGTCCAGATGGTATCCCCCCATTAGTTCTGAAGAGATGTTCTTCTTCGCTGGCAAAACCTATGCGTAAGCTTTTCTGTCTGTCCTACTCTTCTGGACTCCTTCCGAGAAGATGGAAAACAGCATTTGTCCAGCCTGTCCCTAAAAAAGGCGAATCTTCCTCTCCAACCAATGATACGCTGATAAATCGTCGGCTTATGAAATATCTTGATTCACGAAAACTTCTCAATGACCGGCAGTATGGTTTTCGTAGCAACAGGTCCACTGGTGATCTGATGGCATATCTCACCGAGAAGTGGAACCAATCTCTCCATCACTTCGGTGAATCAAAGATAGTTGCGCTTGATATTTCAAAGGCATTTGACAGAGTTTGGCATCAGGCTCTTTTGTCGAAAATGCGTGCATATGGTATCGACGAGTCTCTTCTTCAATGGATTAGAAATTACCTTTCGGGGCGTCCAATACAAGTTGTGTTGGACGGCTTCAAGTCTGATATCCACCCTATAAATGCTGGTGTCCCCCAGGGCTCAGTTTTGTCTCCGACTCTCTTTCTCATTTTCATAAATGATCTCTTGTCTGCAACCTCTAATCCAATCCATTCCTTCGCAGATGACAGTACCCTCAGTTTTTCATATTCGTTCCCTAACTCACGTCCCTGCTCTTCGGCAGTAGAAGAGGAACGGCAACGTATGTTAAACTCATTAAATTCCGACCTTGACAGCATAATCAAATGGGGCTCTACAAATAGAGTGGAATTTAATGCATCCAAAACGCAGTGCTGTCTTCTGTCTCTCAAGCGAAACCAAGACCCTCAACCATTATCTATGAATGGTACTTGCATCGCAGAAACCGAAAGACTTGCCATTCTCGGTATGTGTATTAACAATCATCTTCGTTTGAAGGAACACTTATTCGAGGTCGCCAAAAATGCCGCAAAATGTCTAGGATTCCTTAAGCGGTGCAAGAAATATTTTACCCCATCTGATCTGGCCTCAATATATAAGGCATTCATCCGCCCAAAAATGGAATGCAACGCCCACATCTGGTCTGGTGCACCCAAGACCGTTTTGCACATTCTAGATAGGGTTCAGAACCGCGCGATAAAACTAATAGGTGATAGAGACATTGTGAGTTCCATAGACTCACTAGAACATCGCAGAAATGTCTCTTGTCTTTCCCTATTTTATCGCTTATTCCACAAAAAATGTTCCAACGAATTAGCCACTTGCATTCCTCCCCTTCAAAATTTCACCCGCAATACGCATCACGCTACGAATGCACATCAGTTCACCCTCAAGCCCAACTTCGGACGTACTGTCAAATACAGGGATTCGTTTATAAGCCGAACGACACGTATGTGGAATGATCTTCCAGGCTCTGTATTAGGTGATTAAACTCGTTTGGAAATCTAACATACATATGTATGTAACATATCTTTAGAACTCTGAAAAGTGAACTGAAAAATTTCAGTAATTCACCCTCACTTGACTCGACAGGTTTTTGTTTTATAATTATGTAATCGCGAAAGTCTCTGATTTTCTTAATTTTTTTTTTTTTTTTAAATCCGTCATTGGTAAATGAGTATGTATTTACTATCTGACTGGGATGAAATATTCCTATTTCTCTTGGAACTGTGAACCTATATAACTCAGGCATTAGTTATGTATGAAGAATATCTGTACAGCCGCTAGGGTTGCAGTCAGCACTACACACAAACAAACGGACATAATTAAGGAACCATTTTGACGAAACCAATACTTGTTCTTATTAAGCGGTTATTCGGTAGAGATTGAATAAGTAGCCCTTACACTTGAGGAAAATTCCAATCATTAAGGGATATCCTGCCTCTTTTGCTCGAATAATCTACAATTTCAGACATTGTTCGTAATCCCTTCTAAGTTGATCGCAAATCAGAAATATGTGTCTGCTAAATGAAACAATCGATGACAGGCAAATCGCAGACAAAAAGTTTAAATTGCTTTTAGCAAATTATTTGCAACTTTTGATTTCCCATTTACGCATTAGCAATTCAGCAAATAATCGTATGCTCTTGGCTTCCTGCTCCTTGAATTACATGCATTACGTTCGTTTGATAGGGGATGAGAGCGCATAAGTTTACCGGAAAACTTTAATTAGAATTACGAAATTTAGATTTGGGTGTGGATGCAAGTATGTATGAGTTTATAGTCATGGATGTATGTATGTGTAGCATGTTGTGCAGGAAATTTGAATAGAAATTAAGACATTTAATTTCCTGTTTTATAATTATGCTAAGTAGGTGAGAACACGACGTAATTGCCGTCTGTCAGTAATGAAAATGCATTCATCCGTTGGATTCAATTAAAATGTTAGGACGAACAAAGTTCTGAAATTGCGGGATTTCCAGATTTCAAGTAATTTTCTTAGTATATCCTGTTCATGGGGTTAGAGTGTGCTTCTGACATTACAAAAAGTTGATATTAATTATGAATATGTAAATCTATGAAGGCATTTTGCTGTTTTGTGGACCATAGAGCTTTAGAAGCGATGTGTAATTGTTTAATCTTAAGAATCACAAATTAATAGAAGGACACTTCTTGTCGTGATCTACTTTTAGACATCCGAGATTCTGCGTAGTTTTATCGGCTGTAGAACATTCGCTCTCCAGCACTTGGCTGTTTTGGTCACAACTAGTGATTTTAGATCTTACAGGTCGTTCAATATCTGAATATCAACTCACAACAAGGGTGAACCTATGTCTTACACCAACTATTGGCGGATATCCCTGCTTAATGTCCTGTAAGATTCTATCCAAGTACTGTGGAAACGTTTTAGGCTTTTCTGAAATAGCGTGAACGAGTAAAACCATTGTCGGTTCTACCTCGGTAAATCGACGATAGATCGAATCTTCACACCAAAGCATATCATGGAAAAAACCCAATGAATTTCACTTCGAGACACACTAGCTTTTCATTAACTTTGAAGCCCCATATGACAGGATTCACCGTTTAGACCTCTACAAGGCGATGACTGGATTTAGGATCCAGGTAAAATTAATCTGTGTTGGATAGGTGCAGGAGAATACGCTATGCAATGTATAGTTCGTAAGTAACTCTTCTGAAGTATTCTAGGCGTGTATCGAGATACTGTATCATGTAATTTCTTCAACGTTATGCTGTAATAGATAGTACGTAGGGCAGTTATGAATACAAAAGGCACTATCTTCAACAATTGATGCAACAGCCAAAAACGAGTTGGTCTTAAAGAGAATAAGGGCAAACCCAAGAATATATTATCAGCAAAGACTACACCATTTGTTCATCGCCTAGGATAAAACGTCACTGGTAGCTTTGACTTAGAGGTTGTTAAAGAGTTTATCTACGATGGCGTTACATAAACTTCACAAATGACACTTTAGTGGAGATTTTATGAATGCTGTCCATAGTTGCTACATTAGTGTGGCAAAACGAAACGGGTCAACAGAATGCTAAATCCTGCCAGTTCTACTGAACCGCAGTGAGTGCTTCACGATAAGAAGAATAGCAGAGCATGGATCAAGAAATGGTTTGTCGAATTGTTATCCTAAGCGCGAGGAGGGTGAGTGGGGGACAAGATACAACCGCAAACTATACGAGCTGTACCAAGATATGGATGCAGTCCAAAAGTCGACTACTTTGGCTTGGCGACAACCCTTCAGCCAAGACGATTTTTGAATCCCAGCCCCAGGTTCGAGGTCCAAGGCTACTTTGTTGATGTTCTGTTTTCTTGTTGAGCAATGCATTGAATCTCTGTGCAACTAAATTAGTGATTAGAAGTGATTCTTCTAATTTCTAATCGATCGAAAAATAAATATATTGGTAGTAGGCTTATTGGTCTGTACGAAGATGCGGAAAACTGCATCTAAGATGGCGCTGAGCAGACTTTAAGGTGGTGTTGTTTGCAGAATTTGTCCACCTTGGACTGGAGCGCCACCTCGGTGAGGCAGTGTTCTTTCATATTACAAATTAAGGGCTAAATTAAAATAAAAAGTCAGGTAGTTCTTCATAAATCTTTATGAGATGTGGTATTGGTTGTTAATGCATTTAAAATTCACGTACAACCCACAATGTTCAATTAACGTAAACCTTCTTTTACTATCACGGCTAAATTCTCCTATACAAAAAATTGCACTGTTTACAAAAACCTAACCTGTCACAAATTCCGAAATTATAAAGGTCTTTTCACAGGATTTGGTTTTGACACATTCATTGGCAGGCTTTACCTAACACGATACATATCAAGTTAACACTCAAACGAAACGAGAAATATCCTTTTTTGTTGGGCAAAGTTTGGCTTTGGCGTTGACTTGTTAGGATGCAACAAAGGGAAACTCTAAAATGTCACTATTAGATTCCAAACGCCACTGATGCTTGTTTCTATACCTAAGGACATCCATCTGCCCCTGTTGTCATCATGAACACGAGTGCAAAGTCCCACACCTATTCCATGGAGTTAAAGGAAGTGGCGCTGCGCTGGAAAAAATGGCAAACAATATTTGTATGAAAAACCTTCATCCTTCTGTCATTTAAAAATAAATAATAAACCGATTCCTTTGATTTACAATTTTTTCCTCCTATATTTTATTTAGCACTTCGAACATAAGAAAACATGCTGGAGACACTACCGAAGTGGCATTCTGTATACAATTGTATGAGGGAAAATTCCATCTTCTCGTGTAAGGCTCACCATAAGAACGGATGAAACAGACGGAGAACAGAACTGGAGAGGGTCTAATGGAGAATAAAAACTCTCCTGAAAATCCTTGCAAAACTTTTGAAGAACTCTGTTCTTCCTGTTTGAATTTCCGGTCAAGTTTGCTCAGCATAAGGTTTGTTTTTCCAAAAGAGTTCCTATTCCGGTCTGCCCGATAGGATGTCGGGCTGCTGTCTTGAATGGCAACCACTACTACCAGTGTATGGTTTAACCAACCGGTTTGTCCTTGTTTCAAAGCAAACGAATTGCATAAAAAAGGACGGTCAGCGAAAAAGAAATAATAAAACATAGGTCCAGACAAGGGGACCCGGTATGGTATGTACGTTATAAAGTAAAATTGGTCAGTTCTTTCGGATGGACATGGAGAGGTTCTTTCTGTAGCGGGAAATTTAATTTTAAATATTGAAGAGCAGTTAAGGGTTGGATAGAAAGCACTAATTACTATGTCGGGGAGTGTTTTTCACAAGCGCTCACCAAAGGCAGAACGCTTTTAGTCTGGTCTTTAATTATTTTGTTTTGTTTCGTATTCATCCAGTTGTTAATAAGGAAAGGCATTGGAAGGGAAAACTTCACATGCTGCACTCTCATATGAGTAAGCACTTTGAGCCATAATAAGCACAAAGTCAAGGTAAGTTCAGAGTTTAAAATGATTTAAGCGAGGTGATGTGAATTATTATTTCAGGCAATAATTTATCTTGATAAAATTACTGTTGGGAGAGCTTTTAATTAAGGCTTTTATTATGATTTCTTATATGGATGCAGAGCAGGTTAATGATATAAATCGAATCGCAATATCTAAGAGCACCTCGAAGTGGCATTTAAAGACAATAATGGGACTTACGATAAAATAAGGCATGTACATACATAGCAGGTGGAAAGGTGGTTCCTTTTCCTTCTTTTTATATAGCTGTAGCAAAATATAGGAATTCCTAGCGTACCAGTGTGTCTGCCCGGTACGCACCATCACTTGGGCGCCGTGGCTTAAGTGTTGCGTTGGATCGCTGAGCGTGAGGTTCGAGGTTCGAATCCCAGAGAACACTAAAAAGTTTTTCACGGTCCCACCTCTCACGAATGTCTGATAAACGTCCGAGAGTAATAACTGTCAAGAGAAAGCTTCTCAATTTGCCTTTCGGATATGGCTCTAAACTGTAGGTCCCTTCCACTTGTGTGAAAAATATAACACGCACAACGCGAATGGAGTGATGTTTAAATAAAAGGTTTCATTCCTATCTCATTTGGTTTCATTACTATCGGCATTATTTCCAGAAGACCTATTTATGCTGTCCTCTGAATGCAATTGCCAAGAAAGACGTAGTGAAGTTGTATGAGCTTTCTCCCGCATGCATAAATAGATCAGTATGTTCTTTTCTTTTGTTCGGTGAGGTTATGATCGGGCTTTTAGGGATCATAGCCCTCCCACTTTACTGCAACCTTATTGTTCCGTCTGTGCGGTTCGCTCATTATGTACTCGTAGAATTAACATTAAGACGATTACACTGGCTTACAGTATGATTTTTACTTTGATTGCCGTTTTGGTCTGCGCAAAGCCGCCTATGATACCTTTTTAGAATTGTAGGTTTCGAGTTTGAAAAGTTTGGACATGTCATCATTCGGTAACACTATTCTATGGAGATAATAAGTCGAATGGATTGGGCCCGGGATGCAAAACAGCATTAAGCTTTATATACCCATTATATATGCATGTATCAGTCAAATTGGCCGATATTGAAAAGGCATATAGCACAAATTCAAGTAAAAGGTAAAATAAAATTTTTTTTAACAAATATCGCATACAGGGCGATATGTAATGGCCTATGTGATTTCTCTAAACCCTTCGTGTTGTGCGCGTTATATTTTTCGCACGAATGAGGGGATCTAAGTACAGTGAAAACTCTCCTAACGGACACTCCTATTAGGCGGACACTCCGCTTGCGCGGACATTTTCTCCTAAACCATTTTTTTTTTTATAATTTTCGGAACAATTTTGCGTCCTTTTTTGGACGGACCCCCTTTTAACCGGACGCGGGCACTATATTTCCATGAATTTTGAAAAACGCCTCTCTTAGCCGGACGCGAACCTCTTCGTAACGGACACGAGGCACAAAATTATGTCATAAATTGTATGTCGTAGAAAACCCAAATTTGAGCATTTCCCCAATAAAGCGTTTGAGATTTTCGTTTATTCTGTCTGCTTTGCCCTATTCAGTTTTGGCAAGTTGAATTGAAAACATCAGACTGGCAGAAAGAAAAACACTTAGTTTAAAAAAAATGGAGATTGTTAACGCGTATGAAAAACATATGTAAAGGTGTTATTCATTTACAAAGTGGATCCCTTATTTGACTATTCATCAATTTTAAATTAAAAAAAAAAGGACTGTATAAATCAGGCCACTTCCTCCTCTTAAGCGGACAAAAATTATCCGATGGTCGCTGTCTGCTCAAGAGAGTTTTCTCTGTATATTGCCACATCCGAATGGCGCTACAATCGTTTCCAATTGGTGTTTGCGAGACATACTCGTAATATAAATTTTCTGACTTGATCATATTACTGAAGGAATGGTCCATGAAGGAATGGGTCAGTAACTAACAGATATTACTCGTCGGAGAAATCGATAGTGGATTGGACACACATTTCGACAATTTCAAAGAAAACAACGCGATACAAAGGGTAGAAGATCAGATCGACAAGGCGAAGAGTTGAGGGTGTTTTAACGTGAAATTGGAGTTGGAGTTAGAAAAGTTCGAGAGGGCCGACACATATTACTAAGACCGTACTCCATGAGGTCTCAGGCAAGTGCAGGTAAGTAAATTGTAAAATAGTGCAAGTTTTAACTGAGAGCTAAGTCATAGACAACGAATATAAGGTAGTGTTGATCAAAATCAAAAACCTGATTGTTTAGAATAATAATTACGGAAAAAATCTGCTTCTGAAGCTAATTCTGCAATTGGTTGTAAAATCTCTGCTGATGTTGCTGGTGCGGTTAGAAAGATTCCGCGAGAACACCATCAAGTCCTTTCCAAAGTTTGTTATTTTGTTTTTCAGTGTCTTCTTTAATGATATAGCGGGGATTTGGTACTGGTACAAAGGGCGGTGCTTTAGTGTGATCCAAATTTCAAGCCTGTTTCAGGCGCCCAAAAAGCAAATTCTAAAACTTGGACATAAGGCCAAATGATCGATTTAGTTGAACGATGTCACCCTTATACCGTAACTTTCGCTGAAACAGTTTTAACTGGACTGCAGAAATAAAATAAATTAGTAAAAAATTTTGTTGTGGTCCCCGAGGCCGTGCTTTCTTCGTTGTCGTTGTGAACTTCTGCTTTCAAGTCCTTATCACAAAGAACGCATATTTCTTTGATTTTGGCCTGGTGTTGCGCGTAGCTAATTGCTGAAATTTTCGTTTTCATCTTCCGTCGTGGGTTTATCGCGTCATATCACCATCTGGCTGCCAGGAAACTAGATTTTTGCGTGGCGTTGTTGCTACCAGAAGATCCGCCTCGGACTTACGGGGATCGTCCACGTAACACGTGTTGCGAATTGGTGTAGTGAACCTACTTCAACTTACCACAACCACAACAACTGTCATTACCGAAACAATGACAGCCAACAGCACAAGAACCCACCACATGATCGACAGTATACATCACACAAAATGATGACGTGGCATGTATGCAAGCAAACGAGTAAAACCTAAATTTAATAAAATAAATAGCATATGAATGAATGAGCAAAGACAAGAGTAAGATGCACCGCCCGAATAAGCGAAGAGTTCCCAATTAAAGTCTGTATGCACCAGGGAAATGTCTTAAGTCCTTTGCTAATTATTACAGTCCTAGACTATTTGCTTGAAGGAAAAGTGATGGATCACAAAGTGCATCAGTTATTCTTTGCTGACAATGGAGCCATCATAAGTGAAGATCAAACGTCCCTGCAACGAGCACTTGATGTGTAGGTGGATGCTCTGAAGGGAAATCGGTATCGAATTAGTCCAAAAAAGACAGAGTACCTTTACTGCCCATTCTCTGATCCACTCCAACCTATACCAGACATTTGTTTGAATAGAAAAGTGATTTCCAAGTGCGAGAAGTTCAAGTATCTGTGATCTATGTATGATCAATAGCGAAGTAACTATTGATGACGACATCAGTCATCGCGTAAGCGTAGATTGGATGAAGTGGCGGAAAACTCTGCTATCTTCTGTGACCGAAAAATCCGCTAAGCTTAAAGGAAGGCTTTACATCGCAGTTGTTCGTCCGGCGCTCACATACGTTTCTGTACAAAAATGTACAAAAAGTATGAGGGCAAATTAAAGGCAGCTGCGATGTCAGCAGGAGTAACAAAGCTTGATCGAATTAGAAGTTCAAAGATCCGAGAAAGCATTCACTTTAAAGAGCCCATATCGAAAAAATTGCAGCACGACCAACTCAGTATTGTCATGTTTAAAGGAGGGATCATACGAACCCTGTCAAAAAGGTAATGTCAATCAACGTTCCTATAGAAGCGCAGAAGAGAGGCAGGCCAAAAAACTCCTGGCTCACACAAATGCAAAAACAGCAAAATTTGGTTGGCCTCAGTGACGAACTGATCCGAAACCGGGAGGCCTGCAGATAATTTTAGAGGTCAAATCGGAGAACGAAGTAGGGATAACCTTGCCGAACGAAAGGAAAAAAGAAGACAGCAAACAATCTCCCCAGTTATCTGGACACCACCCCTGGAGCTAATGTGTGAAACCTAATACACCTGAGTTTCAAACCACTACACCAATCACTTTCTCTCTCTCTCTATCTTCATTTCAAACGCCCGCACTGTGTATAAACATTAAAAGGGTATTCACAACCCCTTGAGTGCGGGTAAATTATAAAAAAAAAAAAAAGAATATTTAAGAAAATAAAATGAATTCATTTTGGCAACTGAAGCAAGTGTTTCTCTTATAGTTTTTAGCCCTGAGTGCAGGAGATTCCGGCAAACAATTCAGGGCTATAACCCTCCCCTTAGTAGGGACTTAAGCTTAATACCACATTCTTTTTCTCTCACATCAAACCACTCTACTCCAATCAATCCCAGGAACTCTCGTTTTAACTGGAGAATTGATCATTTTGATGAGCTTTGCCCTGATTCTATGAACTTCCCTACATCCCAAATATTAATGTTAGCCCGAGGACAGTAGCTAAGCCATAAAGAATTTTATTAATTTTCCTGTGTATATACATACTTATACTTATCAAGTACTAACGACTAGATACATTTTTGGTAGTCCGCTATGCATAAATAACTTGAATCATTGTATGTACACAAATCAGTTGATATTTGAGTAAGGAGTACTGGAGTACATACGAGTTCATATGTACATATCATACATGTCTTGGTCATTCTGTAAGCCGATAATTAATACAACGTTCATTCAAATCCAAGCTACGACCAGCACCCTTGGGTACTAAACCTGAATCATGACTTCTGATGGCAGAAGGACACTCATTAAGGAAGTCACTTACACTGAGTAAGTTATAGTTGATGAAATAAATTCCACCCCATTCTGGGGTGCTAAAATAACTTGGTTGTACGGAATGGCAATGTTTACAAGAATTCCAACACTAAAAGTTTTCTTGTACCAACTGCCGTCGGGTTATTACGGAGGAAAACAAACAAATTTCACTAAGTGCGACATTCCATAAAATTCGGAGCACATAACTGTCGAGTTTCATCACTGATGGTGAACTACACCAGGAAAAACAGCGCCGTTCACTGTTCCATCATATACTACGACTGTTCTTTGAAGAATTTCTTGCTGGCACTAGAATAGGGGTGAGGTGAATTGAAGGACGTCGGAAGCTTAAATATTTTACTCGGAGATATGCGTTGAAATTTGCCGAGCAATCGTAAGTTTACCTAAGAGCTGAGAGCTAAAGAGGGTGGCGTGTACGTAACCTCATAAATTTTTGTTCCCGAGTACGAAAGTGAGATTTTCACTTTAACTGGCAGATTGTTGCAAGTGCACGATTATTCGCTGTAAGCACGTTTTGGATCCAGAGAATTCGAAGCATTTGGATTCTTCTGGAATTTCGATTGCATTACGTCAACTACAAAGGTAACTAGTTTGTTCGCTGAGTATGCCGGGTTCTTGCTTGCCAAGAGAAACAGCAATCAACGTCACAAATAAAAGATGTTTATCCTGCCCTGCATCCATGTTCCCTCGAATTACCATATACAAATAAATATGCTTCCACTGAATCGCAACGTCATAAAACAGCTAAAATATTCTGATTTTTCGAGTCTTTTATATGAGCTTTATGTTCATCCATTTAGAACGAGTGAGTGCATTTGGTTTCGTTTTAGTGCTGCCATTCGTTCAAGTAAAATTCAATCCACATAATGCTAATCCTTGGTATATGTTCACATATGTATACGTACAAATATGGTAGACCAATGGTCCAGCTTTCCTTGGTTTTTATTTGCTTATCCTTCTGAGATTTGCTTCGATATCTTTATCGTCTGATATACACAAATGTAAAACCATGACATTCGTATGCGTAATTCTTACGATGAAATCATGGTTGGATGAGATTGAAAAGAAGTTCTCTGCTTGGATGCTTTCATTTCGGATTGATTTGCTTTCAGCTAGATAATTTTGCGAACGGGGCTTTCTGGACGGCATTTAATTTTTGACTCGATGGGGAAAGTAACATTAGAGTCCGTTAACATAACCTACATATTTATATCTAGAAGTAAAGAAATATAAAATGGAATTTCCTTTGACAGAATAATTAGAAGATGTTACATGCATGTAGCTTTTACAAGGATATATGTAAATTTATTGTCTTTCAAGTTTCAAGTTTAATACTTTATTGAAGGGCGTGGATGAGAAGCTTATAATGACAGTTTTTACTGTAAAACGTTTGTCAGACACCCGCGGAAAATTTTGCAGTATTTTGTTAGTGCTCTCAGGTGCTCTATCGTGACATCCACCCCGGATGACACAATCGGTTACAATGATGAAAGATTGCGGAGTTTATTTTCAGTTCATGAGTGAATGAAAACTTGTCACGAAAAGGAATCGAGTTATCTATAAACTTTAAGAGCGTGTATGTTATCATAAAAGTAATTAGATTAAAACAAAAAAGACTCACGGAAAAATATTGTCTAAAAGTCAGATAGGCACGTAGGATGGAATTTTGTATTAACAAAAGTTATCGTAGGTGGATGGAATAAATTAAAAATGCAAAGAACTTTGACGTTAAGGTATGTACATATATTAAAGCTTCTTAATATCAAGTAAAATCATATTCAGTAAAAGTGGCAGAAAGCAAAGGCTTTGATTCGGAGAGCAAAATTAAGACACTATAATTTGGGATGAATACCAACAGTGTCGGTCAATAATTTGACTATCCAAATACAAATATTTGGTAGAACAGACCGTATGTGGTTCAGGACCTAGTTTCTTGCGACCATCTCGTGGCAGTTATTCCTTTTATTTTACAATGCTTCCATTTAAAAAAAACAATCATAATTACGTAGGTAAGAAGAAGAAAGTTATTTTGAGTTAAGACTGGTATCCTCATCTGCTCAACAACTAGAACAATTCATAGGATTAAAGCCTTCGTCTACTCTACACCACTGTCATCACTACCCTTATCCAAGAATCTTTTACAAATAAAATTATCCGCACCAGAACATTTTAGGCAAACCAAATTCTTGCATGCCATGCACCGTGCGTCGTTATGATTTTTAATAGTGTGGCATAAACTACTCTTCAAAACATTTGGTTATGGCTTATGAATTAAGTTTTCAATTGCTTTTTTAAAATTGTATCGGTTTTTTTTTTTTGTTCTGGGTTGCCTTTAGTATTTTTCCTTTTTTGTTTTAGCATTTACAGTTGACTTATCACACTTTTGCCTGGGGCTACCTCTTTTTTCTTTTGCTTTGAAGCAAGCGATACCTCAGAATATTTAATGATTTTAGCACGGATACAACTGAGTTTTACGTCACTCGAATCTGGGTCTTCGGTTTCCATAGGAAGGTGGTCTAGGACTCCTTGCCTATTCAATGGCTATAGGTATTCTAGTTTTTCTGAAGCAGATATAAGATTGCGTTTCGAGTTGGATGAGATTTTTGAATAGAAAACGGTTTTCGACAGCAAACTTTTCGACCCTCCTATTGCTTTAGATGATGAAAGAATGGTAGGTACGTCAGATATACCAAATTCGTGGGAAAAAGACCAAATGGCAACTTAAGTTGTCCGCAATTACTTAAACCTACTCAGCCTGCTTGGCTAATGGAACTTATATGGTATTAGTGGGATTATCTAGTTCCTTTCGGTATTCCAGTCCACCAGAGATCATATAAATGTTAGTTTTTGTACTAGATAAGGAAAGAGGTGCCTTGCAGCAGTTGTCGCTAAGTTAAGGTATTCTATCTTTGAGGAAACACGTGTGTGTGCTTTTGGTAGCAGACTTATAGGTATATTGTTCGAAATCGCTGGAGTCGTCGTCGAGAAAATCTAATTTTTGGAAAATAGCCCTTTGTAAATTAGCGTTAATTTCTGCTCGAATTGCGACTCTACAGAATTCAGACAATCAACTTTTAGGAATATTCGTAATAATTTTATTCAAAATAATTTTACCGCAGCGTAGAATAATCTCACCTCGGCGTTAAAAATGCGCTCTCTTTGACGAGGGCTTAGGGCTGCAGTCAAGCGTATATACATGCATACATATTTACAGACAGAAAGACAGATTTTAGGAACGCTCTATTTCAGCTATACAAAAATTGATTAAAGGTGCAAGTACTTATGTAGTTATTAATAACTCGCGTAGAAGACATGTCGGACCAATCCCCGAATAGAGTTAATGATGCTCTTAAAGTTTGATTTGCGAAAAATAGGACAACAGGGCGAGTAATAAGTTACAAACAAAATCGTAGCTTACAGTTCAAGTTCGTGCCAAAAAAAGCTGAAGCAGACTCTCAATATTTGTTGGTCTTTTTCTTGCATACTAAGGCCTCTTAAGCCTGGTTTATGTATGTACATATCCACTATTATCGAACATGCCGTTGAGGAAAAACGCATAGTTCACAAAAACATGTTAATACCTCCCATATATTTTAGTCGACAGTGTCTGAATGCAAGAACCATAGCAGGACAGCTGTTTTAAGAAAATTGCATATTGCAGTTGAAATACTAAGTTTATACTTAATTACAAATACAGTCGAACCTGGTTAAGTGGAACCTGGATAAGTGGAATACCTTGTGGAGATCGGGTTAGAACAATTAATAAGATCTTTCCAATTAATAATAATTCACGTTTATTAATTAACTAAATAGGTAACTTAAAACTAACAATATTTAAGTATATAGTGTCGAGCGAAACGGGAGAGGAGGCGACCGATCGATTTGAAGGTTAATTTAACTCTGGCTAGTCATTGTTGAGAGCGCCTCATAGACAACTGACATAAGTATGTAAGTAAACGTAATAGGGATGTAAGTAAACGTAATAGGGATGAGATGATAGGAGTATATGCCTAATACACTAGTAGTTAATACTTTGTAGTTAGTGCAAAGTATGAATAAATGGTAATAAATAGAATGAGTCGCCACAACCTCTTTTAGTGGGCCAAATTGTGCTGTACCACCAGTTTGACTAAAAAAAACTCTTTAACTGAGGTTGCTTGACCTCTGTAAGATGAACTCATATTTACTAAAAAAAAAACCTCTATAAGAAACCTCTGAAGTGAGTCAGATTGATGCAAAATTTTATTATTTTTTCTCCAAAAATGTTTGCATTTTCTCTCCTTTGCTCAAGCCCGAGACCGAGATGCATGAAGTTGTTTTCCTCCGCGTGAGCAAACACAGTTATCTTTGCAAATTTTCGACTCCTGTCTTGGCTCCATGTATCTCAGGATTTTAATTTGTTCAATTTGTTTGTTGTTGTGTTCACATACATACATATGTTCACATAATTATTCATATAAAACTTTTATTCTAACGTGCAATTATCACTTTTTAATCTGCGTGTTCAAACCGGTAAGACCAGGAAACTGGGTAACTTGAATACCTCTCTATAAGTGGAACTAAAAGATATGGCCCAAGAGATTCCACTTAACCAAGTTCGACTGTATGTGTATACATATGTACTACAAATTTAGGAAAATCACTGAGCCAATACATATTTAGAAATTTGGATTTTCAAAACGGATTAGTGTTAAGACCATATTTTACAAAGCCTTTGTATTCTGACATAAACATAGTAATAAACATTGCGATAGGTTAAGCCTATGCAAGACTGTCAGAAAGTCAATGGTGGGCTATAAGAACATGATAACCGGATATGTCTTGCATGAAATCGAATATATGTGATCAGGATTATAGGAATCATTGCCATCCCACTTTCCTGCATCACTACTGGTCTGCGTTCTGGGTTCGCCGATTTGACCTCAAAAAATATCTGCCGGCCTCCCGGTTTCGTATCACTTCGTCAATCAAATGATGGTGTTTTGCATTTGTGCGATCCAGAAGAAATATTTCTGTAATAATACGAATCGCAATATCAGCGCTTTAATTAATATAGTACCTACGAATCGTTCAGACTCCATTTAGGCTTAAAAGGTTTTGGTTGGGACAAATGTACATACATACATCACTCGCGACAATGTAATCACAAAAAAACAAAACCTGTTACGTACATTTTGCAACAAAAGCTTAAGTTTAATGATTCGATACCTTACTGAAGGCGATAAAATAAATTCAACGGTCATTTCCAAAAATGTACGGATATGTACATACAGTGTTGGCCAAAACTAAAGCAGCTAAAATCCCTAGTGCGTATTTCATAACTTAATCCGTATTAATTGAGCAGAGCGGGAAATTTTTTTTTATTTTCTAATAGCTATTAATACATTACTATAGTTGTGAAGAAAAAACATAGTGAAATATATTTTAATTAAGGCAGGTTTACCCATGGGCGTTGCGTTTGTTTAGGTAAGGTTAGGTTAGGTATGTGGGTTGGCGAGGAGAGAGACTCCAAGTGACTCCATAGATGGGTCAATGCTGACCCATTGTGATGCCCTTTGGGGGAAAGGATGTCCCTTGCCCATTGAAACCCGGTAACCGATTCTAATATGCTCCTATAGTTATTGATGCGAGTCTTTGCATACAAACCATCCTGAGGACTTGATAAATTTCATTATCTTGTCTGATGGCGTGCTGGCGAGTTCTTCATCTAGGTCTTGGAAGAAGTAGCTTCCTAGGAATCTATTTCTGCTGTGCTGGAGGCCAGGTCAGTGACATAGGAAGTGGATTGTGTCCTCAAAAGTTCCCTCGTCACCGCAACCTCTGCAGAGTTCTTCTTCCGCCAGACGTAGTTTTTCAACTGATACCGTAGAGAGTTATGCCCCGTGATAACCCCAACGAGGATGGAAAGGGAGTTCCTGTCTTCCCGTATAAGTCTCTCGGTTCTGCCTTTATCGAAGGACGGCCATAGTTTCCTTGTGATTACACAGGAATCCAAGGAGATCCATCTGGTGTTCGCCTCCTGTATGGTTATTTTCCCTACTTTCAGCTTAAGTGCGCAAAGCGGAATGTTCACGAGTGGTTCTGTGCTTTCTCGTTACCTGGTATACCCTCGTGTCCAGGGACCCAGCAGATACCTTGTGCTGTGTTCCAAGAACCTTAAGCTCTTCTCGACAGCACTTCAAAAGTTTTGATTCAATTTCTGTGGCAGTTATTGCTTTTATAGCTGCCTGGCTGTCAATAAAGAAGGTGATACCCTCTTGTGGTATTGCCCTTACTGCAGACTCATGGGCGGCTGTTGTCACTGCCAAAACCTCCGCTTGGAAAACGCTGCTGTGGTCTGGGAGGCGTATTGATTTCGATATTCCTAGCGATTCGGAGAAGATGCCTGACCCTAAGCTAGTATCCATTTTAGATCCGTCTGTATATATGGCAATGGATTGCGCATTTGGTATCAGACCTCTTAACCACTCCTTCCTGCTAGGATAGGCGCTTGAGAAAGGTCTATTAAAGTCTAAGTATATCGTGATGTAGTCCGTAATGGGTACATGGCCAATATACTTCCGAAGGATAGTCGTGTGCCCTATTGCATTTGACGTCCATGTTCCTGACTGGCTGATTCTGATGGCGCTTATGGCTGCAGATGTTTTGATGAAGATATCTAGCGGAAGCAGGTTGAGAATAGCCTCAAGTAAAGCGGTTGGAGTTGTCCTCATCGCACTGGTGGTCCCGATACACGCTAGTCTTTGAATCTTCATGATGGTCATTAGTGTTAGTGACCTTGTTCACCGCCGGCCACCATACAAGACTGCCGTATGTCAGTATAGGTCTTTCCCAAACATACCAGGTTTTCCCAAAGATTCTGCTGCATGAGTAGAAGGCTATAGTTGCTTTTTTGATCCTTTCATTAATGTTCATTCTCCAGTTTAGTTTCTTGTCTAATATGAACAAGCCTTAGGTACTTTGCGCTGTCGGAGATCTTAAGCGGGGTGCCTCCGACAGATAGCGTACTAAACTGTGGTAACTTTCTTTTATTTGTGAATAATACGAGCTCGGTTTTCTGGCGGTTTACCGTGAGCCCGCAATTCCTGGTCCAGGTGTCAAGGGATTTGATGGCCCCTTCGACTTGTTCGCTGAGTGTTGGGAGGAATTTGCCTGTTGCCAGTATCACAACGTCGTCTGCATAAGAAGTGATTCTGACGCCCCTGTTTCTGAGCAGCTGTAGGCCTTCGTTAAGAACAATGACCCACAGCAGTGGGGCAAGTACCCCGCCCTGAGGAGATCCCCTGGAGGCGTATGCTTCCAGCCTTGTTCCCCCAATTTGGGTTATTATATGTCTATCTTCAAGTATGCTGACAATCCATCCGATTAGGCTGTTGTGAATGTTTAATGTGCCTAGCGTTCTCTTTACCGCTTCACTTATACATTGTATGTATCTTTACTTTTATCGCCTCTCTTTCTTATTTTATATAAAACTAACCGCTGCGTGATAGTCAGCGTTGTGATGTTAAGAAATTTACTTTAATAATAAATAAATAATGTAATACATATTTACTTCTAAAATAAAAAAACGTTAATGCGTAAATATTATATCCATCGTTAAATATTTATTGCATAAGAAGATATCATTGGTCTTGCATGATGGCGCACGTAAATAAGTTCTAACATTATCTATCAACTCCCAAGTGTCCAATAAATGTCTTCAATATCATTCAAAACTTCAAAGATTTTAATCGAGAGCAGAGCAGTCAGACAATAAAACATCATCTGAACAAATGTGTCATGAGAAACTTCCCACTGTATTCCCCCACACCGCTTTCGTAACCTTGTATGTACAATGCTCGCATCTAAAAGTTTATTTTCTCAAAAATACAACCCGAATGAGAAAATTACAAAATTCCCTCCGAAGATTGCCATTTACTGCAAGTGATTTATCTATCTGAATTTTCCAAAATTCAAGAAGCCAAACAACAAAAAGTTAAAAGTTTCAGGAGCAGCTGCCGGAAGCAAAGGGCTTAATAGAAATACCAATTCGGGTTTGACCTCCCAGGAAAAGAAGTAAAGCCCCCAACTTTACCACTCCCGCAACTGGCGAAACTTTTCCAATTTGGCAATAATAACAACAGATACTTTCACACCAGACAAAATAGCAATTGACAAACAAAACGTAATGTATTGAATCGCAGGCATCCCAATGCTGTTGTTCAGTTACAACACCGTCCCTCGCTATGCATCTGCGGTACACTGACCACACCGTCAACTTGCAATTTTCGCACCGAAATCAATTATGTTTCGTCATAAAACACAGAACACAACAAAATCATCATAAACTTTCCGATGCCGGCTGTCACCGCGAGCCTTGTTGCCTGGATGTGCCAACTCCCCCGCACCCGATGACAGAAACGAAGCTCAATGCAAATGGAGAGTCCAGTAGGTTGAATGCTTAGATACAGCCCTGAAATTCATTCTGCATCAGCGGCATACCGAAACCACAACGAAAATTTCATTTTTACTGGCTCATGCCAACCTCATAAATAAGTCCTTTTCGCAGGATGGAATTTAAAATGCTCTCCGCCATCCTCGCACCCTTTTCTCAAACCAAGAGTGGTGGCAGAGAGACACATCGTTACGTCTGATGAAACTTTGGCGGCGCGGCAGTGGAAAAATGGAGGAAGCGCCTCAATGGACCAACAACTCGATGCAGTTTGCACAGAGAGTGTGGCACGCGCAGCACTGCAGCGCGCACATATTATCCCTCCCTTGTTGCGACATTAAAAACTGGAGCGATAGTGTTGCAATTGTGTTTAACCGACTCCAAGTCCTGGCAATAAATTACACAAAATTTTGCGAAACAAAGCGGTGGAATAGGGTTCACGTTTTGTTTGTTGGGCGGACGATATGCAAAAAAAAAAAGAGGCGTAGCGTCGCGGTGCTTGAACGTTATGGTGCATGTAATTGGACATCTGTAAAAGTTGCAACCAGAGATAACACGGCACGAAATGAATTATGAAAAAAAGTTGTGTGCGATGAATGTAAATGGAAGAGATTGATGGCGGAACCACTTCACAGTGTAGATTAAGAACCGGCGATGATAGATGCAGAAGCTGTTTTTTTCCGCTTTCGCTTCCATATAGAGCCATCACGTAAAGGCGAAATATAGGTAAGGAACGTTTTTGCCGTACAAATGTATAGATCTAAAATACAATGAATCAAATACCTAGTTTTAGTTTCGCTAGCACTTTGTGCATATACATACATATGTACGTCTAACAGCGATGTCTAATAAAATGGAAAATACTTCAAAAATGTTCCTTGCATAGAAGTTAATACTAAGCCAAAAATTGAAGGCTAGACACTACTGGAGTATTTGTCGTAAGTGAGTTGAATGAGAATACATAAATTCACTCATTGGAGTAATACAGCCTTGGCTTATGTTCCTTTGCAATAACTTTTTGTTGAAAATGAATTACATAAAAATAAAGTTATGTAACAAATAAAATAAAAATACATAAATAAAAGCGTTTTCAAATGCATTTCTACTGTGGGATTGTCCTATTCCTTTGTTGCAAACGTGAACTCTCTCGAAAACGTGAACTGGCTTGGTAATTGTTCACGTTAACGAGAGTCTACTGTAAATAAAAAGAGCAAGACTTACAAACCAAAAAAAAAGACTTCAGTTTATAGAATTACTCAAACACTTGTGTCAACATTAAAGACACTGAAGTGGAAGAATTCCTTGTCGATATGCATCAGGCATAAGAAGATAGTTCACCGACTTATTAACACAAAAGACAAGTTTCTCTAAAATATCCCGCGAAAATGGAAAAAAAATGTTGGAAAAGAAAATGACTTGCAGAAAATTGCAAATGACAAGATATCCCGACGATAAAACAATATTTAGCAGACTAAAAAAAAAAATTAAAAGTGTCAGCCAATTGAAAAATAATTCTCTAGCTAAATACCTTCGTAACTTAACGGCTGCCAGTCACTGACAATTCCCTGTGGACCTCAATTGCAAGATCCCTAAATGAAAACATCTGATGGGAAATGGATCGGAGACCCAAAAGAAAAAGCTGAAGTCTCTTCCCAGCATCTTACGAATGTTGACTAGATAAAGAGGTAATGCCTCATGTTTGTTTCGCTAATACATGTGTACATACCTACATATGTAGATAAACCATCCAATAGAAAACCACCAGGCCCAAATTATGAAAGAATTTCCGGTTATTGCACTGGAAAACCTTAAGCATATAATTAATACATGTTTTCGACTAAGATATGTTGCGCATCACTGAAAAATAGCAACTGGAAATTAGCAGAAACAATTGTTATACCTGAACAAGGTAAGCCCCTACCTGAAGCTACTTCGTCCAATCTCACTTTTACCGGTGCTATCAAACATTTTCGAGACTCTGCTACTTATCAGACCAGATAAAATCATCGAACAAAAAAATACAGGGGCTCAGAGCGTAAATTACATAGGAATCCATCTAGACAATATATCTGTGAGATATATAAATTTTATACAGCGAATAGTTATGGGCAAGCGTATTTTTAATACCTTCACAAAACCGCTTGACGTTTTGTCAAACTTTCTTGGATTCGTTATAGTTTAGGTGTAAAGGTGTTCTTAATAGGGTTAGAGTTCCAAACTACTCTGGGTGTTCCAACCCCCCAGAGTCTTTCAAGATTTTTACCTTCACTGAAAACGGCATTGCTGCACCACACTTCAATCCAGTACAAGATTTAAGCTCTAGCAATGACCGATATTGTAACCAAGGACCCAGATTTCTTATTTTTTTAATTAAACTTCAAAAAAGGGGGTTTTGCAAAGGGATTACGAAAAGATTGATTCAAATGAAAGTGAAAAATCTGGCTGTTGGGACAGATATGTGTTTGTAACACTTTTTTTTAATTTTTTTTTAAATTGGTCCAAAGTATTTGGTGGCAGCTTATCCTATTCGTTTGAAAAGAAGGTTTTGCTTTGTTTAGCTTTGAAGGCTTTATGTATGTACGCACTTAAAGGTATATGTACATATGTACATAAACACTGGCGTTATTTCCACACTAGTATATAATAGCAACGCAATGGAAGTAAGACTAAACGTAAAGGCAAGTGATGCTAAATATATTTATTTTTTTGCAAGTGAAAATTCTTATGTGACGATTATAACTGTAATCTAGATTGCAAAACTGCTTGGAATGCACCTGCCTGACAGTTGTTGACATACCCTTAACAGAGTGCCGGAGTGGTGTATTAAATTAATTGCGCACAGCGCTGTACTTTCCCATTCCACTTTCCGGGGGTTTGCCCACTGTGTTAAGGGCATATTAACAACTGTCAGGCAAGCGCCTGGAGTTAAAGTCTATTTTCATTTATGCCATAAGTTGTTGAATATACACATGTGTATAATTTGAACGATCAAATGTGGACTGGACATAGTAAGGCCCTCTGGGCATTATTTCATTTTGATGATGAAAATAAAGCCAAATGCTAAGTTTGGCTTCATGTAGTCTTATTTCCACTTTACCATAGAAATAATGTCAGTTGTAGCCTTATTTCGAAGAGGGTTATTTTATGTCACCTAATTTAAACACTCTCAGAATTTAAATACTCATCCCCGTCAAGAAAGTTCTCCACTGTTATCAGTATAGGTGGTAGTCCGATGGCCCAATATAAGAGGAGTATGGTGGCTGGGGTAAACTTTTCCAATCCTACCAAGTTCTGGACGGTTTTTCTCTCCACATGTGTCCTTGCATTGTCGTGATGAAAGACTAGACCTTTTCTGTTTGCCAAAGATGAACGTTTCCGTAGAATTTTCGTGTTCAAGTCGACCACAATAACATTTAGAAAAACAAAAACAACACATCATTACCTTCTTTTGATGCACACTTGCTGTTGAAGTAGATGTGCAAAGTTTGTCCACAGGAAACATACGAAGGTTGTTTTTTAACAACAGTTTTGTAATGTTTCGTCTCCAGTCATCAGGCATTCCGGAAAAGGCTTCTTTTTTTAATAAGCAAGGTTTCAGGCACATTTTGAAACTATATTCATTAATTTATTTGCGCTTAGCTCCTTCTTTTGTTGTGATGTGATCTAACGCTGTCGTCTGATGAGCTTCAAGCTTAAAGACCCCATCTACAGAAGTTAATGTAGGATTTGTCTAGATCATACTGCGTGACATCTGATGATATCCATGATAGTGATTCATCGTTTAAGGAAAAAGAAAGTGGTTGACATATGTATATACATATGTACATACCTTACATTAATAACTAACTATTCCTACTAGAATCATAAGCATAAAAGTGCGGGTATATACAAAATAATTTTCCCTTGCACCTAATTTATCTTATCCACATGTAAGTGTTAAAGCACTGAAATAAGAAAATAATTGCAAAATAAAAGTGGATTTGATTTTAGTACATATATCTATCCCGAACCTTTCTCTCTAAGGATATTTTAACATCTAGACTGTAATCCCAGTGCAATCGAATACAAGGAAACTTTAGATTACCCTTTCATAAAAACCTAAAAATATTTTCATTTCTTTTGCAGTACACGGTTTGAAATTACGGATTTCTTTTCTGATAGCAAAGTTTGTGCTGAAAACCAAGTCTTCAATTAAGGATTCTGTTATGTATTTTGAAAAATATTCAATCTGTGCAAATAGTGGTTCCCTTCAATTTCTTGTTCCTTCTAAAAATGATTAGCATCCACTGGAGTTTCGTTCGTACATTTGTGGAATATCATTAACCACACGACCTATTTTTTCTTGTAGAGGCTGTATAATATCATCGTCAAGGTCTGATATTGCTCCATTCTCTAGTACATAGAGTAAACTGTCAACGTCTGAACGTTTCGAGGGATCAAAAGCTATTTAAAAAAAATGTCAGGCATTATCTATATTATACGCCCATGTATTTGTCGTTTATTAAGACCTGCTGTCCACTGAAATGGACATTACTTAAATTACGAATTTCTATTACAATATCGAAATTATTTGTATTGAATTACAATTTTGAGTAAGGTACATCGCGGACAAGTTCCTCTGAATAGACTAAAATACCGCCAATTTCTTTTAGTTTCAAGAATATATCTAACACTAATCAAATAAATGTGGGCGCCGTGCGTGGCTCAAGTGGTTAGTGCGTTGAATCGCTGAGCGGGAGGTACGAGGTTCGAATCGCAGAGGACACCAAAAAGTTTTTCACGGTCCCACCTCTCGCGAATGTCTGTCAAACGTCCGAGAGTAATAACTGTCAAGAGAAAGCTCAATTTGCCTTTCGGAGATGGCTCTAAACTGTAGGTCCCTTCCATTTGTGTGAAAAATATATACATGCACAACGCAAATGGTCGCGAGAAGCTAGGCCCTGGACTACATATGTATGTACGTCTGTTGCGCCAAGTAATTGTATTTTTGTATTTGTAATCAAATAAATTGGTGGATAAACTGTTCACCCAGTCCCAGCACCATTTTCTACTATTCTTCTTGCTAATAGAGTTAAAGAAGGGGGTAATAATCAAAAATTTATATTACTTAATCTATACATATTAATTTAACTAATCAGTACAAATCTAAGCCACAGTTAATACATACCTTTTCTAGATGAAAAAATACATTTCATCCTAAAGAAAATAAAGTAAACCTGAAGACTTACTTGCTTTGCTGGGTACTCGTATAAGATAAAGGCTAACATTTGACTCTAGTTTTTGACCTACCCACACAAAACACGCTTGTGTTTTATTTGAAATGGCATTCTTATATTTATAAAGCACAACTTTAGTTAAACTTTTACAATTAGTTCTTATTAACACTGTTTCATATTACAAGAGTTAGTAATGTTTGTCCATTATTCATTTTTGAGAAGTTTAATTTTTTTCATAAAGAAATGACACTCAACAACGGGGTCATGGGCAAAGCGTCATACAGAGAGAAATTCCGTCTAACTAAGACCCGCTGCCAGCGCGGAGGTAAAGCAAATGCTTGTTTAACAGTAGTCTTCTTTTTTTGGCAAAGGGAATTAAGTACCAGTACCCTCATATTTGTATTCAATTCAATTTATTTTCATTTCAAAAATATGATTTAATGGCCTTCGTCATCTCAGTCCTCCTCTGCAGCGCTGAAGCTCTTAAAAAAAAGTTCTTCGAGTGGCCCCTTTTTCATCGAGTGTAGAGCAGAAAATTCCATCAGAAACTTTACGGTTTGTATAGCAACATCGACCTTGTAAAACATATTCGATTTCATCAATGGAAATGGCTACAACATGTGGATCTACTCTGCGAAAATGGAGCTGAATCGGTTACATGCTATGGAAGCTAGCATTAGAAATTTGCCGCAAAGCCGTTAAGTGTAATCCTGAACTCAGCCTCAAGACCAGGAAGACCGAGAGCGTTATGCGGGAGAACACTGAAAGAGGTAGTACAGGAGTCAGAACAATTTTGGGGTCAGATTAAAATCAGCGCTAAGGACAGCAATTGAGGCCCTATGCCCTCCTAGGAGCTGAGAAAAAAGAAGAAAAGAGTAACTTTTGGATAGAGTAGACATCATTCCTCGGTCCTCTATGTTTATATTATAGATTAAGTCGTGTTGAGCGTATACGCTAAAAGCTTTTCTACGTCTAGGAATATCATGGTTTCGCAGTACTTTTGGTTTAACTCATTTAATCATCAAATTTCGTGACACATGTACATATTCCATTTTGAATACAATAAATTTTGAGAAACTAAGATTGACACTTATAGGCTATGGCTGATGACACTTATTAATTGGAAGTTTGCTTATCTTTTTGGGTAGGTATGAGTTTGGAGTTAGTTTTATGCTTTTTCTCTTAGTGAAAGGCTTATAGAACAGCTCCTAGGGTCTAGTAGGAAATTTCTTCCGTTATTGCGTTAATTACACGCCGCTGCTTTTAAAACTTCTTTTTCTTAAGTAATGGTCCATTTGAGAGTCAAGCGTAATTAACAACCATTCCGGTGTCATTTGACTGTTTTTAGCGCCACCTAAATTTTTGTGTCAAGGAAGAGGACTGTGCTAAAACTCAGATGCGATTCAAATTTAAGAGGTCTTAAGAACATATTCATGTTCAGCCAGTTTCAACATACATATACATATGTAGATGTACATAGGTGACATTGTATAAACATAAAAATGTTAACCCAAGGGCAATGTCGCATATGTTGCGTTGTGTTGCTCTTTCAGCATCAAACCACTTTTTCACACATGTGCAAAACATCAAAATAACGGGGCCAAAATGTCAGAACAAAAAAAAAAACATACAAAATGATTGCAAATTTATGGCACCCATACATAATGAACGTACGCTACAATGAGAACGAATTTTAACATGAAAATCCTTTCATCCAAATGACAAAGATTCATGGACTTGATGGGATTTTCTCCTACATTTGAATCCACAGAGTTTGTTATCAAGCTAGAAAGCTTTAATTGGTTGATTTATGGATCTGCTGAGATTTTCAAAATAGCAGAAAAAGGAAGCATAAATTAAAATATCATAACGCAAATTTATGTCTGCGTTAACCCCTTGCACAAAACTTGCACACGTGTTGAAGAGAAATTAGATAATCCGTTGAAGGTGAATTGAAGGTTGTTTAGTGGAAGTTTGTTGGTAAACAGTTAGTTTGTCATATTCTACACGGGAACGTGAAATTAAATCTTGGTACCAATACAGCTAGATACAGGCAGCTAATCTACCACAAAATTTGACATAGCTCGGTGTTTACTGGCAATTAAAATTGTTTAGAACATTGGTCATAAAGATCTGTTTATTTTAATGATCTACATACATAGGTATCTACATATGTATGTATGTACATACGTGGCTATAATTGATGTGGAGCATGAAGAGGATTAATTAATGCCATCAACCTGCCAAAAAGCGTAAAAAAAGGTGCAGAACTGTTTGCCTAAGGACACCTCGTGTTCACTCGGAGACTTCATGGTCCATTGTGAATCCCCTTTTTATATGACGAAAAAAGAATAAAAAAACATAGAAAGTCAAACTTATCTTGGTAATTGCCGACGATGAAACCCTTTGGTAATCTTTATGAAGTGAAGTAGATCAAGCGGTGCTTGTGAAGAATATGGACCATAGCTACGTAGACGTCGTTCTTGCAGGGTGGGCCAGTGGCATAGGAAACGCTGGATTGACTCAAAATGCCGTAGTTTTTACATAAATCGCGGGACTCTAATTTTCATATGCGGAGTTCGACTCTTATGGCGCGGTGATCCCTGTTTACCGATCCAGTACCAGAAGACTGTTTGTTTTCGTTTTGTTCAGTTTCGCCCATAACGTACCAGAGGTGGGGCAGACCTCTCTGGGCAGATAAATATCCATGTTCGAGCCATTAGTATAGATGGAAATCTTTTGATCTTTATCTATGCTTTTTGACTCAAACGAAAATGCGATCATCAGAATGTTGGTGTATTTCTGGTGAACTTGCTCTATTGTAAGGTGGTCAGGTTCGGGCTCTCAGGGTAAAGTCCCTGGACGATCCCTGGCGAGTAACCGTGACAAGAAGACTCACTGCCTCCACGGGGCGGCCACCGGGCAACGAATACCACAGCGAAATAATCTGGCCTAGTATTGCGGACGTGCACAACTGAACGTATGGTCTATTGCGCACGCCTGCGATGCACGGCTGGTGTTCACGTCTGTGACTATTCGGCTAAAGTGAGCGACGTGAGGAGTAAACCTCTAGAATAAATCTCTAATCCAAGGTGGAACAGCATACGCCAGGGATGCGTGGCTAAGAGAGTGCTTAGTCGCTAGTATGCGGACTCCGAATACCAGGCTACCTTCGGTTTTAACCAATGCCTTCCCGTGCCGTACCGGGCTCCGACATGGGTGACTCTTCTTTCCCGGATACTCGTGGGAATCATTATATCTCAAAAAAATTTAAATTTACAGACTGATGCCTCTATAAGCGCATCAACCTCTGGCGTTGCCGTTGGGCAACCAGAGGCACTCCCCAATCGGGTAGCCACTGGGCTCTCGACGGTCGACATTAATAGTGCTTCAGAGCACATAACGGCCTCTACTTCTCGGTCCGCCATCGGGCAACCGAACCCTACATCCGATTCAGAAGGTCTGGCCAAGTGGGCCCCTTCCGATCGTACGGATTGCTGTGACGATAAAGCAGCAGCGGAATCGTACACCTCTGATTCCGACGCGTCCACACTTGTTGACACCTGCAGCGTGATTACCGAGAAATCGGGTTGCTCCTCCATCGGGAAGAGTCTTAGCGGGCTGCAAATACAACAGAGTGGTTTTGTGAAGCTGAATAGCTTCCAAAACAGACGCTTTAAAAGCGCCCTGCGGAGAGGAATGGACAGAGAAAGTGCTCTCATCCTGGCCAAATCCGCTGACAAAGACAGGCCAGACATGAAGCGAGTCAGATCCGAAGATCAAACTCCCCCTTCATCGGCCGCCAAGAAGATCAAGAGTGGTCCCCTACCTGATGTTCCCAGCTTTAGCCAGGTGGCTAGCCTTGTCAGGTTAGGGATCGTTCCGACCGACTTGACCAACCATCCCCTCTCAACAGAGCAAATGGCTCTCGTACAAGAGGCAGTTATAGACACCTCGATCGAATTGAGTAACTGTGGCGTGTGGCCTAAGTTCTCAGGGTCACACCTAAGATCGGGGTGGCTAATTTTTGTCTGTGGAGACAATGCTACAGCAGGGTGGATGCGCTCCAACTTTGAGAGGATCAGCACTAAATGTGGTCTGGACCTGATGTTGGTGGAAGAGGGTTCATTCCCAAAAACACACATCGTCCGTGGATTCTTTCCACAAAGTCTGGATCTCTCAAACGAGAAAGTGCTTGCCACCCTCGTATCTCAAAATGCCAACCTTAAGGCCAATACGTGGAAAGTCATCCAGAGAGGGAAGGAAGGTGCACTCCTTCACCTTGTGCTAGGCATAGACGACAATTCCATGGCTAAGCTCCTCGAACTCAAGGGGAAGGTCAACTACCGCTGGGGTCAAAAAAAAATTATCCTTAAGAGCACCGATAAGGTTCCCACATCTGACAGCGGTACCCCTTTAGAGGAAGAGGCAGCCAGCACTCAACCTTGCACCGGAAATGTGTCCGATTGTAAGGATTCAAGTCAGCCTACCTCAACTAGCTGTGCCTCTGGGCCATCTAGCTCTGGTGGCGGTAAGACGACAGCGGTGTCTGTTCCTGTGGATCGCACCCACTCAGCCTGTATAGGCAGTAGTAATGCCGTTGGGCATGCTACTGCAGGGGGTTCTGGGAGCGGCACTAAGGCTACGGCCACCGCTTCGTCGGTCCGCCCTAAGCTGCATAAGAAGGGTACACAAACCCGGACAACTGGCAACGTGGCCGGAAATCCTCTTAATACGGCTGAAGTCAGGCACAGAACAACAGGTCGTCCTGGACAAGCCGCCTGCCGCAGTAAGAAAGGCCCTAAAAAATCCCAACTACTCCGGCAAGCAAAATCTAATCAGCCATGATTAGCACCTTCAAGGTGTTACAGGCGAACCTGTATCATGCTAAGGGCGCGTCCGCTACCCTTAGCAAGCGGTTCGCCGATGAAAAGATAGCCCTAGGACTGTTACAAGAACCTTGGGTTATTCGCGGACACATCAAGGGTCTCGGGAATGGGGTAGGTAAGCTAATTTATAAACACGATGAGCAAGTGCCAAGGGCGGCCTGCTTAATCGACCATAATATAAACTTTCTTCCCATTCCAGAATTTATAACAAAAGACCTAGTAGCCCTACTAACAGAAGTCCCGACCGAGAGAGGCACTCAGAACATCGTGTGTGCCTCGGCGTATTTCCCTGGTGATGACGACAACATACCGCCATTGGAGGTCCAAGCGCTCATCAGCTACTGCAAACGTAGTAACCTACACTACATCATTGGCTGCGATGCCAATGCTCACAACATGGTATGGGGTAGTAGCGACGACAACAAAAGAGGTGAGTGTTTGTTAAATTATCTTGTTAGTAACCATGTAGATGTCCTCAACAAAGGGTCTAAACCAACCTTTATAAATGCCATTCGAGAGGAGGTACTTGATCTCACTCTCGCCAGCCCATTTATCTCTAATTTTGTCACAAATTGGCATGTGTCAGATGAAGCCTCGATGTCTGACCATCAGCATATTAGGTTTGACATACCCGGCCAACTGACACAGGCCCCAATTAGATACGATCCCAAGTCGACGGACTGGATTATGTATCGGGAGCTAGTCCTCTCTAAAATGGATATGCTTGTCTCACCAATTGAGTCCACGTGGGACATTGATGAAGCAGCATACCAGCTGAATAAAGTGTTGCTAACTTCATACCACAGTAGTTGTGTCAGTAAAACCAGCCCGAGTAAACGAAAGGTTCCCTGGTGGAATGACCAGCTTGCTAAACTCCGGAAGAAGGCTAGGAAACTCTTTAATCGAGCCAAACGCACAAAAATGTGGGACGAATACAGGTTCGCTCTCACAGAATTCAATTTAGAATTGAGAAGATCAAAACGAGCTGCATGGAGAAGATGCTGCGAAGACATTACTGACATGCCTGTAGCGGCACGTATCCACAAAGCTCTTGATAAAGATCATACAAACTGTGTGGGTTTGCTAAAGAAAACTGATGGTACCTACACGTTGGACCGAACGGACACGATTAACACCCTACTTCAAGTGCACTTCCCCTGTTCGACTATCCATGAAAATCATGATAACTCTAACGACACTGACCTTAGGGTCTCCATAGCCAGCAGAGTTAACAGTCTATCTGGTAAAATCTTCAGTCCAGATAAGGTAAGATGGGCAATCGGCTCTTTCAAACCTTTCAAAGCCCCCGGTGGTGACGGCATATTCCCAGCCCTTATTCAAAGGGTTATCGACGTCATACTGCCGGCAGTTATCGCTTTATTTAGAGCTAGTTACAACTGGGGTTACATCCCATTCACCTGGAGACAGGTGAATGTGATCTTCATCCCCAAGAGTGGCAATAGGCCTAGTGAACTGCCTAAATCATATAGACCTATCAGTCTAACATCATTTGTTCTTAAAACTATGGAAAGACTTATCGATGTTCATATTAGAGGCCAGATAGAAATATCTAATCTTCTACACTCAAGTCAATACGCGTACAGAAAAGGCAAATCCACTGAGAGTGCTCTTCACCATCTCGTCAAAAAGGTCGAAGAAGCATTTCAAACCAAGGAAATTGCCCTATGTGCCTTTTTAGACATTGAGGGTGCTTTCGATAATACCGGATACGACTCGATAGCTAGGGCAATCAGTCGTAAAGGTATCGAAGATTCGACCAACCAATGGGTCAGAGCAATGCTAGAAAGTCGAATCATAACCGCCTCCTCTGGTGGCGTGTCGGTGTCCGTGACGGCGGTCAAAGGCTGCCCCCAAGGTGGGGTACTTTCTCCCTTATTATGGACACTGGTCATTGACGATCTTTTAGTCAGTCTCCACAGACTTGGCTTTAGCGCCATTGGTTATGCAGATGACCTGGCGATCATTTGTAGTGGCAAGCTTAACGCAACCATTACTAGAGGCATGCAGAACGCATTGCTTCACGTCTTAGAATGGTGCACTTCTGAAGGATTATCTATTAATCCCAGCAAAACTATTCTAGTGCCTTTTACTAGAAGGAGACTGGTTAATTTTGAACCTATCACCCTAAAAGACACCACTTTGCCTTATTCCAATTAAGTCAAATACCTCGGTATTATCCTAGATAGGAAACTCAATTGGAACTCTCACATCAAGTCAGCCACAGAGCGTGCCACTAGAGCCATATGGGCCAGTAGGCGCCTCTATGGCAGAACTTGGGGGCTTAACCCCAAAATGATATACTGGCTTTATATCATGATGGTTAGACCTATCATTACGTACGCTGCTGTTGTCTGGTGGCCTAAAACCCTGGAACAATCAACGGCTAATAAGCTCCAGAAACTACAGCGTATTGCCTGCCTAGGTATTACAGGTGCAATGCGCACCTGCCCAACTTTAGCACTTGAGGCTTTAATTGGACTTACACCCCTACACATCTTCATTAGGAAGACGGCTGCTAGATGCGCTATCAAACTGCAGCTCGAACTTAAGTATAAAACAGATGGCCATGTGGGACACCTGAAAATACTTAACTCAATCCCAAATATAGACATGTTTATGTCCATCCCAGACATTATGGTTAGGGAATACAGTTTTGGGAAACTATATGAGGTAGAAATTCCAGACCGTGCTAAATGGGCCAATGGGGCTCTGGCACGGGACCCTAGAAGTCTGATCTGGTACACTGATGGATCGAAAATGGAATGTGGAGTTGGAGCTGGTGTCTTTGGACCCAACACTAAACTGTCGATACCCATGGGAAGATGTCCCTCGGTATTCCAGGCAGAAGTACATGCCATTGAGATCTGCGCCGACTTAATATCCAGAAAAGGTATTAAAGGCGCCAGAATTATTATCCTTTCGGATAGCCAAGCAGCATTACAAGCACTGTCTTCCAACATGATGGACTCTATGACAGTTAAATGCTGCCACGATGCCCTACAGGCCCTCGCCAGATACAACAAGGTCAAACTTGGATGGGTACCTGGTCACCAGGGTATTGCAGGCAACGAATCGGCGGATGAACTAGCAAGGGCTGGATCAGAATCCGTGTTCTTAGGACCAGAACCTTTTTGCAAAGTCAACTGGGCTTCTGCCTTAGGACAATTAAACGAATGGGAAAATCAACTTCGTCTAAACCACTGGGAAAATGTCCCTGGTCTGAGACAATCCAGACGTTTAATTAAACCTTACTCCTATAAGGAAATCCTTAACCTAGATAAGGAAAGCATTAGGAATCTGACGGGCTTCCTAACTGGCCACTACGGCCTGAGATACCACCTTAACAAAATGGATATTTGCCAGGACAAGGATTGTCGATTCTGCCTCGAGGAAGATGAGACATCCGAACACATTCTTTGCGAATGCCCGGCACTACATTGGTTAAGGATACGTACTCTCCACAGGGAGATACTTACTTCAGTGGAACTCAAGGGATCCGCTACCAAGGATGTACTTGCCTTCATAAGGGAGGTAGTACGTCTCTTGGATTTACTCCAACCCCTCGATACCATAGATCTTTTAGGTCGCAGTGTCGATGCCATGCGGGCAAGGGTTGTACAAGAGGAAAAAAAAAAAAAAAAAGGTGACGCTACAGTTCGGGTTGGACCTGGTCCTCAACCAACAAGCAAATGTCTCCGGCCAGCTTGGCCTCAATCTGTCTCCAGCTTCTTACGCCAGATTTATCGAGGTCCCCTTCCACTTGCTTGACTCGCGGTCTTCCTCCACTGTGCCTTTCCTCGGGGATGGATTCAAAGATTTTTGTGGCCGGAGCATTTTTGTCCATATGCTTTACATGACTTAGCCACCTCAGTTGTTGGACCTCCACTCTTCTGGCTAAGTTGATGTTACAGTTAGTAGTTGTATCTCATCCTCAACTCACCATCAATTCAGATGGGACCGGAAATCGGTCGAAAAATTTTCCTCTCGATATAACAAAGAGCAAACCTCGTTCACTTTTGACAAAGTCCATTCCTCTGCACTATATATGTACATATGTATGAATGCCTGAGATTTTTGCTATTATAGCGGAGTGTTCGGTTTGATGTACTACCTAATTACAATAATTACAATACTCGTAGTTCAAATTTGATTTTGCCTATAATAATGCGTTTTTTGTTATACAGTTTAGATACAGTGTTGTGCAAAACTAACCGGATTTTTTTAAAGCACTTAACTTCGTCTATCTGGTAACCGTTTTTAGTATCGTTTGAGTTATATTTTAGTCAAAAAAGATTTTGCAAACAAAATTCTGAGTGGTATTCAAAAGATTTCCTAATTAAAATATCAAAAACACGGTTAATAATTAATTGAATTATAGACGACTTTACAGCAGGATTAAAGCAAAAAGCACTAGCCGTAAAATATAACATTCCAATCTTAACTGTATACGACATAATTAAAAGGCTTAGAAGCGGAAAACCAGTCGAAATAATACATTCGTGCGGACGCCCACGTAAAACAACACAAAAAAACTGATAGGCGCATAAAGCGTGCTGTCTCAAAAGATCCTTTTGTGCCCTCAAAAGTACTAGTGGCCGACTTCAGTCTTCCTATTGACTTGAGTACTGTTCGGAGGAATTGAAAGAAGTTGGTCTTTGCGCTTTTCGGCCAGAAAAAAAGCCACTGCGCACTTCTAAGCACCGTCTTAAAAGTTAATGCATATACTGCATTTTAGAAAGATGGTCAAATCCTTAGTTTAAGCTTTTTATTAGGGTTGAATTTGCAAAAAAACATTGAGATTGGTCCATTGGCAAATGGAAAAGGGTGCTTTCAGCGATGAGAGCAAATTTAATCTACTTTATTCCGACGATGCATGCACAGTAAGACGCAAAAAGACCTTACGTCTTAAGCCAGAAACAATACGCACTACACCCAAGCATGGAGGGACTTCCGTAATGGTTTGGGGCTGTTTTTTGGCTGTGTATTGCGACCCTGTACATAAAATTAATGGAATAATGGAACGTTTCCAGTATAGGGATACTCTTAAAACAGTATTTCTGTCATGAAATGCGGCTGCGTTGTGTCTTCTAGCAGCATAACATTTTTCGAAGCTGCTTAAAGAGTGATGATATTTTAATGCTAGAGTGACTTTCTCAATCTTTTTGCAGCCTTGCAGAGTGAGTGGGAGAATATTCCACCCACTATAATTGGTCCCACCGATGCCAAACAGTATTACAAGGCAAGCATTATTGGACGAAATGTTAAATTTTGGTTTAAAAACAAAAAAATCCGGTTAGTTTTGCACAGCCAGAATAGTGCTCTTTAATTTGGTTACTTTGTAAAAAGTTTGTTATTAATTATTAAATTATTTAGTAATTAAATTAGGAATGTTCAAAAGTGAAAACTTTGATTTTTTTCCCATTTTATGTAAGAAAAAAACAATTTATATACCATGATTCAAAAAATCCGGAATGTTTTGCAATACACTGTATCTACAAAACGTCTACTTTTGTCGCTACTAGATCTATTCCAAATTCTGAAAGTTTACATCTTATTAGGTATCTCTTGACTGCCAGTAAATTGTTACACATGTTTCAACACTAGAGAGAATCAAAATGAAAGATGAAAGATGAAAGTACATAATGTATGTATCACTCCGTGTTAGACGTGGCAAAGGACACCTCATTAATTAGCTTGCCTCGCGATCTAAAGAAGCATCAGATAAGCTCAAAATTAAGACAAGCTCAAAAATGGAAAGAGCATTTTGCCGCAGTATTTGATTATTTGAAAAATCATGGTCTTACCTTAAATACGTACTGGGCGTAACGCAAAGATTTTAAGCAGAATGGGCCAGCGCACACTGGTTCAATTTCATCCCGGGGTAAACTCGGGGTAACTTTTACTTCAATCGCACACTGGACGAATAATTCGGGGTAAAATTGTGCATACATGAACCGATTTTCATTGTAGTGGTATTTCTGTTGTAACTCGAAATTGACAACTTGTGTTTGTATTGGTTTACAGCAATGTTGAACCACATCAACGCTGTACACTTGCCCTCCCTTTTCTATAAACTCAGTTTTACCCCGGCATATTGATCCAGTGTGCGCTGGCCCAATCAGCGCATTAAAAACAATAGAATAATAGATCTTAAGGCATGCCCTACGATCGCTACGCAGCGTCAAATAAGAAAATGTAGCATAACGAAGCGCAATAAGTTGTAATAAGTTCCAAAATAAGAGCTAAGGATATATGGAGTCTGCTCTCAATGTCGAATGAGGCGGCTTTTGTTGAGAATTCTCTGGCATACGTGGATCTTTGCATATCATAATAGACTTATACTTCGAATGAACCTCTGCTTGATCTTTCGGCCACTAATTTCGAAATTTCGCGATGTTATCAATGCGCGTTACATAGGAGACATATCATTGAGAATTGTAGGAATTGTCGCGGCTACCCATGAAGTTCTAGAACAGGGGTAACACTGCTGTGGCCGGATGATAATACGAGTATCCGCTTTTGAGAAAAAAATATTTTTTTAAAACGGCACTATTGTTTTCCATAACATTTGTTATTAACTTTTTTTTGAACGTAACTATAAAAATCAATACCACACGAATATTTGACAGTAGCCTATGCCATATTACTGAAAACGCTTGCTACTTGGTGAGTACTCGTAGTTGGCTAAGTCTGAGAGATTTACAGCCGAACATCTTTTAGCAGCAAGTATAGCCAGTACTCAGTTTACTCTATTTCTTTTAATGTCGGAAAGTAGCCTTTGCCTTTCTTAAATACCTTTTACTTTTTAAGAAGGTAAGTCCAGTAATGCTTCAAGATTGTATACTCATTTACAATTACGAAATAATGATAACAATTATAAATAATTAGGGAAAGTAATAAATGCAAAAATAACTGTTTTATGTCTCTGTTAGAACTCTTGCCGTAGAGTAGCACTTCATTCACATTAAAACATCACTCATGTACAAATATTTGCAGAAGTGATGTTTCATGTTATCCGGCTGACACAAAGGTACTTGCCCCACAGGAGAAAACAAAACGTATCCGTATCCACATGCCTCATGCCCCAACTTACCGAGCATAAAGTCCGAACAATGTAAATGCTTTCAAACGTAGATTTAAAGTGTACTGCCGTCGCAACAAAGTACCTAAACAGATTGCAAACATCCTTCACCAAAGGCTGCTGTAGTGTAAACATAAAAAACACAGCGGCAACAACAACAGTAACAACAGCGAAAAGTACACCCTAATTAAGAAAATAAAATTACGTATTATACTAAATTAGGTTAATTACTATCTTTCACATGCGAAGAGGTACACTACACACAAACATTCCATGTGCTCACCTAATGCCATAACACTTGCTCTGCATGATGTTAAGCTCAAAATTTAGGATGGCTATTACACCCACATGACGTTCGGTCGAGCTCCAAGATGACTCTTGTGCGGCAGTGTGATGAAGGGATATAATGGAATATTAGAGTAAAAGGAGTCATTAAACGAGAGTCCTCTTTATGCCACACGCGCATCGCCTACAGAGGCTGTGCCTTAGCTCTGGGCAACATTCTTTTTGAGTTACTTACCCTTAGTATATGAGTTTTAGGTTCGAGATAATGGATAGGGAAGTAATGTGTTACTTATGTTAACCCTTTCTAATAATTCAATTTTTAATGGAATTTACATATTTTATGTTATTTTAGGTATGTTGGGGTAGATCCATACAAAAGTTCGTATAAATGAAAAGCGTATGGAAAGTGAAAGATATGTGGAAATTATTTGTGGTTGCTATTGCAGGTAACCTTTGACCGACAGGTTATAACATTCTGTTGGATTAATTTCTAGAGGAAGAGAACAATAATAATAATTAAGTGTACGACTGAAAACAGTAGTAAAGCTAAGTACATCATGTAGGAAATTTTTAAAACATTGCAACGCATGTCCTTATCGCATTAGGGGACGGAAATGTGTATCGTATTAGTCATGGTATAAAAAGACAGAGTACCTTTACTGCCCATTCTCTGATCCATTCCGATCCATTCCAGAAATATATTTGAATGGAAAAATGATTCCCAAGTGCGAAAGTATCTGGGATTTTTGAATAATAGCATAACAACCATTGATGACGACATCAATCATCGCGTAAGCGTAGGATGAATTAAGTGGCAGGAAACTCTGCTATCTGTGATAGGAAGATACCCCTGATCTAAAAGAAAGGCTCTACACCGCCGTTGTTTGTCCGGCTCCCCCATAAGTTTTGCAATGCTGGACAATGTACAAAAAGTGTGAGGCAAATTAACCCCAGTTGAGATGAAGACGCTTTGCATGACAGCAGGAGTAACTGTAACATAGTTTGATAGAATTATGTAGAAGTTCGTAGATCCGAGGAAGCCTTGACGTCAAAGAACCCATATCCAAAAAATTGGAGCAGTTGGTATTGTCATGTTCAAAGGAGGGACCCTACGAACCCTGTCAAAAAGGTTATATCAATCAACGTTCTTATGCAAGCGGGGAAGAGAGGCAAGCCAAAAAAAAAACTCCTGGAGCACACAAATGAAAAAACAGCAGCATTTGATTGGCCTCAGTGACATAGTGATCCAAAACCGGGAGGCCTGCAGATAATTTTTGAGGTCAAATCGGTGAACTTACAGGCGGACCAGTAGGGATGCAATAAAGTTGGAGGGTTACGATCCCTTTAATCCTGATGACAATCTCGCCGAACAAAAGGAAAAAAGGAGGAAGAAGAAGAACCCCTGCTCCCCTCACGGTTGGTGTTGAGCCTCCTGTTATGCCTTACCCTTCGTGTTCCTGCTGGGCTAGCGTTGGACACTGTGGTTGATGCTTGCGTCCGTTGCGATCTTAGCCCTGTGAATTTTCTTTAAAACCTCTTGTCTGGTATCAGGCTGCCTTGCGTTCAATATGTCACGACATTCCGCATAAGTCATACCTCATATCTGAGGATCTGCATTGCAATTTATCGGGAAACTACTGACTGCTTACAACAAGTCTTGCGCAACAATCAGGTTTGTTATGAAGTGCTTACTTTAACTCCTGACGGTGGTCCCCTGGCAAATACGTATAAACCCTTATACGCGTAAGTAAAAGATAAGGTAGCGTGGGTCAGCAACCTGCGTTACCGAAAATTGTAGGCGACAGAAACTGACACTTTGCTTTGGATATGAAATGATCACATGACGACTTTTGGCTATTGTACCGGGACGAAGATAGGATTCTGGAATGTGGAGATACTTCTCGATTGGGAAAGCGAAGGAACTCCAGATTCCCCCAACTAAAAAAGAATGCACTCGATATTGACTGGACATTTGGACCAAATGCAGCTCCATCCAACACCCAGTGAAAAGCCTAGCCTTTGCTCATTTCAGTTGGCGACTATCTCAAGAGGTAAAAAGAGCATTTTGTAACGGTTTCGAACCGTATAATCGATAGCGATATGCTCCTAAATCAGACTGAGGTGCACGAGGCAAGAAATGTCCGTTTACACACCACGATCCTTAATAAGGATGAGATCAATACCACGATCAAAGTACAGAAAAACAACAAGGCAGTGGGACTTGAAGGTATTACAAGTTGTTACAAGTAGCGCAAACAACTTATAAAGAGACATTGGGAGGTTGGGAGCTTTCCTGACGAGTGGAAAAAGGGAATGCTCGTAAACCTTTATGAGAAGGGAAAGTGCAGTACAAAAACAGGAAGGGTAAATGCCTGCTGCCTGCTACATCTGAGATAGTAGCAAGAATCATTTTGGAGCGAACCAAATAATATCTCAAAGACGCACTCGATGCCGACCATATCAAAATCCTGCAGATCATTGAGTTATCCCCAGAAAATGCAAATTTTCGTCAACCAGTGCCTGCGTAGCATCTTGACAATTTTCTAGTCCAACCATATCTCTAACGAACACCTCTACCAGACAACGGGTCAGGAACGTTTAGGTACAACCACCTATGGTCAGAATTGGCAGAGGAATGATCACACTCTCCGAAAAGGTGACCGTTCCATAGCTAGCATTTCTATGCAATGGAACCCTTAAACGCAGTATACCTGGCGGACCGAGAAGAACATGGGGCAGAACGGCAGTTGAAGAGAGTAGGATGCACGGCAGTAGGGGAGGGGTGAGACATATTGCCTTACACAATGGCTCGTAGCGAGGCCCTAGGACCTATAAAGCGGATACATGATACATAAAAGAATGCTTAGTACCACATATTTGACTATTGTCCTCTCTTCAGTCGATGAATCTAAACAATCACTCTCATTTCAAATACGAACTCCTACTTGTCCTCATAAGGCATTTGATTTTTATTGCCGGATGAGTTCATGTAAATCAGCTACTTGACCTACCGCTGGAAAATTGTCTACTAAATCGCAAAGAAATTATTCTAATGATGAATGAAGGATTCCATTACTGCAGAGCTTTGCAGCTCCTGCTACCTTACTGATTGCCGCCTTAATAACCAGCTTCCATCTAGCTGGAACATATCCCTACTTTTTACGGCCGATGTATGCAGTGGAAGATAATCCTGCTGCGTTGAACTTACAAAGAACAATGTGTAGCCTTTTCTCGGCCCTGCTTTCTTCTCTATAATACTTGCTTCTCTTGGTTTTGGGGCGGGCACCCCAAGGCATATCTTAACTTTTACCGGATACTTTTGACAGCAATATTGGGGCCCTGTGGCTCAGTGGTTAGTGCGTTGGACTACTGAGCTTTTGGTGTTAACCACATGCCAAACAAGTCAACTATTCAGCACGTAATGAGTAATTTTGAAAATGTGCGTACACTGGGTTATGAAGCAAAGTCTGGGCGACAAGTAGCCATCATACAAAAGAAAGTTTTGGTGCAGTGAGACAGAGTGTGTGTGAATGTCCGGTCACCTAATATCGAATAGTTCTCAGGAACTGGGAACGTATCCACTACGTTTGCTAAAAATCATCAAAAATTCAATTGGGGAAATAGCTAGATGAAAATGACCACAAACGGCGGCGATTGGAGTATCTACTAGGGTTTGACTCCATATATGACCACCATTTTTGTCAAAAAATCATAACGAGTAAAGAGGCATATTTCGATTTGACTGGCTTTTTTAATAAACAGGGTAGGCGCTATTGAGACACTGAAAATCTTTAATCGATATAAATATCGACGACCATTACTCCATGGGGCATATTTGGGCCATATTTCTTTCAGGTTGCTACAAGCAATGCTGTAATAGTTACTGATGATCGCTATCGTGACATGTTGAAAATCTTTTTTTTGCCCGAATCGCATCAACTCGGCATACAGCACACGAAGTTTTAACCGGACGTTGATGTTGACTGGTTCCCACGATCCCCTTATTTGACCGCTATGATTTTTTTCTATGGGGTTACTTGAGGGGGAACGTGTACACTAACAAATCGACCACTATCCAGATGACTCTTACTTACTCACTAACTCAAGGTTGCGCTATAGTCCGGGGTGGACCTGAGTCGCAGTTTTTCTTTACTGCGCCGTCCCTCGGGAATGGATTCGAAGATTCCATCCGGGCCAGAGCATTTGCGTCCATGCGCTCCACATGACCCAGCCACCTCAGTCGTTGGACATTCACCCTTCTGGCCAAGTCGATATCATTGAACAGCCCGTACAGTTCGCTGTTGTATCTCGTCCTCCACTCACCGTCTATGCAGACGGGGCCAAAAATCACCCGAAGAATTTTCCTCTCGAAACAGCCAAAAGCGACCTCATCCGCTTTTGATAGAGTCCATGCCTCTGCGCCATAGAGCAGGACTGGGATGATTAAAGTCTTGTATAGGGTCACTTTAGTTGCTCGAGAGAGGGCTTTGCTGTTTATTTGCCTTCTTATTCTTAGCCCAAAGAAGCAGCGACTGCAAGAGTTATTCTTCGCTTGATCTCAGCGCTGATGTCATTTTCTGACTTCATAGCGGAGCCTAGGTAGATAAAGTCTCCAACTACCTCAAAGTTATATCTGCCTGTAGTGACGTTCTGTCCGAGACGTCGATGTTGGTTGTCCTTCCTTGTTGACAGCATATACTTAGTCATGCGGCCTTAGAATCGATTAAAGGTGGTGTGTGTCGATTTGAAGTTCCTATGTTTTTTTCAAGATCTGCCGCAATGTCAATATTATTTGGTCGATGGTGAACTTTCCTGGCCTAAAACTACACTGATATGGATCGATCAGGTTGTTGACGAATGGTTTCAGGCGTTCGCATAATACGGCAGATAAGATCTTCTATGCGATGTTAAGAAGACGGATACCTCTGTAGTTGGGGCAGTTCAGAGGGTCTAATTTTTTGAGGATCGGGCAAACAATGCTGATGTTCCATTCATCGGGCATACTTTCATCCGACCATATTTTACAGATGAGTTGGTGCATGCTCCTTCCTGCTTTGAATAGCACATCAGTCAGGCCATCAGCTCGAGCAGCTTTATTGGGTTTCAGCTTAGATATCGTATTCTTAACTTCATCCAGGTCGGGGGGACGGAAATGTTGGTTATCATTGTCCAGATTGAATGGTTCATTCTGCCTGACAGCGGAATTTTGGTCGACGTCGCAAAAATAGTTCTTCCATATTCTTAGCATCGACTGCGTTTCTCCTACGATATGCCCTTGATCGTCCGAGCAGGCTTCGGTTGTAGCCTTTGCAGGTTTTTTTTTACCCTTTGGTAAAACTTCCGAACCTCATTCCTGCAGTAGCATCTCTCTATTTCCTCGATCGCGCGCTTCTCATGCTCCTTCTTTTTCCACCTGAGAAGCCGGTGTTCATCTCTCCTCTTCTGCTCGTGGAGCTCACGAGCAGCTCTACTCCTTCTATGCAACGCCGCTTTGTATGCTTCTTGTTTAGCTGCATGGGCTTGCCGGCACTCGTCGTCAAACCAGGGGTTTCGTTGTGGTGGCCGAATGAAACCCAGTACACCAGAGGCGGTATCTCTGATGGATTTTTGGCAATGTTGCCACTGGTCCTCAATACTAGATGCTGGCGGCATAGCTTCTCTTAAGAGATTGAGGGAGACTCGATCGGAAAAGGATATGGCGATCTCTTGCGATTGTAGCAGTCCGACGTCAAACTTCCTCGCAGTATTTCCTTGTCTTGGCGGTGTTCGGGATATCCGCAGCCGTACCTTGGCTACAACAAGGTAGTGGTCCGAGTCTATGTTTGCCCTTCGGAACGTTCGGACCTCCATAATAATGGAGGAGTGTCTTGCGTCGATGGCAATGTGGTCGATCTGGTTGACGGTAGATTGATCAGGAGATTTCCAAGTTCCCTTGTGAATATCGAGATGCGGGAACCGCGTACTAGTTACGACAACATTTCGCCCCGTAGCAAAGTCGATCAGCCTGAATCTGTTATCGGAGGTGGTGTCGTGTAGGCTGTACTTTCCGACAGTGCCTAAGTCTGCCTTCAACGACAAATCCACATCCAAATAAGCGCTGCTTTTGTTGTCGGTAATAATCGCCGCAGTATACATCGCAGTTTTTCATCCTCTTTTTGCCCGGCCCATCCCATCGCACTTCTTGGATGGCGGTGATATCTGCTTTGCAGCAGTCTGGGGCCTACGTTAATTGTTCGGCTGCACGTGGTCTATTAAGAGACCTAACGTTCGACGTACAGATCCGAAATTCGTTGTAATTGTAACTTTTGCTTGATCCGTCAACAGTAAATCCGTCCGTTTCCGAGGCTTGTTAGAGCTTCATAACATGTAGTTTTTTCCGTGGTCGGGCAGTTACCCCGACGGCGAAACCCCCAACTTGGAGGACCCAGTTCCAATCTTGAAAATTCCATTCTAGAAACCCCTAGGATGAGGGGTCGGTTATACCGATGTCGGTGACCCACTTCGGGGGTGTGATTGCTGCCGTTGGCACTTTAGGGCTCCTCTGCCACCATCTCTTTTCCAAGACCCAAACTAATTCTTGGAAATCCCTATCGGCCTAAGCTTCCAATTTGTTGAAGAAGCCCGAATAAGGTACTATCTCCGCTCCGGAGGTTTATCACGGCACCGTTGTTTCCATCTGTCGTGTTTATAGTGCTGCTTATAAGTTTAGCAAGTCGCTTCCGGGTGGACAACAGCCAGTACCCGATGGCTACCACTTGCAGTGCCTACCCTATTTCCACAACATCCAGCCACCCTGATGACTCAAGTTATTCAAAAAGAAATTGACAAAAGAGACGGCTACTTAATCGACATCATATTTGTTATGCATATAATGGTTAAGGCCATATAATCAATCAATAAAATATTCAAAAAAACATCTGCCTGGAACATAAAATAGACGCTTTATTAACACATTGCTGTAGGCTATGATTGAAATACAAAATATTCCTTAAAAATTAAAACCCTCATCTGAAAATCACTTGTTAATATTCAAAAGCGAATTTTAAAACTTCGCGATTAAATGACACAAGAAACAATAATAATCATTAAAATAAAGTTCATCCAATTAAGATATTTTAATCTTTTATCTGATCCGAAATTTCCCATTATGTCCTGTGAACTTAATAATAATTGTCCTCTGAATGGCGGACTTTAACTGAAGTGCAGAGCTTCCCATTCCTACCCCAAAAATGGCGAGCGGATGTTCCGCACGAGCTGCAACTTTGGAACTGCATTACATATGTACATATGTCCGCATGCATGTTAAGTGTGCCCTCTCATCTACACCCCGATTGGAGGTATTCATGTACTACATCCGCACTCGATTGTCGTCATGCCATAGCAAATTTTGAAATATACCTCGGTTTACGAACTGTGAAGTAATTATACTGTCGACGCGCCGACTTATTGTGTTTTTATTAGGTGTTTACACTCCGAGCTGTTGACCATTTCGAATTCATGTTTTTCGTCCAAATAATTCCGGCCGTAATTGAATTTTCAAAATGACCACTCCCGCCCGGCCAACGACGGTACAGACTAGTGGCGAGGGAAAATAATTGCATGTACAACCATCCCAGTATTTGCACCACTTTGAGCTGGTAAATATTGCTCCGAATGCAATTAGGAAGCTTAGGGATGCGACAGGCGTCTGCGTCAGTGGAGTGCATAATTTACACTGACACCGACGCATTTGATCGAACATGTTAATCGGCGGGGGAATGGATTCTGATTGCTTGATTGGGTTCGAATGATTAATCAGACCAGTTAAATAATAACAATAATTTATTCGGCAGCTAAGCATAATAATTAGCTTTGCGGACGGTATGCACAGTGCTACAGTTTCACTGCTCCAAATACAAATTAATGTTTTCAATTATAAATGATGGCGGGTGTAATCGTGGCAGCGGTGATTATTTTGAAGAGTTTAATTAAATTGGCCAGTGAGGTTTCGACCATGGCACGCTACACTGAGCAGCAATTTCAAATTTCAATCGAATCCATGAATGGACAATTATTGCTGAAATCCATTGTGTTATACGATTCCTGTCGTCCTTCTCGTCTCGTCTATGGTGGCGTTCTGTGTCCTGTGTGTCGGGGAGCATTTCAATTTTATATTTCGAGCATTTTTTTTCCTTCCAGTTTTTCATCCACCAGCTAACATGCAGTAAATATGAAATGAGACTGCATTTATTACACGTTAATTAAAGAAAATTCTCCCTTCCATTGAAATTGAACTGAACTTTCATGGCTCACAGTGGAAGCGATGTCTTTAGAAGCTGTGTAGGACGCGAGGGCATTGAGCTGGGGATGTCAATTCAGGGAAAATGTCCTCTCTCGTTAGTTGGATGGCAGTTTATGATGGTGCACAGGAGTTCATGGGCGGAGTTGAGTTTATTCTTCTTCAAATTGAAGAAATAAGCAATGGTGAACGGTTTACTATAAAGAGGTAGAGGATAAAGGTATACTTGCAAGTGCTTACATATAGTCGAGGGCAGCTAGAGGAGAATGCACCTGTAGTTAGATTAATTTGTGCCATCTGGAGGAAGGCAATTATTTATCCCAAGCGAGGCTAATTAATCTTCTTTTCTTACATTTACCGGCGTCTAAAACAATAACTGCAAAACGAAGGCATGAACAGTGCAATTAATGAGAATGTTTCATTGAGCTTAATTCTGAAAAAAATGTTGCCTTTGTTCTGATTTGCACGGCATAAACATCTATGGAAGATTAAATAATTATCCAATTAGCCATTGCAGTATGAGATCACATCAGGCTTCATATTTCTGTTGCTCAATTTATATAATTGAAAAAAATCTGCTGCCTGTGTAGTTACCTGTTATTTCTAATTGTTTTATTAGAGAATATTCAGTAAAAATTCAGTTACATACATGTGTACATATGTAAAGAATTTGATTTGCCTCATAGTTCGTGTTCGTCCTTGTTAATATGTTAGGAAATAAATTACCCCTAAGCTTAGCAGGGTGCAAAATTTTAAACTTGTGATGAGTTTATCTTTTGGCGTTTTCCTTATTAAGTTTCCCCTACATTTTACTTGTATATGAGGGAAATATTAACCGTTTGTCTATTAATCATGTATAAATTATTATTATTTTCATTAAAAGGAGAGACGGTGCATAACGAGTGCAAGTTTCCAACTTAATGTAAGAAAAATTAGATTTATTTATAGGGAACGGTTAAAAACGGAAGGGTATCACATATGTACGTAGTTTTATGAATCTTCAAAAAGTCCCATTTATTGTGTCCTATATGTAATTAGTGTCCTATAGTTCTACTGTCCTGCTTACCATATTGAGAAGAGATTCTGCATAAAATAAAACTAAATCATCCCTCTTTATGATTAGATACGATGATGAATGGAATCGATTCATTGAAAATAAACGCCAAATTTACACCAATTATTCGGAATCGAGAAATAGTTTCCGAATTCTTTTCGCTAGAGTGTCATAGTATCGCTGTTTGCTATGTTCTACTTCGAGTATGGCAAAACCTTTCGTTGGGAACACAACTGAAAACACTGGTCAACAAAAAAAAATATTTTTAGAAAACTCAGAAATTAAAATATGTTACTCGTAATCTGTAGAGTGTCTAGAATCTAGAAAACTAAGTAAAACTTTTGGGTTATACCGGAATTTCTTGAGAAAAGCTTTAATCCATATTTTGAAAATACTCTTAAATATTGCGTTAAGATATTAAAATTTGCAAAATGTTGATGATTTTCTGGAACCATCTATGTATGTATATCGATGGTTTCCATTTTCTTTAAGCTTAAGGTTTTCTGAGACAATGTAAGGTCTCTGATGAAGTCATTAAGCTCAATCTGACTTAGAAGATGGGGTGCTTCAGATGGAGGAAAGAGCTCTGAGTCTTCCACGTTTTTGTCCGACAAACAGGATAAACTTTCTGTGTCTGAGACAGCTGGCATTGGAACCTGGAAGAATTTCACTGTGTGGTTTTGGTTTTGTCACTGAGGATACGTCTGCATACTCATCAATGGAATTCATATACAGTAGACGCGCGAAATAGTGAACTAATGAAAACCGGGCCTGTTCACTGTATCGAGATTGTTCATTGTATCGAGCGTGGACTCCTGGAAACAAATTTCATCAAAATGTGAATATTTTTCCAGATACTAAAACGCAATACAATATTTACTAAAAAGAATAATTTATTTCAAACAAAAACAATTCATCCGTAATGCATGCAATGTAATAAAAAAATAAAATAAAATCAGTGTACTAAAATTAAAATTAATGCAGATAAGCAACACGCTATTCAAACTTCTACTGAACCTCTGCAGATCGCGTTTAACTACAAACAACCCTAAATTTCGTAGCATACATATATGCATATAATGGCGGAATAGATACAACACGTCGAGTAGAACAAACGGTAGATTTAGACTACATGTAACTGCATCTACCTTTTGGCGACTGCACGGTGCTTCAGTTTTATTTTTTTTTTGCTTGCTGAAGGATTCTGAGAAAAATTCTCTATATGGAAATTTTTTTTGTTCACTATTTAGAATAGCCTGTATAAAAATATTGTGCGTTCACTATGTCGAAGTTCACTAATTCGAGCGTTTACGTATTTTCGAAAATATTCGCTTACCTTGCTGCAACAAAAATAACAATCCTGTTCACTCTGGAGCTCTCTCCATAACACAGGCTTTGCAAGGGGCATTGCTTCAATAAAAAAATATTTATAATCCAATAAAGAATGAAATAATTGTTGTCAGTTTACCCGCACACAATCTGATTACAGCTGACGCACATCACTATTAGAAATATCGATATTCGGTATCGATATTCGGTAAGAACCTTTCCCGTTGTTTTGGATTGTAATCTAATCGAGAGACTATCTTTTCCTTTATCTACATATCAAGCACAACATTCTTTTCACTGTTGCCCAGTCTAATTTGCCCATAGCTTCGGAGTATTTGATGTTTTCCGGTATTGGTTGCAAGTTAATTCGTTTCCCCATACATATGTATGTATAGACTTTTTGTTTCTCCCTCTGCTCATGCATATGTAGTTCTTATTGCAGTGCGAATCCACTGAAAATCCAGTGAAAATCCAACTGATTGGTTAAGGCCCAAAGCTAAAATACTCTTTATACTATTTAAATTACATTTGTAGAGCACGGAAAGTATAATCCTGCACATAAAGGCACAGCAAATTCTCATTACAGTTTTCTGTATAATGCCACCTATTATCGCCTTGTAATTTCTGCGTTAATCTTGAGGTCGTAAAATGGATAGTTTATTAACCACCCCTAACTCTACTTGAACTGTTTTAAAAACGACACCCGTTTGATACACATGTATTTTATTCGCTTTTCTGAAATAATTTACCATCGGCTCCTGAATATTAAATCGATCAGCGCATTGACCTTGATAGCATATACATATTATTGAGTAAAACATTTTCATTTCCAAGGTTTTTCTGAAATACTTCCAGTCAATGATGAATGTATCTACATTTCATTGCCTCCGTAATTTAAAACGTATTTTATCGTCATATCCACAAAACCCCAAAGGCTTTCAATTCATTACAACATAGTCAATCAGCATAGCCAGACCGCAATATGTCCCCACCATGAAAAAGCTGCAAACCTCTCACCCCAATACCCACCCCGGCCCATGAACATTTCTCGTTCAAGTATATCATTGCAATTTGATTTATGTATATTTTATTTTGTTAAAATATTCATAGCTCCTCATTTCGGCTCACACCTTACAACCTCCCGCAAAAAAAAAGGAAATACCTAAAAAAGAACTCCCAAGTAAGCTGACTTTAAAATTTAAAAACATAAATCTTTCCTTTTTTCTGGAGCTCGTCGTAGTCATCGGTCGTTTAGAGCGCTGCATGCTTCCCTCCACTACGTTTCAAATGAGTGCCTATTAGATATGTGTATCTACCTCATGATAGTAATAATAACAAAGAATATATATATATGTACGCCGAGTACGAACCTCGGAATCCCTGCCTGTCTTGAACACCATTTTATGGAAATCATTGGGACCAGAAATACGACTATATAGAGAAGGGAAAACTTTTCGAACGGTCGGCGCAGAGAAGTGTGGCCACGAGCTCCTCATTTTCCCCTCCCTTTCGCAATAACAATGCCGACGTTTCGGAAAAAATTTAGATTTTAATAATATACATATGTATGTACATATAAACAAGGACCTCTGTGGCATCATTTCGTGTGCTTCAGCTCTCGTTCTTTATCTTACGCTTCGGTTGGGTCAGTGAAGGATGATCGATATTGTATGAGAAGTTTTGCGACTTCTTGATTTAAGGACTTGCCGAAGAGGAAAATGACTTACGTCCATAGTTCCCTGCCATATTTTCACTTTTACGTTTTATTTTGCAATCATCAATGGGTAGGTATGAAATTACAGGGGATTCGATTTGCATCACCGTTCATGAAATTACCACACAGAGTGTTGTCAGCGCTTGTACCGAGATAAATGTCAGAATGCTTTGTACGAACAATAAATCGTCGAATCGGCTGAAATAACAAAGCGAAAGTAGGAATTCAGAATGAAATATTGCATTTCACAGTGGTGTTTAAGTATTTTAGTCACGCATTCAATAGCCGTGTAGTAGGAACAGTCGGTAGTAAATGGGTTCCTTCGTTGGCGCTTTGCTGCAATTTTGATATCAATGGACACTGTGCCAAGAACACCATAGTGCACTCGAAATTCTGCTTTCCAGAAGGGAACAGGTAACTGCAATAAAATTTACGACGGTACATGACTTTGAGATTATCATATTTGTCTAAGGTGGACCTATCTTTTGAATATGTTCACACACACATCTTCGTATTCGGTGAGTTCAAGGATGCTCATAATGTACAGTGAACCAGTTTGCAAATCTTGGTTGAATAAATGTTCGATCTCTAAAAATAAGGTCAATTCTGCTTTAATAATAATTTTTATTTCTTATGTATGTTTTGGAATTGCAAACATTTTTGGAGTATGTGTATGACAAGAGATGACCTTTTGACCTCCAATAATGTTTATAATATTAATTTTATTTCTTGCAATCTGCGGATATCCACCACGAAAGGTAAAAAGGTAAAAGGTAAAAGATTAATTACGCTACCAAATATATAAGAATCTTCCTCACCATTCCCTGTTCCGCCTTCGAAAATAGCATCATTCCTCAAATTCTTCAAAAGAATGCAACTATTGTAAGAAATAAAGTCCACGAATGTATAGTACGTACTTGCAAGTACTCGTATTGTTTATTAATTTACAAAAAAAAGGTGGGAAATGTAACGCAGAAACGTAATTAATACGTCTTCGTTTTAATATTGGCCCTCCTACGTTAGCAGAGTCCTTTGAAAATTTTTCCGTCGTGCCGTAGTCCTGCGAAAAGGATTCAACAAAGGCAAGACAAAAAAATCAAAACTCAAGGCAAATGCTGGCGTGATAGTGGTCATGGTTCACATTTAAGTAAATCTTGCCGATTTAGAATAGCTGTTTGCGATAAGTGCAGTAACGTGGGGCATATGAAAAAGTGTCATCATATTTCGTCCTTGCAATGTATTTGACCATTTTAAACAATTTAAGAGAAGCTCCCGAAGTGGACAAAAGTTCATCAGACCTGTTTTGTTATCATCACAGCACAGCGGGCTCGTCTTTTCTTGCTGCCAGATTGATATGTGATACTTCGCCCAATTGAATAGATTCGTCTCCTGATCATCCTGATCAACGAAGGGTCCCACTAAGGGGATAATAAAATCATACATAATTCCGTAAGTCTTCACGTAAATATTGTGAATTATTCTTATTCTTCAAGTTTACTCTAACAAATAGGCTCTTGCTATAATCACTAACATACATATGTACTTACCGACAACAAATGTATACTGGGCCTGTTTTGTCATTTTGAACATAGCCCAAATATTTTATTTCCGAGATTGATACCTTGAAAGAGGGAGTTATTTTAGTGAGGACAGTTGCAGATTTATTTAATCATATTGCAAGGGATACAAGGAGGGATTTAATTTTGTCATGTGCTTCACAATGGGCGTTAGTGGAATGGCCAAATACAGTGATCTAGTTTCGAGCTATAATTTCCGAAGTTCAAAGGCCAAGACTTCTGACCGCATTTTATGTAAGCCAATCAAGATTAGTGGATATGAAAGTCATCGATTTTCAAAATGACATCGAAAAGCTACACCAAAATATTCTCCCGTTACAGGTCGTTTATTTACGTCGATTTCATTTGCAGTACATACCATTTAACTATTTCACCTTCGCAAGAAGACATATCTTTTCAGATCCATTTCAAATAGGTCACTGGATCGTAAGGTGCATACAGTAGCAACAGGGTAATTTCGTTACTCAACGAAACATTTAATGGACGGTGGCTCAGGTCCTGATACTCGTATAACACCCATGGATTTTTTTTTATTTTTTTTAAAACATTTTTTGAGAAAAATGCATTTTAATTAAAAAAAATTAAATTGGAACAATAAATTTTCATAATTTTGAGTTTAAGGGGCCATACATTTTTTGCGGCAGCATAAAAATGTATACAACTTTTTGAAGCTATAATAATTCAAAAGTTATACCATTTAAAGTGATTATACCTACAAATCGGAGGTGTCCCACTTTGACGGGCTATAACTCGAACTGGGGTGAAAATAGATCCCCCCCTGCCTACGATTTTTTGTTCGTCGGAACTCCAGTTAAAGGATTATACCTCTTAACTGGGACACCCTGTATGTATATCTCTGGAGTCATATACATACGTACATACTCAATTTGTATATTATGATACCATTTTTGCTAGGTATGGCGGGGACTAATAAAGAGGGAGTGGTATATGAAGCTTGTAAGCTACATATGATCATTTGTTTGCGCTTACAAGCACATTCCTCCACTGTTAAGTAACTTTACGAGAAAAAAAATTCTTGAAATCTTACTGCACAATTAAACATTATCTAAAAACATAAAATGAAAATGCAACACCCTATTCTTCACATCAGGAAAAAAGAACATTGCGAGGATATGCGAGTACAAAACAATATGTGGCGCGTATGTACATATGTGGCCCAGAGCCTAGATTCTTGCGACCATTATTGTTGTACGTGTTATATGGATGGGACCTATAGCTTAGAGGCATATCCAAAAGATTATTTTTTTTTAAATTGAGAAGATTTCTCAAAACAGTTATTTATCTCGGACGTTTGTCAGATATTCACGAGAGGTGGGACCGTGGGAAAACTTGTTGGTGCTTTCTGGCATTCGAACGTCGAACCTCCTGCTCGGTAGTGGAACCTCCTGCTACATGAATTGCAACAAAGGTCAGCAAAGGTCGAGAAAGTCTGTCTCGTCCGCCTAAATTTAAAGGTAGGTAACCTAACTGGAAACAGAAATAGAGTAAGAAGCCTGTTAGGATTCTTTTCCGGTTATAGTGTCCCAGTAGTTTCTTAACTTGCCTTACGCCTATAGTGTTGTTCCACGTTCTGCCCTGTCTTCTTTCTCCATTTTCCTGAATTCTTCGCGGTTGGTATGTATGATGGTTCAGGTCCAATGAAGGGTTCTGCAGCTCCTTGTCTTGCCAGTGAGTCTGCTATTTCATTGCCTTTTATCCCGAAATGACCGTGTACCCAGCAAAGTGTTAGTTAATTGTTTCTGCCTAATTCATTAAGTTTGTTTAAGCGTTCCCAAACAAGTTTCGACCTAATGACATAGGAATCGAGTGCTTTGATAGCTGCTTGACTGTCTGACAGTATTGCTATGTCACAGTTTCTATATCCTCTTTCGAGATTGAGTTGGATGCATCTGTCTACAGCATGTATTTCAGCTTGGAAGATGCTGGTACTCCTACACATGGGTTCTGAGTGTTTCGTTCTTGGCCCAAACACGCCCGCCCCTGTCCCTTCCTCAGATCTCGAGCCGTCTGTGTACCACTTTATCGCGTGGTTACTCAGTCGATATAATTGCGGATTCGTTGCTCCATTCTTTCTTATTACTTAACTTGGTACGAAGGTTTTTCCAAAGGGATTGCCAGAAGAAGAAGCTTTTTAACAAGTGCGTCATATTCTTTCGAGCTGACACATTTCTCCCTTCCAATACCTTCCTTTGCCATCCTTAGGATCGTTCGCTTTGCACTTTGTTCCACTTCGAGATGGAACGGAGTCAGCTCTAAGAGTACTTCCATGGCAGCAGTTGGAGTGTTGGACATGCTCTCATGGCCCCAGTGATGCAGAGGCACGCAAGTCTTTGCACTTTTGTGAGTTTTTCCCTCGTTATGGCTAGACTAGTTCGTTTTGCCCAGGCTATCGCCCCATATGTGATCGTTGGCCTTACAATGGCAATATATATCCATCTTAGTATGTTTGGGCTGAATCCCCAAGACTTGCCCGCAAGGCTCCTACATATCATTAGAGCGCGGGTAGCCTTTCTCCTCTGTGTGCTTTTTCCACATGAGTTTACTGTCTAGGTGTAGCCCTAGATACTTTACCTCTTTTACCGGTGTCAGTAACACGCCCGACAGTCGGATCGGTTTTAGTTTTATTTTTATTTTCCTCGTGAATGGTACTATTGTGGTTTTAGCCGGGCTAATATTCAGCCCAGCGGTATGGGACCATTCTTGAGTTGCTTTTAGGCCCTTTTGTATAATATCATATAGGGTGTCTTAAATTTTTTTTCTGGCAATCAGTACAATGTCATCAGCGTAATTTTGACAGTTGATTCCGATGTTTCTTAGCTTTTCAAGTAATTCATTCACAACAAGGCCCACATTAGAGGAGAAAGCAGTCCTCCTTGTGGTCATCCCCCTGTCGTGTTGACAACATCTCTTGATGTTTGAGTTTCTGCTGATCTTGTGCTCAGTACCTCACATACCCATTTAGATACTGTTCTGCTTACTCCTTTCCTATCCAGGGCTCGATTAATAGCTTTATGCGAACTGCTATCAAATACAACTTTCGCCCGCCTCCACTGGCATGATATATAGCCCAGTGCGAGACTACTTTTCATTATTCTGACTAGGTTTGGTAGAAGCTCCTCTTGCCCCCTTTGCAATAGGGCTGGTGAGATCCCATTCACACCTGGTTGACTTGAAAGGCTGGAAGGAGCAAATTGCCCATTCAATTCTACCTCTGGAACCATGAACTTAGTACAGTAACAGAGAAAATGGTGTTAGTCGTACTGAATAGGAGGCAGATCCTAATTGTCTTTGAAATACAGGTAAGCCTGCAGACAATAAAGATGCAGCAAAGTACTTGGGGTAAGGCTGGATACAAAGCTCACATATTGTCAGCGGAACAAGCGTACGTCCGAAAGGGCTGCAAAGATCAATTCAGCGTTGAGCAGATTTATAGCAAATCTGTGAGGACCAAAGGCCAGTCTGTGAAAGCAGCTTATGTCAATCACGTACATTATATTATGTTCTGCGGTGAGTTCTGGGCTGATGTACCAAGAAAATGCAGGAAATAAGCAGTGCAGGGAAGAGGAGCTCTCCGGCTGGCAAATTCCTATCGAACACTGTCAAGACGTTCTCACGGTCATCGGATTAATCCCAATCGATCTCTTAATGTTAAAGAGAAAGCATAAAAGAGAAAACGAGAAGCCGGTAAGAAGACGGCAACAACAGAAGCCAAGGAGGTCACCACACAACGCTGACAAGAAAGCTGGAGCAGGGAAACCAGTAGAACATGAACTGCATGATTGATCCGAAACATGGCGGATTGATTTTCTGCATCACAAGGGAAAAATAGCCAGCGTGCCAGTATTGCAACTAACGCCAAACACACATTCTCCGAGTGCACCAGAAAGCTTGCAGAGAAAAGAAGACTAGAAATAGCCGGTAATAGTCGGAATCACACTGGACAATATCGTCACAGCAATATGAACAAGTAAGGAAAATTGGAACCAAGTGTGGCCGTACATCGAGCAAATGCTAAAGGGGAAGAAGAGAATACAGGACATAAATCTTTTAGGTTCATAGAACACTGGGATAGAGGCTTGTAAGTGGCTCCACTCAGAAGTAATGCAAGAATGAGTTCGGGTGTGGAACACCTATAATTTTTTTCCATTGCTGCAAGTATGTATAAAAACATGCATGGTTTTAATATTCGATAATACCAGAAAATACTTAAATGTAATTTGCAGTACTTGACAATAATTAACAAAGAATATTGCTATCGAGAAAGCTAAGTCTGGTTAATATCTAATCATTATTTTTCCTTGTACAATCAGTTTAACCCTCGCAATTCACTCTATTCACGTCAATCGCAATTATGCAAGGAACTAATGGCAACAATTGCAGATAGAGTGCTTCTTATTTTAAGATTAAATTATGTGAATTAGCCAGAAAACTTGGTCTTCACAACTGGAAGCAACGTGCCCGAGACCGCAGAGGATGGAAGGCCGTGTCACAGGCAGAGACTCTCTCTCTCTCTGAGACTTAAGTAAGTAAGTAAGCAAGTATGTGTAATAATAGTGTACCCAGTTTTGAGAAATATCCTTCTAATACCCCTGCAAAGTCTAACTACTACTTTCCTAACGAAACACTGCATGCTTCTGCGGTAATCCAAAACATAGTTCTTTGCACTCTATAACATCATAGCTCAGCTGCGTTAGAAGAAAATCTGAGGTACATTACATAAAACCGTATCGAGCTTAATATTTCATTAAAGTACTCATGAACGGATGGTAGCTTTTTGTACTCCTACCTGTAAGTTTCTATAAGCAGATAATACAAACTGAAATTAGTAATAAATTTCGAAATACGAATAAAACCTGCAGAAATGAACGCCGATACGCTACTCTTATGGATGTTTTACTGGCTTTTTGTTACGTTCCCATTGAAATGCATCCCTTGAGAGTAATCCAATTATTACTGTCCGATCTGTGTGCTGTGAACCAAAAGCATTTTTTCCACATACACAAAAATAACTACACCGGGTAGGTATAATCGACTCCAGGTTACTCCATTGTGTTTGCTACTTCAACCGAAGTGGAATGTGAAGAGACTTCATTTATTGATACAAACAAGAAATGGGGGGGAAAAAGGATGACTTCATTTCCTCCCGATAGAAGGACCGGTTCGGGGATCTGTGCATTTCGTCTTTTTGCACAAAATAGGTACTCTGCAGGAATTAATGCTGTAATGAATTTGCTGGGTACTATATGTGGCAAACGGCGATTTATCGTTTTACGTACAAGTGAAACACAAGCCATGTAGAAAAAGGAAGTAATACTTTACCTTGTAAGGATTTTTTTTTTGGTTTTGTACTGAATCCTTTGAAGTGACATCGTCCTGTCCATTGCAAATATTCTAAATATATAATGCACTCCTCTTTGTATAATGTGCGAATTCCAAAACTCTGTGGTGGTAAAAATAATATAAAACGACATTTTCCAATACTCGTATGATCAAAGGACAAGATTGGTATGGACTTGGAAATTACATAGGATTCTCTATAGCGAAAACAGCCAATGGGCAATGTCATAGCCGATATCGATTGACAACAAATCTTGTGAATTACTCCGTCGAGGACCATTTCACTGCGGAACCACAGTAAATTTTGTTAGTAGATACACTCAGTGTTATTTTTTTGGAACTCTGTCAAGACTCAATTAAAAGTATGGCATACACTAGTGGGTACAATAGCTTTTAAATATAAGAAAAAGACCAACATTTGATTTGAGTCATTTAGTGGGTGTTTTCCGTATTACAAGGTAAGGGAGTTGATATAAATGCTTACGTAGTATGTGCAACATGGGGTTAACTATCAAATCAATACGTTACACAATAGATTCGATAATTAGTATCCCAGACAGCGTTGCCGCTATGCGATTTTAGTCGCAATTTGACCCTTTTATGACGCAAAGACTTTTGACCCGACTTTTTAAAAAACACCTCTTTTTGACCCCTTTGATTTTTTTTGAAACATTTTGAGACATTTAGTAGTTCATCACAATTTAAAGTACTTGAGAAAGGCTTTGAGGAAATAGTTGAAATAAAAAATATCGATTAAATTTGGCGCAAAGTGGGCCACATAAGGAATCATCTTGATGAGCCTATTTATGAAAATTTGTATTTATTTGTAGCAAAGATTTTCACACTTCCGCATAGTAGTGCTTGTGCAGAACGCATTTTCTCAAAACTGACTCTAATGAAAAATAGAGTAAAAAATAATTTAAATATAGAGACAAGTGATGATTGCTGCATTAAATAGAATAGAAAGAAGTGATTTGGAGGATTGCACTCCTCCAGATGATTTAATACAAAAATATAGGCATTAAATGCAAAGAAAATTAAATTTTTATTTATTTTTTCTATAATACAATGCGTTCCTTTTTATTGTAGAATTATTTGTTTATGTTTTTGGTTTGTTTTGCGAAATACATGCTTTTGTGTTAGCTTATAAGTTTTTCATTTCAATGGATTCAATAACTTTTGTTGCGACTTTTTTTTGCTCCTTCACCCTTTTTTTTGCGATTTTTTCAAATTTTTCAGCGGTAACCCTCATCCCAGATGTAACTCATATACCTGTATAACATGAAATCCTCTTCAATATTATTGTACACAAAGTTTTATTATTGTACACAACAATTTGTAAACGTAGTTTAAAGAACATTCTAACTGTATTAAAGAATAATGCGGAAGTAATTGCGAAAAGGGAATTCTCGTTTTGTTAGTCCAAGTTGGCTTTACAGTCTGTTCTGTATCACGCGGTTAAATTAAAGAAGTTCGATGGCATAGTTTAAGACTACAATATTTTACGTCAGGAAGTGTTGACGCCAAGCTTCCAGTGCTTTAATAATTAAACTACTCAAGCTAAACATACATACATATGTATGTATATATTTTAAAATGCAGATAAAAAAAATGTCAATTTCTAAAGCCAGAAAGAGTTTCAGTTCTTCGACAAGATTTCTTTTCAAATTTAGAAATTCTTCTAAATAAAACTGCGACAGATATTTTGAACTCATACTAGTCGAATCCGTGGGCGCCTTGGCTCAGTGGGTAGTGCGTTGATTACTCAGCGGATCATAATTTTCTGATGAGTTGATTATCTTTACTTGCTGTATAAGACCAAATTATTCAAATATCAGTTTTTAGTGAGAAGCCCGGAATTTTATCTTATTATTATCTACTTTTCGAAGTCCATCTCTAGCAAGAACATCTTCAGTTCTTCTTTAGTTTTAAGTAGAGCCAGACAATGATCGACTGACTCTCTTTTTTTTAATTTCAATGTTTACTGAACGTAAAAAACATCACAATAGAAAAAAGGAACGCAAAACGCTACCTACTAATCTTACTGCAACACCGATTAAAAATTGTTTAACAGCGACGAGAAGAAAACAAAGGACTGGAAGTGGAATAAAATTCAAAAGGAAACTGATATCGGAAATGTAAGACCAAAAGGTATTGAAAAAATGGAGAGTTAAGGGATGGCAGTCATAGCTTTGTAGTTCGAGAATTTAATTAAGAAAGGAACGGGAAGCCTAATACATCTTCATATAATAGGCATAATTTCTCTAGGGATCATATTTAAGTAGGTACCAAGGGTGTACAAATTCCATTATTGGTTGATAATATTATATAATATCAACAATCTTTGAATAAAAAACTTCTAACTTTTCTATCTAAAGACGACGTTTGCGATATGCTTATCTTGTATGCCACATAACGTCCGAGCTGTATTTATTCCTGTATTAGTTAGGTATTAGTTTTTAGATAGTTTTTAAGCTAGGAACTACAATCATTCAGTCGGGACTTTCAGCAGTTTTAATTTTAACAAATAATAATACCGGTGCCGGAATTTGTCTTTTATCATTTAATAATAGAATCTGCAGTCATGTAAGCACGAGTTACGTTTGAAAGTAAAGGATATTCCGTATCATGGGACCGACAGGAAATGTCAGGCTGAAATTAAAAAAAAAAACTTGTTTTTTTAAGGCAAGTCCCACGGTGCAGTGGGGACATACTTATTTTAGGATAGGTTTCATTAAGGGAATATTGTCAATCGTAAGTTAGTTGTTAAGTTGAATTCGGGAATAAATAAAGGGGATTCTCCGCAAAAAATAAAAAAAAAAACCTTTTTTAATTCCTTCCGCTGGTAAAACCATAACTCTATGCTTTCATATGAAGCTGAGCCTTTTTGGGTGCTTTTCTTCAAAATTTTGGTCTTTTCAGAGCAATTTTGGTGGTACATAGCTAGTTGACTTCATTTTAAACATCATAGCAGAATTCGTAAATCTTCTTTACAAATAGAGGCATCCACGCCGGCAATCGTTTCTTTTGACAAAAATCAACGAAATATTTCTGGAGTTAAATATGTACATTTAAATTTAAATCGAATTAATAATAATGTATCGACTAGTTTATTAATGATGGGTTCGAAGATTATGGAAAAGATATGTAAGTATATGTACCTTGCGATCCGTTCCAAATGGGTTGTAACGTTTTTGTACGTTTTTTTAACTTAAATACATAGGGTCAGATTTTTTTAAAATCCTGGGGTAAATGTGAACAGTGCCTTCGCTTCCAATACACCAAAAGAACTTCGGTATGGAGTAAACGTAAACAGGTACGAATTCACTTTAAGGCACATGTTCTATTAACGACTGAAATTTTCAGTGATATCTGCACGTAACCTGCTTGTAAGTGCGGCGGCAGTGTGGTGACAATTCAAGTTAAGTTTTGTTATGTTCTTGGGATGCAACAGATAATTATGAAACGGTGAAATAGCCGCCGTTTACAATTACACCATGTTTACATATACCCCACATAAATTTTGTCACAAATGGTAAAAATTAACAAAACACATACCTACACAGAGCTGTTGATTTACATACACAATAGAATGACACAAAAGAATCAATGCGTTGCATATTAATAGGCCAGACGTGTTTTTTCGTACCGATTACATACTGGTACACAGTAGAATAACACAAAAGAAAGAATTCGTTGCCATTATGAATATTTGCAATTACTCATCGAAGCGCACAGAGTTGTTGTTGCGCGATCGGTGAAATTGTTGTTGCATTTTTAGATACATATGTATGTACATATCATTGAAATTCCAGATCATTTTATTGGGAACCGGAAAATATTATACATATGTATGTATGTATATGTACACGATATTTTTGGCAATATTTCAGAAATTATTTTATCTCTGACATTTTGAACAGTATGCCAGGAGAGGAAAAAACATACCTAGATACTTTACATAGTTTTGATACGATTGTTTGTGATGACATTCGGAAACAGGGAAATTATCATGACGAATTTTTAAGTTCGTTGACTGTTAGCATAAATTAGTTTTGCAAAGAGAACTGTATTGTAGGTATTACTCATTCGTAATTTGAAACAAGGAAAGCATTGTTGAATTAGACCCGAATGCGAGTAAGAAACTCAATCGACTGTGAAGTCTTGATTGGTGTTGTACGCAACACACAAATCTTAACTGCACGAATTGCTTTAACCCCACACTGGCACACTTTTGCCATTTACATTTCAACGTATACCAACACAATTTCCAGTCATTCCTGTATTTGCAATGACTATTAACATTCCATTCAAAAAGTAGCTGTTTTATTGCGACAACCTGTGTACACCCATGGACAAATGTATGTACTATGTTGCCTCCAGTAGAGTTCGATAATTTGTTGGATTTCTATTTCACATTTCAGATACTCTTGATCGAGGGTATTTCTCTAATCATAATATACATACATATGTAAATCCAAAAACAAGCCATATTTCAGCCTGATATTATATGTAGTAGGTAGGGTAGGGCGGGGCTAGTTGGGCTACTCATAATACAACTATGAAACTGGGATTAATGGAAAAAATGGATATTTTGCTTCTTAATAAAATGTAAAAGAGCAGAAAATATTTGTCCGGAATACTCCAGATCCAAGTGGCCCATCTTGCCCCACTATCGGGGCAAGTTGGGCCAGCGTGTGGGGTAAGTTGGGACAAGGGCTGAAAAGTGGAAAAATGAGCTCCATAAAAGATCACAAAGCCACAATTTATAACAGAATTTTATTCAAAACATAACAATTAAATAAAGAATTCGAAACGAAAAATATTTCATGGTTTATAACGTTGGTTATAGATGTTTTCAAAAATAACAAGACGTTTTTTTTCACAAAAATAGAAACTCTTTAAAGCAAATATGTAGTTAGTAAAACAAAATGGTAGTCCATGTATTTACAGAAGTAAGAAATAATAAATTAGGAATCGTAGTCGCTATTGCAGACGACCACAAGTGCAGGTGAGCCCTTCGTATGAGCCCAATCTCGGCAAGTGTGGGACTATATCCACTTCTCACCCGGTATATTTTCAGAAAATGCTTCCATGCATTCCACCTGGCCCAACTTTTCCCACACCTAGTTTGATGAACATATTGCGCCATAAATAAAGTAATACTCAAAACTGTTAAATTTCTTGTACGGCATTTTAGAATATAATAACGTGAATCATGAAAATATTATATCTTAATGTGTGATATGCACCTTTTCACCACTAAAATAAAAAAATTAAGGAAGACAATTTTTTAACTTTTTCACTTAAAAAACAATAAATTGCTTGGTTCCCGTATTCTGATACAATGCAACTGAGACCTGTTTTAAACGTGTTGGTTAGTGTGCTTACTTCGTTCGTGCATGATCTTATTAGCGTAGTACTTGCGGTTCTTGAGTAATTCGCGTGGCCCAACTTGCACCGTGGCCCAACTAGCCCCGCCCTACCCTACCTATACGTAATATTTGTTAACATGAATAAATTTTCGATTACTTAATAAGAATGATCTCAAATGTCGATGAATGCAAAAGGTACATATACCTTGACGTGATGAATGAGCTTATGAGATTGAAAATAGTTTTGAATCTAACCCAAATACAGTGGAAGTTACTTATAACGACCAGTCGCTTATAACAAACACTTTCCTTTCATTTGGTTGGTTTCTTTATACATATTATAGACTATTTTACTGTCGAATATAACGCCGTCGTGCATATGTTATGTACATATGTACATATACAGCGATGTGTATCTTAAAAAAAAACTGTTTAACTTTTCCCTAGAATGCGGTCAAATTTTAGCCGTTGGGTTTTCCCAGTACATATTTATTAATTGCTCTATTTAATTGTGTTTGTTGTTTTTTTTGTTCTAATAAATAAAGTGCAATCCGGCATATACTCGTTACCAAACTAGTTAGATTTTGATTGCAAAAATATGTGAGTGAAATGGACCGGTTTAAATTAATTAAAGTTAATGCTTAAATAAGTAATTAATATTAATACTCTCTATTGATTAATTTTAAGAGAATTAAATTGCCGTAAGCATTGGGTACTCGTTTTACCTTCTGCATACGAGTGTGTATGTGTATGGAGTGTGTATAGAGCCGTCGTCCAAAATGTGCATAATGGATAGTACTCTCGGTACCTTGGTATTGATTTCAGCACAATCTAACTTAACCTAATTCATGCATTGGTCCTTTTATTATGTGGGCAATATCACCTTCAAAAGAAATGAGGAACTTAAAACTAAGTGTATCGGAAAAGATCGGACAGCAAGCCCCTTTTGTTCTACAAGGTGGTGTCAACGCATTATAAGCTTTTTATTATCTTCTAACAAAAAATATTTCGACAAAGAAATGCATTTTGCATTGTTTGTATAATTTGTCAATATCACTGCATTCCTTTTTCTTTCGGTGTTCTGTCTCGGAGATTGTTCGCGTAATCGCAGATGCTCTCCAACTAGTTGACTTTATGTACTTTATTATATGTAGGTACATATATTAGATATAATTTATGTTTATTTATTATTTATGTACAATCAGTTATTTAATATTATATACGTTATTTTCTTTGAAATTAGAAGCAAGTTTTCATTTCTTTAAGGTTCTCTTCCAGACCTACTCGTTTCGTTTGTTCATCAATTGCCGTGAAAGGTTCGCTTGGAACGATCAACGATGTCGATAGCGTTTGCGCATCTCCTTGCTGAAATCCGGTTCACGTTTAGAATAACGCGAAAGAGCTACTCCCAAACAGCACATGGCAGCGCGTATTCTTCACCGTGAGCCGACACGTCTAAATTAATTTTTGGCGGGGTCTCCAATTTAGCCATCGCAATTGAGGCAATTGAGTATCCCGAACAAATAAGGATATTCTCAACAAGGCCCTTATCTTCCCAGTCCTGCTCTATGGCGCTGAGGCTTGGACTCCGTCGAAAGCGGATGAGGATATCCTTGGTCATTTCGAAAGAAAAATTCTTCTTTAAATATTCGGTTCCGTTTGCGTTGAAACGTTGTGGAGAAAAGGATTCAACGAAAAACTTTACGAGCTATACAGGACACAAGGCCAAATTTTAGTATTCTGAGACATATGACCAAATGTAGTCTTTATATTTTTCAATAACAAATAACAGTGGAAAGTGACATACAGCCGAATTTGCGGTTGATTAAAGTGTCATAAGGCCAAATGCTAGAATTTGGCCAGATGCTACTTTGATTTGTGCATTAATTACTAACTGGAGAGTTCTGCCGAGTGTCCTTGTCAGCCACATCGCTTTCCAAATCAAATGTGTAGCTAGTACTTTGCAGAAGAGAAGGAATTCGCGGAAAACTACCACGATAAACTTTAGAGAGAAGCTATACAATTATGTCAAAACTCTATCTAAACTCAGAACGAAACGAGAGCTTGAGGTTTCTGTTCAAGATCTGTCCAGGGTCCTCATTAGATGTTTCACACTGACTTGTCTGGTTATGAAAACCTTCTGCAGATCACTAGTTGCATGGTAGAACCCGGAACTGCAGAGGCTTAAATAGGAAGCCAGAAAACTTCGCGATCGGTCATCGAAGACCAATTTTTGTGAAAAGAACGAGGCACTCGGTGAGACCAGTAGGCTGGTTAAAATTTTCAGAAAGGGCAAACCAACCAATCTGGAATCACTTAGAAAATTGGACGGTACCTATACTGAAACGAAAGCGGAGAATTTCCAGGAAACCAGATAACGATTGGATCACAGTTTGGCCAGATTACGCTTGATTCAAGGCGCAAAACTCGGTGTAGCTGGTATATGTAACTGCATCGGCCGTGGTAATAGACGAGGCTATTAGATATGCTATGGTACCGATGGAGTGTACCCAGCCTTGCTGCGACAGGGAATAAACCAGTTGCCACCAACTGTAAAGACAATCTTCACTGCTTGCCTGGTATTGGCATAAATTCCGACGCCTTGCCGACAATAGTACAATTAAGTATGACAATAGCTTTCCTAGCTCACGCGTTAGTTTTTTGGTGAAGGGGCTCTCTCCCTTATGTATATGATTGCCTTCTGCACTAAGCTTCAAAGAACGGTCTATTTCGGCTGCACCGAGTACGCCTGGCTCTGCTCTAGATGCTCGGATTGATTTTTCTCCCTTGATGCATATATCATGGGTTGTACTATCAAATTAATCTACCGTCTCAGACGAGGTGGCTTTGGTATCCGTCTGTTGCAGTGACACCGGAACTTCGGCTGGTGTGCAAATTTAAAGTCGACTTTCCTTGCGTTGGCTAGAGTCTGATCCTGGACTGGGCTGTAGTCGAATTTTTACAGATGGCTCCAAAACCGGTCAAAGGTCTGGCACTGGTGTCTTCGTGGAGACCGACAACACTAGACTTCACTACTCGTAAGGTGTGCATGGCACTCTTTTTCAAACAGAGGTGTATGCTATCCTAATATCTATCGACTATACATATTGTTAAGAATAGGTGGAAGGGAGTAACTGCGTCTGTAGTGACAGTCAGGCTGCGCTTAAGGGCTTTTTTTTAAAGGGTTAATTTTAACCCGTTGCAAAAAGTTCGAGAATGCAAGAACTCTTTGGATTTGGACACAAGATTGAACTCTTTGACTCTTGTCTGAAATGAGATCTCCTTTTGCTGAAATGAGATTGCTAAGCTAAGGCTTTGAGGATGTTTTCTCAAGACTTGAACTTGCATTGGGTCTGCCCGCGCCCTTGATCAGGGCGTCGTTTGGGTGCGTGTCACGGATCTCCAGGATGTGGATGGACTACACGATTGCTTCCGAACCTTTGTAAATCAGTGGCACTCTTGCTGTCTCTGAGCAGAAAAGACTGTAGACACTTTATAGGCGTTCTCACAGAGCATTTTGCTTTTGTCTAGTATCTTAGCGTGCTATGTTCAAATACTGAGATTTTCATTCTGGTAGTACAATAGACCAGTTGCGTCTGAGCGCTCCAGTGGCTCACAAGAAAAATTACGAAAGTTTTGAAATAGTAAACTTTTTTTATTTTTAATCCGGTGGCATAATTATGTATTTATTAATAAACCCATGAAATGGACTATGACTGTATCATCAATCCAAGCCGCATAGGAAAATTTGCTATTTTCGACTTTTTTTTCCTGAAAATTGCCTTTGTTTCCCATTTTTTAGTAACAGACTAACCAGAGGTTACTGACTCTCAAGGAAAATGTTTATATCTCGCTTTTTTGCTTTTCTGCTGGCGACTCGCAATGCCTGGCTCCCCACTCAAGCACTTAGTAAATCAGATATTTCGCACGAGCTTGTCGTACTCGCAAACATCTTTGGAATACATTTATAGAAAATCTTGATTTTTTGACTGTTTCTGGAGCGAAACAATTGCTCATCAGAATTGAGTTATAAAAGATAACCAGTACCAGATCAGCTCAGTAGCTCTAGCAGTTATTAAAAAAACATGGCTATATCACGAGACTAGAAATAAACATAATTTAGTTTGGCTTTTGTTATCAAGTTCTATTTCATAAAGAGCAATTCGATCTTGCCTTTCTCGCTTTTTTGTAACCTTCAAGGCTGTTCAGCTGCAACAATAATCATAAGGGCCAACACTATGATTCACTACCAGACTAACTTGAGGCAGAGGAGCACATTTCAAAAAGAAATAAACACATTGAAGTACATTCTCCAGTTCTGTAATAACCTTGAATGGAACTTCTCAACTTCCGCCAATGTTAATATCTAAATTAGCCTTGACCTTTGTTTTCGACTATAGTACAAGTTTTACAATAGAACCGGTAAAGTCACTTAAGTCTAGCCAAGCACAAAACACATAAATATGCCTCTCTTCTCGCTCCACTAGATAAATATAGCACAATCTAAACCAAATAAGTGATAACCCGACTATTTTGTATTTTATCTTGTCAATCCATTAAGAACATGACTCACTAATAAAAATCTTTAATTTTGCTATTAGCGCGTTTAGACCCAATTTTTACGATCTTAACGTAAAGACAAATAATTATAAAAATTAATTTACCTAATCAACAAGTTGTTTAACGATGGTTGAGTTGAACCTTACCTCAAAAAGCAAAAGGCGCAATGTGCAAATTGGGGTATCCCTCAATCACGAATATCGTAGATATCAGAATGATACCCACTAATAGCGCAAAAGCGTAATGTATGATAAGTTGAGTGTACGACGCGTAGTGAACTCGAATGTCTGACACGTTGTCGGAGAAAAAAAAGTCAAGTTAAGACTTTGCAGGTCAAATTGTTTTCACTGCCTCAGTCTGTACTTTTATCTGGTTATCTTTTTTACTCTCTGACTAGTGCTGCATGGGATTAGGCTGAGCGAATATATATATAATTAATTAACTTGAGACACAAATTATTCATAAGAACCGGTGTTAGATGATTATTTTTAATTTTGTGTGCTTTAGAAAAGAAAACACAGCAAAACAAAAACAAAAACAAAAAGCGAAAAGTCACAGCCTCATCGAAGCTTATAAATATAAACATTGAATTTGACATGCCACGATCGCACAACACGAAAAAGCATCGACTAGCCATGACGGGCGGTGTACTCGCAATTAGTCTCTTTATCCTTTGTCTATTTGGCACCACAGTCTATTCTAATACGCTGAGAGGGGGGAGGCGCCTGCTGACCACTGCTAACAATTCCTCTTCAGATACATCGATAGAGCTGCTACATGTGGTAAGCCAAGTTTACAAAACGCATTTTTCAATTGGTCAATTAAGTAACACAATAGAACACGTAGTACGAAAATACATCCGAGAGAACTGTAGTAATCGAGGCCGGAATGAATACAAAAATTTCTATTCTCTTTTAATTGGTAATAACAGGGGAAAGGAAAAAGAAAGAAAAAAAAAAAAACTTTTTATGTCAACAGTGTGATAAGAGTGCGCGATCGTGTGGTATTTCATTGCGTTTAGTACACTTGCGACATTGAAAGCTTTAGGCTGGAAGCAGCTAGTACGGTGGTCGCGCCAGTCGTATCGAACAGTTCACATTTTTTTTTAATTATTGTCTTCTTATCGTGCCTAAGTGCATTAAACGTAACGTTCGGTGAACAATATACAGGTGTGTGTGCCCTTCCACAGTTTGCTATTTGAGTTTCGAGATTAGATTATTTAAAACCTCATTTAGAATACATATGTGCATAATTATGTACATGTAATTGTTTTTATCTTTTATTGGCCTTTTGACGTTGATGTGCTTGAACTTGTCTTGTTACAGATTAAGTAAATTACGCAAACTTTTAATAATACCCGTTGCAACGCTTCTAAGCGGCATGCATGCGCAACAAGCCTGATACAAATGAAGATAACGGCAAGCGAAATTAAACTCAAACTCCAAAGGTTAAATTACGGGCGAGATAGGTCGTCAAAGTTTGTTCTAAGTGGTTGCAATGTTGAGTTAACAATATGAGATTGAATACTTTGCTGAGAGAAAAAATTTCTTCTAGGTTAAATTATTAAACCTGTAAATACGGAATACATTTATAGAAGACCTCTCTTTGATATACATATGTGTATAGTCGTAAATCTAATTTAAAATAGTCTTCCCTCAACTTTCCTTTCGATAATACATATGAATGATCTCTAGACCAAACTATGTAGGCATTCTTCTTACAAAAAGCTTTTAATATGTAAAACACTCTATTCGAACTGGACAAACACTGGTCTTCATTAACTGTTTTTAATTTGTCCTTGTAGTCGTCAGCTTGACTCTGCAGTCCCAGCTACTTTCGTGCAAAATGTTCATTCCTTGACTTCCTAAATTGTTTTTCAAAGATCTTCAATGGTATACAGAGGGAATCAGATACTCACATATGTCATGACCTATTACAAAGTCTATGGTCCTTATATCTTCGTTCTCTAAAATATGTGAAATTGCTCTATTTAGAGCTAACTGTCAGTTTAATCGGGTTTTGGTGCGGACAGATAAACTTACAGACAGTAGTGAAAAAATTCTTAAGCGGTTTGTTCCAAAGGTCTATCGATCGCTCTTGATCTTGTTATGAGAATGCTGCTCATTTGTGTTAAGTCCTCCTTTTTGTTTCTAATATTTTATGGTCCTTGCGAAAACATAATAACTGTCGCCAAAACAGCTTTTCTGTGGCAATCTTCACTGGGAATCCATCGGAGGTCACGGATTATAAAGTTCTTTTTTGAAATTATACAGTATAAGTTGTTTCGCTTAGTGCTGTTACTTTAACTGCTGCTCGTTTATCTAGATAAAATTATGTTCCCAATTTGGAATATCAATGGAATTTTTCACTGATCGGGATCATCATGCCTTCCATAGTCCTTGTGAACAGCTTCGGAGCTGGTATTTAAACAACTTGAGATTTTATTGCAACTTGTGGTTCAAAATACTTTGTGCTTCTTTTTCTTGTCATGACTCTTTTACTCCAGAATAAAAGGCGTTCCTTACTAGAACATTTAGAACTTCTACAAATTATATTAATGAAAAACTCTTTATTTCCCTTACATGATTAAGAAAAAAGTATAATTTTTTTTGTAGGAATTCTATTTCTTGAACAAAGTCTCGTTTGTTTGCGCTTGTTAAAAGTTAAGTTATTGTTTCAAGATCTTGTAACGTTTTAAGTCCTTGTAACCTTCTAACTTGTTGTATTCAAACTTTCAAACTTTGTTACTTTGACTGGAAATAGATATATACTGCTTTAGACGGTGTCAGTAGACAAACCTTTCATAAGAAATACGAAACAAATCACAAAATCGTCGAAAGGTTCATAGCTTTGGCTGTGATATGTCAGTGTTATTACTCATAGATTGTTCCCTAACTTTCCTACAGCAATTGGTTTGAGGCAACTTTTCCGTATTTTTATTATTTATTTTTTTTTTCAACAAAGAGGGAAACCGGTTCAATAGACTTGTTTTAGGGTAATAGTTTCATTTGTGGCTAATGATCAGAACAGAAAGCTTTTGTTCCGTCTGTAAGTTTACCCTACTCTCTAGCATCTGTTTTGAATTGACATAGAGTGTTCGACTGTATTGTATGACTTCGAATTTTCTTTAAAATAGGGGTTTAGTTAGAAAACCCTCATAAGTTTTAGAGTTTTAGACAGCTGTCCCTTCATTCTTTTTACTAGAAAAGCATACATTTGTTGTATGTATTAAACATTGCTTAAGTTGTAGATGAAAGACTGCAACACTGTTCGCTTTTATCACTGCGATTGTTACGTGCTATGTACAGCTATGTACAGCATTGTGTTGAAGTAGTTTTTGGAGTTCCATTTTATGCCGTTATGGCTCTGTCTCTAACTCCTCATATTCAAGACGAAAAAAAAAATCTTTAACGAAGTGACTATTTCGTAGATGTGATCCATACGTGGGTGTTGTGCCTCATGGTCAGTGCGTTGGAACAGGAGGCTTAAAATTCGAATCCTAGAAAACACCAAAAAAGGTTTTTCACGGTCGGTCTCATCTCTCGTGAAGGAATGTCGAATATAGCTTTAAGCTATAAATGCACATTCAAGAAGCATACTAAACTTTACTATACAAACAGTAATCTATCCACTAACTCAAGAAATAATTTCAAAGAAATACCTTTTCAATGCCAATTCTTTGGAACTAGTGAATCTGTAATGGATAGCTAGTTATTATAAAAGTAATTGTATACAGATATTACAAATTAATTGAATAAATAATCAGTGTAGTATACCATACGAGGCATTCTGAATTAGGACACGCTTTCAAAATACGGAATAATCTGAAAGCATTGAAAACCGTAAGTATCAAAATGCGGAAGTTGAGAATCCAGAAAAACTATAACAGTGATTATACTTCCGGGTTTTGATAAGTATTTTAATAAAACAATTAATGCTTACTAATTCAAAATTAATCTTAAAAAAAGGTGTTAAAGGTCCCAATTATTGTATCGTTTGTCATATGATGCTAAATTGATTTGTGAATTCATTATAAAGCGGGTTTTCATCTCACAGTTCTTCACATGTATCAACGATAAGTGCCCTGTTAATTAGCTTTATAAATTCTTCTTAGTAGGGTGATAAAAAAAACAAGAATTCACAGAAGCAAGTAGTAAATCAATTTTTTAAGTAACCTGTTCTATATCCATTTAGAAATTTACATGTTGGCTGTATTCGTCTAAAGGAGAATAATTAATTAACGTATGCAGAGGGAATACTAGTTTGTTCACATTATGCTTCAAATTTATTATCATCCAACTGGCATGTAAACAACTTGCTATGTCAATACAGTGTGAACTTGATTTGGCCAGCCAATTCGTCATAAATATAATAAATCAATGGACTTTCCTTATCAATACGATCTACATATATGCATTAATCTATAAATGAGTATTTTTAGATTGGACGGGATATTTTACGACCTGCTTACATTAACTTTTGCCATGTGCAGAGATAAGCCTGTCTAAAGCTTCATTAATTGCTCGTTATCTAATGAATTTATGTGACTACAGATTGAAGAATTCTATAAGTCGCAATTAGTCCCGAATGAGCGCTGGATTAAACCGTATAAACTTTTTCATTACAGATTTTCAGACATGGCCCAAGAACACCAGCAGATACTTATCCAAATGACCCTCATGTTGACGAAAAGTTCTTCCCTTACGGCTGGGGGCATATAACCAATGTAAGTTGAATACTTTAACATGTAGTGAAGAAAAGATAAAGAAATGCAATACACTTACATATGTACTTTCACTATGCAGAACGGAAAAAGAGAGCTTTTCAACATCGGCTCATGGCTTAGGAAGCGGTATAATAACTACCTAGGATCCCTTTACGTGCCAGATGTAAGAAGTTTATGACTTAGGTAAATGCTCTTATAGTTTTTATATTTGCAAACATGTTTTCTAGTACGTTCACGCGCAAGCGACTGGCGTTACCAGGACATACATGTCAATGGCAACAGTGCTGGCAAGTCTTTGGCCACCAAAGAACACTCCAATGGAATGGAATTCAAGGTACAACTGGCAACCAATCCCAATCCTTTCGCAGCCCCTTGAAGAAGATAATGTATTTGAACCTTAAAAGTTTAGCTTGTCCAATAGTATCTCAATGTTTTAATTAGCTTCTGCTAGTACGCACACCATGTCCACGTTACTATGAAGCTCTGAAAGAAGTCTTCCAGCTGCCCGAAGTCAAAGCTGAACTTGAACCATATGAGAGTCTGTTTAAGGAACTTACTGAAATTACTGGATTGAATATTACCACCGCAGAAGACGTGCAGTCCGTGTACACAACTTTATTGGCTGAAGTATAAAGTATGACTTCTACCATGAGCAGTTATATTAACATAGTTTCCTAATTGCAGAAAGAATTCGGCTTAACCCTCCCGGAATGGACAAAAAAATACTACCCAGAGAAGATGCAATTCTTAACTGAGCAAAGTTACATCTATAACATCTACACCCCTGAAATGCAAAAAATCAAAGGAGGTATGCACAAGCCATTTTAACTAAAGTTCAGTGTGTATATCAGGAAACATGATTTCAGGTCCTTTCCTAAAAAAGATGTTCGACGAAATGAAAGCAAAACGTGGTGGTGAATTGAAGCCAAAGGATCGAAAACTTTTCATTTACACAGGGCACGATACATCACTCGTAAATATATTATCAGCATTAAAAATTTGGGAAAGGCAACTGCCACGGTATTCGATAATGGCGCTTTTCGAGCTGCACAAGAATAAGAAAACTGGTGAATACCACGTGGAGGTATAGCTCAAGCTGATTCTGTTTAGCATTTCTAGATACGAGTATTTATTAATTTTTCGTTTAGATATTCCTGCGTAATAATCCCAAAGCAGAGGCTACGCCACTAACAATTCCTGGCTGTGATACAAAGTGTCCATTGGATAAGTTGCTCGAATTAACTAAAGATGTTGTACCTACAGAAGAATCTCTAAATTCGTGTAGTGCGAAGGATCCGACCTTTACCGAGCCGCCACCAAGTGGACCTTAGAAAATTAAGTTTTTGTTTTTTTGTATTGTTTTCTTCTAATAATAAAATACAGTAGGTTAGTTAATATTTAATGAAAGCAAGTTCTTTGAAATCAAGACTCTTTGAAGCTAATGAATTTCACAGGTAATCTTTATAACAGCAAGGCTTGGCTCGCAATTTGGTCTTGGTGACCACTGCTGAATATAATACAATTTGCAACTTAGGAGTAAGAGTCGGAAACTCGCTTGGAGGAGAATATCATTCTGAGAGGAGAATGTATTTTTAGGGTCGATTCATTTACACACAATCGGTTGGTGTAGGTGTTCTCTCTGATAGGCTCTCTGATGTCTTCCAAATCATTGTAGCGTGTTCCAGCGGAAATCTTGGCGATTAAGAAAGTCTTATCTTGGCTAAAGAAACCGTGATACCTGCATCTTTTCAGAAAGCCAAGAGTTATAAAATCCTTATAAGCGATCTCATTAAATTCAGTAACAGCTTTGAACTACCGATCGTCTCTCATATAGATGGCGGTGGGCAAGTATAACATGTCTAACGAAAAAACTTACTTACTTAACGGGCTCCAAACCCGTGGAGACACAGCAGCCTTCCATCCTCTTTGATCCTGGGGTCGCTGCTTCCAGTTTTCTAGACCAAGCGCTCTGGCATCCACAATAGCTTGGTCCTTACAATGGAGGATCGGTCTTCCTTGTCGCCTCGAACCTGGGGGCTGGGATTCGAAGATCCTCTTAGCTGGAGCATTATTGTCCATTTGCTCGATGTGGCCGACCCAGTGTGGGAACGACAAAACAGACTTGGGAAAGATTAGATTTTAAACGCTGTAAAATTGCATGTTGGCACTATAATGGGTGCCATCACAGATGCGTCCATGCATCAAGAATGAGAATATACCATTCAAGGTCATATTTGTTCCTGCCCAGCTTTCCTCTACAGAAGAACCTTTCTATTACAACGATCTAGGCGACCTGATAAATACGCATATTAGGAACCTCTTACGCTTCATCAGAAGCTCAAACTGGTTTAGTAAGCAGGACAATTTTTTCATGATCCATTTGAATCCATGGACCTTCCTTTGGTCTAAGTGTGATGGCGATAGTTGACAGGCATTTCATTCTAACCTAACATGGATCAGTAGTAAGAAAAGCAATCGTAGTTCAGATTAACGTGCTTAAATTTTAAAATATTACATAGGGGAGTGCAAAAAATATTCAGATAATTGACTGGTTATGAGCAAATTAAAGCCTCATAAGGAAGAAAGTATTGTAAAATCTTGCTACAAAAGCATAACATTTTGTAAGGGAACTAGACCTGGATAAAACAAAAATTCGATTGCACTCATAAACGGTGTGTCAATTCTGTCCTGTCAGTCAACATGTCCATGTGTATGTGCTGTGTATGTATGACTGCAATCTTAAGGATTTTACGGATGTTTTCAAACTTTATGTGTAATCCTATAGGACCTGAGTTCGAGTTCGAGGAAAAATCAGAATTTTCATTCTAACCCTAAAATTAATCGTACTTAATTTATCGTTCTCGATTCTTATGACAATACATCTTGATAATTTGTCGGCTTTGAGTAAATTGTCTATTTAAGTTAGGTTGGTCAAGTGCTTTCGAGGAGGCATGAGTTTCTTTTCTTTAAAGATAGTCATTTTGCTTAATAACACTTTTTCAAAATTATTTTTTTTGGGTTATCACTAACCCGATTGTGTAGTACTTGTAGTAAATTCTATTAGTACTTATTTTCAATACCTTACAATTAAATACAAATACTTGGGACAAAAGACCGTATGTGGTCCAGGGCTTAGCTTCTCGCAACTTTCGTGTTGTGCCTGTTATATTTTTCACACAAATGGGAGGGACCTACAGCTTAGAGCCATATCCGAAAGGCAAATTGAGAAGCTTTTTTCATGTCAGTTATTACTCTCGGACGTACAATTTTGAACTCCTCATTAAAAATTCTAATGGGGATTCTCGCTAAACCTTTTTAAGAAAATTTGGAAAACTGATCGAAAAGATAATACGAAAATACGTTTTCAGTCGTTTGGGATGGAAAACAACTGCCAAATTTCTTCGAAACCATAATGGGGATAAAACAGCGATAACCCAGAAGCATTTGTGATGTTTATTGATGACCTAACAGAAACTCTGTGCGGGGGTATTACAATGGGTCGAACTCCTATGTGCAGACGATTTAGTCCAGTTTCGGACTGCCGCGGAGAGTTTGCAGCGAATTATAAGCATGCTGTAAAAATACTGCGAAGAGTGGAGACTACGGGTTAATATAGCTAAATCGAAGGTCATGGTTTTCAGAAAAGGAGGAGGAAGGTATGTGAGAAATAAAAAATTGATTTTTGCCGGTCAAGAGCTTGAAATAGTTAAATCACACAAATACTTCGGTATCAAAGCACCAACAACATGAACATGGAACACCATCTGAAAGAGAAGCTCACAACAGCTAACCCAGCCATAAGTGCGGCTTGGAAAAACATATCTCTGAGAGTAAAATATCAGATTTCAAGCTGTTTCTTAAGTCCTGCTCAATAGGGCAAAGGTATGGGGATATAAGATGTAGGTATGCTACTGTGAAAAAACTGCTGCGATTCTATCTGAAACAGGTATTTAACCTGCCTAAATGCACACCAAACAGTATTCCCCACTATTTACGAATGCATTGAAACTTTATTTCGAATATATACTAGTCCTTGGACCAGAAAAGGTTGATTAAACGTACAGCGGAGTGCATTAGAAAGGCAAAAATACTTTGGTTTCAAGAATGGCAGAATGTTGTGGATACGCCCTCAATTTAAATGCGGAAAACAGACACAGTTGGGAGAAAGAGCTGTATAATTTGCTGATGAAGCTGGATGAGAAAATGCATATAGATAGCATCGAAAATGTAGAAGTTCAGTGCGCAGAGCAATATATGCAAACCCCAACCACAGAAAGTGAAGACGAGCTTCTTTTTCCTTATCATCTCTGCAGCTGCGGCAGAAGGTGTTGCGCGCGATGCCAAGCTTGGCTGCATGGTCTCCTATCGGCCAGTGGCCCGTGCTAACGGCTACAATTCTGGCAATATCTGGCCTTGATCTGCCTAGTAGCTCATTTGTTTTAGGTTTGCAATAGCTGGGCCATGTCTTTCTTGATATACCGCAGTTAGAAAGAGTGTTCCAACCTAGGTTGGCCAGCTTTAGGAAGTGCTTGTGAATGTTACCCTTAACGACTCCTAGCGGAGCATTGACTCTCTCTGCCAGCGAATCGCTAAGAGCTGACCTTTGTCTGGCCAGATCGTCTGCCCACTCGTTTCCTTCATAGTTGCTGTGTCCTGGGACCCAGATGAGGGCGATATTTGATTGAGCACATAGTTTCTTTAGCTCTTTTCGGCATTGCTCTACCAGTTTTGAGGATGTGATAGCTGAATCAATAGCTTTGATAGCAGCTTGGCTATCAGTGAAGATAGCAAGATTACGGTGTTCAGTGATCGGCAGGCCTCACGAATCGCGAGAAGCTCCATCCGTATAGATAGTAGGTGTCAGCTATTTGGTAAGCGAATGGAAAAGGATCCGAACAAACTGCACAATTATTGTCAAAAAGCGTTAAAATACAGAAGAGCAATAGTCGAAGACTCTTTTTGAGCAGACATTAACAGCATCGTCAAACTCGGGCAGACGGCTTTTTAGCCACGTCTTAAACTTAAGAAGTATAAATTTATTTTTATTAATGAATAATTGTTTATTGTTTATTAATGGGTTGTTGGCTATACTTTTCGCATAAATATAAGGGTCCTACAGTTTACACTTTCGGACGTTTGCTAGCCACTCGGGAGAGGTCAAACTTTTTTTTTTTTGTTTTTCGGGATTAAGATCTCGATCATGTGACAACAACCTGGACCTCCTCTTTTCCAAATGAATCCTACTCAATGCGGATGATACTCACTTAACCTAGCCTAACCTATGTATGTACATACATATGTATGTGTGGATTATCACAGTTAATTTAATAAAATAAAGTTAAATCCTTGAATACGTTCTTGATAACAAGCACGATAATTGAGTAGACTACACGTTATTAACTTTGTTATTACGATTCTGTTGACCAAAAAAAAGAAATCTTTTAACATTACACGTTTCGAATTTTAAGTCTAGGGAATATAAATAAAAAATATAAAAAATCAAAAAAAAAAGATATTTCAACTTACTAACAGAATTATTTGATTACAACCAAGACTAGGAAAGAACGAACTTGTAGTATTTTATTTAATGTGCTTAATTGGACAAAATTGAGAATCGTCAATGAATAATAAAATTGATAGTCAAAAATCCCAACATACTACTAATCGGGTCAGCTGCCTTATCTACTTCGCTTTCACGGAACTCAATTTTAATTAAAGTCTCGTGATGTCTGTACTAATTTAATGGATAGCTGCCTCCGCTTTTCTAAAATTGAAAACATTTTTTAGTACTTGTACAAGTATTTTTTATGATGATCACTATCTCTCACAGTTCAGTCGCAATAGTCATTGTTGAGGTTTCTGCGAAAGAAGTTCAAATCAACAATGATCTTTCTTTGTAAACAATTTTTTTTTCTCAAAAGGTGAAAGTTGACATATAAAAGTATGCTGTTTACAAAGAGTGTGTAGAGGGACTTGCGCGATTTGTATAAAAAAAATAAAATAGCCAATGAGAGTAAAGGTGAATTTCCCCAAACCTTGCTTCTGTAATTCTTCTGGCACGTTTCTTTTTTCGTTCGTTCACTCAACTAGTTATAGGCGCAAGTGCTGAAGGCACTCTTAGGCGTCGAATAGGAAAGGGACTAGGAGAACTGATACACTCTCGGACCCGACGATTTTTTACGTCCTTCGGTTTCGAACACGCCAAAACGGAAGAAACGTGCTCTGCGTCTCACAATTAACAGCTCTTTGAGAGCCTTCTTGCGCACACCTGGCTGAAACTGGTGCCGCAAACTTAGCAAAAGGGGGAAGTGTTGGCGCGTCTCCGATCGCGGAATCCTGGCTTATACACGAGTGGATGGATAACCGTTTCTTACAAAAAAAGATCGAGAATAGGGGTGATAATAAACGTTTCTCTCTTATTGTCAGCACGGATAAAATCTCTGCCAAAGTCATTCTTTTATTCTTGGAATAACTAATTTCTTCACAACTTACAATAACCAAGCTCGGACAGTTCTGTGCTAAAGATTTGGTTGCTTCAGGTATAAGCTACGAAACGAATGGATAATGTTAAGCCTTCGTCGTTGGGTCATGTTCCTTTCCCTTGGATATGGTAGTGTCTCCACCACCGAAGAGTATTGACGAATTGCTGCTTTCGGAAAATTGGATTAGTTGTATTTGGCGATTGGAAATGCTCAAATTGGTGCAGCATCAATTTAACTTCTAGTTCAGGTTGATCACTAAAGGAAGGGTTCCGCCGGAGGTATTTGATCAGAGATACATACATACATATATCCCATCCTTAATTATGTGCGAAGCTATTACTTTGCTGTAGAGGAGGAAGCGGCAAAAAAAAAAACAGCTGGGAAAAACGATATAAGCCTTTCAAAACTACTCCTAAGCACGATACGCAAAGGCGATCCTTAACCTACATTCTGAATAAATTTTGACATTTCATTTACAGCCCCTTTTTTTAGTCGCAGCAATCTGCGAATTTCTCTTGTCATTCGTTGTATGTAGAAAAGAATTGTGAGGTTAAACTCTCGCCGATATTTTGTTCGCGCGAATGTGGATTGCGTTCCATATCTGTGGAATGTGAATAACTTTTAACAGTTCGCAAGAAAAATTGTTAATTTCTTTGCAGAAACTAATTAAAATATAACTTTTTTTATATTAATCGGTAGATAAGTTAAGCCATGTTTTTTGGAATACTGAATTTGGCAATTGTGTGCCATTAAATGTACTAAAAATGGTTTGTTCACAGTTCGCCAATTCGCAGGTCGCTGAGCTGTGAATGGCCCTTAAGACAGATTTCAGATGTCGACTGGAATCTTTTCCGATCGAAACAAGTAAAATATAAAAATATAAAAATTTTCGAAAAGCGTTTCTTTTAGAAATTTTTGCGGTTAGATTTAAACACTCAGTAAAACTTGGTTAATGTTCTGGAGTCACTTAATCTGATTATAGTAGGTTCTTTGAAATTACAGCGGAAAGTTTCAGTCTTCTGCTCATATTTTAGGTAACCAAGTAAGGGGTCACGGCCTGGCCCGTTCAAAGAGGCAGAGTATAATCTAAGTTAAAAAACTCGGCGCAACTCGTGTTCTGCATAGTTCGAGGTAGCAAAGAAGGGATTTCAATATGCTATGACATCATTCAATAGTTTCAAATCAACAGAGAATAAACCAGCTACAGCCAACAGCCAAAAAAAATCTCCATTGCAGGCTTGACAGTGCCATATTTTTCTGCATCGTGGCCAGTAAGAGCGGCTTTTAGTAAAGATAACTACTCATCTTTCAAGAGTTTCAGACCTATAAGCTGGTCAATGTACATAAGTACGTGCGCAATGTTGCTCTTTTTTTAAATCAAGGTAGAAAACGCCATACTTTCTGTGGGATCATGTTTAGAGATTGTCTATACTAATGCTATTAAGAAAAGGTGAAACCGATAATGGGTATGTGCCAAGAGTGTGAACTTTAACAGGAGCAACAGGAGAAAGGTAGAATATTATATTCAGACAGTGACTTCGTGTACAATTTCATTTCATTTACATTCAACGATTGACCTACATTTTTAAAATATTCGGGTCAGGATATTTGAGGAAAATTAGATTTACCTGATTAAATCTGATGGCCTTGACTTCTGCAAGATATTTTTGTATTTTCATTAAAACATTTTTCATGTTAATGCTGTTTAAGACATATTTGATAACAATACAATGATACCTTGCTACATAGGTCAAAAATACAAATAATTGGCGCAACAGACGTCTGTGGTTCAGGGCCCAACTTCTCGCGACCATTCGTCTTGTGCGTGTTATATGTTTCACACAAATGGAAGGAACCTACAGTTTAAACAATGTATATTCATATGTACGTAATTTAGAAGCATTCCATGATAATTTATACGGATGTTTGTCAAAAATTCGCGAGAGGTGGAAAAACTTGTCTAGCGTTTACTGGAATTCTGAGTCAAACCTCCCGTTCAGTAGTCCAAAGCATTAAGCACTGAGCAACGACGCCCACTAAATATTTATTGTAAAATCTGTACCTTACTTTTCTCTTAATTTTGAAGAACTTTTACCACTATAATGAACGGTAATAAAATTAAGCGTCTCATTCTAATATTGAGCCCTCTGGGGCAAGATTAATTCTATAATTAATACTTAATTTAAATATGAATTCATTTTATTGGAAATATAGTTAAAAGACACGAAGTTATCATAATGCATTTGCCCATTAACAGCATCATAAGGAATCGTTAATATATGTACATACATACATTCACCTTACTTGGAGTATCGCTCATTTAACACGAAAATGGATACTGTCATTTGGCGGTAGCGTCGATGTAATAACACAGACAGCGCAATTCATTCCAACATCCTGAGGGATATCGAAATGCCATTATTTCCCAATATCCATTTCATGTACTCACATCTAACATCAACCGGGCTGAAATTTTTTTGGCAAGCATGCACTATGGTGCTTGGACGCATAGTTTCATTTTTTCACTTCGATGAAAACGCTGTCATTGATGGAAAAAAAAGAATCAAGCCCTCGCTATAGTTTATAGTAAACCGCAATGCGAAATCTGTCACAAAGCAGGCGGCAGAGCACATTTGAGGAAACGTTTTAAAGACAAATGCAATGGCCCCCTGAACGAGGTTTTTACAAAGTAACTTTCCCATCACACCAAGGTTCGATGTGGTAGGCAATGGGGTGCGGGTTACCTCCCCATTCGACATTTGGACGACAATATAGCCGACGACGACAGCAGCTGAGAAATATGAGTCCGTTTAATAAATACTTACGTTCGCTTTATTTAAGTGGGAGCAATAATTTATATCTAAACTCGACCCAGCTTGACTCGCTTGCTCGCATGGGTTTGTTCGAGTGGCTAAATCCTTCACGCCCTGAAGTTGTAGAGTTGATATGGGTGTGTGTGTGTATGGGAGGGAGAAACGAATCGGGAGAAGTGTAGTGCTAAAAAAATATGTTTTTGAAAATTTAAATTTCCTCGTGAGTCGGTGGAACGGCAAGTCTTTGCCGTCAACGTCCCTAGGCTTCGAGCAAATATTTTCCCATACCCAGTGCACATATCACACTGTTGGTCCTTTGTGAGGCAGCGACGCGGTGGTGGGCATGTTGATGATGTCGTCGGTAGTCGTCGTTGTCGTCTTCTAGTCAAGTAAATATATTGTCCTCAAAGAGTCACAGAAGGAGTGAAAAATTTATAGCTTCCGCTCTCTGCTTTCTTTTCAGTTTTTTTTTATATTTGTATATGTATACATATATGTATATACATATGTATGTAAATATATCTGTATGTATCCCTTTAGTATATGGAAGTTTCTGTCTGTATTAAGCTGTCCTTTTATAACATTCCCCTTGGGACTTCTGTGTGGGAACACAATCTTCGGATAGATTTGAATTATAGTGTAGCCTGATTTTCATGATTTGCTTAAACTTATGATTTTCCACTTTTTAGTTTTGCATAGGACCGCAAAGTTTAGTGGAGAACTAAGTACTTAATAAAAACTGAATTAATATTTTCAAACTGTACGCTGTACGATGATTTGTTAAAATTGAAATATCTGTATAAATATAATGCTTTCAAGCCCTGAAGTAGACAAAATACATATGTATGTATGTAAGGCAATTTGGATAAATAGTGTTTTATTTGCTATTTGGACTAATGCAATCGTAAGAAACCATGCATGCTTTCTATAAGTAAGTACGTGATACCCAATTTACAATCAAACCACTCCGTAGATGACATTGTTATACATATATTCGTATGTATATTTTTAAGTTAGTAAGTAAAAATTCTGTTCAGAATTCGAAGCATAAATTACATATTTTTAATTTTTTAAGACTCCTCTTCCAATTTTATACCAAAATTGAGATGCATTGGTTATTTTCTACGGCTACGCCTGTGGACTGAAGTACTTAGCTGAGCTGGGAACAATCCCAATCCAGACAGATTTTAGCATTAAGACTGAATAAAGTAAAGTCATAATTAAGGTTTACTGGAACCATTGATTTCGATTGGCAACTATGGGAGCTGACGTTTGTTGTAATGAGGAATAACTTCTTGCGGAAATCGCTCTCAGGCTAATGCAATCGCATAAGTTAGCGATATGTAACACAGCATCTATCAATCTATAGATCCAAGACCTCTAAATGAATTATGCTAACCTTTGCATGACCTCACTTCTTGCAAAGATAATAATAGGATCCAAGGGTAACTACTACACACTCGAACATTGACAACGGCTTTAATCCAATAGAAATGAATAAAAAAAAAAAACAAAAACCATTGGAGGAATAATCGAGGAGAACGAAGAGATCCCATTCTTGGGACAGTAAGATCACTATTCGGCCAAGTAGTAGCACCACAGAGTACTACAGAATGACGCAGCTTACATATATGTAGGTACATATCGCACTAATAATACAATACTGTTATGATTCAAAATACGAATTTCGATCGTAACTAAAGTTGATGCAATATCGGTGGGGGTTTACTTCAGTCAGTCAATCATGAAAAATTACTCATAGCGCCATCTCTTATTTGTTTCAATTTGAAGTAGGGAATTGAATTGCACGGTTGAATATGATGGCATCTCAAATTTGAAAAATTTTGAGTTACAACAGTATTGCATTATTAGTGCGATATAGGATTTGCAGAAACTAGGTGAGCCATTAAGTGGATTGGTAGAAATGAAATGGAAGATCGTAAAAATTTCTCGACCAATCAAGCGTTCAGAGACGCAATTGAAAGTATCACAGTATCTTAACAATTTAGTTACACAAAGAGAAAGCAAAGAAGGTGATTCGTAAGACCAGTTCCTCGCTAACGTCGCCCTAAAACCTAACCTTAGAAGTCAATAGAAGACAGGTTGTAGGCTGTGAAACCTCGGATATGAGTTCACTTTGTAAGGGTTAAAATAAAAGGCATAGGCGGTATCTTCAATTCATAGGCCACAATGTGGCGTAGCAGTCTAACCAATGTCTGACTTGATTCATATACCGGACGGCCTTCGGTTTGTAGATTGATTTCGCTTATGTTGATAAAACGAGATTGATAATGTAAATTGTGACAAATTTGACGTAAAGCTAAAGAATTATCTTTTGGACCATTTTGGCGAGTGTTTCGGGTCTTGCTCTTTTTCGTCTCATATTGCATTTAACGAGTACTTTCAAAATACTGTAATTATTATCTACCGTCATGTCCTTTTTACACGGTTCATTGTAATTACACAGCACACACGAATAGGACCTAATGTGGGTAATAATTATAAACCATGGCAAATGTCAACGTACGCAAATTCACTTAACAGCTCAAGCCCACCTCCATTGCATTACAATGAAACACACTGATAAAACGTTACAACATACATATGTACATATGTATAACGCCGGCTTCAGGTTCCCAGACACATACACACAAATCAATAAAAGCAAAAACCATCTCAACAATCAGTGCTCCAACAGAGAAGGGTAAGTAATGATGTGCTCAATTTTTCCTTCGCTCTAACACAGGATGACGAAAGCTATGGGGGATGATATCGCATGTGGTCCTCCCGTCCACAAAAATGAAGAATGGGTTGTACTGCCGTCGACTAACCTCTAATAATTGAACGTGTACCGTATCAACATGCACAAATTTGTCCGAGTCCTTGCTGGGGGTATCATTTTGTGGAATCATTAAATTTAGAGTTCAGCTTTAACAGGACGCACCACATATACATATACATACACAAACAAATCATTAAAGTACAACATAAAGTTCACTCTCATCTGCGGCTGCTGCGGGTGCATCTTTACGAGGTGGCGCTATTTCTGCCCTTCCAGAGCTTAAAAATGATATCACCAAATCGCAGTGGAAGGAAATTTTGCTGAATGGAATTCAAGAGAATAAGCGCAAAGCTTTTCCAAGCAAGAAATTTAAGGAGTGCAAACTACAAAGCAACTCAAGCTTTGCTGAATTTAGAGATAAGCTTTTCGAAGTTAGAATGTTCTGTTGAACCTTTTTAAAACGTGCATGAGGCAGAACTTAATCCCGGGACCTGGAATGCGGAGTGGGATACAAAGGAAGAGCTCTGTACTGCCACAATGAAATCTTGGAACAAGGTCGTGGATTGACGACAAATAAAATCGTCTAATGGCATCAAACAGCTGTTTGGTAGATACCGTGGTAATAGCAGAACATAGGCAAAACGAAAAAGCTGAGGGTGGGCGAAAATGTTGATGCCTACAAATTGCAGCCGATAAAAAGCTTGTATTCGTAAAACAACCGAATATAATTTTTCGCCCATACAGGTGGCGGCGATGTTTAAAGATCCATAATTGGGGATAATTCATCGTTATTGGAGTCACAAGGATATTGGACTTCAGAAAGCTTAGAGTGCTAATTGGAAATTTTTGAAGAGGCGACATGTTCATCATTATCATCGAAGAGTCACTTTAAAAGATTTTCCATTTAGCATCGCAATTTGTTCGGTTTGAAGAGGTATGATTGGCTGTATCTTATTTTTTCGAAGATTTCAATTGCGTAGAATTGAGCTGGATTAAAATTAATGGAGTTGAATAATAGATTAGTGTTTGCTGTTGTTAAGAGTAGGTGTTGGTCTCATAAACATTTGCAAATTTAATGACTCAAATTATGACTTATACACACATATATGTATGTAGAGCACATAAAAAACAAGTCTTGATGCTCATTTAATTTTCGTTCCACTTAACTTGAAAAAGGCTGAAACCATGACCTTCTTTCTTATAATGCTTAGGTTGTGGGAAGAATTGAAGTCATATTACTAGAAACTTTCAGAAATTAAGACGGTATGGAAAAAGTCCATGTATGTGTCTTTACATATGTAGTTACGAAACACCCAACAGCCTTGGATAAAGATGATCCTGCAATTTACAATGTGTATAAGGAGTTCTTGTAGTAGAGTTAGAGTTAGTGCTGAGAATTAATAAAAATGCTTTTGCAGATTTTTAACATTGAGTGCTTTTATTTGTGAGATAGAATAAACTATTTATTCTTGTCAATGACAGCAAAGACTGACCAAGAGGAACTTATGATAACAATATCTAAACTGTATATATGTATATGTCCAACAAGGCAGCTGCCTGACTGTTGGTGGTATGCACCTACACTGCTGGACAAAATAATAGGTGTGTGTTCTTTTTTGTCGATATTTCAACTCAAAACAAAGTTCAAAAAATCATTTCCCTAATTTTGATTTAAAAATGATAGAAATTAAGTAATATAGCACAAAAACCTAAATTTAAATCCGTATATTAGTTTAATACTTATATTTTACGATTAAGCCTGGACAAAATAATAGGTGTGTTCAGGAGTGCCTGAAATAAAAGAACGTTTTTATTTTAATATGAAGCTTTTTACGAATTATTTTTAATCCCACATATTGGTAGACTGTGTAGCCACCATTGATTTTTATCAGAGCCTGAATGCTTCTAGGCATAGGTCTTATAAGGTCTGTCATGTCTCGATAAGTATTTGGTACTAGATATCTAGGGCATTTTGCTATAATTTGCTTTTGCTGGTTGATTTGGGCATTGACAGTCATCTCTTCAGCTCTCCCCATAAGTTCTCAATAGTATTGAGATCAGGGGGCCGACTTGGCCACTATAGAGTGGCCATATTGTGTTCCTTAAGCTAAGAACTCACCAGTTTCGATGAGTGTTTTGGATCATTATCCTATTGGAATCGTCAAATCAACGGCATATTATCTTCCTTATTATATACCAGTGATATTCCAGAACTAGAAAACCATACTATGGCCACATTTGCAGATGATACTGCAATATTAGCTTCAGGAAGAACCAATAAAGAATCCACAGAAAAACTCTAAAAAAGTGGAAAATTAAATTAAATGAGTCTAAGTCAGTCCATATTACTAATAAAAAGGTGGAGCATATACCAATCATTCTAAATCAAAAAATACATAGTTCCATGTGCTAATACAGTGAAATGTTTGGGTATGACTCTAGATGCAAAGATGCGATGGAAAGAACACGTGAAAAAGAAAAGAGAGGAGTCAGAAATCAAATTTAGAAAGCTACACTGGCTGATAGAAAGAAACTCCAACGTGACAATTCCAAATAAAGTGATTTTATAATCAAATTTTAAAACCAACATGGACATATTGAATCCAACTATGGGGTTGTGGCAAAAAGACTAACGTAGACATAATACAACTATTCCAAAATAAGGTGCTCAGAAATATAGTAAATGCACCTTGGTACAAAGGAAACACTGACCTTCATCGAATCTTGAAGGTAGAAAGTGTTAATTCGGAAATTTTAAAACATGCTAAAACACGCAAGGAAAAGCTAGAAGAGCATGTAAATATAGATGCAAGAAAACTATTAAATAACGAAAACCAATTAAGAAGGCTTAAAAGAATAAAACCTCTTGATTTAGCTTAAACTAGAAAAGAAACGGAAAGAAGAAAAAAGAAATCCATGCACATCCGAAAGAAAGAGACACCAGTGGTGAAACTCAATCAAAGACTAAGATGTCAGTAAAAAATAGCTTATTAGTCCAAGTGACTAGATCGCAATTATGTGGGAGGCGGTTTTAGTCGGTAAAAACCCGGCATACTGATTACACGGATCATCAGTATCTTTTGAAGATTTCCCTTTCCTCTAAAAAAAAAAATTATCTTCCACATAAGGCTAGGGCAACGCACTGAGCGACTGAGCGATTGAGCGATAGAGCGACAAGTCTGAGCGACGAGTGGATTTTACTGAGCGACGTCGCTCGAACGATTAGTAGTGAAAATAGTTATAATAGAAGCAGTCACACTGCGATGAATGTACGAAATGAGTTAACACAATATTTTTGGGAGTTTGGACATTAAACAAATATAATTGTATATTAATATTAATTAAATAAAAACTCACCTGAACAATTACAAATTTTCCCCACTTCATTCCACTGCTTATTTGTAGTATTTCTATTTTCAAAGTCTTTATGGCTGTCCTGCCATAAAACCGGGCGGCTTTGGACAGTTGAAATCAAAATTTCCAAGTTTATTTGCTCCATTTTCACTTTATCGCTGAGCGATGAACTACAAAATTAGAATAAAATTGAATTCAGAGCGACGTCGCTCTGCGCTCAGAAAAATCGCTCATCGCTTAGCAACTACGTGGCCCCAGCCCTACGATTTCATATGTTTTAATTTTTTTGCGCCGCCCAGGTGCTCGTCGCTCAGTGCGTGGCCCTAGCATAAAGCAGTAGGTATTAGATTTTCCAAAATATTCTGATACTCAAATTTTGTTATTGTGACCTCTCTTCGAAATATGGGTCCGACACAATTGCAGTGAGAACATTCAAATGCCATAATGTTTCCCCCCCATGCTTAACCATTTTCGCGTGTAGCTTACGTGGTATTCTTTACGACGAAAATTTCGTCCTAATCACTGGAGAGCAAATTGACTTTTGTTTCGTAACTCCATAAAATATTTCGCCATTGTTTTCCCCCATAGGTTCCACACTTTGAAAAATGAGCTTCGTCAAAAATTTTCCTCATACTTATTTTTTTTTTTTTCGCACCAGAGAAACGTCCCGGTCTACTCTGCCGGTAGCTTAAGATCTACCAATCGACGCTGAATCGAATGGGAAGTAATATTAATACCCACTTTTGCCGCAATGAGTCCTTTTTGGCTAGTTTGACAATCTTCTCGTCGTCTGTTTTTGTTGTCGATCTATGTTTTCCGAGCATTTCAGGAGCCTTGTGGTATTTCAAGGCATTTGTGACGAAGTTTTCTGATCGCCATTGAGATTGCACTATAAATTCATAAGTTTTTTCCCTGATTTCTAAGCTGTTGCAGTAATCGCACTTTCTTCAAGGCTACAGTGACTTTTTTGGCCCATCTAAGATATCATCTATTGCAATCAGCGAATTTTTATATCCACGGTATCCACAATCATTTTCTAATTTTTAATAAACAAAACACTTTAACACGTTTTTCCATAAATAAAGCAATTCACACCTACTGTCCAACTCAATTTGGCTTCTATCCTAGATAATTGGTCCTTACTCAAAACCGTTGAAAGCAATAATAAAGTTTGAGTGAAAAATAACTTCTCAGTAATTCAAGCATCTTATGCATAACGCTGAATTTGGTGGAAAAATTATTTGCACACCGTAAATTTACAATAACGAAATGTAAAACTCACACACCTATTATTTTGTCCAGCAGCATACTGTTTATAAGAAAGCCCAACCAGTATTGGACAGCTATAACTTAAAGGTCTTGTTCACCTTGATTCCACTAATCCATTTGACAAAAACATTAATGCAGATATGAAATGCAGAATAACTCTTGCATAACGCTGCTTCTTGAAGCTTAAAAAGAAATGAATACTAATGCGCTAGAGACCGTTTACGTCCTAATTCACGGCTCCGAAACATAGACTTTATTAAAGGCGGATGAAGTTAGTTGGTTGTTTCGAGTGAAAACCTGTTAGTGAAGTATTCGGTCCTATTTGATTTAAAAACTGTGCGTTGGACGTCCGAGTTGGTTCGCTAGATTTTTGAATCTGGTCAGGAGCTGTAGCTCAGTAAGGGAAGGCTTTACATTAGGTTGCGCACAAGCAGAAAAGAAATAGAACGGGACCTCAACCAACTTCGAGTGCTAAACTGGAGGCAGTTGATAAAGGACCGCACTAAATCCTCGCATCAACTCCTACTCTCAGCAAAAAGTTTTAACAAGTTTTGACGGCAGCAAACGAGATAAGGAGAAAGACTGTTCCCTCTTAGATATTTTTTTCTGCTTCCGGACGGTAGCGAAGGAACTTCCACGATGGAGTCTACGATATTTTCTACAGTTCTAGCCAGGTTGAAATCCTTGGTGAACACCATGCATGGCCTTCTTCGACATATTGATAGTAGACGTTCGTAAGGACCGGTGCTATGCTGGCACGTCCTGCCCAAGCATGTGACTGTACTATGCCAGGATAGAGAATACAATACATTGTGTTCAATGTGTTAATTGCAAACCTTGAACGCATCACCTAATTGAGAAAATTTACTTGCTGAATTCATCAAAATGGTTTACAGAGTGCGAACGTACGACCATTTCTTTTTGTTTGAATGTAACGCCAACTAAGTTTCGTTAAAATTTGTGCTAGAATCAGATTTACAAATGTCTCATCCTTGCTTTTAAATTTCCAGATATAATTAAATACTATTTTGCAGGGTATAGAAATCATTTCGCTTAAAGCCTGATGTAGATTGCACCGATATATCCTATTAACCATAGTGAATTAAGGAAATCACCTGGTTATGCGAGTTCAAAAGTTTTGTGGACAGTTCCTTACAATTTCCCCCTCCAATTTGAACTCAGTCTTTGACACGCTTAATTGACTTAAACTTCTTTTTTTTATAACTGCAATTTCTAGAACAAATAGGGGAATGAAATTTTCTTCTCTTTAAGAACGAAGCTATGTATACCGAAAACCATCGCAGGTGATCTAGTACCAGTAGTAGTAGCACCAACATATCCTAGAGCGGAGCAACTGAAAAAGTCCAACGTTCGTAATAATTACAAAAGTTTTGCAGAATCCCTCCAGGACTTCTAGTTTGAAATTTCATGAAGTTAGTTAGGTACTATGCAACGAAAAAAAGAGCATCTGAGATATACATATAGATATTACTCTATGAATGGGATATCATCCGTTACACTGTCCCTCATGGTGGAATTAACAACAGGAGAACTGAGAGTTGGAAACACTTATAATGGCAGGACATCTCTCCTGTACCGAAATTAATTCGAGGTGGCAGGAATGCATTTGGTTCACTTACTTTCTCTCACAGATGGATCTGAATTAGGTTTTTTTTATTGCTTTGTGTACGAATTTTATTGTTCATTGCAATACAAACACAAAAGAACTTGTACATTGAATTGAACTGATAAAAATCAATTTATTTGCACTTCGAAGGGGGTAATATGGACAAAGGTAAAACTTAAAGTTACATTTATTATGGATGTATGGTACCATCTCTGTCATAGAGAGGTTTAGGTGTCTCTTTTATTCATGTAAGGATTAGTTTGTAGAGATGTGCTAATGCAGATTGTATGCATGCAATTGATTTTTGTTTTGAATTCTATTAATTGCACCGCCAACTCGTGTGAAAAGACCACACTCCTGATACAGTCCGAGAAGACTCCAAACTATCATTCCTTTTCAGATAGTTTCGTTAATTCTTTCAAAAACTGGCTATAAGAAACCGAGTTCAGGATTTAGTTACTATGTATTTTAATAGTAGGGTCTTTATTAATGGCACTATTATTAATCTTATTACATACATCGGCTGAAAGCTCCTTTGCCCATGCAAACACTGTACTCAGTGACTTCAAAAAATGTGTGTCAAAAAATCAACAGTAAAATTCGACTAGGCCGTGATAGATCACTCTAAATTACGCAGTTCAGAAGGCAACCCTAGAAAAGTATGGAAAGTTATTAATAGTATTTAACGAATTTTTTACTTCATTTGGTCAGATGTCAGATTCTAGTGATTGCGCTGCTTACTGCAGGCAAAGTGCCAAAGGTAATCTGGTGGAAGGTGAAGTTAACAGTGAAAGCTGCTTTTTTGAACCCATTACTGGTATTAATATCCCATCGTTGATTAACTCTCTTAATCTATTAAACTCTTGTGGATACGATGGCATTTCTAAACTAACCTTAAAGAACGTAACTCTAAACGTAGTTGACATTTTGGTTTATCTCTTTAACTTGAGTATATCCAGTGGAACAGGTGAAAATGTGCTAATGTCATACCGATTTTTAAAAAAGGAAATATCCGAGATAAAATCAACTACCGGCTTATTTCGTTACTGTGTACAATCCCAAAAGTTTCTGAATTAAGAGTAGAATTCCACGGTTTCTTAAGAGAACACTTTTTTTTACCACTATGCAGTATGTCTTTAGGGAAAGACTTTCTACCAAAGATACATTTTTAGTATCATACTTAGGTGTTCTCATCGACCAAATAGACATTTCTACTACTAAGTCGAATTTTGAGATTCGGCCTTCTCTCGCTTTCAAATGCGAAATAAAGGCGAACATTGTTTGCGAAATAATGCCGAATTTGAGGGAGAAGGTGCCGTGAAATAACGCTAAGCAAAATAAGGCCAAATCTCGGAATTTGGCTTTATTTCAAACCACAACACCAATCGCTTTCTCTCTCTCTCTATCTATCCTTTCAAATACCCGCACTGTGTGAAAAAAAAGGGTATTCATAACTCCTTGAGTGCGTGCAAATTATAAAGAAAGGTACAGTTCAAGGATCAGCGCCGACAGTGACTCTAATATTAGTTCTTCTTATTCATCCCTATAGGTTGCTGTTCTCACTTTATTGCTTTAGCAATTTTTATTCACACTCTGATATATGTATGTATGTCTCCACAGACTTCTATAACATGGCCAACGCAAGGTGGAATACTATCACCTCATGCCGAGTCTCTAGAAAGTTTTGGACCCAATACGAAAAAAAAGGACCAAAGAACTCCTCTCATTAAACAGACCACAGCTGTCACTCCTCATTGGAGTCCTTACTGGTCACAATTTAAGGCGGTCCATCTCAGGAAAATGAGAATCAGCACTACCGATCTATGCAGAGGCTGTGGCGACACAGAAGTAGAGGAAAACTCAACACACTTCCTCTGCGAATGCTCAAGCCTCAACAGAACCAGGCTCTCTACCCTCGGGAAATCGCACTTCAATGACCTTAGCAAACTAGCAAAAACGGCGCCTAAAACCACCCTAAAATTCATCACGAAATCGGGCTGGTTCAGGATGGCCACCCCTGCCACTAACCAATAACTAATCAGATAACCCAATGCCTTGTTCTTTTTGTTTCAGGTATCCCACACCGGGGGAACACAAGGGATCCGTTGAGACCCGAGTGAGGCTGCACCCCAGCGGATGTAGTCACCCCTAATTCGTCGTCGATGCAACACAGACCCAATTCGCTGATTGTTCGGTTAAGTGCAATTGAATTCAATATAACTTATATCTTCCATGGCAATTAAATTAACGATTGCAAGTGTTGAACTACAAGCAAGTCGAAGACGAGTTGATTTTCAAAGTTTGAAAGTGCACTCAAAAGCAGACTTTAGGCTGCAATAGATGTACAGAATATGCTACCCATATATTGCGATTGACCAGAAGAATGGTCGGAACCCAACAATCTATTCACTATTGTCGTGGAGCCTAGTAATTCTCTCGAAATTTGTAGACTGCTCATTAACCAATCTACACATCTTCCACTGAACACGATTAAACAAACTCAAGAGTGCGGCGAACGCTCCCGACCAAACAGGCCAGTTATAAACACATGCTTATGCTCCCATTTTCTTATTTTCGACTCGAAACAGCACGTGCTTTAACCCATCTGTTGGGTCAAGAAAATTATTAGCGCCACATCCATCGTTAGGCTTTTACGTTGTGTGCAGGCAGAGATTTACGTTAAAATGCTTTTAGTGAATTTGGCATGCGCTAGGTAAAGTTTTATAGTAATTTGGATCGAATCCAGCGAAAGCACGTATGCGTAATTTTCGACCCAAAAACCCAAAGCAAATAAAAATAAATAATAATTACTAGTTTACCAATAGAAACACCATTGGCAAGCACTTAAAATAGCAGCCAATTATGACGGATACGAGTCTATGAGGTGTGCAAACAAAATTTGAAATCCATTTTACATCAACCAGTATGCTTGTGCACTCAAAGGGGAGAAAGAAAAAGGATCGCAATGACCTTAAGTGGTTTCAGGTTTTCTCCATCGGCCTAAAACTTCATTGTGAAGATAAAACCGAAAACAGACACTGAGCAAACATAAACATTCCTCCACAAAAGTTAGTGTAACATAGAGGTTCAAATCATTTATTTTTTCCTCTTTTACGCAACTGACGACTCTTACCTTTTGTGTTTTCAAAGTCCACGCTAATAGAACCATCTGAATTCATCTAAACAATGTACCCGGCGTACTGGATTGGGTATTGGCGGAAAGTCCTCCGGCATATTGGCGTCACGGATGTTCTCAATTTTCTATTTCAATAAGGATGGTAGCTTTTTAGGTGTTTGTTCAAAGCGTAGGAAGCTGTTTCTTCTTTGTATGCCTTCGCTGTATTTGTTGGCTATGACAGCGGCAAAAAGGGGATGTATATATGGAAATGCTCCTTCCGTATCTGCCACTGCCAACATACGTGGAACGGAACCAGAAAAGAATAGAGAAAGGACCTAACTATTCACTTAAAATTCTGTCAAATATCATAAAAGAAAATTATATTATCGCAGCATCGAATGTTTGCTTTGGACGAAGATCAAATGGATTTCAACTTTTTCCAGAGCGTATCTAGCCCGGGGGAAACGGCAGGCGAAGCGCAGCGAAGAGGCGCATTGTGTTGAAAAGCGTTCCGAGCTACGTACACATTGGAGCGCTCTACAAGCGGATGAAGGTAGTATCCTTTAGAATTGAGAAATCGAGGATTTTTAACTTTCTCCATAAGGCAATATGCTTGTGGAGTATGCATGTGTGCACAGAAGAAAACAAAACAAACAGAAAATTAAGGCCAGTCATGAAAAGGGGTGTGGAGACATAAAACTAAAACACGAAAAATGAAACTTTTAAAAGAATTGAGGGCAAATTTACAATTTTATTGTTCGAGTATCTTGTGATGTGTACGACTATAGCAAGGGTCCGATTCGCAAATATTTACCAATTTGTTTTTTTTTGTATTCTTATTCTTTTAGCAACTATTTATATGCCTTCTTTCAATTCTAGTGAACTTTTCTATTTAATTTGGGGAGCTAAAGTATTTTTGCAACATCTACAAAAGAATTCGAAATGGGTTGCAGTTGTTAGTGAAACTTTCAGCGTATCGATTACGCTAACACAAATTCTTTCAGGTCGACCGAATTCAAAGGTGATGATTTCAGTTCATGTGTTACAAGTGCTATTACTGCAGTGTCTTACATAGGATTATCTGGACAAGTACACACACATACATATTTAGGAGCGTACATATATTATTTACAACATGTTAGTGGTTAAGGATAAGGCAAGTCATAAATATTTTGAGAACTTCCGCACCAAACACGGAAAGAAATTTTCAGATTTTAAGGAAAAAATAGTTGGGGTACCGTTTAATAGAGAGAACACATTGCTTTTATAACGAGCAAGTTATAAAGCCAGTACGGACATACATATTTATATAAATTTATTTTATCATATAATATAATGAATTCGAACATACATATATCCCTTTCATAATAAGATATGGCTTTTATCTGAACAACTTGTTAATAAAAAAATCAGAAAAAAACAGGTACGTATAAATTAATTTCGCGGACTGTACAACTCGCCGGTTGCACGTTCTAAGGGCAATTGTTAATGCACCGTGTTTTGAAAAACACAGAGATATCTACAGCATTAAAACAATAGAATACAAAATCGAAAACTGAGCGAGAAAATCACATACTGTATAAATAGTTCCTAAAACTTTAGATCACAGAAATTTACTGACCTTGGCAGAGCGAGCAGCGACTTCAATGGGAAATTTCTTGCTTGATAAGTTCGTGAATGAAAACTTACTAAGTAAGTAGAGAATTCAGTTCAACAGTCAAATAAAAATAAAATAAACAAGAAGGGGGGTTTTTAGTAGGAAAAATCCAATACTACTAACAGCAGTATACGCCTACCTTCTTCAGTGTTTTCTAAAATATTATCTGATAGTGTACGGATATTTGGAAAACTTGAAATTGAAAAATACTTGAAAAATTGGTTCCTTGCCATCGATCATCAATACTTAAAATAAAATGACAAATGTAAATGAAAGCACAGTCGTAAAAGGTGCTGAATCATATAACAAGATGTCAAAAGTTTATAAGAATTATTTATTATTATTTCAAATGCAAGTTTTTATCCGTGTGCTACGGATTGTATTATACTCAAATTTTTAATCTGTCTAGTAAGTAATCGCGGTGTTGTTCAAATTCTGACTGGATTAAGAAAATATCTTGGTATTCAGAAACAACATCGTTGAAAGCAAACTGAGCGTGGCTGTCAGCACTTATAGTGCTAAAATTAAAGCCAAATCATAGCCGCAGATAACTTCCAAAAGGGTAAAGGGTTTTTTTTTTTCTTGATTTTTGACCCTGTCCTGCGATTCCCCCTACGGTACTACCGGTGAAGGCATTCCTTCGTAGGGGCAGATTTTGACATCATGTCTTCTCCTTCTTATGTTCCAGGGTTTCCTTCCTCTTGGGCTCTTGGTATTTGATTTTCCCACCGTTGTTCCTGCATAAAAATGGTAGTTCCTGCATACGGTGGGCGATGTCCCATGCTAATCTCGTTGATAGCATAAACGATATCAGTCTCCTTGGGGTTATTGCATTGCCTATCTCTTGTTCTAAGGCATTTCTGACTGCTACATTTGCATTCCAGTAGCACGTGCTCGGCGTTCTGGGTTTTTCCTTCACAATGACGACAAAATGCGTCGTCTGCGATGTTGTACTTGTAGAGGAATTCCTTCCATGTGCCGTTAGAAATTGGGTAAGGTACTTCACCGTGTATTCTTGTGGTCCACTCTTCTATGTTCGGCAACAGTTTGTATGTCCACCGGCCGTTCTCTGATGTGTTCCATCGCCATTGCTATTCTATTTCGGCAGCTGCTCTGATGGCTCTTCTCTTTCCGTTTTCGTCATTCTATATTGATGCTGCTACTTTGACCTCTAACTAAATGGGCATTCGCGCAGCTATCACACTTATTGCATCCCCCGATACTGTTCTATAAGCGCAGCATACTCTGATCGATGCTCTTCTATGCACAGAGTTCATACTTCTCATGTACGAGTTTATGGCTGTTGCCGGTGCCCATATAGGGGCTGCGTACATGAGGATTGACTTGCTCACTGTCCCAAGCAGATTTATGATTGACTGCCTGGGTCCTGTGCCGAGGACTGCGGCACACTCGCGGTTGCTCGGCTCAGCTCGTCGGACGGGGTGGTTCTTGTCACACCCCACCATACACCACCTGCTCAGCACACAAAATCTCGTGCCATTTATCAAAAAAATCAAAAAGGAGAAAAGAAGAAAGCTACTCTACGTTGACTGCGGACGGACTTCAAAAGATAGAAAGAAAGATAGAGAGAGGAAAAGAAAGTGTCCAAGGGCTTATGCCTATGGACAGGAGAAAGACCGGGAAGGACTTCGCGGTCTAACCTAACTAACCCAAACTATACCTAAACTAACCTAAAAACTTAAGCTAAGCCCTAACCTAAACCTAAACTAACTTAAACTTAACCTAACTTATACCCTAAACGCGGTGACACCTTCCCAGTGTCTCTCCTTTCCATAGGTTCGTCAAGAACCCGAGGCATGCCAGATGTTGTTGGCAAAGGTTGGCCAGCCCACCCTTCGTGTCTTACGATACAAACCAAATGCTACCTTTCTGGCCGCAATCTACGAAAGGTAGCCCCTATAGTACCCCTTCAGCCACAACCTAAGTTCGTAGTTGAATGTTAGTCGGTCTTAACGTCGAGTAGTCATCGTTCGTCTTGTCCTGTTACCTCCTCGTCCATCTACAGGAGACGGCCCGGCCGTCCTTCCACACACCAAACAAAAAGAAACCTAGTCACACATTGTACTTAATTTGCACTTAATCCAATTTATTAAAATCCTTAAATCTAAACATGAACTAAAAACCTATCCTTAAACTAAAGCTCTGCCCTTAAACTAATTTTATATATGTATATGTGTAGATACTTCAAATAAACTTAACCAATTACTCACGGTTTCCTCTGGATCCCTCGTCGTCCTGCCGGCAGCACTGAAGAGGAACTCCCTCGTAGTCTTGACTCCAATCGAGTCTTCCGCGAACAAACACAACAACAAATTTAAGAGCAGATCGCACAATAAGCTTGGTGAGCTCTACTCACTGTTAAATTTAACTTAAAATTAAAAGACTAATCACTAAATATATATTAAATTCACTAAATTGAGGAAAGTACTATCACTAATAAAAAAATTCACTAATTTAAAAAAACAACTAATTCACCAAATTCAGAGAAAACTAATGAAAAAAATCACTATCACTAAATTATATATGTATATGAATTTTGGGGGTCCCTCGAAGCACCCCTTAAGGGTGAGCAGCTCCGTTGCAGGGTACCGGACGATACGGTGACGTACCCTGTTATGTGGTGTGTGCCGGTGTGGCGGTAAACGCGGTGGGTCCGATGCCGTTGTCGGTGGCGTAGCACCCCCCTTTTCTGTGTGGCAGGTGTTCTCAGGGGCCGCTATAGAGGCAGTCTGATAGCCAAGCTTTGTGGCGGCTTTTTTCGTCCCCGATCTTGTTTGCCCTGCAGAATTGAATTTTAATGTGTGGTTCGCCTCAATATTACCACTGGCCTGCCTACATACCTGCACCCTTGGTTGCCTGCCTTCAGAGCTTTTCCTCCTTCTTCTCACCCTCTTTGGTCTACCTATATTTTACATACACATACATATATTTCCATAATTATTTTCCTTAATTCGACTATTTTTTTTTTTTTTTTTTTTCTAGGGACACATCACCGCTTCCGCAACAGTCCTCCAATATTTGGCATCAGGCTGGATATTGCGGCAACAGCCCGATTAGCCTTCACGCTTGTGTTGGTTGGATGATCTCTAAAGTTGAGCCTATGGTCAAGCAGCACCCCTAGGTACTTTATGCAAGGCTTTGACTCGATAGTATATTCTTCTACTTGTATGGGCAGGCGCTCAACCTTCTTGCGGCTGCTAATGAGGTCAACCTCCGTTTTGTGGTCCGCTAATTCCAAACCTGTTGAGCGAAGCCATATCTAACATTTTGATGGTACTGTTGCAGTTTTGGGTCACCTCCTCTAGGGTTTTAGCCACTACCACCACCGCAATGTCATCGGCGAATCCAATTATTTCCACTCCTCTTAGTCTCCGCATACGTAGTAATCCATCATACATAATATTCCACAGGGCTGGGCCTAGCACTGATGCCTGTGGCACTCCTCCTGTGATTTTGTATCTTTTCGGACCTTCGTCCGTATCGTAGGAGTTGGTAATAATTCGAAGCAGGTAGTTTGGAACTCGAATATTCCTCAGCACTCTCATTATGAAGTTCCAGATTTTTTTCTTGAAACCGTATTTTCCTTCGGTGTATTGATCAAGTCTGTCGCGAATAATTCTTCCCAGCACTTTCCCTACTAATGGTAAAGGGTAAAGGTTTGCACTTGCCTTCCTAAGGATCCTTGTATGGATCTGGTCTTTCATATTATAGGTTGGGCAATGTCCAACTACGTATATATGTATATTAAAATCAATCACAGCCACGCCACCTTCTTTCTAATTTTTGTTTAAGTAAACAAATTTTGTTTTTTTATAAAAACTTTAAAAATGCTTTCTTGGAAGGATAGGAGTAATATGCTGATAATGGATTGGAATGGATCAGAAAAACTATTTTAAAAATATTATTTGAACAACAAATTGTGCTTGGCCAATATTATGTATAATTCCTCTTTGATTCTTCTTAAATTCTCAAATAAAATGTCATCGTAAATGACAAGTCTTCAAATATTAATCAGGTCTAGATCGGCAGTAATTGCGATGTTCATTAGAAATATTATGGAACGCTTTTTTTCTGTATGGTACAAACTATGTATCCATATTAATAAATCCAGAGGATAGCGCATAATAATAGCAATTAAATTAGCAATAGCCATGTAATGCTAGCCTTAACAACATTAAACCTAGCTCTAGATTTAATTTTAAAATTTGCTGTCCCGTAAATAGGAAATTGTAAGGCTGATTAATTCATCATAGATCGTATTACAACAATAGTTTCTTCTGCTTCCTGCGAGTTATGTCTTAAGCTATGTGTAAACAGCAAAAGTGGAGATAGGACGATTTGGCTTACGATTAATATGAAACGTTCTAAAACCTTTTTTTTTGCTCGTGCGTACATTGGCATAACTACAGGTGCCACAAGTACAAATGCAGTGGTGCTCAGCTGTTTTTCAGATGACTTCAGTAAGAGCTCTAAGGACTAGTCAATTAAATTTTTTTCACTTCCTTTGCACGTGTCAAGCCCGAAATAATAGCAAGTAAACTAATGTTTGGAGTAAAACTCAAATAGACATATAAGTCCAATTTGTTCATGTTACATCATACTTTATAAGGGCATTCAAACAATAAGTTATAGCAATAAAAAATATTCGGTGCTACATTTCATTCTTGTCGACAAGCAAAATTCACCCCAACTAACAGGTACACTTTGAAAATTACCAACTTCCAATTATATTCTCATTCATTTGGTGTTTTCAACAGACGCAAACTAATTTAAAATTTAAATTGCTCTCCTAATTATTTAGGATAACAATAATCTGTAGCTTACTACATTTGTTGTGCACATACCTCCCAAAGAATGGGGAAGGCTCGCCGTATCCATCTCCTCTGAGTCTGAGTATCTCAACTTAGTTATTAATTCTTTTGAATTTTACATGCTTCTAAGCTGCTTTAATTAATGGAACTTTTAGTTTGGAGTTTCATGTCATGTTCATGCTGCATCTTTCCTGAATGCCGGGTGGGGTTTAATTTATTTAACACATTGCTAAGCGACCCTACAAAGTTGAATCAAACCGTAAGGACCCAATCCTCTCCTCCGAATTTCATGTATAGAAACTTGTGGTTAATGTCCTTTCTTCAAAGTGATGTTCCATAATAAGTGATTACTTTTTAGTAATGTTATAAAAAAGGTTTTTTTCAGCATATTGCTATAAGAAACCTTTTTCAATTTCACAGTGGTTTCAATGCGCTGCTCAATCGCAAATTCATATAAACGATATTGTATGCATTTGTAGAATTCACAATGAAGCCAAAGTCTTTGACAGGAACTGTATTTCAAGCAAAGAAAACTCTAAATTATGCCAGCTTTTGAAACTTGGCATTCGGAATGGAACTGACAGAGAATAAAATAAGAAGGAGGCTTCTCACAGAGACGAAATGCAATAAAATGCTAATGAAACTCTTTCATCAAAATAAGAGACAGTGATCAAATGGCAAAGGAACTACGTCGAGTGGCTTCAATCTCCACCACCACTATCAGGAATCTCAGCAAGAAAAAAATTTGACAAACGGATTAATGAATATTGAGTTGCGATTAAGGCTATGCGAATGCTTGGACGCCTTCTGTTATTGCGAAATTATTCAGTCAAGAGTGTAAAGCGAAACAAAGAATAAAAAAGTATTAAGTCAAAAAAAAAATATCAACTGAATAGGTTACTCATAATAGGTAATTAATTGCTTAATGTAATTGCCTACTGTCGAAAGCGAGAGAAATATTAAATTACCTAGTTACCGAGCTCATTTGCAGATATTAACCGGTAATTTTTAGTGTCACTCATTTCATTTTTAGTTCTTGCAATTTAATTTTTCTTAGTATTAGAAAGTTTTTGTGCTTGATGTGTTGCATGTGTTGTATCAGCTAACTCGAATATTTGTACACACACGCCCACATTATCTAAACGTGTATATCGTCACCTCAGCATTGGGGTGATCTAAACGACAAAAACCGTTTGAAATTTGAATGCGAATAAAACAAAAAATCGTATGTAGCACAGGCATATAAAAAATTTATTAAAATAGTGGCCACTGAGCTTCACTTATAATCCATTTTTTGTTTGAATCGGGTTATAAGTTTTTTTTTTACCTTAATTTGAAAAAAAAAGAAGAAATTGCATATAGGGCACAATTTTTTTTTTCAAATTGTGCGGATTTGTAATGTATGTGGCACTTTAAATACTTGCCATATTTTCATACAAAAGTAAAAAAAAAAAACATTTTTTAAAACAGGTGTTAGTTTTTTTTTTCCTCATTGTTTTTTTATAAAACTTTATTTTTTTTAAAAGGAAAATAACTCTTAAAAATAAGCATGTTTGGTCGTAATTGAGACCTAAAAATCCAAATTTTTTTTAGCTTTTTCGAAATTTCAGAGAATGCAATTTTATTACCAACAATTGTATTTATGTGTCACTTATACACTGAAATAATTTTAGCTTGAAACGTCAACTCGCAAGTTTGTTGTTTTGAAGCATTTTAATACTGAAAAATAATCATACAGATTATACAGATCAGCACAGAATTATGTGTGCAAATGAAGCATATCTGAGTTCAATTGTACGTATGGGTAATTTAAAACATTTAAAAAAATGCATACAAAAATGTGACTTTCCCATACAAAAGCTTATGTGGCATATCAATACTGAGCATTTCTTCCCAAAAGTGCATACACATATGTCATTTGTAACACTGGTATCTTTTGAAATAATAGAGGTACGAGAGATTTTATTACACCAATCGAAAGATCTTGTTTTATTCACTAAGAAAGCATTCCTAACTAAAAAACGGCGGAAATGCATTTAGTTTGTCACTCCAATACTGAGTTGACGATATGTATGTACTATGTACATAAATGATCACAAAATAAAGAGAGGACGGCTTTTAAAAATAAACACAACATGGTTGCAGCGTGGTAAGAATACGGGAAAAATTAAGTAGAAAAAGAAAACGGAAAAAAAATTGTTTCATTAAATTATTCTGTGCCTGAGAAAAAAATAGAAGCTAAAACAAAACAAGAAGAATTGATTAATTAAAATAAGAGAATGCCGGCAAGTGCGGAACAAGCAACGAGTGCATGTACATCGATGAATAGTCTTACGGTACAACCGCCCGAACCGTTCACTTTTAAATGTCCAGTGGAATGGCCACGCTGGAAATGGAGAATCGAGAAGGTTCCGAATCGCTTCAGGACTCAACAATAAACTCGAGGAGGAGCAGGTAAACGGTGCAGGTACATAAGTCCCCGGGACATAAGTCCCATTTTTTACTTTTGGGACTTATGTCCCGCTTAATCGGACATCCGTGGAGAGATATTTGCCGAAAATGGCACATAATTCCCAAATTTTCGTAGAGTCTAAAAAAACTTTGTGCATTTTCATTAGGAATCGGAAGTCCTTTTTCCCACTACACATATATACAATGGTTCTTTATAATGTAAGAAAATTAAGCAAACAATTTGCTCAGAGGAATCCAAATTATAGGCGCCTGCCTGACAGTTGTTGACATACCCTTAGCGGAGCGACTAAGCCCAGCGGAGAAAAGAGTGAAATCCTGTTAGCGAGCGAAGAGAGCCATCTACCTCTAACTTGAATTGAACCAAATTTCTGGGGTCCTAAATTGAACCGAACCGAACAGACAGATTTTTCTCATTTTGTCTGTATTATCCCTATTAGCATATTTTTTTATTAAAAATATATAGCTTTAAACTTGAAACTTACGTACCGACCGCTGGGAACTGGTGCAACTTAACGAATAAAGACAAATAAAAAGTTTCACATAACAAAAACAAAAGATAGCGGTACTTTTGAGCGAACGAAACGAAACGTACAAAATTGAGTAAATGCATCAACCACAGTTTGCTGTATATTATTTTTAGTTTGGTCAGGAATATTAAGAATTGGTGGAATAAACATATTTTTTTTTTATTTCTGTAGATATAATAGGAAACAAGAGCCATTAATTGAAATTTCTAAAACATGTATTCATGTATGGTCATCACTGTACATACAAACATAGATATGTAAGCCCTGCTGCCCCCTGGAACCCCTCTGCTTGTGGTCACTGTTGGATTTGGAGTAGGTGCGAAGTTGGGTATATGCAAAGTTTCTTTATATGTACATATCAAGTTTATTCCAATGGAGCGGGACATAAGTCCCAAAAAAAATGTTTGGGACTTATGTCCCGGGGACTTATGTCCCTGCGCCCAGGTAAGCACATTGATTTACCTAATGGGAGATCAGGCCGACGACATTTTCCTGTCTTTCAATTTATCGGCTGCGGAGAAACAAAAGCATTCATCACTTCTTAAGGCGTTCGATAATCTCTTTATAATTAAGTATATACAACGTGATTTATGAAAGGGTGAAATTCAATTCTATATGCCAGTGTGAAGGGTAGAAGACTTTATTACATCACTATGTGTATATGTATAACATTGCGAATATGATGCCCTGAAAGAAGAAATGATTCGCGACCACATTGTCGTAGGGGTCAGAGACAAATGCCTGGGTGCAAAACTTCAACTTGCATCTGGCCTAACACTAGAAAAAGCCACAACAGTATGTGAATAGATCCTCTCCAACAGCAGTCAATAAATTCTACCAAGATATGTTCATATGTGAGTAATTGACATGCAGGCCAACCAAAACCACGCGAAAAATATGTGTCCCGCCTTCCGAAAAAAGTGTTTGCAGTGCCATAAGTGGAATCACTTGTCGAGAATGTGTTTATCCAAAGATCAGCGTCAGCCAAGTACAAAACCGTCTGCAGTAAAAGCCATAGACGAGGAACAGTTGTACACATTTTTAGGAAATATTGTTTGTCAAAAGAGAGAGCATGGAGTTTACTAATGCTTGACATCGCTCGAGTCACGCAGCCCTCACAGCTTTCCATAACTGCAATTCCCAATGCAAGTGAACTTTTTTTAACAACGGTGCTTTTCTGGCAGGCAGATGCTTCTTTTATAGAGTTCGTCGTATTGTCGAAGTGTCCACTTTTAGATCTAGTTCCTCTTTTATCTCGGTGGAGGTGATAAACGATTTTTTTTCGTCAATCTGATGATGCCCCGTTCATCGCTAGGGGTCAATTTCGGTTTCCTGATCCTATTGTCTTTTTGCTAGATGAAGTTTTTAGCATTGGACATCATTTTATTCGAACACCCTCGGAAATTAATTTTCTAATTATATTCGTTTGGTTTATATGGGTAGTATTTAAGCATATGTACAAATATATATGTAATATTTCGTCTTAACATTTTTATGATTTTTTTTTTAATAAAATGTGGATTGGGCTGCTTGAACTCTTTTATTAAGATTTTATTTTATGTTTGCTTTGCTTCCAAATCAAGAGCTTGTAATAGTGTCTTGATACATTCGACTTCTTGGACGTAGATTGGTGGTTTTTTTTGTTTCCCGAGTGGGTTTTTTGTTTTGTTAGAGCTCGCTACGTCATCATCATTGTCTACAGAAATGAGGCCAATGTAGTTTGCCGGGTCGTCCTTCTTGCAACTGCTTAGTCAGTAATTAAGAGTCGCCTGATTTCGGTTTGAGTTTTTTTGTTTGACACATCTGCTGTTATGTTCAGTGAATTCCTTGTTCGTTTGTTATTCGGGTTAGGAGTAGTATTGCCTTCTTTTGTGAGGTTGATTAACGTTTTCTTGTTGTTTGATTCTTCTGTTTGAGTCTTTGAGTTTGTTATAGAGGGTGTTGTTTTGATTTGTTGACGTATGTAGCTTATGTCGTATTTTCTGAGCCAAATATTGTTATACCGCTAGTTGATGTTGAAGTCGTTGTTTTCATCACTTTGATAAAGTTATTATGGAGATTTTGGTCAGACAATGGTTTCAGACTGCGGCCCGTTGGGGCTATGGTCTTCCAATACAGGACTAGAAATATGCAATTAGATTATGCTATTGAAATAGATTTCAGAGTTTTTAGTTGGATGAGCGTTCTTCTTTCGGAGCTTTTGATTCATTCCAGAGGTCTTTGACTCTACTTAATGAAAATTTACACCCTTTAAACTTGTACATTTGTACTCAGAAGTACTTGGGTCTATAACACAAAACAATAAGTCAACAGGCACTTCTACAAGTCTTATGGCCAAATAAACTAAGCGGAAGATTTGATGACTTCCCTTTTTCTGTAACTGGAAGTTACAAAATACAAATAGAATAGTTGTAGTTGATCAAATCTTACGGGCGATTTAAGACTTGTACGAAGTAAAACAAGCAATTATTCTGGTTATACATTTGAAAAGGAAAGGTGTGTGGGTTCTAGTGCGTCATTAAAATAAAGCTATTAAGAAACGAAAAACACAGTATGTACTTTATTAATTCAGAGTCGGACAGTGACAGTGATTTTTGCACACTACCATAAAATACATGTACTTGTTTTTGGTCTGAATTTTTTGTTTTTGTTTTTGAAAATACTTCTGCTATTTCCTTATTACGAAGATGTGCATTTTTAGTTTTTCAGAAAGTGACTTCGGGAAAAAAATATTGAGATTTATGTACTATGTGTGCTTTTGTTTTGCACAACAGAAATGATTATAACATAGGTAATATAAATATGAGAATACAGAAAATATGTAAATTACTTTAGATTTTTATGAAATGACTTGAAGCATTTATCGTGCAGTACTACCTGGCATGCTTCGCATCTCTTAAAAGTATGTTTATGACATATGTATGTACCTTGCAACGAATTCTATATTACTCTGTACTAATAATGTGGAGCCCAGGAGATAAATGGGTTGTTGCCTGCATTGCTATTCCTTGAGACTTCTATATTTCGTCAGAAGCGCTGTAGCTAGCTGGCCCCGTAATTCCAATCCATCTAGAGTCAATCCATAGCTTTTGGAAAGCCACATTGCTATTGATGAGTACCACTTTATACTTCTGATATTTATACGGTAATTAGAAATATTATTATCCATTTGGTCAACTCCTCCCATATAACAATTGTACGCTTCGTTAACATTCGGTTGGGGCACATCACACTTTTTACATTCAATAACAACGTATCTATCGCAGTACCAACTGGATCACTTTCGTAAGCATTGGATAACATTGTGACCACCCTATTATCTTTCCATTTGTCCACAAAAAAACCTTTTTGTTGTTGATGAACTTTTTTTTGTCTATCATCCCGGAAATATTTTAAGCTGATTTTCTTTCAGCATAGCCCATTCTGGTAAGTTTTGCAACTGATGTATTCAAGGTGTCATTATTTGAAGTAAAATTTGTTTCGACGCATAAATTTTAGAACTAGATTATCTTCACGTTCCTCCCAAAACATTAGCCGCCTTGGAAGTGGTACGTAGCCACTCAGGATAAGAACACCTTAAAATGCGTACATGTCATTGCAGTCTATTTCCGATTTCTTATTTTTCATTGTTGCAAAGCAAATTGTTTCAGCTGCTAATAAAGAAACAAAAGCTCAAAGAAATCAAGCGGATGACTGACTATTTGCTTTAAGACTTGGTGGCGGAATCATAGTAACATATTTATGTACGCCATCCTGGGACACATTCTTCCAGTATTTCCGCAAGCGATAACTTTGATTGATTGATTTCCTAAAAAAAATAAGAATTGATCCCAAATGGTGTATTTGCACCACTGACATTACTGGTAAACAAAAGTATTAAAAATAAATACTTTTTCCAAATATTTTGTAACCACTTTTAAACTTAGTGTATTGCCCAAACAAAACATTACCCAGCACGAAAATACATATATAAATAAATAACGAACTTACCAGTAGTCAACATTTTTTGCGTCCATGATTAGCCTCCTTGAAAATATTTGCAAAACTAAACACAGCCAAAATCCTGACAAAAACAAAATTACTAACTAATTACTTTCAATCGAGTTTTACTGTTACGGTTTCTTGAATGTTTTCACACACACAATTAAGGACTTTATGCGGAATACAATTTTTTACGTGCGTTTTTCGCGCGGCGTCTACTTCGGTGCTTTAATGCACCGATGCATTGATGGGGGGATAAAATCGCGATGGAATAAAATGGATTAAGAAATAAAAAAATGGGTTAAGAAATTATAAATAAACTTTATATATACAAAATATTCTATTTCACGTATAGGTACACATTAAAGTAAAGTTAAGTTCAAGAACTAAATAATGCTAACAAATATTAAAAAAAAATAAATAAAAAGTAGCTCGAAAGGTTAATGCATTAGATCGCTGAGAGGGAGGATTGACGTTCGAGTCTCAGCAAACATAAAAAAAGTTTTTTCACGAACCCACCTCTCGCGAATATCTGACAAACGTCCGAGAGTAATAACTGTCCTGAGAAAGCTTCTCAATTTGCCTTTCGGATATGGCTCTAAACTATAGGTCCATTTGTGTGAAACTATACATGTATCACGCACAACACGAATGATCGCGAGAAGCTAGGTCCTGGACAATATACGGTCCGTTACGCTAACTATTTGTATTTGTAAATATTCTTTCCACTTCTGTATTAGATAAATGAAGTACTAATATCGAAATGGCAAATCTTGTGAGATCAGAGTACGGGTTCTCATTCGCTGCATCTTTGTGGTTGAAAACTCGGCACCAGAATGATTTTGTGCTTGAAATATTCCCCCAGCTCGTGGGCATAAGGTTATCCTACTCCTGGAAACTCCTATAGAAGTGGAGTCAGCGAGCTTCTGGTTGTACGTAAACATTCATCAATGAACATCAAATTTCTTTGCCTCAAGATTTTCAAATTCGCCGGAATCTATTGCTACAAATCATGAAGCAGTTTAATTAGAAAAATTTACAATTGCCTCGCAATAAATCTTCCTGTTGAACTGTGGGAGAACCCTTATTTTTCAGTTTCACCAATTTTTCGTTACATTCATACTATAGATGTGGTCTGAGTTGAAGGCCTGCAGCTCTGAAATCAATGAACTTATCGTCTATGTCATCACATGGGTTTATTTTTAATATGTATTTTAGCAAGAGCTTCATTAAATATTCCAAATCACTTTTTTCAAAACAAAAAAAAATCACATTTTACAAAATTTTTTTTTGCTTTCAAAGCATTTATCCTTTATACCTCTACTAGTATCGGTTGAAAAAAACACAAATAGGCGTAATTTACTTCATCTGTGACCACATTTGGCAAATTGGTTGCCTTTAAGCCACTTTCTGAGCTTTTAGCTTAATACTACTGCATCTTTATTCTTGTCACAGCAGATTTTACCGACAGCCAGCGCGTGGTGCAACATTTAGTTATTTTTAGAGGATGTCCTGGGTTTAATAGTTTGTAAATGATTTGGTAATTTTGTTGACAATTGGATGACCTAGGGAACCAGTTATAGGTTTCACTAATCATGAATTCTATTTTATTGAGGAGAAGTACTGCAGCAGCCGTAGTTTCAGCCAGCTGTAGAGAATAAATTGGCTTTAAAATTTTCTTTCGTCAGTTTTGTAAAGTGGTCTACAGACAAAATAGAAGAGTGCTTTGCAAAATACAAACTGGTAAGAGCTTCAGATTCCGCAGTCGTTTTGTTGTATTTTAAAAATGAATTCAAGGCATTCCCTTTGCTACTGAAAATGGTTTACCCGCATTTCGATTCTTCACTGGTGTAGCATTAAATATTTTGGTTTTCCAAAAATAGTACGACAGTATTTGCATTCAACAGCATTTCGGCCTTTAAATATGATCCAGTCTTTTAACAAAGGATCGGAACTTCAAGAATCTCTGCATTTTTGTTCGTACCTTTTCTTTGCCAAACAAGTGTCTGTGGAATTGTTTTTCTCCAAATCTATAACATACTTGTTCCTTGAATTCGCATGAAGTTGTTCATTTTGATCGCTTTTAAGAGATTCCTGCGGCGTTGTTGAGCTTTGATGTTTTCTTGTTTGAGTTGTGCTGAAACACCTAATAATGTTTTGGGAAATTGTTTAGTGATATGTGATAATTTAAAGATAGAATGCATTTACTTTTTTAAATCCATTTTCTAACAATTTTTTTGTTATTTAAATAGTACCTGTTGACAGGAAACGAAGTAGAATGGAGTAAACAACACCGAATAAAATACATAAGGAAGAGGAGCTTAACTGACGCGCATTCTGATTTGTTATATGTATACGTATGTATTTGTAAAATCGGTTGGTAAAGTAGCACTTCCATTTCGCACATTACAGTTGATGAATCTACATATTAAAACTAGTGTTTGTTAGTCAGCAAGCCCAAGTGCTTGTGCAAAGGTATAAATGGGTTCATTGTGTTGGTGGGAAATGGAAACGTCAAAAATTGTTTCCAAGTTGTTTCAACCGGCTGCATTTTAAAAAATGTCCACCTAAATTCATATCAATCCAGTCAGAACTGACTAGAACGCAGACAAAACGGCAACAGTGGTAACCTGCGGTGCGCGGTCTTTAAATTAGCTTTTTAAGCGTTTTTATTAAGATAAAAAATATAAATATTTTTCAAACATTGTTTGTAATTGTTTTTAACTATGTTTGTTCTACGACTGACTTGATACACGATCTTATCACTTGGCAGGGTTGCCAGATTACCTGGCAGTTATATACATATGTATAAATCTACAAAATCTTTTACATATACATATGTGTGTACATATGCATGTGAATATCTGACCGATTTCGATTTTTAGGAATACAGCTAAAGATTGAGAAGTTGTTTGGTGGATATGAAGATAAAGATTTGTTAATATAAAATATTTGTTATGAGCATATATGTATGTATCTATGTAAATTGTGAAGAAAAAGGTATATTTCGTTAGTTTAATTTTGCTCAAATTCTTTGGCCAGATAGTGGGGCTTTCATTTTTTTTTTAAACATGGTGAACTACTCGTATCACGTCCTGAATAAAATATTTTTGGAAAGAAAAGTCAGTGCCATACTTCCACTCTTGCTTCAACTGGAGCTGCTTTCAAAACATTTATTTTTAAAAAAATCACACCGGTGTGGTGTACGATTTGTTACTTGGCCTTCCGTTACGGCACCGGTGTCAATCATACCACTTTAAAAAAAATTAACTGTTATCAAATCTTTAGAGGCAGGCCAAAAAATTCCTGGATCACCCTAATGCAAAAACAGCAGCATTTGATCAGCCTCAGTGACGAAGTGATCCGAAACCGGGAGGCCTGCAGATATTTTCTGAGGTCGAATCGGCGAACCCCACAGGCGGACCAGTAGGGATGCAGTAAAGTGGGAGGGTTATGATCCCTATAATCCTGATCATAACCTCGCCGAACAAAAGGAAGAAGTAGAAGAAGAAGATCAAATTTTTGCAAAATCAAATAGCAATTTCATCAAATACAACACATTGAACCTATTTCTTTCAGGCAGTGTATGTTTATATACACATATGTATGTATGTAAGTGAGGAAAATTATACTACATACATACATATTTGTTGCAGTCGGATTATAATCTCTTCGTAATTGGTTTTTAAAAAATCGCGTGTAGTTTATCTGCAATACCATTTACTGTACATCAAAAAATAAAAAATTCCAATGAGATATTGCAAGAAATAAGATATTAAAGTAATTTTTCGAAAGTGTCCTACTCATGAATCGATATACCTACAGTTACTCTCAAAATTGAGCGTACACTAATGAATTAAAGGCATTTTATCTTTTTTAACAATTAAGAAATTGTTTTTGTAATAAATAGATTTTTTTAGTTAACACTAAATACATTTTGCTAATAACTTGAAGAAAAAAGAAACAAAAATATAAAATAATTCAATTTTTACAATAAGAAACAAAAAATAGTATTTCATTTGATCAATCAAAATTGAGCGTATACCAAAATTAATTATTAAAAAAAAAATAAAAATACATACTTAGAAATTTCGGGTTTAATATTTTGTGTGGCCACCCTTAGCATCTATTACTAAACGACGGGGCATCGATCCGACCAAGTTTTTAGTGAATGATGGAGAAATACTCTCCCAAACTTCCTTGACCTTGGTTTTAAGCTCTGCTTTGTTGCTAGGGTTACTATTTTTTAGGCGCGTTTTGATTTCTTCCACAAATTCTCAATTGGATTGAGATCCGGTGTTTGTGGTGGGGTTTTAAGCTGTTTTTTTTTTACATTGTAGAGTAACCATTGGCGCACAACGTGCGAAGTGTGCTTCGGGTCGTTACCTTGTTGGAAGTAGAACTCCGAAGGCAAACCCAATTTTTCCGCCAATTGACGCAGATTCCTTTTGAGAATATCGAAGAATTTCATTTTGTCCATTATCGTCTCGATAAACTCAAAATTTCCGGTACCACTAGCAGCCATTGAACCCCACAACATGACACAACCTCCTCCATGTTTTACCGTCGGACACAGATTTTTTTTTTGGAGCTCCGTATTAGTCTTTCTCCAGACTATTTTCTTACCATCGGAGCCAAATAAGTTAATTTTCGTCTCGTCGGTAAGCATAACACCTTCCCAAAAACTTGGTGGGAAATTAATGTGCATTCTAGCGAACTCCAAGCGCTTCCGTTGATTCGCCACTGAAATGTGTGGCTTTTTCGAGCGACTCTGCCATTAATATTATTTTTCCGTAGTACGCGACGAACGGTTTCTGTTGAAATTGATTTCTTAATTAACGTCGAAACTTCTGACGCTAATTTTGGAACACTGGCTGGCACAATAAATCGCTCGTCATGTTCTGATAGGATTTTTTTTCGGCCTCTACCAGAACTATTCTGAAGCGTACCTTCGTAACGGTATTTATTAATTATTTTTTGCACCGTGGAATGTGTTCGCCCAACAATTTCACCAATTTCGCGAAAGGGCTTTCCTTTACAATACAAATTTACAACAAGTTTTCTGGTGGAAATATCTGTTTGTTTTCTTTTTGTTCCATTATCACACATAATTGAAAAATTGCTAATATGATGTTTCCACACAGCAAAATAAACTCGAAATGGGCTTCAGGATCTCTGGAAGCAACAACTGGCAGGTCAGATAGCGGTAACAATTGATTAGTTTTCTTGTACGTAGTCTTTCCACAGGGTGTACGCTCAATTTTGTGTGATGTAAATTAAGCAAATGTTTCGTTTTATATTCATAAAAAATAGAGACGAACTTCAAAATTTAGTGTAAGTACCTTATGGTAAATGACAAAATATGTACTTTCTTAATATAAAAATGTTCCTATTTAAAATTCAATTCCTGCCTATGAAAATAGGATATTTATTCATCTCCAAGTAATAAAACTAACAGATTACAAAAACAAAAATAACTTACAATGATGAAAGAAAAATTGAAAGTATTAACAGGAGTTTACTCATTTAAACAGTAAAAATTAAATAGTGCTCTTTTAAAAATAGATCTAGATGTACTTAAGTCTACTAGAGACCGAACTGAGTAAAAATTTGAAACAGCGCGAGATATAGGCCCTTTCAACCCATAATTTGTTCTATGCAAATCACGAAAAAGAAACCTTCTTTGCCGTAATGGTCTCTCGGGTGCATATATTGGAATTAAAGCCAACAAGCATGGGCTTTTTAAATAACAGACGACGTCTTTCACAAACATTACATCATGGATCTTCCTCCTAGTCGTAAGCTTAACTAATCCAAGTAGTTGGCATCTAGCTTCATATTCCGGCGAAAAATTCCAGAGCATCTTCAAAAAAACAAATTTTGAAAATCTTTTCTGAACTCTTTCCACCCTATCAATATGCACCTGATAAAAAGGACAGCACACGATGTCACAGTATTCTAAGAGGGATCTAGCAAGAGCAGTGAATAGAATTAGATATCAGGGAGTGAGGATTGGAAAATTCAACTGTATTTCTTTTGATGAAACCGACCATCGAATTCGCTTTGGATGTTTTAATAATCTACCTAGATAAAATAAGATCTAGCCTCTTCATTCACGTTTTCTATTGCGTTTAAATTTGCGCGTCATTATTTCTCTCTGTCAGGTGGGTCGTCTTTTATACGGAATCCTCTACAATGGGTACAGTTGTTTTCAGCTAACACTGTATCGCATAAACAAATTAGCTTTTACTTTTAATTAGTGTATACATACATATATAGTCTTCCCTATGAAAGAAAGATTGAGTTGGTTTAGTTAGTTATATAATTTAAAATTGCAATTATTGAAACTCTTGTAAAGAAATTAATTTCTCTCATCTTCCACCATGGGTGTTACACGGCATCAATCCAACAAATGTCTAAAGTCGCCGCAGTCATAAAACTTCTCAACCCAAATTGCATTTTCTCTGATTTGATGTCAGCTAGATATATTCACATGCATGTGTTCCTGCATTTTTTTTAAATTTCTTTTTTTCATTAAACTAGAAATTGCAATTTGAAAACTTATTTCCATTTCTATCCTCCAACTCAGAATTCACTAGGTACCTGCATTCATCTGCACGCCATCAGCACATATAGCGTCCTAGGGAAAAGACTCAAAAACTTGTGGGATTTTCATATGTGTACGTTAAAAGTATGAATCTCACTGTCCTCCTACATGTTTTTTACACGGTTCCTGTAAACGAAAAGTGACAAAAAAAATTCAATTTGTATTGTGCTTCGCTAACAAAATGCAAATTTCCGCAAAGCATCGGCAATCAGAGCAGGAGTAGGTACAGGTGCGAATGCAAATGTAATTTAAATAATATTTCACAAAAATTCTTCAGAACAACTGATTTATATGAAAGTGGAATGAAAGCTGGACTCGAGAATAGCTAAACAAATTTGCAGCATGAAACTTTTTTTTTTTAAGAAATTTGTATTGGCGCCTGACGTTGGCTGAATACTGAATACAGTGTATAGGAGGTATGGTATGTAGCAAAGACTGAATCATTTAGAAAATAAAAACCAAATATTTTGCGTTTATCCATACACACATACATACATACGAGTATGTATATTACTATTAGGACTTACCACCAAGCCAGGCGGGGAATTGCCTGAAAACATTAAGGCCGAACACAGTGAGGTCCAAACTCCAAACGAATTGGAGTGCCAGCTACGAGGGCTGACAATTGTAGTGCCTGTTATCTTACGTAAGTAAGCAGGAGCGAAATTCTTTTGAAATTGCTTTTGCGTGGACGCACGTCTTAAACCGAATCCGGAGATGAGAAGACAATAGGCTTCAGATAATGAGACCACACATTTTAAGCAGAAATAAGAGTTCCGTCCAGTGAGAAAACAAAAGCAAAAAGAGAGAGCTCGTCCACATACATATGACATATATATATATATATATGTATATCGCATTCAGACGTTATATGACTGAGGAACTGCAACTATCAGCCTCCCCGCAAGACACGTAAAGTTGTTACTAAGAGCAGGAAAAATTAATTACTCTGCTAGGTGATCTGCTGAATCCGTGAAAAGACACTGCTGATAAAGTGGTTCAAGCAGAGATGAAAGCTTCAAGCTATGTATGAGATGCCGAGATGAAGGTAGCATGGAGAAGAACTACGACAAAGAACCATTCTGCATGTTCCGCAAGAAGGGCTATGCAGACGACGAAGTCGGTATTATTAAACTTAATTTTTCTATTTCAGCTGTTTACCAATGTTTGGTAGGCTCATTCTTGCTGCCTTGGTTCTTCATGAAATAATTCAACCTTACTAGAAAAAAATAGATAATTTAAGATATTGACTTCTGCATAATTGGTCCATTGGACTAAAGCGAAAGTCGATATATTCCACAGGTTCAGAATTGAGGCATGGTCGTAGGGGTTTGTTAACCATGGTCCGACTTCCCTAAGTCTTAAGCCCGTATGACACTACATTTTTTTCTCATTTTTAATGCATTAAATCATGTCTGAGTGTCAGCCTTGCATAAAAGAGACAACACGATTTTTTAAGAAAGGGAAAGCAATTATTTTGCAGGAAAATAATAAACTGTCAGCTTTTGTTTTTGTATTGAGCCGAACAGAATCACAAACGGCAAAAATTAATTGGGAATTTAGGTTTTTGTTTCTCTTTGAACATTTCCAAAACGGTTGCAATTAATAAATTTATATTTAAAACACACAAAATAAGTACATCTGGATCCATTTCGCAAATTCAAAACAATTTAGTTTTGCAATGAACCAATTTAATGCAGAAATGTCAAAAAACAAGCTGCCAGCGGCTGAAAAATGTAGTTTGGGTTACATTTTTAATGCATTTTTTCTGACATTTTCACATTTATTAGGTTAGTGTGTACGCACTCACACTTAATGGAAATTTCAGTAGTGAATTTTTCGTACTGCTCTAATTTCATTTTCAGAGCATTAAAAATGAGAAAAAAATGTAGTGTCATACGGGCTTTAGCGCAGTTACTTACCGCAGTAAATATCAAGTAGAAGAAGATTCAGTATTGTCTTCAAGGGTGCTGTTGGTGTTGATCTCATCGATCCCGTTACCCCCAGGCAGCCTGCCCGTTGAATCTTTGTCACACATTCAAGATGATATTTCTTCTCCAGCGCCTTTCACCAAACATTCGAACCGTAGATTAAAATGGATCTTACCACCGCAGTGTAAAGCCAGTACCTACACAACTTTAGGTTTAGATCCCCATGTTCTCCCGAACTCTTGCATGCATGCATATAATGCCATGTAAGCCTTCTTGATTCGATTGCTTTCTTTCCAATATAATTTGGAGCGTGGCTGAGTCTTTCGCTGATCACGGGAAGGAATTTTCCTGATACCAGAATGGCGACATCAGCGGCGTAGGCCGCTACGTTGAAGCCATTGTTTTCTAGTATTTTGACCAAGTCGTCCGCTACTAGGAGCCATATAAGCGGCGCGCTGGCGATAGGACTCCGCCTTGGGGGTACCCCGCTTGACTCCATTTCTGCCATCTACATCCCCTGAACCCCACCACTATGCGGGTACTAAGCATTTCTTCCTCGAAGCAGAAATATCGGATATTCTCAAATTTATTAGGAACACCAACTGGCTTAGATTAGAATGATCATAAGTCCGCTCGATTGCTTTTTGGTCAACAAAACACGAAGGCACTCACAATGGATCGTTCAGGACCCTTCTGAAACTTAACTTAATCTTTTTGCTTGAAATCAACTCCAATAATAGTGTTGTTTTGACTTTTGTTCTTTTTTTTAAAATAATCTGATCATTTTATATTGAAACAAACAAAACTTTCCCCTGAGTTGCTATTGCAATTTTCCATTTAAAAAGTTACACCGCAACTGAATAAAAATCACTTCAAATTGAGTTTTCAATTAAATACTTCGCAAGAGTGCTATGTATGTTTACGTATTTCAGAAGTAGATCGGCTTATGCGAAAAAGGACTTCCTCGCCGATAATATATGTACACATTAAGTGGTGGCAAATGGAAGCAAACCATCAAAGTGCACCGATAGTATTGCTGGAATGGCTTTGGTTAAACTTCTACTCGGTATAGTCGTAGTTTCCTCAACCAGCACCACAGCGAGTCACTCAGAAGGAAAATTTTTAATGGACTTAATTTAAAAATGCACTTTTGCCGAAGTGTGACCTGAGACCTTAATTGCAATTTTACGTAAAGTATCAGATGGGAAGGAAATCCGATTGATAAAAATCACAGAATTATCGGAAACAAAAATAAAGTGTGCAGTTCAGAAGTTTTACAAACTTTGCTGCTGTAGTAAATACATATGTACGAGCTGTTCTTTGGTTTTATTTGGTGGTACTTTAATTGAATTTGGAAGAGAACCGTTTTACGGCATAGGGTTGTACGGTTTTATTTCATTCAGTACAGGATTATTATACGCTTATATTGGGAACAAGTATGCACTGTTTTCGTGAAAATATAGGTTTAGTAGTAGAGGCTTTCACGGCAATCGATGAACAGGTAAAACAAATTGGTCTTGAAGTAATAGAAAAACACCATCTATCCATCGATTAGGATAAAACGCCACTGTTGATAGCTTTCACTTCGATTTACTTAAGGAGTTCGTCTTACATCGTAGTCAATATCAACTGTCCAAATGACACCCTGGTGGAAATTCAGCGAAAACTGATCCTTGCAAACAGGTTCTACTTTGGTTTGTCGAAGTAAATGTAATGAACATTCCTTACTCGGAAGTCAAAATGTGTGCTTTCCGGAAAACTACCCCGCCAGTTCTGCTGTACAGCATAGGGCGATAAGTAGAATAACAAGGTAACTGCTGTTTGATTAATTATTGGAGGTTTTGAGTGAATTTTTTTGTCCTTTGTGCGAGGAGGATAAATGAAAAAGAGTACATAACCGCGAACTCTACAAGGCCAAGACACGTCGACTACATTGGCTTGGTCACATCGAGTCTTTTCTAAGCGATTGAATTAACTCGCGCCTGCTAGTGTGTGGTATATTTTACGACCCATTAGTTTATTTACTACAAATTGTTTAAAAACATAAAATAGAAGCTTTTACCTTTCTTTTCTATAATTAGAATTCGAAATCCAATTTATAAAGGGAACTAATACGCACTGCCATTATTTTGCTCGCCTTTTTTTTTGAAGTCTTTTCAAAAACATGAATTTTTTTGAGTGTAATTTAGTCAAATCAAGAATTAATTAGTGCAAATATTAAAAGAAAATAAAAATACGAATTTTTAAGAACCATTTCTAGATTTTCCGTATTTTTGATTAAGGTGCCCTCCTATTATTTTGCTCGCAGCTGTACATATATGTACATATATGTAGGTTAAATCAAAATTGTAAAAATCTATACATGTTGAAAAGTTTCTTCGATTATTTGGTTTCTATAGCGAAGTGCATTTCAAATATAGTAGTAGAGAACGTCCCAAATTTTTTCACTATTCCGGATTTTGAAGGAAATATTTAAGTGAAATTGCTTGACCTCTGTAAGCTGAACTCATATTTACTAAAAGAACCTCTATAAGTGCGATGATGAGTATTAGAACCTCTGTAAGTGAGACAGATTGATGCAAAATTTTATTATTTTTCTAAAGAAAATTGCATTTTCTCTCCTTTGCTCAAGCCCGAGGCCGAGATGCAGTTGTTTTCCTCCACGTGAACAAACACAGTTATGTTTGCAAATTTTCGACTCCTACCTTGGCTCCATGTATCTGAGGATATGCGCATATTGTATCGCTCAGTTCGATCCGTTTGTTGTTGTGTTCACATGCATACGTTCATATGTATAATTATTTAAATAAAAGTCTTATTCTAACGTGAAATTACAATATTTTAATCTGCGTGTTCAAACCGGTATGACCAGGAAACTGGGTAAATGGAATACCTCTATAAGTGGGACTAAAATAAATTGCCCAAGAGATTGCACTTAACCAGGTTGGACTGTATATCTTCTGAAACTCTTTAAGAAGAGGACTTGTACCAAAGAAGTGTAAAATAATTTCCGTTTCTTTCAGATTGCAGAGACTACAGGTAATAACCCGATCGGGAAGGATATTCAAGCAATTCTTCTGTGGCTCTAAAAATCAGCTCTATTTTGTCAATTGTGTTATGATTTACGAGATATGTCTTGTCTTTTAAATTTAGTTTGCTCTAGCATAATCTGTTCTGGCAAGATTACGCTTCGTCGACAAAGTTACTCGTGCTATACATTACATAGCCCATTCTTTCAATTATAGTTTTGAAGTAACACTGCAGAGACGAAGGTTGTACATCGGGCATAATGGTTAATTTTAAACTGCATTTATATGCTATACGTACCTACCCATTCGGTCAAAAGGTTACTATTTGTTGCGAGAATAGTAATGTGGGTTATCTCTCCCGATTTAACTCCAATATCTTGATAATACAGCTAATAAAAGTTCAATTTTAAAAATAAAAGTGTCCTTTAAGCTTCTTTCATATCAGCAAGTGCTTAAACCGGTATTGCCTTGTGGCATCCAACTTTGGGGTTGTACCGAGAGAAGCAATTGATATTCGAAGATGAATTACTTCGGGGAATTATCAATGCAGCGCAGAATGCCAAATCCCTGAATCAAAGCTGTCCTTTAAATCTTGGACGTCCTGCGTGGACTACAAAAGACGAAACCATTTGATCTACTACACTAATAAATTAAACCCATGCAAACAGGATTTTCACTGGAAAATTCCTGAACAATCAGAAATACGAAAACAGACATCTACCAAAAAAGTTTGTTCTTAGTTGTAGAGTTAAAACCCATCTCTGGATGAAGCGATTGATGGCAGTCGCAGTCGGTGGGTAATTTTAATCGATCAATATCTTGTTGGTAATGGTTCTGCAAAAAAATGTGTTTTCGGACTAGAATGTTTGGTAATGTACATGCATATATGTATGTACATATGTATATATAAATATGCATGTCACGTGGCTGTTGAAGCTAATTTTGTTATCTAAATTTAAAGCGGGAAATTTTACTTCTTCATCTTTATTAATTATTTCTCCGTTTATTCTTGAATGAACACAGTCATTATTATTTACAACCATACATTTACTTTTGCTTACATTAATACAAAGTGTATTGAAATGTACCCATCCACAAAGGTTTTAAGATCAGAATCATTATATTCTTGCGACATCTTACAGTTCTTTAACACTCTACATATATCTTTAAAATAAAACAATAGAGGACTTAGTATAGTTCCTTATGGTACGCCAAAACACGTATCATTGCCACTAGAAATTCCACTTTTTTATTAATTTCTTGGGTTCAGTTGGACCCAAGCTTTATTTCTTTGACTGCTTTGTTGAACTTTGCTCTATATTGAGCTGATTTTGTACATATATTTTTTTCAATTATTATCGCTTCTGTTAAATTTCTACTTTATGCGAGGTGATGTGTACATTTACTCCTTTTTTACTGACAACATTGGAGTAAATTCGTAAGTTTGTTAATATCGTTGTTGAAGTGATTAATTGACCTTACTATTCCTATCAGACACTTGTTAGACTTTCACAAGAAGTGGGAGTTGGAAAAAACTTGTTTGTTACTGCTGAGATTTGAACTTGAATCTCTTGCTTCATATTCCAACGCACAAGCTCTGAGCCCAACCAAAAATTATTTTAGAAAGAATTCTAATGTTAAAACAAGTACGCCGTCGTGCACAAGGTTTTATATTTTTTATTAGCCTCTGTTCTATTGCAGTAAAAAATATACAACCCATTTATTTATTAAATAAGCATAATAATAAAATGCAATCACCAAAAAACCTCCAGCTTTATGTCGGCAAACCAATAAATGATGGTACAAATTGTTTTAAAGATTCACAATTTCCCAATTACGAACACATAATGCACATTAGGTGCTTCGGAACACGCAACATCTCCTCGTTCATACTTAATTGCTTTCAACTTGAAAATGAAAATCCACAATTTTCCGCTTGAACACTTTCGTTCAAGTAATTGAATAAAGAATACGAAGAAGAAATCTTCCATTACTCCATAACGATGCGGAAAAGAAACTCGGAAAAAATAAAGGAACATCCTTCTTGTTCAGTTAGCTTTACAACATCCCCGAGCAAAATCTTTCAAAGAAATAAAAAATTTAGGTAGGTACATATGTATATAAAAAGCAAAAACTACACTTTCGAACAGATTATCCACCGCCAATGCCACCACATCCTTTAAGGAAACAAGCCCCTGTATTAAAGGATACGGTGAGTTTTACTTTTCCGCCCAAATATCGTATGGTTTTGTCATCTACCACCGAACAATGAGTGGATCAGTGCCTACTTCCAAATGCTTTTTTTTTCTTTTGAAGAATCTTTCTTCTAAACGGAAAATGCTTAAATTAGCTAACATAACAAAGGCTTTATTAACTTTTTCATACGAATTATAATGTTTGTTTGAATTAACTATAAGCATACATATATGTACGAGTAAAGCAATTTGATTCCTGCTTATCTGCAAGCGGTCGCTTTACTCGAGAGAGAGAATTGACAGTCGATTAATTGTTCCTTCTAATGCATAATTGCATGAAAAAAAAAACTGTCGCAATTGACTATCTAAATCCAGCTTAAGCAATTCAAATGTCACTTCAATCCTACCCAGTAAGCCTCCAGGACCTAACCACCCGATATAACCGCACACCGCTTATTCAATTTCACTCCGCTTGATGGTTTCTCTTTTTGGACGTGAAATTGACACATGCAATGACACCTGCAAATCCCGTATCCACCTCGGAATCAAGAATCTCCACAATGTCGTGTTCTGACATACATTTCATAGTGTGAAGGGGATTTTAGTACGAAACAGAACGAGAATTCTTTTCAAGTAGTTCGCCCCAAATTTGTTTGCTTAATCTGTGAAATGTAAGTTTTGTTTTTGAAGAGCTTCAAATTAAATATGTAAGAGGACTGAAGGTCTACTCAAATAAGGGCAGTGAAAAACAAAGGCGTGGGAATAGAATGGAGATGGAGTGTAAAAATAATTCGAGTTCAAGTTTTTAAGGACACAATTGTTCTTCTCTGTTGTTGCAGCTGCAGAATTCCAAATGGTCGACTTTTGTTGGCTTTGTATTAAAAATGTATCACATTTTGCTTTTACCTGGCAAAAAGCATTTAGAGGACAGTGTTTTGAGATCTCTATACATTTTATAATAATGCTTGCATTTTAATACTTAGTTTAAGACCTTTTTGTTAGTGCTCGCCTTTTGTTTGGATTTATGTCTTCCAATGCTATGAAAAAGCGATTAAAAGGGAGTATCATACATATATCAACGGGTTGCTGCGAGTGATATTTAAGTGAAAAAGCGCTACTGTGAAAAGATATTAGCAGAAAGAAAAATATGTAAGCAAAGTCTCCAAACTTCACTTGGTTTTGTCCTTTATTTATGTAATCTTTCTAACAAGCGATTTTTATTTTTTTTTGGATTCGAACCTCCTGCTCAGTAATCCAACGCAACGTGCAATAGCTAGCTCTTTAATAAACTTTCGTAGCTTTTCGGGGGGTTGGGGGCATTTAAAACGATCTGACCTGCATTCAAACTAATCAATACTTTATCACTTGCCTACATTTGCGTGCATCAGGATGGATGAAGTCCTTTTCTACGGGCACAAAAAATTGTCAATGTTTGAAGAAGAAGAATTTTGGTGAATAAATGAATTGTCCAGGCCTGAGTATTATTGTTCTCTCTAGCTAAAATAGATATCTCCTCTAACAACCTTGTAATGATGCCGCACAATTTTGTTGCCATTGTAAAATTCCCTGATATACTCAGACACTGGTTCATTGTACTAACTATGCAAACACCTTGCTTGAATAATATAGCAATGAAGAGCTCAGTTGATCAGCACTCATCACGTCGGTTTCGCTTTGTTGGGGCGCTTAAATTCAATGGGTTTAGGTGTTTGGCAAAAGCGAACCTAAGGACGCCTACATGTCAAGCCTTTAAGTTGTCCGTCACCAAGATGCAATTTCACCCGATCAGATTTAAAGAGATCCTGAGTTGGCATTCAGCAGAGCATCTGGCGCAGAGTTAAGCGAGCCGAAACAAACATTTATTGGAGTTAAGCTAAAGAAGCAGTGACTTACATACGAAAAAGCTCATTATACCAAACGCTATCCGCATAGCCCCGAGCATAGACACGAGATGCAATGAGAGTAGTTTGCAGAGAATTTACTACCTTGCGCCATAAAATAGGAAACAAAACACCACCTCACGGACGGCCCTTGATTACTATGTCCTGTCGTGTTTGCCATAGTCCGCTTCTGTAATTAAAATTCTGTTTATTTGACTTGCTTTAATCCACAAGACTAATGTTTCTTTCACGCTGTGTTGACTGGCGGAATTGCACATGCTATCATAGGTAGGCGGTTATCGAAAGCCTACCTATGGATGAAATATGATAATAAAAGCAGTAGGACCTACAATTCAAAGATCAAAAAGTAAATACTTGAATAAGAGGCAATAGATCAAAGACCGAACGATTCGATAGTAGTCCTCTGTTCGTAAGATTTGTGTATGCATATGATGGTCCGGAAAATAACATCACTCACAAAAAATATTTCAGCACCCCGGCACAAATTACAACTATGTACTAATATATGTAAGTGGTGTTGGAGAACAGCTTTATTAGTAATCAGTAATCAGACCTAATGATGATCGACCTTTTGCGAAGGACAACATTTTAAAATAAACTCTATTGTTCGATTCGGTCGACAATTTATCTTCGGTTCAAACTAAAGTAGATGACATTATATCGTGTGGAGAAGGTCATCCTCTTGGTCTGTCTCTATTGTCTATGCTTGCTGATGCTTTTGTTTTCAACTGGGAGGGGAGCGCTTAAACGTTTTCCTATTGATAATCCATTGAAGTAGTAGTACTCCTGAGACAATGACAAATCTTCGCATTTATCTTCCCAGCAATCGTTGATATATTTCAAGATTCAAGATTCAAGATGTTAAAAGCGGAAGCTCACTTCATGACATAATATATTGATTTCTTTTAAAGCAGATAACAGATTACAATTGAAATCCGAGTTCCTGCAAGGACATTAATACCCTTCGCAGAGACGACGGCTATGCGAAGTACTTGATTTGATTGTTCTGTTATCTCGCACCTAGGTAGCACACAAGTAAAAACCATTTCAGCTGGGAAACCCACGCATGTTTGACGTTTACCAAACAGATACGCATCTACTTGGTGATGGCATTTTCAGCCAAAAACCGCTTGCATGTGGGCCAAATCTAGCCCTATGTAAATGTAACTGTTCCTGGACAAACATTGTCATCAGCTGTAGAGAGGTGCCTAATCGATTGATAATCCCGACAGGAATCTTGTTTCAATTACCTGTGTACATTAGTTAATTATTTCTTCATTGATTCGGAAGCAATACGCCGAGTATGCACCCAGCCAATCATCAATCAAGGTGATTTGTTTTATCTCAACCTGTCAATGGTATCACTTCAGTTAGGATGTGTGGCGTAATCAATCACATGCTCGTTGGATTTTGTCAAGTGTGGCAAAAGGATTTATTCCCACCAGTGTTCGCTCACGTGTGTGCGTTTGCATGGTCCTGTGTGTGACACATGTAGCATTAATAGTCGCTCTGGGAAGCGACAAATTTAGCAACGAGGACCAGAGTCAAATTCTGTAGATACGTACTCGTATTTGTCTATTGAGGGAATTAAATATTTTTAACAAGAAAATTACATCGATACGAGGGCATACGAAATCATAGATACAAGTACTTGATTGGCATTAACTTCCGATTCATTGAAACCTTAGCGGAATTCAGTATGAAATTTACTATCAGCAAAATGGTGTCGAAGGATGTGGTAAGTACGTGTGGAAATCTGTGTACTAACAAGCGAACTCCCCAGTGTGAAAGGTTTTATTTTTGATTAAAGTCGGCACAAATTTACAAGCCGTACGTGTAAGTCTTATAAATGAAAAAGGAAAGATGTTTTGATTCAGTTTTTTTTAAAAGTAGATCATATCTAGAGCTTGGTGCTTTTTAAAAAGAATGAGAGCAGCTATGAAGTTATGACAGTTAAGAGACAGTCGCAAGTTTGACTGTTTCTATAGTCACAAAAGGTCTTGAGTTTTGAGCATTAAAAGCACCGAAAGACTGGCATGAAATTACTTCATATTTTTTCATTCATTTGGCCTCCTCGCACAAAGATACAAATATTAGGCCGCCAAATATCTGCTTTGCTCAGATGATCATCATCCAGAATAGCAGGAGTTTTGTCTTCCGACTAAAGTGCATTTACTCTATTTTTTCGCCAGGCCAGGCAGGCATCGTCTCTGATCTTTTGGTCGTAAAGCTCACGGGCAGGTCTAGTTCTTCTATGCAGCACCGCTTTGTAATCCTTCTGCTTCGCTGTATGTGTTTGGCCCGTCAGCACACCAGGGGTGGTCGAATAAGACCCAGAAATTTTTTCCACTGTCCCAGCTTTCGCGAATATCTCATAAACGTACGAGAGTAATAACGGTCTGTTGCGCAAAATATTTGTATTTTATATTACTTATATTTTTCAGAACTTGCATTATTGAATAAATCTCCGTAATGAATTGTTGTGGGAATGCACAGAAAACTGAGTGTCATATTGTTCGAAGTTCTGCAACGCGCTTGAGCTGCCTCCAACTCATTCCCAAAGAGCTTGGTTCCTCCTCGAATGTCTGCGCCACGTTGGCCTATGTCGTCCTGCTGTTTTGCTTACCTGTGTAAACGGATTCCACTGCATGGCGTATTTCGCAATGGAGTTCTCAACGCGCCGTAGTGTGTGTCCAATCCACTGCAACTTTCTCCTTCGCACAGTGATGTCTATAGGTTCTTGGCGCATTCTCAGATAAAGTTGTTCATTGGAGATACGATTGGGCCAAAATCCTCAATACGATTCTTAAACATCTGTTTATGTAGGTTTACAGCTTGCGTGTGATAGCGGTATCCACATTGCAAGTACTGCACCCATACAGCAGTATTTTTTCCATGTTGAAGCGGAACAGGCGCAGCTTGGTTTTAAGCCTTTCCTCCAGTTCGGTACCACCGCGGTGAGCCGAGACCATACTTCCTAAGTAAAGAAAGTTGTCTACTTTCCCGACTACCTATGCGGCAAAAATGAGTTAAGCTCGGGTGTTAGAGGTGCTCAGGGCTTTTGTTTACATCAGCTTCTAGATTTTGGGGCATCAGATAAAGATCCATCGTATGTGAAATACGGCAAACATCGTCATAGTCATCGAATTCCATTGCTACCTTTCCTCAATGCTGCACGGAGTACATCGCTGGTGACCATCAAGAACAACAACGGTGACAGTATGCGCCCTTTATGTACTCCACTTTGTACTTCAAAGTGTAAGACGCGTGCCCCAGTTGCAAAAACATTTTTCACAGCATTCCAGTGGTCATCCACGCATTGTCATAGATAGATAGATAGATGAGATAAATTTATTTCCATAAAAAGATTATACATAACTATACAAAATATGTATGTACGTATATTCATGCATTGTGGTGCTGATTGTTTCTGCTTCTAAGGCAAGACGGTCGCTGAATTATTGGCCCAGTTTCGTCACTACACTGATGGTGTAATGAATTTACATTTGTTTTTTACACTAAACCAAAGCAAGCATAATTTAATTTAAAGTAAAATTTTTATTTGGAAGAAATTCCAGAGTGAGTACATGCTAGATAGATATTCGTACATATTCGTATTTCTCTTTTATTTTTTATGCTTATTCGTCAAAAGTTTTCTTTGTTAATTTAAATTTTTTTTCTTTGGTCTAGACAGAGAAGTTATTTAAGAAACCCTTTTCGGCAACAAAGCGGATGTTTAAATTTTTCATTTTAAAAACTGTTTCACGTCTTGTTTAGAAAAGTGGTTGCTGCTCCGGTAATTGCTTCGAAATCAACTTTTCTGCTAACGCTGGCTGTATCCACCACTTGTAATTTATTTATTCTGTCTGCGTCAGATGAAAATGTAAGATGTTTGCATTTATTTTCTGCTGATGAAAATGCTCAAGTAATCGCAAACTTAAATTGTGAGCATTTTACGAAAAGTTTAATTCTTTTGGAAATGGGTTGTGTTATCTAGATAATTGTGCGAGAAATCTTATTAACTTGAAACCCGATACGAAATCAAAGGAGGTGTTGTATAATGAATGAAGTCAATATTCTAATGAAATAAACAGAGCAGACCTCTAAATTTAATGATACTGTTTATCACATGGCAAAAAGAGCTTTGAGTTGAGAGCTACCTACTAACTATAAATTATTTTATTATTATTGTTTTGATTTTCTTTCTGTGTATGTGAATTAAAAGTTATGTATTCTCGAGAATATTCAAATTTCAGTATTCAGTAAATTGCAGACATAGGTGTTGATAATGAGCTTAGTAGGAACAATTTTTTTTTCCTTTATACTCATATAAAGTTAAGATTTCATGGCAAATTTGCTCAAAACTTTGTTACTGAAGGATGGAATAGAAAGACCAAGATTAATCAATATCTCAATGTCAAGTGTTTTCTCGAAAATAAAAAGAAGATTAATCATTAGGTAAGATATCAGTTTGGAGAACAATAAATCATTTTCATAAGTAATGTGCCATATGAATAGACTTCGATAGATTCGAAAGCCACTGTAGTCTTCTTCTTTTACGTTTATAGCTTTTGAATTATATAAAGCGTGCAAGTACATCTGATGGTATATAGTTCTCCCATTTTTACTGCCCTGCTACTGCGCCGCTCATGGTGTTAGCTACATAAGTGACCTGAGTATCCGTCTGCAGGATTCTCGGTTTCGGATTACTTCATCGCTCAGGCCAAGTAGTGGTAGCTTTTTCTGTAATTGAGTAATCCAATTGTTTTTCTTTCGGCCCCTTTTCCGTGCTTCTGCCGGATCATGAGTCGTCATTGCCATTTTTATCGGGTTGTCTGCAGGTCTTCTATGCACATGGGAGTACCAACTTAGTCGGTCAACTTCGAGCTTTCGGCGATCGGTTTCTTTCTAGCTTTCATCTCTGCCGTATTCATTTTGCTTTTGTATGTTTCGTACATCGTCCAACATTGAGACCCGTATATTAAAGCCGGACGCACGACTATTGCGTATAATCTCCCCTTAAGCTTTAATTGCATTTTTGGATCACAAAATATCGCCGAGTTCTCTTTCCATTTCATCCACCCTACACTGATACGATGTGTGATGTCGTCATCGCAGTTTCGTTGGTCATTAACAATGGAGCCTTAGTATTTGAATTTTTCGCATTTAGGGAGAACTATGCCGTCCAATGTGATATCAGGAACAGGATCAGAAAAACAACATTGTAAATGTTCGGTTTTTGTGCGACTGATTCTTAGTCCGTTATCTTCCAGTGACTTTATCCAGCTATTTAGTGCCGTTTGGAGGGCTACGGCGTCATCACTCACGATGGCACTGTCGTCTGCAAAGAGGAGGCAGGTTGTTCCGAGTTCTTCGGCGTGTTGTTTCAAAAAAAGTCTTGAACGGTGTTAAATAGTAAGGGACTTTCGCAACTTCCCTGGTGGACGCCAACCTTCACTGAAAATGACTCCGATATCCCCGAAGAACATTTGACTTTTGTTGTAACTCCGTCAAATATGTCTTGGATCATTGTTACGTACGTCTTCGGCACTGTCTAAGTTCTTAATGCTGTCTATATAAGATCTCGCGGTACTCTATCTTTTCGAGATCTTTGAAGATAGCGTGTAGATCGTCCCGATGCTTTTCAATCAATATTCGAAGACTTTCGATTGTGTCATATATAGATTTGCCTTCAACAAAGCAATCTCCATCTATCTTCTAAATTAAACTTACATAGGTACAACTGCGAAAATTCAGCTTCATTGGCTTATTTTTAAAACACATTGAGGAATAATAACCATATACATATGTATGTATTCCATAGTACTATAAGACCATTTTCTGTTTAAAAAGAAGTGGTCTCCGGCGCGATTCGCACTGGAGTTTGGATGACCTTGTGCGACGGCTGTCACATGACCCCTGTCTAATGAATATGCCATCTGATGCAATGACACCAGAATTACGGCTGCGATGCAAATTTTAAGTCGACTGCCCTTATGCTCAAGACTGGCTTTGGCCAGAATCTGAACCAGGAAAGGAATGTAGTCGCATTTTTAAGGACGGCTTCAAAACTGGACAGTGGTCCAGTGCTGGAGTTTTTGTGTTTTGCGACAACATTAGGCCTCACTACTCATTGGGCATGTACCTATCTGTCTTTTAGGCAGAGGTGTATGCCATCCTAATGGCTGCGGACTATATTGTGAGAAACATGTGGAAGGAGCGAAATATCTGCATATGTAGCGAGAGTCAGGCTGCGTTTAATGCACTACTCAACCCTTTAACCTTCTCCAAAATAGTTCGAGAGTGCAAAACCTCCTTGAATTCGGTCGGAAGGCTGAACTCTTTGAATCTCGTCTAGGTCCCAGGACACAACGGGATAACAGGGAATGAGATCTCCGACGAGCTTGCTAGGCAAAGTTCAGAAGAGGCTTTCTCAGGACCTGAACTCACGTTGGGTTTGCCAGCGTCCTTGGTCAGGGCTTCCATTGACTCTTGGGTTTTAAATGAGCACAATCGAAGGTGGCATAGCTCTCTAGGATGTAGGCAGACTAAAGGAATGGCCCCTGACGTCTGTAGAAAATCAGCGGTTTTCATACTATCCCTTAGCAGGAAGGTCTGTAGACAACTTACTGTCCTTCTTACGGGCCACTACACCATTGCCAAACACCTTAGTGTGCTAGGTTTAAGTGATACCCCTATCTGCGACGCCTGTAAAGAAGGCAACGACACCGCGGAACATTTCCTATGTGATTGTTCTGCCTTTGCTCGGATCAGGAGGCGGATTTTCGGTGCTGATGTAGTGAGTGCTGATGATGTAAGCTCCTCATGTCGACTTTCTACGAAAAACGAAAAAATTTTAGAGCAAAATATGGTTCTGTACCTGATAGTATACAATGGTTTTTAAGTCTAAGTGCTCCAGTAGGGTGTGCCCGCCCCGATAAAAAAAAACTATAAGACCTGTATCGTAAAGTGCTTCTTACAAGGTGGTTTTTGAGCTGAGTTTTACCAAAACACGCAAAATACATCCAGAATCACATTACGTAAATTAAATAATGAAATAATATCTGGGATTTAATTCTGTCACGTAACACTTTTTCAAACTAGTTTCAGTAATGCCCTGTAGTAGATACGAGTATTTCATAACCTAGTCGTACGGCTAATTCATATTTTGTGAGAGATTACCACAAAAGCCAGAACTGATGACCAGCTTATAGTAATACGATTTTACTAGAATGGTACTTATAAGGAGTCTGCTGTATCTCATAATTTTATGATTACTGCTAAACTCCGCAAACGTCATTTGTCTAAACTCAGCATAATCATAATCCAAGTCCATTGTCAACCGAGGTTGTTCAACTTGCAGGGATGATTAAGTTGCACATTTCATTTTCATATGTAAACAGTTTTCCTTTGTTTAAGTAATTTAAGTAATATTTGTGCATTTTTGTGGAGTAACTAAACGATTAAATGTTCGATGAAATGAGTGAGGTACATCTTCTTCTTTATTCAGGTTGCACAAGGTGCAATTTCTGCGATCACCTTCACGGAAACGGTTTGTATTCAATCCGAGTAGTCTAGCTGGTCTGTTATGAATTTCTTGCTTACTGCATCGTTGAAATATGTGTGACCTATTAGATGGTTGAGTTTCCGGTACATCTCAAGTGTTAATGTTGTCTTTCCAAATATCCACATTTAATGGCAATTCCGGCCATCTAACACCATTAATTTCTCCCATATTGTTCCAGGTTTCAAACCAATATATCTTTTTCCTTATTACTTCGTTTGTTAGAATGTGAGGTAGCCGACTTACCTCATCTGAATAAGGTTTTAAATATGTACATATATGTAATCCAATTTTGCGAAATTCATCTTAGCTTGCGAAGACACAATAAAGTCATCATAAAGTCACATATGCCTACCTCAATTTGTAGAAGAACAAGAGAGGAGCTTCTTAGCAATTAATAGATGGAAAATGAGAAACTCCTAATAGGAATAAAGTATACATGGTGACATAAATAAACACAATTAAAATAAGAAAGCAGAATATTATACCTAAAATATCAACCGAAATGACACTCTTCTCCAATGGAACTGTTAACCTTAAGGATTCCAGCTACTTACCACCTCTTAAATAGGTTCATGCACCATGCGAGTATTCACAATTCTCTCCTCGCTAGTAAGAGAACGATCCGTTCACCCTCAATGATTTCCGCCGGAAGTGAACGTTCACCGAAAAATTTTTCGATACGCTGAGAAAATTCTATCGAATTTTAGATTTCGATTACGTGCACTGGAGCGGAATAAATGATTGCCTTCACTTCGGTTCAAGGAATAAATTTTCAATCAAGACGAACCCCCAGAAGATATATTCCTCTGAATTTTTTCTCCATCAAATCGCGTTCAACGTAAGTTTGTTTGGAATGGTTTTATCTTCAGTATCACATTACTACACTTATGTATATGCCCTCGTCACTAATGGTTAAACGCTTGCGAACCGATAAGGCGAAACATCAAATTTGGCGAGAGTTTGCAAAAAGAGTTTCCTAATTGGGTGCCATAAAGATGTTTCATTTTTTGGTACATCAGCAGAAAAGAAAAATTCTGAAGAGGCAACCATTTCTTTCTTCTGTTTCATTTGGTTTTACGGGGAATAACTAAAGTAATTGAATATTTAATATTAAATTGAGGAAGCCTTACGAAAACTTATGTGCCTACACATTTTTACTCAGATATACATATGTACGTATACTTGTAAATACGAGTATATAGTTGAAGCAATTTTTGACGATTTCGTTTTAAAAGCTGACTAGGAGATCGGACCAGCTTTGCTCGGTCCAAGAATCCCCAAGCTAGAGCCCACTTTATCTTGGATTATTCTTCGGTTTGTAGATCACCTCTTTGCTTTGTTGTTTACTTTAAAGGTGAGAAATTACGCGTATCCTTTTTATGCGATAAATGCTAATATGTAATAGCTATTATTAACGACTCAACTTCCAATTCTTGCACATGAGGATGGTTATTTTTTTGTACATTTATGGCACATGTTGTTCCATACCTAATGCCCTAAACGATTAGGTAAATAAATTTAAATCAAAAATATAAGACATTCAGAGCTTAAAGGCTTATTGAGGGCTCTGTGGTTTAGTTGTTAGTGCGTTGGATTACTTTTTTTTTTCTTAATTGTTTGACAAATAATTACTTTTACTGCAATTCCTATTAATCTTACGTGAAAACGTTGTCTTACTTAATTTTTTAGAAAACATGTCAAATTTTAGGTAAATAATTGGAGCAACAAATTTTCAAAATTTTGAGTGTAAGGAGCCATAACTTTTTTGTGGCTGCATAAAATTACACAAAGTTTTAACATTTTTTTTTCATCTCCTTCTACCACTTACATTGGCGAGGTGGAGACACTTAGACGCTGACTGAAGGATGGAAGCTAAAGAGTGGTTAAAACTCAAGCGGTGGTGTGAGCGTATAGTAAACCGTGCCCAAGGATGAAAGGTTGGAGGACACACCAGCCACTAACTAGCTCCGTCAAGGACGGAGATTGACGTATTTAGCGCCTTATCTCGGCAAACCCAACTCTGCTAGAGATGGAATTACTTTTTCCGGTTTATTCGTGGGATCGAGTCTTCAAATTTTAAACATGAGTCAAACAAAAAACAAACTAACTTCTTCGAGGGATACTCCACAGACCGGACAGGGCAAACAAACGAACAAACCAGGACACGACGTTGACAGAAGTCAGGGGAACTCAAAATTGGAGCGTGTGGTCAAACGGCTGGAACGATTGCATATCGGTATCGAGGCACATTCCGACGGATCCCTTACCGCTACTGACACTGAGTCTCAACCAGGTGTTAGGAAACTAGTTAGGGCCAGCACAGCAGAAAATAGGAAGCGCCACTGAGGATTCCATTCTCTTAACCTACTTGAGAGAAAGGGTAAAGATAATTGGGATGCTAGACACAGGGGAACTTTCGAGTGGGCTTCCAAGATCATAGGGGAGTGGAAGAGTCGACCTAAACAGGGACCTTCCTCAAGCAGCGCAGGTAACATAGCTAGGAGGGATTCTGCCTCTAAGAGACCGCGTTTTCAAGACGATCTTTTGACAGCCTTAAAGAAGACTAGTGCCTCCGTTTCGGCGCCCAAGCCTCTCAATGAAGTGGTGAAGGACCATCTGGTCTTGTCCATCATAGATCGTGGCCACAAGGAGTGTAAAATTAGCGGAGAGCACTGGAAAATTCTGGAGAGCAAACTAAATCTTAGCCTCCTCTTCCTTTGCATGTCGGACCCTACTAAGCCCATACCATTTTTTAAGGAAAGGAGCTGGCACTCTGGGGTTACAAACTTATCGCCTGCGACGACTTTAGTAAGTCCGCTGTCGTCGCTGCAGAAGATTTGTGGGCGGGCGCTAAGCTTGAGGCCGTGAGTAGAGATGATATTCCGCTCAGGCCTAGGGCTCGCGACCCACAAGACATTCTGCTTCTGATTCAGAGGCAGAACCTAGACATTCCAACTCATTATTGGAAAATAGTAAAATCGGAGGTACTAGAGGACACCAAGAGATCAATCACTGTTCTCCTTAATTCGGAGTCCCTCGCTCCTTTGAAAAGAAAAGATAATGAGGTCAGATATTGTCTTAAGAACATCCGCCTCAAAATCTACGAGCAAGATGAGAGGCAAGTACACGGCTCAGTCTCCGCTGCTATCTCATCATTCACAAAGAGGCAGGACACCGACGACCCTTCTTCTGATTCAGAGCACACGGATACGACTGTGATCGAGTCGTCTGGCTTAATCGCTATCTCCAATGATGCGAGTAAAATAAAACGCTAAATAAAACATCCATTGGTGTAAAGACAGTAAGCATATTTATGCGCAAATTCCAACCTGAATTTTAGGAAATAAACAACTTGAATTATATGTCAAATGGAGATCCTTTACCATGGATGGGAGGAGCTAAATGGTTCACGTCGAATCAGATTGAATATTCTTTGATACATGCGATGCTCTGTTTTCCGTAGACGACCAGCAGAACGTACCGTCCCTGGAGGCAAATTATTTCGAGACCGAAACCTAGAAACTGCCGATTGGTGCAATTTAAATTGTTTTGTGATTTCTCTTTGCCTAAGGCTGTTCTTAAATGTCTCGATAATCAAATTTTTTGTGTGGTTATATTTATTCCCAGCCATAAAAACAAATCAGTTTTTTTTGCAAAAATGTAAACTAAAAGCCGTAAAGCTACTTTACGTTCTGATCTACTCAAACATCAAGCTGGGAATGAGCTGCTATAAAAAAAACTTGCATATGTTTTGCACACCTGCATATGCGACTTCCCGATTCTGTTCTTTCCTTTGACTACCTAATGGGACATACCGCATATGTCTTTGTTATTAAATAAAGAGTATGCATTCAGTAACCAAATTTTATAAGACAAAGCGTAAAAAGTTACTTTTACATACAGTGGGTCACAAAAGTTTGGTAAGGGAAAAAAAACTTGCAAATGTTTTGCACATCACTGTAAATGTATTCAGACTTTTGCAAAACACTGTATATATTTAACAGACAGACTATGTCTTGATTCCACATATTCTTGGTTTCCAAGTGATAGTGGTTCACTTTTGATCAAAGACAAGACACCCTGAAAGGCAATGATATCTGCTTTTTAGTAGCCCAGGAGAGTCGTTGGGCTGCACTTTAAGAGTTCATGACAAATCCGAAGTTTATTGCCGATCGCATTTACTAAAGTCATCAATACTGAAACCATACGAGGCTTTCAATTGATTTCTAAGTTGCAACCTTTAGGAAAATTTCTTCATAAATATTTCATAACTATGGTGATGCATGAAATTCATTTTAGACCAAATAAGGTGTATCTTAAATACTTTGGCCTGACCGGGACTAAAGAAACCAAAATTGGAACAGTCTGAGGAATTCTTCCGCTGTCATTTGGATTCAAGAGGGCTGCAGAGGGTTTTAAAATTAAACCTAACCAAGAAAGAAATAGATACCCAATTAAAGTAGGTACGTAGTGAATTTTAGAACGAATTACTTATCTTTGCAGCAACTCCATTAAGTATCATATTTTCATTATTCGTTCGGTACATCCTGTGTGGATATACAACAAAGTATCCCTTTTTGAATTCATCCTAAAGCAACAAAGAACACAGAATGATAGAATGACATCCAACATATTTAAACTTTGCCACTACCTTCCGAGAATTATTTGCCTAACGTCGCCGTTCCGTCGTGCCATGAAGATAACTACTCTTTACCCACGTTTACTATCGCTCACAGTGCCTGTGTTCGTGTTTAACATTTTAAATCGCCCGTGCTTTCAGGCATCCGTTTATCGTAGATCAAAGTGGCAGACAACTTATTTTTCGCAGAAAACGTTGATGTATTCATTACAAGTATTTTCTGAGAGAACCTCTTTCCAGCTTTGACACGGCACAGGGATGAAGGAGTGGGATGTTTAATGACGACCTTAACTCAAACTGTAAAATGTGATATGTATGTTACGTCTCCATAAAACTTGTAAACAATAGGCCATGGCTTATTGCAAAGGTGACTTTAAATGTTGAAGTGCAGTGAGTAAAGCGAATGGATACTCAAAGGAAAACATCAATTTTCCTACAGTGGCATTCAACTTTCTTTGCTAAGGCTAAAGGACTTTCACGGTAGCAATCTCACACACTGTTGACATACAAATGGTCTCGGAAGGCGGGTGGCTCTGTTAAGCACCCGTAAAGAGAGCAAAATATGTAGTTAACTTCTTGTGTAGTTCGTGCCTTTTGTGTGGTTATGCCACAAGCTTCCGTAGACTTGTAAAAATTCAATTCAAAGTTCATTTACCTCTGTCTACGTCATTTGAAATAACGTTAATTAAAAATAAAAAAGTGTTTATGTTTAATTACCAAATTATTTTCACACATCTGTATATGCAAAGGGAAGCTAGCCCTATTATAACGAGTGTCTCAAAGTCAAGACCTACTACTACTACTAATAATAATATGAATGTATGGCTCCGTTTTTACCAACCAAGAATATAACAGTGGATAACCATAGAAAGACATCTTTCGATATATTTATTTACACAGGTTATGAAGAAGCATTTTACTTTAAAGCTTTCCGGGAGTTATAATATTCAGTATAATCATAAATATGGGTCAAAAACTAGTTTTTCGACTATAACTTCTTTGCTATCAATTTTGTTCCATAGTGTCTATGTACCTATACACATTTGGGCTACCAGTCATCCTCGGGAAAGGAACTATACTGTGTGGACGGCGAAAAAAGTAAAAGCATTGTATGTAGAAGAAGGGATGTAAAGAATGCTATCTTTAAAAAGAAAAGAATGCACGCAGACATGTAAAAACTCCGGAGAAAAAATTGTTCTAAAAATATCGATAAAACTTTATATTGGATGTTTTCAAAAGATCACGTATCCATTTTTAATATTCGAATAACGATACTGAGTTGATAACTATACATGATTTTATGGCAAAAGATCTAAACAGATTAAAAACAATGCAAAAACACTTTCGCCAATTGTAACAAAAATGATCAGTATGAGCCTTTACCAATCATCAATTCCAAGTACGTTGAAAACATCTATAACTCTTCGTCCGATGCATAAAGGTGGTTAAAAAATGAGATAACTAACTTTCATTCTTTGAGGAATTTGAGGACTGTATAATTATTTAAAAAATACAAACTCTTGGAGAATACCCAGTTTGGCCTTCGAAAATATAAACGTATAAACTCATTGCTATAAGACTTTACAAATAGATTTTACGGCAGTCTGGATAAAAATCCAAATTCATCCGTACTATTCATTGATTTCAAAAGATTCCGCAAAGTGGACCAGTATCGAGGTGGTTCGAATATGCATACACTGATGATACAACTATTATAGTAAGCCATCGAAATGTTGAGACAACATTTTTCTTCCTTTATAGGTTCACTGGAAGGAGAAATCATCAAAGACATTGAAGAGGCGTGTAGGCGAGAGCTTTCTGCAATAGTGAGTAACTTTAATCCTCTCGATAACTGGCTAACGCCTTCACAGAATCGGACTTCATCGTTGGACTAATCAGCAATTTATTTTTATGGGAGTATAGAGCAACTCATAAAATAGTGCAGCGCTGTGTGAGACGCGATAAAAGGGCAATGTTGAACAAACTTGCGGAAAATGCGGAACATGCTGCACTGAGAGGGGACGCAAGAGAACTGTACAGAATTACCAAGGAAAAACTCGTCCTGTTTTGGACACAAACGGCAATCTTTTGGTGACAATGGAAGATCAGCTAAGAAGATGGATGGAGCACTTGTGTGGACTGCTCAACGATGACCAGAATGCGAATGAAAATCCGCAAATGGTCCACATGCGCAGATCCTTTAGGGGCATTGGCACCGGCCCGCCAAATAGTGCAGAAGTTAAGAATGCGGTGCTTCTCCTAAAAAAAAGCAGAGCAGCTGGACTTGATGGCATTCCACCCCAGTTTTTGAAGGTGGATCCTGACTGCTATTTTGCTTCCACAAGTTCAGGATGTTTGGGAGAACGTTACCTATCCCAAAGACTGGAAGGATGGTGTTATTGTAAAGATACCGAAGAAAGGTGATCTTAAAAATTGCAATAACTGGCGTGGTATAACCGTTCTGTCTGTATTCTCGAAATTAATGGCAACTGTTGTTCTTGAGCGGATAAGAGAGAGAATAGGGTCATCACTCAAGAGGCAACAAGCTGGATTTCGCAGTGGTCGATCCTGTGTCGATCATATTAACACCCTACGAATAATTCTTGAACAATCAGCTGAGTATCAGTCGCCTCTATACTTCATGTTCGTCGATTTTGAGAAAGCATTCGACGCGAATGCATCTGGCGATCACTTATAATGAGAGGTATCCCCGAGAAGATAGTCGCTATTATTAACGAATCCTACAATAACGCAAGGTGCTGCGTGTTGCACAACGGACAGCTTTCCGATTCATTCAAGGTGTGACAAGGAGTAAGACAAGGAGATGTGCTGTCACCAATTCTGTTTTTATTGGCAATCGATGATGTACTGACTGCCACGGTTGGTACGAACGAGAGGAACGGCATCCAATGGAATTCATTCGAAAAGTTTAGTCATTTGGAATACGCCGGCGATATATGTTTCATGGATAACAGTGTGAGTGGCTCCAACCCAATGTGCCAACTGCTGCAAGCGAACGTAGAGCTGGCTGGCTTAAGTATCAACGCCAAAAAGACAAAAATGATGCAGACCGGTCGCAACACACAACAGCAAATTATTCTGACGCAGAAAACTATTGAGAAAGTCACGCAGTTCAACTACCTAGGCAGCATCGTGTCAACTGATGGTGGAACGGACTTTGATGTTGCTAATAGGACGAACAAAGCTCGCAGTGCATTTGCAATGCTCCCTCTTGTGTGGAACTCTAGCAGTAAGTTGAAACTCTTCGAGTTCAATGTAAAATCCGTACTGCTGTACGCCTGTGAAACCTGGAAATGCTCCGCCGACATCTCGAGCAAACTGCAGGCTTTTATCAACCGTTGTCTTCGATACAGTCTAAAAATTCGTTGGCCACAAATCATAAGTACTGTTGAGTTGTGGAAGAGGACTCAGCAGAGAAGAGTGGATCTTGATATCAGACAACGAAAATGGCGTTGGATTGGCCATACTTTGAGGAAACCACACGGCAACCTAGCGAAGCAGTCCTTCGTGTGGAATCCGCAGGGTGTAAGGCGAGTCGGAAGACCAAGAACAACATGGAGGTCAACTGTACATGCGAAGCTCAGTCCCTTAACATTCAAACGTGGGCACAGCTAAAGCACCATGCCGTGAACCGGGATAGATGGAGGGAATCTGTTGCTGCCCTATGCTCCAGGAGGAGTTAAAGTGTTGCTGCGATTATTGCAGTGGGCGGACCATATATATATAATAATGGGAAAAGCCGACTCATATTAAGCCAAGGTGTATTAACTATGTTTCTCAGTACTCTATTTTTGAAGACTTGAATTTTTTGTAAATTTGTTTGGCATGTCCACAACTGGAGCCCGTAGTTTCATCTGGTTTTTCATCTGGTTTCAGAACTTGCTTACACAGCAATAACTTATTGTAGTTGGATGAATGGCAAGGATGAATATCTCCCAATGAGACAATAAATTTTACTATAGGATATGTTTAGATCATCTCTCTTTTTCTTTACATTCGCTTTCCAGTGCAGTCTAGCGTCTAGAGTCAAGTCCAGATATGGGGCTGCATTTGAATATTTCACTACATTGTTATTTATGTACATATACTGGAATGCGTGGTACATTTTTCATTTAATTTGATCTTTCATAGTTAATCCATTCTGAAATATTTTGTAAAACCTTTTGAAGCTTTTTCTTTGCTATTTCGACTGTTTCTTCCACATCAGGTACAGCAGTATCATCTGCAAAAGTAGCTGTAGTGGTTTCTTTACTTTCTGGTAGATCACTAGTAAATAATTGGTATAGGACCGGACCTAGTGCACTGCTTTGTGGTACACCAGCTCTAATTTATCTTAATACTGAGTACTTTTTTTGAGTTTCTGCAGAATCGCTGTAATATATAAGACTCTAGAATTTTTGAATTCTACTTCGGCCGTTGCTTTTGTATTTTATGAATCAGTGCTTTGTGCCAGACTTTATCGGTAGCTTGTGGTATATCCAAGAATATAGTAGAGCAGATCTTTTTCTTTTCAAATGCTTTTCCTATGGACTTTATCTTTATCTGTTTTTCTATGGACTTTATCAATCGCAGAGTGCTTGATTCTAAACCCAAATTGATGTATTGTATTCATGTTTTTTTTTGCAAGCGTTTCAGCATCTTTTCGAATAACTTGGATAACATGGAACAGGTCATTGATACATAACTACATAAGAACGATGATGCTAGAGAGAACACGCATATAGGGTTTGGAAATCCACCGACACTGCACTATCTTATCTTACGAGCCTGGTTCAGCAGCAAAGAAACGGTCATTAGCGCTTTTGTAGACATTGAAGGAGCTTTCGACAATACATCTCATGAAGCTTTCAATCTCATCTAACTAGATGTGTGAGATGTTAAGGAGTTGGTGGGAGCCAAGACCATCACAGTAAATACAACTAGGGGTTACCCACAGGGTGGGGTTCTCTCATTACTAATGTGGAGCCTAGTTGTGGACGAACTCCGAACTAATCCAAAAGGCGTTGGAAAAGGGAAATATATTCCATACAGACAGCGAGAAACACTTTCCAAATCAGTCCGCCTTCCCGTTGGGTGATATTTGCCATCCCTTTTTTTCATTGTTTCGTATAATGCTCTTACTTGGTATTCGTTAATCTAGATCCCCACCCCAGTATTTATTTTTGGCACTAAAATCTCCTCCTGCGATCAATCTACTTGCATTGTGAAATACATATGCGGAAAACACTTACAAACTCATTTCTCTTTATGCCATAGCTAGGAGGACAGTGTACTGATCCAACTGATATCTGTCCACTACTCGTCTTTATCCTTATGAAAATTCCTTGGATCGCATATGATTGGAATTTACATTCTGTATCGATCGTGTTCTTTATTAAGATTATACCGCCACCTTTTGCACAGTTATGAGGATGAGGAGTGATGTAGTTTATATCCTTTCATTTTAAAGTTAGTCCCTGAGATTAGATGTAGCATATCTATCTGGTTTATGTCGAGTGCATCTCTTCTTTGCGGTTCTCAATACCGTTAGTATTCCATTCAAGGATTTTTATTTTATCCATAATGTTTGTCTTTTTGGTACAGCTCTTTTGTTGTTGCTCTGTTTCTCAAGGAATGACATTGTTTCTAATATTCCTTAATTGCATTTTTCCAAGGAATCCATTCTTTGGAATTTGTTTCAACAGGGTTTTCGCGCTTGGCTTCACTTTGTTCTTTTTCGGCGTTTTAAGTTGGTTTTTCTGAAGTTTTTGATGCTTCCTGAGCAGATGCCAGTTTTGTACCCGCGGCTATCTTTGGTCTTGAGTCGTTTATGGTAATTTCTTGGATTTTGAGTTTTTCTTTTTGTGTACCATGGTGTAAGTCCTTTTTGACTTTAGGTGCGTCCTTATTTAAACTTTTTGGTTTTTTCTTTTGTTTCTTGTCTTTTGGAAGTTGAGTTTCTTTTGCAACTAAACAACCTCTTAAATTAGCAGAATGGTTTTCATTGCAACTTGCACATTTAGGTGGTTGATAATTTTTTTTTTTCATACAGTCTTTAGTATGGTGACTTTCCGTACATTCTCCGCATCTTGGGTTTGCACTGCAGTATTTATGAGTATGTCTATACTTTTGGAAATTTTTACATTCCGCAACTAGGTAGTTTAGATTTCCGTAGAGTATGAATTTTTGGGGATGTAGGTACTTATTTTACGTTTTTAATTTTTATTGCCCATGTATCGATGTCCTTTTGTCTTTTTTTTCAGTTCTTATTCATCTTCTGCGTACTCGAAAGTTTGAACATTCTCTTTTTTGGACTGTGGATTTGTTCTTTCAACAATTGCAAGTCTTGCTTAAGTTAATTTATTTCTGTAAGCAGTGTCTGGTTGACTTCCATGAGCCCATCTCTCTCATCATAGGCTTTTGAATCATTAGGCTTAATTGTTTCCTTATCGTCTTCTTTTTTACTTCTTTCAAAAGGGTTACTTTTGAAGCAGAATGCAAGTTGAAAGTGTGGGGCAAAAACGAATCATCATCTCCACGTGGTGCCTGCTGTATAGCTAGCTAATAGTAAAGCAAGTCTGACTGTATATATGGAGCTGGAAACTCGGGCCAGGGCAAGCTTAGCCGGGTTAGCTTCAGCGCGCATGTGTAACGCAAGGCATCTCCTGCTGACCTGAGCGGTATTTTGCAGCTCAGATATCTAACAATAGGTCCTAAGAAGGCGGACGTGCAGCGAAGGAACTCCATTGGCGGAATCAACGGTGACATCGACAGACTAAGACAGGGTCTTCAAAAAAAAAAAATGGTGGCGGGGGAGCCCTTAAAGGGCCAACGGCCGTGCTCGCTTCCCCAAAGTTGGTTACTGGTATCGGTTTAATTGATTTAACCCTCGTCCCGGGGTCGTATTTAGGGATCTGGCCTTCCCATTGTTTGTGCGTTGGGGCAGTTTACCTACCGCGTATAAAACCGTTAGTTGCGAAGAATTAAGAGCTTCGGAAAGGAATGACCCTACTGTTGACGAACCTTGCAAGCTAAAGGACAATGCTTTGCGTATCTGCACGTAGAGTGTTCGGACTCTTAACAGACCGCGTACAGCCGATGAATTAGCAGAGGCCCTAGAGTGCCATAAAGCAGACCTTACAATCATCCAAGAAGTGCCCAAAAGGAGTATGAAAAAACTGTGACATCTACTACGGTGACAGGGCTTATTCGTATGCGGATTTGTTGTACGCGGCAGATTTAGGCAAGAAGTCTTGAGCTTTCGACACGTGAGAGAGTATCTTATGACAATCCGCATTGAGGCTAAATTCGCCAACATTAGCCTAATATGAGCTCATGCCCCCCACTGAAGACAAAGACGACGCTACCAAGGAATATTTGTACGAGCTCCTCGACCAGACATGAGCAATGCCCTAAGTATGACGTTTAAATCGTGCTATGTGATCGACCACCGATTTATCGATTTAAAGGCCGCATATGACAGCTTTTATAGAGACGATCGATATAGAGCCATGTTTAGTTTTGGTCGGTAATGAGCTCACCGAGACCCTCGATGTCAAAAATAGATTTAGACAAAGTGGTGCGCTGCCTTGTGGTTTCTTCACTATCATACATTAAAGAATTATGCGAAACTCTCAAGCCAACACCGAAGGCACGATCTTTCAAAAGTCTGGACAAGTACGCCGACGGTATCGACATAATTGGCAGAACAGAGCGGGTTGTCACTGGTGCATTCGCTGGTAACTGCCAAAATGGATTTAGCTGTAAATAAGGGCAAAACCAAGTATGTACATATGTATATGTTCTCATTAAGAAGGGGCACATAACATCGGCGAATTGGAACGAACGTCACATTTGACAGCTATAAGTTCGAGGTAGTAAGGGACTTTGTCTACCTTGGCTCTGCTATAAATGCTACTCAATCGAGTAGTAAAGCCCTATAGCGTACGCCGACGGTATCGACATAATTGGCAGAACAGAGCGGGTTGTCACTGGTGCATTCGCTGATAACGGCCAAAATGGATTTAGCTGTAAATGAGGGCAAAACCAAGTATGTACATATGTATATGTTCTCATTAAGAAGGGGCACATAGCATCGGCGAATTGGAACGAACGTCACATTTGACAGCTATAAGTTCGAGGTAGTAAGGGACTTTGTCTACCTTGGCCCTGCTATAAATGCTACTCAATCGAGTAGTAAAGCCCTATCTCAAACAACTAAGGAGATTCTAAACAAAGCCTTAATTGGCTTTGGTGGGGATGATCGAACGATGAAATTTATGAGCTGTACAGCGACATTGACTTAGTCAAAAAAACTATGCATCAGCCGATTGAGATGGCTAGGACATGTTGAGTGAATGGACAGCAATGCGCAAGTGGAGGCAGTTAGCTAATAACCGGGCTAACTGGAGAGGCTTGTTGGTTGACGCCCAGGGACCTTCAGTTTAAATCTATACCCGAAAGGCAAATTGAGAAGCTTTCTCAATAATAATGATCCAATGCGTCAAGAGCAAATACAAAAATATAATCATACCCTTAATTGGTTATAAATTTTTGAATAAACTCTTCTTCCTTTGCTAACTCAATTTCAATTTTACAGATAAGGTCGGCTTAAGTAGGATTTGGCGGCTAAATAAAAAAGGTTTCATTTAGTATCATCAAGGTTAAGTCTTCTTTCTTCATTTATTTATTTATTTCATCTGCCTTAAATAACAGCTTATCTGCTCCACCAAATTTAATTTGCGATACCTCGGAATGAAAATATTGTATTATGTGGAGTCATGATTTTCAATTACGGTTGCGATGGCTAGTTTAAAAGGCAAACTCGTTCAGTGTAGTGATTTTTGAATGAATCAACTAAATTGAAAGTCGGTCTCTTAATAAGGCCATACCTACTACGGGGACAACATTCTACTCTAGAAATTATAAAATCCAACTTTTCACCTTACACAAAGTTTAATCCATTGACATAGGAAAATCCCAGCTTACATTTTTATCTATAACAAGCACACTATTCCCTTGTTTCTTATCGTGCTCCAGTTAATCATACAGACGTCTAATCAAGTCTAGTGCCACCTATACATTGACAGAGTCTTTTCAACTTGTGCCGACTATCGTCATTATAGAAGTCATAACTTGGAAAATCCACAATTTTTTCTCTTTTTTTTTTACTTTTTTTGGATTGCACCAAAAAAGTATGCCAATCCTCGTAGCACTCGACTGGAGTAGATAACCGTTTTATTCCTACGAGAGGGCTTTTACGATTCAACATCAGTATATAAACATACAGATACACTCTCGAATCGGATGGTGGTGTTTTTGTATAAAGACATATTTGCTTAACCGTCGGAATTTGCACGTGACATTTAGAAAGCTTTCCAAGCAACCCCCATAAAAAGTAAACTTAAGCAAATAGAGCCATTCCTCAGGATAGGCTGAATGGAATATTATAGCTTCAGACTTTCCATTACACTTGTCGTATGGCTGAGTTCATCGTCCAAAGAAATTCCGCGCAGAAGCACAAAATATTCGTAAGCTTTTCGTTGACAAGCTCATTCCCAGGACCTCGATTCTGGAAGAGCATTCTCTTTTAGTTCGAACAAGGCCGTGAACTGTGAAGTAGTTCGGACAGAATTTTCGCTAAATAGAAATTGTTAAATACTTTTCAAACAACTAAGCCCACCACAAAAACATTTCAATTTGTAGGATGCATGTCAAAGTGTAGTGAATACTCCTGACAGAACTTTGACATAAAATTGGACAACACGAATCGCCAAATTAAAGAAGTAGTTTGTACTGTTCGTTCAGAACTCGGTTCGGGACTATCGCGCGGATAAGTCGTCGCGTTCGGCAGATATTTTTCTCGAATAAAACTTAAGGTTATATAAATCAGGCTACAGTAATCCTACAATCGTTGGAGGAAAAAAAATTGTGTTGTGAAATATACCTACAAAATACAGGGGTTACTACGGAAATAAATTAAGTTTCCATCGTCCTAACGTTCTACCAAAATCGATGCGCGTACGTGATTGTGTCATGTGAATTTAGTGAAAAAAAAAAGAAATTGCCTTAATAGCACACAAAGTGAAAATTCGCGAAAAAAGAAATCGTGTTGAGAAACCAACTTTTGATTATACCAAAGGATACTCTGACCAGGATCTCATCTACCCGCAGCGACAGCGACGTTTTGTCTTTGGATATCTACATGCGAATACATATGCTCTAAACGTCAAAATTGGAATCGGAATGACGTAAGGAAAATGATTTCGCTTTGTGTTGTTGAAAATAAATATTAAATTCTCAAGTCAGAGTGTAAGGCTCTTTACTGAAACTCTGCTCTTTGTTACCGAATTAATGTTTGTCATTTCCATGAATTCTTCTTCCATTTTAAATGTTCTTGATTTTTGACTACCTGGCTGACGAAAGGAAAAGCGGGGGTGTAAACACAAATAAATTCACATACTGGAAGGACGAAGCTTTTACTTCGTTTATGCCTTGTTTTTGTGTTTTGTTTTCTTCCATAAAATAATTGGTTTTTATTACGCTTAAATTGAGAGTGTGTGTGCGGAATTTGTAGGTCGTTTCGCAATCGAGAGGAATTACGTACTCGACAATATGGGGTTGCGAGGGATGTAACATCAGCCTTAAATATGCAATATTTAACCAGATTCATTTGAATTTCTGGCCCGGCAAATAGGGCTTTTATGTAAATGAAAAAGTTTACTCCTGACCAGCAATTGGTAGTGCTGAAGTAAATTCAATTGAAAGGTTAAATGATGTAAAGTATAGGTACCTATGATCTTGTTGCAAAAAGCAATAAATTATTTAAATTGCATGCGCTTTTGTGAGATTGTTGTTTTCGTGAAATGCTGTGAGTACCATTGTGTGGTTACAAATACACACAAGTACATGACCGGAGCGTAAATTATCACCGTACGTAAACAGTGACTTTCATCTGGAGTATGAATCCTGCTTATTGTAGATTCAAGTGGAGAGCACAATTTTGAAACTCGATTTTTTATCAACTTCTATCAATAATCCCTAAATACAATCTTTTTGAATATATATGCAGCTAGTATGCCCCATAAGCAACAGTACTGGTCGCTAAATTCTAACGTTAGAAATATTTAAATAAAATTTCGATTTTATTGTTATTACTAGCTTAAACCCCGCCCGCTTCGTCAGGCATAGTAATAATTATAATAATAATTCGATTCTCATTATACATACACATATGTGTAAATGACATCTATCTACCGTTTTGTTACCGTTAGCTAACAATTCCAAATGTAGCCAAACGATTTGTTCGAATGTGTTGTCTTTTCGATGTTGACTAAAAACTTATTAATAAAAAATCAAAAACACAAAATGACAAAAAACTCTAGCACGTGCGATGATGAAAAAATTCCAAAAAACTCAGTTCCGTGAAACAAACAAAATCAATTCACTTTGTCAAAATCACAAATGATCCTCTTATTTTGTAATTTTTTGCCGTCACTTTTGTACCGTAATTTGAAAATTACGGGCGGATGAGGGAAACATACACACTTTGCCATTTAGTTTTATATATATGCATACATAGATTATTATTTCCGAAATGTCCTTCATTTGCGTGCTTACACTTTGATAATTATAAGAACACAAATGTCAAATAATTTTGTGATTCCTTAGGAAAGCTTCTTGTCAAATTACATTAAAATTTAAAAAACACGTGAGAAACATCTCAAACTTTCAAAAGTGTTGAATATATGTATGTATAAGACAATCTCAATTTCATGTGATAGAAATATACATAGTTCGAAAATTTGGAACTGTTTTCATAATTTACTGACTTTGATGAAATTTTCACTGTGCGTTTTTTTTATCTCTAGCGCTATCTACACCTAATCTTTTTTTCGATCATTATTTTATTGAATTAGGGCGTCATATTTGTTTTAAATTTATCCTTTTTTCTGCATCTTTACTCCCAGTCAAGGCCGTAACAAGTGCACTTTTTTTAAAACTAGAACAGAGCAGTAAGTAGGTAACACGATTTTGTGTCAAGAGCTTCTAGTAAAATATAAATCCAAACAAAAATAAGCCAATTCGGCCACAGTGCAGTAATTTCCCATTTATCTAAATGCCTAAAGATTCAAACAATCAGAGGCACAGCGGTCAAAGAACGCCATAACAGCTTTAGGAGACTGCAGTAAAGATCTTTTTCCCAACATACATGTACATCGACTTTTAAAAATGTTGGCAACCTTACCAGTATCGACATGTACACCAGGAAGAACGTTTTCGACGATGAAACGCTTAAAAACTTTTTTTTGAAAAACTTAAAAATAAAAAGATATTTTTCAAAGATCATATCCCCCCGCGAAATATTTGTCTGGCTATGGCCTTGCTCCCAGTAGACCATACCATTTAACGTTCTTACTGACTAGGGAAGAAGTCACTATAATTAACGTTACGTTTACAGTAGATGCCTGTAGAAGGCTAACCCATTTGAACGATGAACTTATTCGGAGATATTCGTACAGCTGCTGATGAAAACAAACCTTGTAGTGTTAACTTTGTTAACAATAATCTGTTTTCCTCATCCTCAGAGCATGGGTGCACTATAATCGAAGCCTGAAAACGCATTTTTGAAAGACTTAAGCCTAGAACACTAATCTTTTTTTTTTTTTTTTGTTAGACACTAATCCTCTTCTGTGAGGCAACTTTTGAAAAAGAAGCCCGATAAATAATTTAACAGTTGTTTTAAGTAAGTATTTGAAAGTATTTATCATACTTTGTCAAACGTCCCTCTTTAAGAAAATCAAATCATGTTTAACTTTAATTGGAATTCTAACAACGAAAACGTAAAATTATTATCCAACACATTTTTTTCACTTTTAAGTAAATAATTGATTGTGAGAGGCCTCACAGGCGAGGATTAGTGTTTTAGAGTTTGGCTTCATATATTGAATTTACATTGAAAACGCATAACTGCTACTCGTAGTCTATACTAATGTTGTGTGAAGTGTTTCCAGATATTTTAAATTAATTTCCCCTTTTTTTTTTGTCGCATTTTGCCTTTTTTGCCTTTGCAATATATGTAGGTATCTACCCTTTTTTAACAAAGGAAAAAACAAATATTATTAGAAACAAACAGAAATGTGCCTTTTTAAAAGACCTTGCTTAAATTTTAATTCTAGGCAAAAACAAAAAGCAAGAAACGAAAACTTCATTCAAAATTTAAAATATTATACGAAACTAACTAAAAACTAATAAGAAATAACAAAACAAAAAATAACTTAAGGCTTAATCAAACAAATTACCACATATGAATGTAAATAACATCACAGGTATTCATTAAACGTTTTAAATAAAACGTAAATAACATCACATAATTGAGCCTCTATAAAACATACATACACATTCAGCCTGTAGTTTGTAGTCTGTAGTCTGTACTTTAAAAGGATAAGAGTATGCGTGTAATGAGGGTCGAATGCAAATGAGTATTGGATTTGATATAATTTTTATGTACATATGTATAATTTGACAAATTTGTTCATTTTTTATTGAAACATACCATCAAATCTATATTAGCAAGACCCACTTTCAACAAAAAATATCGCATCACATCGTATCAATTTTTAAATTGATCAGCATTTGGTGCGCAAACTACTAGTTTTATGAATGGGTCTTAGAGCTTCGAAGGGCCTTCAAGAAAGTTCAGTGAGTACATATGTAGTATAACCATGTCAGAACACCAGGCAGTATTATCACAAAGTTAAATGTTTACGTTTAAAGAAATTATAGGGAAATGTTGGACAATGTAAAATATTGTTGTACCCTTGAAAAGGTAGATTTGCACCCCATTGCACAATACCTTGGATGGATACACGTATACATCTCTATCATATATTAGTATGTATGTATATCTTCTTTGCAAATACAAATACTTGGCGCAACAGACGTACATATGTGGTCCAGGGCCTAGTTTATCGCGACCATTCGTGTTGTGCGTGTTATATTTTTCACACAAACGGAAGGACCTACAGTCCAACGCACTAACCACTTGAGCCACGGCCCCCACACATTATAAAATGGAAAATGTTTCCCCGTCTGTTCCATGCGATCAGTTATAACCCACAAACAACTAGCAGGTTTCGATATGATTTTGTTCACAATATCACAATACTTTCTGTGTACACTACCTTTGAACGTCAGTACGTTGCATTCGCTAAAAGTTATACAGCATGATTTTAAATGAACATCATGACAAAAATCTATCTCTTTGTACTTAGGTATATATGTACATATTACCGATAGCTTATAGTCAAAACAAAAATCAAACGGATTATGTAGTTGAGCCCTTTTTTATGGCGTTTTACATAACTCTTTTCAGGCATTGCGTTGGCATATTATCTTCCAGCTCGAGATCATTGGCATTATCCTTATCCTTCAAAAAGAAATATGGTGCCGGCGAATCGGGCGATCTGGCATTTCATACTACGTCTCGGAAGGGTGTAATGTATGTACATATAAATCTACCCGAAAGCATACATACGAGTATGTTCAGAATATCGATTGTTTCAAAGACTTTTAGTGTTATATGTAGTATAGTCTGTCTCTGCTGTAACCATATGTTGTCCAAACCCCCTGTTCTTCCATTCTTATATCCAAACACTTCTCCAGCATTTCTCTATGGTGCTGGTATCTGACGGCGATGACGTTGTCTGTGACGTCCCCCAAGAAATACGGCCAAATTCGCCTTTTTGAACTCATTTCGCAACAAACAGTATCTTTTTAGTGAAGTGCATGGCTTAATAATCCATTCATGTAAAAATGGGCTTCGTTGCTCACAATGATTGACTTGATATTTTTTTTTTCTAAGATAGTCTGGACAGTTGTTGCTGTTGGTAATCACCGAGCAGAAGCTGATCCGGCACTTGTATTTTATATGCGAACATGTGCAGGTTTTGATGCAGAATATCCCGCAGAGACTGCTGAGAAATAACAGTTTGCGTTCGATATCTAGTTGTTGGTTACATTTCGGAGCATATCACTCATACATTATGTTTGTATGTACTCTTCCCGTATGTTGAGCGAATATACGCTGCATTGACTTCGAGTTCGAAGCTGCCAGATGACGGTTTTTTATTGGGAGAATTCGACCATTTATAAAAAATTAGTATCTGTATCTGCCCAATTTATTAGTATACGCTGACTATTCCATATTTTGTTTTATACAGGATGAGTTTTAAAAGAGCTCACCTCACTAACAAAATCAACCAGAGCTTTTGATAAAGCGATGGATGCACATGACGCCTAAGGACTTCAGATCGCTAAGGTCTTTAAGGAAGGGGGACCCTAAATGGAGCATTCTTTTATGCGACAATGCTGTGCAATTACATAGAAGGTGAAGAATGGTTTCCTCCTTCTCCTCGTCTCTAAAGTTCCTGCAGAAGTCGTTGGAGAAGAGGCCAAGCCTTCTGGTATGTTGGCTTATTAGACATCTGAGGTTGGTCTTGCTAATAGCGTTCAGCTTTAGTAGATGCTTACATGTAGCTAAGAGCATACCTAGGGATTGGCTATCAGGCGGAATCCTTAGAGTAGTACCCTGTCTGGCGAGCACGTCTGCCTGTAGTTACCTGGAATGTCTCTGCATAGGTGAATTTTGAACTGCTCTGTCATCTCCATAAGAGACAGACGGCAGTTGAAAGCGGCCTTTGAGGTAAAGGAGCACGATTCCAGGGATTTGATTGCCGCTTGGCTGTCAACAAAAATGGTAATATCCCTGACAAATAGGAAATTACACTTCAGCCAGGACAGGGCTTTCTTAATCGCCATGATTTCCGCCTGAAAACGCTACAATGATCAGAGAGGCGGAACGATAATTCTAGGTTGAGCTTTTCAGAGAAAACACCACATCGGTGAAAATGTGTACCGAGCTGCCATCGATGTCCCAATCATCCCGTTCAGGGATGCTCGTACGGAAATTTCGGTCAAAACTCATTTTCGGCGGGGTGTAGTCTGTATTTTCATGTTTGAAGTTGAAGAGATCAAGGATCGAGGAGTGGTCAATGTGATGACTAGACCACTGAGAGGCGGCTTTCAGATGGATGGCCGCATAGGCAGCAATCTGTTTACCGAAGATATCTAAGGGTAGCAGGTTGATGTAAATGCATGCAGATCTTTGTACCTCATACGATCACGCCGTAGAGTAGTATAGGCCTGATAACGGACACGTACAGCCCGTGAGTGAGTTTCATACAACAGCTACTACCTATAGCCTTTTTACAGGAGTAGAGAGCTACATTGGCTTTCCTGACGCTTTCTAGTAGATTGGCTTTGCAGTTCAGTTTTCTATCCAAAATAAGACCCAGGTATTATGCGTTATCAGTGAAGGTGAGACTGGTGCCATTTATCTTTGGACGGTCTATGAGGGGAACTTTAAATTTCATCGTGAGGAGAACGAGTTCCGCTTTATGGGGATTAGCCCACAGTCCACATTTGGAGGCCCATCTGGTGAGCCGAAGGAGAGCTGATTACAGGATTTCCTTGAGAGTATCTGGGGGTTTACTGGAGATAGCAATAGCAATGTCATCGGCATAAGCGATCACTCTTTTTTTTTATAATAAAGGGGGTATGAATACCCTTATGCCGATTATTCAGGGCATGGGCAGAGGAGATACCGGTGTACGATGGCTTTGAATGTTTGAATGTTGTAGCGATGAGGAAATACAGAGCCTGGAAGATCATTCCATATACGAGTTGTTTGGCTTATGAACGAATCCCTATATTTGACAGTACGTCCGAAGTTGGGCTTGAGGGTGAACTGATGTGCACTTTTACGCGTATTGCGGGTGAAATTTTGAAGGGGAGAAATGCAAGTGGCTATTTCGGTGGAACATTTTTTGTGGAATAAGCCATAAAATAGGGAAAGACAAGAGGAATCCTAGACATTTTGCAGCATTTTTGGCGACCTCGAATATGTAATCGTTCCAACGAAGAGGGTTGTTAATACACATACCGAGAATGGCAAGTTTTTCGGTTTCTGCGATGCAAGTACCATTCATGGATAATGGTTGAGGGTCTTGGTTTCGCTTGAGAGACAGAAGACAGCACTGAGTTTTGGATGCATTAAATTCCACTCTGTAAGTTGAGCCCCATTTGATTAGGCTGTCAAGGTCGGAATTCAATGAGTTTAACATACGTTGCCGTTTCTGTTCTACGGCCGAAGAGCAAGGACGTGAGTAAGGGAACGAATATGAAAAACTGAGGGTACTGTCATCAGCAAAGGAATGGATTGGATTAGAGGTTGCAGACAAGAGATCATTTATGAAAATAAGAAAGAGAGTCGGAGACAAAACTGAGCCCTAGGGGACACCATGGTGAATATCAGACGTCCAAAACAACTAACATTGAACGCCCCGAAAGGTAATTTCTAATCCATTGAAGAAAAGACTCATCGATGCCATATGCACGCATTTTCGACAAAAGAGCCTGATGCCAAACTCTGTCAAATGCCTTTGAAATATCAAGTGCAACTATCTTTGTTTCGCCGAAGTGATGGAGAGATTGGTTCCAATTCTCAGTGAGATATGCCATCAAATCACCAGTGGGCCTGTTGATACGAAAAGCATACTGCCGGTCATTGAGAAGTTTTCGTGAATCAAGATATTTCATAAGCTGACGATTTATCAGCATTTCCACTACCTTGGAAAGAAGGGACGTAAGTGCAATTGGTCGGTAATTAGTCGAAGATGAAGATTCGCCTTTTTTAGGGACAGGCTGGACAAATGCTGTTTTCCATCTTCTCGGAAAGAGTCCAGAAGAGTAGGACAGACAGCAAAGCTTACATATTTAGTTCTCAGTTTAGTTCTCTTATATGCAAAATGACCTTTTTAAAAACGTTGGGCATGACTGTGTGACTTTGCAGCATGCACGGTTTTACTACTTTCCCCAATGTAATGCAATGGATTCCTTCTGCTTTCGAAGTTATTTTTTTAATTCAATTAATAATGCAATAGGCAAGATGTTAAGATTAGGTGAAAATACAAATAAATAAAGCGCTTTTCCAGCCGTATTCATTAGATTTCTTTAATTGCCTTTTGAGTCATGATTAACTAATCCGCAATTAAAAAGTTGATCACTGTGTTATACATAACACAATTTTAAACTAATAATAACTAATTTTGCTTTGATGAACGGTTTTGGAAACACTGTTTGAAAATTGTATTTGAATAACGTCAAAATGAATGGAAAAAAAAAGAAAGTTGTCCTTTTACCTGATGGTAGGTTGGTTCGTTTGGGAGGGTGAGGAGTGTCATCATGTAAGCCGCTGTTTGAGCCCGTTGTGTTCCCTTCTAACGGATCTGTCCGGTAAATAGAGGTAGGGGAGGATGTAATCGAAGGGTACTTTGCTTTGGGGATGGAGAGTCAGATGTGGTTCACTGTTCCGAGTAACGTCCTGTATTTCTTACGAACACCAGGATTTTTCCGAATCTGTAACGTCTAAGTCATCTAGTTTGTGTTTTTCGTGAAGAGTACCATGTCGATTTTTTCAGGGTTGACACCCAAACCGCAGTGATCCGCCCACCTTTCAGTGTGTTCAGATGTTTCCCCGTTAATTGGGATTGCGAGGTCATCTGCATATGCTTGATTGCTTCCCAGTAATTTCAGGAGTTCGTTCACTACTAGTATCCACAGCAAGGGAGAAAGGCTTCCCCCTTGAGGGGTCCCGTTCTGGACTCTAGCTTTCCTGCTTTCACCAGCTAGATCTGCTGTTATTATCCGGTTGGATAGCATGTGTTCAATGAAGTTTTTTATTACCTTCCTCTTGCTGTACCTGGAGAGGGATTCCATGACACCAGTGAACTTGATATTGTTGAAGGCTCCCTCTATCGCCAGGAAGACGCCAAGACCCGCTTCTTTATACTTTTAACTGATTCTATTGGACCTCTGCCGTTAAGAAGGATGCGGAATATCAATAGCATTTCGAGTTCTAATATGAGCATTATTTTTCGTAATTATTTAATAAAAAAAATAATTTCCATGTTGATTCAGCTATAAATGCCAAATTCGGCATTTAAGTTAGGTAATTAAGGCTTCATTAACGTTGATTAGCAACGAAAAATGTAATGAATAACGAATGATGAATCAAAGAGAAATTAAACTAAAATCAAGGTTAATTCATAGTTGATTACGCTTTATGAATAAAGCGAGAGTCCATTCCCTTATTTAATTTTTTACAATAAATGTTCTCTCTCGTCTTTTATTGATTAACTTGAACTGTAGAAATTATAGAACTTCACTCTAATTAAGTGTGACACTAACTTTAACAATAACACTTCGAAGGATACCGGTGACATGTTGTCATTTCGAGGTTTACGGCAACTTTTCCAATTCCATTTCACCTGTCTCAAAGCCATTTAATTACGTCATATTCTCCCGATTCTCTTGTGTTTCAGTGAGCGTAGAATAACGTACTCTGTGTGTGTCGTCAATTTGAACACTTAAACTAAATCGACGCTCGCGGTCGCAGCCAAGAGAAGCATTTTGATTACACAAATACAAAGAGAGAAAAGGAAAAAAAAACATTAGCTTTGGGAAATAGGATAAAGGATAACGCTCGCAATTTTCTCGAGCCATACAAAGAGTGACAACTTTTGGAAGAAATGAAATATTTCAAGTTTTAACACTGAACCATGACGTGGCACTCATGTGGTATATGTGCGAAAGTTGAGTTGAGGCTGCAAACATTTCTAATTTCGTATTCCCTTCTAGCATCCTTTTCGTTATGTTGCGAGGCAAAAACACAGAGAAGCCATTTTATCCTTGGTTGTACTGTGCACAAGGAATGAAATGTTTTGAGAATTTGCATAAAAACCATTTTCGACTGAAAATAAAACGAAAAACGACAGCAGTGGAAGTGAAATAACGATGGAGGAGCAAGCACTATCGCGCAGATAAATTCTAATTGAAGTGAGTTCGCACAGAAGTAAGGAACGCTTCGTAAATATAGATTTTGATTTGTTTCGTTAGGCCACTGCTATCACGTCACGACATCTAACTACATAAGACCCATGCAACTATCAAAGACCTACGGCATACGCGACTAGTCATTTCATGTTGTTTATATTAATGTAAAATCCAATCTCAGACGTGCGCCGTGCACGGATTTATTTATGCATTGTTCATTAGTTTGTCACAAAAGACAATTTCTATAGAAACTCCTTTTAGGGCATACAAGTAAGTTGAATCAATTCTCTTAAACATTAGTGTATATTCGCATATATGTCCATATGTATGTAATTCAATTTATTGCTGTGTTTGCTTATTGTCGGGATCATTAACCAGAAGTTCTTCGATGCGTTTGGAACTGCGGGTAGCTATATCTCCAGTTCTCCCACTCTGTTAGGTTTTCTTTCTTTAAAAGCTTAGCAACCATTCCCTTCCTTTATTAATCATCCAAATCTTTAGGTCCCCGAATCTGTTCTTTAAATGGGTGCAAAATGTCTGCAGATGATGATAATGGGGCGGGTAAATGACGCTCACAACTGGTCTCGTATACCGTTTGTAAGGACGTACTTATATTGAATTTCATTTCTTTGGACAGCTTTTTTCGCCATATGTGGTCTTGCATGGTCTTGCAAAAAACACTTTTTTTTGCTAACCAAGGAGTCAAAGAAAGGCTGCAACTCTTCCGGGTTTGATTCGAAGTCTCTGCTGTCCAAGCATTGGTGTCGGCGAGCTCGTTACTGACCAACGCAGCGAGCGTTCTCCATTGTCATCCTGCACAGCTCGTCCGCGCTTGGCAGGAAGGGCCAAACTAGATAGCGCTCTCTATAGCTCGCATCTCTATAAATACGGGGTATTGAAATCGATAAAAAGATGCTGGACTTCTTGCGTTTTCTTAAGGATCTGCCGAACTGTGAAAATTTGATCGACTTTCTTGTTCTAAAACCACACAGATAGGGGCCAATCAGGTTGCCGATGAACGGCTTCAGGCAATCACACAATCACACAGATAAGATCTTGTGAGCGATGTTCACACTGACAACTGATGCCTCTGTTATTGGTAAAGGTTAGGATGAGAGATCTCCTTTCCTATTCATCGGGCCAAGCTTACACTTGTCTGATCAAATCTTAGAAATGAGTTGGTGTATGCTCTCTACCAGCTGCTGTGAACAGCTCGTCTGGTAGGCCGTCAGGTCCAGCAGCCTTATTGGAATTAAACTGGTATTTTGCTTTCCCCATTGTTTTTGGGCAGGTACGCAGAATTTTTGACCGTATCTCAATATCTACGATGGTTTAGAGAAGCCAAAACCTTTCCGTATCTTTTGCTTGTAGAGCTCACGAGCAACCCTCGTCCTCCTTTACAGTGCCGCTTTGTATGCCTCTTGTTTAGTTTCATGTGCTTGTCCACATCCTTTGTCAAACCAGGAGTTTTTTGTGGTTGTCGGGTGAAGCTTAGTACAGCAGTTGTGGCGTTTCTGATGGGACGTTGGCCAAATGATGATGGAGTTTTTCAGAGATTTAGGGATATGCGTTCGGTGAAGATACTGGCAGTCTCTTGCGATTGCACCTTTTCCACGTTAAATCTTCTCACAGCAGTTCTTCTTTGTTATGGCGCTTGAAATATCCGCCTTTGAACTTTGGCTGCAACAAAGTAGTGCTCCGAGTTGATGATGGTCGCTCAGAACTTTCCGACATGTTGTTCGTCGATCCAAAAAATGTAACACATATATGCTAAACTTTAGAGAAATAACAAACATTAGTAAATCAAGCATCTTCTCTTCTCGTCAGCTTACAAGAATATGTTTCAATCACATCTTATGGCTTCCTGATTGTCAACAACGAATTAAATTGCATGTATAGGAAAACGACGTAAGTATCCTTTTCACCTTGTACTTGCAAGTAAGCACGTAAGCATATATGTACATACATGTATGAAGGCATACATACAGGGTGTCCCAGTTAAGAGGTATAATCCTTAAACTGGAGATTCCTGAAATTCTTGCCAACAAAAGTTATGCAGCCACAAAAAACTTATGGTTCTTAAAGTCAAAATTATGAAAATTTGTTGTTTAAATTTTTTACTTAAAATGCATTTTTCTCAAAACTTTTACTAAGCAAACAACTTTTTTTTACAAAACTTTTATCTTTGACTAATTTTCTAAAATTGATGTTAAATAAGTTTTCACCTACGATTAACGGAAATTGTAGTAAAAGCCATTTATGTCAGACAAAAATGGCCAAAAAGATTAAGAAAAAGCACATCAACCACTTTGTCACAGTAGCAGAAGTGTAACTTCGTTGCTTAATGCAGCATTTGATCTAAAACCCATGTATTTCTTAATTGTTGACCATTTTTATTGGTAATATATTAGTGGGAACCATGGCTCAAAGTTTTTTCACGGTGCCACCACTCGCGAATGCCTAAAAAACGTTCGGGAGTAAAAACTGTCATGAGAAAGCTTCTTATTTTTTTTTAAAAAGAAAAAAATCCTTTCGGATATATCATAGGCCATGGACCACATACAGTCTCCTGCGCCAAATATTTGTTTATTTTTATGTACTTTATACGTATGTGTGAGATATCGAGTTATACACATTGACTACTTTGAGCAGCACCCGTAGACCCTCATCGTCTTGCGGCAGCCTTTCAACTCTTTCGTTGTGGTAGGCTGTCTTTGGGAATCATTGATGCAGACGGAAACAACATCCGCAGGATATTGATGAAAGGAGATTATCTAATAACATTTCCAAAACATCAATCAAAGTGGTGAGAGGTCAAGTACGCTGTCGAAACTTCTGAAACTTTTTATGTTTTGAATAAGGAAGTTAAAAAAATCACTGTCGTATGATTTTAGAGATTTGGTTATACAATTTTTATTAAATCGCACCCTTTAAAAACAGAACGCTAAAACATGAGTTATGAATGGGCAAATGAAAATACAAGTACTATGTACATATATTATCATTTATTAATATTTAAATATTTATTACTTATCATTATGAGGAGTGATTTAATAATGTACGCGGGTGGATTGAAAAGTTTAAGCGAAAATAGTTTTAATTTTAAATATGAATGATATACGAAGTTTCATTCCTGTGCTAAATTTAGTTCGATTTAAACACGTGCTTAAGTAAAGCAAATTTAACATATTGATGTTAGAAAGTAGCTGCTTAAACAAATTTTACCCCAAAGCAGATCCATGAAGATATGGCGGCAATTCTAGAGGAATCTGCCCCATCAAAAACATTAATTAAAAATGGGAAGTCGAATAAACGTGGACGAGATAGCATTGAGGACGACCCATGCTGCGAAAGACCATCAACTTACAACTGGAGAAAAAAATACATTATGTGATCTGATCATGCAGATTAAAGATAAAGGAGAAAGCTAAGGTCGTCAATATCTCGTGGTGGATTACCTTTCAAAAAGTTGAACAATTAATTCATGTCAAATATGTATGTTGAAAATAAAAGCTTTGTATCCACGAACATACCCTCAAATAGACAGACAGAAAGACAGAGATAGCTGAAGAAAACAATACATAATACTGGTATATATCTTGCGTCCTAAGTTCGCTAGATTCTGACCTTATTTTCGATGCGATTTAACGAAATCACGGAATTCAAGACGGTAATAAAACGTGGTTGTCGATATCGTCTTACAGTCATACCAGTGACCGGCAAGGTGTTAATACAAAACCTTCACCAGTGTCCGGTATCAACTGCTTCATCTTTCGATTTTAGTTACAGTAAACACCCTGTATTTGCAACCTAAAAATCTTTAAAAATCAGTAGTCCCGTCACTTACACACGATTTTATTTAACAACACAAATGGGTACTCTCCACAAATGCAATTCCATACATGTGTACCGAGTTCGATACAGTTCAGTACCTTGAACAATTTGGAGCTAAAAAACTATAAGTAAATTGCTTAGTTTATCGATCTGGGGCTTGTCGTTTCAAACTTCAGGGATTGGAATGAAAAATTCGCTTAGTAGAACGTTTTTTTTTATTTGCTCAACGTAGAGAGTTAGATTCTCAACGTAGAGAATGATTCTTCTCTGAAAATATTTTGTGAACTTTTCTGCTCGTAGTAAAACAATTCCGGCACATATTTGCGTACATAAACACTGTTCGGAAAAAATGTACTTTTAAAACAAGTTTAAGTTTACATCCATCACTATTCACTAATATTTTCCTTCATTAAAGATTTATGCACCCGCTTTCCCGAAATATCCTTAAAACTAGTAGATGGTTTTAGTGAGTCAGCTTCCAGTATCTTTCGCATTAGAACATGATGAAGTATATGTTAGCAATTTCGTGAATCTAATCTGATTACGATAAGTAGTCTGTATCATTTTATTTCAAGACTTAACTGCCGAAGCATATTCATGAACTCAGTACTTGCCGTTGTGTTTGAGGCAAGGAGTGCGCATGCGTAATGTGGGAGACAGATTGCTGGAATTGATACCATGGTATGAATACCATGAATACCCCTGACAGACTGCATTTCGTAGCATATGTTGATTTTTGCGTTACGTGGTATACTTTGACATTTATGTTGCGCCTCCTCCAGCTCCTTGCACATTTTTTGGAACACTCCAATATTACGTCTTGCTCCTCGCAGCTCACCTAAATATATAATTCCTCCAAACTTCTATTACTTTCATTGTTTCCAATGCTGATACAATTGGCCCATTTTCAAAACATTTTTTGCTGTGATTGCTTGCATTTGAATTGTCAAAGAAGCTATGAAGAACCACCAACAGAAAGAAAGTGGCGCTGCAATCAATAAGATGGTGGTATACCACCAAAAATTTGCGAATCTCAATACTAGGTATTATTCATGGTATACTAGCCTTTTACGTGGTATTGCAGTGACAGACAAGTGGTATAGAACATAGTATTGCTATACCATGGTATCAATACCAGCAGTCTGTCTCCCACATAAGTTTAACTAACATTTACATTTGACTTAGAGATTCAAAATGATAAACCAAACAAAATATTGCATAATTGCGTTCTTAGAAATCAGTAAGAATATTATAAATGCATATGTACATCGCACAATTCGACAAGTAGGGCATATCCAACAAAAAAAAACTGCCAGTGGCGCATTTTGTTTTTGACACCTCTCTAAAAATTGAAAAACTCGGCGGCTATGACTATAGATAAATCTTTTATCTGCCACAGACAAAGTCGTAGGTATGCTCGTGTTATATTTATTTACGGGTTTTATGTGTATCACTCGACACAGTTATATTATTGATCGCATACGAGATGACCCTCACACAGTTTCTACCATGTTCCCAATATAGATTTTGTGTCTTTGCAAGTCTACTTGACACAAATAGAAAACATGCTTTGCGGTCTATTTGATAATAATTGAAGGCATTATTGGAAGCACATACACATATCGTAAGCCATTGAGAGTTCAGGTTGATAGTCACCCCTTATTATCTAAGTGCATGTTAACAAGATTTCGATTGATATCATATTATCTAAATAGATTGAAATTTAATCATGCATGCTTTGAGTTTTATAGCAAGTTAAATGACCGGTATATTTTTTATTTACTAAATCTATCGAAGAATAAGCTCCAGGCAGACTGAAGTTATCATACAAAAAAAAGCAGCACGAAATAGGTAATAGACGAAGGGGAAATCTTCAAAGATACTGATGATCCGAGTAATCAGTATGGCGGATTTTTACTGACTAAAACCGCCTCCCTCATAATTGCGATAAGCAATTTTTTTATAATGTAATCAGTAGAGTTTTTGCCGTTTCAAGAGTTCCGCCCATCGACATCTCTCGACAGATGATAGTAATGAATGAAATACATAAGTACTTATTTTCCTGCTTACGTACTTTCCAACGCTAGGTAGATGTCCAGGTTCCTACATATATATTTATTACTAAATGGGTGGTCTGATTGACCTAAACCAATTCAAATAGCTTTGTCCTTCGTACTATGTTTCCGTTGTCCAATGTCGTACTACTTCAGCGTTTGTGTGCAGTAAAAGCCTTGATTCGTGCTTTCGTGCATTTTTCCCAACTTCATCTGTGACGAATTCCACTCCAAAAATTTTAATTCAATATTTACCATTATACTGAGTGTAACTATAAATTTAGGTAGGCATTATAAAAACCAATAAGCACGATGCAATATATGTATGTATTTAGGTTCATTGAGGGTTTTAATCACGGCTGTAATTTTTTTGTTGCTAGGTATCTAGTACGCATGCGGGAAATCATTGCTTCTAAATGACAGCACTGTTGCGAAGTATTTCCCCCGTATTCTGAGCTGATCCCCATCCTATATAAGTAAGAAAGCGTTTAAATTTTTGACGGGGTATTGCTAGGAGTTACATCCTCCGATGTTCTACTTGGTAATAGCATAAACAGTCCTACCGTCGGACTGATTTGCTATATCTCTAGCATGTTCAGCTAAAGCGTTCATATCGTTTCGCTTGTTACGTCTGATACTAAGTTGTTGTTCCTTTCTTTTCACACAGAATTAGGCTTCCAGTTCAGATGTCTCTACTGCAGACTTCTCCGCTGCTGCAATCCGCCATGTGCTTACGGATAAACCTCCGTGCTCCGTTAGCAAAAATACTTCCACAGATCTCTAGTGGTCATCCACTTTTGTGTGCTCAGAACTGCTGGTTGTTTTCGCTTCCACGTACACGGCTGGAGTACGAAAGCGAATTTAAGGCACCCTAAGTTTGGTGGTTCCGTTTCATTCTGATATCGGCTTCACTACTGTTTCGGACGTTAGAAAGATAAATTGTAAGGCGTAGATTTATCGCCAAATTTAAACCCTGTCGAATTTTTCTAAGCAGCGTCGTGTAAACCGGTGGAGCTATTGAGTGCTCTCATAGCAAGCACATGGGAAAATGAGCATTTTTCAGGGAATGATAGTCAAATTCTTGAAGAAGTACATACTGGTCACTGGAACCGTTCGAAGAACAGATATATTTTCTCTTGATATCGAACAAGCAGGCTTCTGCTCAAGATCCGCTTTCATCGACCAGATGAACACCTTTCGTATAGTGAGTTTTTTTTATATAATTTGCAAGCACCTAAGGGGTTATGAATACTTTTTAACCTTTCACACACAGTGCGGGCGTTGAAAGGATAGATAGAGAGAGAGAGAAAGAGATTGGTGAAGTGGTGTGAAACTCAGTTGTTTTAGATTTCACATTAGCTCCAAGGGCGGTTGCCAGATAACTGAGCAGATTTGTTTGTTCTCATTTACTTCTTTTTGCCTTCGCTTCTGATTCACAGAATTTTTTCCAGTCCACCAGATGCCATAAGCATATCAATCATCCAACAGAGCGAACAATTTTTTCAGCAATATGAAAAACCTACTGCCAGTGTTATGTCATCACAGTAGTTTTGTCATAAGCTTCCGCAATTGATCGGACTGCATCTTTTCATCTAATGGGTTTGAACTGTGAACCATCAGCTCGACAAACGATGACGCTATCACTACACCATTGCCACCCCTTATTCGTCGAATATAATGTAGGCTTTAAGACTTTCGACAGCGTGAACGAACTGTGAGCTCATTTGGTAAGCTTTTCATAGGCTAGGCATTCTGTTCTGGAAAAATTCATATCAATTAAAAAGGGTCCATAAGAAGGTGAAGACTATCGTATTGTTTATAACTGTTAGCTGTCAGATGCTTTTGAAATCCGAAATGGAGTGCCACAGGTTTGCATTTTATTACAGCTGGTCTTCCTATTAATAAATGAGTCATATTATCCGCGCAGCATTATGACAATGACATCGTACTTTAAACACTTGGATGACACTGATGATGTCGGTTTGCTTTCATATATAGTTAAGGACCTTGTATGTACATTGGTACGTAAAATGGTCCACAATATAAAAGACTAGAAAACAGAACAGAGTTAAGAATAAATGAAAACAAATCAATAGTCCTTAGCTTCACAAATGCATTCCCCCAACTTAAAATTTCTTAATAGAATGTTGCGGATGTTGTTAGCTTTCTTTATCTAGGAAGCAACGTCTCGACTAAAGGTAGCACCGAACTTGTTGATGGCAGCAGAATCGAGAAAGCAAAGGCAAGGTTCGGTGTGCTATATAATGTCTGGAAAAGCGCTGTGGCCTATGGAGTATTATGAAAATACGGTGTTTTTACCAATATGAGTGAAAAGGTTTCCTAAACACTAAGGAGTTATTTAAAAAAAACGTTTGTACATACATATATGGTACAAAATACTAAAACACTGTCCGAAACTCGAAATTTGCATATAGACATGCCCACTTTTAAAGGGCCACTTTTTTAAAAATCAATAGAAAATAAATTTAGATTTTTCAATGACGAAGGGACTATAGTTCTCCCATGCTACTTCTGAGGAAGGTCACAAACTAGATTTTCAAGAAATCTCTCCTTAAATTGATGATCATACCAAAAACGGCGAAATCTTGGATGTTGCGTTGAGCGGACTGATGTTTCAGTAGCTAGAATAGTTTAAAGAGTTACATTTAGTCCCCTGGATGAGATCATGAGATCATGAGATGCACGGCTCCCAAAAACGCGATATCGAAGCAAAGCACTATGGATAGATACATATTTGAAAGATATAGATCAATTGAACTTTGTAGAACAACAGCTATAAAAATATTATTGGTTACAATTTCTCGTACATAATGCAGTGTTGGGGCTAGTTTCTATTTCACCGACCTTCGTGGTTACCTTGATTACATGCCATTTGTCTTCTTTTTTACTTTCCTTAATTGTCAATATTGACTAAATAAAATAATTTAACTAAGAAAAATTCAAATGAAATGAAAAGTCAAGCTCTATGTAATTCAGGAGTTTCTTTCCATTTCGTTTTTTGTTAATCCCACCGCTTCATCCTGATTTTTTTACTAGGCACAATATTGGATGGGTTCTGCGACGATAACGATACAATTTCATCATGAGAAATTCCTTCTCCCTTAGGGCTTTACGTTTTTATTGTTTCCTGAAAGTTTAATAAATGTTCCAGCTTGGCAACCGGAAGACTTCAGGTAAATAGCGGCTTTGTAAAAAAAAACGCGGGTATCCCCTTATTTATGTCCTAGTAACATGCTGTTTCCCATGAAAATTCTTAATTAAGGGAAATGCTTTGAATCTCTATCTCATTTTGCAATCCAAATGAAAAGAAAAGGAAAAAGCAGCAAAAAAGAGAGAAAAATAATACAATATACGAAATAAAAATTAGTTTCTCAGTAGTGGAGGTGAAAAAACTTTCAGATATTTGTTGCCCCGCGCGCCGTACAAATATGCACAATAATTTCAGTATACAATGGAGTAGCGACTGTCGTGCCATCCACTTTGTGCATATTCGTGGACTTTGATCACGCTGCAAGGGTTAACAAAAACAGAATCCTTTGTCAGATTCATTGCCGAGGCAAGTAGTTTTGTATGTACTCAAGCTAACTAACCCGATACAAAGCGGAAAGACAAACCCTCCGTTGCTAGCTCTATCCTCTGTGAGCCGAACCGTGAGACTTACGATAACTGTCCACATTCTGGATGTGGTAAAAGTTATAACGTTCAACCCACATTCACCGGTGGGATGTCCGGATAGCTAACACGCATTCGTTGCACTTGAATAAAAAAATAAGAATAAGAAAACACCTCTCCAGGACCGAATGCAGCCGGAATATTACCTATTTTAGTGTTCTACACCTCCCACAAGTTTCTAGTCTTCCAATGGGTTCTCTATTAATACAGCGTACTTTCTGTGTCTCTTTTCTTGCAGTTCTGCACTTGGGTTCCTAGCGTAGAATCACCGTTGGAACGAGAAAGAAGGAGAAAAAGGACGAAAGATAGGATTGCTGTTGGTACATAAATACGATTCATAGAATGCACATACGCTATGGTGAGCGCTGTATACGTATTCAGCGAGCAGTATTGTGGAGTGGCCGTGTAACTTTTTAATGACAAAAATGCGGTTACCTAGTGGTGGAGCAGAGGATTACAGGCAAAAGTAAAAGGGTGGAGAGCTTTGAGGACGCGTTCCGCTGTGCAATTGGGCTGCTGTAGAGCTCTCGCATTCAAACCGTCACTGGGGCACGAACGGTTTAATTACTGGAGCGTTAAGGATTCATCTGGAAAAGAGGTAAGCTCATTCGTACTTTCGGTGTCATAGGGTCGAGTGGATTTAACTACGGAGATTAATTTCATCAGCTAAGAACTGATGAACTGTTGGCGGGTTTGTGGGGTATTTTTTTTTTAATTATTGTCACCAGTGGATTTTATATTCTTGCAATAATTTAAGGTAATAAGTACAATTCAATGTTTGTATACAGAAACGCCCATTTTGTGGATCCTTTCGAAATGCGATTTTAATCAAAGTGAACAACGTTCACTACATTAAGGTCAAACTGAGCAAAGTTTATTGGTATGCATAAAAGCATATGGTCTTATGCGGAAACGGAATCCAAATTGAATCCACATATGTATGTACCTTCTTTTTTTTCTGTCCAATAACATTAAAATTCTGAACTTAAAGATGCGAAATGCAACCGAAACAAAAAATCAATTTTAATTTTTGTATTTTTAGGATCAAGTCATTTAAGATTCTATAAAGAGAAGGGATTAGATGACCTCCTTATTCGTGGAGGTTACTGGTATATCCTTCATTCCTCTAACGATTTCGCGAGGTGTACTTATGGCTGTACATACATATATAGATAATACATCGCCACTCATCCGGTGTGTCGTTTCGTTGAGCTATCCTTGGTTTATTTGTGCTTTTGTTACTTCTTTTTGGTAGTTTTAGTTCGCAAGGATTTACCCAGTACATATAATATCTGATCACGTTCAACTACAACGTGTTGTATACAGCACAAGATAGATGTGGGTCCGCTAGAAAGGAAATTTACGTAAAATTGTTGAGAACCTTATACTATATGAAATTACCATTAGTACTTCGCTCTTACATGTGAGACAATACCCCAATGTAAGATAAGGGGTTTTCCCTGAATTTGTCAACTACTTCTATAAACAATATTCTGATGAATTTACTTAAATTATTCAATTTGATATTCATGGTATAACAAGAAAATAATTCCGAACAGATTTAACAAAAGTGTCCCTGAAGTTTTAATAATCCGCATTCCTGCACACTGACCCCCATTTTAAAAAAGCGTTGCTTACCATGCTTTATTGTTGAAATATATAAAGGGTTTTTTTTTCAGGTGGATGGAAACTCTTTTTAAGAACACCTACAAATTAGTTCGAAAAAATGCTGTTTATCCAGTATTAATATTTAAGGGGGCCTATGTGCTATAATATAGCGCATTTTTCAGGCTAATTGTCAACAACATTTTCAAGCATCCGCGGCCATATTTGGACATAATCGACGCTGACCTAGTCCAAAGGCAAAAATTTCCGTCGTAAAATTTTCCCGTAAATAAATCGATTCTTATGTATAGCAGTTTGACATGCGGCACCAATTTATTGGAACCACATCACCACATCAATTACATATGTAAATGCTATATCGGGAAACTAGAAATTGGTTATGATCTTTCTTTAACGGTTGCAATTCACTATAACGCGCTGGTCTTTACTTCATTATTGAAGAAGTATACATATGCAGATGCGAATTCTCAGCTGAACTTGAGTTTCTTTTCTTTTTTATATCTTCTTGTAATTTTTCGATATTTTTATCTCATTTGAAGTTTTTATCGATGGTAGCTTGTTGGTGTTAGTGGATATTTATTTTTTCGTAATTGCTTACTTATATTTGAATGCTTCAATAAGACTCTCGAATATGCACACAATGAGTTTTAAATGCATTTAAGAATTTAAAACTAATCCCATGTCATATATACATATATAACACCACTTAAGTGAATCATCGAATTCTTCTTGCATTATTTTGTTTGCAATTTCCAGATACTTTTGTCGCGTCGCCGGCATATGTATGCGAATGCGGTGCCATTTTGAAATACATAGAGAAGTTCATTGTATTGAAATAAAAAGAACTGGTCCGAACTTCGATCTTTGCGGAACGCCGTTTCTTATCTCTTTTTTATCACTGCAGTTATCTTCACTTGTAACGTAGGAATTTCTGCAGACATTCTGCAAGTGATCTTCTTACACCTGCTCAACTGACAACTTCCAAAGGTCTGTTTATGATTTAAAATTTCAAAAGCTCTGTTCAAGTTCAAAAAGACGACAAGTATATGGTATTTCTTATTAAAATTTCAAACGGAAGCTGCCAAAATGGCATATAAGGAAGAGAAAAACCAAGTACATTATATGCTGTCAACAAGAAGGGACACACAACATCGACAAATCGGAAAGAACATCACAGTCGACAGCTATAACTTCAAGGTTGTAAGTCACTTTGTCTACCTTGGGTTTGCTATGAATTCACATCAGCAGAAATCGAATGAAGTATAACTTTTGTCAATCTTGTTTCTTTGGACTGGGAAGGCCTGCAAATTCTTCGAATCTAAACCGGAGGGACAACGCAGTAGAGGACGACCTCACATAAGGTGACACGAACAAGTAGAAGGGGACGTCAACCAACTTGGAGTGCGCAACTGGAGGCAGTTACCCAGGATCGGACTAACTGGAGAGGCCCGTTGGTTGATGCCCAGGTTTATCCCGAACTGTAGCGCCACCTAAGTAAGTAAGTAAGTAGAGAAAGCAATTGAGTAGTGAGGCTTTATGGCGCTAAAGCTGACTCTGTCGAAAGCGAATGAAGATATCCTCGGTCGTTTCGAGAGAAGAATTCTTCGTAAAATTTGTCGTAAGATATTTCAACACCCGTTTCCTTTTCTACTTGTTCTCAGTACTGTGTGAGTTCTCCCCACTCCAAATGTGACACTTTTGCTTGTTAACGTAAAAAAAAAGTAATACAAATACTTGGCACAATAGACCGTTCGTTTGTTTGCACAACATGAATGGTCACGAGAAGCTAGGTACTGAACCACATACGGTCTGTTGCGCCAAGAATTTGTATTTTATTTTTTTGAGTCTTCTGCTCAGTAACCACTGAGCCACGGCGACCTACTACCTTCATCTTCAGCCTCATCATGAACACAATTTTAACGAACTTAAGACTGACTTTAAATATAAATTCTCACATTCCCAAAGCGTTGCTGTGGTGTTAATCTTGCTGCGATAATTTACTAACCTGAACCGAACAGAAATGTCACTTAGAGTTGAAAGATACGAGTAGTTTGACAAATATTTCTTTTGAAAAATTCCTCAAAAAACCACTCTTTATACATACATATGTATAAAAACGCATGCGTCTTTGTTTGCTAAAAAAATATACATATGAATATTTTACCTGTGTATGTATAGTATACATTATACAACTCTGTACTATATATATTTGTATGTAATACCTACTATTGTATGTTCACCCCGTGTTTATGTGCTGCTCCTGTCAAAGAAGAAATAATTTCAACCAACAAACAAATCAATTCCCAATATCTCACCTAGGCCAAGACTTCAAAGAAAGTCCGAGATAATAAATGTACCCGTTTTCTAAAGGATGAATCGTGAAAAGGAGCAAGTGCCCAAATTCCTTCGCACACTTTCACACAGGCTTATGAAACTAATGGCAGCAGTACAAGTGTGAAAGGACAAACATAAATCATCCGATTGAGCTGAGAGGGAAATTTGCCAACTTGGTAGTAGGTCGTTGCTTGTTAGACACTCTTCTTGTGTTGACGGCTGTTATCAATCATCTCGGGTGAAAATAGTTCTACACCAGAGTATTTGCTTACTGGAACGAGGACAGATTTAATAGTTTGTATTTGGACTCTTTTGAATCCAAAACATGTAGGTCAAGCATAAAGCAGAAGGCGATGTATTATCGTTGTATTCCCGGTTGAAATCTTACGATTTGGCACAGCTTTAAACGTGTTTAGGAACTGTTAATATTTACGAGTGTAACCATTCGCAATGGAATTGAAGAAAATGTCGACCTTTTAAATTCGATACGTGCAAAAGAATAATCAATTGTTGTCGGTCCCATTCCTCATCCGAATTCATTCCATTTCATAGGTCTCCTTTTATATTCCTCCTCATCCTGTTTTTAGCCTCGTCTCATTCGTAAACAAATCCAAATTTACATCCGGCTATGCGCAAATCCCATATTAGACGGCTTGTGCGTTTGACCCATGGCAAGGTAGAGGTAACAAATTTTCACCCCACTTTTTCATTCAAACTTGAGGAATTAGAAATTTCAGGGATTTCCGAGGATAACGTTGGAATTGGATTCCTAATCTGAAAAGGTTTCCAACGAAAGTTGAGCGAACTTAAATATATAATGCCAATAGAGATGGTATCGTCAGCGGAGACGGAAGCCAAGGGGGGTTGTTATACTTTCTACATTATTTTTGGGGAATTTTCTTTTTTTTAGAGGCCATCCGAAAAGTTTTGTATGTTTGATTTTCGTTGTAATCAAAAATGCAAATGGAGCCATGAATTCCGAATTAGAGTGGGTTTCCGTTTTGTTGGATCGGTTCCTGAAACCTGACCAAACTGAAAATGAAAAAGCAATACTACAATAACTTCTGTATTTTATGTTGAATCGTTTTGGATGGCATTGTTGTACGTAGTGATGTCTTCGCTAGTACGTGATTAGAGTATCGAAATAATTTCCTTCCATTTTGCGAAACATAAGTCTGGAAAGCTGTTTGGTGAAATTACAAATAACACAGGCATCAATGCTGATGAAGTCCTTTAGATTGAAGTTAATTCTTTCTTTTCGAAATTGCTACATAATAATGCGTCCTCAAATTTTATTGTATTGTTGGTAGGTACAAGGAATGTTTTGCAACTAAATTTACCCTTAATGTCCTGTTCATTAGTTAAGCTTGCAGCCATGTGAAAGCATTAATTGACTCGTTCTTGGCTAGGGTAAAAGAAATGTAAAAGTCTTCACCTCACATTTTAGCAAACTAAATCGCTTGTATATTATTTTCTTTTACAAAAGCTTAAAGAAAATTGGGCTTTCTATAGTGATAAGTATAATTAGAGGCTTACTTTTAAGTTTAAGCGATTTTTATTTATTCCATTGTCATTCAATAATTATATTGCATAGTCGGTTGATGTCTCTTTCCACCTGCGCACATCACCTTGGGTGTTGTCTTCCTTTATCGTTACATCCATCTGAACTGAATTAAAAGACTCTCCAAGCCGGGGTATTCATTTGCTCAATACATCCAACATATCTTAGTCAATGAATTTGGACCTTTTTAATTAAATTAATCAGTCGAGGGAACGAAAAACACTCTAAAAGTTCCCCTCTTCAAAACAAATGAAAGCTTTTCACTTGCTTTCGATGAAGGCAACGTTTCTGTACCGTAAGACAGGATGATAAATGTAATTTTTTGCAACTCAATTGCCGTTTCAGGGCGAGGAAATAGCCAGCGGCAAGTGTTATTATTCGTTTTACCTCTGGGCAGATATTATTTTTTTTGAAAGGTTAAAGTGCGCATGGACACTGTATTTCTCGCTGGTGCAGAGGCACATAATCTGCAAAGTTTCTGGCGGTCCAAGCGTTTAATTATAATCGAAGGCGTTTAACCATGAGCTAATTCGGACTTAGAACTGAATCTTTGAAAAATACGTTTCGGATACCCATATACATATGTATGTACGTACAAGAGGGCATACACATGCTGTTTTTTTATAATTGCATAAATACTTAGGATTATATGCTTTGCAAGGTCCTACTTGGCCAAAACTTTAAGCAAAATGACCATCCGGATCGTTAGCGCTTCTCATGTAGTCGGAGAGAATTGACTGGTATCCTAACGTTCGGTGAAAAGAGTGCGTTATAGAAACATGATTACTGACTTTTTGCCGTAATGGACAATTTTGACGTTGACTTTTAAAGCAACTGTTAGTGCAACTTAAATTTCCATTAAATGTTATAAGACCATATGTATCGCAAGCTTTGTGAGTGGTAATACAAAGGCAAGTCTTCGCAAGCTGTACCTTTTGATATTGTATTCCATAAACTTTCGTTTTTTAACTAATAATCAATTTGTGTTTCTTGAACCATCGCCGTAGTACCTATATGCCTAAGTTGTTATTGACATGCGAAATTAAATCAATATATATGTATGTACATATACATATGTTCATATGGAACTTTATTGGCATAGGAAAGGGCCGTATCGCCAGCAAATGCTGTGACTGTATAATATATGTATTAAAAACAAGATCGCGCCCAAAACGGAAACTTGAGGAACAGCTATGTATATTTAAAAATATTTAAATATTTAAAACAATATTGATTTTTACTACTTGCACGCGATGTCTTAGATAAGAAGCATACCAGTCGTGAAAAAACCTATGAAGCCGGCTTTGAATAGTCTATTTAATAATAATAAAGTATAGTCCTCAAAATTAAAAGTCGTAGTAATGTATATAAATAAATAATAAAGTAGAAGCAAATTGAGAAAAATTAAGACTACATATTATACATACATATGTATATTTTCCCAGTTAGTTCAAGCAATATACTCTCAGTACACATATCGCTTTTAAAGTCAAACTGAGAACCATTAAAGAAATAATTTTATCTAAAAGGGATACCTTTTAAACCTCTTTCAAGAACGTTTAAATAACGAAAAAAAAAAGAAAACAAGAGTTTGGGTTAAAACTGCTACACTGTTGATTGCTAAAGTTGTACTAGCAGTACCTTGGCTAGTAGGAGTGGGAGTATTAGAAGTAGTGCTTTTAGAAGAGACGAGGTCTGCAGATGAATTAATGGAAGCATCTACCGGTATTGACTTTAATCGCTGAGTAACACAATCACCACATTTAAAGCCTTGATTATTTTTTTTCCGAAAAATTTCTCTTTTTCCAGTTTCGCACACCCCGAATGATGCAAATGAATGCAGTGTCAATTTTTGAATTTTTATTTATTGTCTGTTATTTTTAAATGACAAGCTGTAGTTAAATTTTCACTATTTATTATTTTGTCGTTTGAAAATTTTAGCACAATTTATGAAAAAGTTTAAACTCGGTTTTTTAATTTAAAATTTGACTTTTAGAAGGAAGGCGTATGACTTATTATTCTTGTCTTTGTACTTTACTGAGGCTATTAACGAAACAGAATATTTTCAAGGCGAATACGCCAACAATTTCGTTTAAATTTCATATGTGTATGCGTTAAATTGAACATTTAATATAATACGCATTTATTTTAGAAAAAAAGAAATAAATAAAAAAAGTATTTACATAGCAACCGGATTTTTGAAATTTAATTTTCCGGTTTTGTTTGAAATTTACATATATCTGAGCAATATTTGACATATGCAAGGATATTTTTCAAACTAAGTTTTAGCTTTTTAACGGATGTACATATAAGAAAACTCTAGTTTAACGATGTTATATGCATTTTTAATCTAATAATTTTCGTGCGAATGAGCAGACGTGCATATGTACATACTATATGTAAGTCCGTTCGACCGTGTTGTATACTTTTTTCATTCTTTATTTATCGGATAGTAAAAACAACACATACCTAACAACACATTTTAAATTAAATCCGCTTGATTTAGTAACCAAATTATTAAAAAAACAATATTTGCACGATGCTATGCTACATAATTTAGCTAAGTATATAAATATTCTGTAAACAACGATTTTTAATTCGCCTGATACTGTTGCCGTGATGTACATACATATGTTAAGTCTGAAAAAATTGTTAGATGTGGCGAGAAAGTCTTTAAAATGGGACTAACCTTGCCACGTCATCGAATACGTTGGAACAACCGTTGTAGAAAAACTAGTTCCAAGCCGAGTCTGTGAACGAACGATAGGCATTTCACAGTGTTTTTATACTCGTATATGTTCCTAAAAGATTGTTTATCATAAATCGATTCCCCAAGCGTCTTAAAAAAGCGGCTGATAAAAAATGTATCTTTGAGGCCTTCTCAAACCCTTACTCAATTCCATACAAAACATTTCACCAAGATCGGTTTAATGATTGAAAAGTTATGGGGTAAAAGGTCCAACAGAACCGTGCAGTCAGCTTTTCGCATGGAAAAGTAATTTTAAATTGCAATTTTTTAATGGGGACCCCAATGAGTTTTTTAATAGATTTTTATTTACGGTGCAACCTAAATATTCTTTTTGCTGTAGTCAAATATGTTTCTGCCTTCAGAGGTAAATATTTATCATGTGATAACCAAGACTATTTTGGAAAATCCACTTCCACATCTAGTGCATCAAATTTCAAGAAATGAATAAAGTTACTCCATTTTGTTAGTTATTCAGCCGTCGTGACCAAGCTGATTAGTGAAATTCAAAAATGGAATTTATTGTAAAGATTTATTGAAATGAAAGTATTATTATTTCAATAAAGGTCCTCTAAATAAATGAAATATTTGTTAAAAAGGTAGAATAAGTAACAAGGCCCTTAAGGTCACATCAAGCAAGATCTTAACTAATATTTTAGAGTCACGATATAAGATGATCCTCAAAATTGTAGTTTATTGAATTTCCCAAGAATCACTCTTTGCTTCAACTTTCGAAAACCAGAATGGATGTCTCGTGGGAAATCGATAACCCTTAAATAATTGTTTGCGACACACTAACGCTTTTATTTGCTCGTCGATTGTGACGATAAAAATTAATTTCAATCGAAATAAATAAAATTTACGACCTGCTCTACATTTAAGGAAAATAACGTAAATGGTTGCCATTGATGGAGGGTAGATTCATTTCCAGTCTATCTCCACAGGCCCCGATTATCCCGGTTAAATAAGTACGCTTTTAAAAGTGAGGACCGCCGGAAACCCATGTTATTTATAGGAACCTAAAATGCCCATTTGCACACTGCCACAGAGAGAATGGCGTGAAGTAGGCGATTTCGAGAGAATCATTTCGCCTTTGTGAAACAACGTATTTGATGTTTCTCGCACCAAGAAAAGCGGAGGAGTTGGGAACCTTTTGAAGAGGGAAGCTGTATACTTAGGAGGATACTGCAAACCCATTAACAGAGCCATAGAACTAAAGTGCTAAAAAGTGTTCAAAGATTCATAAGACTGGAAAATTGCCGATAAAAAAAGGACGGTGACGACAAGAAGCAAACGTAAGAGTGTTGTGGAAGCCATTGTAATTTGCGTTTATGGCTCTCCCGTCAGCGTACATGCTCCCGAAATCCGTTTTTGTTTAGCCTACATGTGCACGTGTAAATGGATCAGTTTTGCATCTACGTCGTTCACTTGTTTGGATGGGAGTATTTTTTCAATCAAAAGAAAATTCCGGTCTATAGAGGATATACTGCATTGTGTGGTGCTAAAGTTGTACCACGGTGGAGACGTCTACGCGACACTTGTGAGCGAACCACATTTACACTATCAGCCTTCTCTTTCGTTTGGCAACTATTCCGTGGAGACACTTAACCGTGATAGGTTTTCTCCTCATTACATATTGATAGCGCGGATACATTTCGTACGCCGTGCACGTGCCTAATGAGCTACCTGTCCTTGCTCTATAGTGTATTTTTTTATAACGCCATCCAACTCTCGAGAGGGCGAACTTTTAACAGTTCGTTGTGCCTAGTTTTATAACCAACACCCACTCACCATCGCCAACGACTGCTATTGAAACCGTAGAATGGGGAGCAATTTACTCACCCCACCACCCTTAACAATTTCTCACCCAGAGCGAGAAACAAAACTGAAAAAAAAACGTTGTAAAAGCACACTAAGCCATTGGAAACGATTCACCTTATACCAACCCCTACCGCACTCACAGTGGTGTAAATCATTGGCATGTTCTTGAGACACTCCAAGCGATATCCCCGCTCGATTGCTATTCAATTTCAAAATGTAAGATTCCGATGATGTGAAAAGACACGTTTCTGTAGCCAAATTCCTTGCACCCGATCCTGACGTAAATGGCGGACTATTTACTTGGGTGTTGGGTTCCGAAGGACGAGATATTTTATTTACCAAAATAAAAGAAGGAAAAAAACACCCAAAAATAAAAAAAGAAAACTGGAAAATTCGAGGACTTTTTAAGAAGAGAAGGATGTGAAAATGTGATCTCGAAATACCAAGTGCTTTATTTGTTTCAATAATCTTAAACGTGCCAGCGCATAACTTGACGTGGGCGTGAGTGCGCAAGGAGGCTCGGGCGTAAGGCTGTTTCACTGCGGTGGCGATGATGGTAGTGTTCGTGTTGATGTTTACATCCGTCTAAGTCAGAAATGTTGGAACTGTGGAATCAAAGAGCTTAAATTGTTGCCGCGGGTTCTCGATGCAAGGGATTCGGTATTCGGGGTTTTCCTTACCCTCTGTGATGGGCTTAAGCGGGAAGTTAGGTAAAACGTTCTCTTCCGCAACGGGCTTGTATGCTTTTTGTCGTACATAGACTTTGTCTTTTCATGGGCGTTGTGGTGCCGGAGAAGTTTGATTGCGCGAGCTTTAGTAAATCTTTGTTTTTTGATGGATTTACGCTCTGCGGATGGCAGATTCTATGTGATGCTGTTACTACATGCACAGGAGATGAATTGTTGTCAATAAATCACTAAGGGATTTGAATTTCAAACAATTTATTTCCAATTGCCAGGGGGCTAAGTACTCGGCATGTGTGCCTAAATTGTACAATCAGATTAAATCGTGAAACGTTCTGGCATTGCTTTTAAATGTTCCTATTTGAGGGTCGTATTGTCGCATTGCGAGCGATGCTTCACATAGCATGGATTCTTTTATATTTTTTTATATGTTGTTGAATAGAATTTATGTTATTTTGGCTTTTTAAGTGAAAGCAAGAATATGTAATGAGAATGAGTATACGTATACGTTCATAATGATGGTCGCCAGAAGACTCGCCCAGTAACAACTAACATATCCATAAACAAAATTAAGGCAAAAACTAAAATTATTAATTGAAAACCAATGAGTTTGTATGTTTTTTTAGTTGGATTTCGGATTACAACGTACAAAATTCGGGGTAGGTTCGGATTGTAGGGTACAATAGACGTTCACATTAGCACGATATTCGGATTAAAGGTGATTCGGATTAGCGAGGCATTACTGTAGTCACTCTTCAAGCGTGTGATGGTCGTTGCTGTGTCAATTGAAGATTTTCAGTACCCCAATAACTGCTATTCTGCATAGTAACAATGACAGCCAAGTCTAAATGTGCATCGTCACTCATGATAACTTTTTTGCCAAAAATGCAAAGGCCGAGCAATCCAATCTTGCTGTCGTTTGTGGTCATTTTCATGTAGCTGCTGCGCCAATGAAATTTTATACATACCTATACCTATATGTAGGTACAAATAGACATCTTTTTTGAGGATTTTTAACCGATCTGATGGAGACATACGCAATTCCTTTGCACGGTGTCGAAGAAAGGTGTCCGGACATTCAAATACACTTATCGTCATTAATATTTTCGGGCGAACATTGGCGACGTAACAATCGTTTAACTAAAGCACTGTTTTGTGGAAAAGCTAACAGTGGAAACCACGGCGATAGGCAGAAGAGTCTATTAAGAGCAGAAACGTTAACCTGATTAAGAATTGTTTTTAAGGGTAGTATCAGAGAAGAGATCGTTTACAAAAATAAAAAAAAAAGGTGGTATCAAAATTAAGCCTTGGGGACACCAGCTTATGTTTTGTAAATTGCAGGCTTGAGCTCGTCAAACACAAGTTGAATAAAAAGTTCCGAAAAGTAGATAGTGGCTTTTATTGGACCATATATGGTAAAATTCCTTTTATTTAAACATATTTGATGTAGTAAATTCAAAGAGTTGCATAAATCGCCCACGTCATCTTTTATTCATTAAATTAATTTCTAAATGTATATGACGTACGAAGGCAGAAATGAATTTCAGCTATCCAACAGGATCCAACCTTCTCCGAAGATTTTCAGCCAATCTATCCTATCCTACCATGCTTCCTTCGGGAACCTTTTTTTAATTCCTTTAATTAATAGTATTAGACATTTTATAACCAAACGCAAGTGGATTTCAACTGTGTTTGACTTATAGATCCAGATTTATTGAATACGATACTTTTCTCCTATTACGAAAAACATCAAAGTATATTATTCTATATATCCACATGATGCAAATATACTTGGCCGTTGAATCTAATGAATTAATAACGATGCCACAAACTTTGGCAAACCCTAAGTGAGAGTATCCCTGGCAACTTATTGCATTCGACGGCCTGTACGTCGACCCAGGAAAGTAATTTAATTACTATGCCCACCCCATTGGCAGGGCAATAGCAATAAATTGAAAATTGCAAATCAGAGTGCAAATTTCCATAAACCGGGAACAAATTTAAAAGTTTTGACATAAAAAGTTCCTAATTGTGAAACCAACCCAGCAAGTAATTAAATTTGCGATAACCCTCTTCATTACCCGAAGTAATGAACGCAGCACACACTGCTGTACTGCCCGAAGTCAAACAAACCTTTCGTACTTCGCATCCACAGCCAGCATTAACCAAACCTCGACATCTAAGCATTCCATTGAGAGGAAAAAATCTTTCGGTCCAAGTAGGAAGTGGAATTTCTGTTCATAATAAATTTGCATACGAAATCATCTGGTATTTTGTTTATTAAAAAAAAAACGAACCCTAACTGTTAAGCTTACAACATTTGCACCGCCATGAATACGGTGTCCCACCAACAGCCCCTATTCCAACACACAGAACCACACTAATTTTAATTTCAATACCATGTCTCATGGTCCCGTCAGAGAAATTTTAACCCCCGTAATTCCGTAATCTACCCCAAAAGAGACAAAATAAACTTTATCTGCACCCATCTCGCCATTTGTTTTCTATTATTTAAAATAATTCCTCCTCTTATCGCACCTAGTTGCTGTTATTGCTGTGCGAGATGTAGCAGTGTGCGAAGACAATCCACCCTCCGGATTGTTGGTAGCTAAAATCGCTCAAAGGACAAATCTGGCCACGATAACAACAGTGCTCTGTGTATCAAATGCGGCCAGTTTGGAGGGAACAAAAACGTAGAGACTCACTATATCCGAACCTTTTCATGAATAACTGCGAAGAAAGACGCAGCAGAAAATTCAAGAAAATTTGCATAAGGAAAACGTTCGAGAGGAAAATCTGTGGAAATTAGTGCTTTTATTTTGGGATAAATTAAAGAACAGAGTGAAATGTTGGAAGATGGGCACTTTGCCTTCGGGGACATCTTTTGGCGGGGATGATCGAAATAATGAGACATTCTGGTGAGGATTTAAAACAAATCCATAGAGGGACCATCGCAGACGGAGGCCCAGATAGATGAACAGAGGGAATGCCATGGATGACCCCCATCGCTGCTCCAATAGAATATTTACAAATGCAAATTTGACTTGGGTTTTCCATCAAGGAGTGCAGATGGAGGATAGCTATTAATTTGTTTTAAAAGAGATTTGATAACACGGGGTAGCCGACCATTGAAAATAGCACACATTTGTCTTCTTTTGCATGCATACACATAGTTAAAGTTTTTTTTTTTGATTACTTAGAAAAGAGTAATATTTTTGTATTGTTTAAAAACATGTTTAAACATATCCTACTATTCCTAGAATAAAAGATGTATGTATGTATATTTCTCCCTGCCACATGGGGAAAGATTTTCGATGTTATCAAAGGTGGAGTATCAGCTCCTCTGGAGAACGAATTTTGATTTGAATACCAGTGATGCACTGGCATGGCAGTCAAAGTGTTAAAATAACAAAACATACAAACTCCATCAAGCCAATAAGACCCGTACGGAGACCTGTAGAGATGAAGAAGGAAACCTTATAGTAGAGTTACAGTCGGTGCTGAGAATATAGAAAAAGTTCTGCAGTCTGCGTAACAGCGAAAAAGAACAAAATTCAGGCAGAATGAACGAACGAGAACGAACCAAAATAACCATCCACCTGGCTTGAACGAAGCGAAGATAGCAACATCCAATCTTAAATTTAACAAGGCTACTAAAACTGACCTACCAGCCGAGCTGCTAATGCTGGAGATGACTTGGTAGAGTGCATACACAAGTGTATGTCTGATGAATGGTATATCTGCATCGTTTGCGGGACTCTCTTCACTGCATCACTCATAGAGGTATCAGTCACCTCAACACCGCGTACAAGATCGGTGAGAAGGCAATAATAACGCCCTATCCCAAAAAACTAAATATTTTCTATTTAACACCCTTATCACCCCAGTCCTGCTTTTTGACGCTAAAGCATGGACTTTGCCGAAAGCAGTTGTAGATAACCTCGGTCGTTTCGAGAGAAAAATTCTTCGTTAAATATACGATCGCGTTTGCGACGAGAAGATGCTATTCATAGACGAAATATACGAGCTGTACAGCGACATGGACCTAATCAAAAAACTGCATCAGTCGTCTAAGATGGCTAGGACATGTAGAGCGAATGGGCATTATTGCTCCGACCAGCAGAGTCTTCGAATCTAACCCCGTTGGCGCACAAGTAGAAGCGGACCTCAACCAACTTGGATTGCGCAACTGAAGGCAGGTAGTTAAGGACCGGTCTAACAGAAGAGGCTTGCTGGTTGAGGCCCAGGTCCTGTTCGAACTGTAGCGCTACCTATGTAAGTAAGTAAGTAAACTCCACCATTCCCGCCACTCCGCAAGAAATTTCTACACACGAAACTGCTCTTAAGAATAACAAAATAACACGAATAAGTCAAACGTTCCTTCGATCAAATATCCATCGACCAATATTCATACACATAAGTAATTCTCAGGTATCTATGTACCTATTATCCATCTTCCTATTCTTACTTAAAAGTTATCTAACTATCACTTCTTCCACGATCTCACTCGTTCTCCGAAACTTCATGCTACAATGAAACTTAAAGCAAATTCTGCACTCCTTGTGATGAAATATCCAGGTATTAGCTGGTATGAGCTGCCGGGGGATGAGTTGTCATGGGATAATCTGTCGGTTGGGATGAACCATCCTCGTATGAGTTCTCCTGGTATGAGTTGCACCCGACCCGGGTGGGTCGATTCTGATAGCATATATGATAATGGAAACCGTTTAACACGTATTTGATTGGTTTGGTTTGCCCATGACGCTTAAATTCGGACTATACTACCGCAGAGATTAATCTTTGTGTGAATAGTCCACTGCTTCCTAATTATTAGAACCATTTGCACCTGAAGTAAAGCCCGTTATATAGGTACTTATATGGTGAGATCTATGTATGTTCATATGTTAGTGTCTAATAAATCCTTTCATAAATTCTGAATACGGTATAAATCTTATCATATGAAATAAGACTTAATAAAATATTCAATAAATTGATACGGAATTAATAGATTTACGCAACTGCCTATAACTGTACTCTATAGTTTGAAATCAGAATTTAAATTTAAGGAAATAATTTCCAGAGACTTAATATAATTCCGGGTATGTGTGGCTAATCTTTAGATTGCAGTTCTTCGGAAAAAGATTAGGAAAGATGAGCCATCGACAGAACCTGGTATCGGTCGGCTGCCCCCAACAAAATTCGTTCCTTGTTCTAAGCTAATCTACAAACACGTAATATTTTGTACGAAGATTTTGGGATAGTTAAGCCTTTTCCAGTTTACGTACACATTAAGGTTATTTTACGTTTATGTATGCATATTAAACCATATTTATCGACACAAAAGCCTATTTTAAACACTGGAAAGAGCCCATTGCAGGTTATACATACTTACATACATGTATCTCATTTCCTCAATCCAAACGGTTTCTTTTTCCGAGTATTAAAAGAGGATTTGAGTTAATAAATGAATGAATTTTATGAGATGTCGGTGCTCGATGAAATTCTTTCAAATGCAAATTTAATATGGATCTTCCAGGAACATGGCAATTACGTGTCCAAAAACTGAGTTTACTTTTACTCTTGGTTATATACATGAATACACTCCTACATATATATGTACATACTCGTACGTACCTACCTGAACACATATGTATATGAAATCATCTTAATCCCCATAGAAATCATTCAACCGAGCACAGAACGAAACCTAATTTAACAAAGCTTTTGGACAGCAGTTATAATTGCAGTATATACGAGTAGAACGTTCGCAATTTAGAGCATCAAGATAGCTATCTTGAGTTAAAAAAAGTACTCTAGCCCTCAACATCGAACTAAGAAATTGTGAACACATAATGGAGTTGTTAATTCTTAGAAACAAAATTTATTAGAATGTAATTTGAACTATAAATGTAGATATCAGCAGCGATAACAGCCTCAATTCGTGACCGGAAACGTGTCTTATTGGTGCTGACCATCACTTGGACAATGACATTCTTAAGAGCTTGGATGGTATTGTGGGGATGCTTATTGATTTTATATTTAACACTACTACAGACTAATCCAATGATTGGTGGTCTGGTGAATGATCTGGCCATAAGTTTGGTGTTATGTGATTGTGGAAAACGATAGCCATACATTCGTGAGGCGCTGCGGTTTATGCGCTGACTAAGAATCTGGAAAGCATGGCTTTCCTTTAATTATACAGTCTATCCAGGACTTAACAAAACCCACTAGCATTTGGATGTATCTGACAGCATTCAATCGAATACCTTGTGGGAAAAAGTAGCGAGAACCTTCAGTTCTCACTGTTCCAAGGACTGTCATGGCAACAATTTTGGTGGGCAGCATACTGGATACATCTGAAGGGTTTTTCACGCAGCCAACTGGTATTCCTTCTTTTGACCTTCTGACCAAAAATGACTTGGATTTTTGAGGTAGTAAGGGACTTTATCTGCTCTGCTATGAACACTGAAAACAACATCTCAGCAGAAATCAAACGAAGATTAACTCTTGTTAATCGCTGTTTCCTTGGGCTGAGGCAATTAATTAGTAAAACCCAATCCCGAAGAACTAAGGAGACTGTTAATAAGACTAATTACGTAAGAGTATCTCTGTAAGTAATTTCCTTTAAAAGTATTGATGTCTTACTAAACACGTTAACATGCAAAAAAAAATTCTCTAGCACTACCAACGTTTAGTAACTATTTAGCCACGAAATTGATTGAAATATAAAAGGTGTCGTCTTATTCGAATGCATTTGAAAAGAATTGGCAGTTGGCAACAACTTTTTTTCCCTAAAATAGGCTTATCTTAGGCGATGGTTTCTATATATTGTTGTTCAACAAATTTTGGTAAAGATAACATCTTAAATCAAATTGCCCGATATACGAGTGCATATTACATGAATGGCAGAAAATATCAAACGTTTTATCGCTAAGAAATGTGTTAGAAAAGACTGGAAATAATTCCTAAGCCCCTCTGCTGCCTTGGAGAAATCATTCTTAGATTTTTTACAACTTTTACAATATGTACGTACGTCTCCCCAATAAAACTTTACCTGTGGTTTATTTGCATATATGTACATACGAACATATGTATATAGACATGTTTTTACTCTACGCTGTTATATAATTAGCCTGCACATGTACGCATATATGTACACACATAAATACTTGGCGCAACGGACCGTATGTGGTCCAGGGCCCAGCTTTTCGCGACTATTCGTGTTACAGTTTAGAGCCATATCCGAAGGGCAAATTGAGAAGCTTTTTCATGACAGTTATTACTCTCGGACGTCTGCCAGATATTCGCGAGATTTGGGACCATGAAAAAAACTTTTTGGCGTTTTCTGTGACTCGAACGTCGAATCTCCTGATTAGCGGTCCAACGCACTAACCACTAGAGCCACGCCACCCACATACATATGTACATACATCCATACATACATACATACATACATATCCACATACATACATACATATAGGTACATACATATGTATATATGTATGTACATACATATATACGTATCTTTAAATAAGCCAACGAAAATAATATTGATACCTTACAAACCATTTTGAATGACATCCAACTTTGGCAGTTCAATTGTGAAAACGACAATGTGAATCATAAATGGGTTTATATATCATCAGTTCAATTTCATTCGCTTTCAAATAAACTCATAACAATCAAAAATCAAATAAATTACGACTATACCCTTACTACGTACACTCTTTCGCTTGTATAGGTACAGAATAATATGAGTGAGATACCTCCCATCTTTTCATTTTCAGTTCTGTTGGTGCATTTTTTATTATCTGGTGAACGACGCGTCGGTCGCCTTTACAATCATCTCAGGTGCATTACATTTTCGTATTTTCATTTATGAACAGGGAAAAAAATAATAGAAACTTCGAACTGATCGTTCTTATGTATAATACCCTATCCCATATTTCTCTCAAATGGTCAAAACAATTAAGAAAAAGCACCTTAAAGCACCTTATCACAGTAACAGCAGGGGAACTTCGTTGCCTAATCAAACATTTGATTAAACAACCAAGGATTTCTTCTTAATTTTTTGACCATTTTTGTCGGATAAAAATGGTTTTTACTACAACTTCCGCTAATCGTACGTGAAAAAGTTACAAAACATAATTTTTAGAAAATTGGTCAGAGATAAAAGTTTCATAAAAAAAAGTAAAAGTAAAAAGTAAAAAGTAGTAAAAATTTTGAGAAAAATGCATTTTAAGTAAAAAATTCGAACGAGAAATATTCATAATTTTGACTTTAAGGAGCCATAACTTTTTTGTGGCTGCATGAAATTACAAAAAGTTTTCACAGTTATATTCAGAATTTTCTCTTCAAAATGTATAAAAATATTTTTGTAACTATTATAATTTAGAAGTTATACTATTTAAAGTGATTGTACCTCTAAATCGGAGGTGTCTCACTTTTGCTGGGCTATAACTCGAAGTGGGGTGAAAATAGACCCCCCCTGCCGAACGATTTTTTGTTCACCAGAACTTCAGGAATCACCAGTTAAAGGATTATACCTCTTAACTGGGACACCCTGTATGTACATAGGTAGGTATACATATACATATATGTATGTGCATATTATATGGTCGATAGACAATTTGTTGAGTTTCTAATACAAACAAAAAATTAACTAAAGGTTTTTGCTTATAATTGATTAGGTGTTTGTACTGTACTGCTTCTGACACCAGATAGCTTTCGTGTCAGAAATTTAAAGCTTAAATTTCAAACTAGCTAAAATTTAAGGCTCAATAATTGAACGAATCGCATCTATATTGACCACAAATTTTGGGGGTCCAGCATTATTATTTCTGTATGTATCTGGCTATTTCTCAAAATTAATATACCCGATTGGACGCAAAAAATAAAGAAAAAAATAACTAAAAATGCACGGGTTGATTCAAAGTAATTTCATCCACTCTTTGTCGATGTAGAAAATTCTCCAAACATAACCTCCTTTTACAGTGCTTCAGATACAAAAAATTTCATAAAACATTTTCTTTTCATTACCATCGTTTGACATTTCATTCACTAAACCATCCCCAGCTACCATGAATGCGCTACTCTCATGCTCTCTTTTCGCCTTTCCAGATGATTTCTTTTGCGAAAATTACTTGCTCAACCCTGGTTTTGATATTGCTGGCAATCAAAATCGGAAACGCTTGCAGAGTTTCAGAGTTTCCCTGTCGCGGCAGCAGTGTGTGTGTGCCCTTGGATAAGTACTGCGACGGAAAAGACGACTGTGGGGATGCTAGCGACGAGCCAAAATATTGTACCGGTGAGTATGTGGTATTTTTAAGCATCAGAAATATATTATACTCATATATGTATACATATGTATTTTTGTATGTATAAATATATTTTCATCGTACATTTTAAAGAATTGAAATATTTTGCTGCTGTGGGTGGTAGGGCACGTCTGTAATGATTACACACGCCTTGTTGTACATACCGTATGTATGCATGTGATGGGTGAAATTACCAAATTAAAGGGATGATTGAACAAATTTAGAATTTCATGCGAAAGACGAAAGGACGAACAGTCATACTCTATGAATATGTTTATTTACTGCCAACAGCCCGTTGCTGCGTGCCGATACAAATTGCAGCTTTTCACTCTCATAGCGATGAATGCGAGGGTGTAGAATTGTGTTATTGCCACCAAAACCCTCTTTCATTGTTTTAAACAGTGAAACTCAACCGTTGTGAATGGTAGTAGAGTGGGTTATTATAGAAGTAAGGACTCCATTTAAGGACATTGAATGTCTATAAAAAAAATAAAAAGTTTTAGTCTCTCTCGTAGGGTCTACGTAATGAGCTTGTAATTTATGCCCGATATTCAAATTAAGCAGATTTGAAGCTTGCGGTGGGATACACGCTCAGCGTCTTTGTAAAATTTCATTAAATATTTCGTACATGCTTCGTGGTTAAATTGAGGAATATGGAGGTATTACGAGGTGATTGGGGCTTGCTCGCGCTTTGAGAGATATGGAGGCGTACCTAACGTTTTCTCCCTCCTTTGTAATAAATGCAAATTGAAGTAATTTTAGTGGAACGGTATATTACAGGATTATGAAAAGATAGGTAAAGCTGTTCGTTTAATTTTCGTTCAATGGATGCTAAAAATTTAAGTTTCTTATTAGGTTTCGTATTGCGAGTGCATGAAATGTAAAATATGATATCGGTAAGAATTGAGAACCCATGAATATATTATTTTTCGATTATTTGACATATTTTTGGCTTGTAGTCCGGGTAATATAATATGATCATATCTCGGACTTGGTTTCTAGGATTCGAACTTCGAAATATCTTCTCATTTGTACGAAACACGACTTAGCAACTTTATCTCACTGATGCAGGCTGGACATCGAGAGTATTGCGTAGGTCAAAACTACAGTCGTTATTATATGTACAGATGTACAAGTAAAAATATTTTTCCATCCATTCGTTGACATCGTTTTGATTTTATAGTCGATTGATTTTATAGTATGACTTACTACTCTGCAAACGATATCATATTTTATACATATGTATGTATATAGAAGTATTAATATAGCAATTAAGGGAAAGAGTGTATGTTTGGAACTATCTCCAAACTGAAGAAATTGCTCACTGAGCTTCAGATGTTTTGCCTCCTGGTGTTTCTTCATATTAAGGTTAGTTAAGTTAGAACTCGTAGGTATTTGTATTCAGGTACATTTTCGATCACATCTGGATACATACGTACATATGTACATTTTGCGCTCCCAACCTTGGATTTCTGAAAAAAGTCTACTAAGTACACGCCGCATACCATCGTACGCATACATTAAGCTGAAATCATTGTTTGTCAAAAATCTAATCTACCCACACCAGTTTCGGTCATTTAACTGTTGAATAGTACGAATTCAAAATACCCCCTTATTTCACGCGCTTGGATGTTATAATTCATTTGGAATTGATTCGCCATTCTATGCGTCATCATACATCGCTTTCAGGATATGGTAAAATAATTTCACAAGAGTTACCAATTTTATGCGAAATTGCGTTCTTTAAAATCGGATTTTTCGGTGACATCCTATACTTCCAGTAACGAAAACATTTCATCCAAAAACCCGTGAAAATGCACAATGGAGTAAACAAATACACTCAATGGGCTTGAAAAAGCAAACGACCTGTCATTCGCATTAAGACAGTCTTTACCACTTTTATTTGCAAAATGTTTTGAATCCTGTTAGCCTATATGATAGAGCTTCTTTTTTGATAAATTTTGTTAGCGTACCGATATTTAGTGATGTGTTAAATGTGCTGTGCATAAATTCTCGAGACTACCATCCATGTTATTCTGAAAGGAACTACATATTTTTTCATTCCAAGAAAATCTTGGTATTACTTGCTTAACTCTACCGTAAGCATGGGATATGCGAAAGCGTCTATTTCTACACAAAAGTTTCCAAAGACGAAATTGGATAATCCGCGGGCAAAGGTAAATTTCTTCATCTAAGTCGCCTGTACAGCTTTTCGTCCAAAACATGACAGCCGAATTCATCGGAAAACTCAAGTATTTTTATGACAACGGGTAGAACTGGGTTAAAGCGTTTTATTGTACTGAAAGAACAATTATATTTCCGCTTTCCTTTCGGCCTTTTCCCTCAAAACGAACAAAGAATATGATTGAACTGAGAATTTTGGGCTGATTACTTAAAGAAAAACATATTTGATTGGGTATAGACAGTTCTTAGACTCGATTGAAACTGTGAGGGTTTATTGCTTCAAAACTCACCTCGCCACATACATATGTATGTACATACATATGTATGTATTCAGGTTAAGTACTTAGATATTTAGCTCACGTGGAATACATTAATTAAACCGCAATGTTATCTTAGAACGTTCTTGCAATGTTTCAGAGCATTGCCATTGATTGATTTCATTTTTAGCCCGATCGTTAGCCAAAGGTGCATCGCAAAGTTCAAATTTGATGAAGCCACAAGTATTTTCTGAAGTTTTTATACATACAAAGACAAAATTGCTTGCAGGACGTTAAAGTTAGACAATGCTGGGTATAGCTGACTCTGAATCGTTGAGGAGATGATGTGTATCAATTTGGAACATTTTTTTTTCCTGTTTGTGGCCGTGTCGACCATATTGATGGTGTAATTAACTCGCCTAAAACTATACCAATAAGGACAGATAAATTGTGGAAGAACGGCTAAATAAAAAAGGAATAAATATTATTATTATTATTGGCAATGACACGCTTTTGAATTAATTGTAATTTTTTACTATAAGATCCGGATACATTTTCAATATAAGCTTGCAACAACCTATTCATCGAGTTAAGTTTTCCAGATGGAGATAATAGTTTTTGTTGCAATAACTATAAGGATTTGTATGCACTGTCTCGCACTGTACATAAAGTTTGACGCATTGTTAGTAGCGTAGAGAAACAATAACAAGAGACAAGATATTACATAAAGTACAACAATACAACAGCATCAACAATTTTTCCTTTATTCAGGAATTGATGAGCAATGGCAATTCTTATGGCTCCTACTTAGTGATTCGTGATTTCGAATTGCGTAGGAAAACTGTTTTAACGTAAGAGCCTACGCCGACGATGTTGTCATCCTGGTAAATTATCATTCTGGTATCAGGTAAATTTCCTTCAGTTCTATCAATCAATCAATCACTGTATTCGAAGATACCTGGCCTGGGTCTAGATTTCAAACTGTCCTGGAAAGAAATGATCGAGGATCGCATTTGAAAAGCTCGCATTGCATTCTATATACGGAAAAAATATCTTTCAGGAATACTTGGGCCTCAAACCTGATGTGGTATATTGGCATTATAAGCTGTGGTGAGACCTTTTTTAACGTACGGTTCGACAGTCTTGTGGAAACCACTTCAGAAAAATTATCATCTTTCAAAGCTCACCAAAATAAGCCTACATCGGGATCACAAGATCTATTAGAACTAAACCCACAGCAGCTAGAGAGACAATGCTAAACTTCATTTCGATGGACATCTATTGTAAGAAGGTTGTTATCAAAACTGAATTAGGACTTAAAGTAGCCGGTCTATGGATGTCAGGATCTACGGTCATGCTTCTATCTTATCCCGATGGGAAACTACTATCAGGCAGATAGAAACCGAATATGTAACTCCGACACTCGCTTCTGACGGGAAACTCGATAATCAGATAATCAGAATTCCTGACAGAAATGACTGGACGAACCAGAAAGTCACAATCAAGGAGAAATTACCTTTCGACACAGTCGACTAGAACCCTATGGCCGGTTGTCAAGAAGAGAATTTTTTCTTTAGTTAAACTGATTCGTAATAACACACGAATAGTTTCTGGCATCATTACGGAGCATCGTATCATTAGTACGTATACACCTAAATCGCTTTGGGGTTATACACAACTATTACTGGACGAAGAAGAAATTGAGTCAATTCGTCACCGGCTATGTGAATGTCTTGCCCCCACCATTAGAAGAAAAAGGACTCTTGATAGTCTCTTTTCAAAGATTTGGATTACTGAATTGTAATCTTGCTGTAATCTCGGACGAAGGTTACCTACGTAGGGATAGCCGGCTCTTAGTCCTACGTATGGTTAGGGTAACTTCCCCAAAGCGCTTCTTACGAGGTAACAGCAGGACTTAGAATTGATATTTATAATTAATCCATGATAGGTATATTGGTGTAAATTCAGCTTTACAATAGCATTCAAAACCTTATTGGAGGTTGCTTCATTGATTTACCTACAAATTATTTGACAGTAATTTTTTTTGCTACTCAAGTGGCTACTTACTACCAAATGCAAAACTGTACAATAAAATTCAAACGACTCTTGTTAAAAAGTGAGACAGTTAATCATGCAAATAATCGGAACCCCTTTCCTAAATTAGCTAGTCCTTACAACTTTTAACATTGTTTCTTTTTCTCATTTCAGTTTGCAATCGAACGTACTACGGAGACGTAGGGAGGACATATTCCATAAAAGTGCCGACACCACAATGGAATAAGCTGCCTTTTCTGTGCCACTTGACATTCACAGCATCCGGACATGATCAAGGAGACATTGTTCAGGTAATAAGCTGCACATTGTTCTAAGGACGCTTCACACCGCAGCCTGTACCACAATGATAGCTTTCTCACTCCCTGTAGAGCCCCCTTCCTCACCCATTGGGATATTTTGAATTAATGCGCTAGATAGAACAGAATCTTTCATTGTCTTTACCTTATACAAACACACAGCGACTCATGAACCATTGAATTCGAGTACATTCCGCCGTGTCCGAAGCACAATCGCGCCCAAGGACCTTCCACAACTGAAGTTACACAATGTTTGCAAAATGGTTGTTGTGTCATCGCATCTTGCCAGGCATTATGCATACATCTTTGGACGCTACCGCAGATTGCTTGTACCGCGACATTGCTGTGGCATCCCGAATGCACAATTTTCAGCTCTTAAGTGACTTCAACGTTCCTGGAACATTGTAAAAAATATTAACTTAACTTGTCCCTGCCGTGCTTGTCAGACGCAATCGCTTGTACATATACTGTTGAATCTTCTTCGAGAGGGAACTCAAGAGTGTCCCTGTGTACCTACTACGAGGAAAGCGTTGGTATTGCCACTTGTAAGAGTGCTTATTTCAGGCTGGTAACCACCTGAAATAAATGAATTCTTCGTGCCTGCATCCAACTTAGGGTCGTTCGCCTGTTCCAACCTACCCCTACTCTGGTTGCTGCTTTTGTTTTCGTTTAAATGCTTCGTAACAGTTTCGAAGGGGTTGGTGTAACATAGTACATTGCTGGAAAAATGGCGTACAAAAGGGACGTGTGTGTCGTCCACACGTAGTACATTCGACATTAAAATTTTTCACCATGTTCCGGCCGAAAGCGAAACCGTGCCGCAACACATTACCATGATTCCCAGCGGACGAGTACTAAAATCGCATAGAATCGCATATTTAAAAGCGGGATGAACAACACAGGAAAAGAGGTTTTGTGTCAGTCTTCGTGGCTCTTTCGTCACCATGTCACGTAGACACTCTTGACATGGTATGCCCGGGCCAAGAGATGACTCGTCACAACCCACGCAGGATAGACAGAATCTAGATTTAAGGGATAACGAGTGATGTTTGATGGGGAACAGCAGATACGAGATTGACGGAGAAGAATGAAGGCCGGAGGAACAGAGATTAAGTTGAAATGCGAAAAGAGCATACTAATACCTGGAAAGCGGCTGACGCTCACAATGGCACACACACAAGAACGTATGTCATTCGGGAACACTTTGTTGGAGATGGAGATGGGTACGTAACCATTCGGGAAATTCAAGAGGAACTTTATATGGTTCTGCGATAAACATACACGGCTGATCCACCTCTCATGTAGATTTTATTTTTTTCTTCACTCTTGGATCACCCTCTGAAAAAGTCGGATAAAGAAATACTAACAATTTAGAGACGTTGTATGCCTATCCTTGATGGAAAGAGAAAAAAGTTTATGTTTCATATTTCAACGCTACGTTGTTTGCGTATCCAGATTGTCTGCAAGGAGTGGGGGTGGACTCTGAAATGTCAATTTATATTTGAAGATAATTGATTTGATAGAAAGCAGCGAGCAATAAGGGCTGGAGGGGTCGTTCACTTGAAAGGAAAGAAGACATCGATGTCATGCGAAATTTATTATATGTTTGTGATGAATAGATAATAATATGCCTTAAGGTCGTTATTATGACGTTGAAAACGTGTTTGAGTCAAGGCATTGAAAATTGGTTTTGAAAGATATTCCTGTGCTACTTTTAAAAGGATGTCGTAGTGAATTATCAATTTAATATTTTAAATGTTATTTATATTACAAATGCTTGATAGCGTGAGATGTGCGAGCAGAATATTTTGCATATTACTGTGGATGTGTATGTATGTTCTCACAAAATTTATTTTAATAGGATTTATCTATGAATAGAAGTCCTATTCTTTGAAGCTACGCCTAAACTTTATCTCATTCCCCCATTTGCCTTTGGATTGTATAAATTTCCGACAAGTATGTGACAAAACACAAATAAATCAAGAAGTTTAAAGAGTTTACCATATATTACGCCACAAACTGGACCTCATAGACCGTAAATATCCATTCATATATACTTTGCCCTAGATTTGGAACTGTCCAAAGAATTGTTTGTCATTTCATTCCATAAAAATTACATTAAGACTCCGGTAAACGTATCTCTTTGCCAATAAGTCCTTCTGGCAATGCTTTAATTTCAGCTCGATGAAATACATACATATATCAAAATTCGTGATGAAAGTGGTCTACATTACCCCACTCTTGAAGCCAGAAAACCTCTGTCGGAATTAGTAGCACAGAGAATCCGATCAATATAGAGTCTGTTTCCAATTTGGTTATCTGTATAAATATTCAAAATCAATGTACGAATGAGTCTAAAGAATGTCTGTAGTGTTTTTTAAACCGAAGTGGTTACAATAACGAAAGCTGTAATTCCAGTAAAATAATCAATATACATATACATATGTATGTTGGGGGTCAAGCAGCCATAAAAGCGTTTCGATCAACCTTGACCTCTTTATAAAAATGTGGAAACTTATAATAATAATAAGATATACAGTTGAACACCACCAAGAAACCCCTGGTTTGACGAAGGATACCGGCAAGCAAATGCAGCTAAACAAGAGGCGTACAAAGCGGCGCTGCAAAGAAGGACGAGGGCTGCTCGTGAGCTCTACGAGCATAAGAGACGGGATGAACATCGGCTTCTCCGGAAGAAGAAAAAAGAGCATGAGAATCACGCGATCGAAGATATTGAGAGATTGTACTCCAGGAATAACGTACGGAATTTTTACCAAAAGGTAAAAAGAACGTGTCACGCCAACAATGCCCGTACGGAAACCTGTAGAGATGAGGAAGGAAACCTGGTAGTAGAGTCACAGTCGGTGCTGAGGATATGGAAAAACTTTTTCTGCAGACTGTATAACGGCGATGATGAGCAACATACCGCTGTCGGGCAGAATGCACCATTCAACATAGACGATGATAGCCAAAACTTTCGTCCACCTGACCAAAACGAAGTGAGGATAGCAATATCCAAGCCTAAAACCAACAAAGCTGCTGCTCCTGTTGGAATACCGGCCGAATTGTTCATGGCAGCTGGAAATGACTTGGTACAAAGCATACACCAACTAAATTCCAAGATTTGGTCAGACGAGTGTATGCCTGATGAATGGAATCTCAGTATCGTTTGCCCGATCCACAAGAAAGGAGACCCCCTCAACTGCGCCAATTACAGATGCATCAGTCTCCTCAACATCGCGTATAAGATCTTATCTGCCATTTTGTGTGAACGCCTGAAACCCTTCGCCAACAACCTTATCGGCCCCTATCAGTGTGGTTTCAGGTCCACAGTCGATCAAATTTTCACACTCCGGCAGATCCTGGAAAAACCCAAGAAGTCCAAATCGATACTCACCATCTTTTTATCGATTTTAAGGCCGCGTATGACAGCATTTATAGAGACGAGCTATACAGAGCTATGTCTAGTTTTGGCATCCCTGCCAAACTGGTTCGTCTGTGCAGGATGACGATGGAGAACGCTCGCTGCTCCATCAAGGTCGGTAATGACCTCACCGAGACCTTCGATGTCAAAAAAGGATTTAGACAAGGTGATGCGCTGTCATGTGACTTCTTTAATATCAAAGAATTTTGCGAAACTCGCAAGCCAACACCGGAGGCACAATCTTTCAAAAGTCCTGGCAACTATTAGCTTACACCGATGACATCGACATAATTGGCAGAACACAGCGGGCTGTCACCGGTGTATTGAAACAGAAACTGCCAAAATGGGTTTAGCTGTAAATGAGGGCGAAACCAGGTATAGCACCACCAGGTCAGCAGGAAGGGACATACAACATCGACGAATTGGACAGAACGTCACAGTCGACAGCTCTAACTTCGAGGTAGTAAGGGACTTTGTCTACTTCGGCTCTGCTTTTAACTCTGAAAATAACATCTCATCAGAAATCAAACGAAGAATAACTCTTGCCAATTGCTGTTTCTATGGGCTGTGAAGGCAATTGAGTAGTAAGGCCCTATCTCGAACAATTAAAGAGACTCTGTACAAGACCTTGATCATCACAGTCCTGCTTTATGGCGCTGAAGCATAGACTCTTTGAAAGCGGATGAAGATATCCTTGGTCGCTTCGAGAGAAAAATTCTTCGTAAGATATACGGTTCCGTTTGCGTTGACGGGCTTTAGTGGAGAAGATTCAACGACGAAATTTACGAGCTGTACAGCGACATCGACCTAGTCAAAAAACTGCGCATCGGTCGCCTAAGATGGCTAGGACATGTAGAGCGAATAGACACCAATGCTCCGGCCCGCAGAGTCTTCGAATCTAACCCGGAGGGACAACGCTGAAGAGTTGTGAGGAGGACAGCGGCACGCTCGCGGTTGCTCGGCTCAGCTCGTCGGACGGGGTGGTTCTTGTCACACCCCACCATACACCGAAGCTGGCGTCGTGGCCTCATCCTAGCTCGCACCAATGGCGTTCAACGTGGGGCCCGATATTTTTACCAACAGTAACCGGCTAGAAGCACATAGCAACTCCAAGGGGACGATTTTCACTTTCGAAGGTCGTCACTTGCAATAGTTTCCTTCGCGAACTAGTTTTTTTCAATTTTGCTTTAATTTTTTTTTTCTATCACTTCTTTCCGTCCAAGGACTGTATAAGCTCTTTGTTTAGTCACACGCTGAAGGCGGCTGTCCAATCCACAGGCCCTCTGCTAGTGGATCTCGTGAGGTAGTTGGAGGCTTGTGAATAAGCAAAGAGCGGGACGAGGTGGAAAGGGTAAACGCTTGCTGCTACCAATTGGTCAAAGTTCTTAAACAGGCCATTTGTGAGGCGCAAACGTGAGGTCAAGAGGCTTTGTTCAAGTTGAGGTTCATTTTGAAAGTCATGGCTAGCCTTCTATAGTGGTAACAGTTGTGGGAGGAATAGAAGAGATAAACTAAGGCACTTGTCAGGTATCCGACGTATCAGTCCTGTCTGACAACGAGACAGGACTATAACCTACTGTGTACAGTACGGATACAGACCGACTCATATCTACAAGATTGTTACTGCAGAACCCGGACAGAATTCCACACACCAACACACATATGAACATAAACACAAAAACAAAAACACACATATTAGTTTTATTTTGTTTTCCTTTTGAATTTTATTTCCTTTTATCTTTTTATATTTAATATTTTTTATCTTTGATTTTTTTTCTCTTTGAATTACTATCGTTTGTTTCTTTTATACGTTTGATTTATTTATCTTTTTGAATTGAATTTTTTTTTTAATTATTCATTTTTTTTACCTTAGAATTTTGAGTTTACCTTTTAGTTTTAAGTTGAATTTTTTTTGCTGTTCCAATTTTAAATTTTATCTTGGAAGATGGATAGTGCGAATAGGGGGTTAGGCGCGGTCCCAAGGGGAACCTCATAACAGGCGTTGAACGAACCGGAGAGAACTGCTAAGGTAGTTTAAAGAGAATATTAGGGACCACGAAATATTAAGAATTATTATGGATAGGAGACAGCAACCTCAGAAGTCCTTCGATGACTTTTACGGTGACATACGGTCTGTGGTTTTATAGATGACGAACAGACCCAACGAACTGGACTTAGTCGACATACAGGATAGGGTAGCGGCGCTAATCTGTAATAACCTTTACTTGGCTGATGGCAAATGCCATACATTTTGTGAAATTTGTAACAAAGAGAATTCTTTATTGTACAAAAAAATCACATTTTCCTACTACTACTACTACTACTCAACTGAGTTCTTTGCTGAAGAAGGTCATAGAGCTTATCAGTTCTTTTCAGATAGATAGGAGTTCTCGAGCCTCAAAGATCTTTTGAATTTTCTCACAAAAGACTTTCCAAGATTCACTCTTAATTTTCCACAATTAGGTTTTATTTACTTTTAGGGCCTGTTTTGCGACGTTCAATCTGGAGCAACCCGAAAATGGTTGGTTTGATTAAAGAGCCATCTGCAGTCCTTGCCAAGAAATTTAATCTTCTCTGACTGGAGATATAAGTACATTGCGTGATGTTTGTTAGGATTGTATTATATTGTACAGTACATTCTTTATACTTGAGGATAAAATTGCCCATAGTAAAGTGCCTGAATTTTACAAAAGCAGGACAGTCACACAGAAAGTGTGTGGCGGTTTCGTCTTTCTCAAGGCACATCTCACAAAGGCGTGAACCCCCTAAGTCCTATGGTTTTCAGGTATTCGTTAACAGAAGTAAAACCCGTGACGAGCCCTGTTCGTTCGTAATAGTATTCAAGGCACTTTTGGGTCGATTAAGCAGAAGCCTGGATCTGCCGCACTGGGTGCATCGTTTACAATTTTCGTCTACCGGCAAGCCATCGCCAGCAGTCGAGATGCTGTTTCAGTAGCAGGTCAGCCATTGCTTGTTTAAAAACGCTAAGCTGCAGTCTATTGTTTGCTAAGAACCGAGGAAGGAGCTCAGTTACCCCTCCCTGGCAAGAGCATCTGCTCTTTTATTACTCAGTATCCCGAAATGTCCCGAAACTCAGACCAAAGTCACTAAGCTACACTGCTTGTTAGTATGGTAATTAAAAAAATTTTTACAATGACACTTAGACCAATCGGTCCTACTATTTCTAAAGACTGGTTGATCCGGGTGTAGGTCAGTTAGACCAAATGTAATACACCTGTGATCGGAGAAGAAATGTTCACCTTCCAACTCCTAATCTTGTATTAGATATTGTCAGAGACTAAGGTAATTGTCTTAACTTCATGTCTAGTACTAGAAACAATGGTGCGTTCACGAGAACGTCACAGAGGATGAAAATGCACCTTACTGTCTCCATACGTCCGCAATCATTCTGTCCACAATAGCCGAAATGAGGAATTGTAGATCAGGTACGCTGTAATCAATCGGGATCTAACGTACAGTCATCCAGTAACTTAGTAAAAATACATTTGCATAGTGTATCTTCAAGCGGATTCCTTCTCTGGACTTTATTCCTTACGTATGTACATAGATGAGGTTATAATTAGGAGTATTGAGTTCACACACCAGATCTGTATTGACCCAATGTTTACTGATCAAGTCCCGCTGAGTGATATATTGATGAGGAGCCTAGTTTGGAATCGTAGTCCTCCACCTTGGCTTAGCCTGGTATGGTGACCTAAAAATAAGCGCTTCTTTTTTCATGTATTCTAAAACCATATCTGATCTGGCTCCGTCTCAGCCAGCGGAGCCCATGACTCTTTACCACATCTCGAGTACTCTCTCGGCTCTTCTATCATTCGAATGCATGTGGGGAGATGAGGGTTACTTGTTTTTATTATTCATAGATTGGAGGTCTGAATATTCAGATTGTTTCCAGAAACAAGATGGGGAATGGGTTAAAAACCGCCCACCACAGGTATGCAAAATGTTAAGACACCGTCTATAATTCAATTTCAAGCCGGAGCAAGATGTTTTCTGTAATGTTCTGCCTACAGAATTTATATCAAAATGATTTAAAACAACGGCTTCCACAGTTTCAAATACCTCTTTATCAATTTTACTCCTTCTCATAAGTAGTACATGTAAATGATTCTTGGTTATCAGCCTCATAAGTGGGTCATCAATACCTAAAGCTTTCGTTCTCATAAATCCTATGAACTGATCTAAAGTGTAATTCGCAAATCCCGTAGGTCACTTTTCACATCTAAACGTTGAAACAAAATTATTAACGACATAATTTATAGTTTTATGTCGTATTACATGACCAAAAGAACGACCAGAAACGTCCGAAAGTCAATAAAACTTATTTTAGGATGATCTCGGAGAAAGTGCTTGGCCAAAAGTAATTTATGGCCTAATGTGATATATGGTGCTCACGCTCTCGCATGTCCTACGAGGAATCCTGAATCATCAATGTACACATGCTTGTCATCCTGTGTAAGTAGGTATATCAACGTAATTCCAGATACAAATGATATTTCGATAAAAGTTTACGACAGCTTTCCTCCAGAGATGAACGAAAGAAATTCGTTGAATCGACAGAAAGCAGGGCAGTCCTTGCCCCTTTTTCTTTGGTTCGTTTCGCACGTCACCTACATATAAGAGCACTATCTGGTTTATGTACTCCTTTTTCTTTGCTTTCTTCGTTGCTCTTTGGTCAGGAGTGGAAAGAGGTTAGTTCTGCACTTATGAAGTGTCTGTTGGAGCTTATCTTTACTCTGAGGACAGAGGCTTCCTCTTTTATTCATTCCTGAAGGAGTTTCGTACAAAAATTTCATGTTTTTATTTCAATTTTGCTGGCAGCCAAATTTCGTCCTTTGAAATATTTTGTTCACTGCCACCATTCACTCATCCGTCCACCCGTGCGATTTGCTCTATCGCTCAGGAGAAGACAGACGGGCATGTGCTTCATTCGAAAGGCGTGCATGCAAGAAATGCCTAAAGTGAATGCCATATTCATGGTGTGAACCTACATATATGTATGTGTGAGTGTGCTAAAATGCTATTCAGAAAGATGTGCTTCTGTATTCTGTTTTTGACTATGTGAGCTCATTGATGTCGGGTGGATGTGGCACATACTCGTATAAGCAGCGGGCATCTGGCGAATCTCCTGGTTCTTTCATTGCTTCTCATGTAGATTCGTTCACGCTCCGGTGAGGTGAATTCCAAAGGCAAATTCGTATATGAGACGAGGACGGACTTATGTATGCGGTTACCAGCTGTGGTCCTAATTACATTTGTTAGAGATTTGGGGCAAGTCTACCACAGGATACAGATCTCTTGACTAGTAATCGAATACCGAATGCTGAAAATTCTTTCGAGCGAACTGAGTCTGTAAAAATACGAGTATTGCTCAAGGCTTTCTCTCGGTTTACTTTATTCAGTTTTTTTTTTTTCAGTTCTTTTTTTATTATTATTATTTATTCTTCCTCTTGAATACCCTTAAACTAATGGAATTTACTGGGCGACGTTTTAGGGATAGGTCAAAACCCTTGACATACCACTAGTCGGTGAGGGGAGATCAAATGTCTGACCATTCGTTTCTATTGGCCGAAGGACATGAGCATTTGAATTTCAAATTGGGTTATGCGTCATTGAGATGACCAAAGTTGGGTGGTTTGGAAAATGGTTAAATAGGATCAACGAAAAAAGGACGTTTTCATTAATTTTATTGTTGCCATCAAATATGGTGTATTTAACCGTGTTGTTCTTTCACTGATAGCTTTATTTGTAATTTTATAAAAAGTGGGCAGCAGCCTGAATTTATATCCTACTTTGGATGTATTCGATTTATATATACGGATCAAGAGGTTTCGTTAACACAGGAATTTATTTCATTGAAACATATCATCTAATCGGAAGCATGTTGGAGGGGCAAATTCGAACCCCGCTAAGCCGTTACTTGACCTTTCTATGTGAACATTGTTGAGATAAATTTGAGGGATTATGTTACTCTGTATAGGAAGCTCTGACATTTAGTTAAGTAATGTGCAATTACGGTTAGTTAAAACGAATTCATTTGATACTTCGAAACGGACAGTTTTGTCTCCAATTTGTCAATGAGGTATGGAAACTGCGTCCTTTAATTCATTGCGTAGTATATTCCTGCACTTTGAGGCCAAATGACTTGTGGAATATCATTTTTGCTACCAAAACAAGACGTGAATATACGTTCTTATTTAAAACAGTGTATTGTACTCTCATCCCTTAAGAAAAGGTGTATTACATTGCTTTTTAACAAGCAATTTTACAAAGCACTTATAGAGGAAAGATATGAGCATCACACCACTTTTGTCAATCTGATTGTAACATTTTTTCTGATTATTTAACATAAGGTATCTGAAATAGAAACCAAAAACTATCTGAAGCTAGGCCTAGACACAAATAATAGGTGCAGTAGAATGCAAACATATTTTCTTCAAATGAAGAGTCTTAAGTATTCACCCGCAGTGAAAAAGAAATTATGGCATATTGTTTTCTGAACATTCGAAAACCATGAAAACAACTGTCATCAAACGCGGTTCAATAGTTGAGAAGTTTTATAAAAAAATGAATGGAACTCCCTATCAACTTTTCGTAAGGAATAAAGTCTAAAATATGATTCCCTTGATCCTGACGGAACTTTCAATATGCGGACCGAGTTACGCAATACGTAGATTTTGATTTAAACTTACTCAGTATTTTTATCTTTTTTTACGAAACTAAGCAATCGTACGAAGTATAAAGAAAAATTTTGAAGCAGCAGACCGTATGTGGTTCAGGGCCTAGCTTCTTGTAACCATCGGCGTCATGCGTGTTATATTGGTTCTCACAAATAGAAGAGATCTACAGTTTAAAGACATATGCGCAATACAAATAGAGAAGTTTTCTCCTACAATTATTACTCTCGGAAGTTTATTACACTAACTCCTAACTTGACGGACCAAATTAATGCTCTATAGAACGCTCATCTTACCAATTCTGCTATGTGGTGCCGAGTGTTGGACCAATCTCTTTCTCTCTCTCTCTATCTTCCTTTCAACGCCCGCACTGTGTATAAACATTAAAAGGGTATTCATAACCCTTTGAGTGCGGGTCCATCCGGGACCGCAGAGGATGCAAGGCAGCCATGTTTCAGGCAGAGACTCTTCAATGGTCGGGAGCCCTTTAAGCAAGTATTTTTATCAGACATTCGCGAGAGAGTTTATAAGACCCTGAGGAACTTGTTTGGTGTTTTCTGGGGAAAAAAAACTGCTTAAATCTCTCCACACCCGCGCAGTTTTGGAACCCGGGCAGTGCTCTATCCTATCCCCTTATAATAAGTTTGGCATGTTGTTTGCAACAGAGAAATAACAACGACAGATCTTTGTGTGTACAAATAATCAGTATCAACAACCGAGTTGGTTCAATCATATCGGCCTATCCGTTGTTCCCATTTTCAAGTTAGGGAAATAAAATTTGGAACAGAAGCTTTGTGAAAACAGAATCAGTACAAATCCTACATTTTTCAATCTCTAAATCCACCCACCGACGCAGATAAAATGAAATATTTTTTTCAGAATTTTTATTAGAAATTGTTCTTAAAAACAATTAGACATTGGCTACATGTGGGTGACCGACCATTCGCTGCTTTCATTTCAAAATGAATTACCTCTATTTCGCAGAAGTCATGTGGCAAATTGTCATTTCATCTTTCACTCATCTCGCCGAAGGGTTAACTCGCGTTTCTGTTTTTGCATTTCTATATTTACTGCTTCTATTAAGCGACTTTCGTTTTTTTCCCACGGCTTATCTGGCAAGCTGTTAATTAGCCGGTTTGGTGCCGTGACATAAGACCATATTTCTAAATATGGTCCTTTGACGCTTTCACAAGGCGACATAAATTGTTGACATGAGTCCACGATTTGTTTTGTCTCAAATAGGACATAAGTCCACAATTTGTCAGAATGTAAAATGTCAATCAAAAAGAGAACTAATTGTCAGAATGTAAAATGTCAATTAAAACCTTCCGAAGACAAGTGGGGTTACCCATAACCCCACTACCTCTGCTATTCACGTAGAAAAAAAAGCCTTGCCATCGGAAGGTTAATATGAATACTTTCATCTGTCTAAGTATTAAGCCCTTAAGAATATGGACGTTGTTATCTCATTTGTTCTCTTAATAATTAAGATCGAAACAATGTTTACTGTACATGTAATTACATCAACTCAGTAATGGATAGAGACAATATCCTACATTTCAGTCTAATTTCATTGAAAAACCTACATGAATCGGCTCGCTATCAACCTAAGTGTGCCGATTTAGCTTCCACAATTCCACATTTGCATACATTAAAACAACAGAGCGCATATTCACTTAATGAACCTAAATTCCAAGTTATTCCATATGAATTTTAACTCACTCACACATCCTACAGCATTAATTGATGCAGATTATGTCTAATTTTCATCCCTTATTGCTTTCAATTTGCCACAAAGAGGAAGCATATTTTCGGGTTGCTCCTTTGAACCATCAACTGGAACATAAAAACCTAAGAAGCGAATATATTTGCGTGCAATTAGAGCCAAGGCCGCCATTTCCATTAAAACGTCAAAAAACATCTAAGCACCCGGGTATCAGCGGCTTACGAGGGATCACACGTTTATGAAAAATTCAATTATGAAAATCTCCCCCGAATCGTCCCCAACTGAAAACAATCTTTGTCGGTCTATTAGGGACGCTGTGGGGTAGCAGGCATCATCGCTGCCATCTGCCCCCGAAGTGCTGGTGGCGATGCCAGAACAAAAACAATTTATTTTAAGGGAAAGAAGCTGAAGTTCGACCGCCTTTTCATTAATTTTATACGACCAGCCTTGTCTTTAATAAGATAAATAGACTATGGATGCCCTTAAAAGCGCTTTAAAATTGATTTCAGAGAAAAAGAAAAGAAAAACACAAGACAGCACCCACCAAGTGAACGGGCGTCCTCCAAAAATCCTGTGCAGGTTGCGTTGGTTGTTGTGTGCATGCATTTATGGCAGAACGGGTAATCGTATGTTGGTAGGCTAAGGAGCGTTGCGAAGTCTTTGCCAAAGTCATGGAATCTTTTAGCCTTCCATTAATCATGTATGAAACAATATCATCCTCCCTTTTGCTCTTTCTCAAGCTTTTCTGTGGCGCAAAGGACAAGGGGTAGGATAAGCAGCGAAGAATTTTTTTCTTCTCCCTGGACGGATTTATAAATCATTATGCTCGTATTTCTTCGCATTCTTTCTGCTCACTTGATGCCGTGGATTTGAAAAAAAGTTTTATCAAAGAGGCTTGTGATAACCTCCAGGCGATAATAAGCCACATTTAAGGGTAAAACCCAGCATAACGTTAATTAGACTATAAGGAAGTTTTTTGTTGTATAATTTTTTTCCCTATGCGATTGTCAAAGCATTCCTCGGGTTGATGGTGGCACACGGAAGAGCCGAGTAGCTCTTCTGCGCAACGTCCAGAAATGGCTTTCCTTTATGCGTTTAAAATAATAAAAAGTCATTTCCCACAATTAAAACATTTTTCTTATTCAGAGCTAAGTTTTTATCCTCATTTTTTTTTTCTCACTGAAATTATGTAGCTTTTTTCTTATGGGACTGAAGAGAAAATATTTGTTTTGTCTTTTAATTAAATTTGCAAGGCAAGGTTGGGAAAGTATTTTTTTTTCTTATCGTTTTCTATGTAATATAATAGAGAATTCCAAATTTAAAAACCTCTTAGAATACGGGGCATAATTTTAGTTGACTGAAGTCCTTAGTCAGGTATAAGGAATTATCTACTCTTTAGACACCCATTAAAATGGTTGAACCGTATTAAATTTATTTTCTTGTAATAGCATAAACTCAAAAACCTAATCATTTACGCGATGAAATGGAGTACTTCCATCAGAAAAGTAATGATACGGGAATATTCAACACGAATAAAAAATCTTAAAGGAGGCCTTTACGTTGAATATAAGTTAATCTTGGGATTTTTTTTTAATTGCTTCTACAAATCTTATTTAAACCAATTTTTTGGTTTGAAACAAGTGTAGAAATCGAATGTAGAAAACAAGTTTAGTTTTAGTTCACTATGCAAAATTTTTACTAGCAATTATATTACTAATGTAGAGGAACTAAAGTTTTTGGTTGTATACAGACCTCGGGTTGATGAATGACATGGATGACAGAATTTTTTTCAAAGTAAATACAAACATATCTGAGCTGAGATTAGACATTTACAGGGTTCCACACAATGTAACACAATGGGTCAACACTGACCTGAGTGCGGCAGGAGGCTTTTCTCTCTGTGCCAGCCCACTTACCTAACCTAACCTATCTGAGCTCAGTAGGGATTTTCGTTCTTACCACAGAATTACCGAAATTTCATCAATGGCCGTTTGTCAACAACCCGATTGGACCCTATAAGTGTGAGGTTCAGGCCAGGAAAGTCCATCTTATTTTCACACTTCGGCAGATCCCGGAGAAAACCGAAAAAGTCTTAATCGTTCACTGGAGAGCAAATTGACTTTTTTTCGTCACTCCATAAAATATTTAGTTTGACAATTTTCTGATCGTCTATTTTTGTCGTCGATCTAGGTCTTCCGCGCATTTCAGGAGCCTCGTGGTATTTCAAAGCATTCGTGACGAAGTTTTCTGATCGCCCTTGAGATCGCACTATAAATTTATACATAAGTTTTTCTCTGATTTCTAATCTGCTGCACCAATCGCACTTTTTACAAGACTACAGGGACTTTTTCGCCCCATCTAAAATGTTTACTGATATCAACACATTTTTAAATCCACAGTTTTTTTACTTAAACACGTTTTTCCATAAATGAATCAATTCACACATATTTTAATGTCCAACTCAAAATGGCTTCTATCCTAGATAATTGGTCCTCACTCAAAACCGTTGAAAGCAGTAATAAAGTTTGAGTGAAAAATAACTTCTCAGTAATTCAAGCGTCTTATGTATAACGGTGAATTTGGTGGAAAAATTATTTGAACACCGTAAATTTGCAGTAACAAAATATAAAACTCACACACCTATTATTTTGTTCAGCAGCGTATGTATGTACATATATATATTCTCGCTACTTCGCCTGCTGTACCAGTTTTACCACTTTTCATCGGCTTGTTAATCCACCACTAGCTCATGTGATAAAAGATGCTACGAACGTTCCAGACTTAAGGTTGTAAACTCAATATTCCGATAAAACAGGTAAATCAAATTGGACTTCCTGGCTGACATCATCCGATTTTGAAAACTTTTAAATCGCTTGAAGCAGTTGCTAATGCACTATTTGACAAAATAAAATGAAATGATTTTTGAAAATAAAAATTATGTCGGAGTTTTATTTTATTTTAATTTTTAATTCAAAATCTTTAAATAAATAAGAAATAAGATAAAAAAGACGCGCAGCTACAGTACACATGAATTCAAAGGAGAAATTAAAGAATTGCTTCTGGCCTATTGTTTTCGGACACATTTTGAAAATAACTATTATTTTCCATTCTTGTAATATGTTCCTACTAAAGCTAAATAATATTTTCTTATCTCAAATTGTTACTAGAAAGAGCTGAGTTTCTATTCAATCCTACTTATGACGCCATTTCGAAATTCTTTTCCATAACTTACACTTTGTTCGTTGGCAAACATTCACTTCTTCAACAAAAGAATCTCGAATGCTAACCTTGAAGAGGAAAGGTCCACACGAAGATTTCTCAGGTGAGGCACAACGTGTCAACATACAATTTTATTGAAAGCTTTTTCTATGCTAAACATCAAGGATGTTTACCCTCATAATGATGTTTACCTTGTCGAAGGGTTGTGGACCTCTAGCAGACGAAACCTTTTAAAGGTGGAAGCCCCTAAGTGGTTGAGCCTGGGTGTAATGGTGGTATTCGAGACAGCAATGATTGTGTGGTTGTGTGCTGTATTTGTATATAAATTGTGTGGCGCTTTAAAGAGGATATTTCACTTTAATGATGTCATTCTCATTTCAATCCAATGAGTGGGACTAGCAGTATATGTGGTGCCTGATTCACATGCCACACTGACGGGCAGGTAATCGCAATCATTTTCAATTATACTTCAATAACCAGTGCAAATCCTACGTGGTTTAAAATTCTCTTAGTGCAATGCTGCAATTTAGATACATTGAAACGGATTAATACATCGAATTGCTTTCATTGTTAGGCGATGTCACGGCACAGTGCACTTCGGCGTGGATCGATACTCCAGAATATCGGCTTTGAATAAAATGAAATATCCATTACGTCGGAATAAAAGTCAGTAGCTTTTGCGATATCCCTGGCATATTTTATAGAAATAACAGTTATCCTAATGCGAGCGGAACTAGAGAAATGGAATTACGCCCACGTAGCGTTAGCTATCGCCGTGGAATTGAATCGGCAGTTACAGGGAAATAATACCGCGGACTAGCCATCCTCTCACCTGATCCGTATTATCCTATTAAAAAAATAAAAATAAGTCGCACACTCATACAAGCAAGTCGTGCCCAACTAGCATTAAGCCCATTCCGCTACTAAAAGGAACCAATCAACCACCTAACAACCACCAGCTATGCAAAGCTTCATCCTCTTTGGATAAACATTCTAAAATACCTTACATTTATATGCAAACGTACACAAGTTTATCTATCTATATACATACATATATATATTCTGTATGTTTTATTCCTTTTTTTTTGTGTTTCAGATTATATTCGACGGGTTTACAGTGGGACGTTTCGATGAGGGCCTGGTCGATTCCGATATTGATGGATTCGATACCAATTTTAGTCCATCGGGTGAGCTGCCTGGTTGTCCCGAAGGATTTATGCAGGTATGTACATAAATTTGTTGCTCTATTGAAGTAGAGAGGTGTATGGTTTTTTGTGATGCATGATTTTCCATGCACATTTTGGCAGACCTACGCTGATGCGGGTAGGAAATGTATCCGCGATAAAATATACAATTTTTTGTTCCGTGGCTTACGTGTTATTTTCATCTTCAATTTGTACGAAATGTTTATCCCGAAAACCATATGACAAGCATTTACCTACGTATTTTGGTCAAGTGTACAGCCGCATTTTGTGGCTGAAGCAGGGCAATGAAATTCGTTTCTTTCTCTGGCAGGTATATGTACATATGTATGTATGTATGATACCAAAATTCCTGGTACATTTCAAATAAAACTAAAATTTAGTGACAAATTAAAGCATTGACAATAACAGAGTGCGAATGCTACGGTGGAATTTGCTGCTGTATCTGAACATGCGATCTCAATTAATGTATTTATTTTGAAATTCAGCGCACAATTTGTAGATTTTAGTCTGAAGTCCTAACTCCTTTAAAGGGGGATGATAATTATCAAGGTGTATGCAAGTTTTCCAAAAATTTGTGTACTACATAATTTTCGTGACTTGATCAAAATTGTAAAGGAACTTCCAGACAACCAACAACCTTGAAAATTGGTATTGAGTTAATTGTTTTAATATTTACTCAAATGGTCTACCAATACCGATGGATTTAGCCCCCAACGCTCCACCATAAAAGCTTTATTATGGCCGCAAATAGATAATGAGTTTGGTAAATTTTGTTTGTAAAGTCATTGTAACAAATCAGGCTTACCAAACTTTTTTTTTATTGATGCAAGTGCCATTCATTGGTAATGTCTGAGAGTTTAAATGTTGCTTGAGTCACAGTAGATAGCATTGAGTTTTCGAAGGGAAAAATTCTACTTTGTGATGAAGATCAGAAAGACAGTAGGTGAAAAAACGGATTCGTTGATTTTCGCCAGTTAATTCGTACTTTTTAATTCCCTCGTCAGAATCATAGAGATTTTTTTTTTATATACATAGATAATCTGGTATTTCGATCTGATAGAGACAGTTCTTCGCACAGTATTTTTTGGTTCTTCCTTTCCAGCGGCTGCGCTCTATAGCTGTGCCTTGAATAAGATCGTCAAAGCATTTTTGCCTCAATTTCGTAATAAAAAGTTGTGGAACCTTTGGAATTTTTTTTTAAAGTTTTAGCGATATTGGCCGAATTTCAAAATTGAGTGTTCTGCGAATGAACCCTTTATCGAAATGAGTTAGCTATTCATTTAACTTTTTTTCTCTAAGAACTCGCTTTATAACGCTTTTACATAAGTTTGAAATGCAAGCAGATACGAACCAGTCGTACTCTTTTGGGATTTTGTGCCCTTACTATAACTAAATGCTGAATATACAGAAATTTAAAGAAAGTCGGATGTACATATATGTATATATCTACATAGCCTATAGCCTTAAGCAGATAAAGTAAAACAAAAATATATTTACTGGAGCCCAGTGTTAAATGCTAATGTTGTCACGTGAAAGGAATCACATTTCCCCATTTCCCATTTAAATGCATTTGAACATTGCTGGAAAATTCACAATTATTATTTCATAACTTATAAAAGTGAAAATGCTGTTTTTGTGTTCCTGACGAGTGATGTTTTTTGTTCAACATGTCCTAAGCATAGTCTGTCATTGACATTTATGTGAGCATTTATATAAATTATTCATTTTTATATCACCACAAACCACCCGGCTGGACCGTCCTTCGGTCAAAGCATCGAAAATCTCAGCCCCCAAATAAATTTTCGGAAATCGTGTCAAGTAAAGAAGATGTGAGATATACAAACACACACATCCATTCAATTTTAGGTTTTGCCTGGCATTTTTTTTATATGTGCCATTCACCATCTGAGTGTATGAACGAGACGGAATCCAGTAAAGTTTCTTTGCTCCTCATTCAAGGATACCCAGCCCACAGTGAGATTTATCGATTTCAGAAAAAAAAAAAAAGGAAACTCATTTCGGGTCAAAGCGAACTAAAACAAATTTATTTTCTACTTCCAAGATAGTTTCAAACCGAAAAAGGATATTTGCTTTCGCCCGCCTACACTTGATCTGAAGATGTTCAAACGACGACGGCCGTAAAGCCATTATACTTGTACGTTTCTGAACATTATTTCTGCTTGTTATCTGCGCAAAAGTATTACGTTACGAAACACAAAGCAATATTTTAAAATAAGAGTGCATATACAACATTGTAAATATTACAAGGCAGGTATGGAGGTACTGGTGTATTGTGTATATGCATTTGTGGCACCAAAAGAAATTGTTATAAGTTTTACTTCTCAAAGTAGGGGAGGATGAAGATATTCACGCATCAAACTTTCAACTATTGTACTTCTGGAGCGTGTATCCTGTGTAACGAAAGAACAAAGGGAAAAACCCTTCAAACTCCAAAAGTACTCATATGCTCCCCACTTATCCCCGTTCCTTTGAGATGTGATTATGTTGTACGTTGTAGGCGATTATACTCGGGGGATTATAGTGAGTTTTTCCTCTTTGTTTGGAAATATTCTGCGTACTTAGTTAATAACATTGATCCTAGTGGGCCTGGATGGGAGAGGCAAATGAATAGTTCTACTTTGTGCCAAAACGTGCACTATAGGACGAATTTCAATTGAAAAAAGTAATAATATCAATTAATCTCATTAAGGATTATCCTTAGCAGTTCTCCATTATATCTTCCTTGGATGGAGGCTAAATTTTGCATGGCGAAACAATCAATATACGTATGAGCACTCCTAGAGAGTATTTATAAATAGAAATTTATTTTGGGGTAGGTACACATGCATGCATGTATGTACAGGTAAACATTTACTAAGGTGAGATTCACAGTGCTGTGAATGGTAAATGCCTACAAAATAGAAAAGGTTCGATTAAGTACAAGTGCTTCATCAGTCATCAGCTCACATAGGCTAGACATACTCAGATAAATAGAAAAGCTACTGATTTTGCAAAAAAGATGGCGTATGTTTTAATTTTTTTTCTTTGTTCATATCCGATAGTCAAAAAATCTAAGCCAAGACGCAATTTTTCGTACCAATTATGGACGTTTTATTACCCATCACTGTACTATCCTCCGATATCTTCCAGTAGCTATGGCAGAAGATGTTGAATCTTTGATCGATAGGTACTACATCTATGGCTAAAATAATAGCTGCACTTCCTACTTTTCTTTATTATTGTACGTAGCGGTACTCTTTTGTTACATTTTAGGAAAGCAATACACTAAAATGCAACGATAAACTTGTTGTCAACACATTATTGTGTCAAAGCATTCGAGTAAGAACGAAGCACACGATCAGTATTCTGTCACAAGGTACTATACAGTGGTAGACATTCGTATGCGCGCACCTTAAGAGTTTTATGCTTTTCATTCCTCTCGAAAGAACTTCTAAAAGTAAAAATTTTTGTATTAGTTTTCTTTTGTAATCGAAGGTGCGTTCATACGAATGTCTAACCTAATTTTATATTTATTAAAAAAAATATGCATATTTATAATTTTTTTTTCAACTTAAATGAAGTAAAACTATAGTCAACAAACAAATACAACATTTCTCTTTTTAAAAAATGATTAAAAAGTTTTTGTTTAAAAATTATTTTAAATAAATATAGTGCGCTCATACGAATGTCTACCACTGTATTAGCTGGTAAAAAAATGGCGACACAAATTTTAACTAAAAAGGAACCGTTTTCGAGCTAAAACTATAAAATAAATTGGTAGGATATATTAATTGAATAGTGTCCTGATAATTTAATGCTATTTTACATGATTGCTCTGCATTTATCAAACGATATTATGGACAGAGGAAAGCATTGCTCGGAATCTAAGCGAGAAACTATTTTGGTTCTACGCAATCAAGGCCAATCTATCCGATGTATTGCTGATAAGGAAAGCCAAAGTAAACCCTTTTATGTCGTCGAAAGAACTAAAACGCGATACAGGACTTGAAGCGAGTGCCAGGACAATTCGCCGAACTCTGGTGGATGTGAATTTATACGCTCGAGCTCCGAGGAAAGTGTCACTGCTGAACAAAATACACATCTAGAAGCGCATTGACCTTGCCGAACTCTACCACGTGCCACACGATCCCCTTCAGGCAGCGAAGCAGTAGAGAAGCGTGCTTTGGAGCGACGAAACGAAGATAAACCTCTTTGGAATGGATAGTAAGCACTTCGTTCGTCGCCGAGCAGGTGGAGCCTGCAATCTAAGGTACACCAAACCCACTGTGAAGCATGACGGTGGTAGTATTAGATATGGGGTTGTTTTTCTTGGTGAAGCGTAAGTCCGGTTTACCTTATCGAGGGCATAATGACAAAAGAAAAGTATGTAGACATACTACAGAATGTTATGCTTCTATGGGCCGAAGAAAATATGCCACTAAAATGGCTCTTTCAGCAAGACAACGACCAAAGCATTCGGCAAAGCTAACAAAACTCCGGTTTGAACAAAATTGTGTGGATGTTTTGCAGGGGCCTTCTCAATCTCCGGACTTAAATCCGATTGAGAACCTCTGGAGAGAGCTTAAGATTGAAGCTAATAAGCACCACCCATCAAACAAGCAAGATCTTTGGAGAATCGTTCAGCAAGTTCGGGCTTCAATGCCCATAGATAATTGTCGCAAATTAGTCGATTCTATGAAGAACAGAGTCGATGCTGTTATTAAAAACAAGGGTTTTGTGACTAAATACTAACTTTCGTATAAAAATATAATAAATAAAATACGATATCTGAACGTTTTTCTCTGTTATTACTTGGTGCTGCTATTTTTTTGGCCAGCCAATACCGTTGTCTGAAGCACAATAGCTGAGACTGCTAAAATACACCTTCAACTATACAACAAATTGTACATAGAATATGTTGTAAACATATTTGTCAGTAAGTTCAAACTAAAAAAGTTTCAAAAATCCCAATGAAATAGCAGTTATCTTTACCACTATTGAGAGTAAGTGTTGCTATTATTTTGCCCATTTCTAACATAGCGGACGTTTTGGTCGTTTATTCACTTCTTGTTCCCTTGTGAGCTTTTCTTTTTTTCTCTGCCTCAAGTTGTCCTACTCTTCAGGAACATTCCGACTGAATTTATGTAGTCTAGGAAGTACCGTTTAGTCCTCATATGGGCGAAAGCACTGCGTCCCTTTCACGATTCTTCGAAATATATAGGTATATGTAGTTAAGTTAAGTCTCTTCTTCGAAGATAGATGTAGTTTTGTCTGATAAGAACCGTTAAGATTCGATTACAAATACTATACACTACGTTCAGAGTCAGTAGCGAGAAGAGTCGAGCTCCGATAGGCAATGATGAAGTGAACTGGTCTTTAGAATTCGAGAATGAAATCAGTGACAGAAATAAAATCAGTGGCTTGAACCACCTGCCACCTGACAGATATATTATATGCGTTTGTCTAAACCCTATGCTTCCTATTGGTTTCACGAAGAAACTATCGAGTGGTTTCTTACTTTTTTCTTTATGTCCACCGTGGTTTTGAATTCAACCCACATTGGTTTCCAGGACCTGTCACTCATTTAGAACGGTAAAAAGTTTTTTAAGCTTGAAAACACGCCAGAGATAACTCGACAGATATTTGACTAGTGAAGCTCAAAAACTTTTCAAATTATCTCACTTAAAGTATCTGAACTTACTGAACTATTAAAGTTGAATGCCAAGAAGTACTCTACAGTGTATTGTAACCTCTAGTGAGAAAAGAAAATATGACCACATAAAACCAAATTACACTGCTCCCCAAAATGTATTAAAGTAATCAAACGTAAGACATTATCTTCCTACAAGTACTCGCAAGCAAATTTCAGCTGCGAGAGAAGCGAGAGTTTTCCGAAAACATGCTACACAAATTCAAATCGAAAATCCTTAATCTTCCGAAAGCTTGCACTCGCAAATTTCATATCTCCGAAACTCAAATGAAATCAACAACCACTCACAGCAACCAACAAGCCAGCAACTCGATGAATTTACGAAATGTGCTGCATTTCAAAAAGAGCCTACAAACAAGTTAATGATTCAAAGTATTTCAATAGCACACATGGCGAGCGAGAGTAAAGGAGGAACCCTTGCAGAAATGCCTTAGATGTGCAAGCATTGCATAACTTGGTTTGCTTACAGGTAAATCCCCCATCATGCACCTTTCGTCTGTATGTTATCAGAACTGACTTATGAAAATGCAGATAAACTTAGCTTAACTTAAATATCAATGTGGTTACCTAACCTCAAACCCATATATCTATGTAGGTAAATACCTACACCAAGAATGGGAATTTGAAACGGGTGAAAAGGGGTATTTAAGTTGATTCTTCCTGGAGGTGCATAGCAGAATTGCCTAATATTGAAAAGTCTTTCTATTGCCAGAATTTTGATGCACAAAATTTACAAGGTTCCATCTACACGAATCCAAAAATACACCATTAGCAATAAATATACGATTTCACCAGCTCGGCGCTTCAAGGGGCAGGGGTGGTGACCTGAAACAAAAATCTCCTTCCAAAGAGAACGATATGAAAGAATATTCAGGCCATGAGCAAACCATTTAATATGGATCGATTCGTAATCCTTAGTTCAGACGGCAGTCTATCCGTATATGGCATGGCGACTTTGTGCACTTCATGCAATCGAATACCTGGCAAACATTCCATTAACCTGAACTTAATCAATTGAAACTGGAGTTGCTTCGTTTTATTTGCCAGAACGATATTATTTTTGTGTTTGTTTGTGTGTTAAGATGGTGATGGCGTAAATCTAAGTGTTTCACTGACAACGTTGCTGGATGCGCTGCTGTGGCAGTGTGCACTGGCCAGCCCCATCGTCAAGAGTTGCTAATAAAATTCGTTCTACACAACTTATTGGGTAGTCCACGCCAGTAATTTTACCTCCACACAACCACTTTAGGCAATTTGCTGTTCTGTAGTAGTAATAGTTACTTGGCCGTGGGTGTGTACGAGTATCTACCAGTAGTTATAACGATCATCATGTATCTACTTATTTCTGTGTAGGTTCTTGGGGTGGAAGTATGTATTTATGGCCTTGTGCTATAGGTATGGTTGCTTAGTGGAGGTATGGATAGCTATTCTGGTACAAAAAAAAAAGAGAAAGGAAAGGACGAGTTATTTGCAGAGACTGCCGCTGTTCTTTGGACGAAATAAACCTGGAGGAGCATTAATAGGAGCATTATCCTTGTTATAAAGGGCATAACCAATTTAGGATTTTATCTCGACGTTATTATTGAAAAATGAATACGTAATTCGAGTGGACACTTCTGATATGATTGGTTCGTAATTTTATTCATCATCTGTGACCGGGTCTACATTCGGAGGGTTTTTATGTTTGGGTGCTGGGTTTATATAAGTAAACATTTTCCATCGACCTGGAGTGCACTTGGGGGCCGCCACCCTTATCAGAATTCTTTATTATTCCACGAAAAAAAAGTTGGAAAGTGGAGAGTACCATACACCGCATCTACGGATAGTATCGATCGTTTTATGATTATTTAGGAACCTTTCTTTCAAAAGTGGATGACCTTTGTTTTTGTTTTCTTTTTTAAGATTTTCTTCAACTATCCGTTAAATGAAAAAAATTGTGAGCTCTTATAACTACTGTCTTAGTTGAGTTGGGCTCGCAGGAACGGCCATATAAGATCTGGGTACATTAGTTTGCCAATTCTGCTTAATGATTTCTACAAGCCATCCTTAAAGATAGCTTCCCTTGATAGCAAAAAAAAATTGGTAGTTTTAGAAGAATGTCACAACAGTATCCTGAATCTGTTACCACGGGATCTGATAGCTAATCCAACTGACTTTTTAACTCTCAGAGGGAACTTCAGAAATGACGTCACGGTCAGATTTCCAACCAGGGCGAAATGGGAAATCGGCGAAGTGACAAATGAGTTCGAAACAACAATCTTTCGCCGATGGTTCAAAAATGGGCTGTGGGGTAGGGGCAGGGATAATCTCTGATTACCTCAACATTTCCATGTGTTACAAGCGTCTTTCAGGCGGAAGTTCTTGCTATACGTGAGGCTAGCCGCCTACTTAAGCAAACCTCTACACCAGCCAGGTCGCTATCGTTCATCAAACAACCGACGCATAATCTAGAAAAGGTCATGCCAAAAAGTTTTCTATCTAGAATCACTCCTTTATCAGATATCTGGATAGAGACGCCACTTAGCACTGACTGACTGGTCGCGGTTCCCCTTCTCGTAATACGAAAAACCTAAATTTTTCAAGATTTGACTGAGAGCCCCCTTCTAGTTAGCCATTCCTTGATATTTCTAGGGCAGTCTGCGCGTTAGCACAGGCAGTCTTACAATAAAAATTCACTTGAGAATTGGTAGCAACTGGCTTATACCTGCAGCAGGGCTGGGTACACTCCATCGGTACCAGGCGATTTAAAGCTATCAGGAGAAACTTCAGCATATTGCAATAGAAAGCCGCGTATGTTAACACGGCCGATACCGTATACCAGCTACGCCGAGACTTGCGACTTATGTAGATCAAGCTCAGCTTGCATAATCGGGCCAAGCTGTGATCCAATTATTATCTGGTTCCTAGGAAATGAGTTTCTCAAAAGTCGCAACCTACGTTCCAGTATATGTACGCACGTACCTGTCTGATTTTCTAAATGATTGGTTCATCCTTTTTGAGCTTTAACCTGCCTGCTGGTTTATTGAGTGTCTCGATCTTTTCACAGAAATCTTTATAAGATACGCTTTTCGACAGACGTATTGACTTCTTCCATTTTTTTGTTTAGATCCGAAAATCTAAATCTAAACACGCTAGCAGTTTTTTGGCTTCCTTTCTAAGTCTCTGCAGTTCCGGGTTCCACCAGGGAACTAGTGATCTGCAGGAGGTTTTCATAACCGAACAAGTCAGTTCGAAACATCTGATGAGGTTACTACTCAGATCTTGAGCAGAATCCTCAATCATCGGTGTCGTTCCGAGCTTAAGAGGAGTTTTGACATATTTGTCTAACTTTTCTCTAAAGCGTATCTAATTAGTTTTTTCGCGGATTTCTCCTCTTCTGCAGAGTAATAGTTTTGCATTTGATTCGAAAATCGATGTACCTTTGATCTGACAGGGAGAACTCTTCAGTTAGTAATCGACTTAAGGCACCGGTTAAATAAAGTATAGTAAACCAAAGTTGGGTGACAGCCAAAATTATTGATACCATATCTAAAGACAGTAAACCATAGGAGATGGTTTCCTCAAATATGTATTATATTTGCTGCTGCCCTCAGATTTTTGACCATTACCATTGCAACATATGAGTTATCCCATTTCCCGAACGTCACAATACTCTATGAGTTCGACATGGGGAAAATAAGATGACGCAACTACGTGGGTTTCCTATTCTCCGTTTTGTAATTATTACTGCAGCAACCAAATCTTGGCAGCAAAATTATCCAAATTTGATCACTGAAAGAGAGTTCGGTACAATTAGACAAGCTCTCGGTCTTTCAGAGTACTCGTCACAGAGAATCCTGGCATTCTGAACACCTCCCAAACTGCAGATGTGCTTATTCCACTTTTTCAATATGGCAGTAATATGGCTTAAGTAAGATGGTCACCAGACCAAAAAGTTAGAATCACCGGCACTCTTAACAATTTGGTATGCATTTATCTTTATGGAGTTACACTATGCCCTACGAGTCCTTGTGAAATTAAGCTACTACATAGCATTACGTATCCGTTACCAGTGCCAGCCAGTATTGCGTTTTACTTGCCCAAGGTTTTTTTCTTTAATTGTATAGAGCTTAAAATGAAATGAGCTGTTGTCTTTTCCTCATCTCTGCAGCATTTGCTTAAATCATTGGAGAGATCCTCATCTTTCTTGCATGTCTTTCTATCAAAGAGTGCCCGATGTGATCATATAGATAAGTCCCTTTTACTTTCTACAGGTCAAACTTAGCCAGGTTTTCTTTCTTTTTTTTTTTGAAAAAAGAATAAGTATTGAAATTGTTCTAGCTAACATTGATATTTACTCAAGTCATCAGGCGGGATTTATACTTTCATCAATATCCCAACTAGTACCTTGTTTTGAGCCGTTTTGCATTTGACTGGGGGTGGCAATGGTGTAGTGGTAGCGTCATCGTTTGTCGAGCTGATGGTTCTCAGTTCAATCCCTGATTTCAGCAAGCATTATATGATAAGAGGCAGTCCGAACAATTGCGAAAGCTTATGACAACACTACTGCGAAGGCATAACACTGGCAGTAGGTTTGTGATATGGCTGGAGAAATTGTTCGCTCTGTTGATGATTGATGTGCTTATGACATCAGGTTGACCGGGAAAAAATACTGTGAATCAGAAGCGAAGACAAAACAAATAAATGACATCAAACAGCCTCCCCAGTTATCTGGACACCCACCCCTGGAGCTAATGTGTGAAACCTAATACACCTGAGTTTCAAACCACTACACCAATCTCTTTCTCTCTATCTTCCTTTAAACGCCCGCACTGTGTATACACATTAAAAGGGTATTCATATCCCCTTGAGTGCGGGTAAATTATAAAAAAAAAAAAAACAAAACTGAAATACAACGATAGCGTACTTATTTATTGTGAACATTGCTGATCCTCTTAAGACACAAATATGTAAATATTTTTTTTTCAGAATTATACATTCAATAAAACTATAAACTATACGTCCTGGAGAGCACACTTCTACTTGGAATTCTATTTGTAATCTAATGTTTTAGCGACCAGCAAGTTCCTCAAGATGTCAATGGAGCATCAGCTCTAGTGCAGCTGTTGCAGTTCTCAGAGCAGTAAAACATTTCTAGTTGATTGTGGATTTTATTTGTCTTCTTAAATAGGTTTTCGTATAAATGTTTAGGACCTTCTTATAGGTTCATAAGACAATCGAATCCATCCTGGCACAGTCTTGCATATGTAGTTTCCAACTAAGCTTTATAATATAGGATTATCCCCAGATATTTATCATGGTTTGCAACATGCAACTAAGTTTGCAACTTCCAGATAAGGCTAACGAAAAATTGTCGACAAAGGCTGAAATATTAAAGAAATAGCCGGTTCTACTACTATAATGCACAAAAGCTAAATTTATGTACATAGATTCAGCCAAGGGGTATAATGAAGCTCGTCTAACTGGCACGGTTTATTAGTTGCCACACCACCTGTTGAACAAGGTTGATTATAATTTAGCTTATTACCTTCCTCCAAAAATTTTACAGCTTGGGTGACCCTACCTTCAGCGAATGTCTGACAAATGCCCGAGAGAAATAGCTGTGTCGAGAAAGCTTCTAAAAAAAGCCGTTCGAATGTGGCTCTAAAAATATGTATTTACATACATACATACATTAGAATTTGATAAGTCACTTAGGGGGCGCGAAATCGTGGGGTGGACCAAAGCGTTAACCAACTTTCTTTTCAAGCCAGCTGCCTCCAGTTTCGTACGTTATATGTAAGCCAGTTCAGGTCTTTATCCAATTTCGGCCCAAGTTACGGTGTTGATTTAAAGTTCTGTTCCTCTGTGGTAAATTAAAAAACTCTGTAACTAGGAGAGGTGGTGTTAACAAGTTTTAGGCTTCGGGTTCGAATCTTTTCGACTAGGGCGAAAAATCTCTACAGATGGGAATGAAGAACGAGGAAGACTTCACGTCAAAGAACCTCGATTTCTCGAAAAAATTTAAGCACGACCAGCTCAGTTGGTATTGCCATGTTCAAAAGAGGAGTCCTACGAACCCTGTCAAAAAGGCAATGTCAATCAACGATCCTATATAAGCGCGGAAAAGAGGCAGGCCAAAAAAATGCAAAAACAACAGCATTTGATTGGCCTCAGTGACCAGGTGATCCGAAACCGGGAGGTCTGCAGATACTTTTGGAGGTCGAATCGGCGAACCACACAGGCGGACCAGTAGGGATGCAGTAAAGTGGGAGGGTTATGATCCCTATAATCCTGATCACAACCTCGCCGAACAAATGAATGAAGTACGTTTATTTAAATTCAACCAAAATGACGTTCGTCCGCTTTTGATAAAGTCCATGCTTCTGCGCCGTAGAGTAGGATGATGAAAATTTTGTCCTTAGTTGTTTGTGCAATGGCTTTGTTCTTCAAAGAAACTTGACATTTACTTGACATTTGCGTTGGTGTAAATATGAGAATGTGCTCGTTCATCGGAATTTGGGTAGATAAAGACACGCATCTATTAAGTTCACTTCGTTGCTTCTTTCTCAACACTGTCAAACGCGTGCCAATATTACCGAATCGGTTAAGGTATGATGCTAAGAAAGTGAAATGACAGCACGCCGCCTTATTGTAAGTCGTTTCTAAAAGCATCGGCGGTTTCGTTCCCAGGAGCAACGATTTGCTTCATTAACTTCATTCTGCGCAGACGGACGAGTCTTACAGGGATACCAATCTTTGACACGTCTCTGTACATTTTGAAATAAACACTACCATAGGCGAGTTTCGGTAAATATGTACTAATGTACTACCTATAGAGTTTAAATTACGCAGTTAAGAGGGTATCTGTTTTTGTGTTTACAAGCCATTAATACCCTCCTCGAGTAGTAATTCCAATTAATACCCTCAATTGAACCATACGCAACAATATATTACGCGCCCCTGTTTGTTTTTTTAATATTTCTTCGAAAAGTTCTAAGTAAATTAAAATCGCAAGAAAAAAATAAATGATTATGTGTACTTATTTGGGCAATTAAAAAAATATTCTTCTGCCTCCGCAGTCCATAAAAATAAAGTTCAATTCTCAGGAATTGAGTCGAAATTTTCATCTACATACAATTCTCCATTTTATTATATTACGTGCATGGGTGTATATTTATTCGTTACATGTTCATACATATACTTTTATTGATTCCAAAGACAAAAAAATGAGAAAACGAACAAAGGAAATTGGAAATTAGGGAAACCGTTTAACCCCCGTTTATGTTTTTATGTATTTTATTAATTTTCTTCTTATTTCCTTTTCAGCTTAGCGAACTCGGACGACCATTTACGGGTGGCTCTTGGTGTGGCAAGGCCACCGGACCCCAGTTGTACTTCAGTGAAACATCAACTGTGACAGCATCCGTTAAGGTGAGATATTTATAAGTAAATACGAGTACAGATACACTGGTACAATTTTGACTGAAAAATATGCAGGCGTCTGTTAAATATTAAACTGAGAATGATGTCCTTGCTTTCATCCACGTAATCATGAAGCTTGTATTTTTAATACTGCACGGGAGGTAAAATTTATTATTAAAAATTCTCCATAAATATCAGAACTACAATGGGCAGCTTGCGTGTGTTGGTAGAGCCAACCCATTTGATACACGCTCATAAATTCATTCGACAAATAATGAGACTTTCGCATCAGAAATATGCTGTCGGACCCATTACTGGCAACAGCGACAAAAACGATTGCTCGACAAGGGTTGATAGTGGGCGGACATGCTGTACAACCTCCTCTCATTCAAAATTAAACATTGCCCACACTTGTTTGGCAAATAATAACCCAAAACTATAGTCCCATTTATGACTGCGTAATGAAGCACCCAAGTGTCGAGGAGCATCATCAATATGATGGTTCCAGCAAATTCACCACCAGTCTGTGGTGGTGGTGGTCTTTTATGTAAGCTCGTGTCCGCGTACAATTCAAATATCCTTTTTCTTAATTTTAACGAAAATGGTTTTGGAGTTCAAGCTCGTTCATTGTTGTTTTGGAACAAACGTTTCGGAGGGAATTAACAGCCATTTGCAGCATGCGGCTCTATGGGTGTATGAGTGTAAGTGTATACTTTGTTGTTGTACAGGATGAACAGGATATGCCATTGCTGCGAACGACAGGTGTAAGTGGGTGTATATATGTTGCGGCGGGTCAGAGCATCGTGTAATTTTTCCTGAGGTTATGTTTGCTTTTATTTCAGTTTTGAAATAGGTATGAACGAACGGCCATTGGTAGGTTATTTGCCTAACCACAGGGCCCGCATTGTTTGGTTAAGGCATGGGCGTGTACAAAAAATGATTGGTGATGCAAAGGTAAATTGAAAAAAAATATCAAACTGTAGACTACAAAAAGTGGTCACTGTCTGTGATTGGATTTCAAACACAAAGAAATTAAAAAGCAAAATATTTATTTATAGAGTAGTCAAATATTTGAACACTCACGCGAGTATTTCACAATCTAAATTTTATTTGGTTGCTTGCAATGCAGGTTTAACATGAAAGTATCAACCAAGTTAAAAAAATCTTACTTAATATGAGAACATCCTTCTGATTACAACCCGTCTCCCTGGATATTAAGTAGCGCAACAAAATTTCAGCTTTTCAGCTTACAAACAGGGTGGATTGAATGGTATAAAACAAAACAAACGTTTAGAACTGTATGTTTTTTTTTATTTCATTTGAAAATACATACATATAGTGAATGGATTCTTTCATTATGTGAAAAACAATATCCCTCAAATGACTACTATGTTGCTGTTCACAAATATAGGCTTTTTTTCCTCAACCGTGGCTCGCAACAGACACAGACTCGGAAAGGAACCCTTATCCCCCTCCGAACGCTACAACTCATGTGCAAAAAGCAAATTCAGATTCCTTATGCAACATCAAAATCCTATGTAAAGTACCATGGGTCGAAGGGGATTAACACAAAAGACATATTCTGTTCGCAGTGCGAGGAGGCTTCTTAGCCCCCATACCCTTTCAATCCTAATAATAAAAATAATAATATGCTCTTTCTATGCACCATACACGATATTCCAGGTCCTAAACGTCGGATTTCGGCTCGAATGTTCTCCTTGTTCTTAAATTGTTTGAGGTTTATTCACGTAAATTTGTTCTTCCAAGTTCTTCCTGTTGGAACCATACCCCTGATTATTTTAGACCCTGATTATTGTCGTACACCGGGCTCTTTGACTCTTTCTGGTTGACATTTTCAATTTTCAAAGACATAGGGGCCGATAACACTGCATCAAGCAGTGCAGTTTTGGGATTCTCCAGCTTACTTGTTTAGGTGGTACTACAGTTCGAGGTGAACCTGGACCTCAACCAACAAGCCTCTCCAGTTAGCCCAGTCCTAAGCTAACTGCCTTTCGTAGGAAATACCTAGGTAACTACTTTTTCAGTGTAACAAGTGTTTTAAGGAAAGTGTTTAGATTTCCATTTGCTTTTTATGAAGGTTCCCCAGGGATCCTGATGGGCCCATTCTGGTGCCTAGTGTTTAATGAGGTCTTCCTCATAACCTTATCTAACCTAACCTAACCTAAGCAAACTGCACCTATTTAAAATGAGGTCTTTCTCTACTGCGTTGTCCTTCCGCGTTCGATTCGAAGATTCTACGGGCCAGAGCATTGGTGTTCTTTCTCTCTAAATGTCCTAAGCATATAAGGCGATTGATGCGCAAACTATTGTATAGGTCAATGTTAATATACAGCAAACTATTGTATAGGTCAATGTTAATATACAGCTCGTATAGTTCGTCGTTGAATTTTGTCCTCAATAGCCCGTCTACGCAAACAAAAAAAAATACAAATACTTGGCGCAACAGACCGTATGTGGTCCAGGGTCTAGCATCTCACTAGCATTCGTGTTGTGCGTGTTATATTTTTTCACACAAATGAAAGGGACCTTAAGTTTAGAGCCATATCCGAAAGGCAAATTGAGAAGCTTTCTCATGCCATTTTCTACTCTCGTAAGTTTGTCAGACATTCGTGAGAGGTAGGACTGTCAAAAAAATAATTTTTGTGTTTTCTGGGTTTCGAATGTCGAATTTCATGCCCTGCGATCCAACGCACTAACCATTTGAACTGCGGTAACCACACGCAAACGGGACCGAATGTATATCGAAGAATTATTCTCTCAGATCGAGGATATCTTCATACGCTTTCGATAGCGCCATAAGGCAGGACTGGAATGATTAAGGTATTGGATAGAGTTTCTTTAGTTGTTCCAAATAGGACCTTACAGCACTCATTATAAGCTGTTATAAGGTTATTGTTATTGTTACATATTGTTGCCGTACAGCTTCTACAGCGGCATACTGCGCACAGTGCACTTAGAAAACCTTCTCGGAAGATCGCCGACTCGTTCAGTTCTTTCAAACCAGGCAATTCTGTTCCGGACCATGTTACCACTAGAAGGTACTCTGATATTGAAATGTTGCCGGTATTTTCTCTAAATTTTGAATAATTGATTTGGAATAGAAAGACGCAATTGATTATACTCGTTGTTGAACATCATACGAAGCCATTTTAATCTCCAACGGATATTGATTAAATATTTTCGCAGTCCTCTTTTTATTCTACGTAAAATTGCATAGTTACAAAACAAAGTTATAATTAAAAAAATAAAATAAATGGATACACATATATGTAGAGAAACGCACTGTGACTTTCGTTGTTCCATTGTGCATCCCCATTGCCAAGGATCGGTGGTAGTACCTTCTGTTGTAGATCAGTGCTCCAGATTTCTTAAGAGGTGCGCTATGGTTTTCTCAACATCTACGGTGTTCGTTAGGTCCACCATTCCTCCTCGAGTATGCCTTTTCGTACTTACAAAATTCAAAATATTTTAGCACCTTTTAGTTGTACCTACGGGTATTATGATCTGCGGTATCAAATTTTCTGCTTTCGACAGTCACTTCCTTTGTAGACGTCTTTTCTTCGCCAAAATGCTTCTCTATGTGATTACTTCTTCATCTGCATTCAAACATCTTAAAGGGTCCAGCAGTAGGTATCGATCGAGACCCTGTTGCATAGCAGCATCATAATAATTTAAGGTTTGTTAAAGTTCACCTCATCGAGAATCGCTTTCTATCTACCTATACATATGTATTTATGTATGTATGAACATGTATGAACAAACAAAACTTAGACCCGACCTAAGGTTCGACGCCATAACTGCGGGAATTTAGTTTAAAAATCTATGTAAGTACATTCTTCAGGACAATACTCGAGGAGCTTGGTATGTTAATCGGTGGCATTTTCATATCTACGCAAGCACCTTGATATCCCCAACACATAATCGTAAATTCTCTACAGGGAGATATATACATATGTATGTGTATACATATGTACATATGTGACTCTTCAAAGGTAAACGCCAGGCGCATGCAGTTATCGAGTTTGTTCAAAATGCCGTTATAAACCAGAGCTCACGAATTCCAACACAAAACGTTTCATGTACACGCATGTAAGCCCACCTGTGCTCCATGTTCTGAAACTGGTAGAATTAAAAAAGGACACCTTCGCTTTGAGCGTCATAATACTAAACGAGAATGCTCCTGACGTGCACATTCCACTAATGGAAGATCGAAATAAATACTCTTGGATTTGCGTGGCCACCAGTTAACGTGCTGGTCATCGCCATATCAGCGTGTACTGGCGATGATTGTGCTCTCGGAAATATGTACACATGCATATGTACGAACACTTATTTTCGAATCGTTGTCATCTGCAAAAACAAATCAAAGAGGAAGGCTGCTCCTGTCCTATAGTGGCAGTCTTTCACCCAGCTGTTTCGGCACGTTTGTGAGATTTTCAAGGAAAGATTATAAGGTACATTGTTTGTTGAGGGTGGAGCTCGTTTCATCGCACTGATATAGGCACTTAAAAATGTTGAGCGGGGGGTCGGCAGCAGCGGCGAACGAAGAATGGACTAACTCACGACGAGCTGGGCCTTTGTTTGGCTACGAACATGAGTGCCGATTTCGTTCCACTGCAATGAAGTTTAAAGGAGTCTATGCCCGAGGGTGACATACATTGAATCGGAAACCGGAGATGCAGAATGCATCTAAGCATAAATGATTCTGTAGGGAAGTCATATTCCTGGAACTCGTTGTGCGTATCTATAACGTAATGTGTATGACTTTCCCTCACACTTTGCGAGGACTTGTATGAGTGCCTTGGACCGCACAATAATTTTCTAATTCATTGCTGGACACCTCGATAGGGACGAATGACGGGGGATAACTTGTTTGTGCACCAAGTTTTTGCGCTTGTTTTGTACAAGGCAGAACATCCTAACGAGTAAGTTCTCGTGTATGGGTAGTGTTGGAAATGGAACTTTTTTGTATCTTGCTTTTACACTTCCTACGAAATGTTGAACAACCTTTAGAAAGTTTTACAGCTGTTTCAATCCTTTTGCACTCCATCTGCAGCAACAACTTGCACACAGTGTTGTGTTCAATGAAAATACCTTGATGATTCTCTAGTGATGCGACAATAATCGTTAAATGGGCATTGAATAGGAATTAGACGAGAGGGAAAGCACTACATTGCATGTTATCTTCTTCTCCGGAATGGATTCTGCGGTTGGGAAATCTGAAAAATTTCGACGACCAGGTGTTGATTACCATTGCCATTTCACTATGTTTCATTTTGTTTCCTAATTGCAAGCGAACGTTTGTGATTAGCTGAAGAAATTAAGCCCTTATTGATTCCAAAAAACGATTTGATTTCGATTTTTAAACCTACTCTCCAATGAAACGTAAATACTTCGTTTGAACGAACAAGAGTAACTTCAATACTGTCACGTAACATTGTTGTGTGAAGGTTGGCTGGAAAGTTCTTACTTTTAGTTAGGCAGACTCTTACGCTAGACGTTAGACAGCCAATTTCAATATCCTCGCCTCTAGAAGATTTTCTTAAAAAACATGTTGATGGTGTGAAGGACTGGCCTTGTGAATGTATGTAAGTATGTTGAAGGCATAAGGGTTGCTCAGGTATTCATAATCAAACTCAGCTATTCATCAAACAGAAATTAAAGAAATAATTAAATAAAAAAGAACTACGAGTAGTTCCTAAAGTGAGGCTAGGTTAGGGTAGTTATCTATACTTTGCCGCAAACATTTTTCGATCAAAAGAGATTTATTGTCAAACCCCCTCCTCGGAGGAGTGTCAGTGTCTGTGACCGCAGCTAAGGGCTGTCCCCAAGGCGGAGTTCTCTCTCCCCTTTTATGGTCACCAGTCATAGACAACCTTCTAGTCGATCTTCATAGATTAGCCTATATCGCCATTGGTTATGCGGATGATTTGGCGATACTTAACGCAACCATCTCTAGTGTCATGCAAGGTGCTTTACTACATGTTTTAGAATTGTGCAGCAGAGAAGGACTATCCACTAATCCCTGCAAAACTAAAAGTGCCTTTTACTAAAAAAAAGACTGGTCAATCTAGGACCTATTATTACCAAAGGCACTACTCTAGCTTATTCCAGTGAAGTGAAATACCTCGGGGTCATCCTCGACAAACGGCTCTGCTGGAATTCTCATATCAAGTTCGCCAACGAGCGTGCTACTAAAGCCATGTGGGCCTGTAGGCGCCTGTACGGCAGAACTTGGGGTCTAAATCAAAAAGTGATACATTGGATGTATACAATGATGGTGAGGCCTATCATCACGTACGCGGCTATCATCTGGTGGCCGAAAGTTCTTGAACGGACAACGGCAGCTTAACTTCAGAAGTTACAAAGAATTGCCTGCTTCGGTATCACAGGTGCTATGCGTACCTGCCCAACGGCAGCTTTAGAAGCAATCGTTGGGCTTTCACCCCTTCATATCTTCATTAGGTAGACAGCCGCTAGGTGCGCTATCAAGTTGCAGGTAGAATACAAGTATTAATCAGGTGACCATGTGGGACACCTGAAAATTCTTGACTCAATCCCCAAAAGAGACATGTTTTGTACCATCCCTGACACCATGGTCAAGGAGTACTTTGAGGTAGAAATATTAGATCGTGCAAATTGGTCTAATGGTGCTCCGGAATTAGACCCCAGAGGTCTGGTTTGGTTCACACACGGATCAATAATGGAATCTGGAGTTGGAGCTGGTGTCCTTGGACCCCACACCAAAGTCTCGATACCTATGGGAATGTGTCCCACGGTATTTCAGGCTGAACTCCATGCCATTGAAATCTGCGCCAGGTTAAACCTTAGTAAGGGTATTAAGGGTGGTAGAATATATATATTTTCAGATAGTCAGGCAGCACACAAAGCGCTGTCGTCCAATTTAGTGGACTCCATATCAGTTAAAAGCTGCTACGATGCACTGCAATCCCTGGCGAGACTAAACAAGTTAAAATTTGGATGGGTCCCCGGCCATCAAGGAATTGAAGGCAACGAGTTTAGCAGATGAACTAGCTAGCGCTGGATCAGAATCTGCGTTCATAGGACCTGAACCTTACTGTGGCATCAACTGGTCTTTCGCCACAGCGCTGATTAGTAACTGGGAACATAAACTTCGCCTGGACCATTGGGAAATTGTCCCAGGGTTGAGGCAATCCAAATTACTAATCAAACCTTACTCCTATAAGGATATACTTAACCTTAATAAGGAAAGTATCAGAAAGCTGGTGGGCTTTCTCACGGGCCACTGTGGCTTGAGATACCACCTTTACAAACTTAACCTGAGCTCAGAGACGGAATGTAGGTTCTGCTCGGAGGAGGACGAATCATCCGAACATATTCTCTGCAATTGCCCAGCTTTACATTGGGTTAACTAGACGTATTTTCCATAAAGAAATATGTATGCCAGCGGAATTGAGAAATTCTGCTACTAAAGATGTACCATCCTTCATTAGGGAGGTAGTACATCTCTTAGACTAACCATACCCTTATGATACAATAGATCCTTTAGGTCGTAGTGTCTGCCGCTGGGCAAGGGTTTTACTAAGAAAAAAGAAAAAATTGTTAAACCCCCATAGAACTTATCGCCATTTTAAGCAATCTGTGAGTTAGTGGTTAGTTGAACTATTCATAGCTTCCACTAAATTGGAAGGTGCTCCTAGAGTTAACAATTTTAAGATCGCCGAAGGCATCAAACGATTATACTTTGGCTTAAGCAAAATTTGTTTTTAGATTTCACAAATGACAAATGAGTAGAATGCTATCTTTAACGCATTTTACGCAAAACTTGAAGGTAGTGAGGATTCGCCTATGCTCTTTATAGGAATTGAAAGACAATTTGTAGGTATCCTAGTAGGTAGCGTCTCTGTACCTTTAAGCTCTACTAAAAAAGTAGTCTGCACTTATCTCCGTGTCCTAACATAGCTTGTTCCACTACGATGATTTTTTCTTGCCGTGCGGTTTCGTAGAGAGAAAATCTTCGACGTAGTGTCTCCAAATTAGGCCCTAGTTCATGGATGTTCTCAGTTATAGGAGACATACAGAAAAGGATCCCGCTCAGGGTTTTGCTGCAAAATTAGCATTTGGTTCGTTGCGATTTTAAATTTGCACAGCTAACTTTGATCGGATTTCCGACATTCATAATTCTCTTTGGTAATAGTGTTCTAGTTCTGTTAAGTAACTTGTCCGTGCTCCATCATGCAGTAAAGATATCCAAATCAAGCTTAACTAATTTCAAAACTTCGTTGTATAGTGTGTTGTGTCATATTTTTTGATCAGAATTCGGTACTTTTCTTTAGAAATAGGAACCCTGGTTGTAATCGTAAGAAGTGTATACACTTTATCAAAGCCTGAAGAGTTCTCATTATTATGGTTCATCGAAAATTGTTAAAAGTTCCCGTTGCACAAGCAAAGAACGAAAGAAAAAGATGTATTTCCTAAGTCAGAAAGAAAAGGAGAAGAGGCGTCAGAACTAAAAGTGTGCAAAGGTCGAATGTGTTTTCAAATAAAATAATTTGTATTTGGCGCACCTTATTTACGGGCGGGTTAATAACCCTCACTTTGTCTTAAAAAATACTAAAATTGCAGATCAATTATAACTTAAGAAAGCGTGGCATATTAATTATTGCGTTGGACTTCTGAGCCCAGAAAACCCCAAAAAGTTTTTCACGGTCGCACCTCTCGAAAATGTGTAACAAACGTCCAAGAGGAATAACTATCATGAGAAACCTTCTTAATTTTATTTTTTAAAAAAGGGCTTTTTGATATTGCTCCTTGCTATAGGTCACAACACGAATTGGCGTAAGAAGTCAAACCCTGGACCACTGTTGCGCCAAATATTTGTATTTGTATTTTCGTCTGCTTTTATTTATGACACAAGTGCACATGTGTTAAATACAGTAGAAGAACTAAGAATTAATGTTGGAGGTACCTACATATATCACATTGAGGTGAGTACAACTTCCGTTAACAAAGAAAGACGCATTGCTACAGTATGGGAAATCGAACAGCCCGTTTTAATTTTCAAATATGTTTTGATTTTGTTACCACTCAATGCTTTCCATTGTCACTTTGTCTGGACTGGCAGCTGCCAGGTTACGGTGGACTGACTACCATGTTGGCATTCCACTACTTATTGGCATCCGTAAATAAAGAGTCTAGGACAAATATATTTACGTAAATTTATTTCTGTCAATAAAACTCCTGCCTTGTTAATTTATGGATTGCATGCTTCAAAGCTTGCACATATCCGAGAGTTTTCAAACAACATTCAAGCCTTCATAGAATTGTCGAAATTGCTCTTACGAAGTCGAAACTCCGACAATCTACTCGAAAATATTTCCTGCCCAGAAATTTACAACCACAAATTTTCCATTTTCAATATAGCAACGCCATACCAGGGGGAAAATGAATTTAGAGCAATGCAAATCTTTACTCCAAGAGGAGGACATTCAACCCTCAACCTCTGCGAAATGCATTTTGTTAATTGTTTTCATTGTTGTTGCCAGTGTTTCTCTTCATTGTTGTTGATTTTGCTGCTAACAATTGTTCTTTCCATATGCATGGGGTAAATAACAAAACGAATCTTAGTGTAGTTGTTTTCTAAAGTCATTTGACACATTGTCATTCCTTAGTCATTCATGCTACATCTCCTTAGCCTCATGAAAGTAGGGCACCTCCATCATTTCCAAATGTCAGCAAAGGTGTGCGCTCTATCCCAATACACATTGCATTTTAGATACATGTCTTTCATTGAGAGTCCTCTAAAAGGCTGACATCCTTTTTGAATAGACACACCCTACACATCCTCAAGCTGTATCTACATATGTGTGCCACACATTTCCTTCAATTTTAAAATGATGAACAATGCAAAGGTGTTCTGCGAGTGGTAAATAAATTTATTTATTTTTTTTTTTTTTTGTTTCTTCTTTCCACAACAGGTATTCCATCCACCGAGGAACATACAGGACGAGAAGCCTTTTGAATTTAATATAAGATACAAATTTATAAGTCAGTCCGACGCCGTAGTTCGGTAAGTAGGACATGGGAGCAGCGCGGTCCTTGTTAAATATTTTCTACCTTGGTTTGCCATATTTTTTTATTTTTTCTCTTTTTTGTTACGTCCTCATTTCTTGTTATTGAAAAATATATTCTGCTGCATTTAAAAAAAGAGGGGAAACTCCACTGAATTCAAATTGTTCATTGTGTGGAGGTTTCCCTTTTCTTATTTCCGCTGTGCGATAATACTCTTTTCGTGTTCTTGCTGTTAAATTATAGATATGGACTGCCGGATAAACTTTTAGAGCTCGGACGTGTTACACCGGGCACATATTGTACGAGACAATTCGACGAGTGCTATCGAAAGAAGTGCCGCCTGCAGAGCCCCAATTACCCTGGAATGTATCCAAGAAATGTCACTTGTTACTGGACGATTCGCCAAAAAGAAGTTCCTACATGCAAACATGCAATGATATCAGTTAGTCAAGAGAATCAACATAAAGCTTTAGTTAAAAGGTCAGTTGTTCGATGTGACTATTATTACTTTATTTTCATATACATAGTTCGTCTTTAAGGGTTCATAATTTATTTGTGGACTAAACAATTTTCTTTGTGTGTATTTGATGTATGTATGTACATATGTAAGTGAGTTTTGGAACTGGAGGGGCATCAAATTAAGAGATGCTATAGTATAGTATTTTATTTAGAAGAATTTTTTTCTTCATTGACTGTGTGTTTCTGTAAACTGTTCGACGCGATAAAGACATAGTGTGCATGTTGGGCCGTCTTTACTCTCAACAGATTAGCCTTAAGTACTTTTTTGTATACTTTGTCGTTATGAGGTTATTAAAATATCAAATGCCATCTGATAGATCCATAAGTCGGATCCACTTGCCGGGTTTAATTTTGACATCAGTCACGATCGGAAAGGATTCTCTCAGCATTAGTGGTGTAAAAAAAGTATTCATTCGGTACAATGTATTCGTTACTACCATGTACTCATTCGTATTCGTTACTACCATGTACTCATTCGTACTCGTTACCTGCAAAGTTCTCAGATACGTATTTGCTTACTCATTCTGTTTGCACTACCCAACACATTTCAGGGGATTCTTATTCGCCACAGATATATATTCGAATACCCGTTTTCTCTTGCACTACCAACAAGAATTATTTTAAGAGATTTTCTTACTCGCTCTACACCAATACTATAATCGTATAAAATTGTCCTTTGTAAAATATGTCAACAAAACAATATCACCTCACAAGGAGGCGGACAAATTATACACACGGACACGCAATATGTTTTGTTTACCTTCAAGCAAACACACGGCTTGGCAAAAGTGAAAAGAGAAATCTGTTTCTAATGAATTATATTTGTTAGAGCAGGATACAATATTGAGGGAAACAAGGCAAGAGATTACTTTTGTATTCGGTTCGTAGAAAAGAGACAGAATTGTATTTGCATAGTTTCCAAAGTATTCTATAGGTGGTACTCGCGAGTATTAAGTATTCGTTACTTTTATCCGAGTACTTATAAAAAAATAACGAATGAGTACGAGTAGTCAAATGTATTCACATTTTACATCACTACTCAGCATCCGCACTTCAATGCGGTGACTAATGATAATTTCTACCTAAAATCTAGGAAAAATTACGAATGGTTGAATTGTCTGTCAATTACATCATGCCTGCAATTATTCTACAACGCTCATGTTCCTTAAAACTGTTAGTTCGCTTCTTTCAAATGCATAAGAAGATCCTGCAACGAAAATTTCACAGCATTTGAACAGCAACCATCCAGTCGTCATCATAATTTTTCTTGTTTCACTCTTGCTAACAAACTATCAGGACACATGGCTAGTTTAACTTACGAGAGTATTTTTCCAACGGCAAATATTCCGTCGAAATCAGACCCCTTTGTGCTTCCAAACTTTACTAAAAACAGTTAGACTTAATTAGAGATACTCAGATACATCATACCAGTAAGCTATCAAAATATTTTTCGGTAATACACGCCATTTTAGATACAAACAAATCTATTAAATTAAGTTTAAAACTTCCAACATGGACTTTGTTAGCTCTCATAACCACTTTATTTCATATCCATCATTGTAACAAATGCCATTAAGTTCTGACACACCCTACAGCAACGTTTAATTATCTCAGAACATTCAAAAGCACATAATACTCGTACATACAAATCGTTTGAAACGCTCTTATTAACGTGTAATTTAATTTTGAATGCATTTCAGGTCAATAGCGAGTTTTAACAAAACATCACGGTCTATACGTGCCTGGTCGGATTGTACCGGAGAGCGAGACCACTTGATATTCTACGATGGAAGTTCGACTAATGATCCAGTCCTGGCAAAATACTGTGGCGGTGATTGGTTACCTAAAGTTGTATCACGGTACGTATTCCTCATGCTCATGTACTCAGTACTCAGAAGTCTATAATGTTTCAATAAACCCCCTTTTTCCCATATCCACACCCAAATCCAAGTGTCCAACAGATTCCATTTCCTCCTCTATACCAGTATAGATGGGCTCACGTGTTGCCACAGTGGTTCTCTCTGAAATGGAGTCTTACGTTTTATCCATAAAAATAATGCGGTGCACTTAAATGCATCGATGTTACATACATAGTACGTCTACTTATGTACATCGTATACACGTGTATAAACGATGTTGGCAAGATGCTGCTTCCTATGTGTTTATATAGGGGTATTATTGAACGACCCTTAACCTCGAAATTCAAACTTACTATGTATGAGGGAAGCTAGAGGTGGATTCTGCTTTATATTCCCAAGAGTTCCGTGTTCTATTCCCTGTTGCAAAGTTGCATCCATTCACCTATGTTTGAATGCGGTAAAAGCTTACTTCACCTGAATTTCGGATTAGGAACTGGTGGTATGGAGTCCTCTTGGTATTGTGGGTGTGTTATTCCAGGTGTAGTGAAAACTTTTTCACTAAGCTTACATAAAACAAGAAATGGGGTTGTAGCGATTTATGGGCAATGAAAATTTCAAAGGAAAATCAATTATGTCTGTTGAAAGAATACCAAGTTGCCATTCGTAAACAGAGCAACGGAGGCAGGTTCGTTTAATAATGTAAACGATATTATTTCCGGATGTTCACGTGCTTGTCAGACAGTGATAGATAGAAAATTCGAAAGCGTACCGAAGTGTAATTAAATAAATAGCCCATAATGTTGTTTGTTATTCAGTAAATTAAAATAAAATTTTTGATTCTTTAATTTTGTTTCATGCAAAATTAGTTCTTTTGTACTCATTGCTTCTAGCACTTATCTAGATCCGGTTGGGTATATACAGCGTTTTACAATGTATTCAGCATTTTACAATGGCTCTTTCTATATATACATATATACTTTCAGCACTGTAAACTTTAGTATACATAGAGGTGCATTGTCCCTGTGCCGACAGTTATTAACAGTATATCAGGCCTTAAAGTTACTCATCTTTGATGTTGATTGTAACTTTATAAAAATAATATATTGAGTTAACTTCCTCAGTTACAGTGCCTTGATCATCTGGGCGCGTTCTGATGGAAATTTGTTTAACGCACTAGGCTTACCATAAAGACGGCCTATGTACAGTACGGAGGTAGTTTTAATGGGCTAAGAGGTGAAAATTATTTTCCATCGATACTTTTCCGTCAAGTACTTTTAAAAAGACTAAAGATTTGCCTACTTAAAGGAAAAGTTTAGGTATCGTTGTGAACAAATTAGGTTGAAGCCATCCGGATTGGTAACATGTATGTATATATAGACCCGGAAAGGTTTGTAACTTTTTGAGAAAATATAGACAATATCTACATAAACGATCCACCAGGACTCATACACATAATGCAAGTTACCAAGGAGTTTCATGTTGCTTTTTGTTTGGCATCCTTGCCGAATTCGTCCATCTATGCACGATGACAATCGATGACGCTCGTTACTTCATCTCACCGAGACTTTGATCGCAAAAATGGATTACCTGTCATGTGATTTCTTTAACATCATCCTTAAAGAGATTGTTCGAAACTCGCAAGCCAACACCGAAGGCGCAGTCTTTCACAGTCTGTGTAACTACTTGCATACGCCGACGATATTGACGTTATTGACAGAAGCTGCCTTATATGGCCTAGCAGTAAGCAAGGGTAAAACAAAGTATATACATATGTATGTATATGTGGTCAACAAGAAGAGTAAAGCAATATTAACAAATCGGACAGAGCGTCATAGGGGACAGCTAGAACTTTGAAGTGGTAGAGAGCTTTGTGTACATTGGGTCCGCTAAATAATCTAACGAAAAATAACCGTTGCTAATCGCGGTTTCTTCCGACTAGAAGACAATTGAGTAGTAAAGTCATGTCCCGCACAACTAAGGAGACTCTATATAAGATCCTTTTTATCCCAGACCTACTTTATGGCACGAAAACACGAACTTTATCTAAGGCCGAAGAGGATATCCTTATTCGTACCCGTCTGCGTTGGGGAGTTTTGACGACGGGTCCAATCCACTCTATAGTATGTACATCTAGAAATAAATGGAATATTTATGGAGAACCTTAGGGGTTACAATTGATAAGTATTTTTGTATATTGCTAATCGCAATTGATTCAATGAGGAACTATACGAGATTTGCAGTGATTTTTTTTTTTTGGTTTGCGCCAATGGATATGGAATCTTCATAGATACCAGTAGCGAGTTCCTCGTGCCTACATACTAAACCACACCTCTGCACTTATCAACCACTCTATCCGCGGGACTGCCGTTATGTATTACTTCGCGGGGTTGATTAGCAATTATGCTCTACTCTCCGAGGCCGCCTCTTGGGCTCTTCTTAAGGCTTCTGCTCTTCGCAGCACATTCTGCACACACACTATGAATGAGCAGATCTCCGTCCACCCACCCTCCGATTGTGTCATGTGGCTTCGAGGTTTTCTGGATTTGGCAGGCTTGCTCTCTCTTCTGAAAAGCGTATGCAGCGGAACACTGCATGCTCCGCATCCTCCTCCTCATTTGGAAATTCTGGATACAGGGGCGAACTATCGTGTCCAAATCTATGGAGGTACTTCCGATAGCCTCCGTGCCCGGACAGGAACTGTGTGAGGTGGTAGTTACAGTTCCCTCTCGCTCTCTTTGTCCATGATTCTATGGTGGGAATGAGCCTATGAGTCCATCTGCCTTTTGTGGAGCTGTCCCATCTGGCTTGCCACAGCACTGCCGATGTTGCCCTTTCCTCCTTTATCCTTTTGGTCTCCTGCCGGTTCGAGGGTCGCCTAAGGTACACCCTCTGCATCTCGTTTGCGATGATGTCGATGGGGACCATTTCGGCTAATACGCACGCTGCTTCATCGGATATTGTTCGAAAGCCGCTAATCACTCTAATTGCACAGAGTCTATATGATGATGATAATTTCCTCCTGCATTCGATCGTCGCCAGGGCACCCGCCCATACCGAGGCAGCGTATAGGAGGACAGAGCTGACCACTCTGGACAGCAGAATCCTGCGGACGTATCCAGAACCGCCGATGTTTGGGAGCAATCGAGAGAGTGCTGCCTGCATCAGCGATGCCTTCTTGCTGGAGTACTCGACATGTGTTTTGAAGCGCAGCCTGTTGTCGAGGTACTTAAGGGATTCTTTTGACCTGATTGTCTGCTTTTCGACCCGGAAATTCGCGTATTCCACCGTCTTCCGACTGGTTATGAGGACGGCTTCAGTTTTGTGGGCAGCTAGTTCCAAACCGTCGAGTCCAGCCACTCCTTTATTCTTTTGACTGCCTCATCCGTGGCAGACTCCACCTCATGAACGTGCTTGGCTACTATAACCACTGCATCATCATCAGCAAAGCCAATCACTTTAACTCCCTCGGGTAGTGTTAATCGTAGAACTCCGTCGGACATTATGTTCCATAGGAGAGGTCCAAGGACCGACCCTTGCGGTACTCTCGCGGAAACGCTGTAGTATTTAGTGCCATCGTCAGTATGGTATCTAAGCTTCCTGTTGCTGAAGTAGTCCGTGACTATCCTCAGCAGGTAGTACGGTGCGTCCATTCTGGCCAGGGATCTCCTAATGAACGACCAGTTCGCCGAGTTGAACGCATTTTTGACATCTAGCGTTACTACTGCACAGTATCTCTTCGTCCCCCATCTCCACCTTTCCCCCTGTATTGCTTCAGCTGCTGTATCTACTACCGCCTTTATAGTATCGACGGTAGAACGCGATTTTCTGAAGCCGTACTGATGGACTGACAAGGCTCCGTTTTCCTCCGCTACCGCAAGCAGTCTGTCATAGATTATACGCTCTAGGATTTTGCCTAGCGTATCAAGTAGGCATATTGGGCGATACGATGATGGTTCTCCGGGCGGCTTGTTGCCTTTTGGAAATAGTACTAAATGTTGTAGCTTCCGTGGTGCGGGGAAAACCCCCTCCTCTAGACACTTTTGCATAGCTGCTACAAATATGTCCGGCCTCGTCTTAACAGCCGCCTTGACTGCCCTATTTGGGATGCCATCTGGTCCAGGTGCTTTGCTGTCTCCGATTTTTTTGCATGCACAAACGAGTTCTTCCGAAGTGATTGCCGGGATATGCTCCATTCTGATCTCCCTCGTGATGGATACCATAGCAGTTGGTCTATGGGGAAATAGATGCTCTACTATAGTCCTTAGCATTGCCGTGCAGGTTAGTTGTGGACCTCTGTTGCATTTTAGCTTCTTCATCACCACTCTATATGCTATGCCCCAGGGGTCCAAGTCAGCCTCGTCGCAGAGCCGTTTAAAGCTCCATGCTTTACTCTCCTTAATGGCCCTTTCCAGTTCGCGTCTTGCCAATTTAAAGATGGTTAGCCGATCTTGGAAATCTTGTCTGCCTCTGGATCTCTGGGATCTGTGTCGTGCTTATGGGCACTTCGCTCTGAGCCTCTTAATCTCATCAGTCCACCAGTAGCTTTGCAGTGATATCGACCTACATATGTGTGTCGGTAAAAAAACTGCACATTGGACTTTGAGATGAAAATTGGGGAGACGTAGGTTCTCCCGGACTGTAAAGACACCTAATTAAGTATGCTTTATGTGCTTTATTTTCTGCTTCCAACCTTTGTAACAAAAACTACGTATTTTTAATAGACTCAACCATTTTTTACTTCATACACAGCCTGCAAATGTAAATTGAGAGTTTTAATAGATTCGGTGTGTGGTAACTTTGTAAAGATGCATATATTTAGGATCGAACAACATTTACATTAGAGCACGGTGTAAATTTTAGGATGAAAATTGATTTAACTTCCAAGATATATTTTTATGTTTCTTTTGATTTTTGTTTGTGTTCTTTATGGTAGGCGTGCTAATTTATATATATAAAAATGAATGTTTGTCTGTATGTCCTTTATAGAGTCGTAAACTATGCATTTGATCATGTGATGACCTTTAGCAAAGTTGTTGTGCATGAGCCCACGAAGGTTTCTGAGTTGGTACGATCAATTTTCGACAGATGGCGCCACTGTCGTTCCAATGAATTTCATATATTGCCGTGACAGTTCATGCTGATTTCAATTGAAACGAAAACAGCGAACGAAAGATGACGTTTCGAGTTGTGGGTGACATAAGAATTTATGTAAATTGTGAAATTCATGTGCGGCTCACTGGAACAGACAATATTGTCGTTTTTCGAATAGTTTTGTGCATTTCATTGTGAGTTAAATAAATAATTCAATCGAATTGAATTTTCGTAGTTTCCGTGAGCTGATTTTATTCATTCTCTACAGTGAACTCACGAAGATCATCGAATGTGTATGTGAAGGATCTGACTGCTGATTGACGTTCCGAACGCATTTGCTGTGCAGTTTTTTTTCGGATATCATCGTGAGTGGAATTAAAATCGATTTCAACAATTCTCGAATGCTGATTTTTTTCACTTCAAATTTTCCTCAGCGAATTGGTGATCACCGTCAATATTAACATTTCCATCCGTGTGTGAACAGCCGGTTCAATTGGATTGGATACATTGTGAGATTCGGATTGCTGATTGACATCTAATAAATTCAAACGCATTTTTCACAAGGACAATCGTTGCAAGTGTGTGGATTAAATTTGGAAAATCCATGCTTCTCACATGGGCAGCTCTATGTGGCCTGCTCACGCGTCGGAAAACCTTCTGATTTATTCGTTTACGCACCAGATGAAAAAACAAGAGATATTGTGTTTTCCACAGCACTTCAATAAATATCGAATTAACGAAACGCTGCAACGTCACAATTTTTTCGAAATGAACAAAATCAATAAAATGACTCAAAATGAATTGAATATTTGTGTAATGTCTTTCCTTCAAATTTATTTTAGTTGGTGGCGTTGCAACGCGCGCAGGGTACAGCTAGTTTAAATATAAAACTCTTGCACCAAGGGCCTTTAGTTCGAAAATTCCTCGTTACCAAAAAGGCGTACCCATATACATATGTACATACATAAGATCGCAAAATTGTATGGTTTTTGCCTACATGCTAAGTAAAAGATTCCTAAAATAGACCCTAAGGTCTTGCTTTGTATTAATTTTTGATCTGCGATTAAGGAATTATGTTCTTTTCTGTATGCAGGTCATTTTCGTTGATTACAGTATAAAAGATCTCGTACACTAAATTTCCAATTTGTTTGCGTTGACACATGAATACCTTTTTTGCCTCTAATTAGATACAATGTTTTTTTAAGTAAAAACACTGCCCTCCAAACCATGCAAAATATCTCAGACAACAAAAACACTTCAAATATTTTTCACTCGAACCTCTAAAGTACACGACATCATGCTTGGACCAAAAGCAAAATTCTTTTATATTCATAAGATAACTAATTTCAAGACAGAAAATAATGTATAAACGACCCGACCACATCCAAAAGTTATCTATTGCTTAAAAAAAAATCTATTATTTTCCAAGGATAAGGCTTTGAGTGATATCGCCACAGGGTAGTTTGTGTTGGGCCAAAGTAGCTAAAATAAATGAAAGAAAAATTCACTTGTAATAAAACTTAATAAGCGAAAAAGAAGTAAATGAAAAAATAACAAAAATTACGACTCGTGGATCCTTTTTTTTTTTACACTTCTCCATTATTGATGTCAGTGTATTCTTTTAAAATGTTTGTGCTGCGTGTTCACAATTTACCATCGGGCATCGCTTCCACTTTGTGCACCAAAAGATGTTGTTTTATCATAAAATTTTCATAACGAAAACGATTAAAAGTGCCTTTTCTAGTTTGCACAATGAATCCCACAGAAACCACTTGGTGAATTGCCACTTCTGATGGCGGCGAACAGTTCTGGTGGCACTCGGTGGTTGTCATTAGGGGGAAAATGGATCCGAGCCTTTACCAGAAGCAGCATAATTATTTATTACTATCGGTGTTTGTTATCTTTTCAGGTGGAGGAAAAAATCAATTTACTTATAATTTGTTTGCGTGGCAGAAATATAGAGAAGAAAGTTCGTCCCGTGTGTAAATGAGATTTCTTTTTCTCCCAATAGAGCATTTTTTATTAGTTCAACAGATGCGCCCCCTGACCGGAATAAATTACCTCGATGGGGGCGATATTTATGAGTTATTGATCGGGAAACTTTGTTTGCTATTTGGATTAATGTAATGATCAAAGTTATGAATCTTTTCGCTAGTAGACATAGAAGTGGGATTAATTTAATTAAAGCAGATGAAATGCTATACCATTATGTACATATGTGTGTTAGATGTAACATAGTATCTATCATACATATGTACATATGTTCATACATAGATGATTCTAGATTCCCAGTTTTGATGTTACAATTATGATAAAAGAGTCCACTTTTGAGGGTGGTTAAATTCGCATCCATAATATATGAATGTACCTACATGCATTTTAGCAATGGGGTTTCGCAAGGGTAATGAGGATCAACTTTCTCAGATGTTGCTTTGAGATTGGAGAGAAAAAGGATTTGACGCATCTCTAAGTGTCCTTCGCCTGTGTAACACTTCCAATTTTTTTCATTTTCATTCTCGTTCTCAGTAAAAAAAACAAAACAGCGCGATGAAAAATTTCTTTGCTGAATACATATATAACATATCGACGGGGCGATAGTAATTGACAGTTTTTCGGGTTACGTGAAGCAAGCCATAAATCGTCCAGACGATATCGTTCAGTCTATAGCGCTCTTTCATTCTTTACATGAAGCAAAACTATCGTCAAAACGATATCGTCAGACGTTTGTCGTCATACGTGATGAGAGCCCTGAATTGCTTAATTTTCTTGCTGATAGACATACAAAAATCGAAGATATTAAAAAGGGGTGCCAGACCTTTTGGGGCAGCTGGATATACATATGTACATAGTTAATTTTCGTTAAGCTAAAAGCAAGTGAAATTTTACCATGAGCACAAAAAGCCCTCGCAGCATACAATTTCCATCGTCGAAGTTCCTCGTCAAGAAAACTTTGTTTCCTTCTGCAAGTCATGCCAAATAGCCACAAAAGCCCTCTAGTCCATCAAGGTTAAACTTCTTTTCGTCGCTATAAATAATTTGAAACAAAAATATTTAAGTAGTTTAAATCGGCAACAAGAAGGTTTCGAACTGCGATCCATTTTTTTACGTGCGAATTCCACTCTCGTTTCTTTATGGGGTGCTGACATGGAGCAAGCACTTTTTTGCTTCTGACGATAATTTCTCTTTCTTTTGTTGTACGCGAACTGACGAAACTGAAATACCCAGCTCTAACTGGTGTCATCGCAACTCATACCAGGACAACTCATCCCGGACAGGTCATACCAAGTGACAACTCATCCCCGAATATTTTATCCCAAAGGGGTGTAAAATATGCTTTGAGTTACTTTATACTTAGTATTGAAGATTGAGCGAGATTGTTGAAGAAGGCGTAGTGATCATGTGTCCGATTGATATTATGTGAGTAACATTGGATTACAGATATGTAGATACAGATAGGTACTTGAAAATTACTTAAAAGATTGGTCGATGGATATGCGATGAGTGATATATGTATGTTCATATGTACATATGTACATATGTATGTGCTCGTATGCATAATTTGGAGGACGACGTTTTTGTGTGTAGTATTAAAAGGAAATTAGAAGATGAGAGAATGTGTATGATCAGTTTAAGGTTTGGACTTGGATGTTTATTTTAAGAAGAGTTGCCTGTATGAAAATATCTTGTTGGGTGGCGTAAATGATGGAGTTACGACTGTTTAGGAGCGATAGATGATATGTATGTATATATTTAAATTAAGCCGTCAAGAGCGCCATCTACCTCTGTAAAATGTTTACACATTTTTCACTACTTGCTTTCTACTTACTTGTACATGTTTGTACTTGTACACGTTTTGTATTTAGGTATATATATTTACGTGGGTTTTGTTGTAACAGAGCTACTGCCTTTATAACTCTTCATAGTCCATTGAGACGTTTAACATAAAGCGGCCGCCAACTAAATCATAAAGTCTTTTGTGAAAGAACTTTCATACCTACCTAAAAAGCAATTTGCCTCCCGTCGAGAATTTCATTAAAAGAAAGCAAAATATTTTCGAAAATGTTACCATGGACGGTTAATACTCCCCAGCATGCTGATCATTCTTTTGGCCATTAGGAAGCAATAAAACAGAACGAGTGCTTTAGCAAAATTATAAATTTCCAAAAACACCTGCTTAAGAACACATGTCTTACAAGGAAACAAACCATTTGTAGCGCTTTGCCCGACACTTGCAGATATTTGCAATATGCTATGTGTAATACCTGACATTTCTCTTCTTTTTACCTCTTCGTGAAATTGTATCCTAAAAATGCGATATACATCGCCCGAAGGGAGCACACCAAGCCCATGCCGTACATGTCGCATCCGCTCTGGTATTTCCTATGCAAATCCGAGTTCATTTAAAACTATGTACGACTTGCCATAAAAAATATCCGTAAAAACATACCACACAGTGAAATTTATGAGTACTTGTATGACATAAAAATGTAAATTCGACAGCATCCTTGGGAACGACCCGCTCCGGCTGCCTCCATGTGTAGCAAAGGAAGTTCATTTGGGGGCATAAACATTATGCTAAGTACGAGTCTTCCCTTTTTTAACACTTTTCGAGGAGAGCGCATCAGTTATTCTTTCCTCTTCGATGGCGGTGATGGCGGCGTCGGCGGCGGCAGGAACCAAAGATGAAATGTTCACCAACATAAAATGAAACTGTTTTCATGTGGCGCCTGTGAAAGCATTTCGGCGAGGATACATTCACTTCTTAAAATAAGGCACCAAATAAATGTCGAAATCAACTAGCAAATGCTTGTTTGGTGGAAAATTTTGAATTCTATCTCTCAATGCTACATTCGTAGAGACACAAGCAAACCATGTTCTTACTAAATTATTACCTATTATGGTGCCATGTTACGAGGTCACAGTCTGCGAAATCAATTCGTGGCAAATGGGCTGCGTTTACGACAGAGTGCCTTGCTACTTAGTTTCGACGCATTGATGCACCGAACCATTTCGGCCACCTAATAGAACCATAGTGCAATGCATGTGCGTGTAGGCTTTAATCCCAGTGTTGTGAGGGATTGGAATGCAACGGATTGTCCTTCTCGCTTCATTTAACTTGTAAATAATTCCGCAGCACAAACCGTCGATTCCCGCTTAGTGCAAATTGCAAAGTAATTCCATTTTAGTTTTCAAACTCTGTAGAATTGCATAAGCCAAAAGTGGATATGCAATTAAGCGCAAATAGCACATGCTCTCATGGTAAATCACCAATCAGCGGAGGAATTTAATTTGAAGTTTTTTTTCTCTTGCCTGATGCCAAACAAGCCACATTGACTCAGTGTCGCACGAATTAAAATACGCCACCTCGTAGGCTGTTGTGCCATCAGGATGAGGATTTTCTGTAAACTCAATTGAGCGCCCGCATTTGGTGTCCTGGTCGGCAAATTAATTCAACAGCACAGTGTTCCAGATGTTTCGGTTAAAGTCAGGAAATCAATTTCTCTTCCGCTCCCCACAACATCAAGCTGTGGCATAGGTTGCGGAAACGGATGCGGGCGCGAGTGCGGGAAGAATAAACGTGTACAGGATTGAAATCTCTGCCAACCGGCAATGGCCTTGTTTGACATGAATAAACGTTGTCATTCTGTGACCTCAATTTATGAGCATTAAAAAGCGTTCAATTGCTTCCGAAAAAAACTCATTCATCGGTGGTTTATGTACATAGGTATGTATGTATATGAACATTCAGCGATTGGAAACTACTCAAACGTAAATCCATTATCATTTTTTTTGCACATGTTTATACAACTTTGTTATTAGTGTAGTGTGGAAATAAGGATGGGTATAAAAAGTTTCCATTGAAGGCGTGACTAAAAATTATTCAAGGCGATTGCATCTAATAATGATGATGGCATATAATGGTTCTCTAGTCACAATAAAAAATAAAAAGATAAATAGGAGCTTGTAAGCCAGAGTCGTCCTTTAAAGAAAACATATACTGCGATTGGTCGGGAAACCAGACAGCGGAATAGTGAAGTTCGTGATCAAGGCCTTGCTTTACTTTCTCGTGGTGGCCATTGGACAAGTACAGGTACTTGGCTAAGCAACTTCATAAAATTGTAAGTACGGGATATCTAGAGTTATAGTTCCAAACTAGGTTATGTTAGTCAGTCTTCTGTGCCTCGCATAAGGCCTGAACCCAGATTGACGAGAGAAACGAATAAAATCTGAGTTTCTCCAACTTCCTAACTTGCTTAGGTGCGCTACAATTCGGGGTAACCTATATTGTGCAATTGCGCATTTCAAGTTGGTTGACGTCCCTTTCTACTTGTGCGCGTCAGCTTAAGCGGGTACCTCCTCTACTGCGTTATCCTTCTGGGTTAGTTTCGAAGACTCTGCGGGCTGAAGCACTAATGTCCATTCCCTCTACATGTCCCAGCTATCTTAAGCGACTTATGTGCAATTTTTCAACTAGGGCCATGTCACTGTACAGATCGTAAATTTGATGGTTGAATCTTCTCCGCCAAATGCAAACGGAACCGAATATCTATCTTACGAAAAATTGTTCTCTCGAAACGACCGAGCATGTCTTTATCCGCTTTCGACAGAGTCCATGCTTCATAAAGCAGGACTGGGATGGTTAAGGTTTTTTATAGAGCATTCTTAGTTGTTCAGGATAGGGCCTTACTACTCAATTGCCTTCCCAGCTCAAAGAAACAGCGATTGGTAAGAGTTATTCATCGTTTAATTTCTGATGAGATGTTGTTGTCAGAATTTATAGCAGAGCCAAGGTAGACAAAGTCCCTTACTACCTCGAAGTTATAGCTGTCGACTCTAACGTTCTGTCCAATTCGCCAATGTTGTGTGCCTCGTTGACAACATATACTTGGTTTTGCCCTCATTTACAGCTAAACTCATTTTGACAGCTGCTGTTTCGGGAGTCTCCTTTCTTGTGGATTAGGCAAACGATGCTGGGATTCCATTCATCAGGCATACACTCGTCTGACCTAATAGTCGAAATGAGTTGGTGTATGCTCTCTACTAAGTTTGGTCCCAGTTCCTGTACTGGGTTCCCGTCCTACCGCCCGCTGGTGACTAGGGTGTCTATCGTGACGTCCGCAGAAACCTGGAAAGTTCGTTTAGTAAAACTCTTGATATATGTACATACATACATACGTATGTGTTGGAGAAAAGGTTCTCCTAAAGTTTTGTTTCTCAAGTGACATCGGTTGATCAGTGGCAGAGGAATTGAAGTGTATAATCACGAGGCTCTTCTTCACCCCAGCTTCTACATATATAGCTATATTGTCATCGTCGAGTTTGAGTTTCAAGATTGTGGCCTGTGGCCAAAGGTTCCTTAATATATCAGAGGTGGTAAGCGAGTTGCAACTATTATTGGCTATCATTATTATCTTACACTCAATTCGCTTTCTGAGGTTACAGAGTGGAGGCTTATCCATCGAGGTGCTCTACTACTACTGCAAATCCTTTTCTTGCAGTGTTCGTCAGCTATCTCATTCCCGGCTATATCTATTTGACCAGGGATCTAGCATAGAGTGATATTGTCCAGCGAGCCAAGAACCTTTAGTTCTTCGCGAGAGCGTCAATCGAGCTTGGACTTATATATATGTATATTATTTCCAGAGATCTCGAATCAGGCCACAGTTATGGGTCCATTTTCGTCTCTCTCCCACGATTCATCTTCGCCTGAGAGACACTCTGGATTTTCCCACAGTTCTTCTCTGGCTTTGATTCACACAGCAGGTACACAGATGCCAAAAAAAAACTGCCTGCACCCTCTCCTTCTCGTACTGCCACAAGGTTAGGGGCACGTACATAGCTGCGGTAGCATAACAGCTTTTACTCCATGCCTCACCCTGAACACAAGATCTTACTCTTTCGCCAGATTCCACATATATACTTTCAGGTAGACATTTAATCTTTCCTTTGAAGATCCAACGCTCCTGTAGCAGAGTCAATCAACTCCTCCAGAAAACATTTGGCCATCATTGATGATGCAGCTTTGCTGTGGTGAAGATTCAATTGAACAGCCCTCAGTTGTCCCCGATACGGTTCCTCCTCCCATCCGACTAGTGGTCACGCCGGGTGGCTTCCCAAGCTGAGTCTTTTCTGATGCTCCTTGGAATTTCACGAGAACTGTGACCAGCCCGCAGTTGAGTTTTCCCCCCTGCTTGACTAACCCGCCCCACTTCCTTCCTCGGACACCAGATCGTCAGTTTGGTACTTCCAGTCGCCACATCGCCGTACCTTTCTGGTGACATAGCCTGGTCAGGATGACCTCTCTGCTTGTGGTTTCCGCCGGGACAGAGATAATCAACCTCTCCACATCCTTAAGCATGCTGAGTCGATCCGCTTTCAGGTTGATTCCCTCGCAAAGAGTGGTCATCTACCTTACAGCTACACAAAGCCCCAACTTGGATTTTTGATTAACGCATTTTACTGCGATAAATCCTTCCTCCAAGACTGCTTCCCTTGGACTTAATTTCAGCAGCAAAAATTGCTTTGATGGTTGTTTGACTGTCAATGACATACATATGTATGTATGTATGTTCATACATGCGACATTCTAGGATATTGGCAAAGGGATTACAATCACTCCAGCAGGCTAGTTGTTCATTTACGATCTTATTTACTTAACAGTTTGTGTTAACATTCAAATAACTTGAACTCCTATCTGCCCGTTTGGAATTGTGCAGGGCAAAGTTAAATAACTTTTGCGATGATTTCTCGTGACTACTTGAATGTCTGCCATGAATACTCCCACTCTTGGGTGGCTATCAGAATAATTTCACTAGCTTTTTCTGAAATAAAACCCTATGATCGAATCTATCTATCATTTGAAACTGAAACAGTCATGTATAGCTCTTTAAAGGTATTGCTTACGATTAAATGAATTTTTAGCATTAACCAATTTTATTCCTTGCACAACACGGTTTCTTAATACATAGACCCACGTATATGAACTTAACTTAGCTTTCGGTAGATTCCGTCACTAAAGAATTTATCTCAAGCTCAGAACTCTTTATTTTTCCACCATCTTTTGTTTCCTAGCTGGGTCTTATTTAGAGACATAAGTACAGAGTCCTCTTTAGACATTCAGAATCCAACTCCAATAACGCCATCTCCGGGATTCCTCAAGATAATAATTTTAGACCACTAGCTATAGATATTAATGGAATCGCAAGCAGGCTTTAGACGAAATATTCCACAATAGACCAATACATACCCACTAAAATGTCTTATCTACTCTAATTAGTTTTTATAGATTCTAAAGTAGTTTTTAATTTGGTTAACAGAGTATCACTGTTTTATAAATTGTTAAACTTTGGACTGTCATAAAAAGTTATAAAAGTTCTAAAGGCACTTTATAATGAAAACGTAAACGCTGTTTGGGATTGCTCTTCCTTATCCTCTGAGTTTGGAAGCACAACTGGAGTCATACAAGGCTGTACTTTAAGTGCACTACTATTTATCCTATTTAAAAACGATATCGTGGAAAATTTAAAGTGACTAGGAGGTGGACGACTACGGTCGTCGGACTATCGACGATGGTCGATATTAAAATTAACATCCTACTTTATTCTGATGGCATTATCATTCTCGCAGAATCACCTGAACAGATGCAAAAAATGATAGATGCTGTACATAACTACTGCAAGATTTGGAACTTTCTTGTCAACCTCGAGAAATCTAAAATGATGATCATTCATGGTGGCGGTGGTAGATATTCAAGGCACGAAAAGTCGAACTATGGTAATGAATCAATTGATATAGTTGTCCAATACAAATATCTTAATAAAAAACAATGGCAACTGGAATCCACGTTTGCAGAACAAACTTAAAAATATCTATTTCGAGACTATGGCGCAAACTTCTTTATAACCCAAATGTACCCCCAGGAAGCTAAATATAAAGTCTTTAAGGCAACTGCAAAAAATGTAATGTTTTATGAGGCTCAAGTCTGTAGTTGCAGGAAATAAGAGGAAGTAGGAAAACTTCTGACTTACTACACAAAACGAACTTTTAAACTCCCAACAAACACACCAAATTACGTAGTATACTTAGAAACCGGACTGTCCCCTTTGCATATAGATACCTTTAAACTTCATATAGATTATGTTATTAAAACTGTGTAAATGCACTCGGATAGAACACCACATAAAATATTTAAATTCGTATTAAACGAAAGTAATCTTTGGTATATGAAGTGGAAGGCTTCATGCGATTAATTCCAAATCAACTTCAACCCAGACGTGATGACTATACAAGAAATAAAAAAATGTTTTGAAATCATTGGACTGCTACCTACGAGATGAATTTCTACAGAGAGCCAAAGAATCGTTACATAGAGAACACTACCCCAATCTCATGTACAACCTTTGTGAAACTAAATATTTCAATAAGTGCAATATCACAGACGTGATATCTGTAATTTTTAAAGCTAGAGGGGAACTGTTGAAATTACATTACATGCCACACAGGAATGATCTTCCCATAATCTGTTCCATTTGCAATTTGAGAACTCGAGAAGATGTCGTACATATCTCATATCAAAATGTCCTATATTAAAGCAAATTCGCCGAATCCATCTAGACGCTGAATCAATGTCCCTGGAAAGCTACTACAACATTTTAAAAGACGTCAACAATTGGGTTAATCTTTACCACTTCATCAAAGAGAGTATCTGATATCGTTGAATGATTATCAACGATGCCTTTTAGTTTAAGAAAATGTACCGAATTACAATAGTCCTTTTTAACGTCCATCGACTTTGTAAACAGCAGTCTGGCTGCCAAAACCGCGGTAAGACTAAAAGAAGGTCGACTATGGTCATCGAGCCTCTACGGTCATGCATCCATTTTGTATCGATGGGAGACTACCAACAGATCGACGGAAACTGATCGCATGAACCCGATATTAGCTTTTGCAAGGAGATTCGCTACAAGAATTCCTGACAGTGTGTACTGGAAGAACCGTAGGAGTATTCTATACCAATGGTTTTAAGATGGACATTGGCACGGGAGCCTGAGTTTATTGTAAAGACCTAGGAATAAACCACTCCTTTAGAATTCACGACGACTGCAGCGTCTTTCAGGCCGAAGTCACAGCTTTCATACAGGCTGCTGAAATTATTCGTGAGAGTAATATCGTTGGCAAAACGATCACTGTCTATATAGACAGCCACGGTAATCAGGTCGAGGCTTGTGAGAATCTGAAAGTCACTCCTAAACAAGATATCTAGAGCCAATGCGGTGACCCTCTGCTGGGTACCAGGGCACATGAATATCAAAGGGAATGAAAAGGCTGATGAGCTTGCTATGAAAGGATTGGCACTGCACTTATCGAGGGCCCTCCCTTTTGTAGTAACCCCAATCAGTTCCTTACGGAAAAGATAGAAGATGAAGCCATCGGTTGAGCGAACAGACGCTGGGTTCATCTGGAAACATGCGCAACGTCCAGGGCGCTATGGCCGGCCTTCAGCAAGAAGAGATCAACCTCTCTGGTAAAACTTAGTCTTTATAACGCATGGGTTGTTTCTGGTATAATTACTGGACACTGTGCTATCGGCGTTCACGCAGAACTACTCGGTGGCCTACATAACCACTTTTGCAGAAGTTGCAGGGACGAAGAAGAAATTGAATCTGTTCGTCATCTGCTGTGTAATTGATCTGCCCTATCCGACATAAGAATGAGGACTCTCGGAAGTTACTTCTTTTCGGAACTGGAAGACTTAGGAAATGTAGAGCTGTTACGGACCTCCTTTGATTTATATCATTATCTGGGTGGTTCTAACAGCGGTTTCGCAATGTTTTCAGGGTTAAAAGATTGGGCACAATGGACCGGCGTGGTCTAAGTGAGCAGTGACTCTATGTCACAAGGCACCCATCTACCTACCTACCTACCTAAAACAGTTTGAAATTTAATATAAAGTCTCTTAAATCTAAATCTATCTATCTATGTAATTCTTAGCCATAATCGTTGTTGGTCTAATTTTAAAGGGATCTAGCCTACCGTGCCCAGGAAATTTTTTTCCGTATAAGATTGTCGCTTACTTTAAACTGAAATTATCCTTCAAGTGGTGTAGATGTATAAAAATTTCTTGCAGCTGAAAGTGAATAAATCTGACGCTATTCGCTTTTACTACAAGAGTTTTCATCCACCCTTTAGACTAGAGATGCCACAAATATTCGGCTACTATTCGGTATTCGGCCTATTCGGCTACTTTTTTACTATTCGGTTTTCGGCCGAATATTGCAACTCATCATGAAAAAAAACGCATAAATATTATTCACATTTTTATTCAAAAAAATACTTAAAATTTATTAGTGGTAAATTATGACGAATGAAACAATTTTTTCAGCATTTGTTGATAGCAAACGATTGCGCTTTTCCTCATAAATTAGATACACTCAACAAATAATGCGTGTTGTAACACGACCTACAAGCAAATGAAACAAATATGCCCATGGCATAGTTACTGCATACACTTTAATGATGCAGGTCGGAACATGTCACCCGCAAAATCGATTAAGTGTCGCCGAATATTCGGCAGCCGAATATTCAGTGCTTCGGCCGTGAGCCAAGCCGAATATTCGGTATTCGGTTTTCGGCAAAATCACTATTCGTGGCATCTCTACTTTAGACCTATTACATCCATAATAGCTCAGTCAATACTATCTGCTGTCCAATGCCCTTTGGACGAAGTTGGACAAAAAAGAAACTGGTAGGTCAGTAAGTTCCTGAAAATTCAAATAGTTTTATTTTTCAACATAATCTGCTTTTAGCTCGATACACTTCATCCAACGTTTCTCCAATTTTTTGATGCCCTTCAAATAATACGATTTGTCGAAGCCCTGAAAATAGGCGTTTGTTTCATCGATGACCTCTTCATTCGACTCAAATCTCTTACCACCGAGTCATTTTTTCGTGTTTGGAAACAGAGAATAGTCGCAGGGGGTTTAATCTAGAGAATATGGGGATGAGGGAGCAATTCGTAGCCTAATTCATGCAATTTTGCCATTGCGACTGCGGACTTGTGCGCCGGCTGTTGCGTTGTCCTAGTAGAAGAGAACTTAAGGGCTGAACAGAATGCCTGTCTGTGTCTGTGTCTGTGTCGCAAGCTGTCAAACTATTAATTTTTTTTTTTTTTTTTTTTTTTTTTTCCGAGGGTAGGTGAAAATCTTCCATAGACACTATGAGAATAGCAAGCGCGTGCTCATAGTAGTGTCAGATTCTTACTGACCAAAAACACCACCCTTCGATATAAATTTGTTAGATATTGCAACTAAGAAATAACTTATCAAGCAATTTTTATATCACGAAATAGAAGCGTTTGGTAGGTTACTTTCCATTGAAAGATCCTACAGGTTCCGCAATATAAACGCGGTTAATCCACAATCTAAACGCGGTAAATCCTTATCTCGCCAAGTCAAAAGGATTCGTCCTTTATAGTCGGCGCAATGGATTTTCCTGCTAGTTCCTGCTAGCTCCGAAGTTTAAACGCGGTTGCTCACTAGCTAAGTCCAAAGGTTTGGTTCTTTGTAGACGGCGCAGTAAATTACTGTCATCCAAAATTTGAAGGACTGTATTATTTACGTGACTTTCTAGTCGACTTTTATGCTTTCTCGCATAGTTTCTGATTTCGTCTTCGATTGTTATAATGCCGAGATCTCTGTGTATATCTCTATTTCTGATATACCACGGTGCATTAACAATTCCTCTTAGCACTTTATTTTCAAAAGTTTGTAAAATATTAATATTACTTATTTTGGTACAACCCCAGAGTTGTATACCATATGTCCAGACTGGCTTTAGCACTTGCTTGTATAAAAGCAGTTTGTTTCCTATATTAAGCTTGGAATACTTTCCAAGTAACCAATACATTTCTCTGTATTTGCTTTCTAGCTCTTTGCGTTTTTTCTTTACATGCGACTTCCATTTCAGCTTTGCATCGAGTGTCATTTCAAGATACTTAGCCTCGTTTGCAAACGGAATTCGAACCGAGTTTGAAAAGATCGGCAAATTATTTATTTTTTTGTAAGTAAAATTTACATGAACAGATTTGGTTTCATTCAGAGCGATTCGCCAAACCTTTGTCCATTCATTTACTCTATCCAATGCTTCTTGCAATTTTTCCGTAGTCTCTTCGACCGTTTTACCTACTGCCAAGATAGCAGTGTCGTCGGCAAATGTAGCCAGCGCAGTACCATCTACTTGCGGTATATCACGAGTATATAATAGATACAAGAGTGGACCAAGGACGCTACCTTGCGGTACCCCAGCCAATATTTCCTTAAAGTCTGAATATTCGTTTCCGTGTTTGACGCGGAATAATCTATTCGTAAGATAGGTCTTCAAAATATTAAATAAAGGATAGGGCAGAACTTGTCGCAATTTAAACTTTAAGCCTTCATGCCAGACCTTGTCAAAAGCTTGAGAGACGTCAAGGAATACACTTGAGCAAATCATTTTTCCTTCAAGTGATTTTTATATTACATCTGTTATTCTATGTACTTGGTCCACCGTAGAGTGCTTGCTTCTAAACCCGAATTGATGATCCGGGATAAGACGTTTTTCTTCTATAATTGGAGTTATTCGCCTAAGCAATATTCTCTCGAATACTTTAGATACAATCGAAAGAAGCGAAATTGGTCTATAAGACGTTTTCTAGTTCGGCGGTTTTCCTGGCTTAAGAACCATTATAACTTCCGCGAATTTCCATTGGCTGGGAACATATTCTAGTCTAAGCGCGGCATTTATAATGAAAAGAAGTTTAATTAAAGCTTTTCTAGGTAGTTCTTTGAGAACCTCTCCTGTGATAAGATCATATCCAGGAGCTTTCTTAGACTTTAATTTCTTTATTTCTTGCTTGAGTTCATTTAGCGTTGCGTTTCTTATGACGCTATTGTCTATATCCGATGCGCTTATATTTTGAATAAGCGCTTGTCCATCAAACGGTTTGAAAGTTTCTTCCAGATGGTTGGCAAAAACTTGCGCTTTCTCTTTGTCATCTCTGGCCCATTCATTATTATTTTTTTTAATTGGGGCGGCTTGAATTTTAGGTTTTTTGATACCCTTTATAGCCTTCCAAAGCGAATAATTAGAATCTTTTTCTGCAGTTAAACTTTCAAGGTAACTTTGTATTCCACGATTTTTAAAATCATTGATGGTCTTTTTTAGCGAGTTGCACAAACGGTTTAGGTGTGCTTTATGTTGCGGAGCCCGAGTTTGTTGCCATTTTTTACGCGCTTTTCTCTTCTCCTTGATCATCTCTTTTATTTCGGGTGGATACGTTTGGACATAACTGCCCGGCGTTTTCTTTTGTTTGGGAGTATTTTTCCACGCGGCACCCTGTACGATTTCAACAAAGCGATCAACTTCGCTTCAAGTTCATAGGGTGTCTTAAGTGATACGCTCAGGTCGATATTTGCGTCAATATCTTTTTTGAAGCTGTCCCAATTAGTTCTCATGTTGGTTAATCTAGCTGGTTCTACTTTTTTAATCAGAGCCTCGCTTATCGTTATAATGATTGGAGAATGATCAGAGGAGAGATCAAAGCTTTCTTCAACTTTTATACAGTTACCAGATATTCCTTTAACAACAAAGAAATCGATCAGATCCGGTATCTTATTTCTATCAGTCGGCCAGTATGTTGGTTTACCGGTCGAGTGAAAATCACAACTGTATTTCATACCCGCATTATAAAGCATTCTACCTTTCTGAGAGACGCATCTTGATCCCCAGAAGGTGTGTTTCGCGTTGAAATCGCCACCAACAACAAAGTTTGGTCTAAGGAAGTTGAAAATGTTTGTAAAATCACTTTCTTCAAGTCTGCATCGCAGTGGGCAATATATAGATGAAATATTAAAAGAAAAATTTCTATTTTTTACGCGTACCGTGCTTACTTGCATCGCTTCTAATTCGATCTTTAGCTCTGCCGAGTGTTCGATACATTCTTTTATGGACAAAGATGATCCACCTCTGGCCCTTTCCGATGGGTGAAAAGCGTGGTAGGCACTATAGCCCCTTATCTTAACATTTGATTGGTTTGTCAGATGGGTTTCACAAACCAAGCATATATCAATATTTTTTTCACGTATACATATTTCTAACTCATCGAGTCTTTGTATGAGCCCGTTGGCGTTCCAAGTAAGAATCTTAAGCATTTCTTTCATATTTTGGTTAAAGTGCGCGCTACGAATATTATTTTCAAGTGTAACTAGTCTCTCGAAAATAAGTTTGTTAGTTTTGCTTTGCTCTTCAAGTTTCGCAAGGATAATGGAAAAGACATGAGTTATAGATTCCTGTGAACCAACGCTATTGCCGTTTTCCGATGCCGCAACTTGAGCGTGAGTCTTGACGCTAAGGTTTGGACGCTTTGCTGTTGTTAATTTTGCTTTATCAGCTATATACGCGCCATTATCTGTCATCGCCACTTGAGCATAAGACCGCACACCAGTGTCTGTCAGTTTTGCTTTTGCCACCTTTTCTTTCGGACGTTTATGTTTTTCCTCATTAGCTGGTTTTTGGGCAGGTTTGACAGATTTTCTTTCTTTTGCTGTTTTTACCGAAGCGGTTTCGCGTTCATCCTTAATTTGTATTAGGTTTGGGCGTTTGTTATTTTTAAGCGTATCGCGTCTTTTTTGAAGCTCTTTTGCCACTTCGCAACCTCGATAATTCGCTGGGTGCTTTCCGTTGCAATTTATGCAAGTGGCTGGGGCTTGTTTATTTAAGAGGCAGTCTTCGGAGAGATGTTTACCCGCACATTTCACGCACCGCGGCTCTTTCTGACAGTAAGTCTGCGTATGATTGAAGCCCTGGCAACGCTTGCACTGCGGGATCGATCTTGAGCTCTTACGCATAGGCTCGATTTTGACCACGATGTTAAGGATAGTCTTAATACCGTAGATCTCATCTTTATTTTCGGCTTTATCGAAACTTAGTAAGAATAACGGAAGTCCACGCCTAACCAATACTTCCTTATCTCCTTCCGACTGTTGCTTCTCCTTCTTGATAATATTAACGGCGTCAAGAACTTTAAAGCCTTTGGCATGGAGGTCGTTCATAACGTCTTCCTTCGTGCACGAGGGGTGGAGTCCCCTTGCTACAACACGCAGTGGCCTTTCTAACTTGTTTTCGTATGTATACCACTGGATTTTCTCGGCATTTAATTTTTGGGACACTGCTCGGTACCCGTCGGAATCATCGACGTTGATTTTCCAGGTATTGTTTCGGAGAGATGTGACCTTAAATTTCGATGACAACGTTCCTTTGAGGAGGCAATGCAACTTATTATAGTCCGAAATTCCAACGACGTTTATCGGTGGCGGAGGACGTAATTTTGCTTGAGGTTGCTTCTCTTGCACCTGCTTGCGCTTTTCATCTTTGTGTGGTTCTACCTCAGGTGAAGAACCAGCTTTGCGTTTTTTGCTAGGTCTTTTCTTTTCGATCCAATTAGTTTCGCGTGCTAGCTCTTCCTCGTCTGTCTGGTATTCGCGACTAGCTGAGGGCTGTGAACTAACTATGCATTCTTTTTGGAGATTTGAATTCCTTAAGGCATTGTTTTCTTCTCGGAGTAAATCTACCTCTTTCTTAAGATCGCGGTAGAGTAGCTCCATTTCGTTAAGCTTGAGACGAAGTTCATTGTTTTCCTCCTCAAAGCTTTTAGATTTCACTGAGTCCCGTTTTTCGCGCGCTGGCGCTTCCGGCGGACTTCTTTTTCCGGAGACATTCGATCTTGATGGTGGAGATCGAGATACCCTTGAACTTTTTGAAAAGGGATCAATCAGTAGCAATAAATGGCTCTCCCCAGAATCCGTAGAGCCGACCTCCGAAGAGGGTGGATTTTCCAGTGAATCTGGACTGCCACCTGGGGTATTATATCGTTTTGTTTTGTTCATTGCATATTTTGTATACACTACGCTCGGTATACTGAGGGAGGATTTTAGTCGCCTCTTACGACAGGCATGCCTACCTCGGGTATATTCTATCCCCTACCCGAAGGGGCTATTAAATGTATGGAAAGCCGTAAGCCGCAACACAATGTGTGTCTGCGTCTGTGTCGTGTATCGCGAAGTTGGATTTTGTTCAACTTCAAGCGTAGCTACAAGATTGACGTTTAAGAATTTGTACACTAAAGCTGTTGTTGATGTGGAAATGGAAGTCGAAAAATTTATTGAAGCTGTACGATTGAATGAAATTCTTTGGAATTTATCCAATCTCAATTACAAAAATTAAAAAAAAAATATGCAAAATGGAAGGAGATATCCGACGAATTTGGGATAACAAGTAAAAAAAAGTATTTGTAAATTTTGTTTCCATTTGTTTTGTTTTCATTGTTTACAGTTGATGAGTGCATTCTTGTTGCTTTAAAAAAAGGTCCTCGTCGCGCTCTTTGAGGTGTTTGAAAGTGCTCTCAAAGAATCCTCTTTCTTTCCTTTGCTCATAAAGGGGGCGAACCCACCATCTGCGTTTCCTCATTTTTCTTAATTTAATTGCTAAATAACACATGTGCAGAACACACATAATAAAAGCTATTTCTTCCTGCTCGTCCATCTTCACAAATAAAAAACACTTTTGAGCACTAATAAAATATATTTTCAAGAAGTAAACACACAAGATGCAAATGTGACAGTCGCTTTCATTGTGTTTGCTTTAACCAGAAGCCGCGCGGCAGAGGTTTGACAGCGCTACAAGACACAGACACAGCTACGCATTCTGTTCGGCTCTTTACTCGTAGACGTCTGTTTCAAATGGCTGTCAAAACGAAACTGTTCGACAGATCTGTCTGAAAATTTGGGTGCGTTCTTTTGAAAGATGTTTCTTGACAAGCAAACTGTAGGATTTGAGGTGGCAACGTCATATGTTTTAAGTTTCAGCAACTTATTGACCCATCCTCGTATTAAAATTTTTAAAATGAGCGATTTTAATCCCCCTCTGCTTTCTGAAACAGTACGTCATGAGGTTAAGATTAACAGAAATAATATACATACCGTAATTCGGAGAAAACGTGACACATAACATGGAGGAAATATGTACATATGTACGTTTGCATAATGTGTTCTCTATCACCAAACACGTACACCACATTTTATCAAAACATTTAAAATGGTCCTTAGCAAGACATGAAAACAATCAAACCCGAACCAAAGAAAATTCAACTCACTCTGACTTTCCGGGTGCACGAAAAAAAAACTATGCAAAAATTAAAAAAAAAAAACGAATGGAGGGTTGTTTTTACTCTTGTATTGGAAAAGACATTTTGCCTAGTATACGAATATGAACGTACGTACCTACATATCTATAGGCGGCAAATGTAATTTACACAAAAGTCTGAAGAGACACTGAATGGAATAAATTTACAAATGTTATAGTTATGACCAGCATGAGACAATAGCAGTTCTCCTTTGGACAAAGAGTACTTACTTCATACTGTAATCGGTAACTCTGAATTCAAAATAATTCCTAAGGACATTTTGCGTTGACAGCATCCGAACAGTCAATGCAAAAGTTTCCATGTGCAGACCCCAAATCAAATCGATAATTCAAATTTGAAAGCACGAACTCTTGGTCTTGCATGTTACATGCTACACTAAGCAAACAAAATTCTCAATGTGATTATAAATCCTGAAATTGAATATTGTCATCATAGTGCAGTGATTTTATGCTTTAGACTATGATGGTTTGGTTACCGGAAATGTACCAGTGCTAGGTTTTGCGTGTCCGCTTCGGTCCTAATGAATGCGCAAATTGAGAAGTTTATGGCTTCGACAGAGCACTCAGCACTTTTTAATGTGAGTTGGGTTAGTTAGAAAACCATTTAGAGATATCCGAAAGGAAAAAAAGGCAATCGAATATTACCGCTATCATGGAGTTTTGTTATAGCTCTGATGGTAATTACTAAAACTTCAGTGGCAATAATCCAATTTGAAAGTTAAACCACATCTATAGGCCGCTCACGTGAAACATATCTACATTTATACATACGTATAGTTTGTCGACAAATCTTCTACCCCATAATATGGATGGATGAAAATTTGACAACTGAAGGATTCTACGGCGTTTTTATCAAACTTTGAGAAATCACAATTCAACATGAGGGTTTTATAAAGCGTTGCAAAAAATATTTCAGTCCATTAGAACACCGGTTAGAAAACCTTGAACTTTTGCTTGTAATAAAGAGCTCGAGCCTTTTCTGAACTTTAACGAACAAGCATTCTACATTGCCTGCCAACATAAATGAATGAATGAATTTATATGTACATATATTTATAGCTGTTTAAAGCGGCCCGATGAATGCAACCTCAGCATATTTGCCGTTCCTCAACAGCCTAATCGGTGCATATCAGTGTAGCTTTAGGTCAGGAATGACCATCAATCAAATATTCACACGGCAGATCTTAGAAAAAACACAGGAACTCAAGATCGATACCCATCATATTTTTATCGATCTTAAATCCGCATAGGACAGCATTCATAGAGACGAGCTATATAGAGTAATGTCTAGTTTTTACATTCCTGCAAAATTTGTCGGTTTATACACGTTTGCGATGAATATTGCACGCTGCCTCATCAAATTCGGTAAAGATCACACTGAGTCCTTTGTTTTAAATAAAGTATTTAGACGAGGTGACGTGCTGTCACTCTGCAAAGCTTATAAGCCAACATTAGATGAATGATCATTTAAAAGTCAGTCCAATTACTCGCATAAGCCAACGACAGAACGTCACAGTAGACATAAATAACTTTAAGGTAGTTAGGGACCTTGTCTCCCTAGGCTGCGCTATTAATACAGACAACGACACCAGTACCCTGAGCGATGAAGTAATTCGAACCCGATAATCCTGCGGACGGATACTCAAGTCCACAAACTTAACTAACCCCATGAGCGGCGCAGTAGCAAGGCAGTAAAAATGGGAGAACTATAAAGCATTAGATGCACTTGCGCTATATAACTCCATTGTATTACCACAAGAATCTAGGTTTTCCCAAAAGCTACTTATAGAATCAATTAAAAAAAAAAAGAAAAAAGACCGTGCAGTTACTAGGAATGCTAAAACTTGAATATTAAACATCTCTTAATTAAGAGCTACGCGGAAATACAGTGCAGACTTGGCCGATTCCAGGCTTTGCTTTAGTTGTGACAGACAATTCGCAGTGCAGTCTTCAAAAGTCGGGTGTTAATAATACATGGGATCATATGGATCTCATGGATCTACTAACCGACTTCCCCGAGCTAGATATACTCGGCAGAGTTTCTGACTTTACGGCCAAATCACTCTACTTTGGTAGAAGGTTTGAGATCGAGATCCCAAGCCGTGATACATGGAATAATGGCGGACCGTTGCTTGATCCAAAAGGAATAGTATGGTATACCGACTCCTGGATTTTGGAGTTGGTCCTAAATACAAAATTTCGATACCACTTGAAAGAGTCCCAGTGTTTATCAGGCCGAGCTTTACGCTATTGAAACTTGCGCTAGCGTAAACTTGTACTCCGGCATCAAAGGTGCCTCTATCCACATACTCACCCACAGCCAAGCGGCGCTTAAGACACTGATCTCCGACTCGAACAGTTCCAAATCAGTTCTAAGCTACTTCGACAGTACCTTAAATAAGAAGAAGAACGGTACCAGCAGCTGAGATAAAACTAAGAATAACTCTTCCCAACCGCATTTTCTTTGGGCTAAGAAGTTAAGTTAAGTAGCAAAGTCCTCCTGGAATAACTAAAAATATCTTTTATTAGGCCTTAATCATCCCCATTGATGGACATTGTCAAAAGTGGGTGAGGTAGATCTTGGCTGTTTCGAAAGGAAATTCCTTTGAATGATTTTCAGTCCCATCTAACTTACTGTACGAGCAAGTTAGATGGGTCGATGTCGCTCTGAATGATTTTCAGTCCCATCTAACTTGCCCGTACAGTGAAACTAGCCAAAAGAGTGAAGGTCAAGCGGCTTAGGTGGCTTGGTCATGTACTCATGTACAGCGTATGAACACCAGGAAATCTTCAAAAAGATTTGGGACAAGGACTCTTGACAGTAATTTGCTTTGTTAAGAGCCACCAGTTGAAATGTTAAATTGAATTTGGTTTTACCCGGTACAAATTTGAAGGCAAACATCACCTTGCGACCTTAATGAGCGCACATACATAAATAGTCTTTCCTTAAGATTATAAGAAGGCTCACGTGGACTGCATGACGGTTACATAATTGCTTACTGTTGAAGTACGTATGGGGTCATTAACTCGGTCCGTTGTTAAGATTTATTAAATTTATGCCAATACAACAACAGGGACCCCTCTCACAATTGCTATTGCCATCAAAATCGTATACATACCCATTTATAAACAGCAATTCTCTTTTATTAAACACGAAAAAAATAATAATTTATAAGTTATTTTTCAGGTAGCTGTCAAATTTGGGGTAATTTTGATAAATGTCATGTACATAGTAAATTCATATACAGCAAAATAAAATATTGCTTTTGCTTTTTTCAATGTCCCACCACTCGCGAACGTCTGACAAACGTCCGAGAGTAATAACTGTCATGTCGCAAAAAAAAAATATTCCTTCGAATATGGCTCTAAACTGTAGGTCCCTTTTATATCTGAGCGAACTATGGAAGTCGCTCTGACGACTCTTAGTCGTTGGACAAGAGATTGCGGACTTATTATCAATCCATCCAAAACGGAACTGGTTCTCTTTACTAGAAAGCACAAGATACCACACTTTAAACGACCAAAACTAGACGGCGTGGAGTTGTCCCTTTCAAACAACGCAAAATATCTTGGTGTAATTCTAGACAGGAAGCTAAATTGGAATCTAAATATACATGAACGAATCAAAAAGGCATATAATGCTCTATTCATATGCAAGAGAACAGCTGGCAAGACCTGGGGGCTGAAACCCGCAATGATGCACTAGCTCCATACATATAATGATAGTCAGACCCATTCTCACATATGGGACACTTGCGGTGGAAAGCAACAAACAGGTAAACAGCATTAGAAAAATTAGCGGCGGTGCAAAGAACAACCAGTGTCGCAATTACGGGTGCACTCCGAACGACCCCCTCAGCGGCAGTGGACGTCATTCTTCACCTTTTGCCGCTTGATTTACAAGCTAAAAACCTTGCGGGAAACAGTGCGCTAATGCTCACTAACTTAGGTCTCTTTAAGAAAAGCAGTATAGGACACTGCTCCATCTTAAATGAATTTATTAGTGGCAATTCAGTAAAAACAGACGACATTATTCCTGTGTTCGACTTCGACACACCGCATGAGATAACGTACCCAGGAAGGGAGTACTGCCGCGGGAATGCGATAATAAAACAAAAATAAATCGCAATTTATACGGATGAATCAAAGGCATCCGAAGGAACGGGCTCTGGAATATAGTCTGAAAATCCGGACCTGAATGTGTCTCTGAGACTGCCAAATACGTGCAGTGTCTTCCAATCAGAAGTTCTAGCTGTACTCAGGGCTGTGGAACTACTAGAGATGAAATCAATATCCAATAAGGATATTGTCATTTATATCTATAGTCAGGCTGCGTTAGAATCAAACAACATTAAATCTGAGATAGTCAGGAACTGCTGCACAATGCTAAAGGTATTATGCACGCAGAACCGCGTAAAACTATGCTGGGTCCCAGGACATTGCGGTATAAAAGGGAATGAACTTGCTGATGAACTGGCAAGGCATGATGATGATGAACATTAAAGGCAAAGTATACAAAACAGCAAACCAAAGATGGTCAAACATAGCAGGTCACAGGGTTTCCAAGGCCTTGTGGCCAGAATTCGACCGGAAAAGAACTAGGGAAATTCTGAATTTAAACAAAATTCAGCTAAGAACAGAAGTAGAAATTTTGTCCGGGCACTGCGTTCTGGGAAAGCACGCTAAGAGACTGGGCCTTACGGACACGGATGTATGTAGATACTGTAACGAGCTCAATTATTTATTTTTTTTACCAGCTAATACCAGGAGAAGGTATATGCATATAATACTTATTTAAAACACTGTACACAATGGAAATTCTATTTAAAATACTCACCTTCATCTGCGAATAACTTTTACTACAGTGCTGATGATAATTTAAAAAGTTCCAACATCATTTACCGACAGTTCATTTGTCATTTAAAAACTTATCAGCAATTTCATTCCCTTTCGACGGCATTCAATCACATTTCTGCTCAAAGGAACAACTTGCACCATGGCACTAATTCTTTAAAGTTTATTGATGACTATCATAAGGAACTTGGTATGCCATTAGAGAACTACTCTGTTCAAAGTTAAAAGCAAGAACAATGCACCTTCAGTATAATTAACAAAAACTATAGAAGGCGAAGAAAACATGTAGTTCGATGGCAAGCGGCTGATGAGAAAAACTTTACCGTCGTTATAAATAAAGTTCCCTCAAATACTTATAATTTCTCAAAATCCTTATTTAACAAATTTGCAATTTAAATTGGGGATTCAAGTCTTCTTCTGGTAAAGTTTAACTCAATAATAGATGAGTGGAACTTGCGTTTTTTTTTTTTCTTTCTGGGAAGTTGGTTTTTTCTGATTTCGAATCGTCAAATAATATGTTTTTTAGTCCTGCGTTCTTATTAAGAAATTATTATTACCAATCTAGGTACGTACCTATATCAAACACGTTAAATCTTGAAGCCACTTTAACACTAAATCTAGACCAATCTCCAGTCGAATCGACAAAAAGGCCGCGCTAAATTAAAATGTTTCTTTTTATACTGTGATGTACTGCTGACTTTAGTGCTGTACCCTTAGATTAGGTTAGGCAGATGGATGCCCTAGTTAACAGGCTCACTTAGATTAACGATGAGCACATTGTGCCCCGTAGTATAGTAGACCCCTGAGAACAGAAATTTCATAATTGACGGTTGAGCTTAACTACCCAGATATGAATATGAATCTCAGGAGTTTCTTCAGCTTAATATTTTTTATAGATCATCCAACTCCGCAGGTAAGTAGCTCCCCAGAGTGTCTTTTCTTTTTGGTGGCTAGTGCTCGACAATCGCATAGCAAGTGGCGAATGGATTCTATTTCCTCTTCGCCCCCGCAGTTCCTACAGAAGTCATTGCGGGGTAGTCATAGGAGTGCTGCATGATTGTCTATCACACAGTGTCCTGTCGGTAAGGAAATTTCCTGATACCAAACGGGGACATCATCGGCGTAGGCCGCATCCTCCTACTCACTTGGACATTCTGGACACGGGAGCGAACTATCGTGTCCAAATCTATATACATAGGTACACTCTCTGCATCTCCTTCGCGAGGATGTCGATGGGATTCTTTGCACCTAATTGTCTGATTTCCAACTCAGAAGCTCCCATACTCCACCGTCTTGCGGCTGGTTATTAGGACAGCCTCAGTCTTATGGGCAGCTAGTTCCAGACCGGCAGACTCAGGAATGTGACATGTGGACCTACACCACCAACTTGATGGCGACGAAAGATTCAACGTACTTTGAGGCCTGCTAGGGTTTTAATGGCACTACTAACAAACGCATCTCGTCGTTTTCTGTTTGTCAATTATTTCGATCACCGTGGTCTCTGGCGTATGTATAACTGCATCTACACAACCAACGAAGTGACATTTCAGGTGGCCATCGAGCGTATTCTATTATAGTAGAAGTCTGTCCAGGTGCCGTCACAGTTCTTGGTAGAAGAAACCTTTAACGCAGCCTTAACAAGGATCTTTCTCAAACGAGCTGCCTCCGTGATGCTTTCAATAGGACCGCAGAAGCTTCTCCAAGAATTTTTTTAGCGCATCCAATTTATTTTTTGAGAAGCTCGACGTTTTCTTTGTATGTTGACCGCTCCATAAGTCCCCTTTTTGGCGAAGTTGCTGTACCCCTAATAATTAACAATGTCGCACAGAAACCATTATTGCGGGCCATTTTAATGCAAATATTATTTTTCGTTTGATTTTGAAACTAGATCCATCTTAGCAGCAACTGTATATATTCTACATGTATTTGAATGCCCGTCGGTTACAGCCCGCTGAGTTCTGCCAAAAACAATATCTTCGAGGATAATGCTGAAGAAATCACATGTCGGCACGTCACCTTCTTTACATATATACTTATATCCTTTTTAGACATCAAAGATCATTGGAGCGGCTAAATGTCTCCATCGTCACTCTTGTAGACTTTCCTAGCCTGGAAATGCATTAAAAAGGATTGATCAGGTTGTTAACAAAAGATTTCAGGCGTTTTTTTTACAGGGGCTGGAGAGACTGATGCTTCTTTAATTCGTGCATCTGAGGCGATCTCCTTTCTTGTGGATCCGCAAACCCTGCTTAGATTATACACTCATTTGACTAGATTGTTGAAGTGAGTTTGTGTATGCTCTCTACCAGGTTATTTTCAGCTGCTTTTAATAGCTCGGCAGACAAGCAGACTTTTTTTTACCTTTGTTTAGATACTACAATCCTCGCTACAGTATGGTCAGGTGGACGGAAGTTTTGGCTATCGTCATATAGGTGGAATAGTATATTCTGCTCGACAGCAGTGCTTTGATTTTTGTTGCCGTTAAACAGTTTGCACGAATAGTTTTTTCACGTTCTCAGCACCGGCTGTGATTCCGCTACAAGGTTTCCTTTTTCATCTCAACAGGTTTCTGTTCAGACTTTGCTGCGGTGTTACTTATAATTTTTCTTACAACTTTCGAACATCATTCACGGAGTAGCACCTTTCTATATCTTCGATTTCCTCTTTTTATGGTCTTCATTTTTCTTATTTTTCTTTCATAAAAGATTTTTCTCCCGTCTCTTATTTGTAGCTCAGCGGCATTGGACTTCTCGAGAGGTTATGGCCTACACGATCGGCCAAAGTTGTGACGATGTGATGCGATTGCAACTTCTCGACATCATATTTCGCATGACTTATTCCATTCTGTGGCATAATAGTTGGAATATCCACATTCGTACCTTAGCTACAACAATGTAGTAGTCTGAGACTATATTAGCTGGTCGGAAGGCTCGGAAATTCATAATACTAGGCCGTGTCTTGCGTCGATCGCAGAATGGTTAACGGTTTGTTAATCCGAGGATTGCCATGCACCTGAATAAACATTGAGGTGGGGAAACCGTGTGTTGTAACGTTTCGTGTTGTAGCAAAGTAAATAAGTCCGTTTCCAAACGTTGTGTCATGCAGCCCGTGCTTACTGGTTATATTTCCAAAGACGTCCTTCTTTCCTATTTGGCGCTAAAATCACTTAACACAATTTCAACGAAATACTTGAGGCATAGCTTGCAGGTTTTGTCAAAGGACTCGTGGCGGCGTCTAATTCCTCAGCGGGGGCGTTAGCTCATATTAGACCTTCATATGTTCGTAAATTTACATACATTTTTGATACATGTAGTTCAGCCTTACTGGAACTGTGAACCATTGGTTCATGCCTCCACTTTCCATCATTCTTAGGTAGGTTAGATTTCATGATGTTCATCGCCGATCCCATCCTTTTCAAAGAAGATTATGACCAGTGCATATCGACATTTCTTAACTGCCTTCAATTTGATTGCCTAGAATTTTATCGATTTCAAGGGTGCTTGACTATCAACTATGGTAGTTATGTATATACGACGTAGGAAGGTGACTGTCTTCTATGCGTTTTGCAGTTTTTTCCATAGCCAGGATTTCAACTTTTATTGAATAAACTGCACGCTTCTGGGATTATGAAAGATTTCTGTTTTCGCAGTGCATCCGAGAAAAAACCTGTTCCCGTACCTCTGTATGCACATCCACTTTCGAGTCTTCGGTGTGAATCGTGATCTCTTGATCTTTATCTACATTTTCTGACTACCATTCTACTGGGCTTAAGAATAGGATAGGATGTCATATCGTTGTAGGGTATTATGTACTATAATGTAGTTGTGAAACTTTCAGAGTTTCGAAGTTTCCACCTATTGTCTTTATTGTGTTAAATATCGCCGAGTGCCTACAGGTGCTTGGTTTCCACAGGTTGCATTCTCTCAGTCTGAGAGTTCACTTTATGTCAGAACCCTTTATGACCAAGGCTAGGAAAAGGGGATACAGAATCCTTTTCTGCCGTGCGCTTCTCCCGTAGTGAAAAAGATGGTAGCCTTTTTACCATCCTTCCTAAGTGTCCATACCACCAGCGCTGTCTTTTTACATTACTTGGGTAGCTCCTCCTGGTAAACTCCTCTGCTCGTGTGAATTATAAAGAAAATTCATCAGTTTGTCAATTTGAAAGTAAAATAAACACTTGACTAAGAATCCGTAGCTTTAGCATATTGTCAAAAGTAACTTTGTCACGTGAACAAATTCAGTAATTGCTTACATTTTGGTTGGCTAACTGTGTCCGGAATAATAACGAAAAAAGACTAACGAAATTCTCGTATCTCATCCTGTTTTCATTTCTATCCAATTAAGTTGAACCAACAGTGGAACTTTTTTTTGTTAAATCCCTAAATACAATATCCGCAATTTCGTTTTTCAATTAACGATAATCAATCTTCTCAGTAATTGTGGATTTGATCAGTCTTTTTCTTTCTTCGCCAACTTTTGCATTCTTTACTTAACGAGCTTGCAGAGAAAAGCAAACCCTACCCAGTCTCTTCTTTGTAGATATGCATCCTTAAAAACTCTCTGAAGCTGGCCACAGAAATCGAGGATGAGAATGATACCAATAAATGATAAAGGATAAAGACGGAAATTTACAATTCCCATGGCTAAGTGGATTGCGTTAAGCAATTAGGGAAATTAGCATCAAATGGCTTGAGATTAAACGCAAAGACGACGGAAAAGAAAATAACAGGAAGTGGAAAGAGAGATTTTCTCCATTTTGAATTCATCAGGAGGACTAAGCTAAAGTTAGTTGTTTTTACTTTTTGTGCTCATCTATCCATCTATACACACAGATACTCTCACTCCTTGCTACGAGTATTTGCTGTTCTTTGTGTTCTTTATTTTGGCTTCGAAAAGAAAAGACAAATCTGCTCATCGCATAAATATATTCGTTTACTTCAGCTTTCTGCAGCTGGGGACTATCGTAGCTGGAGGCGCGTCAAACTCAAATACGCGACTATACTCTTACATACCAACATATGTATGTACATATATATAGTATACTAGCTGTGTTGCCAAACACACAAACATATTAATATAAATTTCCTATCCGTTGGAAAACTGACATAAATGCAAACAAAAAGATTACTCAGGGGAATTTTATTTTTTTGTTCTATGAAAGTGAAGAAAAAAAATGGGAAAATTGAGAAGAAAAAACTTTTTCTTCAAATTGTTTGTCCTTTTGTTTTGTTCCTTCTTTTCGGGTCGTTCCATGACCCGAAGGGATGCCTCGAATTGAGGGTGAAAAATATAAGGGAGCAAATTTTACAGACTACTTTCCCTTGTCCTATCCTACTTCTGTATATCCATCTGCATGCCCAGCCTGAAGCTACTTTCTTCGGAAATTGGCTTCGTGTATAATGCGGTCACTTAAATTTATTTACATCTCCATATTAACTCATGAGGCTGTTATACTTTCGAAAATTGACTGGAGTAATCTAAGTTTTCTTTTTATCATCTTATCTCATTTAGAGGACCTGAGATGCTGGTAGCATTCCATTCGAGTCCTTTTTCCGCGCCACTGCAACAGGGTATTCCCAATCGGGGATTCGAGCTGGACGTGGATATTCTCTTTACCGATTCGGATTCGTATGACTTTGCCCAGGGGATGAAGAATATCTGCGAATTTCACATAAATGCCTCAAATCCAGGTAAGTGATGTACATAGTTAATTTAAAATGGTTTAATAGAAAAGTGAGTGAAAATGAAGAGCGATCATTATGAATTGTTCGATCAGGTGAAACTTCATCCGTTAATTTTTTTTTTTTTTTTTTTCATAGATTTAGACTATTGTCTATTTGAATAAATGGTTATCAGCATCTGTTTTTTAATATTCTGCACCACCCAATACTGAATCCTTTAAGCTTATAAGATTATTATTATCGTAAGGTAGACATATACATACATAAATAGGTAGAGTAGATACAATTGGTACAATGCAATAAATAAGTATGTAGATACATAATACAATAACCAAATAACTGAACAGATCAATAAATGCATATGAATATTGCACGAATAACTAAAACATAATTAACGCAGTTTAAATTTCGTCGGGCATCAGATTTTTGAATCCAGGTTTTTTATCCAACTAACAGCGGTGGGGTCAAGATTATGCAGGCTGTTAATACCACCGCTAAGAAGTCTGTTGGGACAGTCTGTCTCTGTCTCTGGATGTGCTCCATAGTTTGCTGTTCAGCGCCACAGTGGGACTCTGCAGGCATGCAGGACTCTGAGCCAGTGACCATTTGTGCATAAGAAAACCGCATCTTCCTATATTGGTGCAGAAGCGATTTATAGTGCACCATTCTCTACGAGGTAGATCCAATCCGTTGACTCTTTGTCTTGGGTCTGCCACGATGTGATCGTTGAATAGGTTGCTTTTTCTTCTTTTTTTTCTCCAGCCATCCAGAATGGGTTTCGGGACTTCAGCCGCAAACTTAGAGGCGCGCTGTTGACATTTTCTCCACTCATTCAGGGTAGCAGAATCACGTCTCAGATGTGGGGGTGCAATGTTAGAAGGAATGGGCAGCTATTGTGTTTGCGTACGGTCTAAGGCTACCAGTTACAATTCTCATTGCAGCGTTCAGTTTGGTGTCAACTTGTGTGGTGTGCTTGCTTTAACACCATACCGGGGTGCAGAACTCCGCCGTAGAGTAGACTAGTGCCACCGCAGCAGTTCTGACGGAAGTTGCACTTGCACCCCAGCCAGAACCAGTCAGCCTTTGTACTAAGTTGTTTCTGGTGCCCAGCTTGAGAGAGGTTTTCTTTAAGTGTGCTCTGTATGTTAGCAGGACACCTAGATATTTTGGGCTTTGTGTTGTTCGTGACGGTTATATTCATCTGTGCTCTCGCCACGGTCGGTTATCCAAGTGGAAGGCACAAACTTCGGTTTTAGATGGGTTTGGCTTCGGTCTCCACTTTTTGAAGTATACGTTCAGTGATTCCAGGTCTTCAGTGAGTTCGTACTCACAAGCTGCGAGATGTATAAGTTAAGGAGAATAGGGACCAGAACCGAACTCTGTGATAGATCATCTTTAAGTGATCTCCAGCGGTTTTTTTGAGGCCCATTGATACTTGGAATCTGCGATTAGTCAGCGACTCGTTCACTAATGCGAGAATTTTCTTACATCACCATACAGTGTCATACGCCACAGTCGGATCCACAAAGGCAACAGCAGTCTTTTGCCTCCTTTTAAATCCTGCCTCTACGTGGGTTGTTAATGCCAGCACTTGATCGCAGCAACCTCTGTTTGGTCTGAAAACAGCTGGTTCAACAGGAGTTATTTTTTCGATCTCTGGCTGGATACGGTTTAGTATAAGGCGTTCCAGGAGCTTGTAAGTCACGCTAAGCAGGGAAATAGGACGGAATTGTGATGGGTCTGTTTCGCCGTTCTCAGGTTTGAGGACAGCAATGACTTTAGCTTTTTTAAATTCTTTGGGCAGGTTACCTTTTTCTAAGATGTTATTGAAGACATCAATTAGCCATGTTTATCTCACCAGCAGCTTTCCGTGGTTTTAGCAACTTCTGTGCATTGTTTAATTCACACATCGAGAAGGGGGATGAATACATATGATTAGGGGTCAGTGTCGATTTGGAATGTCGAAGATCTTTCTTAATTAATTTCTTCTGTTGTTTGTCTAACGGTACTTTGGAGGTAAGGACAGGCCTTTTCGACACATCGTCTGGGCTTACGGTACTCGAAAATTCTTCTGTTCGAGGGTCTGTACCCAGTTTACGTATCAGTCATGAAGCTTTCCTGCTGGAGTGCGTGAAATCCATATCAGATATTCTTTGCTCCCATATCGCCTTTTGGTTTTGATTGAGTTTATTTAGGAACTCATTGGCTTTGATATCACACGGGACTGATATGTACACAGAATACAATGCTTCGCACTCTTCTGACCAGGCTGGAATATACGCTTTTCAGTAACCCCTTGGTATTGTTTGCTTGGCCACTGATATGATTGCCCCTACAAATTGTTTATACGATGCTGGTTCTATAGGAATCCATGCAACTACGTTATCCAGTTTCTGGGAAAGTCACCCCAGTTGGCTTTGTTGAAGTTCCATCTTAGTTTGGGGATCGACTGGATGAGAGGAATCCAGTCGATTATCACTGGTCTGTGTGATTTATTGGCGATGGAAGACTCACCGTCAGAGTACTTCGTTATGATGCAGAGATCAGGTGAATAGTCCCGGTTCCATCTTGCGGATTTGAAAGTACCTTTGTCTTGGGCGTTGTGTATTAGCTGGAGGTTGTATGTAGCTATCCAATCAGTTACTGTATTACCGTCATCGTCGTTCGTAGAGGCACCCTATTGCTCGCTATGACTGTTAAAATCACCAACATATACGCAAGGGTGGTTAAAGGTTTTTATTGGCGGTGTGTCGTGCCAATGTACGCTGGGGGGTTTGTAGACGTTGACGATTCTTATACCAAAGATCTCTTCAGTAGTAACGAAAATCGAGTTTGAATCATCCTTGTAGACAGTCGAGCAAAATTCAGATATTTCAGATCTTGTAGCAGCACCTTGTGATGATTATTGGCTTGTGACTAGGGGGTTGACTACTCACGTAACAGGGTGAACCAAGTGTATATTATCACCATCTCGCTTCACATTGATGTTGAGTTTTTGTAAGGGTTTCTTTTAATATTGACTGCTTTACGGGTGGAACCCAATGATGTCGCTGTCGAAGTCGGATGAGCTGGGCAATTTTTAACATTTTCCGTGCGACGAGTCTGACAAACAACAGACAATAAAGGAGCAAGAAACAGAAAAATTCATAGAATTGGGTAAATCGTATGAAGTATTGTGGAATTGAACAAAATAATTTTATTTTTAAAAACTATAGGTAATAGCTTTAATTAATTTCATTTTGTATTTTTTAAACACAACATCAAATCAAGTTGCCATTTAGTGCGACAAACATAATTTTAAGACGGTATCGATGCGCGACCTTTATTGACAGCGACCGCGTCTACGGTAGCGATATCATTGTGTTCCAGCCTTAAAGAAGTCAGATCTGTCTGCATTCACGTCGAATGGTAAAAGAACAATATTCTGAATTGCATCTGGAAAGCAAGCTTTGAGGTCTAAAGATGCGCGGCATATACCTACATATGTATGTGGGACATGTCTGTAGATTCCATCTGAATAATTGTAGTTGGGCGCTAAGAATTCGACAATATCAGCAATGTTCAAGCGAAAGAATTTGCTTGCAAATGGTTTGATTGCCCATCAGTCCAGATGTCTATCGTTGAAAACAATTAGTAAACGTACATTTTTTCACACGTGTATGCATCGGAAGCTCCTGCAAAAAATGTTTGTCGCAAGGAATGCTAATCTCGATTAAGTGCAGGTGAAATCTTTACACCAGCAGTAGTTCTTTTTCCTGATGAGGACGAGTAGAAGTGCTGCGGAGGAGGTGGTTACCATATTATTATAGCACAAAGAATTTACCGTAAAGGTGGCGCTTTCGTCATTTGAACAGCGCTTAAACGATACGTGCTGTAAAATGACAAGGCAAGAACTAACAATAGGTCACTGTGGGTGACAGATGAATTTGACATATGCTGTATGGCAGGGATGTGAAATCCCAACCTCGAAATTGGTAACCCTTTATTACACTCACATAGTATGCGTTCTGCGGTTTCGTCCTCTTCTAGACAGAGGCGAAAGTTATACTTATTCTGTAGAATGGTTCTTGAACTGAACGTGACCAGAAAGAAAGCCCACAAGCCTTCTTATGTCGCCTCTGCTATATTTGATCATATCTTTGCTTTTTAGTGAAAGGTTCGGACAGCTCTTTTAGCTTGTCTCTGAGCATTGTGTGTTCTTTCAGTGAGTTGTTGGTTTCCAATCTGTTAAGGGTATATTTGAAGGCAGAATTAGAGATTCAAAAAAAAAAAAAAATCCGAACATAACCAGATTTCTCATTATTTACACTGAACGCTAATAGTGTATGCCTTTGCTATCTATCTCAATATGATAAAAACCCGATTTTAGGTTGAATGTAGTGAAATATTAGGAATTTTCCAAATTTCCCAAACTAACAGAAGTATCATTGTTTTTCCTTTGAGTTTTCTAAAGTCTATCACCATACGCAGAAGCGGTTTACCATCAATGTCGAAGCCTTTTTGCGACATGAACTTGTGAGTTATGGGAAGACATGACTTTCGAACAATATTGAAGTAAAGTTTTTATTTCACTGTGAAGTAAATTCCGAAGTGGAAATTGGATACGGACTTGGATACGGAGTCACTTGCGCGAATTGTTTTTTTATATCGTAGAACGAAAATTTGCTTTATCGTAAGTGTTATAGGGTAATGTCCTAGATGTTAGGTTCGGCAAACGCGTTAATATTTTTTTTCATCACTCTATGTAATCGATGTAAAATATAGAACGGAACGTTATCTTCATCTATAGTCAAATAGTTAAGTTGCTTGCAATTTAAATGTTTTACTTTCTCCTGTTCATTTTATAAACCAATTGATTATATTTATGTATGTTTTTCTAGAAAATTAACCTTGCAGTATTTGTTTATAATATTAGCACCATTGAATGATTTTACTTGAAAAGAAAACCCGTTTTAAGTAAGGTAGGTCCTTAATGTAATTTTTAGAAATTCCTGTGTCCATTACTGGTCGTAGCTCTTGCCGGTATACTGTGTGTTTAGTAATAAAAGGCAAGAGTCACTTTACACTCAAAAATGCATTTCGTACAAACTTTTTTACATTTTGCACACTTCTGTAATCGTTAAAAATGGAACCCTCGGTTCCTTTTTCACTCAAGGCTTCTTCTTAAAATTCTGACAAATGATTTACTCTCTGAACTTTTTGCTGAGGTGATTGTCCTGAGCCAACGTGGTTACGCGTGCGTTTTGCAGCACTGAAATTTTAATTCTGCTCCATTGAGTTGTTGTTATAATTTAATAATAATTTGAAATTTAGATGGTTTCCTGAAGAGAGAACTTCTAAAGACAGAACACTCATAGGAGTCGGTTGCAACGTATGTCGAACACTTTTCAGTATTACTTGTGAGTACATCGTTTTCAGAACATGGTTAGTAGATTATGTATGTTCTTACAAGAGTTAAGTCCTTAAATCAGGTTCAGGTTCCTTCAGGCTCGGATAAGATAACGACGCTTATTTTAAGGAGGTGTTCTATGACTAAACTTTAATATAAGGTCATCGACTTACCTCTTAGCTCTATGCACAGAAAAGAAGTTGAGTCTTTCTTATGAATTCCTAACAGAACATTGTAGACCAATTAAGGTGGTTTTAATTCGATCTTCCGAATTTTATGTCCAGGAAATAATGTAAAAATATTTGAACCTGGAACTTTTGAGTATGGCATTTTTAAAATTAAGTTTAAATTAACCTCAAAATTTTTTTTTGCAGTCCTAGTGCCTTCACTCTTCTAAATAAAAAAATAAAAGGCAGTCGGCAGATAATTACATAAATGTATGCCGTTCGATAAGGTCGTCATTTTTAAACCTTTACCATGGAGAGAAGTAAAAATTGTGCTATCCTTAGCCGATTCTTAGCCAAAAAGAAAAATAAGAAAAAATGTAAAAAATAATTCATGATGATTTTAAATTTTGAGTGGCGTTGCTATTAGCTCCAGCACCTCGATTTTTAACAGATTTTTATATTAAGAAGTCGTAGGTTTCTAAGACTGACAGTAGTTGTGTGTAAGTTTAATAGTTCGCTTGTGGATTAATCTTTTGATAAGTAACACCTTGTATTTAATTGGTAGACATATTTCTCAAAGAACTAAAAGCCGAAAATAAAACGCAATCTAATTGCCGATAATGGATATGTTAGATACACTTCTCCACATTTTACTCGAATGTACATACTTGTACCTACAATGTCGGTCAAGTTACTTGGAGATGTGCACACATATGTACATACATTTGTATGTAACCTTTCTGTGGAACCACTGTATCCACTGAATCCTTGCGCTCAATAAATAATGAAATAACTTCAGAGTCATGCTGCAATAACAGTGCTTTATTGTACATTTACCCATTTGGAAGTGCTTGTGTAGGTGTAGAAAAAATACCCCACTCTCTATAAAACACACCCACCATATGCTACCGAAATGGTCACTGTTTATTTACATCCACCGTCTGCGGTTACCACTGCTTGCGTAGCCTACTGAATAACTGCGTAATTTACAAACCGCCTCGACCTAGCATAGTGGCTGATTAATACTTTATTATACCGACATACACTGAAACGTGTAATTGCAGTTAATTCAACATTTAGCCCTGACCCACAAATACTCCCATCGCGCCCTGCTCCCAGCCTTCGAGGTCATGTAGACACCACTACATTCTCATATTAACCGCACTGTAATAATGGAATTATAATGGTGTCGAAATTAAAAAAAAAAAAAAAATAATTAATATCAAATTACCGTTTCACCTCTCTTTTAACCTCACTACAATCTAATGCTGCTCATCCATCATCCCCCAAAGTAGAGAAAAAGTCGTAAGGCGGTTTTTGTCCTCCTTCTGTCCACATAATTACTTTGGTGAAAAATTCGGGGCTAACACGACGAGGTAACGAAGAATTGGCAATTGCCCTCTCCCAATTAATCGCCCATTCAATTTGCAGCCAGTAGGAAAGCACTAACGGACATTTGGAGAACTTCGAAATAGCTATTGGACCAATGTAAAGACATTTTCGTGTAGGTACACGAGAGGTACACCTATAAGACCACAACTGTGATTGAGACGACGACGACGTTAAAGGCCCCAGCGACAAAAGTCAGTCCTAAGCAAACTCATCTCGTGAAACAATTAAAACCAGCCGCGCCGTTGAACCACGATAATTTACCACAATTATATCAAATTCATTTTTTGTCTTGCTCATCCTGGCTCGTTGGCCCGCCAAGGAGATTTAATTAAAAACTCATTTCGCAGTCGCTGGAAGCTAACGAAAAACCATTTAAATGAGTTACGATACGAAACGCCGCCGCCACCATGTTCTGCTTTCCTTACTTTCCTTGCCCGTCGCTACTGTCGTCGTCTTTGCCCTCATCTATGGGAACGACGACGCTGATCTTTGGGGTGAATTTTAATTTAACTACTCGTATCTGCTGCGCCTACCTCACCGATAATTCGAAACACCGGATAAGAGTTTGTTCAAAACTCTCTCTAGAAGGGCAAAATACTGAATTTAAAATGGACCCGCACATGAGAGGGGGTGGCCCATTATGGGAATTAAGATGTAGAAGATGAAAAAAATGCCTTGGGCCAAGTCGCTTCATGTTAAACTTATTTGCACAATTAATTCATATTTGCATTAAGCTTCATTAATATATCAATTAGTATCTTTTCTCCGTCGTAGGGAAAAGTTTTTGGACGGGAATCCTGTCTGTGGCGCGGTAAATGCACAAGACGTTGAACGAATTTCCTTAATGAGTACATATTATGGAAATGATACAATTAACGTTACGAATGTTTGGCTTGATTAAATATTTCATTAGATGGTCTTCGATGAAATGGTTATGAATGCTGTCCCCTCATCTTTTTTTTTCTATTAAAATTATCATCTAGATTACACACTTAAAAGGATGGAAAATTTTCAGATTCTGCATATTCTGACGTGCATGTCTTTAGATCCAATTTCAATAAATTAATATTTCTTAAGGTATTTCCTTTGTAGCTTAGTGTTGTACCTTTCTTGAAAAGGTGTGCCAGAGTTTATCGTGAGACTAAACAACCTCAATAATTTAAGCACGAGTAAGGCTTTCCCCTTGAAAAATGGGGATTAACCTGTGCAGATAGGCTGTTAAGCATACATTTCCTCTTAATATTTATGTCAAATAGAAATGTAGCCCTTGATGCTTCCTTTTACACTTGCATCGATTTTAGAGATAACTTTATGTATTCATCTCCGTTGCTATTCGTCCTGACTTGGTGCCTTTGGTGGTATCAATACGTGTTTTCGTTTTTGTTGTCATTGTCCTACTGACGAGATTTTTCTTTTGCAAAAGGTGCTACGTCTGCCATTACGAAATCACAATACGTTAATTTGGTAGGCCACTTCCATCTTTCTTTCGTACATTTTCGTTTCTATGGTAACGGGTATTACTGTCATGACTTATCGGTTGAATACATTATTTGAAAGTCAACGTTAAATTTATGAAAATGCTAAAGTACTTTATCACCAAACGTTACCATTTTACTCTCCATAATATTTCCGCTACTGATGAGAACAACTACGTTTTTTTCCTCTTAGTAGAGGAACCGGTCAACCGGTCTCGATGAAACGAGGTAGCACCCTTGTAGTCGAATTCCAACTAGTCCTGGAGTTTGACTACTAAATAGCACGAGTATGTCGTTAGCGAAGCCAATTATTTTTGAAGACTCCTGGGTTCTCAGTTAATCTAAGGACATCCTCGTACATTGGTTACGGACGTGTCCTTCGCGTGGTATATGTAGGTTCGTCTGTAATACCCTGATGGAAGCCATTGATTTTCTTTAAAATATGCAGCTTGATGGAACAGTTGGGCTTTTTAAGTTAAATTTCGCCGGCTGGCCAGGTGTTCCACTTAACTTTTCTGTTCATTTTGTACTGTTGTACGGGTTCTTATTTCCATTTCGGCTATTGCTAGCTGAGTTCTGTTTCTAGAGCTCACTAAAAGGGAAAGCTTGTAACTCACTATATGACACAGTTCCAATAGGAGGGCTGTGTTAATTTCCTCTGATATACTAAATGTACCTCAATCGGAGCTCGGTACCCCAGGCAAAGCGATATATAAGTCATCAGGCATAAACCATGAACCATAAATGATCGATAACTACGTACATGCGCTCTAACAAAGCATCACCAAAGTTTTTAAAACGCTCTACAGAGAAACCATTTTTAGGCTGTTTTCAAGCCTTTTAATAACTGCGATGGTCTATTCCAAATCTGAGTTAGAGTGATTTCTTGTCGAATACGTTACCGAGACATGTGCTAGAAATACTGTTTTAATACAACTTGACATTCTGTGTATCTTTACCTATTGTGATGGAACTGTATTCTAGGATTTAGATCATAGCAATACTCTTCACTTAGCGTGGATTCTACTTTTTTCTTTTTCTTCGAGTATATTCTACTACCTTCTTCAGGATCTACAAAACCGATGTATCCATCAATGTTCACCACACTTTTAGGTACTGCTGCCCAAGCAAGGAAAAACCCAAGTTTTTAATCGTTCTTTTTTCATAACGGACATGCAAATGCTGGCTAGGCCACTAGAAACATTTTAGCAGGAAATATCTGACAACAAAATTAAATCAAAACTATTAAGTACTTACCGGCATAGGTGTTATTCTAACATCGTATACGAGTAGACATAAATATTTTATTTTTAGTTGCAAATCTAAAATTTGAGTCTGGCATAATTATAATTCGTGCAATAAACTTACATACATCGTTACGAGGCACATAAAGGCTTAGATAAAATTTTCTGATTAAAAGAGATCGAAAACTGGACAAATCATTCTATGAAATCTTGTGCCCTTAAGCTCGTTAATTTAAATCAGCGTTCAGTTATTTCAATAGTAGATATTTATTTAATCCCAATGCATCCGTTATCTTCACAAGAACAATATTCTGTTCTCATTATCACTGAATAATCATCGAATAATTTAATAAAGAGATTTAATGAATTCAATCGATTCAGTCAAAAGCACCGTTAAATTACTCTCCCAGAAGAGATACATTTATGCAAAATAAAGATTTTCACGATAACAATTATCTCACACTTTAATGTCTAAAAATTCATCATGACGCACGGCCCGGGGGTGAAACAAAAAAGCCAGCAAAATGAAACCTCCCCTTACAGAGGACCGCAAATCCAATGACGGTGTTTTATCCGAAAACTTAATTGAACTGGTGGCAGCACACTCACGAACACGTAATAATTGCACGGCCTCAATATACAGATCCCATACCCATACCATGTCCCATTGTGAAAGCCTGATCAATATTTCGCAGAGAATACAGTGCACTTCTATACATATTGTGAATTATTAATGAAGACTTCATTTAAATGCGATTGCATGCAATCGTAATCAAAATCAGTTCGGTCCCAGATTTGTGGATACTGTACATTGGGCAATAAGGTATAAGCTGGAATACAAATTCCTGTATGCAAATGACCGGGCGCTAGTCATCGGTTGTGTGTTTACTTTGCATTTTCAGTATTGTGTATTTGTCCAACTATTTAAATACAAGCTAACGGAAAGGTCTGATTTGCAGGAAGTTGAAATGGTAAATGCCGGGTTATGATGGTGGACAAAATTCGGGAGATAAACCTCATTATAGATAGTTTAAACAATAACATTTGAAAATGGTAATTAAGTTTAATTGATTCCTTATACTAATTCAATTTGACAGCACTTTTGGTGCAGATGAGAATTATTGACAATATGTTGCTATGTTTTCTAGGTGAGATAGGGTAAATGGATGCGTATTTTTCATCACTTGTTTCGATGGATTAAGCCATTTTCTACGAATAGAAATTTTTACTTTACAAAAAAATTTCCTTGTATGTGTTTTTACAATGGTCTTTGAAAAAATGTCGCATAAGACACTATGTATGTAAGTTGTTAGGTCTTAGACTTTTAGGTTGTTATGGCTGTCTATACAAGAACATAAACACACCTAGACCAAAAGAGGTCATTTGTGATATTCTGGATCTTTCCACTATTCCTGCTCAGGGATTAATGAAACAAACCAAACGCCAGTTCGCTGATGTCATGGAAGTAAAGGCTCTCTAAATGAAGCAGTCTTCTTGGGACATGAGTGAACAGGTGCATGGGAGGTGAAAGATAGTTTCCTTCTCTTCGTCATCCCTGCAGCTCCTGTAGAAGTCACTTGAAAAGACGCCATACCTTGTAGGACATGGGCTTATCAGACAGTTTCCCGTAAAGATACCGAACAGGTAGCTGATTTATGGTCGCTTTAGCATAACTAAAACTTAACTTAAATGTCAAAATATATGACACATCGAGCCATTTTCCCAATTGTGGTTGGTCCTGTGTGTGCCGTGGCTCAGTGGTAAGTATGTTCGAATTCCGGTAAATACGAAAATGTTTTGTCATGGTCCCACCTCTCACGAAAGTCTGACAAATGTCCGGCAGTATTAGCGGTCATGTGAAAGCTTCTCAAATAAAAAAAAAAACCTTTGGATATGGCTCTAAACTGTAGGTCCCTTTCGTTTGTGCGAAAAAATATAACACGCACAATAAGAATGGTCGCGATACAATAAGAATGGTCGCGAAAAGATAGGCCCTGGACCACATCTCTCTGTTGCGCCCAATATTGGTATTTTTTTCTTTTTTTTGATTGGTTCTGATGTAAGCGTCCAGCTTCAGAAGATGTTTACATGTTGCGAGTGGTATACCTAGGTTTTGCCATTTAGGCAGAATCCTTAGTGTCTTAAGACACAGTCATCTCGTCAGTTTTGCAGTTTCCTCGAATATCTTTATGGCCAGGGAATCAGCAAAGGTGAATGATGAAATGCTCTGTCATCTCTAACGGTAGTTTAACGCTTTTGAAGGGGAAGAGCACGATTTAGGGTACTTGATTACCTTTTGGCTGTCAGTGAAAATGGTTATATCCTTGACAGAAATTATATTACATTTCAACCAGACTTCAAGACTTCCTTGATCCATGAATTCCGCCTGAAAAGCGCTATAGTAATCTGCAAGACGAAAAGAGACGCTCAAATTACCCCAGTTCACCCCAGTCGTCAGGTGGAGTCCTATTTTATTAGATAATGGACCGGAAATGACCTACCGTAAGTTGTCTTAAATTCATTTATGCTGCACCTTGTCAATAGCTAAAGAGACATCTAGAAAACTCAAGCAGACATTTTCTCCTTCTAGAGCCTTCCTAATTATATCTGCTGTTTTGGTGATCTGGAATCAGGCGTTTTTGTTCTATTATAGGTCAAAGTCTTTTTGCGTATGGAACTTAACGTAGATCCCCTCAGTTGTGTCAAAAATGTATACATACATACATATGTATGTGTATTCATGACTATCCAAAGCAAATAATTTGTATTTTTTTCCGTGGTTAAACCTTAAAAGTATTTATTTATCTTTAATTTTTTAAATACATATGTACATACATATGTATGTATATTCTGGTTTCTCTGTGTTTATTGTTAATAAGACGACTTAAATGTGCCTTGTGCTGCGGAGTGCGAGATTGTTACCACCATTATTTGCTCTTCTTTTTTCTTTTGCGAATTCTAGAATCCCTGCTGGTATTCAATGTCGTAATGAGCTATGATTTTTTTCTTAGCATAGAGTGTTGTCCCACGCGGCGCTATGTACTCATATAGAAGCAATCGACTTCGTTTTTTAATTGAAAAGGTGTTTTCAGTGGAACATTTAATTCCATGCTTTGCTTGGCTTCGTTTCTGATGTTCTCCCAATTAGTTCTACTGTTCGCTGTCTCGGTGGTACTTCTATTTTTAGTATTGATTTACTCATGGGAGTTGTCTGGGAACTTATCAAAGCAAAAGTCAAAGAACTTTTATGTAAAATTTATTATAGATATTGAGATACATTTAATTCAAAATATTTCTTTATTGCACGTTGCTGTTCTGTATGTCTTGTGGTTTCTTTTTTAATGTGCAATTTATAATGCACAATTTTGTTGACAATTTCTTTATAGATATGTATAAGATAAATGGGTGCCCTTGTTAACAGGATTGTTAACGGCTCGCTTAGACCACTAAGAGTCCACTGTGCCCAATATTTAAAAGCCCTGGAAACCTTAATATCATTCTTCGACCGCTAAGTTAAACCACCCAGATAAATGTATGAATCTCAGGAGTTTGTTTAGCTCAATGTTACCTAACTCGTCCAGTTCTGAAAAGAAGTAACTGCCAAGAGCACGTCTTCTTTTAATGGCCAGCGCTGGACAGTCACAAAGGAGGTGACGAACGGATTCTATTTCCTCTTCGTCCCTGCAGCTGTTACAGTAGTCGTTGTGTGGTAATCCTAGCCGTGCTGCGTGATTACCTATCACACAGTGTCCTTTCATGACGCCAACAGCTATTCGGATATCCCTTCGACTTAGTTCCATAAGATTGATAGATCTCTTTTTGTCGTAGACTGGTCATAATGATTTGGCTGTTGCGCATGTATCTAATCCGTAGCAGAGTTTGTTAGCCTCCTCAATGGCCTCGATATCTATTTTCCTTTGCAATGTACTGAGCGGTATACTGGCCTCAGAGAGGGCCTTTGAGGAGTTCATAAGTGACCCTTCTCTGGCTAGTTCGTCCGCTTTTTCGTTACCGGAGATATCCGTGTGGCCAGGTACCCAACACAGGGTAACCTTATTGACCGCTGAGAAGTAATCCAATCGCTTTTTAGAGATTTTTACGAGCTTGGACCTTATCCATGTGGACTGCAAAGCCTTAATGGCTGCTTGACTGTCGACATAGATGCTGATTATTTTTTCTGAAATATTTTCCTCAATAATCATGTCCGCAGTTTGTTTTATTGCAGCAACTTCAGTTTGAAAAACGCTGCACCTGTCCTCAAGTCTAAATGAGCGAAATGTGTTTCGAGACTCACAGTATACACCTGCACCCATACCAGCGATCATTTTTGATCCGTCGGTGAAGATGGCCAGTTCATTCTCGAAAGGGACTCTGTCTTCATTCCATTCCTCTCTGCTAGGAATTCTAATAGAGAATCTCCGGTTGCAGTTTGGTAGTGGGATGCTGTAGTCCGTTTCCGTCCGGATTCTCGATGCATTCCATCGATTTAGAACTAAGGGATGACCAAAAGGTTTAGCTATCCATAGACCGGCTTCGCTTAGTCTTAGTGCAGTTTTGGCTGCCGAATTTGCACAGTATATGTCAAATGGAAGCAGATTCAGTATTGTTTCCAGAGCTGCTGTTGGTGTTGATCTCATCGATCCCGTCACCCCCAGACAGCCTGCCCGTTGAAGTTGGTATTTCTTCTCGAGCGCTTTCCACCAGACTACCGAACCGTTGGATAAGATGGGTCTTACTACTGCTGTATATAGCCAGTTTAGGCTTGAATCCCCATGATTTCCCGAAGCCTCTTCGGCATGCATATAATGCCACAAAGGCCTTCTTGATTCAATTGTCAATGTTGGCTTTCCAGTTTAGTTTGGAATCCAATATTACGCAGTAATATTTAATGTACATACGTATGTACGTACATATTTATCGAAGGGGAATGGCCGAGTACAGTAGGACATCCTTTAAATAAACATCTTTTAAGTCAATGCTACAATTGTTGGCGCCGTATCGCAGTACTTAGTGCGTTGCGCGGACGGTTCGACGAAAAGGTTTTTTACGGTCACAACTCTCAATCATGAGAAGTTTTTTAACCACACCTTTCGGATATGGCATTAAATGTAAGTCGCACAAAACTAATGGTTGGGAGCAGGTAGGCGCTACGCCCTGTATGCGCAAAGTATGTATTTATTTCTTTTACCATTGATTCCAAGAAACGAGGTTAGGAAGAAACTCTAGAGCGATCCATCTGGTCTTGTCTGATACAATCAGGATTATCGGCAATTCCGAGAGGAATGAAATTCTACCCGAATATTTTTGTTTCCTGGAAAATATTCCTCCCACCATGAATTTCCATCGGAATTTCTTTCCCCCAGAACCTGAAATTTTTTTCGAAATTATGTCCGAATGACTTGGTAGCAGTCCATGACACAAGGTGACACAAGGCCATGTGACATAAAACCATCTTTCGAGGTATGGCCTTATATCGCTTTGTGAAAGCGTCATAAGGCCATGTAAATTTGAGACATAAGACCATATGTTTTTTTTTTCAATAACAAAACCTGTTTTTAACGCTCGATTTATGATTTGGAGTCGGGCACAAGGCCTTAATTGCATTAGCGAGCATAGCGAATTCACCCACCCCGACGTTCAGTCTCGCTAGTCACTTCAATATTAATTGAGGTGGGTGGGCTCGCTAAAAAGAAGAATTTTTTTCCTATTTTCGAAATCAATTCACGATACCGAATTGTCGAAAAGGAAAAATTTCCAGGGAAATATAATTCACGATAATTCCGAATAACTCTGAATACATGTATGTACATATGTACCTTTGACATACATATATTATTGAATAATAAATTATTTAAGAATTGATTTTCTCAAGATAGCTTCATATCAGTAAATACTTGGATGCCATGATCTAACGTATTTTAAATGTCGATATCAAAGTTAAAGTACATACGTTCAAAATGCCATTTCAATTAAATTACATTCCTTAAATATTTAATTATGCATTCAAAATATATTTTCCCTTCGAACAAAGCAATCCTTTCTGATACAAGTGGTTGTGTGTACCTACATCATACCACGTCTCAATTGCAAAATAACTTAAATCCTACTCTCGATTCCCAATATAAACACTTCCACTTTAGCACATGCATCATGATAATGTTGTGCACTGTGCATCAGGACTAATTTCTCTCTTCTCACTGCATTGAAAATTCTATGAATTTGGCTACTATACACAAAACGAACAGTTCACCTCTGCTCCGGCTTTTAGAAGCAAAACTCAAATGCTGTCCATGTGATGGGAAATTGTATTCAACATTTAATCAATGCCAATTAGTCCTGCAAAACGTACATTAGGCAAGAATCACTTCTTTATTGCAACAACAAAAGTTTATCGACACAGATTCGTGGACTTAACTAATCAAATAATGTAAGTTAGTTTGCTCTGCACGACGTGATGCGTTATATGTATGACATATCCTTTTATAATTTACATTGCCCTTGCATCGTTGGATATTTGCAGGTTTCATTGGAATTATAATATTGATCAATAAATAACACTTAGACTTTGGCAAGAGTTAACCACAATTAAGTTCATTTCGATTAAGATGGTAATGTTTGCTAATAATTCATGTTCAGTTTCTGGATTATGTAAATATTGTTCACTTACACACATCGTTTACTCTAAACGTTTACTCTAAATTTCTCCACGGTGGAATTGATTGTGAACTGGTCTTCAAGTTTCAATGTTGCACTCACGCCAACTCATGCCAAATAAACTTCATCTGGTGAATATACCAAGCACTCTTTAACAAGTGTAAATTTAAATTATTTAAAAAGTCGAAATTTTTGCTAACTACGCCGCGAATATGAATTTTGAATAAGTTTTTATGTAAATAATATGTACTGAAGACTGAGTCTCAAATTTCAAGGAATCCTAAAGGTTTCTGGACATTTTTAAACAATAAAAAAAAAGCTAAACGGTATTCTGCAAAATATGGAACTTGAAGGTGCCGTCTCCTCTAGCATTAATTCAACTTGTGAACTTTCTGCAAATTTTTTTGTATCAGCTTATGTTGATCACTCGAATCTCAGTCTGTCTTTTGAGAGTAATACACATGATTGTAATACATGTATAGGATCACTCTATCTTTCGAGTGACAATGTTTGGCAAGGCATACAATATTTGAACTCTTCCCAAAGTGCTGGTCCTGACTTTATTCCATTTGATGTCCTTAAACAACGCAATTTATCCTTGTCGGTTCCTTTAAACTTAATTTTCAGTACATATATCCTTAGCTTCTGGTACGTTCTTTAATGAATGGAAAGATTCATTTATAACTACCATTTTGAAAGCTGGATCTCAACAGAAAGTTGAAAATTATCGTGGAATATCTAAACTTTCTGCTATTCCGAAGTTGTTTGAGTCAATTATTACAAAAAATTTTATTTCATAATCAAGGAACAAATATCATTGCAATAACATGGATTTGTGTCTGGTAGATATAAATTAGATTGAAATCATTTGGCGTTCTTTCGATGCTACTTAAGTGGAATTCGAGTTACATTTTGAACAGAAAAGAGTATGTCAAGATTGGTTGCTCTCAATCTAGGCTCATTGATGTCTTATCTGGTGTCCCCCATGGCAGCCATTTACGGCCTTTACTCTTTAATATTTTTATTAACGAGATCTTTTCATTGCTTAATCATGCTAATTGCCTGATGTATGATGACATAAAGATCTTTCTGCACGTTAGAAGTTTTCATGATTGCGAAAATCTCCAGAACGTCTCCGATTTAATTCAAGAATTTAAGTTGTATGCACCAGAAGGTTAGGTTAGGTTAGGTTCGCTTGGCTGTCCGCACGGGAGTGCAGACACGCTTAGACCAGTAAAGGTCCTTTGTGATACCTTGGATCAAAAACCAATTCGCCACTCATGGACTAACAGAACCAACCGGAGCTTTTGATAAAGCGATAGATGCGCATGACGTCTAAGGACGCTATGTCACCAAGGACCTCAAGGAAGGGGGACCCTAAATGGAGCATTCTTTTATGCGACAGGGCTGGGCAGTTACATAGGAGGTGATGGATACTTTCCTCCTCCTCCTCGTCCCTGCAGCTTCTGCAAAAATCATTTGAAAAGAGGCCAAGTCTTTTGGCATGTTGGCCTATAAGGCAGTGTCCAGTGAGAACACCAACAACGCAGCTGATTTGTGATCGCTTTAGTTTGACCAACTCGGTACTGCGTTTTCGATCCAGCCTGGGCCAGATCTGTCTCGAGATGAGACACGTTGACACGTTTTCCCATCTGAGGTTGGTCTTGCTAATAGCATTCAGCTTTAGTAGATAGTTAAATGTAGCTAGGGGCATACCCAGACAGAATCCTTAGAGTAGTGCCTTGTCTGGCGAGTTCGTCTGCCCTGCAGTTTCCTGGAATGTCTCTATGGCCTGGCACCCAGCATAGGTGAATATTGAACTGCTCTGTCATCTCCATAAGAGATAAACGGCAGTTGAGAGCGGCCTTTGAAGTGAATGAGCACGATTCCAGAGACTTGATTGCCGCTTGGCTGTCAGTGAGAATGGTAATATCCCTGACAGATAGTACATTACACTTCAGCCAGGACAGGGCTTCCTTAATCGCCATGATTTCAGCCTGAAAAATGCTACAATGATCAGGGAGGCGGAACGATAATTCGAGGTTGAGCTTTTCGGAGAAAACACCACATCCCACCCCGCATTCGGTCTTAGAACCATCTGTGAAAAAGTGTACCGAGTTACCATCGATAGGGGGAGAATTGTCCCATACATCCTGTTCAGGGATGCTCGTACGGAAGTTACGGTCGAAACACATTTTCGGCGGGGTGTAGTCTGTATTTTCGTGCTTGAAGTTATGGAGATCAAGGATCGAGGAGTGGCCAGTGTGATAGCTAGACCACTGAGAGGAGGCTTTCAGACGGATGGCCGTACAGGCAGCGATCTATTTACTGAAAATATCTAGGGGCAGCAAGTTGAACATGTGCACCAGAAAGAACAAGAAATTTTTAATTGAGTCGCCAGAACTTTTCGCTACCAAATATTCTAGTCTCAGAGACCACCATAAAGCGCAAAAGATTTAGAATATAGAAAAAAAGAGACAAATCCTTTAGATAACAATACCCATTTCTCTAAAACTAGGTCAATCTGAAGGTTGAAGTCCTAGTCACACGGTCATGCCCAGATTCTACATAAATAATCTGATGACAATAAACGGCACTGTGTTCGATATTTCAGGAAGCCATACCGTATGATTTATCAACATTTAAATATGACTAAATTCTATAGAAACTTCTAGAAACAGTTCAATACTATGCATTTTTACCAATAAAAAATTAACTTACATAGGCTTTTATAAAAGTATTTGCTACATCTCACCCGTCCCCCAACGATTTTTTTTTCAAATAAAAGGAGAATAAAAACACACAGAAAGGTTACAAAAATACAAATATTTGGCGCAACAGACCTTATGTGATCCAGGGCCTAGCTTTTCGCGACCATTCGTGTTGTGCGTGATATATTTTTCACACAAATGGAACTGACCTTCAGTTTAGAGCCATATCCGACAGGCAAATTGAGAAGCTTTCTCTTGACAGTTATTACTCTCGGACGTTTGTCAGACACTCGCGAGAGGTGGGACCGTGAAAAAACTTTTTCGTGTTTCTGCGATTCGAACGTCGAACCTCCCGCTCAGCGATCAACGAACTAACCACTTGAGCAGTGTGACCATAGTGGAATATAATATTCCATTTGTGGAATATATTATGTAAATACTCATTTGATTATATAAAATACTCATTTGATTTTATAAAATACCCGAAGAAGATGAACAATTTTGGTCTTCAAAACCTTTAATTTTTAACATTTTTTTAAAAAATAATTTTTTTTTAATGGAGTAATACCCATTTTTGGTTTATCATGTTTTACGTTTTGTATGAAATAAACTTTTATTTGTTTTTTTACAATTTGTTTTTTATTAAGGTGCATTACCAAGTGGAATATAAAAATATTGAAGTGGAATATAAATATTCCACCTTTCGGGTCAAGTAGAATATTTTTGAGAGAAGCTAATGGTCACACTGCACTTGAGTCACGGCGCACACAGAAAGGTTAACTCACAAAAAATTTAATCGTGGCAATGTTTGATTGATTGATTGAAATGCATTATCTTTATTTTTAAAAGCCATGCCCTTAATTTTGGATTGATAACAAAAATATTTTGTAAATAGGTTGCTCTGGCTGGTAGCACTTCTTTTCTTACAATATTCCTTTTCTTCGATTTTTGACAATTGAGATTTTCCTTAATTAAAATTGTCCTTATTTAAGCTGATCACTTATTTTCCTTTTATGTTTGTCTCGATACAAGGATGATGAGGTAATGCTTTTGTTATTTCAATATTTGGCAAAAATGTTCCAGCCCATGCGTTTTACATACATATGCTTAAGAGGTTCTATTTCGAAAATCCAACAGACAGGGTTCTGCTGCCCTTGGCTAAAGTAAAACGTACTTATTCTAAATTCAGATTAGTGGTGAGAGTATATATGTATTTAATATACTTCTTCCACAGCTTTCATTTAACTCCGTCTAGCTTATGCATATAAGCAACTACACGGTCGACTAAAAAGGACTGTCTAATGGTTTTAAAAATTTAATTCCCTTATTAGGTTCTTAGAAATTTTTCACATCATAACCATAAATCGACGGCTATCAAATGCGGAACATTTCGCTGATCCACATTTGCGCTTTTTTTATGCCACTCTGCATAACACAGTGTTCGTTATGTCAGCAATATCTTGACAGACATTCTCCTTCAGCTATCCGGGATACGGTTCATAATATCAATTGTTTTAAGGCACCCTATAACAGAAAGAGAAAGTATTACATTGTTACCAGAGTTTTCCGATTAATTTTTAGAATGTGGCGGCACTAATTTTCCAAAATATAATATTCACAGACTTGGACATTTTCTATGTTAAGAAACATTGACGAGTTTTTATGTACAAAATGTGTTTATGTTTAAAAATTTATTGAAAAAATTAAAGTTTCTCGTTAAGGTTTTCGTTGGATGATGTTGTATGATTTTATCGACTTCATTCGGTTTTTGGTGATGAAGTGCAATCGAATGTTACAATTAATGATAATTGAAGAAAGCGAATTCAAAAGTGGCAGGTGATAAATTTCGTGAAGGTCGTCATTGCAGTGTTGTTCCAGAAAATATTGATTCCGTACGCGTCGGTAGATAAAGGCGATCTGGACATAAGTAAGACTGGAATTCAATCAGCATAGCATGAGCATTTAGCTGTAAAGAAAAAGAGTCGTGACAAATGCTGCAAAGAGCAAAGAAATTCCTTACACAAAACTAAACCTAGGTATACACGCATGAGCGCGAATCTAAGAGACAATGACGCGAAGTAATGCTCTCCAAGTAATTCGAAAAAAATTACCGCTTGTTTTTTCGGTAAATCAGGTCATGTTGCTACTGTGCCTTTAGAAGATCGCATTCCGATTGGTATACATATAACAATTTATTTGCCGGAAGTCATAAACGAAGCCGGTTATGACAATGCTAGTTCTCACACAGCCACTCAAACAATTACATTTTTGCAGTTTTAAACCGTCGAATTGATAAGGCATTCTCCATATCATCGTCCTGATTTATCGCCTTAAGATTTCTTTGTGTTCCCATTCATCAGCGCCATAAAGCGCCTGGTCAATGCTTTCAACGTCAGAAGAAACTATTGAGGAGTTCAAAGAGCATATTTCTGAGGTGTCGCCTTCAGGGTGGAACAAATGTCTCGTTCAGTAATATATATAGACGCTACATTAGGGGGAACAAAGCTTCCCAAATGCACTTACTACTTGTATATGACACAAAGTTATGCATAAATAGAATTTGCAAACCTCTTCAAAAATGTTATGTATCTAGTTTCAAATTGACTTTTTGTTTTATTATGTAATTTAGATATGAATAAACAAAATAACATATTTTATAACACAACAATAAATTTATACAGGGAAAATAATCAACTACCTCAAATATTTTATTTAATACGTTAAATTACATTTACATAATTGAATTAAATAAACTGTTGCCGATAACAGTTTACTGTGTACGCGTACCCAATTATTTATGTTTCTTTAATTTATTCATGTCCCCATTTAGTATAATTTCAAACTGAATTTTAAGCAATTCAATCATTTATCATGGACGGATGCAGATGAATACGTACCGTCATATCTTTGTAAAATACTCTAGAATCCATTCGTTTGATGGTGAAGCGCATTAAATTGTTGATATTTGTCGCTTAAATTAAACAGAAAATTACAAACAACTCAGCACAACGAAACAATAAACACGAAACAATACTAAAACAAATAAAAAAGAGAAACAAACAAATATCTGGGGATGTTCGAAACCTAAAACCCATTTCCAACTTCCGACTGACATTCAATATAATTCCAAACATGTTTATTGATACGATTTATTTATGAGCTCCACGGCTCATCCGGACAGAAATCCCCCCGCAATTCTATGAAGCATTCCACTTCCGGCGCTCTGCCGCAGCCATCACATCTCCCTGGTGAATAGGTGCGAATCCATTGTTCCTCTACCATCCGGGACAGTCTGAATTAATATGAGAACGCTTGTTTAGATGTACTTTTCCATAAAAAAACACAACTGACTACTCATTGAAAACTTTTGTTTATTGAGTTCGGGTGTAGTGGAATAAAACCTGCTCATACCTACTCCAGTTAAAGCGCCAGCTCTAGCTATTCGATAAGTAAGAGTACCAATGTGTGTTTTTTTTCCTTTTGTGAACTGGGAAAATAAAACAATACCAACGTCAGCAACACAAATAAAAAATCCAGGGGAGCTTACCTATCAAGCTCCCCAAAAGGCAATTCATTGGCAATCCCAATATTCCATACACGGCTATAAATTTTCAGAGCGAATTAATTCGCTTTGAATTCGCTCTATAACGCGAAATCTTATCTTGATTAGTTGTAGCCCTGCCCTCCATTGCGGTCGAACGTCAATAAATTCGTATTTGTTTCAGCGGACCACGTTATTTTTCGCTTCAGTTACTCCACTAGCCGGAAATGCTTCATATCGCACGTCGAAAGTATGAAGGATGGGTTCGGGAGCATCCGTATGCCACCCTTCCCACCCTTCATATACACATTCATACATGCATACATATATTTATGTATATACATTGGCAATGTGCACAATCCTATAATAAAGGCGGAGGTTTCCAAGGTACACCACTCGCCAGGACGCAGAATGGGAATGATAAATCTTCGATTGAATTATGACATTAGTCTCGGTTGAAACTCAATGCGAGCGATCGAAATTCGTAGGTGTTTTGGGATTAGATACACACCCATGAGCACAATATGTCATTAGTTACGTACACATATGTTAACGTAGCGTGGTATTGATTTTCTATTGCATTATAGATGGAAACGCGAGAAATTTACACAGGGACGACCTGGAGCGGATCACGATGTTGATGGGGCGACACGGTTTGAAATATTCCAGGCAGCGACGCGCCAAGGGAACGGAACTTGCTGGCACATTTCATGTGTCGGGTGCACATGTTATAGAGAAGCCTTTTCCGAAAAAAAAGAAAACAGACACACACAGTAGCGTTAGTTCGCTGATTTTATCACATTTCAAATCGTGACAGGTTATCGACAAATTGAAATCCTTTGGGGTGTATTAAAGTGAAAATATTTCACTCAGAAAAATTATTTCTTGACAGTTGACTTGAAATCCCTTGCGTTGCATAAGAAAAATCGTGCACTGCTGTTGGTATTAAAAATAGGTGAACATACATATGTACATACATATAGCGCAACTATTTTCCAACTGAATAAACATAATTAATGTTGCAGTTTGGCACAATCAAAGCACGATTATTGCCTGGGTGTTAAAAACTTCTTGCAACTGCTACGCACACGCTTTTAAGACTGATCTCAAAATACGAGAACCTGTACGTATAGGTACTCCCGTTTATTTACGTATCTCATATTATTTCTATAATTACAAAGCTTTTGGTGTGTTGAAAACAACTAAAATTATATGAAAACTAAATAAATAAATACTTGCTGCCAACATCCCCATTGGGACTTTGGCCTAGCTTTCCGCAGCCACTTTTCTGCGTGTTATATTTTTCTCACGAATCGCAGGTGCGGACAACTACAGTTTTATTGCCTGGCATAATTCATAAGCTTCTCATGACAATTCAATTAATTTGGTTTTTATCTCCAAAGCGATTTCAGACTTTTGCACGAGAGGGGGTAATAAACTTTTTTTTTTAAGTTTTTTGAAAAATCTGACACTGTCCATCTGCTCTCCAACTTCAGTGTAGTAGAACGTTGTTATGATAATATGTAGCTCAAATCTGTAGATAAGATTTGGCAATCAACGAATACCACAGAAGTTATGTACACACTAGATACACATGTTCTTTGCGAGAAGAACTTACATATATGTATATGTATGAAGTGAATCTCCAAAAAAAATGTTGTTTATAAAATTAATCAACGAAAGCTAGAGGTCGATTTTTTCAATTGTCAAGTTATGAATGAACTAATGCATCAGCGTTCAGATTTATCATCAACATCCCGGGTCAGAAACCCTATTTCTAAGTGCTTATTCGGTGTGGTGCAAAGTACACAGTTAGGATCTTGTTAGCTTAACTAGCCTAAAATAGACCTAAGTGTATGTAATCCAGTCGTTAGAAATGTTTCGTCAATTTATGTTTGAAAGATGAAATGGTGAAATGTACAATACTGAAGCATCACTTGTCCGACTGTACTTATGCTCAATGCCCATGCTACTGTCGGTGGTAGTTAAACATCGTATGCGTAATAATAAGAATTTAAGATAAGATGCGAAAGAAAGCATTGCCAGCTAGTCTAAGTAAGAAGTGTTAGTACGAAATCAAAAACTACAAATGTTATTATTGTTTAGTATACAAAAAAAAAAACAGAAACCAAAGGATAACCAAAGGATAGCCTAATACATCTCTTACGCCACTCAATCAAGGAATTATGTATGAATAAAAGGAGAAAACGAGTAGAACTTCATCATTATTCAAATTGGTACATTTCTACTGGATATATGGTAAACGAAAATACTATCGACTTTTCAAAGAAAAAAAATAAGAATTTCGAGAACAACTTCTGCGACTCAGTCGAATCTACGTATGAAGTGTCTTCTCTTAGAAAAGTACTGACATATTGGATATGACATCTGTCAAGAAGCCTAGTGGCAGCAGGACGGACGCATAAGTAAAACGGAACATATTTTAAGGAAAACCCCCTTCTCTGGTGAGTGGATGTATCTGAGGACTGTCCAGGGAATGGAACTGGATACATTCGGGAACTAAATTGATGAGTCTTGGCCAGCAAATTGTACTAAGCGCATGATGCTTAAATCCAGAGGAAACTGTTCCTCCGTGGATAAAATGGATTTATGTACATCAGATGCCTTTTACTGGGCTACGTTTCCAGAGTCTGTATCAGAATTTCATATTTCGAAAATGCGGAATTTGGGTCTTATTCATACCAAATCTGGGAAGACGGGTCATTTAACATCAAAAAATCACTTTTAAAAGTCATCACTAGTTTTTTCCGTCAAAATTTTACCTCAAACGCTATTCAAACGATTTACCCACTCCCGCTTATTTGCAAACGTTTGCCCCAATAATAATGTACTCAGCACAAACCGCATTCATTTTAATAAATTGGTAAATTTAAGGAATGCAACAACTGCTGCAACAAAGAACCACATCACATTGTAGATACTTTATTACGCCATGTTAATTGCAAAATACAAAGCTCCAATTGAATTTGCATTTATGTACGTACACACACACATTCGGCGCTGCGGCCAGAATAGCGCTGAGCAGAATAAAGTATTGCAAAACTTTTCCACTTATGTATGATCTGGGAAATCTCGACTTTTCATTTACTATACACGTTTTCTTTTTTTCCACAGATGATGTGCTACTTTCTCGTCGTGGCAGGATGGGTCGGATTGTGAGTCCCCGTCATACACTTCCGCCGAACACGACATGCACCTACCACTTCCATGGATATCCTGGCGACCTGATTTGGTTATCATTTACAAGTTACAATCTGCAAATACTCCAGCAAGCAATACACGATAATAACACACTGGGAAGGGTAAGTTACTTGCAAACCCCACCCACCACCTGCCATATACTAACGACATTGTGTGAGCTGTATGCTGTGTGCCTGCATTATGTGGCTAAAGCTTCTGCTGCATGGTTTTTATGCTTTTACTCTGTTCCGTAACATTTTCATTTTTTTATTTGCATTTTTCCGTTTCTGTTTAGTTTTCTTTGTGCCACAACTTTGGCATTGTGTGCTTGTAGAAAGTTGTTAGTTTTGTTTGGTGTATTGTGTCGCCTGTCACTGGAGTAAGAGCCAACTCCTCTGCTCCGTGTGGGAGCCTGTGTCTGGCGCATGGTGTGAGATAATGTGTGAATTGTGAAATGAGATACAAATAAAAAAAAGTATCTAATGTAAAGCCAACAATGCGACACAAAATAATAATTTCAAAAATAACAAAACGGTCCCTTGTTTTTTTTTTATTCTCTTTTCATGTACTGTTCGCTGCTCTTTGTTGCCGGCCCGACTATATAGGCCGATTTGCCCCCATGGATAACAAGACTACGAATGTGGGACAGTTATGGGACATATGTACCAATAAAGATGACAACAACGACCACGCTACCGCCCCATACTTCGACTTCGCAGCAAGGCAAATACCAGGGTATTAGCAGCAACAGTAACAATAACAACAACAATGTTGTTAACCAAACAAATAATTACGGAAGCTATTACTACAGTCCGCAGAATCCAAAGTTCGGTAAGAACATCCGCGTCAACATAGACAATGCCTGGAACCCGGTCGACACATACATCTATGGCCCAACGCAGTCGAGCATATTCAACCAGGAGAATAAGTATGGCGGTTACTTGCAGCAGCAGCAGCAGAAGTTTCCGGGTGGTGGGGCGGCCTCAGGCAATGGCCTGACAAGCGTTAAGGAGAGTTTCAACTTCATCGCCAACACTCGGTTCGATAAAAACTCCAAAGATGCATCGGGGTTGGACAAAGGGGGTGGAGCTGCGGGTGGAGGCGGCAGCAGTGGTGGCGCTGCTGCTGGCGTTGGCACCAGTGGGACATCGGTAGCAAGCTCCAGCAGCGGCGGCGTTGGAAAAAACAAACGACGGCTTATGTTGGAAATTTATGACTACGAAACACCAAAATTATGCGATCACACTGCCATAACAAGCGTCGGAGGACATAAACTTCGTCCGTGCAGCCCACTGGAGAGCTACGTCAGCGCCGGAAGGGACTTGGTGAGCCATTTTATTCATTTCGTATTTGTGTATGACGGAACGGCCGCGTGTGTGCGCGTGTGGTTGTTCGCTGTGTTTGTTGGCATCTAACCACTTAATAACGCAAATCCTTTGATTTATATCGTTTCGGTTTTGCATTTGAGTGAAGGGTTACACAAGCGGCCATCAGCGAGCGTCATTATCATCACCCACCATCGTATTTCTTCTTTTCATGGCTGACTGCACACCGACCACAACTTTATTTCATAATTGACCATTTGGCTGTATCCTATTATTGTGAGTGCAATTTGTGGCAGACATCGCTCATGTGTTGCTGATGGTTTCGTTCGGAGCTTGTGCCGTTTTCTGTTTTTTACAACCCTTCCCTGGTTGACCTCTGATACGGCAACGCAATGGACCTAACATAATCGGGGAATCCCTTGCTCAATTTGCTTTTATATGATATTTTGATTTTGCGGATTCTCCTTTTTTGAAATTACCAATTTATAAGAAAAAATATCCTAATATCGTGTGTGTAGTACATTTATTCGTTCCTTTTTTTTATCTGAAAATCAATGGATTGTGCAAGGAGTAGAGTAGGTTCTCAATATGCGGAATGGTTTCCTTAAGCACAGACTCGAATTGAATTGCTTATATGAGACTTGCTGAAGGGTTCCATTTCGGCAACCAAGTTGATTTGGGTAAAAATATTCATTTGACGGAAAGTTAATTTTTACGATATCCTCTCAAGGAATTTTACATGCAGAAAAAAGAATATTTGATTGGTCGATGTACGTGGTGCACATATTTTGTATACAAAATATAATAAAGAACCGTTGTTTGCGGCTATGGGACAATGTACGCAATGACGCATATACATATGTATGTATGTAAATATGTAAGTAATGTGTACTCATGTACATACATTTGTATATCCGTATCGACTGGGAGTTTGTTACCCTTGTGGCTTGTGAAAGTTATTGATTATTAGGATTTTGAGAATATCTGAAGTATAACAGAAATTATGGGTTCAATAAGCCCCCCAACCTAATGATGCAGGAAGTAATTTCTTCTTCAATATTGACTAATGTTGTTGCGGGCTATATTTTCTCTGGTACGATTAATAAAGAACTAGAATATAGAAGACAAAAATGTGATTTCCGGCAAGTAAAGATAAATTTATACATTTATCCCGAGGAGTCAGACACGAAAGAAATACATTGTACCTAGGCTGGGTAGATTCTGTTAAGTTTAGTAGAGTTAGGCAGGTTTAAATACGGCATCAAACACCGGAATGGGCACATCCGGTCGCCGCCGCCGACGATCCGAAACAGTCGAAACCTAAAGCCATGCCTTCTCTAGAAAATTCGAAAATATTATTATGAAACAGTTTGTGGCTACTGTTTGAAATGGTTTCTCTTAGCTATGATCTGCTTTCAAGAATTTTTCCTTATATTTTCTTATATAACACCGACTAAGATGTTGACTCATCTTAAATTAGCTATTTTGATTGTTTCTAAATCAATTCCTTTGCTTTTGAAATTCAAATTCAAAAGATACTTTTTTCACAAAATGTTCCTACAGTGTTAGATTTTCCGCGAAGCCATATTGGCTTTTCTGCAGAAGGTTGCATTTCGAGAAAAAATGATTTTAAATGGATTTTAGTAATATTCCATTTTAAATTTACAATACTTTAAAATTATTATTAATTAATTACCATTTAAAAAGTTCATGCAAATGTTTAATTTAAAAAGGCGAAATTGTTGAATATTTTTTTATTTTTTTATTTTTAATTTAACAGTACTTTTTAAATGTTGCGAAAGTTCATTGACGAAAGGAAACTCTTTCGTGAAGTTGAATTCTGAAGCATATTATATATCCTATTGGTGTTTGCAGCATTCTGGTATCGTCTATCTTATGCATGTCTTCGTAGTATTCTAGTAATACCCTCACTTTAATTATTGCTTGTATTCTAAGGCTTGAAAAGATCGTACGGAAACTAATTACTTAAGAGCTCAATTTTGAGGCATTTGGAGTTCAGATCCACATGTATGTAGGTTTTCAATGTGCTCTTACCAGATAAAGTGGCTATCGATGGTATCTCCCAAATATTTGCATTCTGTGCTATAATTTTGGTTTTGGTTTTATTAATCATGAGACTGTTCGTGGCTCCATTTAACTGCTCCATTGAATTTTTCATCGCTCTAAACATGCTCAATTCTCTCCCGAAAAGTAATTCAGCTAGGATAATCCAATCCGCAAGGACAACACAAGTTGGACCCAGTTCGGAAGCCTATGGTATTCTGAACCATACACTTTTTTCATCGCTGTAAACATCCTCGATTATCTCCCGAAAAGTCGTACGTATACTACTTTGTTTTGCCGCCATTTTGGTAAACATTAGTCTTGACAGTTCATATTTGGCAGTCGTGAAGTAGACACGTGGCAAATTTATTATGGAAAAATATTCGATAAACCAACGTGTTTTAATCGTTAAAACATTTTATCAAAATCAATCATCGATTACTGTGACGATGAGAAAGTTACGTGAAATTTTTGGGAGAAACAACGTGCCAACAAAACGCACTATTTATCGTGTAGTGAATGATTTCGAAGAAAGAGGGTCTGTAGGTGATAGGCCCAAGCGTGGACCACAACGTACTGCAAGATCGGCTGAAAACATTACTGCTGTTCAAGGAAGTGTTCAAAACAATCCATCAACCTCAATTCGACGCCGTGCTCAGGAGCTTGGTCTTCAAAGAACAACTTTGGCCACAATTTTGCACAAGGATTTGCATTTGTTTCCATTTAAGATTCAGTTGACACAAGAGCTTCTTCAAGAAGACCATTTACGCCGCCGTATATATGCCACATCGCATACAGCCAGGATTACAATGGAATTACTGCGAGACCTCTTTCCACAACAAGTTATTTCAAAAAATGGTGATGTTGATTGGCCTCCACGGTCGCCTGATTTGACTACCCCTGACTTCTTTTTGTGGGGATATCTGAAAAGCAAGGTTTATGCAAACAAACCAGAAACGCTTGAGCAACTCAAACAAAATATTCGTGATGAAATTAATGAAATACCGCTTAAAATGTGTGAGAATGTAATGAAAAATGTGCTCAAAAGGGCTCGCATTTGTGAGACTAGCAGAGGCGGACATTTACCTGATATTGTATTCCATACATAATTGCCGACATTAAATAAAACATTTATCAATATAAGATCCATTCTCTTTCATTTAATCAAAAATTATAAACAAACAAAGTAGTATACCTTCCCGGCGGACACCCTGTACTTACTAGAACTCGGTGGTTTTTGTGTAGACTTTCGTTTATTCAATTAAACGCAGCAACCAGACATAGAACGTTTTGTTGATCATATTATTTTTCTATCTATTAGAGCTTATCTCTTTTTTTTACATTCTTTAACTCAGTGAGTCGACATCCAAGGATGATTTTTTTTTTTTTTTTAAATTCCATACAAAACTTCAGTTTCACTAAGTTGTGTATCCCAATTTGCATAATGCACATATTCATCTGCATACCTTTCATTTGACTAATATGTGATCGATTGACGTTGAGGAGCGTATGTTGGGATCAACTCTTGTATTCTCCTTGATTGCATTATTTAATCCATGAGGAACTATAGCCTCTTTATAATCCTTAACATAATTCAATTGGGAGTTTCGAATGTTGGTATTCATATCGCCCATTAGGATCACACTCTTCCCATTTCGAATTTCTCCTAGACTGTCTTTCTATACAAGAAACGAGATTTACATCTCTTACTCCGGCATATTTTGCTTATTTTTGCTAGTTCTTGGGCAAGTTTATTTTTCTCTACAGTGCAGTGTCCGAGTACTTAACATAATCTGACAGAGTCTTGCAAAGATAATGCCTTGAGCATTGGCTGGCAATTCCGGACAACTTTAGTTTTGACCGCATAAGACTGTCAATATAGGTGGATATCTTGATTTCATATTAAGTATGTAATTCCGCACATCTATCTGGAACACAATAGAAAGTTATCAGTTAACCGAAATTTGAATTAAATTTTCTTTCTATTGAGAAATTCCATTCCTTTGCCAATCCTCCCCCTCAAGCTACTACATATATTTTGTACGGTTTGTAGAACTTAATAACGAATAGAATGTAATCAATTGAAATCCTTTTTCGCACAAATCGAAGGAACCTATAGATTAGAGCTATATCGAAAGGCTTTTTTAATTATTATTTTTATACTGGAGAAGCTTGCTTACAACAGTTATTACTGGGAGCCGTAGCACACCATTTCCTGTTCAGAGTTTTATTTGTAAATCGAGCGGCAGGTGATGTAAAACATGTGGCATCCGTGGTAGAAAATGGGTGGCAAGGCGTGACCAGAAAGCGATTCATCGGATATTTCTTCGAAAATTGTACTACCAAGATTTAAAGAGTTATTAAGACTGTTTGAGAATGGATGAAGCCTTCTTTAATTTTGATATTTCCAAGATACCACCATTCTTCTCACACACTTTTTTACACTTTTATTTCTTCCAACAGGATTGGGCTATGCAAACCTCAATGCATAATTTCAGCACAGTCCTAGAGGCATTGACTTGTTGCCCATACTTATATTTGTCAAAGATCGTCTAAGTTGTAAGAAGAGCATAAAAGACAGACATATTCTAGAATGCACTTTATATTATGCTGGTGAGATTACTAACTCATTTGAGAGTAATTAGGTTTCTCATAGTACATAGTATCGCAGGATAAAATGTTCCTACATGACTGTCAGGATATTTTCTTTTTTTTACATATGAATGGATTACCTTTCAGATATTTATTCCTATTCTTATAGAGAACCTGCCAGTCTACATTCCAATTCCCTTCTTTGTACAGTATATCATTATTGAACTAAAACATTTTCGACCCTACATTTTGAAATTTGAAGGAGTAAGACATCTTGTGTAAAAGCTTCTTGAAACCTGAAGAAGTGAAAGTGCAAACCTGCAAAGAGATAAAGTTTTATGATAATTTTTGATTACAAGGAGGACTAAAAAAAGTTGTTTTCTCAATTCTTTCTGTCGGCCAGGATGGATGGATTCTGTGCCAGAAGAGACTTCCAATTCACCCTAAAGGTGAAATAACCATTTCTCCTCAGGTGGCATACGCAGCGGAAAGAAATCTTAAATAGCTTGGCATACGAAACTATAGGGCGCTAAGCTGCCCTTAAAGTGATGTTGATGTGTGCCGCCGTGATTCTATTAGATTAGAGTAGAAATAGCCTTCTGCTGAATATTTCTTTAATTAATTCACTCTTAAGAGCGACATATGTACATGTGTGCAAGTTTGCCATTCTCAGTGCCTCTTGGTTCGATGGCCAAACCAGGTTTTTTTCCCCTGATTGATTTATGATAGGCTGCAGTATTTAAAATCATGGAGCGACATAATACATACATATATCAGTGATCAGAAAAATAACAGCAACAGGAAGTACAAAATGAGATTCTGCCATGGTATACTTTATTTTAATTCTATATTCTTCAAAATCAATGTCGTACAAAAATACATATGTACATCATGCATTAAAAACAAAAAGTGGATCAAACGTGGCTCAGTGGATGGTGCGTTGGACTTTTGAGCAGCATGTTTGAGGTTCGAATTCCAGACAACACCAAAAAGTGTTTTCACAGTCTCACCTCTCACCAATGTCTGACAAATGTCTGAGAGTAATAACTGTCATTAGAAAGCTTCTCAGTTTTACCAAATTACACCTTAAACAAGGTCTTCCAGAATAAAAAAATCATAACCTTAGAACTATTGGAAACTAACCATGTAGACGTGAGGAGTAGTCATCCTTTAGAAAATAAAAATTAGAGAAAGTCTAAAGGAATATCATTACGTTTTAATGCGCATTTATGTACCGCCCTTTGGCGTATAGTTATGTTGCGATTTCGTTAGCCATATATTTTTATTATCATTTATCATCACCGCTGTTAGTTTTAAAAAACTCTCACCTACATAGTGGATACCAGTTGCAAAAGTGGAAATGTTTAAAAGTTTAAGATTCTTCTCCAGCGCACAATTTAATATCGAGATACGAAGGAGCACAACGGCTTGTACAGCATAAGGGAAAGTATTTTTGAGCAGATATTTTCTTTATTTTGCCATTCTAATATCCTGAATCCACAAATTCACTCTTCGGCAAGTGGCTGCAGGAAAAACAAATAATTAAAAATGTTTTCTGCGACTGTGCCATCATCTGCGGGAGTACAACCGGCTAAACTTAATCTGCTCCTGCAGCAGTAGCAACGTCAGCAGAAGAGCTGCCTGCCTCTTCGTTGGGAATTAATTGAAAAATAAATGCTCGTAAAATTGTAATTTGACGTTGTTGTTTATAGCGATTTAATTGTTGATTTTTTTTTTATTCTTATCCCAGTTTTGTTCCGCTAAAGTTATCTGATTAAGTAACAGTTTGTCTTAGACAAGAGAAATAAATTATTCAAGAATGTACTACGTACTTTTATACATATATATATAGATATATATGTATGTAAGCATCAGGGAATTTATGTTTGCCTCGTTCTATTTAAGTTATTTAATCTTCAAAAGTTTATGGCTGTGTCGGTCTTATAAAAGCGGGGGTTATAAGAGGATCCTTTTGTGTGTTTCATGTGCTATGATAACGTCAAAAATTGGCAAATGTTAGAATTCCAAACATAAACTTGGATGTACTCGTAGCATTTTTGAAGAGGTGTTAAATTCTTTAGATGCCATTTGTAGAACAATAAAAAAAATTGGCGCAACAGCTGTTTTGGGCACCAAGAATAAACTTAATGAATTGTTTTTGTGAATATTTTGATCAATCTTGGAATATAATTCCATTGCCATAATGAAGAAACTCACAAAGTATATCCTGCAAATATTGTTCGTATACATAAAGGCTAAACAGAGATTCGCACATGTCTCCGATTTAAGGGGATAATCCGCGAAAGAACCTTTCTTTGTGCCTTGCATGAAAGTGCATGAGTTTCGGTCATTTGCCGGATTTTATTGATACCTGTTCCTTCTCAAATACCTTCTCAAAATTCTGTTAACAAGCTTTATTTATTGAAAAAAAATAATAGAAAAACACCCTTACTGCGCTTTGATTTAAAAGACTCTACTCGCTATATCTGCTCCTCAACAGGGAAGCATCATTAGCTAGGCACCTGTTGTTTTGCATACCAATTACATTTATTGCCTTTTAAAGTTGTAAACTCCACTTCGGTGAGAACACTTTTATCTGACCATAAGAACGTCAGAAGAAGGTCTATAATACTAGGTTGAATTGAAGTGGCTGCCAGCTAAGAGTCGCTGACAGACTAAGACCAATGGTAAGTCCATTGTAATACCACGTGGATCATGGGAGATTCGCTATTCTTTAAACCATTTTGAGCTTCTTATGAAGCGTAGTAGGCTTTTAATGTCGATATCTATCAGGTCGCCTTTATCGTTGTAATAGGGGGCTCCTAAGGGAGGCTTCCTTCTACGGGAGAGAGCTGGGCAGAAACAAAGAAGGTGAGGAGCCTGTGCCTCCTCTTTTTCATCCATGCTGCTTCTACAAAAGTCGTTCGCAGAAAGGCCTAGCCTTGTAGCATGTTTGCCTATTAGACAGTGTCCACTGTCCAATGATGACACCTATTGTGGTGGCGATATGCGATAGATTGAGAGAAATCAAATTCTTAGAATGTCTTAGATTCAGATTCAGCTGTTTATACTTAAGGTGTATTTATCATCGGCCTTAAAAATCCCTGGAATGCCTTTATGCCCCGGCACCCAACAAAGGTGAATATTGAACTGCTCAGCCATCTCCACAAAAGACGAACGGCAGTCTAGAACTACTGAAGAATTTATAGAGGTCGATTCCAGGGATTTGATTGCTACCTGGCTGTTTTTGAAAAGATGCGGATATCCCTAGCAGATATCAGGTTTTTTTTGAACCAAGATATGGCTTCTTTGATCGCCATTATTTCCGCCTGGAATACGCTACAATGATTTGGAAGACGGAAGGAGAGCTTAAGGTTAAGCTTATCAGAGAAAACACCTGCACCAACTCCGTCTATGGTTTTTGACCCGTCAGTGTAGAAGTGAATTGATACATCTTCTAAAAATGCATCGTCCTCGCAGCGTGATCTGGAAGGGATGGTGACTAGGAAGTTCTTCTCAAAATTTAGACGTGCGATGGTGTAGTCCGTGTTTTCGGAAGAGCTTTTGAAGTTGTTCAGAATAGAAGCATGGCCGAATTCTTTTCTTGACCATTGTTGGGTAGCTTCAAGGCGAACGGCTGCATTCGCTGCCATTTGCTTGCTAAATATGCATATCGAGGAGTATCAGATAAGACATAATGTCCAGTGCCGCAGAGGGAGTTGTACAAATGCTTGGCGCAACAGACCGTATATGGTCCAGGGCCTAACTTCTCGCAACCATTCGTGTTGTGCGTGTTATATTTTTCACACAAACCTACAGTTTAGAGCCATATCCGAACGGCAAACTGAGAGGCTATCTCATGAACGTTTGTCAGACATTCGCGAGAGGTGGGGCCGTGAAAAAACTTTTTCGTGTTTTCTGGGATTCGAACGTCGAATCTCAGCAATCCAACGTTCTAACCACTTGAGCAACGGCGCCCAACTTTGATAGTCGCGATTTATAGCTTTTTCTAAGGCTGTCCACCGGGCAATTACCCTGTAGGTGAGTGTTTTTTTTAGTATATCGTTTGTTTAACTTGGCCACATTTTTCTGGATGTGACACAGCTTGTCAGCTCAGCCTATCTGTGATTGGCTTTTTAAGGTAAATTGAGGAGATATTAGCCTTAAATGCTAGTTCGTCGGCATGCTCGTTTCCATAAAAATTATGCTCTGGAACTGGCCACCTAGTGAGGCTAGCTCTTTTCGGCATTCTAGTACCAGTTTGGATGATATGGGTACTGAGTCAATGGCTTTGATAGCAGCCTGACTAGCAGCAAAAATGCTGATCTTTTGCCTTGGTAGGATACATATTTGTGTGTAGTTTGATTTGGCGATAAGCTTCACGCTAGTAATTCCGCTTGAAAACACTGGAAACATCCGGAAGTCTATAAGATTTTGAGATGTTTGAGGATTTCGAAAACATAGCCTCGATACGACACACAGCCACAGTCCATCTCTAAACCGTCGATGTATATTGTAAGATCGGAATCCTTATTCACTTATCCGTCTTGCCATTGAAAACTGAAACGCTTTGCGAAGTTTATTGTGCGAATAATGTAATCTGTCGGGCGCAATGTGAGTTTCCTTGATAGAGAATCTGAAATATTGCTGTGCTCGTACGGTTTTGCTGTCCGGCACCTGGACTCTCTGATTGCGATATGTGATGTGATATTTGTAATGTGTAGATCTAGAGGTAGGAGATGCAGAAAGATCTTAAGAGCTTCTGACGGAGTCGACCGTAGATCTCCTGTGGAACGTATGCATGCTGTTCTTTGTACATTGTTCCATTTGATTATGTTATAGGCTTTCTTTAGAGCCGGCCATCATACTATCAACCACTATGTGAGGATTGGATGTACTTGGCGGTGTATATCCATAGGGTTAATTTTGGTTGCAGAAGGTTCTATTGCAGGCATAGAAGGCTATACATACCTACCTTACCCGCTGGTCTGTGTTGAGTTTCTAGTTAAGCTTGGGATCTAGGATAGGTCGTTGGTACTTAGCACTGGATGATAGGAAGAGCAGCTTACCGTTTAGTCGAGGAAGCTTAAATTAACATATTTTGATTGTAGTGGTGAAGAAAATCAGCTAAAGTGCATTCTTTGTAGTGAATGGATTTTTCTATTGTCCGCACTACTTCGTGAAGAGCCATCTCTGCAGATGTTCCTTTGAGGTATGCGTGCTGGGCACGTTTCTTCTATTGTACCTCGCGATGGTAATCTAGAACGCGTTATAGGGTTTTCAAAACAAATGAGGACAAACTGATTGGTCAGAAATTTTTCGCGTTTTCATGACCACATCTACCCGCCCTCCGAATGGAACCCACTCTCACTCGTCTCCATGATTATGGGGTACATGGTTATTTAAAATGCAGCTCATGTAAATCGGTGTTAGCCATGCGATTGCCGCATCATGCAATTTTTGTAGCATAACGTGTAAAATGCCGTCTAGGTTAGCGATTTTTAGTGAAAAGGACATCTTTTCCTTAGTAATAATGGATGTTATATTTTCTCAGGCGACGGATTGCTGGCATTGTGAAGTGTTAAGTTCTGTGCTGCTATATTTGCATTCGGGAAAATACGCTTGTATTAGGGTCTCTAAAGATTCTGCAGTTGCCTGAGTCCAATTTCCATTCAGCCTTTTAAGGAGTGATCGAATGATCCGTAGGTAAAATTTTACTGAGTGTAGCTGAGTCTTATCAGTCTCAATGGGATCGCAGTATTTTTCCAGGATTATTTCTTGGCCCTTCTGATAGCATGTTTGTATGTTTTAAGGCATTGTTTATAAGGCTGTCAACATCTGAGCAGATTAGTTTCTTGAGGTTAGAGAGTTCCTGGTTCCACCACGGAGGAAAATTTTTTTAGCTATATTTGACCGGCCAAGTAACTTTAAATGCAGTGCTGAAGGTTTTATCGGAAGTCTTAGCTTCTGGGTCTAGTTCTATAACAGACGTTATTTTCGAGTTGGGAGTTCTATGTAGTTTTGTTTTAATGACTTGGGTAAACTTAGCCCAGTCGATTCTTTTGGGATTTCTAAAAGGTTTGGGAGTATAGAGGTTCAAAGTTCGAAATCCAAAAAATACCAGAATTTTTATACGTCCCCACCTCCCGCGAATGTCGGACAGACGTCCAAGAGAAGATTGTCATAAGAAATCTTCTCAATTTTCCTTTCGGATGTGGCTTTAAACTGTAGGTCAATTGCCTTTGTGTGAAAAAATATAACACGGATGGTCGATGGAAGCTTAGACTTGGACCACATGCGTGATGTTGCGCCAAACAATTGCTATTTGTATTTTTTTTTTAGAAATGACCTGGTAGAAAGCAAATACACACTGATTTCAACCATCTGGTCCGATGAGTGCATACCTAAGAAAGTGAGACCCCTCTTAACTGTCGCAATTACAGGATTCTCCTCAGCCTCGAGTACAAAGACTAATCTGCCATATTATGTGAATATCTGAAACTTCGTCAACTATGTGACCGGTCCTTATCAGTGCGTTTTTAGGCCAGAAACGAGCTGGGCAAAGCCTTACGCTTCCGCAGATCTAAGAAAATACACAGTGACTCTATCCCGAACAACCCAATTCCAGCTCTACTTTACGGTGCTGCAAAATGGACTTTGGCGAGGGCAAATCAAAATGTTCTATGAGGAGGAGTTTCAATAGCCGTGATATTACAGCGAACTATTATATGCAGAGAGAATGGGCATTATTGCTCCGGCCCGTAGAGTCATAGAACCAAGCGGTAGAGTCTTATTAGAAAATGAAAACTTTTAAGTAAAAGTTTACTCAAAAATAGTGGTATCTATAGTTTTAGAAACTTTATTTAGGAATAATTTTTTTTGTTCCCACTACTCTTGTGTACCTTTAGTGAACAGCATATTGACAAGTTGATCTCTACGAAATAAATTCCGTGAATACGCAGAAATGGTGTTTGCCTACGGTTTCTGCAATGCAAACGTTTCATTTCAAGATTGGAATACCATGCAGGCGGGCGTTTGCTGACAGCTATTTCCGATTATTACCTAGAATTTCTGGGAGATCAATTGCTGGAGCTCCTTGAAGATGTTCCTCTTATTCAGAGTAGGGCAATGTTCTTTCAAAAAGATGGAGCATCTTGTCACAGTAGCAGTAGGGTAACTTCGTTATTCAACCAAACAATTATTTAAGGGTGGATTGGTCGATTTGGCAGCTCAGATCTTCTGACCTAACCACCATGGATTTTGTCTGCAAAAATGGCTTTTACTACAACTTCAGTTAATCGTACTTAAAAAATAATTTTTAGAAAATTTGTCAAAGATAAAAGTTAAATAAAAAAAGTTTTTTACTAAGTAAAAATTTTGAGAAAAATGCCATTTAATTAGAACAACAAATTTTCATAATTTTGAGTTTAAGGAGCCATAACTGTTTTGAGTCTATATTTTATCTGTATGAAAATACACAGTTTTATGTACCTCCAAAATGGAGGTGCCCCACTTCGACGGGCTGTAACTTGAAATAGGGTGAAAATAGACCCCCCCCCCTGTCACAAAAAATACAAAATTGACAATATTATTGTTTTTACCCTTAACTGAGAAAAATTCATATACATACATATGTATGTACATATCTGCACAAACACTTTCCATTTATTTTCTCGGCTTAAACTCACAGAGAACACTCGATTGCCCATAGCTGTGCGCACCATTTTTTTTATATACCTACGTCCACCTCTGGACATTTGAAAGTTGTAAATTTATTTCCTGCCGCTTGAGCCAAACAAAACCCTACAACGTGCTAATGTCAAATTTAAACACTGAACTCTGGCAATAGACCTCACATTGAGCGATGGTTCCAACTCGCCAGTCAAAGGGAAAGCTCTCAAGGTATATACAAAAAAAAAAATACGACGGAAAAAATAATTTAATTAAAAGCCCCTACAACCATCCTTGAAAACTGCAGTCAACCGACAAATATTCGCTCCTTAGGGAAATTAATGTTTACGTTCTTTCTTTGGTTCCTTGTCCTCCCGCTGCCACTTATGGCAGCCGGATGCTGTGCACACTGGACCACTTGTACCTGCAAATATATACTCTCGTATCCTTCCTTTTACTTTATCCCACGATGTACCAGCCAACACAGTAAATAAATTTTCTTTTCCGTTCCTCATGTGTGCAGTCTTCAATTTTTACCGCTTTTTCTTTAATTTTAAGTTTTTTTTTTTTGTATTTGCAGAAAATTGAATTCCACACCCACACCGGTACTGCACTGTTTCCAGCAACTTTCTCGCTCAACTATGAGTTTGTCGACACCGAACAAAGTGGTGATTCGTGGCCAGGACGGCGAGGTGAGGATCCCGTTCCACCGCTGTGCTCGAGGATATTTCGTAAAAGGAAGGGTAATGTACAAGTGCCACGAAACGTCTTTCTCTACGGTCGTGGTGGAGCCAAGAATCTAACATGCATGTACCGATTTGAGGCTGGTACTTTGGAACGTGTTAAACTCGTATTGCACAATGTGTCCTTTGGTGAAGGGACAGCGTGCACCACTGACTCTGACCTGCACACTGGAAGGCCGAAATGCAATCAAATTGACCCGGACGGCCGAATCACCGAATTGAAGCTATACGATGTTCCATTTCGGGATGTGAAGATACCGCTAGGATGTTTTTGCGATAACACTAGCGCCCTATACAACGCACCGCAAACATTTATATCGAACTCAAGAGTTATGGAATTGACATTCACAGTCACCCGCCTCAACATATCGGAGGACTTTGCCGATGTGTACTTCTTTGCGTCGTATGAATTTAAGCGGGTATCAGAATGCCGCAAACGTTTGAAACTGAAAGGCTCCGGTGGAGAGGACGAAATCAAATATCCACTCAAGTCGCAGGACTCTAGCTGTGAAGGTCTGTCGTGGTACATCGAGGGACAGCAGCTGGAGCGGAGTCTGTTTGTACAGACTTGGGGTTCGTATTTGCCCGTCGATCCAACGTCAGAGGATGCTATGCGATGCCATACTAAAAATCGACTGATGATTTACTCCGGCCGACCATTAAAAGTTATGCGAGTAATATGTCCGGCGCAGAGCGGTCCTCGACCAACGTCCCTGCATATATTCTCGGAGGACTGGGCGAATGGTCAACCGCTATTCACAAATAAGTAAGTGCCTCTCTTATGTCCTGTGGGTGGCTTTGATCACAATAAAATTTCATGATACCGAGTATCTTGTGTGTTTGTTCTCTTTGGAGGTTATTTGCTAATGTTATCCTAGCTTGTGTGTGTGCATACACGAGTTTTAAACTTGTTTCAATCCTTCAGGTGATGTCCTAATAAATGAGATTCGATTTTGCTTGTCATGTTGGTGGCAATTTGGTAGGTTGTGTGTACGTAGTTTATTGGTACTACGGGGCACAAGAGGCATAGTAACTGGATAAAGTGAATGAAGTCTACGAGGTGAATGCACCGATTATGTGTTGTTGCAGGAATTTTCAGATTTGGTTATATTCTTCTTGCACCATTACTTAGCTAAGGCGTAATAGGTATTTCTGAGTTTAGGCAGCAGTAAATAGGACGAGGATTGTTCGGAAAATTTAATTGAATTGTGCTATTTGTGCAGTTATACGTTTTAGAGATAGGATATCGAAATTAGTTTCGGCTATATCAAAATTGTTGGTAATGTCATAATTACAGAATAATGCTGGTATCAAAATAGGATTTCTTTATTGATTTCCAAAGTTCAAGATTGAACTTGAACTCGACGGAAAATAGCTCCAGTTTTCAAGAAACTTACAGGCTTACACCCTATATCGAACAGCTACAATTATAGCGACGAAAATTTTCGATGACATAATTTTTTGCTTTATACACATACATATCTACGTACATCCTTTTACGATGTTATGAGGAGAGTTTAAAATAAATTAGTGGTATCGATCTGAAATTTGGGGACATTCCAAGGTCGCCCGTAGTGCGAATATATGTATGTGCAAATTTTTTTATGTTGATCCAATGAATGTGTCATCTTCATAGGTACCTGTAACCCGAGCTACTGGCAGGCAGCTTAGTAATCCAAAGCTTAGTAATCCATGCCAGGAATATACTTACAAACGTACTAAAACACACCATACACACAACAACGGTAGTCTTGTCAGGTTTTTTCTCCATTGTTTGAATCGACTGTGATGGAATATTGCATGTTCCGTGTCGTCCTCTTTATCTGGACAGTTAAGTAAGGCATCGTGTCCAAATCTGGATACATATTTGCGATAGCCTCCATGACTATGAGGTGGTAGTTACAGTCGCAGTGTTTACAGTTTATCCAGAGCTCGATGGTGTGGATCAACCATCTGCCCTTTGTAGTGTTATCCCATAGCTAATAATCTTGCCTTCTTCACTTCTTTAACCTCCTGACTACACCTGTACCACGTTACCTCAAGGCTCTCTTTGGTGGCCCATTAGCATTTTGTTCACAAGGATCAAGGCTATGATACTGGCTGCCGATATCCTCCTATATCGGAAACTACAGATTGTTGTTATGACGCAGACTCTGTATGTATTTCTGTGGTCGCTAACGCCATTGTCCTGGATAGTAAAATCTTTCTAGCATACACATGGTCACCGATGTTTGATAGTATTCGAGAAAGGGATAACTGAAATAGTGACGCCTTCTTGCTCGAGTTTCAAGTGAGTTCTAAACTTAAACCTATTGTCGGCCATTTCTCCCAAGTGATTCAGGAACTCCAAAAGTCATTTCAGTACATTACCCCCTCGTCGGATTGGTACATCAACTTACTATTTGTGAACATGTATGTATAAATTTATGGATACGTACGTACCTGCATAAGAATGTACATACTTTCTTATTTTTTAATTTTGAAAAGTAAAAACATAATGGAAGAGAGGAGTCACACTTTATCAATTTATAATATAGTTTACGGTTTAACTGGATCCATAATGAGAAACAACAAGATTACTGGTAAGGAGATTTTGCAGATTCGTTGATGACCAATTTTTCTATTAATTAGAATTAATGGTATCTGCCACGGTGTTAACATGACTAAGCATCAGACTTTGGTTATTTTAAGTCGTTTTAAGTCACAGGTTTCTGTCATGGTGGTGGTCCCATGTAAAAATACATGAATAAAGATAACCACACTCAAATAAGCCGCCACAAGAAATTCTTAGTAAAAATCCATCCCAAACTCTGAAGAAATTTAGTGCAGTGCCCAACTTCGATTACCTAGTTCTTCTGCTACTATCTCACAGAACACTGCTAAGCTTTAAATACACACAAATTGAAAATTGTCGATATGGATAAAGTGATTTGTTGCTACGTTGCTACAGATTTTGTGTCCTGGTATATGTAAGTTGCTTTACACTCTACGAACTACTGCCGAGCACTACATATTAATTTAGTTTTCTTTTTATCAATTTTTTCTTTCTTCGTCTGACGACAGCATCATTTTCGCAACTTTGGCTCCTTTACCACAAAAGATTACGATATTGTTGTATATTTTCAGTTTAAAAAAAAACAACCAATTCTTTAGAACCGATGAACAGAGAAAACAACGGAGAACAGCAAGATACTCATAACATCACAGCCACTCTATTGATAGCTACATGTGTACATCCTATTCATTAAATTTATTCTAGACCAACTTTTTACAAAATCGCTAAAGCACATTCCTTACAAATTTATGTCTTTTATCTTTTTTCTACCACATAACCTAACACAGACCTGTAAGTCTTGTGTTGGAACCAATTCTTAAAGAACCCGGCGACATAGCATTCACATGGCTGGAGATACATCGCACACGAACGGCGCTCCTGCAGCAACTGGACCTGCAAGGCAACACTTCGTCAACGGGGAATGACACGCTTGGGGAATTTGGATTGTATCCAAAGGAATCGGAATGCGAACACAAATGTCCCGAAATTGATGCATGCATAGCTGCAAACTTGTGGTGTGACGGTAAGTGCATTGTATTTTTATTATTCCGTTTACATAATTTTTAAGCATTTACCATACCCATGTATACAATACACAATTTGAAAGGAAACAAAAAATTAAAAATACAAAAAAATTTGCACATCCGCCCCTTGTAAGGGCTCAGGACACGGTGCCACGGTGCCACGGTGCCGCCGTGTTGCCTTGCGTCTTTATGTAGTCACAGAGCAAGGACGAGTAAATTTGTCTTGTGGATGAAGATGAATTTTCTGTTTTTTTTTTTTTTTTTTTTTATCGCTAGCTGCTGCACCAACCAACTATCACCATTATGAGCCCTCTGCTCGCCCCAGGTTCTTGAGAAAGAGATGGTGAAGTGCCTAATTTTTATTGCACTTTCCCGGGGTAGAATCCTTGGTGGTTTTAATGGTTCTGCGGTATAACGATGAGTGGCTTTGGTACGTGCGAAGTCTGGGAAGACGAAATGGACGCCAATCTACCTCCAAGGGACATATACATATACATATATATTTTTTTGTACTCCGATTGCGGCAAACCGCGTTTTTTCATCGTCACTATACAAACGAATTGAAAGGAATGAATGAAACCGCAAAAAGACTTCATTGCAGATAAGCACTGGATGGGGTGGACTTTTTTGGCTTAAACGCTGGGTGAATTACAAATTGACTTGAAAAGGATGAATGAACTAATTGTAATTAGATTCCACCTTTGGCAACAATTTAACAAAAAACGTTTGACAGGTGCTTCTTGTGCACTTTTTACGGCTACGATATTCAGTGGATGATTTATTTGTATTTTGTGGAATCGTGGTTTCTAGAAGAACGAATACACATATGTACTTATTATGTAGGCCAGAAAGGCACTATGGTCAAAAAACTATGTAAAGCGTTGAGTTCTGGAATTCCACCCCCATATTCGTATCTACTGATTGGGCAGGCTTTGTATAGAGCCATGTTCTTTGCTTTTGTTAGGATATCTACCATCTGAACCACATCAGATGGCGAACATGGTTGCATTAAGCAGAGTTGTTAAGATGGTTGTTCAACTTTGTGTTATAAATATCCCAATACTTTCTCACTGAGTTCCTAAAGACAGTTTTTTAGGGAGAAATCAGAAATCAGAGATCAGAAAAGGACGCATCTCTAAATACTATCCAGTTTTTGATGCCGAGCTTAAGAAAGTTTGTGACAAAGGTAACCTCGATAACATCTTTCCCATTGTTAGCAATAAAAGAAAGGTATGATCCCTTATTATCCCACTAGGTTAATTATATATTCAAATACACACTCACCTCGATCATTAGTGTCGCTACTACCTCATGTGGTGTAATGAGCATTAGCATCACTACCCATGACGAGAAGCTGATTTTCCTTTTCGGCTTGGCCAACCGTTCTCCGAATATTATCTGAAGGTCGAGGCCTCTTTTTATCGTAGGAAATATGCGCAGAGGTAATTTAGATTCGCTTCTCCTTGCCATGATCCGAACTTACGCAAACGAAGTCGACAGCGCTGAAATTAGGCAGAAGAAACAGATTAGGGTTACTCTTAGCAAGAATACACGCCCTAGTAACCTAGTAACTTAGCAAGGAAAACCGTGGAATTCTTTGCCCTGGATTTCGCTATGCTATTATCCTTCAGGATTCATGGCTCCTGGACGGGGGCATTATCTTCTGCAGGCTGAGCAACAATTTATCAGGAGCGAGGGTTCAATATACTCCGGATTCAAGAGTAGAGAAACCAATCGCCCGGCGTCATTTGGCTCCACAGTTTTAATGACCTTCCAATTGCTTGTCGGAGGGTCAGAATTCTGGATCCCTACGAGCCGGAGTATATCCTTAGGATCAATTAGGCCAAAGGGTATCCACACGCTCATGGCCAAGTGGGGATATCGGTCTTCGACAGCCTTGAGTTTGGTGCCAGCCCATAAAACACCGACATTCGAGATTGGCGACTGAATATAGTCAGCTGAGTTCTTGTTGCTACAGGTGAGCAGTTTGGCACCAGTTTTATCCCAATCAAAGTCCCTAAATGGTTGCTTTTTTTCTGGCTTTCTTTGACATCAAATCTGGTTTCTTGATATGAACATGTTCTTTTTTGTGATAATTATACACCACGTTAAATTGGACACACTTTTCTATTGCGTAAACCTCCGCCTGAAATATGCTGAAAAATGCACCTATTGATTCCCTGTGCTTGTAAAAATTGTATTGCAACGTGATAGTCAATGGTATGCATCGCAGATTCATTGGTCCATGTTTTATTCGTGGTCAGTTCCGTGGTAGAGTGCTTAGCCCTGCGGAACGCCAGTAGTAACAGTGTGCTTTTTGGTACCTTCGTCAGTTTTATTTGAAGCAGGCAATTATCAATAACGCTCGTGATGTATGCTGAGATATTCATATTTCTAGGCGCTTTATTATTTTACTTCAATTTACCGTGTTGGCATCTAGCCTTATTCTTATGCCGCAATATTTATTTCTTTTCCGTATCCAAACGGAAACATGTATGGCTTGCCTGGCAGTGATACTACGCTACCAATGACATCGATAGTGAATCTAACTTTATGGAGTCCTTATTGCTCGTTCGAGAGACCTCATTGTGATTCAGCAAACGGAAGCAGTCTATGTACTGAATATTATGCGTCCTAGTTACTTTCCCATTGTATACAGGAAACTGTTTGAACGATGTTAGGATTGTTCACCGGTATCACTGATACTCGAAAACTTTTGTGTTCTTCAGTTAGCATGTGTTGCGGGAATAGTGCTGTGAAAATTCTATAGATCTAGACATTTCTTCTGTGGCGCCTAATGGCCTTTGATTTTAGTCATTACCCCCTTGTATGCTGAACCCCCAACGTTCCGTGTCCTTCCTGGTATAATGTCCTAAATATCTCTTCGTATTTAACCGCAGAGTGCTTTTCTTATGCCTTTATATTCTTCTCTTTTGTCGTCATATTATGGCCTTCGATAGACTCAGGATTTTTCTCCTGACTCGGAAACATTTGGCTCGAATATGTGCAATATTTTTGTTCCACCAAAAGACTGGTATAGTCGGTTTGTCCTTGCTCTTCTTGGCGTCGAAACATTGCAAAATTCTTTAATGCAAGGAGTAGCGCTACGTTCTCCACCGAAATATCATGAATCTGTCTGTCACATCCCACTGTCAAACTTCTTGATACTTCAGTATAATGAATTAAATTTGCGCGTACTTGCGAAACACTCTATAAGTTGTAGTTATTATAAGTTATATAAAACTGATAAAAAATTATGGATATTAAGGAAAGATTCCATGTGTCACATCGGGGAGCCATACATATACACACGCTGGTTATACAATTATTTACGAACAAGCAGTCGGTTTTTTTCTTACTCTGTTATTTCTCTCAATCCAAACATGGAATTTATTAGTGCTTTTTTCTTTTTACATTTCAGGTCACACGAATTGTCCCTCGGGTTTTGATGAATCCGAAGAGCAATGTGGTACTGCGCGCAAACTTCTGGAATTACCCGGTGGTGTATTCGCTGCCCTCGGTTGTATAGCAGCGGCTATAACCGCCTGCTTAATATTCTGCATATTTGGTTTAGTGCGAAAACGTAAAAAATCGGTTGTTCAAAAAACAATTCTCAATGGCACACTAAAAAAGGACATCAAAAAGGATTCATTGTTTATCGATCCGGCTTCCTGACACGGGCTTCAGCCGGTCGAATATATACATGTCGACCGGGAGACCACTGTGTGATATGTTGTATAAATGTTTAACTAATATTACATCAATTATTACATTTAAATGACTTATTCTCAAATTTTTTCCTTTTTTAATAATTTTGTTATTTTTTTCCTTTATAATATCGAAAAAAAGATACAAGGACAAGTTAAGAATTGACGATAAAAATCTTTTTAACGACACAATCACTGCCTTATTCAAACTTTTCCAAAAGCGATTATTTGTTTCCTTTATTTTTTTAACTTGAGAGTATTTTGTGAACCCAAACCTATTAATCCTTCCATACCCCCACTAAAGCGGGGAATTTCGTTTTATAATTTATAGCTAAGTAATGAATGGGAGACAGAAGGAGTTCAGAGGAGAAAAAAAAACTATTGTAAATTAGGTACCTTCGAATAATAATAAAATAAATTACAAATGATATGCAATTGTATAAATGTAAAACTAAGCGCAAGTAATTGATAGTAAAATTCTATGAAATCTCGAGAGTGTTGTGATGAAATTTCACATAAAATTGTTACAAATGAACCACATACATATATAAGACACATACATAGTTTTGGTTATTATGCATTAATTTTTAGCGAAAGAAAAGTAGTAAGTTGTCCAATTCAACGTACTCTACTAACGGTCTCCAATAAAAGTAATTTAAACATAAATCGGCAAACATCTCTGATAAGTATACACAAATAAAATTGTAGGATCCCTTCGGATAAAAGAAAAGTTGTAGAGTTTATGCCGGTTAATCCTGCACGAAAGAAACTGCCAGCACAAAAATGGGCTTATTTGATAGCTTTGAAATTACATTGGTAAATGATATTATTTTATTTTGTTAATTTTTACTTCACTGTCAGAGAAGGATTAATTTAGTTTGAAAGTTTTGAGATAACCCTTTAAGCAGTTGTGAAAGGTCTTAACGACGATGGTTACTTAGAGAGGGTTTTCTACTAAGAATATTCTAAAAAGGTACGCCTCAATTAATTTTACAGTGATTTGCCAAAGTTGCAAGAATTTTTTATGTCGTTGAATGAGGTGGACGCCGTGGCTCAGTGGTTAGTGCGTTGAATTACTGAGCGGGAGGTTCGAATCCCAGAAAACACCTAAAAGTTTTTTTCAGGGTCCCACCTCTCGCGAATATTTGACCAACGTCCGAGAGTTATAACTGTCAAGAGAAAGCTTTTCAATTTGCCTTTCGGATATGGCTCTAAATTGTAGGTCCCTTCCATTTGTGTGAAAAATATAACACGCACAACACGAATGGTTGCGAGAAGCTAGGCCCTGGACCACACACGGTCTGTTGCGCCAAGTATTTGTATTTGTATTTGAATGAGGTGTAAATAAAATGGCCACACGGCTTTATTGTTTCTTAGTGAAATAAATTTCAGGCAGTGTACCTTTATTTAATATTAGACGACGCGTATAGCTAAAATATCTGGCTCAATTGCCCTTGGACTGAAAGCTACAGCTATTTTGAATAGACTCTTAAGCTTATTAAGCGATAAAAAAATGTTTACTGCCTTAATTACTTACTTAATTAAAAGGCTCTCGAACCATGAAGAGTCTCTTTCTGAGACACGGCAGCGTTCCTTCCTCGTGCATACTGAACCAGTTGTCAAGACTAATCAGTCTGGCATCCGTGATAGCTTGATATTTAAAGCGGGGGCTTGTCATCCTGATTATTTCAAGTCCGGGGGTTGGATGTGAAGATTTCGATGTAGTCGATGTATCTTGACCTTTGGGACTTGGTGCGGCTCGTAGAGTTGGCGGTAAACAACTGCGAAGCATCCGTCCAAATAATAAAATTATTTTAAAATATGTAAAATAGAGGCAACTACCTACGTTATTACTGCCTTCACAATTTTCGCAGTATTATTAAAGATAAAGAATAAAAATAATTGCTATTTTATACAAAATATGCTATTCAAACATTTCTGTAGCGCCTGTAATGCTTGATCAACTGAAAACATAGCCGCTGTGAGTGCATTAGTGATCGAAGACGCTACGCAGCTCCGTTTGACGATTTGAGCGCTTGGATGTGCATCTTCATATCTATAAGGTCTAGCTTATACGACAACTAAAGCCAGCTGACCATAGAATGCACACAACATACGCTGATTGCGTGTTGGAAAATCAACAAGTTGGTGCTAATCTTTCAAACAAAATCTTCTTGATTGATGACGCAAATTTCTCATTCGGCGGTTACCTAAACAAACAAAATTGCGAAATTGAAGATTTTAAGAATCCGAATGTGATCGATGGGAGGCCATTGCATCTACCACGGGTGACAGTTTGGTGTTACGTGACAGAGACTTCAAAAAACTCCTTGCATAATGGCATAGTCCAAAGTTTAAAACAGTTAAAGAAGTCAATAGTATTTTTTTTTTTTGTTTTAAATAAAACCCTAAAGCACAAAATAGCGAATATGTAGGTTGCAAGTAAGCGACTCATCGCCCCTAGTAGCAGTAAACTCATTCAGACATTTTATCCTGCCCTTTAAAACATAATATTTCCGTATGAAGCCAATATACACCCACATTTGCTACCTATTGTAGCAAAGGAAATTCTTCTGTTTTGATGGCTCTACAAGTCTTTTCTTTTTCTAAAACTCGTATTTCATTTCCAAGTCCTTCAAAATATGATGCAATTTTTTTCGAAGGAGTACATAATGTCTTGGGAGTACAGAGCTATTGAAAGAGTCGATCAACTTATTACGCCTGGTCAACTTAAAAATGAAACAATCTAATGTTCTTCATACCTCATAATAGTAATACTCTACTGTTAATAGAACCTAGGTACTATGCATACGCGGGCTAATAAATACTCAGTGAATTTTAACGTATCCTGGATACTTCATCAGCGTTATTTATTCCCAAAAAGAGTAAGCGAGTAACGTGGTGTGTTGAATGACATAGCTTTATGCAATTACGATTACAAAAACGATTTCAAAAACGATTACATTTAAAAGTTTATACTGAGATACATAAGTACATACATCCACTATGCACACATACATAAATTATCAAATATATTGGACAACGCTCATTGGCGTTGACGGGTGTGAGAGTAGATCCTCTCCCCCAGAGCCATGTCGTCCTATATTAAGGGCTTTTGCAACGTCTGAGTACAAGGGTCTCGATTTACGTAAAAGAGCCCGTTATTGGTGTGAAGAATTTTCACCTAAATACGCAAAAAATTTGTGGAACATGGAGGTGGGAGTATTAAATTTTGGGCATTATTGAAATGTGATGCTGCCTGAAATGAACATTTCAGCCATGCAATGATCCAAAACTTTCAATACTTGGAGAAAGTTTGGACAAAAAGTTTTGTCTTGGCCAGCTCAATGACCGGATCTAAATCGGATCGAAAATTTATGGCAGGAACTTAAGAAAATCACGTTAAATCACGTATCCATACAAAGGTGTCAATCGTTAGTTAACTTAACAAAAACGCTGACTGGCTCTATTTCATTCTTCATAATTTTTTTTTATTATTTGCGTATCACTTTTTCTCTGTATGAGTTAATATTTTCTCTGAATTTAATAAACTACATTATGTTCAAGATTTACTCTATCTTTTTGCTCTTTTCATTCGATCTATTAAGAAATGATTTTTGGCTACATTTTAATGACCCTATTAAATAATACCTACAATTGGGACCTACTATGTACATTTTGAATAAACAAATTATTAATTGCACAATGTAAATAAATACATTAAATCTTATTTACTTATCGTGAAACAAATATTACATTAAAAAAAAAAAAAAAACCAAAACAAAAATAATTAAACTATGTAAATCATAAAACTCGTTTCGGAATGAATGCAGAGACTTAATTAAAAATTAATGCAAACATTAATTATAGCCAAAACGCAATTTTGGACAAAAAAATAAGATTCAAACCCGTAAAAAGATTAGAATAAGAACTAATTAATTTTAAAAACCATAGGGAACTCAAGTACTTCAAAAGGAAAAAAAAAAATTAAATAAAGAAAAAAAAAAAAAAAAAAACAATTCCTACCTAGGTAATGGATTATGTAAATTCGTTTAGAATGGAGAAAGGTAATAGAAATCCAAAAACACATAAGTTTATATGTAATATTAGGAAATTATTAAATTACTACAATTTAGATGATTTTATTGGCGTAAGGGTGTAAAAGTGAACACTGGTATGAGAATCATACGCAGATTCACTTACGTAAGTAACACATTAAGATTAAGATTGTAAATTTAATCGGTTTTAGAAACGCACTTTATACAATTATTATATACAGACATACTTATAATATAAGTGAAGAAAAGGTGATGTTGGTTATTTTTTTAATTATTTTAGTTTTATATAGTATATTTAGAACAAAACAAACCTATGAAATAGATAAAAGAAAAGAAAATATAATTTCAATTATAAATTCTTGCAAAGTAAAGTCATTCAATTCACACAAACAGATGGTTCAAATGCACTAATCTTTTGTTAGAGGGTAAAAAACAACTTGCGTTATAAAACCTCGACATTCCATTTGATGTGTTTTTGGAAATGTGAGGAAACGAGTCATACCTTGGCAGATCTCTATTATCTTATTATATTACACTGTAATCGTGCATTTGAAAACCAATTGTGAACTAATAAAAGATAATCCGCTGTTGTAAGCCCCGGTCCCCTTGTACAAGTCCCTTTTGTACAATACATAATATTACAAGATATAAATATTGGAAGTATTAATCTGAAAATAACAATCTGAGATTCAATGTTCAAAAATGAACCAAAGTTCAAAAACTTCGCATGTCAAACTTTGAAAAACAAACCAAAAGTTTTCCAAATATTTAGGTTGTATTTTATAGGTCTTAGAAAATCAATTCCCAACTGCGCAACTGACATTTTGTTATCTTTTGCAGGCCTAAACTGCTTATTTTCAGTAAGATATTTATACATATGTATGTTGTAATAGAGTGATAATCAGAATATGCATAAATACATACTTAATTAAGGTAGCATTACGCACTGCAATAAACCAAAACGCTGCTTCGATATTTGCATCCCAAGTTGGTTAAGGTTGCTTCTAACTGGGTGCCCCACCTAAGATAAGGCCTTCCTTTGCCAAATTACACATTTGGAATTATTTCCAAATTACACATTAGACCACATTTTTTCCAGAGATACACAGCTCCACTGGTGATGCATGCTATCATAATTCAAATTAGAGGAGATGTTATGGGCTGCAACTGAAAATTCGCTGATCTTTTTAAAGAACTCGAAAAGCTGCACTGAGTGGAACAAATTTAAATCAATAGTCTTAATATGTAGAACAAATTTCGATTCAACGAGATACGCTTTATATTCTACTGCCGACGAACCCGACGGCTTTACCAGAGCGACTGAAGCAATGACCAGGGATGATTTTATAACTAGATATAGGGATTCTTTCTTCAGGCCTACAAGCTGCAAAACACATATCTATTGGACTGAATGTGAGCATGTAAAACACTAAAAATGGTCGATAGATTGTCAACTAGATTTTTCGTATGGAATACTATTAAATAGGACCTCAAATCACTTTCTCTCTAACGAAACCTTCAGGTTGCGAGTTGTTGCTCCGACTTGCACCAATAAAGCGACGAAGCTGTTAAATCTCGTACTGCCATAGTTAAATGTGGTATCGTGATTAAATTCATGGATGCAGGATCAACAACCCTTATCTACCAAATTTTTGCATAACGTTCTTTAAGGTTATCTTTATTATTTTGCGTTTGATCTCCCTTTCTTTCACTTGAGACTTGCGTGCGACTGTTTTGGGCATTTTCGACTTAACATGATATTTTGGATGTTTTGTATCGGCCTGACATACAATAACACTTTGCACTTGAATTACCAGAATTTCACAGTTCAAACTCAAGGCTCCATTGGAAGCCTGAAGAGCTTGATTACCGTTGGTGATTTTCCGTCTGCTTCTTTATACTGCCACTTAATATACACCGTGAAAAAACTTTTTGGTGTTTGTAGGATTCGAACCCCGAACCTTCCGCTCAGTGATCCAATGCAATCACCACAAAGCCACAGTGCCCACAGAAGGAGCTAGACTTCTTTAATTTCTTGTAAAAAAGTCGCATGTTCGGTGAAAATAATGTTAACGCATTAAGACGGTGATGTTTTTGACCAAAAATTTAAGAAGTAATAGTGAAGTACGAGTCATTCTGCTGGTGTCAATGATGAATTTTGTGAAGGTCGTCCTTGCAGTACTGTTGCTCCAAAAAAAATTGTCGTACACGCCATGGGTATACCGTGAGATTCAAGCAACCTTGAACATTAGTCAGTATTCCTTGAACATTTAGCAATGAAGAAGCTTTATGCTAAGTGGATTCCACATAAGCAGACCGATGTTCAAAAATGGGACACTGAAGTAGTTAAATTTTTTTAGTTTCGAAACATTAAATTAATCAACCATTGATCTGATCCATCGCCAGTAGAGGCGCTAAAGGGGTCCAAAGACCATGTTTCCAAGGCGTCGGGTTCAGAGTAGAACAAATGTTTAGAAAACTGGTTCTATCGAATGGAAAATCGTGATAAATCTTGATAACACGTTTAAACTAATCAATCTATGTTTTTTTCCTATATTTTAAAAAAACTTGTCGAAGTTGCTACAGAGTTGTTAAACTGTCGAAATACATACATAAGTGTCAGTACTTAGCTATGAAGCGCAAACTTCGCAATAACAAAGTGAAACAAATGAATATTTGTACTTTTTCCCAGGTCAGAAAAACGTTTAATTAAGTTGAGTTTTGCCTTACTCCAGCTGTCCTGGCCACTAACCGACATTACCATCTGCATGTGCGATTTAGTTTTCCTTTGCTTTGCAAGCAATAATAAACAAAACCGTAGAATGTCTTTTAATTCATAAAGGCAATCGATAAATATTATTATTATGTCCTTTTTTTTTCATATTTACAAATATTTAAGGATCCCGCATTATTTTTATATTAAAAAAGATTATTGGTCAATGTGAAACATGCCAAATGGTGCCAAGTAAAATGAAAACGAAATGAATTTAATTTAAGACGATAAACAATCACACACTGCCAGTTGATGGTAACGCTTCTCTGTTCAACAATACGTAGGTACTGTATTATTTATTTATTTTTAGTTATCTAAAAATAACAGTTTCACTGCCGATCCGAGTGTGGACAGTCTCGATTTTTCACCAAACACAAAACGTGTTTATTTTAACCAGAAATGACATAAAAAAAATACACTTAAGACAAAGAACTGCCGCATAAATGTGAACCATCGACAAGGCAAAACCGAAATTATGTATTTTAAAATTACGAGTCAAGTAAAAACTAATCACACACATTTATTTGCTTGAATGCTGTTTTCATTTATTATTAAGTTATCTAGTTATTACTCTAACAACGTGTATGTAAATAGTTAAATAGCATTTTGTATTGATTTGAATGGGCATTTCACTTTAATTCAATTTATACATGAGATGTATTTATTAAAACAAAACCGAATGAGAAAAAAAAAAAAAAAAAAACTATATTTATTATTTTATGAAATGATGCACTGAATCAAATAGTAAAAACAAAATTAATAAATTATATAAAAATAAAAAAAAAAAAACATGTTTAATTCTTTTTGGCGGAGTGTGCATTTTTTATTGCAACTGGTAACTCAGTTGGATTATATTTTTTGTTCACGAATTTTTCGTTATTTACGATAGTATACCCTCAGGCTGACTGAAATGCTTGTTGATGGAACAGTAGAGTCATTTTGCAAGTGAACACAGGTTGAATTTTTATCGTAATTTTTTGGAAAACATTCAGTGCTGCAACTTGACTCCATAGGTGTCAAGTGATTATTTTGTTGGTTGGTGTAAAAGCTGGAAACTGTATAAACCACTCTTATTTGAGTTAACACAGGTTTGATTAGTGACAAAGGTTTTTAAGATTTTTTTGAAAACTCAAACTATTTTTATTTTATATAACCTATCCTAAAGTTTGGTTTAAAAAATAACAAACAGCCTTATAAAAGAATTCGATATTCGATAGGAATTCGATGTGCTTTCCCGCTTTCTATTTTTATTTTAGCAAAATGAAAGGTTAATTGCTGATATATGACAAATACTAGCAGGTAAGTGTGTATACTGTAAAAATCCGTTTCTCGGATGTTTTACTGGGATGTCACCATATTTTTTTGGAATCACTGGATATATGTATGCCATTGGAAGCTGGGGTAAATTTAGGGTCCAAATGATGAAACGAAAAACAGATTGCCTCTTGGGTCACTATTCGGGAGGCAACATTCGATATTTGATTATCTTATAGGATTCCAGTTTGGATTGTCTCACTTGGATCCTTTTTGCGTGGATTGATAGAGAGTTTGGATTTTTTTTTCTTTTTCTAGTTTTAAAGGCCCCGATCCATAAAATCCGTCGATCCGTTGTTGCGTCGTTTTTAACTGACACCTAAATAGAATACGCACATTCTTATGGAAGGTGGCCTATAACCAACGGATGTACACATGGACTTACACATGTTCCCGTACAAAGTGCAAATAGTGCATCAGTTCATGCCTCCTGACCTTCACTCGGATGTGAATTACTGTCTAGCCATCCTCAATCTCAGCAACGAAGAGGACGATTTTGTGTCGAAAATCATCATGAGCGACGAAGCGCATTTCCACTTAAGCGGTTTAGTCAATAAGCAAAATCTTCGTTTCTGGGGCACTGAAAATCCGCGTGTGATGCACGAAGAGCCGTTACATCCACTCAAAGCCACTGTGTGGTGCGGCGTTCACGCGGGAGGAGTGATTGGGCCGTATTTTTTTGAGAACGCCATCGGCAATACGCTCACTGTTACTGGCGAACGCTACAGGGTCATGATAAACGACTTCTTACTGCCGGAATTGGAAGAGCGGGGCTTGTTGAATATGTGGTTTCAACAAGACGGTACAACCGCACACACAGGACGAGCCACAATAGATATTGTGAAGGAAGCGTTTCCTGGTCGCGTAATCTCCCGTTTCGGCGATTTGGCATGGCCAGCAAGATCGCCCGATTTAACAATCCCAGACTTCTTTCTTTGGGGCTACTTGAAGTCGCGGGTTTATTCCAACAAGCCTCGCAGCCTTTAAGGAGAATATTCGACAGGAATGCGAACAGTTATCACCGGAAATCTTGCCGCGGCAGCCACTTGGCGTATATCATCTTTTCCACTTAACAGAAGCAATTCTAAAGGTCCAAGTAAAGATTTCCATCAGTCAAAATCATTTTTTTTTATTTAGTAAACAAGTAATTCAAAAACAAAATTGGATGATTAATTTTGCGCCAAATTGTATAAACTTCGGCGGACAAAATAGGTTTACTTTCTACTTTTTTAGTCCATTGATGAGTGACAGTTCACACATTCACTCATTAGAGTTCACACATTCACATAATGAAGTTCACGCATTCACATATTGAGAGTAAACACATTCATTGGTGGAAGCATTGAGATATGGGAAACTGTCATCGGCTGTCATCTGTCAACGTAGGTATGCGACGGATTTTATGGGACGGTTCTTTCCGGCAATACGTGAACGTCAACAATAACCTACAACGGAACGACGTCGACGGATTCTATAGGTCGGGCCCTTAAGTGCTATATTAAGGAGTTTTCGAAACATTTTTCTATGCTTCTGGAGATTGGTATTCCATCGGGAAACACTTTCATCTTTTCTTTTCGATCTGTTCAGATGGACTTTCGTAGAGCTCCCAATCAATATTTGGCTCTTTTTATAAGATTTTCAACTAAGTCTGAGCTTTGATATGCGGAGTTCTTTTTCTGGTCAAGTATCTCTCAATACGTAGTCCAAGCGGCTTTACTCGAATTGCAATCTTCAGATATAATGTTTTTGTTAGTACCAAGTCAGAAGATCCGAAAGATATAGTAAATTACATTGCGATGATTTAAATGATATAAACTACGCATGTGCTGCCAAATCAAAGTCTCATAAAAGTTTATTTTACATGTATTGAAATTCCTGCTCAATAGTGGGATTATAGTAAACATATGTTGGTCTAACTGCACCTCATCGAGGACTACTTTCCATCTAACGATCCCCGATCTTTTAAGTCACCGCCACAATAAAATTAAGTATGGGTTTTCATAATAACTTCTGAAGTGAAAATTAGAACTTTTTACAGAACAACATGAAAAGCATGTATGTACATATGTATCTACTCGTAAATATACAATGTTTTAACATGCCAAAATGTAACGACTGTAGAAGTAAATATGTACTCTTTTTTTATTCGATTAGGTGAAATGATTCATTGCATGTAGATGTGGGCAAATATTGGCCGAACTGCAGTAGATGCCAACAGAAGATCACGTCTGGATTACCCAAATATCTAAGCCAACGGAATCGTTCCGCTGATTTGGTAGATGCTCAGTAAATGGGTCAATAACCGAAGGTGTGTGTGATCTAGTAGTCAAAAGCTGTTCAACATATAATTTATTCCCCAAACTCGTTTGCGCAATTTTAAGTATTTTTCTTTACGAAACAGTTGTGGATTATCTGGTCATTTATACATAGAATCACAATATGGGTTGATTGCCAGTAAGTCATTCTTTCTGCTTGTCGATTAAGTTTTCGAAAAAAATGATTTATCGCTTTCTTTTACCATGGGAAATCTAGTAATTATATGTATGTATGAATCTATTGTCTTGGTAAGAACGGTACTCATGAGAGGGAGTCACACAAATAGAATCTGTAAACTATTATTTCGATATTCTATGGAATTGTAGGATTGGTGATGGTTGTAAAAAGTTTTTTTTAGTTAATAGTTTGTAGCAAACACTTACAGTTCTTTTCTTTCGGAAGTGTACAGCATAATTAGTTCATCTAAATGCAATGCATGGTGCAGATAATACACCATAAAGTTACTACTAGTAAACATGCTTATTCGTATATAACGATATCGAACCAGGAAACGTGTCTGCCTGATCTACAGCAGCCTTCCATTCCCGTTCACATTACAAAAAAAAACAAATATGTACTTGGTAGCAGCTAGGAGGTTGTGACAAACGGACGCACACATCAGCGAGAGAAATAAGGTTCTGTGATTTACATACGGAATCTTAAAAAGATTAGCAAAAATCTGACGAATGACGAGCTAAAAAGTTGCAAAAGCTTTCGGTTTGCCCATTGACATTGTTATGAATACGTCTTAGGTAAAATGTTTAGCTAAACTTCTGCATTTATTTTCAATTGTTGAAATGATACTGGGGTTTGATATAAAATTCTCATTTAAAAGCAGGCATTGGAAATTAAAAAAAAAAAGAAATTATATTGAATTGTTTCAAAATATGTCAAGTATATTGTTTCTTTTCCTAAAGCTTTACATTTATTTCGTGAAACATTTGCATTGAACATGGACATGCTGCAAATATATCGCAGGGCTGTTGTAGCCATCGTAATATTTTTAATTTTTGTTGTACTTACACTACGAATAATGGTTTAATTTTACGATAAAGAAAGGTATGGTTCTATTGTACATATGTACAATGTATTAGCATGTAAGTAAAGCATACTGATTCTAGGCTGCAGCCGTATTACTAAGTGAAGGAGCAACAATGGGTAGAATGCATACCTACTAACAAGAACTTACAGATGTGTGAAACTTGAACTTTGTTTTAACAAAATGTGTTTTAATTGAATAAAAATGTGTACCCTTTTCGAAAAAAAAGAATGCAGAAAAGCTGTTGTTTTAAGACTAGTATATGTATGTATTACAAAATGTAAAATGATTTCAACTGTGTACACTAAGCTGCGCCGTGTTTGCAGGAGTGTACGAGAAAATATATGTATGTACATATGTACATATCTAGCCACATATATAAGTCGAAGGTTTTCTTACAGGGTTCAGTTTGTTAACTTACCTTGTTAAGGTAGTTTTTTTTTAAGATCCGGTTATCAGATGATGGTAGATGTAATTTACATAGACGGCGCTTGACACTGTTTCTAGAAAAAGTTCAAGGCTTAGTTGTTCAATTCTTAAGTAGATATGAAGCTATTTAAACCTTTTTTTTCCAGCCAATGCTAGGTGAAAATCCGCCAATGGCAGCGCTTGCATCTCCAAAGGGGGTTACTAGCATCAATTTAACGGCTCCTCGCCATAGGGGTTGTATACAAGGATCTGGCCCTGCATTGTAGGGGTTGTGCGTCGGGGCAACTTTCCTACCATGTAAAAAAGTCTTGGTTAAGAAACAACAAGAAGCCTCGGATATGAATACCGCTACTGTTGACGAGCCTAGCAAGCGAATTTTGAATTACCACGTGAAATGAACGGAGCCTTAACAGGCCGCGTGCAACCAATCAAATAGCACAGGCCCAGGATTGCTATAAAGCAGACATTACAGTCATCCAAGAAATGCGATGGGATGCCCCGGGTAAAAGGAGAATGCAAACTATGATATAACGGTGACCATCAACTGCTCACCCATAGCAATCCATCTCTGCCTTCACATATGGATCAAAGTCAGATATATGTGTACGCTCCGATATTTTCTGCAAACCACTGGACATAACCATATCAATTCGCTTTCTAAACCGCAGAAGTGTTTTCCAAGCGGAGTCGTAGCTGTGCCAATAACTGCCCATGAGACTTCACGGAAGGCAATACCACGAAAAGGTATCACCTTTTCCATCAACAACCAAGCACAAATAAAAACGATTTGCTATCGAAATAAAATCTAAGCTTGTGTAGTGCTCTCGAGAAGAGCTAAGGGTTACGCTCTGGTGGGTCTCTAGAAATGAAAGCATACCAGTTAATGAGAAGACTGATGTATTGGTTGGAAGGGGTTCGGAGTAGACTCTTCGGCAAATATTCCGCCTTGCAAATAGGCCAACAACAGGTGGTCCTCTCTAGACACATGTGCAGCCACAAGAAGAATGTGGGCTTTCTTCGACAAAACAAAAACCGACAGGCTTATGCAAAAAGATCGCAAATCCCCTTCTGTCCTGGTCGGAGTCATCACGGGACTTAATACTCTACGGTACCACATGAAAGAACTAAGACTACGAATGGAAGAAAATTTATGTCAAGGATGGCGGATGGCTTGCAAATTCATCACAAGTAAGAAGTTGAAGCATAACTACAAAACAAGTTTAACCAATGGTTTAAGGATAAACCTTCCCTATAGGTATGCATTGACATGGGTGTGGTGTTGTGGATCACTTTCACATTGTCTAATACCTAACCTAACCTATCATACTCCTGTATTTGAAACAATAAGCGAAGAAATACTGCAAAAGAAAACCCGACCAACACTCAAGAACAAAAGAATTAATTGCATTGAATTCAGGAAACAACTAGTAAACGTAAGATCGCTTTTAGTAAAAAAAATGGAAATTGATAAAAAAGTGAAAAATTCATTGCTAATGTTCAACAAACAGCTTAAGAAAACAAGCTGGTCGGAGCTCAAACCTCTGGAAAACAGCAAAGTATTTAAGGAGACTGCAATTGCATCATTAAAGGCGCCCGATAGCAAATGGGTTGGGCATGCTTTGTATCTTTATGCAGATCAAGATCAAACACTGTTTGTCTCATTAAAAGAAATTAGAAACATGTGCAGGTATAAAATATCTACATAATAAAAAGCACCAGGTTACGATCGCATTAGCGCGCAAATTATGAAATAACTACCGGATGTAACCATAGTAAAACTTAAGCTCTAAGTCAATGTCTGCTTCGTACTAAGTCATTTACCTCACCACTGAAAGATCTCTCAAGTAGTCGTTATACCGAAACAAGGTAGCCACCAAACGAAATTTCTTTTTATCGGCCAAGACGTCACTTCCGATAATGCTAAAAATTTTCGAAAACCCTGGGTAAAATTATTATTGATAGAGGTCTTATTCCGAATCATCAGTTTTTAATAGACAGGACTTGGAAAAAAACAAGTCTGATCCACATTTTTTTTTATGTTGTGCGGGCCTTGGGCCATAAAGAGTTAGAGTTCAAATTACATAGAGACCTGCCTGGAGAATACTATTTCACAATTGTTACATTGAAAGTAGAAGTTTCAAAGTAAGATACGATAAAGAATACTCTGAACTGACGGAAATAACGACATGTGTTACATAAGGAAGTGTATACTGTATATAACAACGTCATGATGGCTACATTTACAGATGATACCGCAATTCTTGCAGTAGACAAAGGCATAGTGAAAGCTACAAATAAGCTGCAGAATGCAGTGCTTACAGTAGGAAACTGATTGCATCAAAGGCGCATTAAGCTCAACCAACGTCAATTTTACAAACAGGAGGGTATGCTCTCTCCCGATCAAATTGTTCCTGATGGAGGGAAAATGTTAAAAAGAAAGGAAAAGAGATAAATGTGAAATATATGTAAGTTATACCGTCTACTAGGACGCTATTTGGACTTGTGAATTCTTTTTCTTTTTTTCTTTGCTGCCAACTCCTTTCTCGGAAGCAATTAATTTGAGTTTAATGAATTATGGCATCACTATACGAGGTTGTAAACGACTTTTATATTTTAAGAAAGGTCACCAAGGCACTGTTTTGATGCAAAAGCGGATTTATGCATTTTTTCCGGTGCAGGATCAGTGTGCCATCATTGCTCGAAATCGACAGACGCGTGACGAATGTGCTTTCTATTGTTCATAATAGTAAAATTTGTTAATTTTTCTTATAAAATACCAGAAAGAAAGTAACTTGGTCTGGCAGAACGCGTAAAAATACAGATTTTATTTGATGAATTCAAAACTGAAACTCATATAGCAGTAGAAGTAAAGTGTTTACGTTGTGCAGGGCAAAACGCAATTGGGCGGTACAGCCAGACTGATTCGCACGCAAATTGCAAAAAATCCGGGAGAAAAAAGACTACTGCACCTCGGGAGGAACAATTTTTAAAACGATCTTCGCTAAAAAGCGCCTGATTCTGAGTTGTAGAAGAATCGGGGAAAAAACATTCTGCAAGAACCGTTAGATGAAGACATAGGGAAGTTGAATGTAAAGGATGCGAGGCAAGAAAGAAGCCGTGCCTCTTGAAAAAAAAAAGAAAAGAAATCGCGCTTGGAGTGGGCGAAAAACATTTGCATTTTAATGAAGAAGATTGGTCCAATACATATATGTATTGTGGTTAGATGAATCTAACTTTGGGGTACGATTTAAATTTAAAGATCGCTTTTAATTTACACATAAGAAAATGTAAAAAATTTTTATGTTCTCTACATGAGTTTATCTTTTGAAAAAAAAAAACATATTTTTTAGCATATTTTCGGATATTTGGCATCCCTGGTGTGACGAGACGAAGCTTTGGAGCATAGTACAACTTGGAATACTTGGTACCGACTATTAAGCACGGTGGAGGCAGTAAAATGATACAGTGATGCATGGCTGCCAGCGTTTTGGGTGAAATGCATAAGTGTAATGCTCGGATGGACTAATGAAGTACATAAATGTGTTGGAAAATGTACTTTAACTTTTCTTTTCCAACATTTTCGAGGACACCAACATGGAAAATGTCAAATTCAAACAAGACAATGCACCCTGCCACAAATCAGTCCCAACTATGAGCTGGTTTGAGGAGACTAGTATAGACCTGCTTCATTGGCCTGCGCTGTCCCGGATCTCAACCCTATAGAACATCTATTGAGAATTCTAAGGCGTAGGATACAGGAGTACTCGATTACATCAAAAGAACCACTTACAGCAATGGAGTGATATTTCTTCGGAAGAGTGTCGCAAGCTAGTCAGCACTTTGTCCAATAGAGTCGCTGTAGTCATAAAGGCCAAAGGTGGCCCAACCAAATACTAGTAATCTTCAATAAAACTATTTGTTTATCATATCTGCTTTCTTTTATTTCATTTAACCATTTGTTTTTTAATGATATTAAGAATTTTAAAGGGTGCCTAATACATTTGGCCAAGGCTGTAGATGGATAAATGGTCATGATTGAAGGTGTTTTCTCGTGCGGTTCAAGTCCCACGCTACTATAGGAAGAGAAGGTGACTTACAGGCATATGTATGTAACTCCTTATAAACGATTTGTCCCTTAAAAAAGCGTCAGGCTAAATTCGAGTTTAATGTGGTTTAGTAAAAGGTTATCTAATTTAAAAAATAAAAAAAAAAGTTTATTTACTATCGTACAAGGTGGGATGAAAGTAATGTCATAAGGGACTAAGACCCGGGTCTCTCCACTTCAATAACTTGAAGGATGGAAGATTGTACTGTCTTGGTGTCGATGACGACTCAGTCGCGGCCCAGTGGGAGAGCATAATCTTAAACCGTTCCTCCTGGGTATCAGGCTTAACCGCAAGCTTTAAAAGAGTGCCTCGAAGACGGGAGATTTTAAGGATGTTTAGCGAAATGGCTGAATCGTCACTGTAGTTTAACTTGTAGCATTCCAAGGCTGATCCAAATTTATTGTCGCTTTTGGGAAAACGCACACAAGTGTTTTCCCCTTTACAAAAACCTCTGGGATCACCAGAATCTCCGATACAAACCGAAGACGGGAAGCTCTCTTAAACTACTATGCTGCCTTACAGCTTCTTCGGTAGTACATGACGGAGTAGAAGAGGTCATCGATATTATGGTTGCTACATCAAACGTGGTCAATTTGATTAAGGTTGGGAAGTAGCCAAAGAACAGAGTTTCTGATCATATGAACGTAGCCTTCACACTGGGACGCCTGCAGAGACGACTGCAAGTTCGAATTCGGGCGTTGCAGGATAGCTCCTCTCTCGACAGGGGGGTTGATACGGTAAGCAACGGAATCATTGAAGCTTTCCACATTGAAGCAAATCGTTGGTGGAATGCCCTACCTTCTCGCAGAAAGAGAGTGATAGGCTGTTCAATAGGGCAAAGAAAATTGGCTCTGATCCTGATTGAGTTTCGCATCTGCAGTGACGATTGGGAGGAGGGAGGGAAGTTTAGGTTTGTGCTCTCATCTTTCTCTCCTCATAAGTCTCATGGACCTGAGGGCATTTATCTAATACTCTTACAAAAGTAACAGTGATTACCAGGATCTACAGAGCTAGCATTGTTTTGCGCGTGAAAGAAACTCCGCTTGCAGCAATGGAAACTCTCTGAGCCTTCCTCCCTTGCATCTCTTCATTAAGTATATGGCCAGGAAAGCAGCATCCCGCATTCGAGCGCTGCTTGGGCGGGATCTTTGGCGAAAGGCTCAGAGAGCAGAAAGCTCTCAGTCTCATTCCACGGGTTCGGGATTGGGCGTTGGATATCATGCGGACGGAACCTATCCTTGAGCGCAGATTCCGACGCTCTTTTTCGGAGCGTTCGAAATGGAGAAACGTCCGATGCACTGGGTCTAAATCAATTGTCTTCTATACAGACGGGTATCTGATTGACAACTGTCTTTCAGGCCGAAGTCCAACTCACGTAGCTCTGAAAAAAAAAGATAAGGGGTAGAGCTATTTATATCTGTTACGACAGTCAGCCCGTGATTAGGGCCTGCTCAACCTACGTGATTGCCACCACGACTATGAAGGAGACAATTTTTAAGCTGAACCGGATCGGGCGGTGTAACTTGGTGCCGATGAATTGGGTTAGGGGAAACCGGGTGACGAAAGAGCAGATACTCTTGCCAGAGAGGTGTCGATGAGCCCTTTCGTGACTGCAGCTTGGCATTCTTTAAGCAATCAATGACTGAGTTGCTACCTACAGAGCATCTCGACTACTGGTGACGTCTTGGTACATGCCGGCAGACGAAAATGTAGATCAACGGAAGGCAGAACTAAGTTTCTGCTTAACCCACCCAAAAGTGACTTGAGAACTATTACAAGACACGTCACGGGATTCGCTTCCGTTAACGAACACCTGAAAACCACAGGACCTAGGAGTTCGGGCCTTTGTGAAGTATGCCTGGAAGAGGTCCCGCATTGGCTGATTTTGTGAGCATTTTCTGCGGCAGATTTTTGATATAATGACAAAGATTTTTTTAAGCTGCTGTTCACTTTAATCAGCACTTGTTAGTCAATCAATACAAAGTTTTAGTCATAAACTTATGTAGTTATTTGTTTGCAGCCGTATTCAATAGATTTCCTTAATCGCTTTTTGATTTATGATTAAATAATCCACAATTAAAAAGTTGATCACGGTTTCGGAAACACTGTTTGAAAATTGTATTCCCCTCTAAACGAACCTGTCCGGTAAAATATGGGTAGAGGGGGACGTAATCGAAGGGTGGTTTACTTTGGGGATGGAGAGTCGGATGGGATTCACTGTATCGAGAAGCGTCCTGTATTTCTAACGAACTCTAGGATTCTTCCGAAACTGTAAAGTCTAAGATAACTCAGCCCGGGTAGGACATGTCTTCCCAGGTGTTTATATCTTAGCGCCCCTGTTGCTGGGCATTCGCAGAGGAAGTGCTCGAAGCCTTCTTCCTCCTCCTCGCAACGCGGGCAAGTGCAAGATGTCACTAGTCCCAATCTGTAAGCGTCTTTGTTCAGGTTGATGTGGCCGGTTTACAGTCCTACCATCTGTCTAAGTTGTCCTCTGCATAAGTCGAGCACCCTCTTTGCTTGATGGATGCAGGGGCGCTCAATCATGACTTTGGCAGCTTTGCAGGTTTGCAGCCCCATGTTGTCGTTGTGTTTTGCGAATGTGCTACTATATGCGGTTTTAACTACCTTCAAGGTTTTGACTCTGAGAGCCGTCAGCCCAGCAAAACTCAATCAAAATTGTTTCCATGGCTGATGTAGTTTTACACAACCCTAAAAACGGGCCTGGAAGTCATCGAACTTGTGCTTTTTTCGTGAAGAGTACCATTTCGGTTTTTTCAGGGTTGACACCCAAGCCGCAGCGGTCCGCCCACTTTTTTGTGTTGTGCATTGCCGACTGCATGAGCTCACCCAGCGTGTTCAGACGTTTCCCCGTAATTAGGAATTCGAGGTCATACGCTAGACACTTGAACCAATTGCTTTGCAGTGATTTCTGGAGTTCGTCCACTACCAGTATCCACAGCAAGGGAGAAGGATTCTCCCTTGAGCAGTCCCGTTCTGTTGAAGGCTCTCCCTATATCCAGGAAGACGCCAAGACCCGCTTCTTTATAATTTGAACTGATACTATTGAACACCTCATTCCATTAAGAAGGATGCGCAAACTCGGTTTCCACACGCCGAAACATCTTTCAATATCTAGTATTTCGAGTTCCAATATGAGCATTATTTTTCGTAATTATTTAATAAAAAAATAATTTCGATCTTGATTCAGCTTTGAATGTCAAATTCGGCATTTAAGTTAATTAAGATTTGATCAACGTTGATTAGCAACAAAAAATGTAATGAGTAAATAATGACGAATCATAGGGAAATTAAACTAAAATCAACGTTGATTCATGGTTGAATTATCAATGAATAACGCTGTTAATGTATTAAGTTACTTTTTATATTTTTTTATACTATAGTTTGACATCTACTATGTATGTTTGTATGTATGTAATACAAAACAAAAAATTTTTCATACATAGTAGGTATGTTCATATGCCTATAAGATACATATATACTCTGATTACCCAGGACTCTGCCTTCCAAGTTTATTTACAACCAACGCCTCTGTAACATTTAATCCTCCACCACCTTGGAAAAGAATAACGCTGCTAATCAATCACGCGAAAAAAGATACACTGGATCGACAATTTCAAGCACTTCACAACGAGTTGATAGCTGAAATTAAAGTAGATCGAATCTTCTCCAAAGATATCGTTTTGGCTTGGGTACCTGGACACGTAGGCATTGAGGGCAATCAGGATGCTGACATTGCTGCGAAAGAAACATTTAGACTTCCGCTGATATTAGAATTCCCAAATTCTCTTTGGACAATCCAAAAAACTTTTGCAGCACTATTAGATAAGGAGATAGCCACCTCGTGGAAAAATTGCCAAACATTTTTTAGCACATACTAGACCCATACCAGACTCCATATAATACAAACCTAACCAGGGAAAATTGTGTTAAACTACTACGCATGTGGAAGACGCTTTTTACCAGCAGGCACTTCTACACCAGAGAGGCTCCTGAAAGATGTAATTTTTTTAATGTGGAATTATCAGTCCGGCATGCTCTACTTACCTACCTTGCATCGAAAGTAGGTAAAGACGACGGCGATGACCCAAACCATGAACAACAACTTGCTGAACTGTTAAATCCAAGCAACCTTGAGTCAATCCAGTACATCAAACTAGCCACAACATCTAATCATAAATTTAACGACATTTAAATAACTTTGTCTATTACAAAATATTGCAAATTTTTCAATTCCTAACTTATGTACATACATATCTCTTTCTACTTTCATGTGCTCTTTTTTTTTCTTTTCTAACTCTGAAGACGACTTCAAATGGCCTTGATGCCCTGAAGTCTTAGATGTAAATGAATTAATTTTTGTAAATTATTAAGATAAATTAATAAATAAATGAATATACTCTAACTAGCGAAATAAATAAATACATACATACATACATACATATTACATGTATATTATAGTTTCGATCCAAAAACAAAAAAAAAAATAAACTTTATTTTGCATAAATACTCGCAGATGCGTTTTTACAATATATGTATACTTGAATTACGAGTACTTGTAATTTTGTTTTGTGTCCTGGTAGCATCTCAGCAAATTTACTGATTATTAAGCATACATATTCTACAAAGGGTTATCACCACACATTGTCCACAATCGATTTGGCTGACTTATAAGTGCGTAATTGAAAATTTAATTATGTGCCAATGCAGTGGTTCACGCTCAATTAAATTGCCACTTAAGCAGAATTTTTAAAAACAAAAAATAGTATCAAACCGAAATGAAAATTGCAAAAAAAAAATTAAATGTTGTAATTATTGTAAACATCGTCGTTTGTACAAATTCACGAATTTACACATGTAGCCCTGTTTCGTCTGACAACAGTCGCCGCACTTATAAATACTCGTGGTTGATTGTAGATACATATTTATGTACATGAAATTTTGCACTGCAAATAAGAATAAGAACAGAGAGTGTTACGATGGGGTCAGTTGTGAAAAGGTGCAAAGTGTGGTGTCTTGTTTTGTTATCGCTTGACCGTTTCATATTTTGTTTTGATTGTGTTTTCCGGTGCCTCTCTGTCAGCGTTAATTCCTGCGATGGACTTCATAAAACACCTACCAGGGTACTTGTTCATTTACAGAGCACAGTGTGCAAAGGGTGAACTATTTTTCCAAGTTGGTAGCAGCAACCAGAATTGTTGAGTAACATTTGTAAATGAAAAATCCCACAATGGGGGAAGTTAAAATAAACTTTTTACTTCAGAGTTTGTTTTAAAAAACTGAAAAGAAAAAAAACGCTGGACATTGTAAATATGTAAATAGTTTGAATAAATAAGTGGATTTCCTGGATATACGAATATATGTATATTTGTATTCGTTATTGCTCCTATAAGGCTTGGTTACCGCTTATAAGTTTTACTCACGTAAGTCTACGTATGTGACGTATGTTACTTTTGGAAAACATAGTGTAAACAACTCTGTACATTCCTTGCGGATTTTTTTTTTTTTTGAACTAGGGGAAGATCCAAGTCGCAATTTTGAACTAAGTTAATGTTTTGTTTAAGTTTTCGCAAAGTTGCAGAATTGTTTGGTAGCACAATCCGTCGACTATAACAGTGGCGTTGTGTTGATTTCTTTTTCGAAGAAATGAAACACGAGGCCCAAAAACTACATCAAACTGTCAATCGTGTTGGATGGAGAAGTTGCTTGATAATCACTTACATGCGACAGTGGCGCCACATTAAGTAAGTAAGATGCGACAGTTCTTCTTATTAACGAAGCCTTTCAGATGGAAAAGAGCCACTTAGATCATCATGATTTACTTGAAAAAATCAGCATTACTTGCATTTCTCACATCTAATCAGCGAACGCACTGCGATGTTCTCGGTCCGCCGGCTTCAATTCCCGAATCAGCTTAGTTAGCATGCCTTCCATCATCTTTATTGCGGCGAACGTCTTTTTATGTAGAAACGACACTCTCAGACAAAGCAGCAATTTTTCGATTGACTTGACTTAACGAATACGGGCAGAAGTTCTCAAAACACTTATCTGGCCTGTGTACTCACTGACAATTTTTCTGCTATTTTCTACTAACATACTTACATATATGTACATATATTCAGTATGGATATCTAGCCGACAGAAGAATTAATGGGCTCAAAACTACTCTTGTACCTATCAGGTTGTTGACGAAAAATTGTAAGCGCTTCATGCAATTATCATTTTATTCTGGGTTGAGATACGATGCTGTATCTAAAAATTGTTCAAATAGCATCTAGATTCAGTTTAATGGAAAGAAGTAAGTAGGTAAAGTTTTCAGCTAAATATAAGCTGCACATGCATAGGTCATCTAAATATAAACGCAATTTTTTTTTTAATTTCAACTTTGCTGACAGATTACAACGGTAATTTCTAAAATCAAATATTTGATCTGCCTCATTTTACATTAAATCACATTCTAAGCTTAGGATCAGGATTAAGGAAGATTCATACAATTACTCGTACCATAGAGTTTCATTTCAACACATTGTTCAAATATGAAGTCACTCGTGAACTATGGAAAACAGATGGGCTAAATTAATGTATGGTTTAAAAAAAAAGCCAAATACAAATAAAATGCGGGCAGGTATCTTAGGAATTAATTCAAAGAACTTTTAGAAGATAGATGCAGGGACAGCACTCTACATTGTCGTTCTATATCTATATTTTGTCGTTTCAAAATATGTATATATGTATGTACATTCGTGTATGCATATGTAAATATGTATGTCTACGCCAAAGGCAATTATGTTGGAGTTCATTGTTCAAGATTTACCATAAAAAACTTTTTACTGAAAAATATTTTTGATTTAATCTATTTTAATATTTACAATACTCGAACCCATCGGTTACCATCCAATAATTTACATTAATTATGTTCTATAATTCTTTTGACTTAGTGTAAGCTTTATATAAGTTCATAATCTTTTCCCAAACCCATATTCATAGACAAATTTATTGTTGTTAAGGAATTAAAAAAAAAGATCTCGTCTTAAGAATATCTGAAGAACTTAAGTTCATTCGATTCTAGTCAACCCAAAGTGTTATTGAACTCTACCTCATCGAAACCAGTTTTTATGGTCATTTTACCATTCACAATGATCTCGCCGATATGATGAAAAAAAAACGAGCTATCAGCTACAACAATTCATCCAAAATCAAAAAAAAAACACTCTTATGCATAAATTTGCTTATTTGAGGAGAAGGTAAATTGTTTATGGCCTGCGGCCGGAGAATGGTCCATAATTGACGCATCAATCTTTCGAAAGCCATGACGTGCAGCGATCTATTAGTTGAGCGTAACCACAACCTAGCAGTCCACGATCATCAAACGATAAGTGAACCGCTGAATGGAGTACCTAGTGCCATTGTAATAACTCTTTTTTTGTCTGCTCTTTCGTGAGCTCGCCGTCACATGACAACAATATGCGCGCCCACAATTGAAGCCAGCGCCATTCATGGCGTAATCTATTCAATCAATCGACAAAAGTGAAACAAATCGGTTATGAAATCAGATTCTTCACGGAATTCCCTCAACAATTTGAAGACAATCTTCATCTATTTACGTTAGCGCTTCTCTAATTAAACTGTCCGAATTCGATTTTTTATTAGCACTGATGCAGCGGAGGTTAGGTCGTCATTATGATGGGGGCGTGAAGATAAAATTGTCCAAAAAAGTAAATATAACTGTCAATGATGCCTTAACTTTGAAAACACGCGCATCAAGTACTTAACGATGAATGGAAACTCATTTAATACTTTCATTAGCACTTCAGTGAAAATTAGTAAAAGTGATTGAAGAAAGGTGAGATTTTGGCCCATCCATATATGTACCTATATATACATCACTTGTGGGTCTAGGTCGTTTGTTACTCATGGCGAGTAACTACCTACGTTGAGTACGGAAAGTAGGAAACGTTAATAAACAAATTCACTGAACGTTTCAAGATGGCTTTGGAAAACAGGATTGAATTCAGCGTGTCTTTGTAAAAGGGTGAGTTTATGTTAGACCTGCGAAGTGAAATTCAGTTAGTGGAATTCTTGCTAGACCCATATTGTGGAATTAAAAAGACAAGAATCATCACAACAGCACAAAGTGGCAAAAGTGTTATGGCATGCTGTTGTTATGAGTGAATCCATGCTAGGCTGCAATCCAATCCAATGGCCTATATTTATGAATATAATTCTGTAATTTTATTAAGACATTTACGAGTTGTTGTACTAAGTAGAAACCACTTTATTTATGATCTATGGGCAAAATATCTAGGCTCGATCCTCAATCCAAAACTTAGTTAGTTGTTCTACGCGTGTAACAAAACTTTAGTGGCCTGCCTTAAGTAGAATTTACAATGTCGACAGACTAAAAAAGTACAAAGACAAGCGGACCGTAATGCCTTACGGCCATAGTAAAGGCCTGGAGATGGTACCAAACAACCTGGTTGCATCTTCGACTGATCACAAAACCCCAACTTTCTCTACCAGAGCAAAATGGAAGAGGGTTAAAGTAATCTAAGAAAGACAGAAGTCGTCGGCTGCGATTCCAAGCCTCAAGGCGTGTCTAGCTAGAACCTAAATTTCAGTTTTCGCCGGCTGAGCTACTTATATCACCCAGATATGTGCATGAGTCTCAGGAGTTTGTTCAGTTCAATGTTTCATAGATCGTCCAAGTAAGTACTCCGCAGGTTAGCAGCTCCCAAGACAATCCTGGACAATCGCATAGCAAGTGGCGAATCGATTATATACAGCTGTTGGAATATCCCTGCGACTGAGTTTCATAAGATTTGCGGAACCCTTTTTGTCATACACTGCCCATAACAATTTGGCTATGGCGACCTTTGGTATCTAATCGATACAAATGCCTGTAAGCTTCTTCGTTAAATTCAGTATCTATCCCCCCGCTCAAAGTGCTAAGAGTATGTGTTAAGTGTGATCGTGCCCTGGCTATTTCATTCGCTTTTTCGTTTCCAGTGATGTCCATGTGACCAACAGGTGTTCCCTTTGTTGCCGATTGAGATATCGCCCAGTCTTTTTATGCACATTTTTACGAGCTTGGGCCTTACCGATTGTGACTGAAATGCTTTAATGGCTTGAATGTTGGTGATTGTTTTATTAGAGATATTTCCATCGCTTATCATTTCCGCGGCTTGTTATATGGCAGTGACTGGTTGAAAAATACTGCAATTGTCCTCAAGTATGAAAGACCGGCTTGTATTTCGAGACTCGCAGTAGACACCAGCATAGCAGATCCATCGGTATAGATAGCTAGTTTATTTCCGGTTCAGACTATCCCTTAAGCCTATACTCCCCTCCTAGGAATTCTGATAGAGTACCTCCGGTAGCAGTTTGTTAGTTGGACGATGTACATAGTCCGTTTTCCTCTGGAATCTCGATATATTCCACCGGTTCAGATGACCATTGGTTAGTCTTACCGCAGTTTGAGCTGCCGAGTTGCCGTAGTAAATATCAAGCGGATGAAGATTCACTTTTGTTTCCAAGGCTGCTGTTGGCGTTGATCTCATCGACCCCCGAAAAACCTGTCAGTTAAATCCTTATCACGCTTATCCTTAAACGATGGAATAGGCTTAGAAGGATCCTTTTGCACAGAGTCTTTGAGTCATTGTCGTCCCAATTGCTCATACCTTTTTCTTTAGTTCTTTTGAGGTTGTAGAAGGCTGACCTACGTCTCCCGTAGTTCGTTGTACTGGGATGAGCTATACAGAGCCCTATCTAGTTTTTGCATTCCTGACAAATTCGTTTGTATGTGCAGGATGTGATGGAGAACGTTCGCTGCTTACTTGATGTCAATAAAGGATGTATACAAGATGGTACGCTGTGATATGACTTTTTCAATATCATAAGTACTTGAATAAATTGTGCGAAACTCACAAGTCAACACCGGGGTTGTTGCAAAAGTCTGTGCAACTTCTAGCGTACGCCGACGACATTGGCATTATGTATGTAATTGGCAGAACACAGCCGGATATCACTAGTGCGTTCACTAGTATAAATGAGGAAAAAACCAAGTATATGCTGCCAACAAGGAGGGACAAACAACAAATCACAGTCGGCAGATATAAAAGTGAGGTAGTAGGGGACTTGATCTATCTTGATTCTGCTATAAATTCTTAAAACATAAATAAAACAAAGAGTAACTCTTGCCAATCGCTGTTTCTTTGGGGTGAGAATGCAATTGAGTAGAAAGACCGTATCCCGAACAACTAAAGAGACTTTATACAAGACCTTAATCATCCCAGTCCTTGTTTATGGCGCTGAAGCATGGACACTGTCGAAGGCGGATGAAGGTATCCTCGGTCATTTCAGTTGCCTAAGATGGCTAGAAAAAGGAGAGCGAATGGACATCAATGCTCCGGCCGCAGAGGCTGCGAATCTAACCAAGAGGGATAATGAAGTAGAGGACAACCTCGCCTAAAGTAGCTCGCACAAGTAGAAGGAAACCTCTTTTGAATAACTGGTGTTCGGAGAGAGATATGTATGTAGGTGTAACTTAATTAATTTTAGGAATGGGTTGAACCATCGCTGTCTTCCAATACGGCGGGTAATTTGCATTGTTAAGTGCATTTTTAAACAGGATAGTGTAAATGTTCACTGCTCCTGAAGAGAGGTGTCGAAGCACAATATTCGATATTCCCTCGACACCCAAAGATTTCTTCCTTCTCAATGAGTCAAAGATCGTTTGGAGCTCTACTTTCGATATGAACGGGATATGTAATCTCTCATCGGCGATGAGATTATTTGCTACGATATCTTCATTGAACTCAGTAAAGCCGATTCTACGTTTCTTTGATGGCCAGTGCTGCATATTATTTCGAAGGTAGAATTCCTTTAAAATCGCTCATACAGTTAGCCATCAACCCTGCAGCTATAAAAAGGTTGTGTGCACGATAAAGAAACAAAATATCTTATAAGTAATCAAAGGATATAAGAAAAGAACAACTGACATGAGTTGCATCTCTAAATTTCAGTCTCAGAATGGCGATCAAACTTGGTATTACTATTATAGATGAACTCAGAAAAGTAGGTCTCTCAATTTTGTTTGTCTGATTGACTTGCTTTTCGTCAGAGTATACCAACCTCAGCCTAAACAGCTGGACAGATTTTTTCTCAGTCATAATTCAAAGAGAAATCGCTATATTCTAAGGCTAAAAATAACTGTTAGTAAAAATGTTTTGCACTCGTTTACCGCCCGATCCACTTTAAATGCTACCTTCAAGTTGAGTTCAATATCGCCCGGTGTACAGGCATTCGAAAGATTGTGCCTCCTTTGTTGGCTTGTGAGTTTTGAACGATCTTTCAAGGATGATCTTAAAGAAGTCATATGTCATATCTTGTCTATATCCTTTTTTGATATCAATGACTTCGGTGAGATCATTACTAATCTTGATGGAGCAGCGAGAGTGTCAATTTTTTGCTCCAATTTGGCCACGGTACCATAAAACTAACCAGGTGAAGAGGTGGATTGAAAATTCTTCCTGGAACTTTACCCTTTTATTTTATTTACTTGCTAAAAAGGCCCCCAACTCGTGGAGGGTCCTTGTCTGAGACACGGCAGTCTTCAATCATCTTAGATCCAGGACACGCCGTTTCCAGTTTTCCAGACCAATCACTCTTGTATCTGTAATAGCCGAGGAGGTTTTGTATTTCTTCTCGTCTCGAATTTGGGGCTGGGATACGAAAATTCTGTTAGCTGAAGCACTATATAGCCGATCCAGTGTAGTCGACATCCACATCTTGATACAGTTCACAGAGCTAGCGATTGTATCTTCTTCTTCATTCGCCCTCTGCTCACATTAAACCGAATATTCGAAGAAGAATTTTTTTCTCGAAAGTGTTCAAAATCTGTTCTGCTTTTTTACTTATCGTCCAGCACTTATCACCATAGCATAGCAGAACTGCATTGCGCGTTTTCCATCTTAACGCGACACAGCTGAATCAGGGTATTTGAAAAGCTCTACTGGCAATCCATCACAGCTGGCAGACCTATTGTTCTTTAGCTATTGATAGCTCTACCGACCTCTTCTATACTTGGAGGGGCGACTGTTTCGTCGTTGACTGAATATGGGTGCTCTTCTTCCCCCACCATTTTCTCTACATTATGCCCATTTAGAAGCTTCTAAAAGTACTTCTCAAAGACACCTTTTATTCTGTGAGAATAGGTTTTCTTTACAATTTCGAAGAGTCTGCATTCTGGGCTTGAAACTAGCTGCCACTTGCTTGATTTTCCTATCATCCGGATGTTTTTTCCAGAGTGGGACTCTTCGACATTCTTCAGCTGGGAAACTGGGTATGCGGAGATCTTCTTCCCGTGTAGGATCTTCTTCTCCTCCTTTCTTCTGGTTCGATACTCCTCCATGGCTACTCTTGTTTTGCGCAGCAACATTTGTTTGCATTCCCTGTCACTTTTTCCGGCGTACACACTCTTCATCATAACACGGGTTCTTTTGTACGGTGGCTGATATCCGACGGTGGTCTCGGCTACCTCTCTGATGATTTCACGGCACTGGTTCTACAGATTGTTGACAGTCTCTGTAATCTCAGGCTTCTCCATGCATGCTAATGCGGGTATCGTTAAATATCTTTTCTGGGCTGTTCGCAGGCTTTCTTCATTGCATAATCGAGCTCTGAATTTTGCTGCTAAAAGAAAGTGGTTAGAGTCAACGCTGGCTGTGGTCGATTTAATTGGCGGTTCGACCATCTAGGGAGTGCCAAGTTGCTGTGTGGAGTCATAGTCTTGGAAAACTAGCGCTACTTAACACATATTACGTGCTGCAGAAAAGTCGATTTGTTGGAAGTCGTTATCTGTTGTCATGTCGTGGATGCTGTGCTTGTCGACTAACCCGACGAAGATGTTTTGCTTACCGATTTGGGCTTTGAAATCCCCTAGTATGAGTTTTGTATAGTTCTCCGCACAGGGTTCATCTAAGAAGTCGTAAAATTCATCTTTCATTAGATCTTCAGTCTCATCTGTAGAGGCGTGTGCGTAAAAAGGGCTGATGCTGTAGAATGTGCCTCTGATGCGGATCAAGGTAGACGATCACTTATGGCCTTGAAGTAAATAACATTTTACCGAAGCCGATTTCCCACTATGAATCCACATCCTAACATGTGCAATCCTTTGTGCCAGTTACAATAAATGCCGCAGTTTATCCGTTTTTGTATACCTAAGCCTATCTATCGCATCTCCGGGATCTCGGTAATATCTCCCTTATACCGCTTAAGAACAAATTCAAGTTTTGAGTAGCACCTGGGGTGTACAATGTACATTGTACGTACTCGTACGTTCCAGGTGCATACTCTTAGTTCGTAGTCGTTAGACTTTAAGGGTCGTGTTGTTACATATATGAGGGGATCCATTATCCGACGCATGTTAAATCCTCACAATTAAATTTTTTTCCGTGGTAGGGAAAACGACAAAACCCCAATCTGGAGGGCAATATCCATAGTTGAAAAGCCCTAAGAAGAGGGCGCATTTATAACCGATGTCGGTAACTCACTTACGGGTTGTGAGCGCTGCAGTTGGCACATTAAGGGCTCATCGAAGACACTGACTAGTACCTGGAAAATCCTTATCGAGTTGAGATCCGAAAAGTGTTATTTTCATTCTGAGAATTTCGACGCCACCGAGTGGAATCGTCCGCTGACGTATTTATAGCGCTACTATTTTCTCTTGAACAACACTTGCGCCTATAAATTTGGCAAGCTAAGTCGAAGTCGACAACGACCAGTATCCGATGGGTACTACTTGGAGGTAAGATAAGTGCAACTGATGTACATAAGGTAAAAGTTACAACACTGGGCATTGCCAGGTTAATGCCAGTCATTGCCTATTTCCACAACATTTAGCAATCTCCCCATATTGCCCTTAATAAATTCGTTTTCTCTAATTACCAATGTCAGGCAGAAATCGTGGAAAGCTTATTGAATAAAGGGGATTTAATGATAAGTTTTAAAATTGATTTTTAGTACGTAGAAATATTTTTTATTACCGAAATTTACAGACGAAACAATACAAGTCTGTATTGCGATAAATTACATCATCACGGATTAATTAGCCTCTAAACTATTTGTAAAACAGGACTATGAAATGAGGGTTAAAGATTGTATGGGAAATGTATTGTGAACACCGCTAAGTATGTACATATGTCCCATGGTATATTTCAATTCATTTTAGTTAATTTTTGATTATAATAATATAGGTATGTATGTTTGATATAATAAATATCACCACCACTGTTTGACTTCACCTTTGCAAAAAATGTCTGCTAGCATATTCTTACGCATATATCTGTGTACGAGTATGTGCTATGTTTGCTAAAAGTTTTTTTGGGGTATGTAGACAATTTCAATTGTGCTATTAAATAACAATTATTACCAACAATATCAATTATCACTTGCAGCGTCGGCATTATACTCTAAATACGTGTCGTTTTAAATTTGATCATAATTCTTATACTGAGTGCGTATGTACGTATTTAAATTTTACATAGAAGAATCGCTATGGCATTTATTTCTCTAGTCGAACTTATGCCGTGACGTCTCCAAAAACTTCCACTTACGTGAAAACCATTTCTGAAATAAATTACACTCCAGCAGTCTGCATGCTTGTCAATGTGGCTTCATCTGTTTGGCTTACTGGGTCGTTTATGCTTACAGCATTTTTTATCGTGAATTGCACAGTAAGCATTAACTCAATACAATGCAGTAGGCGCGTGCATGCTATATTTAGATTCATGCTTCCATGTTTTATCAACAAAATTATAATAAAAATAATCGCTACTTTCAGATCGGTTTGGCAAAACATTGCGTGGTTCTAAGTCATTACATTACACTTCAACTTGCAAGGGTATAAGAGTGAAAGTTTTGTCAAAGTCGGTTGTTTTCACGGCTTTGAACTTATGTACATTAGTTGCGCAACTGAATGAGGGAAACAATCGAAATTAAATCAAGCTAACATGCTGACTGCAATTGGGGCAATGGGATTGTGGCAGATTTTGAAACCCAATGATACTATGTACTTGTATGTACATGTATACGTAAATGCAGAACAATTCTTATATCCAGCCTCCAAGGTTTTATTGCCCGCGACTTTAATGGGTAGTAGAACGTTTTTTTAATTTTTTTTATTAAATATTACTTTTGTGAAAATGTTCCTGGTGATTTGAGTTAATACTCACAAATTATGTTTCTCAATTCCATCTATCTGTATGTATGTACGAGTACATATCTACACACGACTGCTAAATGCAATTTCTCGTCAAACGTAATATTTGTGTTCTGTGGGTAAAATATAAATTTTTTTTCTAACCCCAAAAGTATCTAATTGTTTTGCAAAAAAAGTGAGTTTTCTCGAACGACAAGTTCGTTCAAATTTTATTTTTGCCCTTGGATAGAAATTTGCTATACGACGGCGTTTGATAGAAAAGCAAACCATATAAGGGAGTTTCACGACGTAACCGGGTACTAAAACTGTTGCCATTTCTCTGCTATGGCTTCACCGATTTTGCCTTAAATAAGTTTAAGATCTATGCAAAGACATGGCCAACTAAATTTTGCAAAATTGCCAAATTAAGGTTTTAGCATTATAACAAATTCAAATCCTAAAGTCCACGACTAGTCGTACAAAACTTTCTTATTATATCGAAGTTATAGTAATTGTCACACTAGTCTGAATTTTGTTGTTCACATTTTCTACAAAATTTGAGTTTTCAAAAACAAAATGGCCCATATTCATAGTTATAATTCAAGCCCGAGTGCAACTGATCTGGAGTCTAAAGTTAACACACAGGTTAGACACAGCGGGTATTCATAGAGAAACTGACAGCTCTGTTTAATTAGATACGAGTCCAACGACTATTGTACTGCAACTCTGCTAGAAATTTTATTCAATACATATACATATGTATACATATGCATATGTATTACGAAAACTTTTTTTGGCGGTTTTGGTGTTCTAAACGAAAAGTAAAGTAAGAATTGTAATTATACATATCGCACTAATAATACAATACGGTTATAACTCATAATACGAATTTCGATTGTAACTAAATTTGATGCAATATCGGTGGGGGTTTACTACAGTCAGTCAATCATGAACAATGACTCATAGTGCCATCTCTTATTTGTTTCTTGCACTATTCTAATGACGGTCTTATTGACGCATAGGGAATTGAATTTTACGTTTGAATATGATGTTATCACAAATTTGAAAAAATTTTGAGTTACAGTTGAGTTATTGTACTATTAGTGCGATACATTTTGAAATAAACTAAAACAAAAATAATTACGGATGAGTGACCAGGAACATAAAGAAGTAAGGGAGCAGAGCTGGTCGAAGGCAGAGAAGGAAATGCTGCGCGAATTGGTCCGAAAGAATCTCAAGATCGTAGACTTGAAGACTTCTGGATACTGTCAAGCCTCTCTTAGTTGGTTGGTCTCGAATATTTAATAATTCAATAAAAAATGCTATCCTAGTCTTATCTTATCGATATCTTTCATAAAATTTTTCGTTAGTCAATTGAAAGGGTGGGGTAATGGACCACCTCCGTCTTCTAGTTGATGATACCATTTCAATATCTAACAAGATATTAAAATATTGATCAAAGTTGTAATCGACCGATATTTTTATTTATTTTATTTAGTTCGTTACCTAGTATATACTGTTTTTAATTATGTAAAACTGAAATAAAGTCACAGTGCGTCGCAAAATTCTTAACATAACTTTTTTCCCTGCACAAGTTTCTGACATTTAAGAGAGTTAAATACAACTTAAACATACTTTCCGTCGTGATTAATGTTGTTAGACTCGAGTTCATAGTTTAGACATGGTTTTAAATTGTCTATGAATTACAGAAACACCAGATTAGTTTAGCAATAACATAAGAACTTATCAAACATCTATGAATATGCGCCATTATGTTTAAAATCCAAAAAGCTCATTTTAGTATCCCATATTTTAATGCAATTGTTTTCACTTACATATGTATGTCGGAAATGACTTACATATTAAGATCATATCCGCAAATAGGTAATTTTTGTTGGTCAGCTTATAGTAAAGTACCGTTTATTCGTATTTCCAGCGAACCTTAGAAATTCATAATTCCGTCCATCTATATGTAACTCGTTCCTTATCCCAATAATTCGGGTATTGCTCAATCTGAGCCAATAAGATCTTCAAGGTGAAAACAAAATTGACTTTTCTAATATAAAAATGAACCTGAGAAACTTATATTTTTTTCAAATTATTTCTTTTGATTTGGATTGGACACCGTGCCAGATTTTTAGCGAAAAACTTATTCATATCCTTGTGAACTTTAAATACTAACTTATTCAATGTATAATTGAAGCTAACGTAACTTATCCATAGCGCAAATAAGCCCAGTTGCCATGATTTTTTCCAATACCATATACATAAATCTAAGTCCACATACATAACTCAAAACGAACATTCTTCATTTGGAAGCAATTTCAAACAGTTCAGTAACGAAATGCGTAACAAATATTACGAATCATCGCTTCTCCGCTTCATGCACCAATGAAAAAAGTAAATAAATAAGAAAACAAAAACTATTGGATAATCACTTCATAATCCTGAAGAAAGAAATGTTTTATGCCTTCTGTCATAACGATTCCTACACATCAATCGATTTCAAAAAGAAAACTCACAAAAATTTGAATACACAGATGATCATTATTCCAATTTATATGACTTGTTTCTGTACTGCGGCTTATTCTCATAGTAAAATGGTCCTCAAACAAGGTAGCTGAAAAAAAAAATTTAAAAATTGTTATGTGATTACAGATGCGAATCGCTGTGGATGGTCTCTTAAATTCATTAAAATCCTTTGTGCAATTTGGCTTAACGCTTAGATGATCTAAGCAAGTTTGGCAAACTCCATTGAACACCCCACAGGAGCACTTTCCGCGTTTGATTCGAACCATGTTTGAATGTACATAGCTTCTATACAATTTCACATTTCACCGATCCAACGCTTGAAACAAACTTGCACCAATTTAAAACCGGCATCGTTCCTGAGGCACAACCGATGTACCGGCGGCGGTTGATGTATCTACTTCTTGCCTTTCTTCTTAGCCATCTACATTCACACATTTACCAGGTGCGCCACGGTTAATGTGAAGTTCGTTCACTTCCATCCACTTGCGATGTTATTGCCGTTGTGTATCTGTCCGTAAGCGGCGCGATTCTCGCTGCCTTGTCATCCGTATTGTAAAGCAGTAGGTAAGCCAGCCAGCCACAATCCAAAAGGCGGTCAAACTATACTCGAAACAATCAGTTGGTACGCGATACTCAATCGCTCAAGACGTGCTTTTGTCAAATTTCGGCTTCGAGGATCATACCTTCTTAGTTTGTGCGGAGCGTTTCTCGGTTAAAATCGTGTGTATCCACACTTAATCCGTGTTTGTCATCTTAAGTTGGAGCAATCAATTAAATTTGTGTCAGTAGTGAGTTTCCGGATCTTGTGCGTATCATATGAGCTTAATCGCAGCTAAAAACTCTATGAAAATGAAAATTCGAGATGTTGAGAACGCGTTCCGATACAGACGGATACCCTATCCCAAAAGGTAAGTCTCTCCACAAATGCGTATTCTATTCTCAATTGCTAGCGCGTAATATGTGCCATCGAGGAAAATGCGGTCTGTATTTCCATGGAGAGTACCTCTCCATTGGGAACTCTTAACTATGGTTGCACCGCAGATACGCGCCGAGTTAGATAGTCTTTTGGATTCAATGACGTTACACCGGTTACTCGAAGAATTCATGCTATGAGTTGATCTAATTGGAAACCGGTATGGATTGATCTGCATTGTGGAATAGATTCAATAGGGAAGGCTAAGCAATCCGAAGTTCCCAGAGTGTAGTAGCAGACTTCTTGCGTTTAATTGAAAAAAGAACTAAGAGAAAGAAGAACGAAAACCCATTGTAGATGATGATAATCCACGAATATGGATGTGCGCAGTGTACTTAAGTGGAGGCCGCACTCAGGTCGTGTATGGTTCGAGACAGATTCTCTCTCTCTAAATTTGTGCAGATTGTGCAAGTGGTCAGGCTTTGATCTAGTTTTCTTGTTTAATAGGTTTATGTATTAATTGGTTAGCGTGATGTGTTTGTTTTGTGCATGTGTTCTTTTTTTTATGGAGCTGTACGCGTGTTAAGGAGCTGATGTGAAAGATTGCTATGCGTGGACTTCGCCATGGTTGGATGTAATTTTCAAGCCGATGACTGCTTGGGGTTATATTACGTTAGTAGTTAGAGCATTTTTGATTTATGGCCGCCTCTGCACAAAGTCATGTAGCACAGGGCAGAATCCACAGCAAATTGTTTCACAATATGGACTCACTGTTGACTTTCTCATTGCAATGCTTGGTAGGATATTGGCTTATGGTCGTAAATGTTAGGCCGAAAGCGATTATCTCTCATTTTATGATTGGCTGTGAATTGCCTTATAAACGTGTTCCACCAGTGGGGTGCGATAAAATCGTTCGATTTGTCTAGAGAAAATTATGAAAAATGTGTGAATACATACATATGTATAAGAAAACTCGAAAAACACAATTGCTGCTATTTCCGAATTTTCTGAAATAAAAAACCCATTAATATTTTTAATTTTGACCAATAAATCAGTTCGACTTTTGAAAGTTATTTTAAAGCACACTAGCAATAGTTTAGGGTTAATGATTGGAATACTTTCGATGAATCTCGCTTTATGATGTTAAGGAAAGGGAAAAGATTTATGTTTAATTACCTGCTTCAAGTTACTTGCTGTCCAGAGGAGATCAAACGGTGAGTTAAAGATACATAACATGTTAAATAATAACACTAGTACTGTAAGAGTACTTTTGATCGACGGAAGGACGGCGAATGTAGTAGCGTCCAACTTTAGTGACAAATTAGAAAGGTTGACTAGGTGTTAAACGGCTTGAAAAATCGACTTCTGGTGATTATATTGTCAATTTTATTAATTTTCTTTGACTAGTTTTAATTTACTTGTTTTTAATTAGCCCAGGCCTGACATCTTAGCACTTTGTATAGTCAGGTCCATAGGCATTAGCCAAGCAAAATATATGTGTGTGCATTAACATACCTACATATGTAGCTGCAACCAATGACCTTCCAGTTTATTTGTGGGTCAAATCAGAGAAAATATTTAAAGCATTTAAAATTTAACGGTTCTTTAGTGCTTTATGTCTACAAAATACAGATAGTGCTTGAGTTGATTTCTTGAATGGTTTATTTTCAATAAATACAACCAAGATATGATATTATTATAGAAACTGTCCAGTGTGTTCAGTTCTATCGCGGTTTCGAACTCCCAACTGTTCCATCTACCACACATAACATTCCCTCGCGGTCGAGCAGTTCTTTTAATGTTTGCTGGCTACGCGCCCCAACTAAGGTGTGTTCCATTTCACGGGAAGCCCTCAAAAAATTAGTAACCCGAACTCAGTTAGGAAAACAGATCACAAATATGAATATTTTCACAGTTGGTAAAAGAGTTTCTGCAACATACTGAGCAGTTTTCGCTCTTGCGATTCTGCTGCCCACATCGGGGTCAGTGCTACTGGCAGCTACAAAAAACCATTGTCCAGCAATACTTACTTGAGCGGTTGAACTTTTACGCCTGGGTACTCTTGTCATAGCTATGTTAATTTTAAGTCTTGCGTAAGCATCAAACTTTATCAAATTGATTCTGAAATTTGACATAAGCTGTCATTGTTTACTGTGCGCCGATCTTGTTTTCAATTGGGACATTTCGTGGGATATCACATAAATACGCTGAATCGAGCTGATCTTTAAATTGATATTCAATAATTTTAAGTTTTTGAAATTACGTCAAGTACGTATTTATGTAAATAACTCTTCAGTTACCGCACTGATTGATTATCGGATGTGTACCGACACATTTTTTGACACTGCTCAAGAGAAGTGTTATGCAAGGCCGTCTACTTTGCCTTGCTTAAATGCTTTGATTGAATATTCAAAAATTTTGTGCCACTTAAACCCTATTTGAGTTTCAGAGTTTTCGTGTAAGTACAATATTTCAAAAATATGCAAAATGCTCCTTCCTGGATTCACTGTGTTGTGGTCCTAACTCTAACAACTAATCTTACTGGTACATCTAAATGTTTTCTGCATCCGCAGAGAACTTTTATTTTTGAGTTTCCTAATTATGCAAAAATAAGAATATCAGTGCGATATTATGGCATAGATTTAATGTAGATGTGGAATGCTACAGTAAAATTGCTTTGAAACATTTGGCAAGGCTGGGTAGTCAGTCAGTCAAATAACTGTCCCTGAAAAATTTAAAATACAAAACTAGAACATATGTTTTTAAATGTGTGTATACATTTCCTACTTTTAGGGAATTGTTTATTCTAAAAAAAAAAAAAATTTGTGTTAATGAACGACACAATCTTGAATACATAGAAAAACCTAAAAAATTAGTTGTTTGCAATAACAACCGAACTTTTATCTGGTATATTTTACGTAAAACAATTGTATCTTAAATAAACACAGCTTTTTTCGGAACACAAATTTTGAAAACGTGCTTTAAATTAGTACGAACACATTAAATTTAAGTTTATTTAATTTCTATATCGTATGTCAAAAGGCAAGTTATGTACATACGAGTAAGTAGCCAGACACAACCCAAATTTGTGTACACATATTTACAAGTTTTCATGTGGTATTCCTTGGGTGTTAACACCATGTTTGGTCAGATTGAGAGAAATCATAAATGTTAGGTTTTCAGGTTGTGTACACTAAGAAAATGAAAGGAGAACGATTGATGTGATGTGACAGATTTGTGAAAATAGTAGCTACCTAGTGGATTCGTAAAAAAATATAAATGTTTTTTGAGGTGATAATTATCTAAACTGATGCTTTCACTTATTCAAAAGAGCTGTCTTTGCGTTCTGACTCAGCATAGCTTGTCATGTGTACCATTGTTGGGTAATTCAATTCGCTTGGAACTTTGTATCTGGTCTAGAGGAAAAAAAAAATAAATTACATGATATGTACTTTTTTGATTGTATACACTTTACTTGGGAATTTAGAATTCACAAGCATTGTTAACACATGAATATTTCTCTTATCAAAGGCATTCATTAAGTGAGCGTTTGCTTCTAATTAATAAAACAATTATGAATTGAGTTAAAACCACAAAATAAATGTGTTAATTATATTACATAATGACGTTAAGCCAATTAAATCCTCTTTTTGATTTAGATTCGATAATTGATATAAAAATTTTATGAGTATGCAGAGCAGAGAATTTTTTTTTAAATGTAAAATGGATATCTGCTTTTTTCACCAATATGATATTAGTAGCTCCTAACAAGTAACAAATGCGATTATCGTACATAATAGCAAATAAAATGCTATTATAAAAGGCATTATAATTTGCATTGGAACTAATCTTTTTATCTGGAATCAGCTGCTTCATTAAAAGTAATTATACAGTTTTATTCAGTAAAAATATAGCTAAATCCTATATAAAACAATCAGAGTTTTAGGTATGCAATGACGTTAAATATATACTTCTATGTTAAGCAATATAAATATTTTTCGAATGTTTTTTGCGTTAAATTTTAGTGCTGATTAAATGATGTCCGACATAGGGTATTAACATTTTTATATTTGGTATCTTTTCTACTTCATTGAACAAATAAGCAAGAATTTAGAGACTCAATACATGTCTCTTTAGGTGCAAATAAAAAGTGTCCTTTCATAAGTTAACGTGCAGCAATAACCGACCAATATCGGCCCGATTGCCAGGTGCTTGAAAATTGATGGCGTAGGTGCACAAGAGTATTAAATTAACGTTCTCTACAGTTCATAATTTTATATTTAAAAATCTATTCAGATTTTATACAGCTTTCATTCCCCAATCTAAAATTTCTTCGCACCTTTTATCGTTTCATTTGATCTTACATTGAGTGTATGTATATTGTGCCTACGATTTGTTGAGCCATAGCCATCAGTTTCAGCTTATAGCGTTAACACCGCTGTGTCTTCTCTTCCATATAAGCTTCTCATAAGCAGCACCAAATAATCTATGAAAAATTAAATGACTGCATCACTGGTAGATACAAATGTGTAAATTGTCTTACCAGAACGAAATAGCTGCAGTTTCAGGAAACCAAATTTCTTAAACTACTTAACGACATACATACATACATATATCTGTATGTACGTCGACAGTACCCGCGTCGACGTAAGTAGTTAAGCACCTATGTTGACCTCTACCTATTTAAGCTGCATATTGAAGTATCGCATGACTGCTCATTTTATATGCGTGGTTAAACTTAAGATATATCCAGTGAGACAATTATGTACCTATGTATATGTATGTATTTTTTTTTATTTTGCAGCGAAGAACCGCCAAAGATACATACATATGTATGCATTCGTTCTTAAAATACGCATATTTACTCCCATCCAGACCCCCTCGGGAATATTACATGTATATACATATGTAGCACTGACCATGCGAAAAAATATATAAAATATAGTGACAGGGTAGCCTTCCATCCACGTTCATCTCGAACTCGAACACACTGTTTCCAGTTATCTGGCATCCGCGATAGCTTGGTCTTTAGAACGTACATATGTAGGTTCGGGCTTCCTGGCCGTCTTGAAAGTGAGGACTGGGATTCTAAGATGCTATCGGCTAGAGCATTGTTGTTGTGATCACAACGGTCAGTCTAATATGCACTAAGATAAGCTGTCATTTATGTAATTTTTGAAGTTGATGTTGACTCCGAGGAAGATGTACTCCTTACTATGAACCTCGAAGTTAAAGCTATTAAGAGTGACGTTTTGATCTAGGCGGTTGACAGATTGTGTTTCGTTTGTTAAAAATACATACTTGGTTCATCAATTGCCTTGGAAAATGCAAACAGTACATCAGTGAACGAGCTCGAATGTACATCAACTCTGGCGGCGGCCACTTGAGCGATGTTATCGTCGATAGCTGCAGCATAAGCTTGAGTGCAATTTTCGGTGTTTTTTTTTATATATATAGTCGAATCCCTCGAAGTCGAACCTCCTCTAACTCGAATTTTCCTCTAACTCGAATTTCCCTCTAACCCGAATTTTTCCAAAATCCATTTAACTCGAACTAATTTTGATCTCCCCTGAAAATTCGACTTAGAGGGAGTCGACTGTATAAGGAGCTATTCATTGTAATAATTCGAAACTCTAATCCGATTGTGCCATAGTAGGTGATAGCTCCCCACAATACATGATGATACACGGCTATGATGTCCTGACCAAATAAGTTCTTCTTTTCTAAAATCGTGCAAATAAAATTGCAACTATCGCATCGGTTCAACAACATTCATTCTATTCTATTAAGCAGCAATTTCAAGCAACATGTTCTCTGGCTCACTTTTTGACCTAATTTTAAACGCTAATAGAATGGAATTTGACGCAAGCCGCAGAACTAACCGTTTTTCTCGAGGTATCTTTGCTTCGGCGGAGGATCCTTTTTGTTTATAGTTTTCATGATCCGCAAGATGATTGTTTACAACGGTCTTACTTCTGTTTAATCTCCTTTTTCAGTCCGAGAGTCACAGTTTTCTTTTTTCTATCACCGTTAACCCATTTCCAGGCCCCATTTGTATTTAATATTAAAAAAAAGTAGTTTTATTTAAAGTAATTCAAGTTTTTGTTTGATATATAAACTCTATCAATGACCTCATTCAAGGGATGCGACTATTTATACCATTTTTTAGCAGTTGATACAATGGGAATTTTTAATTACCTCTTTAATTCTATGTTTTTTTTTAATACGTGCTTACTTACAGATAGTAATAAATGATGACAAAAAAGTGGCCTCAATCACTTGATTGATTCGCAGTGTATGTACATACATATATAAGAGACATACATAGTTGAAAATGAGTGCAAATATAACTTTTTGGAATTAAAATCTTATACATATGTGTCGTCATGAAGTAGAAATACTCGAAGTTTAGATGAACGCTTACCTGGTGTAATTTAATAATGCATTTTTTTAGATACAGGTGTGTAGACGAGTTATCGAATTGGGATTTGCTTATGACATTTTTTTTGTACTTCAAATTGCTCATCAACAAACATATTTCAATTATTTAATAATAATGAAAAATACCTGTGTATACTTGGAATTTGATTCCTTCCGTTCCATATTTCACAGATGCGAGCATTCATGATACACAATTTCATTTCTACCAGTCCCCTAACTGATATAAAAATACTTTTTCATCTTCTTTTTGTTCAATCAGATATAATACATATTTTCAAACCGTCTGAAGCGTTAAATGGCTAAAACTTTGAACTCTTCTCAGAAGTATATCAAATAAACGTCAGTCTTCATTTAGCTGTGTTGAATTTGATCAACCTTATTACATCACTTAGACACAAGTACGTTCGCTTCGCCTTCTGTTTCTCATGGTCCTTTCATTTAAAATGTATAGATTTCCTCACGAAATACAAATGTTTAAATATTATGCAATTGATTCAGCTTTAATTTGTATTGTAAACTATTGAATTGAGTTACCTAGTGAAGTGAAAAAAAAAGTTAACTGACGTTTATTTTGACAGTTGTTCTTTGAAAGAAACAGACAATTCTACGGATTTGGTATTGGGACCATTAATAATTAAAACAGACACTATTTTGAAGTTGAATGGATCGTGGCAACATTTAAAAATATGTGCATACATACGAGGTGTTTGATGAATGCGGACGCAATGATGTATGTATATTGTAATTTAAGTGAAAAAGACGGTTGAGGGTTCTGCTTCAACCATCTATTGTTGCTTCTATTGACCTTCTGTTTTTGGTCGAAACTTTTTTTCATCGAAAAGCCCAAGCCTAAACCAAAAAAATCTCCTCGATATCTCCTGGTGCTGCAACTTGTTGAGGAGCCAGTTATATCGGAGGTTTTCATCGATGTTCCGGGCTCCTGATTGCACTTGTTGAGCACGTTTCGGCCTTTTCTTGCTGTCCGAGTGCGTTGAGTTCTTTTTTACTTTTTGAAACATTTAACGATTGGAAATCTGGTAAGGCGCTTCTCCTTTTGGAAAGAATCTAATAGTTCCACTAGCTGCAATTTTAAAAATTCAAACTAAATCTTTGATTCAATTGATATTTTGTGTTATTTTGTTGACGAAATCTAAGAGATCTCGATATTAAAGATGCACCTTCACAGAATTAACTCAGCACAAATAATAACATTTACACCATGTCTTGAGAGAAATAACCTTCTTCAAACTTTTATAGAATGCTCTCCTTCCATACACGTAAGAAAACGAATTTTAAGCAGCGAATTAGTTGTAGTCATTCGCTGCAATACTCTCTGATAAGCTAATAGACTTCCTCCCGCCACAACACCACGAGCTTGACAAATTCATGCAAAAGTGAATCGCTTGGACCTAAAAAGTTAAAAGCTTATTAAAAAAGAACTCAAAAACAGTAAGCGCATGTTAACTGAAGATATTTCATGATTTTATACTGTCTATTGTATACGCCCACGTCTAAATTTTAGGGGCTTTTCAAATAAACTCACGAATCCGGCCAGCTCGGCGAATAATTTAAATCGCTATAGCGTGATATAATCCGCTCATCGAAAATGTCTCGTCACAGACCCATTGTGTCTCATCACCTGATATTGAGAAGGATTGATGGTAACTGTGACAAACGAATATGAGCCAATTATCTTTTCGGGCGATGCCCCGCACCAAACAGTATACTTAAGGGGGTGTAATTGTCGCTGATAAGCTAGTTGGGCCACTTTTCACTTGAAGTCTCATAAATATCAAACTACTCATAACGCAAGTATGAAACTAGGATCAATGGAAAGAATGGATATCTTGCTTCTCAATAAAATTCAAAAGAACTGAAAATATTCAATCGCAAAAGAATAATATCGTCCCGAATTTGCGAAGTCCAAGTGGCACATCTTACCCCACTATCGGGGCAAGTTGGGCCAGCGTGTGGGGTAAGTTGGGCCAACGGCTGTAAAATGGAAAAATGAGGTCCATAAAAGATTAAAAAGCCAGAACTTATAACAGAATTTTATTCAAAACATAACAATTAAATAAAGAATTCAAAACAAAAAATATTTCACGATTTATAACTTTTATTTACGATTTAATACTTTTTTCCACAAAAATAGAAACGCTTTAAAACAAATAATTAATAAAACAAAATGGTAGTCCATAGCTAAAAGTATGTACCTACATATTTACAGAAGTAAAAAATAATAAATTAGGAATCGTAGTCGCTATTGCAGACGACCACAAGTCCAGGTGAGCACTTCGTATGAACCCAATTTCGGCAAGTATGGCACCTGGCCCAATTTACCCCACACCTGATACGTGACTCATGAAAATACTAAGTACATCTTAATGTGTGATATGCACCTTTTCACCACTAGAATAAAAAATTAAGGAAGACATTTTTTTAACTTTTTCACTTAAAAAACAATAAATTGCTTGTGGTTCCCCGTCTTCTGATACAATGCGACTTAGACCAGTTTTGCACGTGTTTGTTAGTGTGCTTGTTAGTGTAATACTTGCGGTTCTTGAGTAATTCGCGTGGTCCAACTTGCCCCGTTGCCCAACTAGCCCTGCCCTGCCGTACTCCGAATTGTTAGCATTTAATATGTACCAATTTTTAATTACTAATTTATGTTTTTTGAACACACTCTTACAGAGGTTTTTATTCTCTTATTTTCGTATTCATACGCATTTGTTTGCGAATTTATTTCTTATATTTGCGTTTTCTAATCAAACCATAAAAATGGAAAGAGTACATTTCTACTTTTTTTTCTGGCGCGAAATCGTGTGTTGGAAATTTGAGGGAACAGAACATTGTGTCATATTTCCAACCTCTCAACGCGCGACCGTCTTGAAAACACATTTGGTGTTACAAATTTTGAGGTCGCACGTTTTGCAAATGTTATCGTAAGTCGGTAGATAGCATATTAAGCGCGCGACCGCGCAAGTGCCACATTGTATATTGCCCATTAGTTTTGCCTGTTAACGAAGACATTTAACTGGATATGAGCTTTATCGATTATTATCAAATTGTGGATGAAATCGTAGATTTGCTCTAATTTTTGGCATAATCAAACCGCTGCTGGCCTGTCTGCTTCAATTCTGGCACAAGCTGGAATATAGACTTTAATTTGGAATTTACATATACAATGTGCACAAAGTTTCTGAAACGACTTCCATTGAGCCGAACGTCATCTTGTTGATGTTTCTGGACTTGCACACTCTCCAGTACAAGTTGAATGTTTTCATCACTGTGGTCTTCCGGTACCAGGGAGGTTCCTAACTGGCTTTTCACACGATTTATTGTTGGCACATGGTGCCGTTCGCACATTAAAGTATTGACCGTTGGGTCTCAAAATAAAATTCGATGATTTTTATTCGATGTTTTGTCGTGTGTCATATCGTTCCATATTAAATTCCCCAAGTCTTGTTTGTAAAATTCTGAAAGAAAAATTAAAAAAACAACCAAGTTAAAGTTAAGTTATAAAGGTAATTTTGCGTAAAAAAGGTAATAAATGCACGTGCACTTTTTTCAGAAAAGCTTTCTCTAAAAGCTAAGTAAAGAAGATATATGTATGTACATATATACATATGTACATATGTATGCCCCGATGAGGCAATACCATTGTATTTCAATGACTTATGACACAAAGCCACACCTCTTTCTTACCGCATCGTATAAGAAAAAGGGATAGTTTATCATGCATACCGTTCCAAAATGATTGCAACTTTTGTGTTTGTTTTATCATTCTTCTCACATTTCTTCCACCGCATTGGTCCTTTTTGCAGGACGCAACCTTTCCAAAACCAAAAATTATTCAAAATCTCAGAATCCAAGGAAGCGCTGTCATGCTAGAATTCCTTCTTTCATTTGTAACTTCTGAGATGCTTTTGAGACGATAAGGTGAACAAGCAATACATTTGATTTCACTGTTTTCAAAATATCTACAAAGCGAGTGTATAATAGTTCTACACGTGCACCCATCAAATGCACTTATTTGTACATATGTATGAACTAGGGTACTCGTATTTACTTTTCGCTTATGATTCTATAAGACTCGATTCCTCAAAAATACTTATGAAATATATTTTTAAGTGCTGGTTACATATAGAATTACTAGTCTGCAAATGTTTATTCATAACAGTATCATATGAACCAATCCGACAATAAAAGCTTATTCGAAACCCCACCTCTATAAACACGAGCAGTCGTAAGGGAGCAATCTAATTTTCTACCGAAGTTACTTGTTTATTTTCTGCTGCCTAATTACAAGTGTACAAACAAGAAAAGTTACAAGCAGCATTTTATTGAAATGAACTCTCTTACCATTGACAATTTACCGGGTCTCTTGACATGCATAACACGAAACTAATAATTAAAGAATTGTTGTGCAACTACGTTTGACGAACCTGCAGTGCACCTTATGCCCTCGTGTCTCAGTTACGTATTGAAAAAGCGTACTAACTACAAAACTTAGACTACAAGATACGCTCTCTTTTCATTTAGAACTTTGATAAAAGTGTGGGAACCTTAGACAACTCCGTGACGACGATGATATCTTCTTCGCTGCCTCAAGATGGAAAAGTGAATTCAGTTTGGGAACGTACGTATGTACATACTCAGCTTGACTCTACCTTCAGCTGAGAGTTTCATATTGCATTCAATGATACCGGTTGGTGTCAACATGCATCAACGGTAGACGGAAAATCACGAGGCACGGGCTGGCAACTAATCCCAAAGGAATATTTACAGAACCCGTTCTTTGTCTATGACCCACTTTCATGTGATAGGTGGAGAGATGGGCATGAGGTAAGGCGTTTTGTTTCTACGATGTTGTCGTTGTATATGCAACGAGTTGGTAGGTGGTATTTTTAATGTATTCATGTAACCAGCTTACAAACGGTACCTAAGTATATTTGGCGCTTTTCTTTTTTCACTCGTACGCGACGATGCGATTTTACTGCGGAATCAGCGCCTAGGCGAAAGAAGCCACAACCAGACCTTGGTGAAGGTTGTGCTCAGATTGATATCATTAGGTTAGTTTATTTGCTGATGATTGCACCGCGATAAGAAGGATGATACCATGATACACTAAAAGTAGTTCTGCTGATGATGCTCTAAAAGGATAGAGCTGCGTTTTTGCCGTGTATACGGGGTGTGCGAGAATATTGTAAGGTTATCACATTACTTCGGGGAAGAAGTTTTAATGAGTTACGGAGTTTTCTTAGAATGTTCATAGTTTGGTAATTAAAGGAATAAAAGTGTTGTGAAGAATTCAAATTATGCTAGAGAACTCCATGTGGAAATGAGTAGATACTCATTTTGTGCTGAAAAATAATACCTATACAAAGTGCAATTACACGGTAGAGGTTGCGTTTGTTTTTCGGTGAATCAGAGATGGTACCACAATTAAGTGAAACTAGCCGAAATGGGTTGATCAAATAAAAAAATATATACATAATAATAACAAATAATATGCTTTTCACAAGCGAAGTTACAAATGTTTTTTGCTATACATGAAATCAAAAATTATAGATAAATATATATTTTTGTAGCTAGTCTTATGGTAAATGTTTAAAAAGGGGGCCTCCCCCCATCACCGATTTTGATAAAATGTTAATATATTCCGGGGCTTAGCCACTGACGCGACTCCGTCTTTCCGAGCCATCGGCACAAAAGTTTGTTTTTTTCGTTTAAAAAGTTATTCATTTCAGTGTAATAAGCCCTATGTTTATTGGGACGACTGGGACTCATTTACAAAATTATCGTACAGCTTGTATCCCATTTCCTCGAGTAAACTTTTGGCTTAAACCATATGAACTGCTCACAAGCCCCAAAGATAGATTGAAGTCGCATCCAGATGCTTGCTTTATCCACTCTTCACTAAACCCTGCTCTTAGTCCGTGGCATATGCGAAAGAACTGTTTTGGTATCACCCATTGCTAAAATATTGAGTACATACGCGAAGTGGAGTTTGAAGGTATCCATGAAAAGTGAGGCATCCAGTGAGGTATCCAGTCTCGAAGGAAGCTTGTAATTAGAGAGTTGCTAGGTAGTCTAAAGGTTCTCCTGACAGGAGAACTTTTCTACGTCTTCAAATGTGTAACAACACTACAACAGTGAAAAAGGCTCTCACATGTTTTTTTATATTAAGGTTATAGGTAAACGGAGCTCCAAGATATTTTTATTCGCTTTCGATTTCTACCCCTTCTTCTTGGTAGTACCGAATTTCTCTTCTTGTAAACTTTCTCCCTCCATTCTTGAATATCATCTTCTTCGATTTTGATAGGTTTGCAGACAAGATTCAGGATCTGCCCTGCCTTCCCAGTCAATTGATTGTTACCTGCACGCTTTCCACCGTATCCACTAAGAACACCATACCATCCGCTTACAATAAAGCTGGAATTTTTCTCCGATGAAACTTGATTTCTGCCTTCACATATTCAGTTGCATCATAAACCAATCTTTAGAAATTGACTGAATTATCAGTACAGCGGACACCGACGGTTACGAAGAATTTGTCCGCTTATGAGAGATGTTCGGTTTTGAGAGAACAAACAAAATGACCATTAAAAGAAATGTTCTTTGAAATCTATCCGGTTGTGAGGGGTGTCCGTAATGAGAGAGTACACTGTACTTAATAAAAATAAAAGCAGCGGGGATCCATTTGATTACCAATTATTTGTTTATTTACTCATTAACAAATCGCACATATGTACATATGGATTTGCCATTTTTTTCTAGAGCAATCCCCAGCTTGTATCAAAAAATTAAGATCCGTGGGCGATCATATCCCATAATCCCGATTCATTTATACGTTTAACGTAATTTGTTCATACTTTTCATTCATACAATTGAAAATTGTATCCCAGAGACCATTAAGGAATACCAATTTTTCTTTGTTTGTTTGGTATTCCTTGTTGCTGCTTCACACTTTCGCCTACAGCATACACATTCTTCAATGTACGGCTTTAGAAATGAGCAGCTTAACGTAAAATTCTATTTGCATCTGCTATTGTCCATTAAAAAATTCTTTAATCAACACCATTAAAAAAATAGCCTTGCAGAAATTAAGGCCGTTTAACACTAACGACTTTATTTGAGCACATTTGTCGTCCTTATTATGCATGCCCTCTGCTCTTTTACAGCAACGCAAGCTATATACTGACGCTAGTCTTTTGTCGATATGGTCGAACAATTTAACATTCATCTGTGCTCGGTGGCGGGACATTCTGCCCGAAAATTGAAATATTGGTCATCAAAATGACCAACCTTAGGTTAGCTGTGGGTAATAAAACTAAACTTAGTAGTATGACTACAGAGATCTTGAGTTTTCTGCCCATCGGTCGTACGCACTAAGATGTTGGCTTGAATTTCATATATTATTTCTTAAATTAGCTAAATATTTGCTGGTGCATAGCTCTCATTTTTTTTATTAATGTCTACAAAAACGAAAAACAAAAATACTTGTCTTCGAGCCGCCGCGCCGTTCGGATGAGGGCATGCTATATTTTTCGCTCTAATGAAAGGGACCTGCAGCTTAGTGTTGTATCGAAATAAACGGGATCAACAAGCCTTCTCAAGATAATCTTTAATATATATCGAATTGCAAATTAAAAGTATAAAGGCAAAAGTATTTTAAAAATCCCTGGTTTGCTAGAGTCTAAAATGCACTATAACATCTGTTATGGGGGACAGAATTGTATCCAAAGGACATTTTAACAAGTTTGCCGTATTATATATTTTTTTCAAAATCTCTGTTTGGATTATTTGGTGTTCCCATCTAGATTGATATATTTTTTCGTACAGGCAAGATTATCTAACGATAATTTGTTAGTCGGTTTAGAAATAAGAATTCTATTTTTGTTGAAAAACAGTTTTCAAACGACGTCGCAGACAATTCGCAGAGTCTTCCTTCCCAAATAATAAATGTAATAACCTTTAAACGAAGTGATAAAAACTGAAAAAAATAATTGCTAATTAAAATACAATCCCAAAATCTTACATTTGGTGTAGAATGTGATATCGGTCAAGTGTCCGATATACGGTTCAGGTTCAGGTCTTGTCTTTGCATTTTGCATTTCACTCTTTCTTTCAGCTCCTGTAAAGTTTGTGGTTTTTTCATGTAGACCTTCTCCTTCTGGTAGCCCCACAGAAAAAAGTCTGGAGTCGTCAGATCCGGTGACCGCAAGGTACCGTTTTGTGAGGTGACATGATTTAAACATTTTTCACGCAACAAGTTCACTGTCTCACCAGCAGTGTTGGCTACAGCACTGTCTTGCTAAAACAATACGCATCTGCAGCATTTTCAAAACAGTCACACAAAACGGGTGTACTGAACGTTGTTGACGATTTTAGGGATTATATCAACTCCAAAATCTGGAGTTTTGCTTGTTCACAAATCCGCTCAGATAAAAGTGCGTCTAGTCACATCACATCACCTTTACGTTTTCCATTAAATTTTCCAAAAATTAGTGGTCACACTCGGTAAGATAAAGGACCCTCCGCAGTACTCCAAACGAAATACCAGGTCACCAAGTAGAGCTTTTGAACGAACTGAATTAAGTAGGTGTGCAGATCTTTTTTGTTTTAAAATCTTGGGAACCGTACCGCACGGTATACCCAACTGTGTTGAACATCGTCGTGATGATTTTTAAGGATTTTTGGACGAGGTCGGTGTTTACATTAACCCGAACGTCTGGCATCTGCAACGTTAACATATCGCTCAAATTTGGCTGCCATAGCACAAACAGTTGGAGTTGTTGGAACATTGCGAACTTCATAAAATTGCTGCTATGCACGTTGAGCGGCAATTACTGACACCGGCCGTTTTCCAAAAAAAAAATGTGACCACTTTCAATTTCCCATATTGTAATCTCCCAAGTTTAGGCACAATGGACTCAAAAGTTCAATCGTACTTCAACAAACTATGTATACTTTTCGAAGAGTAAAAAAACACAGCACTTCTCATTTTTCAGAAGAATTTTCTTTTTTTACCTTAGCAGTGTGCCCGTTTTTTTAAAAGAATTAAAAAACTATTTTTCATCTAAATGGTCACAATTGTGTGCATTTTTATACGTAAACTAGATGCGCATGCATATGTACAGAAACCTTATATTTACGGAATTTTATTTGCATGTAATCAAAAGGATGGAATGAACTAAATTGTAAACATCTGACTTATGAAGCTTTACACGAAATCTCGGTTAAAAAAACTATAGGTATACTAACCACTCTAACGACTTTAATTAAAGCCTAACCGCAAATTGAATTAATTTATATTATATTAGTTATACGCGTATCTAGCTGCGATCATCGTAATTTGAAATGTATTTTTCACTTACCAAATACATAAAATCTGTACCGCTATACTTTAATTTAATTTGTACCCAATTGGTCTTCATGTGCACGCGGCTATGTTGCTTTTCAGTTTATATACTGTCCGATACACGCACTGTCTATGTATATAAGTACATATGTACGTTCGAATAAAATTTGAACTGAAATGAGAACGTGTGATTCTGCTATTTCTAGGCGATTAGTGGAAGGATTTTGCGTGACTTTCTTTCATTTGTCTGCAACACATGTATTGCATACACAGTCAGTGATAATATATGCACATACATACATATGTATGTATGAAAATAAATAAACTCCGATTTAGTTATAACTCGAATTATATATTAAAAATAAAATGGAATGTTTAATTGAGATTCTTTTGAAAGTAGGACTGGATACTACACGATTATGAGGCGACATGATAACAGCAAGTAAGCAAATGTTGCCTTTCACAGAACACTACTCAATCTTAATTACGTTAAACTGAAATGGCTTGAAAATGATCACTTTAATTATGAGAATTTATCTTTAACATGTACACACACAATTATGCATATTTTATATGAGGAAACAATAAATATTAAAATTTCCACACCCACTGTGGGCCGTATAAACTGTTACACAAATAACCCTACGGTACATAAATATCTTTCATCCACTTTTATCCCATTTAAAGTAAATAGAAATAAAGACTTTCGCATACACCCACGTGGCTCAGACATATCAAGCATTTATGGAGCTGTGTTTCCCTATCTTTTAGATACATGTAGCTCATAACTGCCATGTAGGTACATAATGCACATCAGCAAATACACACGTATGTAGCTGCCAACAACTCTCACTGATGATGACCACATTCAGTACAAAGTAAGGCATCATTTTGGGCAGCAATGCAGAGCCAAGGTGGTGTTTCTTTTTTTTTTTTCTTGTTCTTTTTTTTGCCTTTTGCTTCAGATTCAAAAGCAAACTGTGACCAAGAAACCAAATGTGAAATGAAATCACACTCACTTTCGCTCCACCAAAGGCAATTCTTCGTGGGATACCTATCTGGATTTGCTGAAAGATTAATCTGTTACGAATTTGAGTTTCCGCATGCAGTCAGTGGACCGTCTATATTACTCCTACCATTCTTTCCTTTGTATTTATTTTGCGGAAACCCAACCACATGCTTTTTGCGTATAAAGTTACAAGCTGTGGAGCTCGTCACACTTTAAGTGTAGCAAGAGCATAACTGCAGGTTCGACTGGACTGAAATCGAAACTTAAATGTGAGTTTTTTTTTAACGCTTTTGGCGAATAGTGAAAGCGAATCTTTGGTAACCCTAAAGTAAATTTCCGGACAGTGGCACAGATATGTACATACATAAGTACGTATGTACATTTGTATATACTGACAGCATATTCATACGTACTATAACTTATGGATCTTAATTAGTACCCAAAGTTGGGTTTTGATAACTTAATTGTGGGTTAAGGTAATAATCAGAGGCACAAATAGGAAGAAGAAAATGTGCGAATGGTCATTAGAAAGCATTAAATGCAAGAAATTAGGTACTTATTTTTAGATGATTTATTTGTACACGGGTACGTAATTGGTAAAAGCGGCATCCAACAAATTGTGACCCATAATCACACAAATTTAAGGAAATCATCATTTTTAATCGAAAACGTTATTATCTCATTATTTATCAAAATAATATCCTTTTGGACCTTCTGCAGCAGTCGATCCTTTCGAGATAATTTTCGATTACTTTCTCATAAATTGTGGGTGGTATCTCCAATGCTCGATACGACTTTTAGCCTAAATCCACAAAACGTGCGTTAAATCGCATGATCTTGGCGGCCAGTTGACATCACAAAAATATCAAATAATATGACCTAAATTGCCACCGAATGTGTGCCAAATTGTGCCGTCTTGTTGGAACTACATGTCTTCCACATCAATGTTCGTGTCATGGATTTCGTGCCAGGAATACCCGGTTATCATGTCTCTATAGCGCTCACTATGTAGTATAGCCCCATAACGCAGCTTAACCAGATGCGTACCAAACAGTAACGTTTTGGGCATATAATGGTATCTTGTGAATTATATGAGGATTTTCCCCGGCCCATATGTGGTAATTTTGCTCATTGACATACCCAGAGGTGGAAAAGTTTCTCGTCTCAAAAGATTTTTTTTTAAAAATCATCATCAACTTTTTACTGCTCTAACTCTGCTCCTATCTGCGTAAATCCTTCGCGGTCTATGGTTTCTGGGATTCAGTTCTTGTGTTAGCTGAATTTTATACGGGTGCAAGTGTAAGTCCTGGCCTTGATTGAGATTTCAAACCAGACCGAGAGACTCTCTGGCTTTCTCCACAGTGCTTTTTGGCTTTGATTTCTAGTGTCAGCGCTAGCATCTGAATCTGGTATATTTTCTGGGTTTTTTATCCAGACCCATCTTCTTTAGGTGATAACCAAAATTTCTATGACCTGTAGATAACCAGGGCTAGAGCTTCTCTATCTCTTTGTTTTCAATGGTATTGGGCGCAGGACGACACGTAGCCTCAACGCGATGGAAACAACCCCTTTAATAATTTCTCAAAATATTCCAAGTTGTGGACGAACAAAGCTTAAACTCCTGCGCAAGCCTGCAAACTGACAAATTCGGGTCTTCAATAACACTGGCCACAACTGCGGCGATGTTTTCTTCGGAACGTACTGGTCTCATTCCTGTTGTTGACCTAATGGTCATGTAGCGTTAAATTAGTGTGAAATGTATCCACAAAACGACGAATAGCACATTCAAATGGGCGAGTATTAGGTCCATAAAATTGACGAAGGGCTCGAAAAGTTTATGTAGCTGAACAATGATTTTAGAAATAATATTCCACGATTTGGTAAAGTTGTTGCAGTGGAAATTTATCCATGGTGAATTGATAATCTTAACTGAAAACAAAAAAATATTGACACTTTACAGCTTGCAGCCAGTTTGACAGTTATCTCTATCGGAAACCCGTCGCCTCTTAAATAAACACCCTTTACTTCATGTGACTTCGTAATAGCTTAGTCCATATATTTTAATGGTTTTTAGTAATAGTCAACAACGTATTGAAGTGTGTATACATATATGTATATATAAGAAACGACATCAATTTTCCTTATACCTAAAGCAATTTCCTGTAATCAGCTACAATCGTATTTAAACTTATCATAATTTCGGTTCAATGAAACAACACCTTTCTTAAGAAAAAATTGAAAGTTCATCTAATGTACTACAAAGTACCAAAAAGGAAACACAAAATAATACCAACAGTAGAATAAAAAAAAGTATCAACTGTAAACAACTCAAGCTTCTTTGGTGCAACAAAGCGTATGTGCGTTCCCAACTCGAAGGTTGTGAAACAATGTCGTAACTTCCCACTCGCAATGTAACGCGTTTTCTATACCGTTCTGTTAGTTATTAGAACGGCTTCGGTTTTATGTTCGGCAAGGCTTAACCTAGATAATAGAGGAAACCATTGCCTTTTTACAGTTTTTATTGTCTCATTGCATGTAATTTCCAATTTGCCCCGATGTTTTGTGACTACTGTAATATTTTCGGCATAGCCTATGACCTGGCTTTTTCTGTGATCAGTAACCTGATCAAAATATACATATGTTCCTCTTTTTTTCTATGAGGTACTCTCATTCATTATTTTTGATAATATAAAAGGAAGATAGTTGGCCCAACTAGTAAGATTCAATTGATTCGGTATGTGGGATGTGTGATTTTTAGAATGATTTCTAGAACTACAGCAAGAACTTGTTTTTAGTGCATCTGTAATATTAAACAACAAGTTGATTGTTACAGCCATCAAAACCCAAAGATTTTTGACTTTGCAAGAATTAAAAATGTTTACATTCTGAACACTTTTTAATATTGTCATTGGGCATCCACTATCCAAAAAAACTTTTCCCAGTCCGGTTCTTTTCATAAAGTTTTTATCTCACGAAAATATCTGGTAATCAAGCCGTGTTGTCCACTGAATCTCTCCTCTAACTGGAAATCAATAAAATGTATCACATCAACAATTCATGCTACACAAATCGGCTCTATAAAATCAATCTCAGATCGAGTGTAAAATGTCCCACATTTGCCCGCGAACAACAATTGTGTTTAGCTTTACGATTATTACTTGCTGAATATTCATGTTCATTGACAAAGTATCTTAATATGATTGCTTCTCTATCTATCCATGACTTTCAATGAGCGTAAAACAAAAGACGCCCACATCGTGCTATAGTACATTTGCATTGAGTCATGGGTGCTGAATAAAAGTGTCAGAATACTTAAGTAAGTGCATCTTCCCCAGCAACGACGTCATTTCGTTTGTGTATTAACTAGCTTACACGTAGACATCCGAGAAAGTAAATAAAAAGCAAATAAATTCGCTATTCGAAGCACTCAGTGCATGTTGATTATTCGCAACTACCTACTTTCGTTGAAGCGACAAGAAAATTTCGTTGGTTTATTTAGAGCAATATAATTGCTTTCTGGCTGAAAGTCAACCGCTCATTACTCGAAACGTAACATGATAATTCAATTCAGAATTCACACTACGTTCCTGCAGATTAACGCAAATAAATCAATCTCTCAGTTAAGTAAAGCACACATTTTATGTAGCATGGCCGAAAAATTCGAGTATTTCAACAATCTCCTAATTAATGGCTTCTTTCTCGGGACACTCATATTTTCTGCCTCCCATCGATGTGTTCATCTCCAAGGGTATTACTACAAATAATTCAATTAACAATTTCAGATTCTCTTTCACGATATTACAACTTAAGTAATAACCAAGGGGCGGAACGGTCAAACGAACCAAAGGACAAGGAGCAGAACGAGAAAAATTAATTGATACCGTGACATTCTTTGCAACGTAGCTCTCGAGAGCGTGTACATCATTAATCTTCCATATGTGTTTCCAATTTTCGTCGCATTCCACCCAAATCCTTTTCGTTGTAAGCAACACACAAGGGGATTTCCGGGAAGGAAATACTCCTCCAATAAATTTCACCAATTGTGATGAATCACGTATTTTTCCGAACCTATCTACAACGCGCAGTACACATTATGGATACATTTCGCTTCATCAGCCGAATACTCTTTATTGCCAAATTATTATTATTTAATTTTTGTGTAAATGGCTAGCTGTAGTTGCAGACTGCAGACTCTGTAAGTTATTTTCAAATATGAGCATAACTTCGATTTGATGGAAATATATCACGATAATGACGTGATAAGCATTTGGTGCTCGCATGCGGTGCTTTGGCATAAATCTTGCACTTAAATATGTTCGGGGTCGTAAAAGATAAATCACATTTATTTGATACAGATTTACAGAAACAGGTATTACAGCTGTGTGCTAGTGGCTGGGATTAATTTCTAATGTGTCTTCTTTCCCCCTCTCATCTCTCTCTCTCTCTCTCTCTCTATCTTACTGGCTCTCTGTGTGTTTTTTTTTTGCTTCGCTACCATGTTTGACGTTGAAAACACACATATTACAGCAATAAAAGAGGATTGTAATAACCTCTGCGCATCTCTTATGTGCACATAAAAATAGGCATGTATCTCGCCTCAGCCCCAAACTAGGCCAATAATAATTAAAGCGTATACGTGCTTGGTTATGCGATCATAACTTATAACTACAAGATACGAGATACTTGAAGATAGATCTGCAATTAGGTTTTATGTAATTTCTTGAGTATGTTCAAGCTTGCCCTAAGCTGTAGATGACGCATTAATTTTATATATGGGCTAATAATTAAAGTGAAGGGTTACGCACGTCTTTTAACTAGAATTTGTATATTTTCTTATAAAAATGACAAATGACAAGTGCTTAAGTTCGATGTCAATCTACTTCTTAAATATACAGCAGTATCGTAATTGTCATGTACTGATTTAGATTGAGATCGTTTTTTTTAAATAGACGAATTTCAACTAAATAAAGCATCCATTAACTAGGCACATCCACACAAGAGTCATACTTTTTCTGTGCTAGAAGCTCACATCCTTAATTTATCTGTGCCGTTTGATACTTTTCGTTCGAACATTGTGTTCATCAAATTTTATGAATGGGTCAAACACTTTACTTTGGAAAATGATTTTTTCCAATGTCAGTGAATTTGGTAGCTTATTTAAAACTGCTTGTCTATTTAAGATAAAAAAACCGTTAGTTTAAATTTAAAAAAAAAAGTTTAAAAAAAGTTAAGTCACACTTTGCTAAGCTGGAAAAGTAGCGTAAAAGAATAGTGAAAAAAGTAAAAACTAATTATATCCCCCTCCTAGCTTTGGTGTCCATTCACAGTTTACGTAGCGCAGGATCTCAACCAAGGACAGAGTGCGCAACTGGTGACCGGGCTAAGTGTTGCTACCGTTTTTCCCATCAGAGTGACAGTCACATGACTGAAATTTTCTCAAGAAAATAAGTTCTAAAGCTTCGGTTAGAGAAATGACAAGCCAACTTGGTAAAAGTCTTGAAACCATTTTTATGGCATTGTCGTTCCCTTTTATTGGTTAAAATGATTTTGTCTTTCTACATACATATGTATGTACTTCCTAACTAAATGTAATATCGTCAATTCACAAAACCTAACTATGACATACCGTTTTTGTTTCTCCTTATTTCAAGCTCAAATATTGGATGAGGGTCGGCCGACGTTTGTGTGTAATTGTAATTTTATTATTAATAATGCCATACAGCGTGAAAATCTGTGGTCTGCTTCATTTGCTTTCATCGCTGACCGCAATCTTGCTGGCTCATCTGCGTTTTCAGGCAACATTTTTTTCGGATGACTTATTTTTCGCCTGGGAATTTTGAATTCTGACATACATAACTCTCCATTCTTTTAAATCTAATGCGAAGGTAAACAAATAAAACTTTTATTCTCTAGAGCGTACTCAAGCTGTTTGAAAGCATCCTTTACGATAAAACGCTTCTCCATTGCAGGCCAATCTTTTCTACTACGCATTGACATTATTACCAAAGACTTTGGCAAGGCTTTGGAGTCCTCGTCAAATCATTCTTCTTAAGCTGAAGCCTCTTTGTTTTTAGCCAAATGAAAGCCAAAATGAGTGTAGTATTGTGCCACAATAGTACTTCTCAGAGTAGCCGCAGTGAGAGGCATTTGATGATTATGGGCCAGGTATACCAGAGTAAGACAGTTTCGTCGGGATCCAACTTGGAGGTTTACGGTAACTGTATCATTAGAAAGTAGAAAAGTATTACATAAGTGCACTCTCCGCGATAATACAATCCCTGGGATTACCTTCATTTCTAACGAAGATTAGTTTGTATTGAGGAGCCGAAACACCAGGTCATTTACGACCCAAGGTTCCTGGACAAATCGATGTCTTCCCTGTTTTTATTTAGTCGTGGAGGTTAATCTGAACTAATCGGAGGACCATCGCTATCACCTTCACATGCCTCCACCTCAGTGATATTTGCTTTATACGTATCCGATTCCAGCCACGGAATAGACACGGCTGAGCTATTAGGACCGCTCGAGATGTTCGGGTCAGAGAGGGCCAGGTTGTCCGGATCCACATTTCCTTGGCCCTTGATCGAGATTTCCATCACCTCACCATCCGCCGTAGCTTTTGAAGTGGCCGGTATATCACTAGCCTTAATGCGGAGCCTATAGTTCGCTTACGGCTACCTTAAAGAGATACGTGGATCTCTGGTCAGAGCTGGCGACCAGCTTCACATAGCCCATGTCATCCACTATCGCGACCAGTGGGTACAGGACCAGGATGGTCCTGAAGGATTTTGAGGAAGTTAGTTGCCATGCTAAACTCTACTTTCCTCCACTTTTCAGGAGTAATGGTACCATCACCGTCACTCTTGTCGATACTAACTGCCATTACTAGGCTGCCCTTCGCACTCAGCACACCTGCGCGGTCTCGCAGACGAAAAGCAACTGCTGCAGATTACCTTCATTCTATAATGATCCGTGAGGAAACCTCCCCCGATCTTTGCCGTTTGGAAGTTCAGTCCTTGCCAGGGGTGTCAGGGATGTGAATTCCTGAGAAAATCTTTGTTGCCTTGTACAGCACCTTCTTCTTCTAAAGAGAGAGCTCATTCTGTGGACCGCTGCCGTAACGCTCTCGTAGTCTGGAGATTGTGCAGCGCTCACGGCACGGTCGACTAAAGCACAGTTTCATGTCTCCTCTGAGGAGTAACTCCCGAGAGTCATTGACCTCAACTAGGCCTCTGCATCACGACAAGGTGCATAGTCATTAGGTTAAATGTTGGAATTTGCCCTAATGTCGCTTTCTTGAAAAAAATTTTATTATTTGGTCCTACATATGTATGTCACTTGGCCGTATGTCATGGCACTTCGAAGGGTATGCAGTAGGTATGTTGCATTTAAAGTAAACTTAGCCGTACTACGCTGTTTCTTAACGTATTTTTTTATACTTAAATTTGAACAAAAAGCTATTCCTAGATATTTGTATTCCTCGACGGTAGCAATTTTCTCACCATTGGGGCTTGGACCGCTCCTATCTATCAAAATTTCTTCTGAAACCATTACTTTAAACTTTCTCACCACCACGTTGTACAATGCTGCTCAAGTCTAGGAAAACGATACCATCTGCGTACAAGAACAATTTACTTCGTAAATTTAGTTTAGACTAAGTTTTAAATAATGTTAGCATTGCTTTTGAAATGAAAGTAACTAACTAGTAGATTAAAAGTATCTTCTGTAGTTTGTTCGTTACGAAAACAAACCACCGCACTTAAGCACTATTTTAATTATTCACATTCTTATTAATCAATAACGTACGAAGAGCTGAAAAATTTGGTTGTAAGAAAATAAGCAGTGTAATACTGTACACTTTGACGTATATTTTTACCCCTTTGTTCCCCTGAGCTGATTTAAGTAATTTTCCACGAACATTGAAATAAAGAAAGTGTCGAATGATGCTACTTGACTCAAATTATGTTTGCACATCTACAACACTGTGCAGAAACCGTGACAGATTGGCTACATTGTTACAAGACAAATATATACGTAACTGCAACACAACAGTGAAACAAGTGTAATTTTTCAGTAAAAAGTATTTTGTTCACCCATTTCCCCCGACATACCCAAGATGATTTTCCTTCTGCTCTCTAGGTAAACTCGCAACATTCAAACTTTTCCAAGATTCATCAGGTGCGCAAGAAATCATCCGCTTGGATCGTGTTTTATTTTCCTGTGGAACTGCATTTCTTCTTAAACAATTGTTATCATAAAACTACATTTATATTCTTATGTCACAAGTAAGAATATGAAAAAAAAAAAAAAATCGTCCGACAGGAGGATGTAACTTTGCAAGTTCAAAGGATATTCTCCTCTAAAAAAATATTTTCTGTGCGGATTAGTGCAGTGGTCATATATAATACCTATTCACAGACATTTAGCAGAAAGAAGTACGTTGAGATTTGTAGAGGGATTCATATTTCTCCAGTTGCTCATTTAACAAGAAAACTTCCGCCAATTTCATTTGTTCTTGGCAAAATTTCAATTGGAATGAATTTCAGCAGACGTTTCTCAAGAAAGTTAAACCAAATAATGTCAGATACGTTTTTTTTATAATTATTTATATTTATACATATTTCATGCTAAGCACTTAAATACAATTTAAAAGATGTATTATTCTTATAGCGTAACCCATGTACGTTTTTTCTTGCTTTTTGTTTTGATTCGCGAAGTGTAAAAATGTAAATTTTAATTAATGGGGAATTTAGGGGTCTGTATAAGGTAAAGAATTTACCAAATAATTTTTCTTGTAAGCTTTTATGATACAGGACAATTTCGTTTGGCTGCCATTTTAGTTTGACTGTTTTTAAGGAAGTTTATGTTGTTACCCATAATTTTTGAAAAAAAGTGGGAGTTATTCTCATTATTGGGACCGAGGGAATATCAGCACTTAAGCAACTGAAGGGATGTATACTCTAACATGTAGAAAGTGGCTTCGTTACTGGTTTTCATGAAAAATACAAAAATAAGCTATGCGTAGATGCATTAGATATAAATCCGCATGATCTCCCTTCACTCACACTATATACCAGGGCTTATTTTTTTTTTTATATGAACTGGCAAATTAGTCGCTGAAACACTTGATTCCAGGTTCCAGAGTCTTGGTGAATATTGAATTGCACAAGCTGAACAAACGTATTGAATATTGCCTTATGGTTCGAAATAGGGACCTAAAAATAAAAAAAATAAAACCTAAGTTAAGAGGACGATTTGAGTGGTGAAAAATAGAGCCAGTTTACTTTTTATGAGAAAAAATAAAAGAAATTAAAGAAACTTTCTTGGATTTTTCTATGGTTCAGAATGTTATCATTCTATGTTGAATGTTCATTAGTTTGCAAGGCAGCAATATAGCGTCTTGATGTGGAGTCAACGAGAAGTTGACGTTGCCGGGGTATTGCATATGACATCTTTTCAAAGCTAGGCCAATTTTTTTACTAAATGCATAGCCAATCTCTTCTTAAGGTCTTCCCACAAAGGCCACAGCAAAGCACTTAAATTTCTAACTTCTTGCCTTTCTGGAGGTATTATGATCAGTGCTAATGATCATTGTCCTGTAAAAAACTCCGTCATAAGGGCATGTTTTCTTCGGCATATGGCAGCAAAACGTTCTCGAGGATGTGAACATACTCACGTTGGACCATATTTTGCTTTGTTCAGTATATCGGACCACTTCCATGCCCATAAGTTAATGTTTGCGTGTCCATGTTTGAAGGTTTTTTTTTTGACATACGTTGGGGAGATTTTAGTATTTGGTGGTCGAGGTACCAATCATTTGCCATGATTACCGAATAAATTTATTTTTTCTTTCATAACTCCAAAGTATATTTCTCCATTTTGTCCGAGTTTGCTTCATTTTCCGCGCCTGCCCAGTCTTAATGCCTTGTAACGAAATTCAAGCGGCTCTGTATATTTCGTTTACTAAGGAGGGGAACTTTTCTAGCAACCCTGACTTTCAGATTACAGTCTTAAATTCGTCGTCGAAGATTTTGGGTAGTTATTCCCAACTTTAAATCCATTTGAATGTCTCGAGAAGACATAAATGGATCGGATTTAGTAGTACGAACAATCGTTCGGTCTTTCTGCAAGGTTGTTTTTCTGCTCATGGCCCGATTTTCTTGGACTTTTTGTAAGTTGAATATGTTTTCCACCATTTTCCGGGAACTTTCAAGAGCTTTTACAATCTGCCTTTGAGATTTGCCATCCTTATGTAGCTGTAAAATGACAGCACGCCATATTGGTGTGCATTGGATTCCGGGACCCATACCTAAGGTTTAAGTGAAATTCAATGACCAAACTTTTTTAGCGATGTAAATGCTAATATTACCCGTCATATTAATCTGAAGCAATAAATTAATTCAAACGTCTTTTGTGTGTTCGAATCAACTTCAATAGACAGTGGCTTTATTTCATTGACCAGCTTAAAATTACACTTTAACTCACAAATGGTATTGTTTGCAAGAAACACAACAAATGTAACGGTTGTTTTCTATCCCTGCAACAACAAACCATGTCAGCAACTTAATAACTTCATAAAGTTATGAAATATGATATAGAAAGATATTTAAGAACAAGCTCCTTTTCGCTTTAAAATGGCACTGGCTCTATTTCATTGGCCACCACTGTATATGACTTAATGCCCGGCAAATACTTAAATATCGGTTATCAATGCGATTAACACTACGACTGAAGAACGAGTTGACCTTAATGCTCCCGTTCATGTTGGGCGTGTTATATTCCTCACAAAAAAAAAAAATGAATTTCAATTTTAATACCGTATCCAAACGGCGAAATTGAGAAGCTTCTTTTGAAACCTGCCTTTGTGGCAAAGCTACTCTGAACTCTTCGACCTCCTGAGGTACAAAACTTGATTTAGTGAATTATATGCTATTACATGTGCGGGTTTCCTGGAACCGAGAGAAACTTTTTCTTTTTTCTGCGCTTAAGATTTCATCTCCAAAAAACTAAACATGACAAGTGTTCGATCTGCAAAATCGAAAGACAAATATTTGTACATACATATGTATATTCATAGCAAAATAAGTAGGTACCAACAAGGGCCTTCCATCTCAGATATTAAGCAAGAGAATGTCTTCAATGCCTTTGAAAGCAGCATAAAGAATGATTATACATATTATTATCACTAAAAAAAAAAAAATATTAATTCTTACAGCGATGCTTCAAAGCACAAACTCTACCTATCGTGTAAAATGAAAAAAAAATAAATAAATAAATAAAAGCAAATATATTCTCATTAGGAGACCATTCATCTTCGGCAAAGTGACAGCAACAACATGGAACCAACAACTCAAATACCCTCAGGCAATATCTAATAAAAATCTTTTCTTATGTCATCGAGGGTTTTATTCTTTTTTACAAAGTTCTTCACCTTTGGAGAATACCCTAGGGCAGACGACACGAGTGAACGATGGCAAATACTTCATCCGTGGCCGTATCTAGATACTCGCTCTATGACACCACCTGTGTATTTGTGTGTTTCTGTGTTTGTGTATGTCGGCTATTACTTAACACGAATGATGACCGTGCAAGAGGTCAATCAAAATAAAGAGATTCGAAAAGCCGGCTCTTTTATTTTTTTATTTCCAAATCTACTTCAGATTGTGGTAAAATTCGCATTCGTTACTCTTTCAATCAGATTTACAATTTAAATTGGCTAGGTCAATGGTCTATGATTGGTTCTTCGTGTTAACGAACTTTTCAAAGAGGAAGTTTTAATTTTTAATTATAAACACTCTAACAACTGCGAACAAGATATTAATTTTGATAATTGATCGAAAGTTATACGAAACCGATTGCAGTCGTTCCACACGAGCAATTACCTCACTTTTGGTTTTGTCCATCACCGTCGTTTTTCGGGGAAACAGAGTTTTTAATCGTTCAGTTATAATTATGGGAAAAAAAATCGAAAGTCATTGCATAAATGTTCTTTTGCTTATGGCTGCAGTACAGTAAGTCTGTGGTTCTATCAATCTACATACATACATATGTACATATGCATGTGGACAAATCACTTGAGTTCAGTTGAAAGACTTTCAGGCCAGAGATGAACGGTCGTTGAAAAACGATATCAAATTCCTGAGATAAATTGCATAACTTTAATTGATGTAGCCGATGTGATGTTTAAACGGCAGTTAATTGCTTTTTATGTTAATCCCGTACTCGTTCCACAATAATAAACCCAAATAATGGCCGACAAGTTGAGTTTTAACTCTGTAACCATTGACTTAGGCTGCTGCTACGTTCGATAACGACCTGGAAATGCTTTAAATTGTGTAGCAAAGCGCAACATGTTGTGCAGCTCTATCTGATGATGGTGTTGTGCGGTTGCATGTATTCGTGTGTGTTCGTTTGCAAGAAGCGATATCGATTTAGGAAGCATGAACTTATGGTAATGATGTGCACATCTGCATGTTCATTACGTTCGGGTACGAATTTTGTAAATTATTTGACTATTACCGTCATCAAATTATGTGTTAGTAAACTTGGGCGAAATATGTATTTGATTGTGATATTCTAGAAATGTCCAATTACGGAATAACTATGCCAAGATATGTATGTATAATTGAAAAATATGCCTTAAACTAAATTGCTTTGAACATACATACATGTGTATACTCGTACATCTTTGTTGTAAGCTGCTGAACCTGAATGTGAATAAGTTTATTTACCTACTAAATGAGCTGACAAACATTGTTGGTGCTTGGTTTGTGGGTCTTTAAGATTAAAATTGTGGGTACAGGTGGGAACGCGTCACTTTATCACTAAGGCCACAGATGGGTCTTTTGTGATTTCCTGCAATTAGAGCTCGCACATGATACCTAAATTCGTGATGAATATCTTCGGGTGAACTGCCAGACATGTACATATATCTTCTGTCTCAAGGTAGGTTACTGCAGGTAGATGGGTGCCCTGTAATTGCCCACCTAAGCCAACAGTCGGGTCCATCGTACAAATTTTAATTGTTTTTAACTCTGGGAACCTGAAAAAGAGAAAAGGAAAGCCACCGAAACAGAACCACTAAGATAAGAGTATGAATTTCAGGAGGTTCTTCAGCTCGATTTTGTTTAAGTCCTCCAATTCAATGAAAAATGCATACCTGGCAAGGGCAGAAGATTCGCATAGCAGGTAACGAACAGACTCAATTCATTCTTCGTCGCTGCAGCTTCTACAGTAATCGTTGTGTATAACTCCAGGGTTATACCCGAGGCAGATACCTCTTTTAGATGTCTTTTGCTGGTGTTTACTAGGCTTGATCTGATTATCACTCTGCACTATAACTATCTTCAAGAATTTACCTCAGAGGCAATTACGGTATGTGCTCTGATTAAACAATTACAGTGACTCATTTCCTCGTGGAAAATACTGCATGTCTTATTTTGGGCATAAGGTGTCTTTTAACTCAACTGTGGCTATTCGAGTCTGGCTTGTATCTGAAGATAAAGGAGTGAAAATTAATAACAACTTCCAGCGCTGCAGTGAGGGTCGTTCTTATTGCATCTGTGAGTAGTTAAACCTTGGTTCAAAAGATTATTTGTTCATCATAGAGCGGGAATCTTTCATTATTGGTTTAAGCCGAGTTGGTTGGGGTCACTTTTCACTTGTGCACGCTACCATAGATAAGGTCGTCCTCTTTGCGTAGTCTCTAAGGGTTAAATCAAAGAGCTGGAGCATCTGCTCTACGCCATCTTAATCGTTGTATTCGAACCTCTTTGACCAAGTCGGAGTCGCTGTACAGCTCGTATGTTTCGTTGTTAACACTTCTCCTCCATGAACTGTCAACGCAAGTAGGGTCATAAATCGAATGTAGAACTTTTCTCTCGGAAATTCCAAGTGCGCTTTTATCTAACTTTGACGAAGTCCATATTTCTGTACCATATAGCAGTGCAAGGATGATGAGGGTCGTGTATTAGATCTCCTCAGCCCCTTCTTTGAGGACCGAGACATTTGATGTAAAAATAAGATTCATGCAAGGCGACGCGAAGTCATGCAACTTCTTTAACAAAACTCACGCGCCAAAACCAGATTCACAAACTTTCAAAAGCCCGTCAAATTACTCGCATATGCCCACGATATGCACATAATCGTAAGAATGCAGCGTGATATCAGGGGGGCTTTCGTGAGTATTGAGATTGAAACAACGAATATGGACTAAACGGTCAATGAGGGCAAGACATGAGACATGCTGTCAACAAGAATGGACAACCAATACCGAGGTCTCGGACAGAATGTCACCGTAGACAGATACAACTTGACATAGGTAGGGACTAATTCAAACTACTAATTCAAAAAACGACATCAGCGCTGCGATTAAACGAAGAATAACTCTAGCCAACCGCTGTTTCTTTGGGATAAGAAGGCAATTGGGTAGAAAAGTACTCAACAACTAAAGTAACCCATTAAATGACCTTGATCATCCCAGTCCTGCTCTATGGCACAGAGGCACGGATTTTGTCAAAGTTCATCAGGATGCTCTTTGCTGTTTCGAGAGAAAAATTCTTCGATTAATTTTTCGATCCCGTCCGTAGAGATATTGAGTGGATGAGGAGATACAACGACGAACTCTATAAAGGTCCAACGACTGAAGTGGCTGGGTTATGTAGAGCGTATGGACACCAGAGCTCCGACCTGGAAAATCTTCGAATTCGCCTCTGTGGAAAGGCATAGTTAAGGAAAACTGCGACCCAGGTGGAGCATGCAAGTGAAAGGGGGCCTTAATCAATTTAGCCCTTGCACTGTAGCATCACCTTTGCCTTTACGCCCTCTTTGCCTGACGCAATCAAGGGCGCTCAGTCCTTTTTTTATTATTTACAAATAACATACTAAAGTCAATGAATAGAAAAGTATAACTTAGGGAATCGTTCGCTTTTGATGAAATCCATGGTATAGTTTGCATTGCAAGAGCATTATAAAGTGCAAGAAATTCAACGCTGCTCACTACAGACACGAACAGGATTTGAACATTATGCAAGATGATATGCAATATACCATCCGGAATCTATATAGGCATTGCCAATTAATTTGTTTTCTTCCGTATGTTATTGTGCGCTTTCCTAAACAAGTCAACTTTCACCAAATTCCTGAGAGTTCTCCTGCATCTTTCGTTAAAATAAGTATTAAATGCAGACTTCTTTGAAGTAGTCCCTAATAAATATTGATTTGATCCTTGCGTTGCATAGCCAGATGTACAATTTTCTTCTAACAAATCTGGTAAGACCAGATACTTTTCGTCAAGTTCCGCTTATCCTTCATCCACTTGATTGGACTGCAACAAAATAAACGCTAATATCACTCAGTTTACGAGTAGAATGAAACTGTTTTTCAAGCGAAAGTTGAAACCGTTACTTTAACCATAAAGAATATTTACATCAACCTAAGATAAACATATTAATTCTCAAAAGAAAGCCCGAAACATCCCCAACCACTGCTAAGCAGAAAAAGTTTGAAATAATTACTGTTATTTGTTTCTCTATGCCGCCTTTCAGTCAAGTTAAATTACTTTCTAAGGAACATACAAAAAACCGAAAGCCTTTATAGGTACATACATATATATGTACATATATCTGCAACTCATTTGAATTTCTCGTTGCTGGCTTACCTTTCAAAGAGAAGCACTTAGTCCTTATGAAAATTTTCCCACTGGGTTATTCATTCTCAGTGGTTTTCCACCTGGAATACTCAGGCTAATGTGCTTGGAATTAAATAAATGTGTCGGCTTTTCACTTCCAACTGAAATTAAAGTTAAGATTTCAATTTAAGATGGTGTAGATATCGCATAACAGAGTCTCCAATGGGAGCAAGATTGCTAATGTAATGATGCTGTAAGCAAATCAGATGCAAATTTTCTCTCTTGGTCACCTTATCTTCTCCTGATAAATGTGTACAAGTTCTTTTAACAATTTTTATTTTCTTTTTTTTTTCTTAAAAAAGTTTAAGTTCTTGAACATATGCGTTTTGTTTTGTTTCAGGTCCGTTGAACTCATCGCTTTAATTGCAATCTCGTGTACGTTCTTTCTATTTATGCATACAAAAAATTTGAATACACGTCTTCGTGAGATGGAAGTGAAGCTGCAACCCTCAGAATTTTCAGCACTTGGTCTAACAGGTGAACATCATGCAAGTGGAGGAGACTCTGGTAAGTAAAAAATGTGTTTTACGTTTTCATTCGTATTTTCTCTGTCGTGTCGTTAATGAAGGCGAATAGATGTAACTAGAGGCAGAATTAACATTCACAAAATTAAGAATATTTAATTGCTGTTGAAAACGTGACACATAGACATCGTATCTGCTTGTCATGTTTTTATACAGATGAAAAATACTTTACGAGTAAGAAAGAAAGATACATTTGCTCATGAGTGTTATGTACTTAAAGTAAATGCTTTGAGAGGGGACCATCTACTTGTTATATAGGTCGCACTTTTTTTTTTTTTTTTTTATGGTTCCTAAAGTCAGTGAGAAGTAAGAATACAAATTTGAGTATGTACTTACAAATGTCTCAGATTACCTCTGAAACATATTTTTCTTGTAGATTTGCCAATAAAAATTGGACACCGACAATGATACTAATTCGTTCTACTCGGTGACTTCTACATAGAAGTGAAAGCATTTTAACCGAGAGATAAAACTTTTGATATTTCTAATGGCATTTACACCAAATATGCGCTGCTATTTCTTAAAGATTGTTGCGTCGACAGATATTGCAGAGATCGTTCAAGGAAATACCCACTCTCATGGAATACCCTTTTAAGCTTTTCCGTTTTATGGATCCTAAGTATATACTACCTCAACGAAAGAGAAGTATTGATATTGTTTCATCCATTGCCCACCAGCTTAAATGGTTCAACTTTGTTTTCATGGAGTTTTAGAGTAAAGATCTCCTTAGTCAGCTATTTCGTTCTACAGCTATCTTATACGCCCCTGAGTTTTGTAACGCATAATACAGTGACATAGATACGTCGCAACTAATAGTGATTGCTTGAGAGACTTGCAGCATTGCTAATGCTCCAAAAATGCAAAAACATCAAATAGGTTTTTTGGCGTCATTAGAGTGTCAAATTAAGTTTAAAATAGCCGTGACGTTGACCAATTTGAAAGATATTTTTCACCTCCCAGATAAATATCAGTAGAAATCTCCGCTAAATAAGAATTTGTCCTTCATGTTCCTGAAATAGGGTTGAATCTCATGGTATTATCCGAGGGACAAACAGCCACCCTAACTTAAACTGCTATTTCAGGACACGGGCGTTTGAAAGAAGGGGAAACAGGAACAGAGGAGATACCGGTGCACGTTGGTTTTAAATGCTCGAAGGTTGTAATGATGAGGAAACACAGAGCCTGGAAGATCATTTCACATACGTGTCGTTCGGCTTATGAACGAATCCCTGCATTTGACAGTACGTCGGAAGTTGGGCTTGAGGGTGAACTGATGTGCATTCGAAGCGTGACGCGTATTGCGGGTGAAATTTTGAATGGGAGGAATGCAGGTGGCTATTTCGCTGGAGCATTGTTTATAAAAGAAGCGATAAAATAGGGAAAGACACGAGACATTTCTGCGATGTTCAAGTGAGTATATGGAGGTCACAATGTCTCTATCACACATAAGTTTTATCGCCCGGTTCTGGACCTTATCTAGAATGTGCAAAATTGTCTTGGGTGCACCAGACCAGATATCAATACACGAGCATTAAATGTTAGTGCGATGTAAACGCTCTGTTTCCAAGCTTCACGGGAATATCATCGAGTGTTCTTTAGTGTCTTGATCGCGGTTGGACACTGATTCTCACCGGGACTCTGACTCGATTTCAAGTAATTGTTTCCTTGTGTATTTTGATTTGACTCTTAGTCAATTCTGTAATGTTACGGGAGATTTGTATTGACTAAATTTGCAAAAAAGCAAAGCAGTCAATATTCCGAGCCAACAACGGATGGGCAACATAGCTTCGATTCTCTGAAAATGTAGCAAATACATAATACATTCATATTAGGGTCCGTTGTAGATGTATTTGAGAATTTGAAAGAATAACATCTCAAAACTATGTACAGTGGCGAGCAAAATTCATGTAGTTTCCATTGCGATAGAAAATATGTGTGCTATCGTATTTTTTTCTTAATATTATTTTAAGAACGAATTCTTATAACGGATTTTTATAAGAATTTTTACGCGAATATGTTGCAAACTCTGATGTACTCAGTTTTGCACTTTCTCGTCTTGTCCTCTTTTTAATTTTATTCGGACAATTTTCATATGTAGTTGTTGATATTACAGTATTAGTTCTCAGTTATTCAGAGCTTAGATTGCTATTTTGAAGCATTATTTAAAAAAATATAGGATAAATATTTATTTTGATACAAGCTTTCATAGGACAATGGGAAGAGTTTCAATAGAAATTGAAAATAACATCGTTTCGCTGTCTGAAAATGACTGCAGTTCAAGAAAAATTGCCAAACTCTTCAACATAAGTCAGAGAAAAGTCCTTATGGTCCAGAAAAGGAGAAACTACAGTCCTCCTAAGACAATTTCGATTGTTAACGGATGCGGGTGCTCGTGTCATGGAAAGGATGCTTATGGCGTATAAAGTGAAGACACCTTAGGCTGCCTCTAGGGCTATAAATAAAGACGTCAGTGAACAGACTGCCAGACGAGCCCTTAAAAAAATTGGTCTTGTATCTGCAATCAAGCAGTAGTAGTAGTAGCAGTAGCTAAAAAATTACTACCTTATAATGCGATCGCAAAAATACCCAACAAAGTTATTTCCACTGTACGCTACTTTAAGCCTTGTAATCTTGCCCATAAAAAGTATATATTCATCTGTTCCAAGTCCAAGTTCAATGTTAGGTAATACCATAAAGTCATGAGTGGAACATCTTCAAGTTGCAATGAGCCATCTGCTTCGCGGACGATCCATTCAGGTCACGAGCAGATGGATACCAAAACCAATTTATCCAGTAAGCAGCGTTATGCGACCTGCAAAAACCTGCAACAGTACAAGCCATTACCCCAGCACTTACACAAGTCTCATTGGCTTTGGATGAATGAATCTTCGGACGAAGATGTATTTTCAAATGTTGTTGGTCTCTTGTGTCATGAATGGAAATTTAAAATGAAAACACGGCGCGATGCGCAAGATTTTTGCGGTGTGGCTGCACATCTCCAACGAATGAATTTCTGAAGTACGTGCATTGGCAAGATCAGTTAACAGTGACATGATCTTGGCAATGTGAAAATGCGAATATAATGGAATTCATTATGCGAGTATGAACTGATTTTTTTTTCCTCGTATCTGTTAATTAATATATGAATGTGCTGAAGGTGTTGAGTTTGAATATTTTTTTTTAAAGCCACCTTGAATCTACAATGGGTGTCTTTATAAACCACAAATAGCTTTAAGCAACCAGACTGAAGCCAGTAAGTTGATGTTTCTGTCCCTAGTCGTAGCCTCTGGGATACTAATAACTTAGCGCTTGATTGAATCGTCCGATCGAATTTCACGCTTCGTCACGTTCGTCTTAAAACTGATTTAAGCGAGAAGGTCACCCGTTTTTCAACTAATGCTTGGGAATTTCAGAGCCAATAAACAGCTGTAGCTGATTTGCCGGAGGTTTTTGTTCCTTAGATAGCCGATTATTTTATTGTAACCGCAACAAACGGCCCGCTTGCAGAACTATACACTTAATGTGGATGTCGGTAGAGTGTGAAAGCAAGTCGTTGTTCCTCTCTGAATATTTTCCACTTTCTTCGCACGGTGTAAGGTATAAGCTGAAAACAAGACCGCGTCAAATATGTCTCAGTTGTGAATCAAAGCAAATAATTGCTGCAACACAACGAATCGTGTCGAAGATATCTGGAGTGTTAATCGTAGTATGGTGATTTTATTTTGTTAGCGCTCTTTTTTGAGGACACGTAATTATTTTTTATTATTTCCATCTGTTTACTTCAGTTAAAGAGTAATTGCTATCTACCGCTAACAGTAGCTGATTCTTTCTGCAGTGATTAACACTGCAATACTTATTTATTTTACATGAACAATTGGGGTTTTGGACTTGAACTGTAGCTATTAAAGTGGATTTCATAGCTGTGTATATACGGCTTGTGTTTTTGCTGAAATGCTTTTGGCTAAATTTCATATTCAAAACCAAAACTTTAGTTCATCAAATTAGAAATGGTATAATTCAGTAGGCACCGTGCCTCGTGGTTAGTGTGTTGGATCGCTAAGCGGAGGTTCGACGTTCGAATCAAAGCGCATGGTTAGTAGACTTCTTCTATCCAATTCAATACAACACAAAATCATTTCTTTGAAAAATTTAAGAAGTGAAGGGATGAATAACTGAAAAAAAAGTTTTTTTAAAGAAGATATCTCCTATGTCTTTAGAAAGATACTAAGAATCCGAGTGATCAGTAGGCCGGAATTCTACCGACTAAAACCACATTCCATTGCAATCCATTCAAAGGGCTTATGGGGTTTTGTTCGATATGTGAATACTAAACCGTCCACTATTTACTTCACTTTATTTAAAACTCAATTTACTAATTCAATACATGTTATTCTGCAGAAGGCCAGAAGGAAAAAGAAAGACATTTTGCGGAAGGCTAAATCAAAAAGGTTCCCTCGAACCATGATGGTTGCGTTCAGCTGTCATTGAGCTAAGGTATTGTTGCGTAATAGCTACCTTTGTGCTGATGACGTCACCGCATTACTCCATCGCTAATGTAACGTCTGGGTATTCGTACTACCCGACTGCTTCGCGTGAACTTCCCAATTGGTTGACTGCCCTCGTGACTATTAGTTGACCTTGAGGTGGTGCTGCTGATGATGATGTAGCCGGTGGTGGTGACAGTACTGGTGTAGGTGGTTGCAGAATGACTGATGGTGTATCCTTGACTCGATCAATGGATATCTTGACGGACTTTCCATTTATTTCGGTGTTCTGCTTAGGATGGTCCGTTGTATGGGGGTGTCAACGCAGGTCGGACGGTATCATTCCTTACGAAAACATGAGAAGAGTTAGTTAATTCAGGTTGTATAAATAATTTACCTTTTTCGTGGCAAAACGCGCTGGTTGGCTTAAGTTCTGTCATCCTCTTTCGGAACTCCTTAATGAATTCGGTTTGGCTTTGGCAACTTTGCCTTTCGACGAAAAATTCTCCTGGGAGGCGTAAAGTCGTTCTCAGAACTAGCTCTGCAGCCGATGCCTTTAAATCTGGTTTCAGTGAGCATCGTACCCCAGCAAAACTAGTGGTAATACATCACACCAATCCAGTTTCTTGTGGAACAGTATTCCTGCTATCAGTGTGCGATGAATGCGCACCACCATCCCATTGGCTTGAAGGTGGCAATGTGTAGTTTTGAGGTGCGTAATACCCAGGATCTTAGATTTATTGTGCCGGTGAACCTTCATTCTTTGACATTCTACACATTCTCTCACAAACGCAGTCCTTTCGGATTCCTGGCTAAATGTAGCGTTCGGTTACGATTTTTGTTGTGGCTTTTACTCCGGTATGCGCTAAGCTATGGAGCTTCTCGATAACTCGTTGCCGCAGAGTCTTTGGGAGAAAAGGTCGGCAGCGGCCGTGGCTATGTCGTAATAGATGTGTCCAGCAGAGTGGGAATCGCCGATCCGTTGAAATTGCACTGACATTTGTTCCCAGGACCACGTAGTATCTGTTGTAGCTCTTTGTCGTTTTCTTACTCGAGTAGGTCCCAACGTTACGCGCTCCTTGCTTATGGCTTCGATTCTGGACAAAAAATCCGCCACGCTGTTGCCTTCCCCTGGTATAGGCCGTATACTGGCCCACAAAATCCAGATTTGTCGAGGGGACGCTTTTTCAGATTTTTGTTTGAACGCGTATATAAGCGACTTATGATCCGTTAAAATGCTGAACTCGCCGCCTTCCAGCATGTACTTAAATTGTTTCACGCCCTCGTACGTGGCCAGGAGTTCTCGATCGTAGGGATTGTACGCTGTCTGCGTCGGTGACAGCTTCCTTGAAAAGAATCCCAGCGGTGAAGTTAGTCAATAAATCCTTTCATTAAGTGTGGTCGCGATGGCACTATCAGAGGCATCTACACAAAGTGAAAATGCACCCATTGATGACGGATGTGCCAAAAGCGTAGCACTGACCAAATCTTTTTGCATTCTTCGAAAGACAAAGCAGTTTGCTCATCATATCCTGCCATACCATTGCGATCATACCCTGCTGAAGGAACTAAAATTGTGCTGTTTTCCTAATTATATTGTAGCATTTGGCACCGTAAATTATGACAGCATCGTCCGACTCCATGCTCCTGCATGTTCACATGAACATGTAAAACACCCCCTAAACGTTGTCCTGTTACCTCTGCGGTACCGTCAATCATGGTTTTCCTTCATAGGGGCAGGATTTGACTTCATGAATTTTCCTTTTTATGGGCCAGTGATTTCTCTCTTTTAGACTCTCAGGCTTTGATATTTCCGCCGTAGTTCCTGCATGATGCTGCCAATGATTCTTCTAGCGGTCTCCCATGCATTTCTTATTGATAGCAAAAACGATATGAATCCTGTATCTCTCATTCTAAGACATTTCTACTGGCGTCGTATTTTTTGCATTGCAGCAACATGTGCTCATTTTGGACTTTGCGGTCACAATGACGGCAGAATGAGTCATATGCTAACCCGTGTTTGTAAAGATATTTCCGGAAGTTTTCATATACCGCTAAGAATTAGGTAAGGTAGATGTATACTTCGCCGTGTTTTCTTCTACTCCACTCTTCTATATTCCGCGCCAGTTCTCCCCCGACCATTTCCTGAAGTATTCCATCGGCATTGTCATTTTATTTTAGAAATTACTTTGATGGCCATGCTCTCTGGGGTCTTTTATACATGTAGATGCTATTTTTTTGGCCTGCAGCTCAATAGGCTTTCGCGCCGCTATTACACTTAAGCGCATCCCCTAATATTGTTCTGTATGCGCAGCATGGTCTAGTTTGAAGCACGAGATTGAAAATTTCACGATGCTAGAACACTTGCTTGTTGAAATCTATTACATGTTGGGAATAATTCAATTAAATGCACAAAGAGCACCATTGATTTGTCCAATCTTTGTGGATGCGTGCTATCTACAGTGAGTAGTGGGTGTTTTCGACTAGCAAATCATTAGTCTTTTCAAAGACTAATAAAAAAATGGCTCTTTAGTCGATCTGCGGATCTGAAATCGATCGATATGAGGCTATAAGTGTGCACGAAAAGTCTGAAACGCTCGCATATTACTCTGTCGCATTATTGTAATCAGCATTTAATGTGGATATGCCTCGGTAGTTCTTACAAGACATATGATCGATTTTTTTTATAGACGGGGCAGAGCTGATATTCAAATAATCAGGGATGTTTTCATCCAACCATATTAGACAAATGATTCGGTGCATCCTCCGTATTCTGGCCATCGAAACAAGTTACCGCAAACCAATTGTTTGCCTTCTTCATTATGTGGACTGTGCGAATTCCTTAGGCTGAGAGGTAACATGATTGTTATTTTTATTTTCTTTTTAATTTTATCTCTGCTTCTGGCTCTCTCCTTTTTTGTAATGGTTTCAGACACCTCTTTTATGATGTTAAGACATTAGTGGAGAATAGTTGAAGAGGTTTAGACTCTGGCTACTACAGGATGTTAATCGAAATCATAAACTTTAAAATCTACAAAATATAAAAGCAAGTTTTTCACTTTATTTTGCTAAAATTAATCTGAGTTGCAAATCGATCTTGATGGGAAATACATTTATAACAGTCTACACTATGTCAGCATTTGTCAATATGCCAAGAAGATACATACATACATACGTATATAACTCTACAACCGATAAATGTGTCCTCAAGTGTTGCGTATGATAACTTTCATATAGGCTCCCCTGAGAATATAAGCAAATTAATATTAAGAAAAGTAAAAGCTTCTTCCAACTATTGCTCTCGGATATTTGTCAGATACTCACGAGAGGTAGGATAGTGGAAAAAACTTTTTGTAGTTGTCTTGCAATCGGACATCAAACCTGTAGTAGTCCAACGTGGTAACCAATGCCCCACGGCACCCCCTGAGAGTACATACATATGTATATGCAGTATACTTGATTTACGTCTAGCAATAATTAACATATGGTCGATTTGGTTAGATCTGAAGATACATAGCCAGGTGGCTGCGCAGATCCTTATGTGAGAAAATCGTGTGCAAATTTTCGTCGTATTATGTGAAATCGATGAAACGAAAGTCGTTGTGTGCATTCATATCGTGACAGTTAAAACTGCTGACCGATCCAAGAAGGTCCAAAGACTCCATTTAGGAGATCCTAAAATCTGCCCTTGATTGAGTCTCCAGTCCCGTCGGAAAGTGTGCACATATTGTTGTGATGTTGTTGAAGTGATTTTGATGCGGATCACAGTGCAGTCTTTTCTGACAGCTGCAGTGAACTACGTAGTTTATTTTTTTTAACATTCAAATTCTTTTCCTTTTACAAAGAAATTATTTTCTAGTTTTTGAGTAACTCCCGGAGTGCTTTTTTCATGTGCAACTTTAAGTGCAACACAGTACAACTACTCAATTCCTAAAGTTAACTTAAGACACCAATTTAACCAATTTTCAACGGCCCAGATCAGATATGCACACCATTTTAACTTGCAATTTCCCAACTATTTTATATCAATTGAAAGTCATTGAAAATGCAGCAGGAAACCACTGCCATTGTAGCCCAAAGGTTGAAAAAACCGAAATATGCTCTGGACCACTGAAAGTAAAACATTTTCAATTGCAATTACGTTCCGGGTCTTTGCGCATTCATTGCGTTTAAAAGTGTATTTCATTGATTTCCATTCATGACATGTTCTCTTTTGAAATTGTAAATGATTCCATTTCATCTCTTTAGCACGTTAAAATGGAAACCCCCCACAAAAAAGAGGAATTGAATTTCATCATTCAATATACGGAACTGAATCTGTGCTCACAATTTCCTTTTTTAAGGTTTACTCTTGACTCATTGAGTTGCTTTTTAATAAAATTTTTTAATACACCATCCCTCATTTAGTCGTAGAATTATTGGTATTGGCTTGGTCTGTTACAACCGTAGTTTTGTAAAATTCAGAAGTTTTTTGTAACAATCATTACTTCCGGTAGTTATAGATATTTAAAAAAAAAAAAACATATGAGATGGGGTATACATAAGTTCGGAAATAGAAAGAAATTTTGTTTAGCCCGATATTTCGTAATTTCATTACGTTCCCTTAATTAGATTGTAGTCATTTTTTTGGTTACGCTCACGGATGTTGTTAGCTTGTAAGGATAATAATAGCCCGGGCTACCGGCATACGCGATTCGTAAACAAGAATACTAGGAGTGTGCCTAGGTACTAATCCACACCCAGCACACTTCTAACACTGATTAGCACTTCATGCTATTTGCTTTTTGTAAGTTGCTTCTGCTCTCCTTGATTTCTCGATTATTCGAAGCTCTTTTGCACATTCGTTACGAGCGTACCAATTTCTACCCAATTCTCCTCTGATTACAAGAAACGATGGACCTGGCAGGCTATTTTCTTTTTCTGCGAAGCGATTGCAGTGGCATACTGCGTGCTCTGTGTCTTCCTTTTGGTATACGACGTGAGCTATGGTGTCCAAATCTGTATAATTATTTGCTATATCCACCGTGCCTCATAGGAACTGCGTAAAGTGATAGTTGCAGTTCCCATACAATTGTTGAGTTTAAACCTAGTTGTTTGGGGGATCAGCTTGTAGGTCCAACTGTCATCTGTAGTGTTATCCCACCTGACTTGTCACATAGCTATTCATGTTTCCTTTTATTTTGTATTCTCTTAAGAATACCTTCTTAGTGGCTCAAGGCTCTCCTTTCGTAACCATAAGCCTGACTATGACACAGGCTATTTCGCCCGATATTGTACGGAAGCTGTCGATTGTTTTTATTGCGCAGAGCCTCTATATTATTGAGAGCATATTGTGGAACCGAATTAATAAATCTGGATAAAAAAAAAGCGGTTTCTTTTGAACAATTCATCACTGAGTTCGCCAGTTCTACAGCTACGGAGGTCCCTACTCTAGATTCACTCGACATGAGACCCGATCAGGTTTAGCTCATCCTTCCCATTATCTCGAAATAGTCATCTACAATTGGACAATATTGGCATTTAAGCCTTCCCATTAACTCATCTGCTACTTTCACCGAACTCCAAGGAACGGTCTGTCTCGGCTGCTTGACAGCTTTTTCCAGTACGCTTGGCTCTAGATGTTTTGATTTTCGATGTGATTTTCCTGTCTTTGCTCGAATCAGATGGCGCATTTTCACTTAAGTGCTACTCGACTTTCTATGAAAAACGAAAAAATAGAGTAAAATAAGGTTCTCTACCTAGTACATAGTATTGGAGTTTGAGTGCTCCAGTAGTGTGTGCTCGTCCCTACTTGTCACGCAGTGATGATATCCACTATTGCTGTGAGATCGTTTCTGATTGAGCACATGCGAAATATTCTGTGTCCTATAAACAATATTCTTTCAGATACAGATTCAAATAGTATCACTCTTCGATTACAAAAACCTGGCCCATCAGAGCACGAAGTAAACTTAAAACTAAGTACACTTACTTGGCCACAAAACCAAAGCCGGTTCATTAAAGTACTCAAAATTCAACGTCAAGCTACTTATTTTCACAGAAATTACACTTGTCTCGTTCATTTTACACTTATCCTTCGCTCGTTTATTCAAAGAATAAAGTGATGTCAATATCCAGCGAAGTAAAAAGCTTCAAGTTAAATTTGAACTGGTGTATTTTTATTGCTTTTCGTCGTTTACGATATCCTCTAAACTAGCGTCAAATGGGCTTAAATACTCTCCTTTGTAGTCTCAAATGTCATTTGCATAATATTCCTTTGCGCTCAATAATGTATCCGTTAAGCACAGACAATAAACCAGGTCAACAATTCATTATAACGGAGCAAGTACCCACTACACAAAACCTATCAAACAAAGGAAATTGTGATTTATTCCCGTACTTGACACCCTTAACATACACAAAACAAGCATCGTTAAATTCTGCGCAGAATACACATCCATTAAAATCAACTCAAATTTAATGAAAACAGATAAAAAGAAAAAAAATTGGGCTACAGCATCCAGATCTAATCGCTCAGCGCTTCGCTTCAAGTATCCATCAATAGAAGCCATCATCTATCCACACCGCACCGTGATGACGACGATAGCTCCGTCCTCCTTCCAATTGAATTGAAAGACAAAAACCCAGGTACGTACGATATATTGTGATGCGGTGCAACTCAGAATCAATCGAAACAAAAGGAAATATGATAGACAGGTGTGTAGGCTGATGAATTAACAACAATGGGGAGGCATTCACCAGAGGGAGGCGATAACGAATGGAATGGATTTCCGCACGATTGAACGATTTCTTTTTGTAGCTCTCCAAGAAGTACGTACTCATGTAATGAGAACGCCCAACTTCTGTGCACAGAAGCTTGACTGCTAGAAGAATTCAAAAGTATCCGCAAGCAATACTCCTAGTGGTGGTGCTAGTGATTAAGTTGATTGAAGTGTTTTTATGCCAGCGGTCTTTGTTTTTGGGCTGCATGCTTTTTCGTCGGATTCAATCGAAGCTATTTTCATAAATCAACCTTCAGACAATGGCCTGACCACTGCCATTAGAGTAATTTACCGCGCAGCAGTATTAAGGTCGGGGTCTGGGCTACTCATGCCAATGATATCTCTGAACGAATTGCAGTTTCCTGCAGAAAATGGATCGGTTATTTTATTCAGTTCGCGCCGATTAAGCCCTGCGTGAAAACTTGCAATTTGCGGTGTGGCGACAAAGTGCCTTTCGAAATTCAACAGGTGAATGGGGATGGATGAAATGAAAGTCTTAGGCAGGTGTTTATTTGATTCATTGTCATTTTGTTTTCACCTTCACTTTGACGAATTCTGGTGGTAGTAATAGCGTGTGCATCTTGTCAGACATGAAAGTCATAGGTCAATGTAAACATGTTCTCATTATTAATTTGAAATCACGTAACTGCTTATGTGCATATGTACATATTTATATCTGAGTTCATGATCATTCATATAAAAATGGACTACTTACGCATACATTAGATAAAAGTAAATAGCCAATTTGAAGAGTTGGGATATTTTCTTTTAGTGCATGAGTCGTTGGTGTAAACGCCCGAAACGAAAATGTCCGAAGCTGTTAAATTGCACGATCTTGGCGGCCAGTTAAAGTTTCCACCGGAGAACTCACGCGTCCAGGAAATTTGTCACGCAATTGAGCTATTGTTTCAACAGCTGTGTAACATGTAGCGCCTGCTGAAAATAATCCTCTTCCGCGTCCATCGCATCAATTTCAGGTAAAAAAAGTCAGTCAGCATCGTTCGGTAATACAATCCACCGTACCAGCATCATCTTCGAAAAAAATGTGGCCAAATGAAACCGCCAGCCCAAAAACCACATCAAAATTGTTCAGCTGTTTCTTTTGGGTTTTCTAAGCCCTATTTACTGCAGTTTTGTTTATTTACGTACCCATAAAAATAAAAATGAACCGCATCACTCAGAATAAATCATGATCTTGTTCATTCATTGCGTGGTCTGCTGACTTCACTTAAATTTTTTTGTCACCTGGACCTTATATGCATACAGGCCAAAGTCTTTCTGCAAAATGGGGTGCAAAGTGGTTGCGGATAAGCCCGATTCCTGTGATCGTCTCCAAATGGACACACCTGGGTATTCAGTCACATTCTCAGCTACGGCGGCAATAATTTCAGCTGACCTTGCCGGACGAACACGAATTGGAGTCTTCACATTGCTAACCTGTCCGAAACGTTCAAATTTATCGATTAAATTTACGCGCTTGATGATGACCAAAAGCAGTAACATTTTTTTTCACCGTTTTTTTAGAGAATTTTCGCTATTTCACCACAGTGCGAGTGTTTATCGATCGATATTTGATAACCTCCTACTGATGTCAAAGGTCATCACAATAATAGTTGAATGTTGACAGTTCAACAATGGCGCAAAATTTAAAATGACAGCTCTTGCTGGATGACTTGTTATATTCTATGTTCATTTTTGTAATCTGTATAAATGTAAACGACACGAATTGCAAATAAAATCTAATCTAATCTAGTCTATTCTATGTTGATGAACCTGTTATTTCTTACCATACCCGCCTTAAGGCTACTTTTATAGGATGATTTGTTCCCGGCAAAAGTTAACTAAAGACACACATAAATTCGAAGCCCTATCGCATATGGATTTCACTCGGTGACTACGAAAATCCCTTGACTTGATGAAGGGTGCCGGCGAGTATACATATACAGCAAAGCAAAATATTTATAAGGCATCTCTAAAGAGGAAATTGAGGATAAATTGCGCGGACCACGGCTATAAAGTCCGAACGGTCTACAAAATAAATAGGTAAACAGAGTCGCCGGCAGTGCTGAGGTAAATGAACTACCTGTCTGCTGTCCGGCAATCAGTTTGGAAGATGGCAATACTTAACATCTGATAAAACAAATCACAGTTTTAAGCACAAAAAAAACACTGGTGTCGATGGCCTATGAGTCAAGCTGCTTAAACCAGTGGAAAATGATGAAAACATGCCGGTGTATCTGTTAAATATGTTTGATGAGTCGTATGCCCGATTCACATAGATCGAAATACTCTGAATTTCGCAAATTACAGAGGCTTTAGTCCCGTAAGGATCACTTCTAAGATTTTATCTGTCATGCTCTATGAACGCCAAGACCTTTCGTCAAAAACTCATTATTACTGTGCTTAGGCAGTTCAGTGCAGGATGTCTACCATCGACCAAATGTGTGCAGTACAAAAGGTCTTGGCGAGAATTTAAGAATTTCAAATCGATAGTTACCACCATATGAACCTATATACATATGTACAATGAAATGAAATAATTTTCTAATCAAATCAAATCAATAAAGTGACATGGCTCGATAGAAAACAGCAGCCCAATTGAAGCCACAGAAAGGTTATAGTCTTATGGTACCTGTTATACCGAGACAGGTAAGCTTCTGTAGCTTAGTTGCCGTTGTCCGTTCAATAACTTTCGGCCGCCAGTCGATGCCCACGTTTACCTACGTGATCATGAAGATCATGAAATATGCCACCCTCTTCAAATTATGTTTCTAAGGCTAAATAAGGTACTATGCTCACCAACATGCGATTAGGACGATGTAGTTTGCCAAAGATTATACTTACATACATATGTATGTATGCATCGTTACAAGAGAAGGAAACGAAATATACATCAACAAAAGCCGAACACTAGTCGTTCTTTTAGTATTACAGCACGACGGCTTTGCTTTTAAGTGCTCAGATTCTAGACTGAATTACGATAAGAAATGTGTGATAAACGCTTAAAATTTCATTAAATTAAAATTAAGAATATGTCCGACTTTCAGGAAGTTGTGTTGATGGAATCGTCGTCGATATATATGCAGCGATGGCAAGTATTTTAGTCCAAAAAGCCAAAGGTTCCAATCAATATTGTTATATTTAATTGTTACCGAATTTTAGTATCTATCCAACTTTGTACTACACACATGTTTTGTTGCCAGAAAATAAAAGGTACATTGTAACTGTGACGGTTTTAATTTTGCACAATACTTTCTGTCAGATATTCTTGACTGCATAGACTGGCTCTATTTAACTGACCATCACTGTATATCACAGGAACATTTTATAGTGCATGTTGTTTCCAACTCTCTGTAGCATGTATGTACATACATAAGCCGATTACCCGTAAGCAGTGTAATTACATATGTGTTTATGGAAAATTTGAAAATTATGCAAATTGTTTTCCTTTCTTTTCGTTGTTAGATGTAAAATTGGTGTTTCTTAGACCTGACTTACGGTTCCACTCAAGGTAATAAGATGCATCAGAAAGTTAAAACCGCGGGTGATAATTAATAATAGTGTTACATTATTATTCCCGGACCATTCATTTTTTACGCACTTTCAAAAGATAAAACTTTACTTGTAAGAGCAGTAGATGCATTTCCTATCTGAGCTAACATTCAGTAGAAACGAAACGATACGAAGGCATTGGATGGTTATTTGTTTAAACGAACAATCAACTCCTTTCACTTTTTGCAATTAAAAGATACATCATTTCTCAGAATCTCCTGCAAACAATTAATCAAGATGCATTAATCCGTTCACAAAAATTTCTCATTAAATAGACAAAAATAAGTGAACATTTTCAATTGAACTTACCTGCAAATTCGAAAAAATGAAAATATGGATAAATAGCACGCATGCAACCCGGAAACGCCTTTCAATGAAAGTTTTTATATGGCGCAAAAGAGATTGTATTACATATGAAATTTCCTTCTCCTCGTTTGGCGGTACAGTAACTTTCTTTCGTGACAAAACTGGATCTGAATTTGTTTCAAATACATAAGTAGCTACGACTGGGTGTGTTTTGCTATTGATTGGCCGATTGCAACCATTTATGGTCATATGCTGCTGCACCCGTTTCAGTATAATTGTGTATCGACTTTAGTTCCTCACTTAAGGATTGACTCAATAAAAATATCAGAAACGGAAGTAGTGTGGGAATTTAAGAAGATTTTTTTTTCGGACACATTAATTGGAATATCATCAGATAAAATCTAATATCTTATATCTATATTGAGCTGATAGACTGCATACGCCTTCTCCCTACGCAAGATTTTCGTCTCCCCGCTTCATACCAAAGACTCCTTTTTGGAAGTGGTCGGTATCTCAGTGTGGTTTCGGCTACTTCCTTGACGATGTTACGATACTAGATCCTCTGAGTTTTGACGTTAGTAGAAAGTGAAAGCACAGCGGAGAGTTTCTCAGTCAGGTGCTCCTTGTAGTATCTGACTATTCCAGGCATTCCTAAGCATCCAACGTTAAATGTTCATTTTTGGGCCATTGGCAGATGATTCTCCTTGGTCAGAGTCAACGTTTATACCTCGAAGTGTGAGCACATTCAAGATATTTGATGTGTATCCCGCATCGATCAGACATAGTCAATTTGGCTGCCGGTTCGACCGTCAGACCATCAGGTTTCGGAATATTGGGAACCCAGAGGTGCAAAGTAGATTAGTCGAAAGCCATTATCTGTTGTCGTGTCGGGGGGACTGTTCTTTCCAACTAATCCACCTCGCATCTCCTTTTGAATTTGGTGGTCAATAAAATATTGATAATCCTGGAAAGTAAGTGATGCACGGTGATCGCTTATGCAGATGGCATGACGTTGCTATAGCACCTTAATGCGATTCCGAAACAAAATATGTAGGAATTAATACGGAATTAAGTTGGACACCCAATATGCAAGAAAGTGTCAAGAAAGCTGCAGTAGCATTTTCCTTTGGCAAAAAAGATTGCGGAAAAGATGGAGTTTGCAACATCGAATAACTCACTGGCTCTTAATTTTGGTAAAAATACCGATACTCATGTATAGAGTGCATAGGGCGTCCCGAAGTTATTCCTGCCTTGGTAAGCAGATTCCACTATTCCAAACGCAGCTTTTGCCTTCCCGATTCTGCTGCAAACATCCAATTCGGTGCCACCACGTTGAGCCGTGGTGGATACAGGGGATCCAGCACGAAAGCCCGTTCATTCAACATCGGAATTAGAATCTAAATATTCCTTAATCCGTTTTAATATCCGTTTTAAGCCGTATGTACCCCTCCAGTTGCCCTAATCCATCAGACTTCCTTTATTTAGAAGTTTGATGACTATTCCTTTTTACCAATCCTGTGGGAATTGTTAATTTTTCAACACTCTCCTTGTGAGCGGCTGCAGGAAGGACTCTTTTCTCTACTTAGTGAGCTGAAATCAGAAGTTTACCATCCAAACTCTTCACTGCATGTTATGCAGCTCATTGTTCCGACTGCCACTGAGCTCAGTTCTACTGTCACATTTGTTAGCTGATTCCAAAGTCACAGTGCCCGTTTTTTGATAATGTCCCTGCCGAAGAATAGAACCAATAATGGGGATCTTATTTAAAATTTACTTTCTTTTTCATGTCTTACTTCTGAATTCTATTCGAAGCCCAAAGCAGCGGCGATTGCAATACTTGTAATACAATACTATTGATCTTTATAGCTTCTGTTCTACCATAGCAGGTGTAAAAATGTGGTATGTTAAGGCTCTGAATATTCCAGGAGTAGAATCAAAGGCCGTGTACACATTTGGGCCGTCAAGAGCAAAATTATCAATATCTCAAGCTATTGATTGTCTCATAACCGTTTTTTTATGTGATAGGGCAGTTACTCAAACGCCGCAACCACAAATACGAAGATATTACCTAATAAGAGGAAATGACTGTTGTTACCAACTTACTTCGGGGATCAGAGTGCTTCTCTTGGCTTATTTAGGATTCATCTGCTTTGTTTTTCAGATCGCCGTCTCAAATGTGAAAATATTTAACAAGACCTGAGAACTGAATTTGTTGAAATAGCTCATGTAAGATATATGTACACTAGCTTGACCCTGGCTAATAAAGGTAGGACTCCTTCTTTAGTTTTAAACTACTAGCTAAGTACCTACTAGACATTCAAAGGTGGACTCACCTTAGTATTTCGTATTCCTACATTCTCATAAATTGCGGTGTGCTTAGAAGTTACACCCTGCGACCTATGGAAGACTTTTTTCGATGCACGATGGTACAGTTTGTCATAAAGTAGATGATACCAGCCACAAAGTTCCTCGCATAGCACCATTACAGAAAAGTCGTTTATGCTATGGTGTTGGAGGAAAGTTAAATTTCACACTAATTTATTAAGAATCGATACTGTGTTGCTAACGTCAAGATAGAGGTAGATGTGCGATGAGCATTGTGATTTGCTCCAATTAGAGCTCGATCATGTTATTTGAATTCATGATAAGTCCACGAATGTCTTTGAGTGAACTAACAGATATATCCTCCACTTTAAGGGAGAATTCGCATAAGTGATGATGACGTGCTATTGGCACAGTTACTATGACACGAAATGTACTCTGTTGATTCTACGTTGTCGTTGCACAGTCTGCATATGTTATCTTGCTCTACTCCCATAGTCATGAGGTACATCTCAACTGGACTGTTACTATTCGAATCTGACTCCTATTAGTTGTTTCGTTCTTGTATGGGAGATGTTTCACATGAAATTGTTGGCTTCTTTGTTACCTTCGATTTCCATTCAGAAATGTTTTGCAGTCAGTTTTGAACCCAATACAAAACTTTGCAGTGCTCATTGGTAATCCACAGAATGGTCTCGGCATCATTAAGGTCGATGCATATCCTTTTCTGGCTAGAATGGTTTACTCAAATAAGATACACAGTTGCTCAAAGTAATAACCGGACAACTTTATTTTCGTACCATTTATGTACAAATTGAAAACAATAAAAGACAATTACTTCAACATTCATAAATTTTTTATTAACAAGACGTATTTAAGCTAAACAACAATAAAAACTCAAATAATATTAATTCATTTAAATAACATAAAAAACAAAAATAGTAAATTCATCAAAAAATTATCTCAAAGTAATATTCGGACACCTCATTTTCATACAAAATTTCATAGATAATAAAAAACATACGTTTCATTATAATTTTTTCTAATATTTAGTAGACAGTCTTTTTTGTTTTAAGACTGCCTTAAGCCTGTCTGAAACCAGTTTTTTGCAATAGGATGACTCTATTTTTGTCCACTCATCTTTTAAAGCCTCTGTAAAGTCTTTTATTAGAAATTTTGTAGCTTTTCAATTTGGTGTCTAAAAAATCCCATAAATGTTCGATTACGTTTAGGTCTGGACTCTGGGGAGGCGTTTCAAGTACGTGTGGACAATTAGAGATCAACCACAGACGAACGTTTAAAGCCTTATCGTTGTCTTGATAAAAATTGTAGCAATCCTTAATACCCAGATTTTCTGCATTTTGCTTCAGGTTATCCTTTAAAATATTTAAATACATCATTTGGTCCATATTTCCCTCAATTATATGCAGTTTTCCAGGTCCAGCAGTAGACATACATTCCCATACCATTACAGAGCCACCACCGTGCTTTACAGCGGGTTGTAAGTTTTTTTCGGTATTGGGCTTTCTCCAAACACTCCCAACACAAAAAAGGACGTCCTTCCAGAACGAAAAATCCTTATTTTTGTACTCCTTTTTGAAGTAAAACTTCTTTACGCACGCCTGACTTGGGGAGTAAGCTGGTGAATGCGTGACGAGAGCGTTACGAAAAGTGTGATCGGGCGAGGCGAACGGAAGGTGAGAGGGAGATATAAGTTAGTGAAGATAGAAAGAGAGAGAGTTACGTTTCGTACATTACTGTAGGAGCAAGAGAGAGAGGTGCGCGCGCACATTTTCTTTCTTTCTTCCTCTCATAGCCAGTTACGTTTCGTATACAGTGCAGGCCTATTGTCTGTATCACACTGTAGGAGCAAGAGAGAGCAGTAAATATTCTACGTTTAAAGTGAATAAAATTGTAAATTCATTTTAAAGTTCATATTTTGTGAATTTTCGGGTGAATAATAACAAATTATGGCAGGAAGTGACTCTGAATATGAAAGCGGTGCTCCAGGACCAGTTAAAGAAGTTTTACTTCAGTCGTGTGGTCTGAAGCACACTCGTTTTTTTTTTCTATTGCGCTCACTAATAAACGGCTTTTTCCTAGCTACTCTCCCATGAAAATTTCGTAATACAATTCGTATTAATTCAGGATAAGCTATTTTGCCTAATTGTGTTTTAGCTCGTACAGCTAGCTTCGGTGCACTCAGCTTTGGATCTACCTTTCTTTGTCTTACTAACCATCGCTCTTCGGCCTCTCTGAATATTTTACGCCGGATAGGTTTAGGTTTATTTTCTAAAGTCTTTCTGGCCAAATATATTTTAGCTATATTACGAATAGTTCTTTTCTCATTATAGTGATCAATTATCAATTGCCGCACTTCCAAGGATGTTTGACAACGTTTTTCCATTTTTAATTGTGGTATACAATACTTTCTTGGATGAAATGCTTTTGATGAATGAAGGAATAGTGTGAAATTCATATTGTGTGTGCATTAAATAGGGTTCCCCGAATAATGTGTGCATAAAATGTGCAGCATTGCCAATTTTCCGATTATGACTTTGAGATACATTTTCGATTAGTTAACCATTTTAGTTGATTACGTTTGTGAAATGACTGAATTTTATATTTGTTTTATTATATTCTAGTTAGAGTAAACCTAACTAAATCAGAATAAATCAATTTTATGAATAATTTATATTATTTTGCCTTTAAATCATAGAAATTAGTATGAAAGTAGCTCCTCCGGTTATTACTTTGAGCCACTGTACTCTGTCTGTGCTGGCTAACGATGAGAGTAGTTGCAGGCAGTCCAATACTAGTTTCGATGTTATTTCATAGGTCTTGATGGCTAGAAGCGCGGCTTTGCCTTTGGGAAGAATATAAATGTTCTCTTTCGTTCAAGATCCGTCCATATTTTTTTTGTTGTTCTATTGCAAAGACTTCCCCTCGAAATACGGATTTACATCTATCCATTCATATATAGATGAATGATTTTGCTTTAACAGCGTTTACTCTAGCTCCGGCTCCTTCATCTGCCTTAAATCCATCCATGTATCATACATGAGAATCGGTAGGGAATATAGGTTTGTTCTATTCCCGGTTATGGCGATCTGGGAATGTAGTCTTGAAGTTTCGGATCTTTTATAATAGAGCATGCAACTGTCTTGAAATATCCATTATCCTTGTAAGAGGGTAGAACCACCAAGTTAAATGTCACATAAATAAAAGATTATCTGGAAATAAATACAGCTTAGATCGTACCTGCTAAAAACTTAAACATTTTACTCATTCATATGTGTTATCAAGTTTGAATAATAAATATAATATAATTTCAATTACTTTCAGGACATCAAAATGACATCAACACACTGCATGGAACGTACCAGTATCTCAAGAGTACGGGACAGGTATGTGCATTATTTCATTTTCACATCTTCATATGTACCTATTAACTTTTATCGTGGGAATTCATTTAAATCATTTAAACATTGGTCTAAAGCATACGAGGAAATGTTGCACTGGTAGCCGATTCTTCGCTGGTGATTGATATTTCATTTCTTCTACTGCTTACATTCTCCCGCCTAAGCGTCGTCTGACATAACTATCTTTTCATTTTGAGTAAAAAAAAATGTTAAAAAAATAAACAACATACACATACTCGTAGTATTTTTATGGGGTGTAACTCAGCTGCCGTCCTTTCTTATTCATCTACATTATTGCAATGAACTCCGTTTATAAGTCATCGATCGATAAATTTATCATTAATAATAGCTTATCTACGCTACACCTATCCTAGAGGCTGCTGTCAGCTTTATTTCTAGTTTTTCTTCCACCAAAAGGTAACTTCTTATCTTTCAACTATACTTAACAAAACTGCTCTACGAATTGAGAACTATTTGAACAAAATTTCCCTAAGACAAGAGTAAAGTACATTTACACATGGTAAATCAATCGCTAATGAATTACAAATAATAATAATAAAAATAAAAACAAATGTCAAGTTATTTATGTCAAACAAAAAATGTTACTCATACGCCACCGCTTCTCGTCAACATTTGTCCAAATTGTATGTGTCTCTGTCCAATCATTGTGTGTGAAAATTTATATTGCATACTTGTGTTTTGTAAAATAATTGTGTAGTGCTTTTTGCAAGAAGGGTTGAACCCGTCCAATTACATACAGGTAAGTATCACAGTGCATGTAGTTTAGACATAGTTTTGTGTATCTTTTGTAAAATACTTACATAAGAAAGGTTACTAGTTCAACATATCCATCTGAGCTTCAAGTCTACGACCAATTCAAAATCGAATTCAAGCCACACTCCAGACCACAATACACTGACATATGAACTGAACTCTCTCTAAAAACAGATTCGTTCCCTTATCGCTGATACGTTGAATAACACTCGCAAGGCGGAAGTTGACATATTGTTCTTTAATCGCGTACCAAAGGTTGGCAGTCAAAGTCTAATGGAACTAATGAAACGTCTTGCAAAAATTAATGGTTTTACAGCGCAGCGTGATAAACCTAGAGAATTAGAAACGATTCTGGTGTCCCCACAGAAGGAGTTCGAACTTGCTGACGAAATCATGGAACTCAAAGAACCGGCGGCATATTCCAAACACATTGCCTATATCAACTTTACTAATTTGGACTATCCAAAGCCGATTTATATTAACTTAGTGCGAGATCCAATTGAGAGAATCGTCAGCTGGTTTTATTATATCCGAGCTCCATGGTATATTGCTGATAGAAAAAAACACTTTCCCGATACTGAGCTGCCTACAGTTGAATGGCTTAAGAAAGATTTTGCAAGCTGTTTGCGTGCCAACGAACCGGAATGTGTGTATGAGCAGGAAACCAGAAAGTTTCTAGGTGATCATCGACGCCAAATGTTATTTTTCTGTGGACAAGATGATAGAATTTGCCTGTGAGTATCATCCCCTGATATGCATTCTTCTCTATTGACCATTCCGAAATGTAGGCCTTTCAATTCGCCCAATGCTATGCAACTGGCGAAGAGAGCTGTTGAAAAGGATTACGCTGTTGTAGGCTCATGGGAAGATGCTAATATCACTCTAGCAGTTTTGGAAAAATACATACCGAGATTTTTCAAAAATGCCACCGAAATCTATTATAGTAAGTCCTTGGTTTATTTAAAATCGTATTCAATCATCACTCGCCTCTTTCCGCAGGCAGTCAAAAAACTCTCAGCAAAGTAAACAAGAATTCGGCAAGACCACCTGTCACGCAAGAAGTGCGGGATTTACTTAGCCGAAATCTAACAAATGAAATCGAATTCTATCAGTTTTGTAAGCAAAGATTGTATCAGCAGTACATTGCAATCAGTTTGAACTAGTTGAGGTACGTTGCGCTTGCAAATCCAGTGATTGCCATCGTTATATGCATTTATGTGTTATTTTTTATTTAAATATACATTTCCTCGAAAATAAATTTTGTAGAGTTATTTATAATTTTAACGATGGTCGATAGCAAAAACGTTAATGAGTTTCAAATTTTAAAGCTTATATGTGGGGAAATTATGGCCGCAAAGCTCTCTTTGAATGGCATCGACATGAATATAAGTCAAATTTTAACATCCAGTTTTTCTGAAGTCCTCATTTGGACCAGTCGGAGACAAGTTCTTCTTTATTGAAGTACGAAAAATCTGACCCAATATTTATGAGATGTATTACCATTCTTTATGAGTAGGCACCTCAGAACTGAGGAGGTTGTGATGTCAGTACTATCAGTGGCCTATACCACGAAACAACAAGCCTTGCACAAGAAGTAATTTTTAACTTATAACTAGAGTTTCTGTACCTCAAAACGACAAAGTGAACATGCAATATAACAACTGTTAAAACTGTCTTTAACAAATGGGAAATTGGTGAATTTCCCACTTTCTGCAACTCAAAACAACAATTGTGGACATGTTTTAGAAAATAATTTTTGGCAAAATATAACGAATGAATTCGAAATTGTTAAGTGACATAATATTGCTTCTGCCTGAATAAAAATTTTGTATTTTCTACTTGCAGTATTATCTCGGAGTGGAACTTCACAAATAATTATATAAATTTCTAGGAACAGACCTCCAATATTTGCACAAGAACTCTTTTAAAATTAAACTAGGGTTTTATGTAGGTATAAATATTTTCATATTTCCGGCAACTTAGCCAAAGAACGTCTCTCATGTATGTCCAGTGAAGTGCATTATCCAATAATTAAAACCTAAAAATCTCCTTCCGCCTCCTAAATCACTGTAGCGTCTTCCAGGTAATAAAGAAAGCCTTGTCGTGGATTAAGAATAATATCATGTCAATCATTTTTACTGACAGCAAAGCCGCAATCAAATCTCTGCGATCCATCACCTCCAACTCTCGAGCTGCCCTAAATCGTCGCCTGTCTCTTAACGAGATAACTGAACAATTCAATATCCATCTTCCAGGGAATCGCATGATGGGTGATTCTAGGCATACCTATCGCTACACTTAAATTGCTACTCAAGCTCAATGCTACAAACAGTTGCAGGTGGGCAAATGGTACTACCTGTTTAATCACATGACAGATCTGGCATAAACTGGATTTTAAACCATCCAAGACAGAAAAGGGAGCTCATCTTCACAGTAAGCATAGTAAGTGTCATTACAGGGCACTGTATTATCGGTAGACATGCCACTAGGCTGGACCTCTTTGCTAACGATTTCTGTAGAGGCTGCATTGATGAAGATTGAGAAAGAAACCATTCCACATCTTCTTTGGGCATGTGATGCTCTCTCCGCTCGTAGAAAACTGCATTTAGGCGCTTTCTTTTTCAACAACCTTGGCGAACTAGCTAATGCAAGCATTAGCAGCCTCCAGCGATTCATCGCTAGCTCCTCCTGGCTTAATGGGTAACTTTTTTTGGAGATACTGGTCCTGTGGTAACACAATGGTCTAATTGGTCTAATTGGGATTGCATACTTGCAGCCTGCCGCGTCAACCTTACCTAGCCTACTACATTTAAACTTTGCGCTAAACTCGCCCAAGTTTCAAATTTGTTTTCTTTTGTTAGATTACTGGCAAAGGGACCGAAAAGAATATTTTTTGGCACGATTTTTTGTCGGGACAGTTAATTTGCCTGTGGCACTTATTTTCCTCCGCATTGTGTAGGTACAGCTGTGACTGACTTAACAAATCTAAGGAAATTTACATTTTAACAAATACAACGCTTTTTTTTGTGGTACAGAACTAAACTTTACTTGTTAAATCTTCGATCTTAACAAACGTCCGTTTTTATGTATGTAAAATTGTTGTTTCGTGGTATAGGCCCCAGGTGTCATTTTAACGAATACGTTTGAATAAATTCAAACGGTCATTTAAAGTCCTATCTGAAGACGCAGAATGATCTAGCAGAGGTTTATGTCCTAGCAAACTATCTTCTGAGCCTAGGTAGCATACGTAAATCTGCGAAATAGAAATATGCATATATTTGCCTAACGAAAAGTAAAGCCTAACATTATCTTCCTTCACGAAGCCAATAGTTCCTTTTTTAGATCTGAGAAAATGTTGCCATAATTATTTAATATAAAGTACAGAATCTGAGTCAAAGTTGTAGTGTCAGTGCTAAAATACATAGTTTATCTATAAGACAGGAGTCGTATGATAAGTGTCGCACAAGGCCATCAGAACTCCAGTTCAAGTCCCATTTTGGCCTGCCATTCTAATTTCGGTCCTTTCGGCCTAACTCTCTTACCTTCTATAGATTTGAAAATAAAAATCCGACAAATAGCCAGACAGAAAAGTACATTCTAGTTGTAGGTGGTTACACAAAGTAGGGCAAGAAACTGTTTTTGAAAATAAAAAGAATTGATTCTGTTATTTAGACGTTTACATTTTTCTTTCATTTAGTTGCGAAAAAGATATCGGTCAAATGGCCGCAAAGTCAAATTTGTGATGACGTACATATATGTATATGTAGTACTCCACTTGAATACTATTAAAATAGACGAAGAGCCAGATTTTGACTAAGGTCAACCTATGATTGTGAAATTATTTAACAAACAAATATTTATTTGATTTAATAATTGCAAAGTGATATGCGATAAACTGTTGGTGCAATAGACCTTTATTTCTTCATATAGCAAATAAAATAAAGATAAATATAAATATTTATTAGAGCCCCTTACCCTTCATCAGAAGCTCAAACTGGTTTAACGAGTAGGCAGGACAATTTTTTCATGATCCATGTGGTATCACAATTAATCTTTCTTTGATCGAAGTGCGTTGGCGAAAGCTGATAGTGAGCTGATCTTATTTCTTTCCAATACCACGACAATACACTTCTAAATGATAACTAAATCTGAGTGATATAACGAATAATCTTTGGATTCAGTGAACTTTCTGTCTCTGAACATGTACCAATAGTACATCATATGTATGTGATGTACTACTAAAAATGTCCCTGATTATGTCAAATTGTTTTAAGGCTGGGCAGATAGAAGTAAGCATATTGGCTCAGTATTGCATTGGGCGACTAAGCGAGAGTTTCTAAGTTCAAATGCAAGAAAACACTGTAGGTAAACAAAATTATCACTATCTCACCTCTCGGTAATATCTGAAAAACGCCCGAAAGTAAAAGTTGTGATAAGAAAGCTCTTCAAATTGCCTTTCGGACATGGCCTTAAACTATGGCTCCCTTTCCATTGTTCAAAAATATTGAACACACATGGTCGCAAATAGCTAAGCCCTGAACCACATAAGGTCTGTTGCGCCAGATATTTGTATTTGTGTTTTTGTTACATATTAAGGAGTTGAAATATACATATTTTCGGATAGTGTTTGTTGAACAAAATTGGCACTCCTTCTCTTTATTTTAGAAAAAAAAAAACAATCCGAACGATCTGAAAAATATATACATAAGTCATAATGGAATTACGCAAGAATAATAATACTTCTTCTGTGTCAGGGCCGTGGCCAGTGCACTGCACTTATTGAACTGCAGTAAATTTCAGATAAGATCAAACTGTTTTTCACAATCCCTATTCTCGTCAATGTTTGACAATTGAACTTACTAGGGAAATCCATTATATTCATTTCCTCCCTCCTTTGGTTTTTTGGATCCTCTAGTAAAATATCATTGACATGGAGGCAAAAATTACAATTATTCTCCGCTATATACACGTATTCTTCATCGCAAAATAAAAGAAAACTTGCATCTATTCTTTCATTTTCAAGAACATTTTATTTCTCTTTACACCAAATAATTTGAATGAGCATTCATACTGATATTTATGTTAAAAATCTATGTTATGTTCATCGGTTAACATCGCAAAAAATTCAAATGCTTTAGACGTTACAATTGCTTTGATACATCGTATCCCTTCTCCTAAGTTATGCTTTGCAAATCCTATGTTTTCGAATTCGCCTTGCTAAAATCAAAAGATTTCCACAAGCTAGATTTTATGACAGACGACATTGCTTACATACGTGGACAGTAGCTTACTTTACTCTTAAATGCTTAAATTTACTATGGCTTGGAAAAGTTCCGCAAATTTTAATTAACTGGGATTTCAATATTATCCAAACGTAATTGGTTAAAGCCGCAACTCAATCGAAAAGCTAAAAAAAAAAACTTTTTTCACACGGCTTGCAATTTTTTTACAGCAAATCTGGAATATTTTATATCATTTGCCCACACATACATATGTACATAAAACTAAAGAGTGCTTTTCTCCAGCGCTAGCCTTTTTTAAAAGTATGGTTCTGAATACCAATATTGCTATTGACGTCTACATTTGTATAGTAATCCTTTTTTAAAGAATCAAAATCAAAGTGACATAAGTGGCTTTTGGAACATTTACGTACAATCAGTGACCTTTCACAAACACTTTTTGTTTAGATAGATAGATACAATATTGGTTTGTCACCAAACATTGAATAATACCGAGATATAATATTAATTTGCATATTAAACCTAAAATATTTTATATCATACGATTATCATACTTTACTTAAATTTTAATTCAAATCTGAGCGAAATTATGTACAATAAAAGCCTCCAAGCTAACAAAAAATAAATGAATAACTAAATATATAAATAAATAAATAAACAGATAAATAAATTAAATAAATAAATTAATAATTAATAAATTAGAATAAAAAACAACTAAATAAATATTTGTGCAAATAATTAAGTAAATAAATAAATAAAAAATATGTAAATGTAAATAAATTAATAACTAAAGAAAAACATTACATAAGACTACGTCTATTAAAGCCAAAGATAAGAATTAACTTTATCATTGAAATAATTGTTATACATATGTATATACCATTATCAGTCAAATTACAACGCATAATAAGTTTATTTTTAAGTTTTTGTATTTTATCAGAGACCAGTTCAGCATTCCTGATTCTATAAACGTACATATGTACATACATACATTCATATAGAGTAGAGTGATGCCAGGCGAGGTTAGGCATAATTTAAATAATTTGGTTTGAGAGACTTGCAATCGTTTGATATGAAATTTTGCTCAATCTCCTTATACTTGGCATTCACATACATATGTACATACATATATAGTAATTTGGCTTGAAAGGCAACTTTGTGGATATTAATTTTGTTATCGTAACTTAGTAAAGACTTCCTGTTTATTAGGGGGTACAACACTTTGACAGCAATGTTGTTTTTGTTTAATTGTTTACTTAATTGATCGTTAAATATTGTATCGACAGTTTCTCCAATTGATCTCAAAACAATTAACACGGATTGTGCTTCCTGGTAGAAAGAAAATTTTATTTTTCGTCAGAAAAAAATTTCTTTGCAATTTTGCATTGCATTGATTTGTAAATGGAATTTCTATAGCATTGTTTTCATTTGTCTGGAAAGCCAGAGCAAATCATCAGCATAGTCCTTTGAATAGGCACACCACGAGTCTCTCAGTTAACTATTCCGTCCCAAGTGAATCAAGATGGGCTACCTGCACTCAAAACCATATAAAGCATCAGGTAGGAACGGCATATTTCCCGTCCTTATTCAATGAGGGAATGCAATCATTATAAACTCCTTGGTTTTGATATTCAGATTCAGATACATTCTCACTGTCTGGAGAAATTTCAATGAATACTGCATTCCCGAAACCAGCTACAGATCACCCTTAGTCCAAAAATTTTTTAGGCCAATCAGCTTAACTTGAGTGTTTTTAAAATTGATGTAAAAATTATTAACCTCCATATTAGAGTTATCGCTTTAAGAGGATATCCTCTTAACGAATTCCAAATTGCTTACAACAACTGGTCAAAAAAATTCAAAAGTTGCTGTTGTACAAAGACACTTTGTGCTTTTCTAGACATCTTTGCTACATGCTGAACAGCAGAACTATATTTTCCACTTTTCCATCAAAAATACTAAAAGTTGTCCTCAAAAAGTTGTTCTATCTCATCTTCTTTGGTTAATTGTAAGGACCAATCCCTAAACGACAGAAGCAATGCTGTGCCCTGATCCAAAATGTTCCAAAATGGCAAATAGATAAGTTCTCTATTTGGTCTCTATTTTAAATCTGCTGTACTTCTACATACATATCTTCCAATCAGCTCTAAAAGCCCTCAAATCATACATACAGTCAAAACTAGTTTGGAATTGTCTCCTTACCCTCAAATAGACATCACTCATCTGGGTCCCTGGTCACAAAGGTATCGCTAGGAATGCACTAATAAGTTCTGAATCCCAAACCAAATTCTCTGGCCCTGGATTCTTCTTACTTTTAAGAAAAATAAAGATAGAGCTAGACTATTGGGAACATCATAAAAAATTCTTAGACATACAAAGAAAATTATTGATTACTATGTATACCAAAAGATCGAAAGAGATTTTAGCAATGAAGGTGCAACCTTTTTGACTTACTTCCTTCCTTAATGTTAATTGTTCTCTCAAATAAAATGGGCATTTACCAATCTGATACTTGCGGACTACATATGTCTTGAGGACAATAAAACCACTCAGAACATTATGTGCGAATATCCCGCCATGGCCCAGCAAATTAAGACTTGAATTCAGCTAGGACACAACTAACACAGATGTCTCCCATAGGGGGTAGTAGAAAGATCTTCTGAAGGTCACAGTACTTTGTCCTTAACAAAAAAACTCAGCACTCGTGATTCAGCAATCAACCAGTGTAGTTCACAGTCACACAATACACTTAACACACTATATTTGTTACACATATGCACATACACTTTTTTTGATTAGAAAACACAATTAATTTGTCAATTTTTGTAAACAAAAAAACACACAACACCCAACACACAAATACTGAACACTTTCCTTTTAGTATAAAACGTACACACAATTTATACAACATTTATCTTATGAACATTTTATAATATCAAAATACACATTCAATCACACACACTAATCAAAATATTCTGACATGAAATCACTCCCACAGAAATTGCGAAAGAGATTACAAAACAATGCGGATCGTTTGAATAACACAAAAAAAGCCGAGATCGATATAATTCTATTCAACCGTGTAGCTAAAGTTGGTAGTCAATCTCTAATGGAACTAATGAAACAACTTGGAAAAATCAATAATTTTATGGCAATGCGAGATCAGGGAAAATCCCATGAGACAGTTCTATTAGCTCCAGGGCTGCGGAAGAAACTTGCAGAAGAAATAATCTCCCGGGATACACCATATACATACAGTCAACACTTGGCTTATTTAAACTTCACGGAAATGAAACTACCAAGACCGATTTATATAAATCTTGTTAGGGATCCAATTGAAAGAATTATCAGTTGGCACTATTATATACGGTCAGCTTGGTACTACAATGATCTTAAACTTAAGTTAGGCGATCGTGCTCAACCAATGCCATCGAAAGAGTTTCTTAATATGGATATAGATACTTGCGTTAAAACCAAAAACCCTCATTGCCTGTTTATTCAGGACGAGATAAACAACCCCATTGGAGATCATCGGCGGCAGACTCTGTTTTTCTGCGGGCAAAATAAGGATACTTGTTTGTAAGTAATAACTGAGCGATGTGATTTTATGACATGTTTCAAAAACACATAAGTCAACTTTTGTATTATTAAGGCCATTCAACTCGCAGAAAACTCTACAGCAGGCGAAAAGAAATGTAGAAGAAGAATATGCTGTGGTAGGGTCCTGGGATGACCCGAACATCACACTCACTGTTTTCGAGCATTATATACCGAGATTTTTTCAGAATGCTAAAATTGTTTACCACCGTAAGTCATACGCTGATCTAAAAGAAAGTGAAACTGAACTTTTAAATTTTCAGTTCAACAAGAAAAATTGTCGATCATCAATAAGAATAAAAAACCAAAAATAATTAGCGATGAAGTTCGGGAAATATTAAGAAGAAACTTTACAAGAGAAATTGAATTTTATGAATTTTGTAAACAGCGGCTATATCAACAATACACTGCCATAAGCTCGCAACCTGGCGGAGATGATGATTATGTACTAGTACCAGAAGTTGAATAACACGCTATATCCTCTGACTTCAATATTTATTGTCGAGTTAATTGAAGAAACAAGCATACACATATGTACATACAAAAATTTCAAATTCAATAACTATAGCGAAGCAAATTTTTAATGTAACATTTGGTTTTTTTTTTTTTTTTTTGAAACATAAAAACAGAAACATATCATTTCAAACAAGGGATTGACAAGAAGGATCCGCGAACCACATCTCAAAATTAATCTTGAAAATATGATGAATTAAGGATCCTATGATGGACTGAAAAGTTCGTAGCCAAAGCAAAGAAATAAAAGTAAATTTTTTGAAAATATTTTAACTTTTCTACAGAGATTCTCCTTACACTCTACACTTGTCCACCTGATTTTCCACATTTAAAAAATAGTTCCTCAAGACATTCCTTCAAAATGATCATTTGTCCCAAAAATGATTTTTTTCAGATTCACGAATAGATACATTTGTACCTATATTATGCTCGACAGAGCCAAATCTGAAGATGGGCGAATGAAGACCTTTTGCCATTCTCTCTGCCGATGCAGGATAGTGAAACAACATTTCTATCGATAGCAAACCTGAACTCTGCATTTTTATTTATGCATGGAATTGACTTAAATTTCTGCATTAATATAAAAAGTGTACGGTTCGACTTTTTCAAAATACAAATACAAATACCTGGGGCAACGGACCGTATGTGGTCTAGGACCTAGCACCTCGTAACCATTCGTGTTGGGCGTGTTAAATTTGTTTACATATATGGAAAAGACGTACAGCTTAGAGCCACATCCGAGAGGCAAATTGAGAAGCTTCTCATCACAGTTATCACTCTCGGACGTTTGTCAGACATTCGGAAGAAGTTGGACCGTGACAAAACTTTAGTGTTTTCTGGGACTCGAACGTCGAAACCTTCCGCTCAACGCACTAACCACTTGAGCCACGACGCCCACTCCTTTTCAAAAAAGTTCACTTTTATAAAGCTTTGCCCTCAAGAGATACTGTTGAAGGGCTCAGCCTTTACAATGGCGTAATTTTTTTGTTTCCACTAATGGATGTGTGATTTCCACAGATACCAGAACCAGCATCCCAGGCTACCAGCTTTCTGTCTCGAAGCCCACGATTTCTCCAGAACTTGACAGTGGAGATCAGTTGTTCCATCTAGATTGCCACGTAGATAATAATTTGGTACTCTCCTCTTCCTTTATTGACTTGGCTACTCCTGCATTTCGTTGGGTCGAGGCTCTGCTTTTAGCATCTCATTTGCAAAGATGTCGGTAGGGATCAATCAAGGCAAGATACTGGCTGCTGACATCGTTCGATATTTGTTGAAAACTGCAGATTGTTCTTATTGCACAGGGCCTTAAGGTGCCAAAAGTTTTCTACGTGCTTCTGTCATCACTATTGTTGTTTTCCAAACCATGGCAGCGTATAGCCCACCTGACTACATCTGATGGTCTTATAATTTATTTCGGAGAGTTTGTTTGTCCTTGTTTGTTTGTTTGTTAATTTAACATAAAACATTACCGACTGATGGTCACTGTGCGCATAATGCTGACCCTACCCTAGTTGACCTACTTCCCCACTCAGAAGACAATGCTGCAATTATTGCTCAAACTCTGGAATATAGTGGGCATGTTTCGCCTTACTAAAAACTCTTTTGGGTCGGCCCTGAAGAGAGCTGTAAACACTCGCATGAAATCGTGAAATTTCTGGGAAATTTCTCCTCAGTTGAAAGAAGCTTCTCGCAGTTGAAAACCTTACTTCGTTTAGGGTTTTTTTCTCAGTGGACTTTCATTATTGTTTATTTGAAATCGTCATCAGTAACATGCCTTAGCCGAAGTATTTAGATACTTGTTTTTACTATTCTCTCTCTAGTTCAAACAGTTCAATTGTGTGACAAACAGACAGAGTCTCAAATTCTATTTTGTAATAATAATTATTCCTTTTTACCATTTATGTAGGTATGGAATCCTAAAAATTAGTATTTTTATAAAAATGCGCAAAAAAGAAAGTATTTTACTCAGGAGTGCGAAATGATACTGCAATAGTTAATATTTTAGTCACCAACGTTTGATACTTCAGATGAGACTTCTTTCTGCGATGATTTCGCCAAGTTTCTTGGGAAATTCTATGTGTCAGTAATATTGGCTGACACGATGTTACTAACTTAAGGTGGCACTACAGTCCGGAGTGCACGTGGGCCTCAGCCAACAAGCGTCCGCAGCCATTTCGATCTTTTCATAGCTTCCTCCAGTTCCGCACGGTAAGTTGGTTCAAGTTCCCTTCAACTTACGTCCGCCACTTGGGTCGCAGTCCTTCTCTACTGCGCTGTCCCTCAGGGGTGGATTCAAAGATTTTCCGTACCGGAGCATTAGTATCCATTGCGCTCTTCATAAGCCAGCCAACTCAGTCTTTAAATTTTGCACTCTTCTGGTGAAGTCGATTCCTGCACTCGCCGTCTACGCAGATAGAAACGAAAATCACCCAAAGAAATTTCCCATCCACAAAAGTCCATGCCTTTGAGCAGAACTGGAATGATTAAAGTCTTATTAAGGGACAATTTAATTGTTCGATAGCAGACTTTGTTATTATAATCAGCGGTTAGCAAGAGTTATTATTTTGATATCGTTGTCTGTATCAAAAGCGGAGCCTTAGTATACAATGCCCCTTAGTACCTCAAGTAATAGCTGTCGACTGTGACCTTCGCTCCTTTCTTGTTCTCATGAGACGGACTTTTGGAAGATTGTACCTCTGGTGTTGGCGCGTAAATTTTGTACTGTTCTTTCAAGAAAAAAGTTAAAGAAGTCGCATGACAACCCATAGCCTTGTCTGAATCCTTTATTGACATTTGACACCAAAGGTATCAGTGTGGTATTGGCTCACCTTTATGCTAATCGAGCCAACAATATGAACGTTCTATTCATTGAGCACACTTTCATCCTTACCATATCAAAGCTGCAGGCGACTTTAAAAAGCTCGGCAGCTAGGCGGACAGCTCCATCAGCTTTGTTGTAATTGGATGAAATTGTGCCTGATAGCGTGATTAGTGTGCAGAAATGGTTCTTCCATATTCTAAGCATCGACTGCATTTCTACTACGATGTTCCTTATCTTAATTCCGCGTAATAACCATTTGAGTTTTGTCAGAGCCACATCCGCCGGTTGTTTTATAAATTTGACGATCGTAAATATATTTCTTATTTGTCTTTACGACCCAAGTAGATTTCGCTCTTTGCCAGCAGATATTCTACGAAGAAGTTAAGCCTTGCATTGGGTTTCCAATCGGATTTTTTTCAAATTGTTAATCAGTTGAACCCCAATTACATCTTACAAACGCTGCCCTGTTGTGGGTGTATTTCAAATTTATGTTTAGCGATCTTACGTTTTTTTCATACGTAGCTGTAACTATAATTTTCTGTTTTGATTATGTGAGTATTCATTGATTTTATCTACATATATGGAAAAATATGTGCCTTCTTAAACATATAATCCTGTTTTAACTGATTTGTATGTTAAAAATTCATAATTACGCGTATGTATGTGTATCTGCAATATGTTTCAAGTAATTTCATTTAAATTTACAAAGTAGTTCTCAATAGAAAGCATTTTCTCATAGTAGTGGCTAATTCTGAACTAATTTTTCTTTGCATGCTTTGCTTAGCATCGCGTGAATCTTATGAAAAACTAATTTGTATCTGTACTATATACATACATACACATCTATTATAAATAGCTTGATGCATTGAGCGCCTTCAAACTAAATAACACCAGAAAAGCTGAGAGGGAACTACTTTTTTTCAATCGAGTACCAAAAGTCGGCAGCGAACAACTCATAGAACTAATTCACCGTCTTGGAAAAGACAACAACTTTAGATCTAGTCGTGCTCCATTCTCCACGCCAGTTCGGTTACATTTAAACGAACTGGAACAATTGAGCTTGGCCACACAACTAGATGAGATACCCGATACAAGTTCATATTCTAGACATGTAAATTATATAAACTTCACGAAATACAATTTGGCCAAACCGATATACGTTAATCTGGTAAGGGATCCCGTTGAGAGGGTTATTAGTTGGTTTTACTATAGACGTGCACCCTGGACGGCTGTATTAATGTATAAGGCTAACAATGGATTCCGTAAGCCCTCTTGGTATAAGAAAAACTATGATCAGTGTGTCGCATCTGGCGATAGGGAGTGTTCATACACACAAGGTACGGGATTCAGCGCTGAGAATGTGGATCATAGAAGGCAAAGCTTGTACTTCTGTGGACATGAGCCTATCTGCGAGTAAGTTTAAGAACACAACTCCGGATGCAATGGTGAAATTATTGTAATTGAAACACATTCGTAGGCCTTTTAACACCGATGGAGCAATTCAATTGGCCAAGAGAAATGTCGAAAAGGAATTTGCTGTCGTTGGATCTTGGGAAGATGTAAATGTAACGTTGACAGTGCTGGAACATTATGTACCACGTTTTTTTAAAGGCGCCCTAGCAATGTACTATAGTAATATAAATTAGTCTTAAAAATTCCTTTAAAATGTTCCTTAATATATGTTTTATTCAACAGATAAGGACGGGTTAGAAAAAAATATTCAAAATAAAAATACTTGGAAGGCACATGTCGAAGACGATACGAAAGCTTTAGTTCGAAAGAACTTCACCAAAGAATACGAGTTCTATAGATTTTGCAAGCAACGATTATATAAGCAATACTATGCTATTCAAGGCAAATAGAAATAATTTAACATATTTAACTAGTATTTAAATACTTCTATTAACATTAACAACGAACTGACTGAACCCCATCGTACCACATTGTAAAAATAAAATATAAGTACCGGTAAATATTTGTCGCAATATCTTTACTTTTGAACAGAGAAGAGTAAGTCTTTAAATTTTATGTGTGGATCTGTCCCCATTTGGACTCGTAGCCAATGTTTGCAACTTTTACGCCATTTGGGCTAAAGATTTGGGCCAGAGTGATGCCACCTTTGTCGATTTACTGTGGTCCCCCGACTTGGAGCTCTATTCGATGAGTTATACTCGACTAAGAGAACCTCCTTCAGCAATGGTAGATCTTTTTCTGATAATTGCAAGGCATCCAGCAGTTTTCTTCTTTTGTGGATCTGCGCTCTACACTCCTTTAGAAGGTGCCCTGGGGTTTCCTTAACATCCCCGCAGAATATGCAGTCTGTTATCACGAAGAGTGCTTTTATCAAAAAAAGGCGGGCTAATGCAGCCAGGTTAATACAAGAATAATTTCACTTTGACTAAGAACGAGCAAAGAAAGGATACCATTTAATTTATAGTTCCTTAATGGAATCTTTCATAGTACTGAAATCCTAAATGAGTCCTTCCTGTCACTTTTTTCCGTTCAGCAGCGCCCGTTTAAATTTTTCTTTTAGTAACCTGCTCACAGCCGAATAGTTGCATCTAAGCTCTTTAAATATGTAGTGCAATTCTTTGAATTTTTTGTAATTTTTTTTTTAAATTACCAATGTATTCATGACTCTGAATGACTTATTATGTATTAATATACCATAAAAATTGAATTCACTAAGAATAGGCCGCTAGGTACGGATTTTTCAGTATTCGTTCCTCTACATGGAGTAGTTGCCCTTGATACGAACGAAGCATTTAAGACACTGTGATATAGATCTCTAGTAAAAAAATTTGACAAGTATGGTGCTGGTTACATTTTTACGAAATGGATTGCAGGCTTTAAGGCGATCAATCTATGCTGATGTGTTAGAGGACCTATTCCTGTCTCATGGACAATCTCACTCTCTCTCACCTGCAATCCAATTCATACCTTCGCAGGCGAGAGTACTCTTCACTTTGCTTCCTTTCAACGACCTCACGATACCGATCCTAATCTCTGAAGTACCAGAGTCAAGAAATACTTATGTATCTAACGAACTTAACTCTGACATTTAAAATGTAGATATATCATCAACTGAGGTGCGAAAAACCAAAGTGACAGGAAATTCGTCCTGTTTTCAATCGCTGAAACAGGATGCTAACGTTGCTATGTGAACAGAAAAACTATTTCTGGAAATTTCATATCAATGAATATGAATGACCCAGTCTGCCCAATGAGTCCTTACGACCCTTCGGAGAGCCGACTGGTGCGAATGAAGGATAAATCTCAAAATGCTTACTCTAGGGTCTTCATGCCCTCCTACGAGCACCAACGATCTTGACAACGTTCGTCAATCAGCCGATAAATGCATGAATTAAAGCTCAATCGATATCATGTTCGCAGGAGAAACTCATACTGTAGTCGACCCTTTCAATATTTGCGAGTGTCGACAAGATTTCCTGTCCGGCGATTATTTAATCGCTAAAAATATAACCCACATTTTTAACATGAATGCAAATTTGTTCTTTTATTTTTGCTATTATTTGTATAGCTTTGCGTGCATTAATGTAGAATCTATGTATATGCTCTATCGATTGCTACTAAATAATTGCATATATACGTAGAACAAATGCGTGTATTGAAATACTTAATTTCGAAGTCATCTTGAAGTCTCGGCGGTAGAAAGTCGAAATTGCGTGATAACCTTGCAAATCCATGAGAACTGAATAAACGCGCAGCAGAAATAACGTTAGTAAAACTCCAAATTTAATAGCGCTAATATTCGTGGAACAGTTTTGATTTGTTAGCAATACACAGTGTGATAGTTTTTTTAAAGTCTCAAAAAGATACTATATTCGTACTGATTTTTTGAGGCTTTCTAAAAAAAGTTCTTGAGGATTGTCATCCTAATAATTAACATTTGTGAAATGTCTTCAACGAGGTAGTGATCTTGAATTCACTGGTAGTTGTGAAGCATATTCGGAAAATTGGAGCATAGCTTAAAACGTCTTCACTTTGAGCCTTGCCTTATTATCAGTTTTACTGTTGCCTTTTCACTTTGTTTTCTCGTTTTTTTAATTCTCTTATTTCATATGATATTGGAAGCTTTAAGTACTATATTAAACTTTTGGGTTTTGTATAGGTAGCATACTTAGTTTGCCAATGTTACACCTGTGCTAACGACCGATTTCACAGTGTTCTTTCTTACGTCCATGGATGGAGTTACATATTATATATACGAGTACATGCATATAAAAGATAGTAACATAAACTATTACTTCATATTTTGTAAAAAAAAAAAACTCCAACAAAAGATCATTATAGCCGTTAAGCGTTGAATTGACCCTGAAGGCATTTAAGTGTAGTCAAAATAATAAATAAAAATATACCTAAACCATAGAACTTCGACAACGCCTGATTTAATCGATAGAATACTGCCTGCTTCAATGCTCCCTAAGACCTATCGAAATGAAACAAAGTTAAACTCTAGTGGGTACCATGATACGAAGGTATTGAACTCAATGAAATCGGTCGCCAATTAGTCAGGAAAGGTTCCTCTGAGGTGCCGAACCCTTCTGCGGTATACATAATTTCGCATTTGAAACAGCCTAGACAAGCGGAAAATATTAGACTACTCGCAGGACGAGGATAAGTTAGCATTTAAACTCTTATGCAGACCAAAATGGTCATTCACCCACTAAACACATTCCTTATCATGACAGGAATTATATTACTTGTTCCTTTCGGGCACTGCAGCTTCAGACATCTCATATCTACATAAACTTAATAAAGTTTGGAAAACTGAATGTCGACTTTGTTTAGAGGAAGGCGAATCAGCAGAACTATGTATGTGAATGCATGGCTCTTTGTTTGATCAAGAGGTTCTTTTCTTCAAAGAACTCCTTGCCCATGAGGATATAAGAATGAAAATTTCCAAACAAAAGAAATCTGTAGAAAAGCCTATTTTTAAACAGCATTTAAGTAGTTCTTCAAATACATGACTCTGGCTTGTGTCGCCGTCAAAACATAATTTTAAGAGAACAGGTGTCTTCTTGTTCACCAAAATTTGAAATGCAGCTGATACTCGTCATTATATTACATGAAAGTACATGACCGCATGTACATACACCTTTCAATATTTCATGTGCCCCATCTTCGAACGCGAACGGTATTCTTGTAACGCAAATATAAATTTTAAAATTTTGAAATTTGAATGTTGCATTCAAGTATCGTTTCGATTTCTTTCTTCCACAATAAGCATTGGCAATAAAAGGTGTCTTAAAGATGTTTTGAGCACTCCATTTATTTGTCATACATACACATGTGCTGCTCTTTATATTATCTTCGCTAAATTATCTAACATCCATTAATGCTACAATTTGAACCTTCTTGGTGTAATGTCTTCAAAATCAAATATCTCAGAGTATGGCAATGTATTTCTATCTCGCAATAACTCTCGTTTCTGTTCATTCCTTTCCGCTTAAAAGCTGCTCAAATAACGAGCCTATGAAAAAAGAAAACATCTACATATCAGCATCGATATTTTCAAAATTTCCAAAACAGATTTTTGATTTAAACGCCAACGATTTGAACAACACAAAACGAGCCGAAATGGATCTGATCATATTCAATCGCATCCCAAAAACCGGTAGCATTCAATTATTTGAATTAATACAAAGACTTGCAAAAGTCCATTACTATGACGTAAGTCTTGATCCACAAAAAGAGGGAATTCGAGCAATCCTGGACGAGAACACCGAAGAAGAATGGGTTGACAATCTTGCTAATTTAAAAGAACCGATGATATTTATTAGCCATGTGAACTATATGAACTTTACAAAATATGAGCAGCCTCGTCCCATATACATTAACATGGTACGGGATCCAATAGAAAGAGTAATCAGCTGGTTCTACTACGTTCGTTCGCCATGGGTATTTGTGCCACAACGTAAGAGTAAAAATAAGGACATGCCTCATCCCAAATGGGTAAATATGGACTTTGACCAGTGTGTAAAAGAAAAACAAAAAGTGTGCTCGTACATTGAGGGATCTGACTTGGAACTGGTAGGGGATCATAGGAGACAAACTCTGTTCTTTTGTGGTCACAATAAAAATAAATGCATGTGAGTGCGCGTTTATGTACCTATTTAAATAAAACATGTAAGGAAATATTTTTAATTATTTTTAAGGCCCTTTAATGCGAAAATGCCACTGCAAATTGCGAAGAGGAATGTTGAGAAAGAATACGCAGTTGTTGGAACTTGGGAGGATACAAATATTACACTGACAGTGTTGGAGAAATATATACCGAAATATTTTCAAGGAGCTTCAAAATTATATTACAGTAAGAAAGTTTATATAACATATTTTATTGTATGTATTTTGAATGTCAGTCACTATTTCAACATCAGTTAGAGTATTGAAATGCAATCAAAAAAATAAAAATGTTGAGATATGTTTAGTTTTATTCTACTCCGAACTGTTTGCACATGACATGCTTAAGTTTATAAAATATAAACCGTTTTCGACTCGAAACGAACTTCATAATTTAATAGTAAACAAAAATGGTAATGAAACAGAGCAAGGGATTGAGGAGTTATCAAATAAAAATTCTTTGGCGGTCGGTTTTACGCCTGGGAAAGGGTTTTTAGATAAATTTTCTAAATTTCTGTTAGAAACATAAGAATTCAGATATATCTTGAAAAAGGTTCCATTAGCATACGAAAATCGTAATTACTAGCTAAGTTTTGACTCTTAAATGTTCTGCGAGATAAGACGGATTCGATAGTCCTTTGTTATAATGCATCTGGAGCCACAAATCTACTAATTTCGCAGAAATCAAGACTTGGCGCATCACATCGTTTATGTCATTGAAGAAGTATCCAGCCAGAGTTTTCTTTTCTTAATTGGACTAAGCAAAAAAGGTTTACAGGAAATGCGTTAATATCTTTTTCAACCCTTCGACATTTTAGTTTCTGTAGAAATCATTGCAGGAAGCTAATTAGAAAACTTCAACATTTCAATGAGGCCCATACTACTACGAAATTTTGCTCAATGATCATCGGCTTTAAAGTTATCTGGGTACTTCCTAGCTTCTATTAAAATACCGACGGCATTACTTACACAGCCGCAGGCGATTTCAGGGCCTTAACTACTAAAAATTACGATGCTATTGGCCCCTGCCTTAAAATAATTTCTTTCTTCGGTAAACTGAAGAAAACCCTTGTCCCCTCCCAACTATATTTACATACCTCTGTCCCAGATGCCATTCGATGCCCAATCGATTCTGCTTCGAATTCTGTATCCTTTTCAGAAGTGCAGTGTTTTCTATTGGCCACCAGACCAGGCCCCATTCCTCAGGATAAATCTTATCATACTTTAATACTATACATCTAGCTAAATACTTAAGACTGGAGATTCAGTTTCGTATCCGTATTCCGTGGCCGGTGATAAGCAAAAAAAATGTAGGAAAATCCTTGCGCAGAACAAGGCTACATCGTTTTTTTCATGAATACATGAGCATTCGTACGAATACAAATTACGTGATAAATCATACATATGTACAAACGAATTAAGGTTATAGCATATGATTGCTAACGCTAACGAAATGACAATTGTTCTAGAAGAAGTGTTAGGAATACGTGGCTTAGAAACAAAAAAAAAATTGAAAATGGAATGCACGGGGCTCAAATTTTTGCGAACCCACTTTTGAATTACAAGTCACTTTTCAGAAAAATCTGCAATGATTTTTGTGAATACGGAAAACATGAGAAATACTACTTTTTCAGTAAATTAAAAAAAGTAGGTTTTATCAACTAGAATAGAATATTAAAGTTTTGACAAGAACTTAAATACTTTCAGGAACGGTTTTAGGTTTCTTAGTTTTATAAATAATTAAAGGCAAAACTTGTGCAATACTGTGTTACGATTTCGTCTTTATCTCTTTATCTCTACACTGCCCGCAAAAGTCAATGACGTTCGGTATTGTATAGATGGTTTATCTGTAGTACAGGTCATAGTAAGCTAGTGTGTTACTACCAGGAGTATCATATTGCCAGCACTTCTAATGGTCTGGTAGCCTTATCAGCCAGGCGTAACGAATTATCAGACATGTATCTAGGTAATCACATATTGTACTTAGTTATTTCAGTTAGCTGCTCCTATAGGTAGTATCAATTACAACAGCTTTAGAGTTAAATTGGAAAATCTTTAAACTCGTCAAAAATATGTTTTTTTTTTCTCTTCGAAAATCTGAAAACGGTTATAAAAACAATAACTACAAGCAACTACTTCTACTTGCCGTTTGAGGAATGTAGATATATGTACATATGTATGTACGTTTTACGTCATATATCTAATTATCGTTCTTAAAACATGTGCAAGCAAACGAGGAGAAAACTAAACTCTTTTTCGATAGCATTTCAATTTGTAATTTAACTTTTTGTTTTTTTAGTGGGTATGAATGACGAAATGCGGAACAGCAATCCAATGAAACCACACATCAGTGAGGAGATAAAAGAAATGGTCCGAAAGAACTTTACTCGCGAAATTGAGTTTTATCAATTTTGTAGACAACGCTTACATAAGCAGTACTTGGCCGTAAAACTTGACGATATAATGAATTTTGATAAGAGTCTGATAAAAAATACAAAAACAAATAAATAAATTTAAATAAGTACTTTTTATGAAATCATTGTTTTTTTTTTTTTTTTAAATATTCTTCTCACCAAATTGTGTAAATGTCCTTTACTTAAATTCTTTCTTCCGCTTGCAAGTATGTAGTAATTACTCTGCCTAAAACCTTATTAACTAAATAGTACACGCAAGCTGTATCCTTTTTTGAAGTGTTAGTTATTTTCTCTTCTTAGCTTCAGACGTTGCGAGCATCTAATCTTAACAACACTCGGAAAGCCGAGCTCGATGCCATATTCTTCAATCGGGTCGCCAAAGTCGGAAGTGAATCACTTATGGAATTACTTTCGCATCTAGCAAAATTAAATGATCTTAATGTTAGGCGAAACATTGTTCGAGCATATACACAACGTGTACGATCACCAAAACAACAAGAAGAAGTAGCAAATACGGTAGTGGATCTTGGTCCAGGTTCCGTTTACATTGAGCATGTGAATTATATAAATTTCACGAATTTTGACTTACCAAAACCAATTTATATAAACCTGGTTAGAGATCCTGTAGAACGAGTAATTAGTTGGTATTTCTATGAACGTGGGGCATACAAAAATGCTGTAGATTTTCAAAAATTCCCTCATAAGGATGTCATGCCGGCAAGTTGGTACAAAAAAGACTACAATGAGTGCGTCCGTAGTGGTGATCCTGAATGTCAGTATATACCGTATGCTATCGTAGACACTGCCGGTGACTACCGAAGACAGACCTTATTTTTCTGCGGACACATTGCAGATTGCTTGTATATTTCTAACAAAAGATTTAGTTTATTTTTTATTAAAAAAAAAATAAATTTTCCAGGCCATTTAATTCGCCAAGGGCCGTTCAAATAGCTAAAGCAAACGTGGAAAAGGAGTACGCTGTTGTGGGATCGTGGGAGGATACAAATATAACTTTAACAGTACTGGAAAAATATATCCCGAAATATTTTCAAGGCGCTAGGTTTCTGTATGACTGTAGGGGTACTGATGAATTGACTGGATTTTAAATTCATCGTTTTTTTTATTCTTACAGTGCACAAAGATGACATTAAAAATCGGAACAAAAACACACGCAAGCCAAAGATCTATGATGATGTTAAAGAACTAGTCAGGAAAAATTTCACATTCGAATATGATTTTTATAGGTTCTGTAAGCAGAGATTATATAAACAGTATATAGCTGTACAATTTTTAAATAATTAGAAAACAAAAAAACAAAACTGTTTTCTTCTTAATTAATTTACATGAGTACATATATGGGCAGGTGTCTGTATGTTTTGGTAGTCTCTAAATTGATTTTCAAAATTAACAGATATTTGCAGCGCTTTGTCTTTCTGCCTATTCTGTAGCTGACGTATTTAGTTAAAGTTCAGGTAAACACAACGTTCATGAAAGTTCCGTCCAGCCAGGTGAATCCTTTAGTACGCCAAGTTAGTTGAGGTTCCTTCCCAATTGCATACCACTACTTTTGTGCGGTGAAGCACTGGTGTCAATTCGTTATACTTGTCCCAGCAATGCTTTGGCTAGGTCGATGTAGTTGTGCAACATATATTCCGTCAACAAAGAAAAATTTGATAAAGTTCACGCTTTAGCGCCAATAAGGAGACTGAGATGATAAAAGTCCCCTTTCTTGTTCGTGTGAGGGCTTGACCACAAGAAAATAGCGATTCACAAGAGCTAATCTTTGCTGAGACGAAGTGAAGACTGATGGCTACACAAGCGGCGCAATTTAATTCTGCTTATTATCAAGTTGCAGTTCCAAACCAAATATTAACGACCTTCCAAAATAGGGTAAATAGGGCATAAACGTCAACGACCAGTGCCTCCAGTTCTACAAGAGCGTCATGCTACCATCGGCATGTTGGAGACTCTTATAGACACTAGAAACTACCAGATTATGTCAAGAAGTAAAGTAAATAACCACTGGGGCCTAAAATGTCTAGTACCATGTTTTAGGAGAAGTAAATGTATGTACATACCAACAAACAAGCCAGGTCAAAGCCAGGCAGCCGTACTAGTAGTCACCCGTCAACATTTAAAACGTGTTCAAATGAAACTCTGTAAGCAACAACGAGTTATTGGGAACCAATTTGCTGACGCTGTAATAGATGCCGAGGTACATATATGAACATAAACTCGAAGGTATCCAGGACAGTAAAAGAGCTGATGATTTTGTACTTAAGCACTGTGGTTTGCTAAATAAACCCTAACACAAAATAATGCAGCTACACATTTATTTAGAAGAGAAAAAAATGCTGGTCCATCCAGGACACATATTCATAGTAAAAGGCCCCTTTCTAGTTAGGGATATACTAGGCATTGTGCTATTGGAATACATGCTACAATAATTACGCAGGATCTTGACGAAGAAATCGAATCTAGATAGGCGATTGTCTCACCATATCGGTTAGAGAATTTCTTTTTAACCTGCAAGAGCAATAATGGGCGCAATAAATAAAAGCAATAAATATACGAAAGGATCGATTGGTCTCACAAGGCATACAAACTTAATGGAGAAAATTTTGATTTTCTCTCAATTATTAATGATATCGGTTGATACAATCGATCTAAAAAAAGGAAAAACTAAAATCTTCACCCATCATCTATGCTTATCTATCCTGTCTACGTCAGAGTAAAAAACTCTGTCAGATGGTAATGGTTTTTATGTGATACCATCTATAATCTGTATGCATTCCTGCACCCAATTCAGCATTTGCATTCAAATCGTTTGGAAGGTTTTGAATAGGAAGTCCAAGACAGATATCACGATACTAAAAGTAGGGTTTTGCTATTAAAAGCCGGAAATACAAAGATCCGGAAGTGTACAAAAATATATAACTTGAAGTGTTAAAATCTGGTAAAAATGCGTAAGTTTATCAACTTCAGCTATCCTTTGTCACACACGCGATATTCAAATGCGGATTTTCACTTCGCAATCAAGACTCGACACCGCCTGATTGTTTTGCAAATGCAGCAAAGCAAAACCACTTACGGCACCTATTTTCCTCGTAGATATTGTCGAACACGTGGTTGTTACATGTGATGAAGTAGTAAATCAAAACAGTCGAAGAAAATACTTCAATTGATTAAAGAGCCGGTTAACTTTTGTAGAAAATACAAGAACGTATTTGAATTCAATTTTTAAGCATCCGTACGATGCGTCAATTTATTTTATTATTATTAGCTTGTACTTGATTTTAAATTCCAGATTTTCATAAGTCAGAATTTTAAAATACATATCTCCAATAAGGGACTTCTTTGACTTGAAATAGAGAGATGTAATGAAAATTTTAAAATTAAAGAGCAAAATTTGTTCCCCAATTTCAATAAAGGGGAACTTGAGCCCACATGATTGAGAAAAATCAAACTCTCGTATCTCTTACCACCGACAACGATTTGTTTACAGTAAATGCGTGGCGTATCCTGGAAAAGATGTGAACAGAAAAACAACAATTTCCCCATTAACAAAAGTGAGCATGCCCCTGGTTTTGTTGAAGTTAATTTCCATTTTTCAGTGAGATCACTGACGAAGATTCTATTTTTCCGCTTTTACTGTAACATGTACTTCAGCAATGTACTCTATAAGCTATAAATTGCATAAAATTCTAGTTATCTAAATCATCTCAGAATTGATTTTTTTTTTCACCCACCACGGCCCACAAACTAACGACGGTGTTGGTGGAAGTGTTTTCTTTGATAGGCTTGACCTTAGCTTCTCTTTCCGTCTTCCAAATCATTGTAGAGTGTTCCAGGTGGAAGTAATGGCCATTAAGCAAGTCTTATCTTCGCTAAAGGAAAACGTAATACCCGCTAGGGATATCCGTACCTTTCGGATAGCCAAGCACCAATCAAATCCTTGCAATCGGTTTCGCTTAATTCAGCAACAGCTTTAGACTGCATATATCCTTTCATAGAAATGGCGAGAAGTGAGAACAAATTTTAGGTGGACAAGTGATCATGTCAAGCAAAAAAACAGATTTGGCCAGAGCTGGATCTAAAACAATATAAGAACTTAATTTCTCTCAACAGATTGCATACTGGCGCTATAATAGATGACACCATTTAGCACTGTCTAATAGGCAAGCATACAAGATTTTGTAGAAGCTGCATGGACAAAGAAGAAGAATAAACTATTCATTACCTTCTTCGTAGCCGCCCAGCTCTTTTCCAAAGAAGAAGCTTTCTATTACACCAATATAGGCAACTTGATATATTTTCATATTAAGAGCGTCTTAGTTTTCATCACAAGATCAAACGGGAAGGTAGGGCAATTTTTCCAGGATCCGTTTGGTATCACAATGGACTTTCCTTTGGTCTAGGTGCGTTGGTAATAGCTGACAGTCGCATCAACCTAACCTTTTCTAACCTAAGTCATCTCAGACTTTTGTTGGGTGTACTACACCCAGGGGAGAGTTAGGTTTTCACGTTAATTTCCTTATTTCGATAAAACAATCGTGGAAAACCAACCGCGAAAATAGGAGAAAGGCAAATATAGTAGCTTTCGAAAAACAAAAATGCATATTTACGAATATTTAGCCCCTAGTCAAAAATTCGAATCAAAAATTAAGGAGTCATTTTTGATTTGATATTACTTTTAGCATAATACTTAGTTAGATTCTAGTCTACTTTTAATGCGGTAATAAAGGAGAGTTTTTGAAAACAAAAAGGGGAATTCTAACTTCCCTTTACCCTTTCCTTTCACTCCATCACTGGGTTAATATCTTAAAAGGACTTAAGTCCTAAGTGATGAAGTTTATTTAAAAAAAAAAAAAAAATATTTTGTCTAATTTGATATTTGTTTCTATCATGAGCTTGCTCATCTAAACTTTATCAAATCGGAGAATTTTCCAAGATACTTTTTAGCGCGTATAATAATATCAACGCGGTTTCAAAGATCTCCAAACCATACAACCTGCCAATTTTATTAAATGTCTTCAGGCGACTGAAATAACGTTTATTGCGGTAACACGAAACATAATATGCGTTACATATCGTTCGTCATATTTGTTTACACTTATTAAATTGTTTAACCTAATAAATCGTTATTCATTTCGAGGATTTCACACTAACATTCTTCATTCTCAATGAGGGGCCACACAACACGGGCAAATTTGAATCTATTGCAACAAAAGCTCCCAGCCGTTTAATTTAGAGACTTGACGACTTCAATTGGCCACCAAGATCGTATTATCTGATCACTTCATATTTCCCCAAGTGGGGGAAATATATTGAGCTGCTTGAAATTGTTCCTGCGAGGGTTGCTTGAGGACCCATGATAGCAAGGGATGTGTGATTCGATTAATAGATCAAGGGTTTCAGCATTAGAATTTCAGGAGCCATTCTTTCTGTTCCTTTCTGAGCCTGAATGCCTCAGACATCTTTTCTATTTTCCCAGAAAAGGGTCTTCAAGATTGATCTTTGAGGGCAAATTAACGGCAGCTAGAATGAAGATGCTTCGCATGATTGCAGAAGTAATAAGGCTTGATCAAATTAGAAGTTTGAAGATCCGAGGAAGCCTTCACGGCAAAGAACTCATCTCGAAGAAATTAGAGCACGACTGGCTCAGTTGGTATTGCCACGTTCAAAGGAGGGATCCTACCAACCCTGTCAAGCAATGTCAATCAAAGTTCCTATACAATCGCGGAAAAAAGGAAGGTCAAAAAACTCCTGGATCACACAAATGCAGAAACAGCAGCATTTGATTGGTCTCAGTGACAAAGTGATTCGAAACTGGGAGGCCTGCAGATATTTTTTGAGGTCAAATCGGCGAACCCCACAGGCGCACTAGTAGGGATGCAGTAAAGTGGGAGGGTTATGATCCCTATAATCGCGATCATAACCTCCCCGAACAAATGGAAAGAAGGAAAAGGTCATCAAGGCTTTTCTCTATGCGAGTATGCTTTTTCCGCAAAAATATGCATTGTCCGGCAAAAGCTTGCAAGTATTGTATCTTTCTTGCGCGTTTCCCCTCAAAAAAATTGTGTAGGCTTTTTTATCTACCATTCAAATAGTGCAATTATACTCAAATGCATTTAGCAGTAATTTTATTACTAACGAACGCATTAAATCCGTGCGAATATGATAAGCTTTTCTTAGCAAAAACTTGCATTTGGGTATTTCAAACGCATCACTCTAAACAATGATTGATTTAAGTATGGCTTTACGCTTCGATCTACATCTATTCCTTTCTTTACCACCAAGTCAAACACTCTTATGATGAAGGGTTGCAGGAATTTCCATTGTTGCTATCCAGTTAACATTTTCTAAAAAGATTTATTAAACAAAACTAAGCGCTTTGATCTATACATTAGGTTTTTTTTTTTTTTGCATATGTACATATGTCTCGGAGTTATTATCGCGGCTTAGCATGCTTACTTATTTTTATTCAGATACATGAAAAGTGCAAATTGGTAACCGATTTAAGAGTCATTCGCAAATTTGATAGCTATCATCTTTAAGCTCAGCCACACTAAACAACACCAAAAATGCCGGCATGAACGCTGTATTCTTTAATCGTGTAGCCAAGGCTGGCAGTGAATCTATGATGGAATTATTAAAGCATCTATCAGAATTTAATGAGTATGATGTAGTGTCAGGGCCAAATGTAAAACGTTTAATGGATTTCGACGATGAACTGACAAAAGCTGATCTGGTTACGAATCTCCCAGATGGAACTGTGTACATTGAGCACGTTAATTTTGTCAATTTCACAAAATTCGGCCAACATTACCCAATCTACATAAACTTGGTGCGAGATCCTGTGGAACGCGTCATCAGTTGGTATTTCTACATCCGAGGATCATATAGAAATGCCATCTTCTTTCAACAGCGTCCAAATGAGCCTGTGCGAAGTGCAGATTGGTACAAGAAGGATTTCAATAAATGTGTACGGACAGGAGATCCAGAGTGTGTTTTCGAACAATATTCTTTAATAGATAAGGACTACAGCAGACAAGCAGTGTTCTTTTGTGGTCATTCACAAAACTGCCTGTAAAGTTAAAATAATCAGCATCACATTTATTACAGTATACAAAATCCTATGATTTTTACAGACTCTTCAATGCACCATCGGTTGTGCAGATTGCCAAACAGAATGTTGAAAGATATTATGCAGTAGTTGGAAACTGGGAAGATACCAATGTTACCTTGACTGTACTAGAAAAATTCATTCCGCGTTACTTTCGTGGTGCAAAAATTATGTTTGAAAGTAAGAACTTAAGCGAATCATGCTTTAATAGAGTAATTAATGAGAGTGTTTTCTTTTTAGTACACCATGATCAAATAAGAAATCAGAACAAAAACACACGGAAACCAAAAATCTACGATGACGTAAGGCAAATGATTAAGAAGAACTTGACCAATGAGTACGACTTTTATCACTTTTGCAAGCAAAGGCTTTATCGACAATATATTTCTCTTCATTTAAAAAAAAATCATAGCTAGTTCATTTTGAAAATACGAGACATAAATAGAGATACATGATTAAAAACAAAGTTATTTTTTGATTCTTGGATTCAAATCATCCAAATGGAAAAAATAAATTTTCCTTAAATAAATTTATTGTATGTAAATGAATCTCTAAAGTATAAAATATGTTTTTGAAAGCAGCTATACTGATTGTTATAAATTATATACTATATGGGCAGGTGTGGCAGAACGAAATATTCTATTTCTCCGCTCTCCTGATGATTTTATGTGTATTTACAATCCAATTCCTGTAATTTTAAAATTACGAACTGCCGTTTGTAACGTAAGACTTGTGAGTAACAAGAGTTTCTTACATTACGAAAACATAATATAGTGACTTTTTCCATCGCCGCTGCACCATGAATTTGGTTTTCAGTTGGGCCATCAGGAGACACCACAAACCGATGAGCGTTACAAAAGTCGCAAGCAACTCACCATTGTCGTCTCGTAATCCCAAGCTATGTTTTCCCATTATGCATTCCAGGCTCGCGTTGTATGGTCCGACTTGGGCATTGATATTCTAAGGAATTTACTAGGAATTTCCATGGCCTTAATTTTCTTTTCCTTAAAAATGCTGGATTGTAATCGCAGCCACGTGTCGCTTGAAAACATGGTAGGGCACTTGATAGTGGTTCTTTCAAGGGCAGATATAATTTTTATACAGATATCTAGATAGATTTTCTCCGTCAATTAAGAACGAGCGCAAATCAAGAAAGGATACTGAATTGGAATATGACATTTCAGAGTAGGACAAAGTGAGACCACTTGATTTCATTAAAGAACTTAAAAATAACAAGTTCAAGGTAGCTTCGATAGAATATTTAATGACATTGCACTAGCATCATTTATAGGCAACAAAACAATTTATTTAAACCATGATTTATCCTATCGGTTTGAATGTCACGCCCTTCGAGAAGCATGCTTATGAGCTGTCTCCAACTTAGTTCCAAATGGCTTGATTCCTTCTCAACTATTCAGCGTCACGTCCGACTAGCGCATCCCACAGTTCTGCCTGTCTGAGTGAAGGGGTTCCACTACATGGCATATTTCGCAATATAACTGTTATCGCGCAGTAGGGTGTGTCCGATCCACTACCACTTTCTCCTTCGTATAGTAATATTTATTGGATATTGACCCGTTCTCTGAGATACAATTGGGCCAAAGAATCCTCAGGATGATTTTTAGGTACCCTTCCAAGTACTTCAAGTACTGTACCCATAAGCAGGTCTAGTTCTACATTGGTGCGGAACAGTCATAGTTTGATTCTTGTACTCAGAACATTGGGCAGTTTTCCGAACGCAGCTTCCCGATTCTGTTTTAAACATCCAGTTCAGTGCCGACGCGGTTAGCCGAAACCTCACTTCCTAGAAAGTTGCCTACTTTCTCCTGTCCGGCACTGTTGAATTAGAAGTGATCAAGGCTGTTTTTATTTTAAGTCCCACTTTGTTGGCCTCAGCTTCTAGATTTTGGGAAATCAGATAAAGTTCCACTATCCGTTCTGTTAAATGTAAGATGTCATAGCTACATACTTTTCTAGGGCAAGGTATAAAAATGAGAGATAATATTTTAACACGGATTATAATCTTTCTGTATGTTCTCTTTGTCAATTACATCCATCTAAAATACATACATATACATAGATAAAATAAAAATCTACTTTTTTCAAGAAAGCGCATGTTTATGTTCAAATCGCTTAATCTTTGCCAATACTTTGAAAATTAAAAGGCCGGACTGGCAAGCTTAAGTCCATTAAGGTATCCTTGGTATTCCGCTCGCTACATATGCAACGTGTATAGCGACAAAACATACTCCAAGGCTGGATTTGAAACGCTTTAAGAACTTTACATCTCCCAATAAATATCATATAAACGACGATATTAAAGGTGCCATCACTGAGAACTGTTTAGTAGGCAATCATGTAAGAAGCCTTGGCATACATTCAACTTCAGTTTAAAGAAGTCGCATGAACGAAGAAAAATAGCAAACTACTCTTCTCCTTTTGCATTTAGGAGCTTCCTTCCTAAATTCTTAAACGAGAACTAAGCCATCTTACAAATACTTAAATAAAGTAACTTTATTATATGTGGTTATATATAGCAGTGCATAGATTGCAATGTTGCGCAACTCATGCGCATTTTGTTGCTGTCTTTTAATTCACCCGAAAATGTATCATTGAAGCAAAACCAAGCAGAGGTAAAAAGAAAAACATGGAGAAAAAAAGCAGTGATGCTTCTAAAACCTGCATCTTATCAAAGATACAAGATCCATGTTATTTAATCGTTCTTTTTTTCCCATTGTCTTTTAGCTCTTCAATAACATTAAAGAGCTAGATTTTTGGGTGCAGATAGGTGGAGATTCCACAAGAACTGAGAACTGAAAATTAACCACAGCTGGTCACGTCAGCATATATTTTTCGTGCGTATTGAATAGCTTTCGACAATATATTCACAATTTTCGTAGCTAAGTACAATGGAAAATGCTCAGATTCGAATTTTATGCAAATAGAACTATGAACTGCCAAATAACAAACCGAGAGAGAGATGGCACAGGCTATAAGTACTGTACTATTTTTGCAACATTGGAATTACAAACTACCAATTAAAATAATTTGCAAGCAATTGATATAAAATCAACCTGCTCGCTGTAATTATTCTTAACCGCGATTAACAATTATTTTCTTAGACCAGCTTCTATTATTCGTTACTTGCTTTATGCTACCACGTATGGAACAAATCTAGTCACATACTTTTATGATGAATGGTTTTAGGAATGTTCTTTTTTATTTTTCAAATAAAATTCATGGTTTAGTTACAATAATTTTTAAGATGCCTTTTGCGCTTTTTTCCATATTTTAAGTCGCGCGTCTTTATCTCGGAATCATTATTTGGGCTTAACTTTCTCATACAAACATATATTTTTCATTCAGATGTATGAAACGTGCAAACTTTTAAACGATTTAAGATTCCTTCGCAATTTAATAGCTATCATCTTTAAGCTCAGACAAACTTAACAACACAAAAAATGCCGGCAAAAAAGTTTTATTCTTCAATCGCGTAACTAAAGTTGGCAGCGAATCTATGATGCAATTGCTGAAGCGCTTAGCAGAATTCAACGATTATGAAATAGCACAAGCTAAAACTCAAAAGACCATATTAGATTTTAATCAGGAACAGACAAACGCCGATCTGATCACAGATCTGGAAGACGGATCTGCTTGCATTTTTGTCATGAACTTCGTAAATTTTGCAAAATTTGGCCAACCTTTCCCAATCTATATGAATTTGGTGCGAGATCCTTTGGAACGCGTCATCAGTTGGTATTTCTACATTCGAGGATCACATAGGAATGCAATGTTCTATAGAAATCATCCAAACGATCCATTGAATAGTACGGATTGGTTCAAGAAGGATTTTAATAAATGCGTACGAAACGGAGATCCAGAATGTGTTTTCGAACAATATTCTCTGATACATAAGGACCAAACCAGACAAGCAATGTTTTTTTGTGGTCATTCACAAAACTGCCTGTAAAGATAAAATAGTCAGAATCACATTTATGTATTACAGTATACCAAATCCTATGATTTTTACAGACTCTTCAATGCACCATCGATTGTGCAGATTGCCAAACAGAATGTTGAAAGATATTATGCGGTGGTTGGAAGCTGGGAAGATACCAATGTTACTTTGACTGTACTAGAAAGATTCATTCCGCATTACTTTCGTGGTGCAAAAATTATGTTTGAAAGTAAGAACTTAAGCGATTCATGCTTTAAATATAGTAAATAATAAGAGTGTTTTCTTTTTAGTACACCATGATCAAATTAGAAATCAGAACAAGAACACACGGAAACAAAAAATATACGATGACGTAAGGGAAATGATCAAGAAGAACTTGACCCATGAGTACGACTTTTATCACTTTTGCAAGCAAAGGCTCTATAAACAATATATTTCTCTTCATTTGGATGCGATTAGTAATAAATTCTAAAAATAGAAATAAATAACGATGTACAACATATGCGATGAAAAACAGTAACATAAATTATATTAGAACATTTGGTATAAAAATGGCACGGCTGGCTAACTATTTTTTACAATCATCGCAATTAAGTGTTTTATTATCTTCCGAAATAAATATGTACTCATGTTGAAAATTTCCTATATGTACTTATATATGTATATGTATACCCATTTGCAGAAAATCGGCCAATCTGCCTGCGAAAAATGGACTATTGCACAATCCCGCTACTGAGTACAGTTGATTCTATTACTCGACTTTTAGAAATGGTCTCATTACATAGTACCCTTAATTAAAGGTTAGAAAAAAAGACTTCTATTATCACCTCGACATAAATACATATGAGCGCACAGAGCCCAGATATGGATTTGGAACCAAAACCTTCCGGCTAGTTAGGTAGTGCAGGCGAACTGACAGAGATTGTAAAACACACTTTTTCGAGTTATTTTTATTAATGTCGTTAACTTTTACTCGCAAATTAATTACTATTTAAATCCAAGCAAAATCATTCGAATAAAATTGAAAAAAAATTACAAAAACTGAATTTGAATGTTTTAGTCTTAGTATTTAGTAAGGTATTCATTTTCATCGAAATCGGTCCCGATATAGCCAATTTTTAAAATTTGAAAGTACCATTTTGCGAATTATTAGGCGATAACTATTCGCATTGTGGGCGCCGTGACTCAAGTGGTTAGTGCGTTGGATCGCTGAGAGGGAGGTTCGACGTTCGAATCCTCGAAACACCTAAAAGTTTTTTCACGGTCTCACTTCTCGCGAATGTCTGACAAGCGTCCGAGAGTAATAACTGTCAAGAGAAAGCTTCTCAATTTGCCTTTCGGATATGGCTCTAAACTGTAGGTCCCTACCATTTGTGTGAAATATGTAACACGCACAACACGAATGGTTGCGAGAAGCTATGCCCTGGACCATATAGGGTCTGTTGTGCCAAGTATTTGTATTTTTTTAAACAAGTCGCAATAACAATGCCGTACATATGGTATTTTCTAAACTTACCCAATTACTTTCATCAAAATCTTTAGAATTAATATTAGAATTATTGCCCTGCAGACAACAGATATTACCTTTGAACTGAATGTGAACATCTATTTAGGCTGCAGCCCGAGGTATAGAGAGACGGTCAAAATTGCGACACACACTTCTTTTTTGTTATAGTTATAGAGGTAGAAAATCTTCATGAAATAAAAACTTAATTAAAACCGATTTAAACTGAACTTTTTGTCAATAACATATAATTTATGATATCTCCAAACCAGTTAGAGTTCGATGCAATCTAACCTAATCGTCGACACCAAGAATTACTTTCAATTTATTGACATCAAACGTAAGTCCTACATATAACTATCCTACTACCCCTAAATTCTCAACATATACCTTTTTCATTTGGCTGCTAGCCGACTCGATAATTCGAAATTCTCGATAATTCGAACTGATTGTTAGGTCCCTTGAAAAAACTTTGATAAATCGAACAAAACCTATGTATTTTGCTACGCTCGTTAATCCGAAGTGATTGCTCAGTCGGGCCGCCAGCAAACACGCTGTAATTCGAAATCAGTAGCTAGTGTCCTCTCAGTAATTCGAATTTTTTTTCGTCGTTTTTGTTTTTTGTTCTCTGTTCTTTGCCCAGCGGTATTCATGTTTCTAATGCTTTGATCCTGTTAGATTGTGACCTATGCGACGTGAACAACGTAAGTAAAAAAATGTTCTCTCCCTTTTGCGGTGCGATGTTTGGTTCCATTTCAACAATAATCAATCGCAAAATTTAAGTAAAATTATGTAATAAAGTGTGTCAAATTATTGTTGCATATGTACTTATTTCATTTTTGTCCTTCGGACCAACTCGACAATTTTTCGTTAATTCGAACTCTCGTTAATTCGAATTTTTTGTAAGGTCCCTTGAGTTTCGAATTATCGAGATTCGACTGTATTTCTTTTATATGAGCAACTGAGAGGAAACGTCCCTAGCTTTAGTTCATATTACGCTGTCGATGATCGCTGGCAAAATTAATTTGCGTAAAGACTCACCAGGTTCCAATGGATTGCCCTACATAACTAAAAAAAAAAAAAACGAAAAACATCTGATCCATCTTCCTGGCACTGGTTGGCACGTTCTCAAAGAAGGTTTTGTCCAGTATACGATGTCTGGCCCTGCCTAGAGCCGGACATCTCCAGAAGAGATGAAACACTGTTTCTTTATCTGTCCCATTCTTTCAGCTGTGAAAGTCTCTTCTGAGGTTCCTTCCTATGGGCAATTAATAATATCGAATGAATCATCAAGGACTCATTCGGGACGAGCTAATAGCCTCTATTTATCCAGTACGTGATCTGAGTGTTATCTGCGATAATGGATTTAACTTCCGTTCTGATATTGATAACATTATAAGTAAATCCAACTGAGCACTTGTCTTTGTGAAACTCTGGCCCAAAAATTTCTCAGATCCATGTCACAAAATTACTCTTTATTACAGGTTTGATCACCTTGTCATGAAGTCCATATCATAAGAATCGCAATTGTGCAACGCAGGTTAATCTATTTTGCCTAACTTTGTCTAGCTTGAACCGATAACTACCAATATACCCTGATCATCTGAAACATAATTTAATTAATCTTCAGCCGTTGTTGGAGAAACGTTGCGATGTTGCCGATATTCTCTTCAGTTCATCAGTTGTTCACTGGCAATATTGACCGCCCTGCTTTTCGCATACGATTTCGCTCAACACAAAACCCCACACTCTAGGGTCGGTTCCTCTTTTTAACCTTATTTATTGCCGCACACATTATAGCTACCACGAGCATATGACGAGAATGCTGCGCAAGTCAAAGAACCGCTTAGACTTTTCTAATCTGATTAAAAACAAAATTTCCCTACGAAATGCTCTGCTCTCCTAACGGCTCAGTCCATAAATTTTTAACTATCCTCCTCCCCATAGCTTTAAATTTAATTTCTTGTTGCTAGCCTTAAGTTATATTTCCTTGTACTAAGTTAAAAAAAATTAATTAATAATATAACAAATAAACACCTTGCGCTTACAAAAATTTGCATTTGTGTACTTTTTAAGGCATCGATTTCATCAATGATCGACTTACGTATGGCTTTACGGTTCATCATTTCTTTACTCTACCACGTATGGAACAAACCAAGTCACACACTTTTATGATGGATGGTTTTAGGAATTTCCTTTTTTACTTTTCAAATATCATTTTTGGTTTAATTTACTTTTAACATGCCTTTTTGCGCTTTTTTCTATATTCTAAGTCGCGCATCTTTATCTCGGAATCATTATTTGGGCTTTACTCCTCCTACATAGTTTTCATCAGATGAATGAAACGAGCAAACTGGTAAACGACTTAAGATTCCTTCGCAATTTAATAGCTATCATCTTTAAGCTCAGACAAACTTAACAACACAAAAAATGCCGGCAAAAAAGTTTTATTCTTCAATCGCGTAACTAAAGTTGGCAGCGAATCTATGATGCAATTGATGAAGCACTTAGCAGAATTCAACGATTATGAAATAGCACAAGCACTAATTAAAAACAAAATATTTGATTTCGATGAGGAACAGTCATATGCCGATCTGATCACAGATCTAGAAGAGGGATCTGCTTGCATTTTTGTCATGAACTTCGTAAATTTCGCAAAATTTGGCCAACCTTTCCCAATCTATATGAATTTGGTGCGAGATCCTTTGGAACGCGTCATCAGTTGGTATTTCTACATTCGAGGATCAAATAGGAATGCAGTATTCTATAAAAATAATCCAAACGAACCACTAAATAGTGCGGATTGGTTCAAGAAGGATTTTAATAAATGCGTACGAACCGGAGATCCAGAATGTGTTTTCGAACAATATTCTTTAACAGATAAGGACTACAGCAGACAAGCAGTGTTCTTTTGTGGCCATTCACAAGACTGCCAGTAAAGTTAAAACAATCTGCATCACATATATGAATTACAGTATACCAAATCCTATGATTTTTACAGACTCTTCAATGCACCATCGGTTGTGCAGATTGCCAAACAGAATGTTGAAAAATATTATGCGGTGGTTGGAAGCTGGGAAGATACGAATGTCACCTTGACTGTACTAGAAAAGTTCATTCCACATTATTTTCATGGTGTGAAAACGATATTTGAAAGTAAGACTTAAAGCGAAATTTACTTAATTAATAGTAAGTAATAACAAAACTGTCATTTTAGTAAACAGTAAAGCAATAAGAGAACAGAACAGGAACACACGGAAACAAAAAATATACGATGACGTAAGGGAAATGATCAAGAAGAACTTGACCCATGAGTACGACTTTTATCACTTTTGCAAGCAAAGGCTCTATAAACAATATATTTCTCTTCATTTGGATGCGATTAGTAATTAATTTCAAAAATGAGTTAAATAACGATGTACATATCCGATGAAAAAAAATAATATCAATTATATTATACCATTTGGTAAAAAATGGTTAACTTTTCTTACGATTATCACCATTTTGAATTTTTTTATATTTCGAAATATGTACAAGAAAAAACTCATCTGGAAAATTTCTTATATGTACATATGCATCTACATATGTATATGTATATCAATTTTGAACGAAATCGTCCAATCTGCCTGCGATATGTAGACTATTTCACAATACCGCTTCTGAGTACATCACTATTGCTCGATATCTTAAGGTTAATCTGAATAGCCAGTCTTTCGAAAAAATTATAATTTTAGAAATTGTCTCATCGCAAAGTATCGTTAATTAAAGGTTAGAAAAAAAGAAGTTAAGTTTGAACTGAATGCTAACAGCTAGATATTTAGGCTGCAGCCCTAGGCACGACGGTCAAAATTACGACACCCATTTCTTTTCTGTTATAGTAAAAGAGATAGAAAATCTTCATGAAATAAAACTTTTTGTAAGCCGCTTTTTCAAGACGTGTGGGGAACCGATTTAAACTGAACTTTCTGTCATTGAAATATAAATCTCGATATCTCTAAAACGGTTAGAGATATTAAAATCAGGCATATTTTACATTGTACATGGATCCTAAAGGCTCTATGTGATATGCCTATGTACAAGCAAACCGCTAACGAGAGAACCTCTGGCTTAAAACCATTCATCTCAACAAGTCTTTCAACTCAGTGAATCAGTATCTGGAAAGAGTACTTTTTCTTTTGTGGGCAAGGCAAAAAATTACACAGCAATTGAGAGGTAGATTTAATCACATTACAGTTTCTGCAAAAATCCTTATGAACTAGATGCTCCATATTAAAACCAATAGTGATGTCAGTTATGATACCAAAGGTACATATGTACATATGTATGTGCTTCACTACGACCAAGTTTTACTGGAGAAACGTACTTCTTTTTATCATAGATCAGCCATCCAAAGCATATTGATTTAAATAATCACTTCATCGTCAATACATTTATTTACGAATACAAAAACAAATACTTGGCGCACCAGACTGTACGTGGTCCAGGGCATAGCTTCTCGCGACCATTCGTGTTGTGCGTGCTATATTTTTTCACACAAATTAAAGGGACCTACAGTTTAGTGCCATATCCGAAAGGCAAATTGAGAAGCTTTCTCATGACAGTTATTACTCTCGGACGTTTGTCAGACATTCGCGAGAGGTGGGACCGTGAAAATACTTTTTAGTGTTTCTGGGATTCGAACGTCGAACCTCCCGCTCAGCAATTCAATGCACTAACCACTTGAGCCACGGCGCCCACTCAATACATTTATTCATAGAGTTAATAAGAGGTCAGTCTGACGTTTGATTCGAACCTCGAACCTCCCGCTCAGTAATCAAACATGCTAACCACTGAGCTACGACGACCACAGTTTTCACTTATTAGGGATTGAAAATGAGATGCTCCTTTCGCTGTATTTTAAGAGCACATTCTACGAGTAGTAGGAGACCTTACACCAGAAATAACAATTTACACTCACTCTCGTTGCATCACCCATCGAAATATATATTACTGTCGCGAACTGTGTGTGGAGTCGCGAAATTCTTCGTACACAGTTTTAATTTTTCAGTCATCGCGTGAATCTCTAACGAACACCCGACTTTCCATTCGTTCAACTTTCACATCTATCCGAGCCCCATCATCCTTTTTACTAAAAATTGTAAAAATGATTATTTACAAACAACCATTTTTTTTTTGTATTTTCCTTCAAAACTGGATTTGCTGTTTTCAATGCCAAAGAATACATTCGAGTATTAAGACAATGATTTCATTTTAAATTACAAATTTCTCGGGATACAGTACTTTTTAGTGTTTAGCTTATAACGGTAAGTAAGTATCGTTAGAATAAATAATGCTGCTATTGTGAAGATCATTTCTAACTTCATGGTCCTTTGGATTAAAGCTTTTGCGGATCGATTTTTATAAATTCTTCATGTTACAACCTGTGGATCATGCAAAATCACAAAATATCACAGAGCGTTTATAATAAAATTTATGTAACATTAAATTACATTTTAAGTCACTCGATCCATTATTTCGACTGAGCTTTCTCACAAACATACATATGTACATACATGGTATACAGTGGAAATAATTAAACTATTTAAGATTCCCGCAATTTTATAGCTTTCAGCCTTAAATTCAGACAAGCTTAATAATACGAAGTACGCCAACCAGAACGTTGTATTCTTTAATCGTGCAGCAAAGGTTGGAAGCGAATCTATGATGGAATTATTAAAACATCTAGGAAAATTTAATAACTATCAAGTAGCGAAGGACGCAGTAGGTTCAAAAACGCGTATATTAAGCCTTGATGCAGAACGTGCAAAAGCCAAACAAATTATTAATTTAGAAGATGAAATTGTTTACATTGAACACCTTAATTATATAAATTTCACCAAATTCGGTCTACTTAACCCTATCTATATGAACTTGGTGCGAGATCCTGTAGAACGTGTCATCAGTTGGTATTTCTATGTTCGGGGAGCACATAAAAACGCCATTTTCTATAGAAAGCATCCTGAAGCACCAGTGAGGCACCCAAATTGGTTCAAGAAGGATTTCAATAACTGCGTACGAACAGGAGATCCAGAATGTGTCTACGAGCAATTTTCTGTAAATGATTCACAAGGAGATTACAGAAGGCAATCACTGTTCTTCTGTGGTCATCTAAAAATGTGTCTGTAAGGTCTTAAATTATCACCACCGTAAACGTATTTCTACTTAAGAATCTATGATTCTTACAGGCCCTTCAATGCACCAACGGTCGTGCAGATTGCCAAACAAAATGTTGAAAGATATTATGCGGTGGTTGGAAGCTGGGAAGATACCAATGTTACTTTGGCTGTACTAGAGAAATTCATTCCACGGTACTTTCGTGGTGCGAAAACGATGTTTGAAAGTAAGACAGATAGCGAATCACCTAATATCTCATATAACAATGGACTTTTCTTTTTAGTAAACCGCGAGCAAATTAAAAACCAAAATAAAAATACACGAAAACCGAAAATATCTGATGACGTAAAGGAAATGATTAGGAAGAACTTCACACAAGAGTATGACTTTTATCACTTTTGTAAGCAAAGGCTCTACAAGCAATATATTTCACTTAACTTGAAAGAACTTAATGTGGACTTACTGCAAACGTAGAAATTGTCTATTATTGTTAGCGAAATTATTTAACAGTGTTTATGAACCGAAATGTAGAGGACTATTTATCTTGGTTAATATTTTCCAGCCTATCAATGCATCTAAAATTTCATGAAGGTGATTTTAAAATAAACTTATTTATCAATCGATGTTTAAATCAGACAGTCATGAAAGTAAGCATATTCCTTTGAAGAATTATTTTCCATACAATTTTCAAAGCTTTGTTTCCTTTAAGACTTCCATAAGTGACCGGTGAAATTCTATGATAGAACAGCCAGTGTGATGTATCTTTGTTTTAAGACTTCAATTAAAGTTGACTTCACAAACATTTAAGTTTTTGTTTTTTATCTCAACTCATTCATTTGTTACCTTTTATTTTTTTGTAATCTTCATAGATACCAGTAACCCGAGCTACTGACATGCACGATTCATAGACGTAACTAATGGCAGTTAGGAATACGCCTACGTGTTAAGCCACACCCTGCACACACAAAACCACTCTCTCCGCGAAACTGTCCTTAGGTACTACTTCGCGGAGCTGGTTAGCCTTTTAGACAATATTCTCATATACGCCATTTTTCGTTATTAAGCGTTTGACACTCAGTTGTTCGAATTATTGACATTACGTTGGCGCTCTATTCTCCTAAGATCGTTGAGTTTGCGTTTTCAGTTTTCGTCATTCTGAAGCATGTAATTTAGAACATTCTTGGGAGTGGCCCATTACCCAAACTGATCCCAAAGGGCTCACTTCGGAATCTTTTCATTTCTTCAGTGAGTAAGTCAATTGGAAGCATTGAAGATACGACGAGTACAGCATCGTTTGATACAGTTTGAAACGCACCGGCGACCTTAGTGCGCTAAACCAGTGGACGGATTTAACTGCACTTAACTTTTGCGGCACTTGACTATATTTTTCCTGCGTACCTACGTACATACAATATGTATGTATATGTATTTATTGAAATGGCAGCTCTTGCAATAAGAAGTCTTTTATTTTGTTTTGGGCCTCCTATTTTGCTCATTGGCCTTGAAAGGGCAGTAACAGCTTTCAACGATTATTTGCATGCATATTCCAGATCCTCACGCTCACTCTGAAACCCAATGATCCATTATGAATCCCCTTTTTGTGTGAAAAAAAAAACCTTATTGAACCAGACGTTCGATTTTGCAAACCTTTTGGTACTGTTTATCCAGTGAAGCAGGTCCGATATCTGAGCTTCTGTTACCTCTGCGATGCTTTGAAAAAGAAACTGGATCCTAAGTTTCGTAGGCGTCGAGCACTTACATAGCAAAGTCGGATTGAATCTACTTCTTCTTGAATTTCGCAGCTTCTGCATAGATCGTTCGCCTCTACGTTCTATTTGTGGAGCATGCCTCCAATGGCGCAGTATCGTGGGATAAAGTGTGAATAGACGATCGAGCCAATGCCAGAAGGATCTTTGTTTTCATTTTGGTTAGTTTCGGCCATAGCGCACGAGAGGTGATATAGTCCACCCTGGATATCCAGTACAAGTTGACCTCTTTCTTTATTATGCCGTCTATTATACTACACAATTCGCTAATGAAGTATGGATGTATTCCCTTCTACATTGTTATATCCTGGGACCCAACAAAGATCGACAGAATGGTGTGTGATAGTGATCAGTACAGCGCGACATTTCTTAACCACCATTGATTTGTTTGTATTGGATTTTATCGATTGTAAGTCTGGATGAGAGTTATATCTCATATAGGAAGGTGACTGTTTTCTATAAATTTTTGAGCTTCTTCTGTAGTCAGGATTTCTTCTGTAAATTAAAACCTGCTCACGGACCTATACCCATTTTAAAACCATCTGTATGGATCGAGATTCCTTGATCTTTGTCTACCATTTTTGACTCGCACTCTGCTCGACTTGGTAATAGAATAGGAAATGGTAATACGCTGAGCATATTTCTCTTCCTAGTGGCAAGACAAGTTGTCTGATGATCAATTCCTGAACTCATCTTAGCTGCTTCTGGTACAATACCCACGAACGAACACCCCACTATGTCAATGACGATCATAGCACTGATCTGTTTGGAATTATTTAAAATCCAAGTATGAACGTTAAAGAACTCGAATGATAGCGCGCTTTCTTGCCTTTAATATTATCTAACATCCAAAGCTTCGGTAACGTTTTTCTTAAATTCACTCTCAAACCTTATCGTACACAGATGGATGAATTTGTTAGGAACGGCAAAGTTGGCATTGCTCTGTGCAATCGCATATTACTGTCATGAGAAAGCTTCACGTATAGGTAAATATCGAAAAGTTAATGTGTATCTCCAAGGTCGTCCGAACTCTATTGGCCGAAAACATTTCTCGCAAGTCGCGAATGACAGGGCCCAAAGAAATCACAACAAAATAATATTCGGATCGTCTTATACTTCCTGGTTAGCACATGACCGTGACTATGTAGTTATGTTGATGAGAATCTTAGTTCATCAGAAGTTACAGCAAATGCAATCTTTTATGCACCTATTTGCAATTTCCTACGTGCAACGTTTGCCACGCAGTTTCTTTGTATGGCTCAGAAAAAAATATCAAAGAAATAGCAATACCAAGAATAATTTTGAATAACAGGTACACACGAGTATGTTTGCGCACAATCTACGAAGTGCATAATCTTAATAAAAATATAAACCTGCAGACCTTTGAAGTGTTCCCGACTCTACTCTTCGTGTACATGAAAGGCAATACGAAATTCACAGTAAAACTCGGTTTTATAGTGGGATTGAATGCATCGAGAATCCGGACGGAAACGGACTACATCATCCCACTACCAAACTGCAACCGGAGATTCTCTATAAGAATTCCTAGCAGAGAGGAATGGGATGAAGGCAGAGTCCCTTTCGAAAATGAACTGGCGATCTTCACCGACATATCCAAAATGATCGCTGATACGGGTGCCGGTGTATATTGTGAGTCTCAAAACACATATCGCTTCTTTAGACTTGAGGACAGGTGCAGTGTTTTCCAAGCTGAAGTTGCTGCAATAAAACAAGCTGCGGATATAATTATTGAGGTAAATATTTCAGAAAAAATAATCAGAATCTATGTCGACAGTCAAACAGTCATTATGGCTTTGCAGTCCACATCGATAAGATTCAAGCTCGTAAAAATTTATAAAAGACGGCTGGTGATATCTCAGCTTCCAATACGGTGACATGCTCTTGGCAGTTCCTTCTTTTCAGAACTGGACGAGCTCGGTAAAATTGAGCTAAGCAAACTTCTGAGATTCATACATTTATCTGGATGGTTTAACTTGCCGGTCGAAGACCGAGATTTAGGTTCCCAGGGTTTCTAAATATTGGACACAATGGACTCTTAGGGCACGCATTTACCTAACCTAACCTATCGTGGGATGAATCGGGTTATATTGCCAAAAAAGGCCAATTGATAACTACGCATCACCTTTTTTCGCTATTCGTCCTAAGACCTCTTCTCTATATATGTATGTATGTACATAAACATTAACTTCAGTCTTTGAAACCACGAAAATTAGTGATAAATTATCTGTAAAACTCGAAACGACTTTTATAAGAAAACTGATTGGAAACGTTATTGTCTCGCTCAATTTTAGATTATAAAATTGGTGAACCAATACAGACCTCTTGTTTTTTTTACCCTAAAGCGTTTAAAGCAGCCAACAAACAGGTGAAAATTTTTAAAATGTAGCAAAAATAAACTTTTTATGAGGGTTGGGGACACAATACCGAAAACCAAAATGCCGAAAATCCAAAATCCCGAAAGTCCAAAACCTCGAAAATCCACAATCCCTAAAGGCCAAAATCCCGAAACAAAAATCCCGAAAACGAAATCCCGAAAAATTATATACATACATACAAAGAAAAATTTGCGCAAATTTCTCGAATTTGAGGCCGAATGCTGTCCGGATTGATGAGTCGAGGAAATGTCCAACTTAGTATTGAAGTGACTAGCGGGCGAAAGCCTGAAGGTAGGGGTGGGTGAGCTTGCTACGCTCGCAAAAAAAAAAAAAACTATGGACATTTCTTCAACTCATACACCGGACGGCCTTCGGCCTCACATGCAGGTGCTCAGGGCGACGCTACGCGGCATATAGCTAGGTCTCTTTTCATTTGCTATTTTACAATCTGAACAACGGTGGACTTATGTATGTTCATTTTAGACCAAAAAATAAAATTTTCAGTTTCACTTTCGGGATTTTGGATTTTCGGAATATTGGAATTTCGGGATTTTGGGTTTTCGGGATGATCTTTTCCGGGATTCTGTCCGACTTCCTTTTTATGACTTATTCCACTCGTCTTAATCGAAGTGAACTAAAATGTGTCATCTATGACAGACTGGGAGATGACTTGATGACTTACAAACTATGTGGTAGGTACTACTTAGTTTCAAGCGTTAACAGCATAAAGTACATAAACTAGGCACATCGGATTTGTACGGATAGTCGAATAAATAGGGCTATATTGTATGTATCAGAAGTAATATATTTTGGAAAGTATATGGCAAAGGTATGGTATAAGTCCACGATTTATAACGAAAATAATTACCAAAATATAACAAATCGCGATTCAAAAATCTTAAAGAAAAACGTAGTAGAAACAACCGTTATTAAAAAGTCCATAACGCTTGAATGGTTCAAGCTAAGAATGTTGAAATATCACTCACCGGCGTCAAGTCGCACAGGTAACATAGAAACGAGAGTTTGCAAAAATATTTAAATTTATTTGTTAACATTTTAACTGTTTATATATAGATGCAGTCGCTTAACGTTAGAGAGCTCAACAACACGCGAAAGGCGCAATTAGATCTTGTGTTTTTTAATCGTGTTCCCAAAGTTGGAAGTCAAACATTCATGGAGCTAATGCGTCGGTTATCTGAACGAAACAACTTTCAATTCCACCGTGATGCAGTGCAAAAGGTTGAAACGATTCGCTTAGCTGACGATCAACAGCAGGAACTAGCCGAAGTGATCAGCGATCTACCTGAACCATCTGTTTTTATTAAACACGTTTGCTATACAAACTTCACAAAATTCAGTTTACCTACACCAATTTATATAAATGTGGTACGCGATCCTGTGGAGCGTGTCATTAGTTGGTTTTATTATGTTCGAGCGCCATGGTATTTTGTGGAAAGAAAAGCTGCCTTCCCTGATCTGCCGTTGCCGCATCCATCATGGCTGAAAAAGGATTTTGAAACTTGCGTATTATCTGGCGATCAGGAATGCACATACACTCAAGGAGTCACCGTTGAAGGTATTGGCGATCACAGGCGACAAAGTTTATTCTTTTGTGGACATGATTATGAGTGCACGTAAGTTTCACGAACAATATTGTCTTTTCTCTAAAATTATGCTTTTTTATAATTTTATTTCTCCAAATAGCCCGTTTAATACTGTTGGTGCACTCGAAAGGGCTAAGTATGCAGTTGAAAGTCAATACTCGGTAGTAGGAGTTTTGGAGGATATGAACACTACACTTTCAGTATTTGAGAAATACATCCCGCGTTTCTTTCAAGGAGTTCGAGATATTTACGACAGTATGTTAAACACGTACACGCACACTAGGCTTGTTTACCAGTTGCTTGTAGCCTCTATCAGTTTGCGATAGATTTGGGCAGCCGCTGTTAGGGCTTATGCAATAGTGCCAGCCACCGGGCGGTAATGGGGTTTCCTTTTCGACCCCAATGGCTGGTTTACGCTCTACGCAGTAGCTTTGGTATGCTGGCCTAGTGTGTCAGCGTCCTTTTAATAAAACTTAACTATTTCTATTATCTTCTTTCTACAGCTAGCGCTGAATATTTAACGAAAATTAATAAAAACAACTTTAAACCACCTGTAAGCGAAAGGGTTAAGGATATTGTGAGGAAAAATTTTACCAATGAAATTGAATTCTATCAATTCTGCCGCCAGAGACTCCACAAACAGTATTTGGCCGCACATCTTCCACAGAAAATTATAGCGACTCCGTAATAACTCATCTAAAGGCTGTTTGTTGACCATGTATATTTTTATTTTAGTATAAATTGTATTTTTATGTTTTTTTCTTGATATTGTATTTATACACTAAAACGTAGACTTTAAGATTCCATCGTATGCAAGTGCAGTTATTTTAAGATATAAAGAGCAACAGTCCGAAATTAAAAGAGTTTCTCAATACTCTAAGCATAGCGCGCTACTAACTCAGCTAAGCCTGCTCATCGAATGCAATTTAATTAAATGAAACACATGAACAAATCGTTGTAAACTACATACTCAACTTCATTAAGAAATGCATATACATACATACATAGAATGATATAAGATGTTATGAAACTATACGAAATTGTGATCACTAAATTATTCTTCAATTATGTTAATTTTATTTTACTAGGATACTTGTTATAGCATTCGATATTTTCACAAAATGATAAGTTTTACACTTATATTATATAATAAGCTGTATTTAATTTGTTAAATTAAAAAATAAATTTTATGCTGTTAACTGAGTGAATGTTTCTTGTTATAAATCTTTTGAAATTAGTTAGATATGCGCTGAAGGCTGCTAAAAACAAAAGGGTGATCCAATTTGAGCTTTCGAACATTTTTTAAATAAAAAAGGCAGCAATTTAAGAAAATCATGGCATATATTTTTTTTTTAGCGAAAGTGTTACGTTAATAATACATTAAATGGGCGCCTTTGGACCTTTTACAGAGGTCGATCATTTTTTAAGGCAATTTCTTTATGACTTTTTTATAGATTTTGGGCGATGTCTCGGCTATAACTTGGCGAGTGTTGGTTTTAAGTTGCTCCAGCGTTTCGTGATTGTTGGCGTAGATTAACGTAACCCAACAACTGCATTAAATTGCATAATCTTGGCGGTCAGTTGACGTCACCAAAACGTGAAATATTGCAATCTGGGAACTTTTCACGCGAAATATCCAATACTGCACTCGATGTGTGGCAAGTTGCTCCATTTTGTTAGAGTCACATATCTTCCACATCAATATATCTATTCGATTTAGCTCCAAAAATAGTCAGTTATCACTTTTAACTGTTACAGTCCGATCCTCATCAACTTCAAAAAATTATAATTCAATGACGCCTCACCATAATGCCAACAAACAGTCACATTTTGTGCTTATAATAGTGTCTCGAGATTCTGAAGAGGATTTTGGTAAGTCATATGTGACAATTTTGCTTGCTTTTGATATACCCAGAGAGGGAGAAATGTGCCTTACCAGAGAAGAACATTGTCCTTGAAAAATCAGAATCAACTTCCTACTTCGCCAACACACAATTTGTTCACTGCGATTCAGTTCTTGTGTTAGCAGAACTTAATACGGATGTAGGAACAAGTCATGGGTCAAAAGAAATGTATAAGATAAGTCCAAAAGCTGCAAGGCCTTAGCCTATCTACAATGCCTTCAGTCTCTTCGAATTCTTTCATTACATTACGAAGTATGGCTGTCAATACGTAAGTATTATTTTGGATATTTGTATGCATTAAAATTTGCAATGAAATTATGAATGTATTATCTTTTGAAAAACATCTTCCGATTATTTTCGTGAACGACAAATGAACATGGCATGTACTAACTGCGAATTTTCCGAAATTGCTCACTTATTTATGTACATATGTATATAGGAACAGAAACGTAATAATAGTCTCAATACAACAGAGTTCAACTTTTGAATAAGACGCTTCAGAGAGAAACATTTGTTGTCGATGATTCTTAGTACTTCTGATTCGAAATTTTGGAACTTTAATTTTATTATTAACTTCCCAATAGGGATGAGCGATGTTGGCAAAACATCGATGTTGACATCGATATCAACATCGATGACTAAACATCGATGATCGATAATAATCGAATTCAAAACATCGATGTTCCTTAACATCGATGAATTTATAGAATGCCGACGAATGGCGTGAAAAAAAACAACATACAATTTTTAGCACTATTCTCACCCTTAATAAACGTAAACGAAAATGATCAAAGAAGAATAAACTAAATTTTGAACTACAGTGATGTGAACTGAATGAAACAATGTATGAAAGAATGACGTTGGTCGTGTTCATCAATGGATGCGTTAATTCATGGATGCGTTTATCAGTCACAGCCAGTACCTTATCTACAAGGGAAAGGCAATGGAAAGTAGCCATACCGCCTATTCTCATATAAATATATAGGAAGCTTTTAATTATTCATATGTATTTATAAGGCAAAGCATGCTGTCTTCAATGAAAAAAAATATTTAAAATCTGCAATTAAGAATCGGTTATCTTTTGCCAACATCGAAGACCGATGTTTTGTTCTTAACATCGATTGTCCGATATTTTACGTACTTAAACATAGATGTTGAAACATCGATGTTTTGTGAAAATCGATCATCCCTACTTCCCAATAGGAAGTTGTTGTAATGGGGCCGATTTTGTGAATCGCGAATTTTGACATATCTCCACGTTTTAAGGTCACCTGAATCCAAATCCAACGTTTTTACAGAGATGTCTGTGTGTGTGTATGTACGTATGTGCGTATGTTCATATGTGCGTATGTGCGTTCGGAATTATCTTTCGCCTCGATTATCTCGAGAACCAAAGATGATATGGACATGGGACTGGGTTCATTTGACGCGTAATTACGTAACTAAATCGGTCCAGTAGTTTTTTGTTAGTAATTAAATAACTAAAAAAAATAAAGGCAAACTAGCTGAATTTTGAAATTGATGATTTGTACTATACATTCGTGCAGATTCTAAATACCTTCGTAGTGATTTTTTTTTTAATATTATAATTGTATGTTTTAGCAAAATTTTTATGAATGTCGTAGCAATTATTTTAAAAAAAAATACTTATGAACAAAAACTAGATGAATGTGTAGAATTTTAAATTTATATTATCAGGCCAGGAGAATAATGAGATTTTGAACTAGCCAACTCGTAACAATTAGTTATAATAAAAAAAATTACGTTGATAACAATAATAATAATAAAAAATGGGATGTGAATATATTCTTCGATATAAAAAAATCAACAATCTTTTTGCAATTCAAGGTTGCTTTATTAATATGCAATTAATACAAGAATATTATGTTTGAGAAAACATTTAGAGGTAATAGTATGATGTACATTTAACATTTAGAAAATAAATTATGACGTGGAACATGGTTGTAAGTAGAAGTTATTAACCGTAAAAGTTATTTTCGATGAAACAATGCTTTTTTCATTTCTATAAGTACATATAAATAGTATTTATGAAAAAATATTGTTATTTCATATTTTGATAAGTCTTATGTAAAGTCGATTTCTTCCATTTTAAATCCGATTTAATTGCATATGTCGTGTATGGGCTGATTGATGTTATGAGAGCTTCATCAATTTCTGCTAGTTATTATTTTTTTGTGACAAGCCAATATGGAAATGTTTGTTGAAGATGATAAAATTCTTGAGGATATGGTTAATAATCTCCTACTGATGATTTTTGAACGGTTCAAGGTGAAAAGCAGTAGTTTTGTGATGCCAGTCTTGAACAATTCATGAAGAAAGTAAATTGTATTGTGCTGTCAGCTGCGTAGTCTGTTACCAATATTGTTGTTTAGTTACTTGTAAGTAAAGAAATGTTAATTCAGCATTCTTAGTTGATGAGTGGTATTGATGAGATATCTCCAAGTTGATGGTTTCTTGATAACAAGAAAATTTCATTGTTCATCAAACATCGTAGTAATTGTAGAAGCAAGTGTTTATGTGTAGGCCATTAGTGTTTGGGATTGAGCTTCATTAAACCTTTTCGTATGCGCAAAGATCTTGATCATGTGAAAATAATATTTCAAAGTTCATTGACATAAACAAAAGACTTATAAAAATGAAATAACAACATTGGTTAATGAATAATTGTTTAGCGACGAAAATAAAAAAATATAAATATTATTTCAAATCTGTTCTCAACTTTTACGTACAACCAATTTTCTATCCTTCTTCATAGCAGTGCTGGTGCTTCCTCGATGAGAAAGTAAACCTATAAAAATAAAGGAAAAATATACCCTTGATATATCCGTACAAACGGAAATGTCAAAGTCTGTTAAAATTTGAAAGTTTCAACAAGTGGAAGATTTTGTGGTAGTTTCTATCATCTTGAAATGCCGTATTGTTTAGGAATCATATTTATTTATCGCTAGGGTCATTATTCATTCTATAGAAAAATTGAGAACTCGATTGAATCGTGAAACGTCAAGATGATATCTTTATCTTCCAACTTTGTATTGGAAGCAGTTATTGGCATTAGTCATTGAGTCACTGGGAAGTTAGTCGTGTGGACCTTGCGGGTCGCACCCAGACCAATTTTTTTGTTTTATTTATTGATCCATTATTTTAGATCGACAATTTTAATGCAATTATAAAAATTAGACTATCAACAGCTAAAAATTACAAGAATAGTGAGTAACATTTTGTATTGCAATAAAAATAAAATGGAGATGAATTTCACTTTATAATAACAAAATTTATTCTGGGGCATACAAGTAGTAAAAATGGGGATACATAAGAAAAAATAAGAATGCAAAAAGAGAAAAATATACATTTCAACAACGAGATATACATATATGTATGTACATACTACAGAAATACTAAACAATTCAGCTCAGCAAAATGTCGATTAATGTTTTGCTTTTTCATAAATGCGAGCATATTTCTAGTCCTTCGTATATCTACCCAGAGACTATTAAATAATTTGCAGGAAAGAATAAATTATACATTTTACAGCATGTGTCCTTTTTAAGACCTGATATCTATGTATGTAACTTGCAAGATTTTCATAAGGTTAAAAAGTTTCAAAGAGTGGGCTAAACGGAAAGAATTCTTAATGGAGCACTTCTGCAAGATCGACAGCGCTTGAATTTTATACCGCAAGCACTTCCCCAACAGAATATTCTGTACTGTAATTTTGAATGAAATATTCAAATATGTATATATATAATATATATGAAATATATAAAGAATAAGAATTAAGAAATTTAAGAAGACAGAAGAAATTGCGGAGACAAAATAAAAACTTTCACACAAAAACACCATGGTCATTGCAACAACGCTGTTTTTTGGCAATAGAATTTACTTCATCGATTACAAAAACCGTCTAACTTAGATCAACGATACAACAGGCACTTATGTTGGAAAGTCATATGCAAAACTTTATAAATATGAAGTTGAAATTACTGGATAAGTTTTGCCACCAGTAGGGATTCAGTAAAGTGGGTAGCTTATGATCCCTACAATCCTGATCATAACATCGCCGAATAAAACGTAGAGTAGATACTACTAATACTGTTTAAAGGAGGTGTTTTTAGTGACTACGAATAACAGAACCTTTGTCTTTAGGTAAGTAGTACAATATGTAATACAGTTTATAATGGGTCCGGCAGAGTGGCCGAAAGTAAAAATCGTTCTCAGTAGCGACTGCGGTCCAGTATGGTTGTTACCTTGAGTTGAGAGTTTTCAGCACAAAAATATAACACATCATTTTTAGTTACATATAAACTTTTTATTTCGTAACAAAATATGGCTATACTCTTAAAAATTCATTACAAAACGCAGAATCTTATATTGCTCGTAAAACATTATTCGAAAATATGCAACGATTAAAAAAAAAAAAAACAGATTAACAACTTGAAAAGTGGAACATTAATATACATATCAAAGCCGCAAAGTATCTAATACATACAGTGTGTGCAAAACATTCCGGATTTTTTCATCCATGCCACATACATACATATGTATGTATGTTGGTTTTTTGTTGAATAAAAATGAAAAAAAATCAAAATTTTTAATTTTTTTATATTGTTAATTTAACCGGTTATTGATTTATGAAAGAGGAAAAAAAAATAATAACAAAATGTTTCAGCAAGAGAACAAATTGAAAGTATTATTCCGGGCAAAACTAACCGGTTTTTTTTTTTTTTAAACGAAAATTTAATATTTTGTCCAGTAACCCTTGTTGTGCCCTACTTCTTGACATCGGCGGGGCATTGACTCATTTAAATTCTTCATTCATTCATTCTTCCAGTGTGCCTTTTTGCCCGAGCCTCCTTCTTAAAATGGCCCACTAATTCTCAATCGGGTTTAAGTCGGGCGATTGAGACGACCACTCTAACACGCTATTTGGCTTTTTGCTGGCGGAAAAGCATAAAGACAAACTTCTTTTAAACGCCTCCGCATAGTACTTGAGTCAATAGGAAAATTGAGCTCGGTCACCAGTAATTTTGATAACACAAAAGGATCTTTTAAGACCCTACGCTTTATGCGCCTATCAGTCTTTGTTGTTTTTTTCCGCTGGAGTCCGCCGAAATGCGAAATTTCTATTGGTTCTCCACTTCTAAACTTTTTAATTAAATCGTAAACAGTTGAGGTTGGAATATTGTACTTTACGGCTATTGCCTTTTGTTTTAATCCGGTTTTAAAATCATCTATTATCTGATGTCTCATAAAATTACTGTACCGCGTTTTTGCCATTTAAATTAGAAGAACTTTTGAAAACTACGCTGAATTTTTCTTGCTAAGTCTTCTTTGAAAAAAATGTGACCCAAACGACAGTAAAAACGATAACCAGAATGACGAAATGCAGTGCTTTAGAAAAATCGGGTTAGTTTTGCACAGGTATGTTATTGAGATTTTGTTCAATTTCATATATTTACATGTAAAAATAAATCAACATTTTTTTGTTCTACTATCAAATTAAGGTAGAGTTTTTAAAAATAAAAAAACGATTATCAAAGAGGGCTTTTCACACCAATTATTATTATCTAACGAACGTATTCCAGAAAAAAATCCGGAATGTTTTGCGCAACACTGTTTATATGTACATATGTACATTGCACATATTATAGAAAAGATAGTGAACTGTACTAAACTGAATAAAAACGTGAATAAAAATTTGAAACTTATGTAAGTATCATTAGTATGTTGCTGCTTTACAATGATTTCATGACATAAAACTTAAATACCATTGGTTATTATTTCAAAGTATGAAATTTCTTCGAAACACCCCATCTCTTGGGGTTTGTTTGTGTTTTTTTCGCTAAAATAAAGAAATTTATTTAATAACAATTGTTCATTTATGTTGTTTTACAAAATGTATTGCATGCTCGTGCGGTTATTACTTACTTCTCATCACCATAAAACAGAAACTTCTTGCCTCTCATTTCTTCTCCAGCGCGGGCAATTTTTCTTTTGACAGTTAAGAATTCAGGAATATTGCTCTGCAAAAATGCAAATAGTGAAAATTTGAATCTACTCTTATTATAAAGGTAGGTAAATAACAAATATTTATTCTTCCGTCCGTGAGATAGAGAAGAAATCATAGTCACTCAGACCTCGTCAACTTGTAGAGTAAGTTGAGAAACTTACAAAATATATGAATGATACATACATACACACATATGTATGTATTTATGTTTGTGACGTTTTTCTTCCCAACCATCGATATACAGATTGTCAAAAAATTATTCACACCCCGTCGATTTTTTCAAAAAGGATAAGAGTTTCTTAACTAAACCTATACCTGGAAAATATTAAAAAAAAAAAGCTATTTAAAAAAATAACATAAGAAATGTTGACAAAAAAATTATTCACACCCAAAATTCAATATTTGGTACAACCTCCTTTAGCCTGTATTACTGCACGGCATCTTCTGGGCATAATATCCGGACTCTAGAAGTCCTTGTGTAATATCCGGAGCAATACTATTCCATTCCCTTTTGACTATGTTGTTTAAATCCGCTATATTTGACGGTTTCGCTCTGGCAACTCGTTTTTTCACTATAGACCGCAAGTGCTCTATAGGGTTGAGTATGGTGACTGTGGTGGCCAGTCCAGAACCCGAATTTCATAGTCTTGAAACCATTTTGAAATTAATTTGGCCGTTTGTTTTGGGTCTCCATCTTGTTGCAATATAAAATCGCTCGCTATGCCAAGTTTTTGAGCACTTTGTCGAAGGTTGGTTTGTAAAATGTGAAGGTATTCTTCTTTTTTCATAATGTTCCAAGCCATACAGCCCCAAATCATAAATTTTCCTTAGAAAAATAAAACCAACTTACACCATATTCTTATTATAAACTAACTAAAAACCACTTATCACCACTGTGTTTAACGGTAGGTGGAAGACATTCTTTTTTGTAACGTTCTCCACTCTTTCTCCAAACTCTTGTAATGCCATCAGAGTCAAAAAGTACAATTTTACTTTCATCTGACCAAATTACTCGTTTCCAGTCATCAGAGACCACAAGGCTTTCTCCTTCTTTGAAATAAATGGTTATCGAATAGCTCTTTTTCCTTGGTATCCCGCAGTATTTAACCGATTTCGAACTGTCTGGCTTGTCATTTTGATGTGAAATCCATTTTCAATGTCTACCGCACCACTAGCATTTTTAATTTTTTCCGTATTTTTATACTTTTGTACAATAGATGCTACAGTATTTCGGTTCAGATTTAGATTTCTACTTATTTTTTTATAACCCAAGCCTTTTTTGTGAAAATCCACAATTTTTTGCGGCTTGACGAGATAAGTTAAACTTTAAACGGATTCTAGGGGTGTGAACATTTTTTTTCCGAAATAACTGATGCTATTTTTCAAACTTACTTTTTTTAGTAATGGTAGCTTTTAAAATGTGAATGCATTTGATTTTAAAATATTCTTTTATCAAGGAAAAAATAGTTTTTTTGTAGCTGTATTGTAATAGTTTCCTTAACAAATTCTTATAACTATTCGCGATATTGGTGGGGTGTGAATAATTACAACGTCACAGGCGTGTACCATTCTTTTAAACAGGATTGAAAGCTTATTGCGGATAAGTGGAAAACATTATATTCATTCTTAGAAATATCTACATAGGTATTTGATACCATGTTTTTCCATTCCTATGCTAGGAGAACTAAAGAAGCTGCCATACAATGGATTACTTCGATGTCACGGCCTATTTGAGGAGCTTGTCAAAGCAGTTCGAACTTGAACTTTGAAGAACTATGTACAAAGTGCTATGTGTGATGTACAGCTGAATCGACATAATCACAAAAATTTGCATCTAGCGCACTGTTGGAAAGCAAAAAGTACAAGTTCTACAGGAACCAATCGATTATAGCATACAACACAAAAAACAAGTCGTATATGTATGTATAATGCTATTTTAAAAAGGGCATTACTATTTCCGATTTCGTTATTGTGCTTAAAAAATATGTACAAGCGAGATACAGACATTTTATCATTGAAACCTTACAATATTGGAGAAAAAAATTACCTTTTCTTTATCTGTAGCCGGAAATACCTCTGTAATGCTTCTACTTTCTAAACACTTAAAAAGCGTTGTTATTTCGTCCGATGAATCAAGATGTTTTAGAATTCTCCAAATTTCGTCATCATATAACTTTAGGAATGCTTCTCTATTTGTACTTCGTATTTTTTGTATTTCAATTCTAAAATCAAAGGCATTAAAGAATGAAACCTTTACAATTTGAATTTTACCCATCTATATTTATTTTTGGTTGCTTTTTTAAGCCACGCAATTGATTTTCAAGCTCAATTATGCGCTTGAATATTTGCTCCAAGCACATCCAGGAGGCTTTTCTGTAAAAATATATATGAAATGTAGATCTCGCCTCAAAAATGTCGTAAATCTTCTGAAAATCACAGTAGCGATGCTTAATACGAGCACGATCATCACTAACATGGGCCCCTGAAATGTAAAAGTTTTAGACACCAAACTATATATTTAACTGTTCTTTTTCAAAATATGTACTCATAAAAACGTCTTCAAAGTCCATATTTAGTTTAAGATCCAGATCGCTTGTTTTTATTTCCTCATAATCACGGCACAAATAATCCCATTTATCCACATCTAAGCCACAGTGTTTATTATTCACAATCTATACGTAAGTATATGCATCTATAAAGAAATGGGGTTAAATTTTAAAAATTACTTACGTCGAATAAAAATAAAAAATGTTTATCCTTCAGACAATTAGACTCGCCAGTTATGAACCCTTTAATCAAATCTATTGGGTCGCAGGGTGGGTCTTTCAACCAATCCGACTCATAGATCTTGAATATTTCATCTACACAGGCACCAGCGTTCTGCTCGTGCTAATGAAACAAGAAAAGTATTACACACTAACCGGGTTGAATTATCTTATGAATGTACCTACTCTATATTTGTCGTCGCAAATGAATTCCCAAAAGTGAGAAAATGGACCATGGCCAATATCGTGAAGTAAAGCTGCTATCTGAAAGCATAAATGAAGTTATAAATAAATTTTTTTATGAAGCAGTAACTATATAGGTGATTCCTACAGAGAACAGAAACAGCGCTTATTCGGATGCGGATTTGTTATACGCGGCAGACTTAGGCAAGAAGTCTTGAGCTTTCGACACGTGAGCGAGCGTCTTATGACAATCCGCATCAAGGCTAAATTCGCCAATATTAGCCTAATATGCGCTCACGGGGGGACCTGGCGGTCTCCTGATCATGAAACGGTCAACCAAATAGATCATTTTGCGATCGACGCAAGGCATGCCTCCAGTATTCTGGATGTCCGAACCTTTCGAGCAGCCAACATCGACTCGGACCACTACCTTGTTGCAGCCAAGATACGAATGCGGATATCCCGAACGCCACAAAGAAGAATAACTGTGAGAAGATTTAACGTCGAAAAGCTGCAATCGCAAGAGACCGCCAGAAATCTCTCCACGACTCCTATGCCGCCAGCATCGAGTGCCGAAGACCAGTGGCAACGTTGCCAACATGCCATCAGAGACGCCGCAACTGATGTGCTGGGTTTCAGTCGACCACCACCAAGAAACCCCTGGTTTGACGAAGAATGCCGGTAAGCGCATGCAGCTAAACAGGACGCGTACAGAGCGGCGCTGCAAAGAAGGACGAGGGCTGCTCGTGTGCTCTACGAGTGTAAGAGACGAGAAGAACATCGTCTTCTCCAGAAGAAGAAAAAAGAGCACGAGAAGCGCGCGATCGAAGATATTGAGAGATTATACTCCAGGAATAACGTACGAAAGTTATTCGTACGTGTCAGGCCAACAAGACCCGTGCGGAAACCTATAGAGATGAGGAAGGAAACCTGGTAGTAGAATCACAATCGGTGCTGAGAATATGGAAAAACTTTTTCTGCAGACTGTATAACGGCGATGAAGACCAACATACCACTGTCAGGCAGAATGCGCCATTCAACATAGACGATGATAGCCAAAACTTCCGTCCACTTGACCAAAACGAAGTGAGGATAGCAATATCCAAGCTTAAATCCAACAAAGCTGCTGGTCCTGATGGCCTACCGGCCGAGTTGTTCAAAGCAGCCGGAAATGACTTGGTAGAGAGCATATACCAACTCATTTCCAAGATTTGGTCAGACGAGTGATAGATAGACAGATAGATAGATAAAATAATTTATTTCCGTAGTAAAGTTTTATAAAAATAGAGTTTGCTGGTATTTAAAATTAATCAATTCATTACGTGACAATAACTTATAAAAGTTGCCTGTCAGGTTACTAGATTAAACTATAATATTTTAGCTTAGTGAGATTTTAAGTTTATGAAAATTAATTTATTATAAGTGATCGGTATTTTAAAGCATAAGCGGGAAAGCCTATTAGGCGGAAGTGCGACTACTCTGCGAAGGTGCAGTTTAAGAGTGGTTAGGAAGGCCATATGAAGTCCAGTCTCTATGTGTAGAACGTAGTTAGATGTGGTGTCCGGAAAGAGAAAAAATCTTTTTAGGAAGAAACGTTGTAGTTTTTCAGACTGCATGTACTCCCGATACCCCCACACTTGAGCTCCATACAACATGACAGACCTTGAAGCAGCTTCATAAATTTTAAATTTTGCGGAGTGAGGAATAAGTCCATTTCTCATGAAGTTGCGCCATGTAGAATTTATTGCGTTCTTGGGTGTTGCAAGTCTGTTGGTTAGATGATCGTTCCACGACATGTTTTAATTTAGGATTACTCCTAGATATTTATATTGGTTGGTAACGTTTATTTCAGTGCCATCAAAGAACCATTTTTCCCTTGCAGCTCTACGACCACCATTGCGAAAGAAAACAATTTCAGACTTACTGAGGTTTACTGTGAGGTCTCACTCGCAGCAATAGTTGTAGAATCGGTTGATCATCAGCTGGAGGGAGTTAGGACTATCAGACAGAAGCACCACATCATCCGCGTACAGCAATATATTAATTTTTAATTGGTCCACGTAGACACCACCAGGAAGGTAGGAGTACAGATCTATACAGAGCTATGTCTAGTTTTGGCATCCCTGCCAAACTCGTTCGTCTGTGCAGAATGACGATGGAGATCAAGGCCGGTAATGACCTCACCGAGACCTTCGATGTCAAAAAAGGATTTAGACAAGGTGATGCGCTGTCATGTGACTTCTTTAATATCAAAGAATTGTGCGAAATTCACAAGCCAACACCGGAGGCACAATCTTTGTCTGTGCAACTACTAGTTTACTCCGATGACATCGACATAATTGGCAGAACACAGCGGGTTGTCACCGGTGCGTTCGCTAGGGACACAAAACATCGACGAATTGGACAGAACGTCGCAGTCGACAGCTATAACTTCGAGGTAATAAGCGACTTTGTTTACCTTGGCTCTGCTATTAATTCTGATAACAACATCTCGGCGGAAATTAATCGAAGAATAACTCTTGCCAATCGCTGTTTCTGTGGGTTGAAAAGGCAAGTGAGTAGTAAGGCCCTATCTCGAAACATTAAGGAGACTCTTTATAAAACCTTAATCATCCCAGTCCTGCTTTAAGCATGAAGCATGGACTCTTTCGAAAGCGGTTGAAGATATCCTTGGTCGCTTCAAGAGAAAAATTCTTCGAAAGATATACGGTCCCGTTTGCGTTGACGGGTTTTGGAAGAGAAGATTCAATGACAAAATTTAAAAGCTGTACAGCGACATCGACCTAGTCAAAAAACTGTGCATCATGTCGCCTAAGATGGCTAGGACATGTAGAGCGAATGGACACCAATACTCCGGCCCGCAGAGTCTTCGAATCTAACCCGGAGGGACATCGTAGTAGAGGAAGACCTCGCCTAAGGTGGCGCGCACAAGTATAAGGGGACCTCAACCAACCTGGAGTGTGCAACTGAAGGCAGTTAGCTAAGGACCGCGCTAACTGGAGAGGCTTGTTGGTTGAGGCCCAGGTTCACCCCGAACTGTAGCGCCACCTAAGTAAGTAAATAAGTGACTATATAGGTATACATACAAGACAAAAGTGTTGTATGTAGATGGACTGAAAAGAGAAAAAAGCCTACCAAGCCGTAATGCAAAGACTGAAAGGTGACCCACGTTCTTGAAAACAGTGGTTACAGTTCTGTTCCCGCAACATTAAGGGGAAATGGAAACTGTGGAGAGAGGAAGTTTAGTAATCATGCATTCGATCTCCCGTCAGGCCGGAAGAGGTTATACGCCTTAGCGCAAAAATTGGGGACAGAAAAGCGTCTAGCGTGTCGTATTTCCAAACCAGTGCAAAAAGGAAAAATAGGTCTTAATAGCTAAGAGAAGAAGCCCCTCACCTTATAGGCCATTGTGCAAGTTAGAAACTATGGGGAAAATATTAGAGTGCGACAGACTGGAAAGTGCAATTTTTACTGCTGGAGGACTCCGCAGATCATCACTATGGTTTTTCGAAAGGGGCACTCTACAATCGACGCTATTGATAAAACCGTCAGGATAGTGAGAAAAGCCATCCAAAGAGCGCCATCATTACGTTAGACGTTTAACAACGCGAAATGAAGAAATATCCTACAGTCACTGATCATCAAAAAAGTGCCGGATTAACTTCAAAAGGAACAAAGCGCTACATACCGACAAGGGGCGTTCCTCAAAGTCCTGTATTGGGTCCACCACTGTGGAATCTTATGTGCGATAATGTTCTTAGGCTGGGAATCCCAAGGAAGTCAAAAGTAATTGGTTTTGCTAAGGACATAGTCATCTTATCTTAGCTTCAAACAACATCTACAATACACAGCTGACAAGACAGCAAAGTCAACTACTACTTCCCTTGGAAGGATGATATCGAATATTGGTGATATAGAAAAACACTGCTGATAGCAATAATGCTGTGTGGGTCCTAAATATGGACTATTGCCAGAATCCACCCAGAACGAAAAGTTCACGAAAATGGGATTACTTAAAAAAAGATGCTCGACGCATGAATGTGAGTGGACCAACAGAAAGCACGGGGATTTAAACTTTCACTTGACGCAGATTCTTACAGGACACGGATGCTTCACAGGTTTGGACATGACAACAACCCTGATTATCCAACCCGGGCGAGGACAATTGAAGATGCCGAACATACATATCATACTACTACTTCAACTGAGTAGCAACAACGGAATAAAGTGCAGGAGCCAAAATTGCAAATACTGCGAGTAACGATAAAGTTTTAGAGCAAACCAGACCCGCAAATCCGGTGGAGAGAGTGGTTGAAGTGTGAAGAGTGTGGGTAATCATGTAGAAGAATTCCCGACAGCGGTAGATTATTCAGGTTTGCGAATCGTACATGACAGACATGGTATACCATGTATACACATACCTATGTACATATATATGTACATATGTCCAACGTAAATGAAAAATAAATCTTCTTTTAAATAATTACTATTTGAAAAGTACTCTTACTCAGCTGCGCCAATTACAGAGGCATCAATCTCCTCAATGTGATCGCCTGAAACCATTTGTCCACAACTTGATCCGTCCCTATTAGTGCGGTTTTAGGACAGAAAATTCCAAAATCGACCACATTTTTACACTCCGACAGATGCTGGACAAAACACGATGGTTTGACAATTTTGACATTCCAAAACTAGAAATGAATTTGTACCAGTTTTCTTTTTAAATGCTCTCATAGGCGAGTTTGAAATTGATATACATAGAGATGGTAGGTATCGAGTTGAAATCGAATTCTGTCAAACTCGCCTATGACAGCATTTAAAAAGAAAACTTATACAAATTCATTTCTAGTTTTGGAATGTCAAAATTGTCAAACCATCGGTGTATGCAGGATGATGATGGGAAACGCTCGCTCCAGCAAGGTTGGTAATGATCTCACTGACGCCTTTGATGTCAAAAAGGACTTTAACAAGATTTAGGCGCGGTGTAATGTGTCTTCCATAATATCATCCCTAAAAAGATTGTTTAATTGAGCCACGGCCCTCACTTCGCTATTACATCTGACAGTAATATCAGGGCAAACGAATAATAACTTTGGCCATTCATTGTTTCTCTGCGCTAAGAGGGTAATTAAGTAATAAACCCCTGCCTGAACAAATAAAACGACTCTAAGAAGACCCTCATCATCCCAGTCTAACTTTACGGCGCAGAAACATGGACTTTATATGGGGATGAAGATATACTTGGTCGTTCTGAACCAAAAATTCTTCATAGGATATTCAGTCCCGTTTGGGCTTTGGAGGAGAAGATTATACGGTGAACTATCTGAACCGTATAACGACATCTACTTAGTCAAAAAACTGCGCATCAGTCGCTTAAGATGGCTGAGACATGTAGAGCGAATGGACAATAATGCTCCGACCCGCAGAATCTTCGAAACCAACCCGAAGGGACAACGCAGTAGAGGACGACCCCGCCTAAGGTGGCGTGCACAAGTAGAAGGGGACCACAACCAACTTGAAGTGCGCAATTGGAGGTGGTTAGGTAAGGACCGGGCTAGCGGGAGAGGCTTGTTGGTTGAGGCCCAGGCTTATCCTGAACTGTAGCGCCACCTAAGTAAGGAAGTAATATTTCTTTAAATGGAAAATGAAACCTACCGGATTGGACATATTCCCATTGTGGTACTTACTGGTTGACGCATTTTCGAAATAAAAAGAACATTCTAAAAATTGTGTGCATATAATCTAAGCTTTAATTTACAAGGATACCATGTATGGAATAGACTGAAGCATAAAGAGCAGGCATTACTCATTATTTGCAGACTCAAACTTGTTCGTGGATTACAAAAAATACAAATATTTGACGCAATTGAGCCGCAGCGCCGACAGAAAAAAGTCGCAACAAAAAAAAATTATATGAATAAATCTTACAAAGTGGTCAGATTTGCTGACAACAAAGTGTATACTTACTGTTACACAGTTTCTGTAAAAATTGGGTATTTCAAGACCTTCGGTATTTTTTTGCAGAGCATCAAGTGCCTTATTCGCTAAATGATACGTCCTGTAATGAAATACAATTGTAAATGCAATACAATAATGACAATAATATATAAATATGTATACTACCCAATGCAGTGCTCAAAACGCGTAGTCTTTTTATCAATAAGGCTTAGTTGTTTGATTTTTTTCAGTCTTTGGAACTCCTCGGTCTGGATAATTGGTCTAATATGTTCAGGAATGAGTATAAGTCCATGTATGTTGTCGTCAAAGCTCTCCATCTGAAAATAAAACTTGTGGTAAGTAACCTATAGTATGTTCAGAATAGTAGAAGAGGAGGGGGGGTATATTCGTGCAAGAACGGATTAAGAGTATCTCTGCAGCGCCCCCCGACGAGTAGCGCTGGTCGTAAAAGGCGACTAAGGGGAGAATTCACTTCTAGGCCATTTTAACACTCGGGTGAGCCCAGCGACACATTTAGGCCCGTTTTATTCACTCAAAGTTGAACATAACTTGGGGATTTTTATTGTCAACTTGAGAAATTGCTTTTATTCACTCAAAGTTAGCTCTCTCAACTTTCGATATTCAAAAGTTGAGAAAATCTGACGTTAGTCAACTTTTGATTTCTCAACTGCCCGAAATAGTAAAAGTTATCCGAGCAAACTTGGGATTTTGTTTAATTTCTGTTTATTCACTCTAGTTCTTGATATTAATATAAATATCAAATCGATTTTTATTGTTTCCTTCTTTAAAAGGGCTCCACACATGATCAACGTATCTTCAATATGTCGAGCGATTCGAAGAAGGGAAGTTCAGGCATTTCATTCTTATTGGAGATTCGGGCTACACAAATACGAGTTACCTTGCAACGCCTTTCCTGAATACCACAAACACTGTTGAAAATCTATTCAATGAATAGCAGATTCGCACTCGCAACTGCGTCGAACGTTCGTACGGCATTTGGAACAGGCGGTTTCCAGTGTTGGTCACTGGCTTAAGGTGCAGAGTGGAAACGGTTCAATTAATCATCACCAATTGTGCCGTCCTCCATAATATAGCCATCGATGAAAATAAATCGCAACCACCACCGGAAATGCCCGGTTTCGCTGATGGGGTAGCTGCCGCATATGTTCCGTCGGCTACGCTTTTGGGAGCACCATCGACAGCCACTAACAACATTCGCTCTCGATTGGTTCGGACGTATTTTCAGCCAATGTTAGATCGCTAGCTTAATACAATATAAAAGTGAAAATACAGTTTATTATTGGAATTTTATTGAATAACTGAAAACTTAAACAAACATAAATTACTCAATTATATTCTTGTGACTGGTGTCACTGAATGTTGTAGGTTGAAAAGTGGACAAACGAAGGCGTTAAAACTCTTTGTCGTGAGCAAGTTGATTTTTTGCCCGGTGCAATTCAATGGCCGACCGCTTCCGATCAAGCTCAGCCCGTTCACATTCAATTGCAGCTCGTTTGAGATCTAAGGCTGCTCGTTCGCGTTCAAACTTGTACCGCTCTCTCTCACCCTCTAAAATCTCATTTTCGATCCTGTATTTGTTCGCGGAATGTTGCTGCTTTTCTTCTGACAATTTTTGAATTTTACTTGGGGTTGGGATTTCTTCCGGTTCCATTTTACGCCGGCGACTGTGCAATAGGGCGTTTAAAGGTTTCCGCAATTTGGCAGGATTTACTCTCTCCCAAGTACGGTCAACAACTGCCACTTCGTTCGACAAAATTGAATCTGCGGTGTGGTGTTTTGTCCTTTTAAATTCGTCAGTTGGAGTTTCAACGGGCTGCATTTGGATCGTTGTCTGTGTCTCACTACTTGAACACAGGTGATCATCTAAATGGAGGGCCATATCCCCATCATCGACGACGATTTCTTCAATAGAAATCGATTGCATCTGGTCAGAAGATGAAGCTATTTTCCGGCTAGCATATTGCAGTGCTGACTTGTTGGCTGTTGAATGGTCGCTATCGCCAGATATTGCAGCAAGACCCAAGGTAGAAGGCGTCAAAATCGTTGCAGTGGTTCGCTCAATGCTGGTAGTTCCTTTTTGGGCGGACCATCACCGGTCTTTTTGGCGTCTCTTAAAAAGTAAAACGCACGATCCTTCAAAGTCTGCTTAATTTTTTAATATTTTTGGTATTCTTTTTTTTCCCCCTTACTTTTTGCCATTGCTTCACTTTTTCACTTTTTTTAATTATTTTTTTGATTTTTTTGAAACTTAATTGTTTTCGAATAACACTAACAATAACACTCAGCAATCATAAAATCCCAAGTTGAGACTGACATATTATGTGTCATCTGTCAAAAATATCCCAGGGGATTTCTCGAAAGAGCAAGTACGCCAACTTGCTGATTACAACTTCCAAACCGGGCGTTGAAATAGTGAAAAAAAACATTTTTCAACTTACCGTTTAACTCTCGAGTTGAAATCAACTCCGGAGTTAGCTAACTTGAGATTTTTCGGCAAGTTGAACAATAGTGAATAAAATGGCCCTTAATATCTTAACACTGTCCCGCAAGTGTGTATGCGAATACGTGGGTTGGCACGACTGGCGATTACCGGGGTCACAAAAGGAGAATCAAAGAACAACAAATAACCAGGAGCATGCACCTGTTAAATACAAATTCGCTTAAATTCTAGCATTACGACCAAGAACGCAAAAAAAAAAGGAACTGCACAGGCACTACTAATGCTATGCATGGTTGTGAAAGTGGGACAAGCAGAAATGCTCGGGTCAGAGCATCCGGGGGACAGCAAAATAATTCGCTTAGGCGAAACATAAGGGTAGCGAGTTGGAACGTTGGAAGTAAATATGAGTGGTCGTAGCTACGAGCTAGAAGGCGAGTGGACATCTTGCGTGTTCAAGAAACAAAATGGCGAAATACAGGGAATCGGGCACGTTTCTTGGACATTGGAACAAAAGCTTGCAAGATGTTCTACTACGGAACCGAACAGGGTAAAAATGGAATCGATATCATCCTTGCAGCAGAGCTACTTGGCAACGTATTGACCATTTCGAAGTCCAGCGATCGTTTGATGTTTCTCAAACTGGTGATAAAATGTGAAGTGTGGAATACTGTTAGTGCATATGATGCCCAAGTTGGGTGCGAGCAGGGGGAAAAAGATCAATTCTGGCTAGATTTTCACAACCTCATCAAGACCATCACAAAGGAAAAGTTTTTGTTTGTTGGCGGAGATTTGAACGGACATGCTCGGAATTCAAACGTAGACTATGATGAATACCATGGAAGAGTGTGATGCGGCACCAGGAATCCTTCTGGTAAAGACATTCTGTCTCCTCCAAACAGAAATATTTATGGAGACGTATACAATGCTCTTACTCATTTTAGTTGACGCCACACATTCGGTGGAATACATAGCAACTGATTCGGTTAAACTACAATACTGAAAATGTGCAAAACTCAATAACATCCCCAGTGGGAAGGGAATCGCTACCACAGCACACCCTTCTATCGCCAGCCACTCGGCTCTGCTCATAAATTTAGCGAAGAGGCAGCGAAAGGAGAATGAAAAAAAAAAATGATTATCACCACTTAGACATGGTTGGGAGACACGATCAACGAAAAATTAATCAAATTCTAAATTTTACAAATGATATTTTTGATATTGCTCAGCTTCTAGATGACGTAGAATCATGATTTTGGACTTGAAAAACTCTAAACGACAAACATAGTTTGATTAAAATCGACAAAGGCAAAGTTGATGTTATTTGTGTTTCTAAGTTATTTTGTCTCTTTTCGTGGTCTCCCAAGCACAAAATTGTACAAGTAGCTTTATCTAAACCTGGCCCATGCGATTTCGAATTCAATAAAAAAAATCATTAAAATCGGTTAAGCCGTTTTGTTACAAACACCGGACAAAGAAATATCAACTTCATTTTATAATAGTAGTAGATTGTGTCATATGGCTCGTTCCAGACGGATTTAAATTTCATAAATATTATTTTTAAATAATAATCAAACATCAAAATATATATGAAAAATGCCAAAAAAATATGAAAATGTAGATATTGTTTAGAAGTAGCACACGGGGCACATTCATACATCGGTGATATTCCAAGTAATTGTCTCAACTTAGAACATGTCCTTAAAGTTTTTGCATAAAGCCATTGCATAGCCACATGCCAGAAACTTTGATTGCAGTGTGAGTACACTGAGTATATTAAGTGGTAAAATAAAACTTATTGTGTTTTTTGCCTGTAAAGTAAATCAGCATTTGTTTGGACTAAGGATCGCGAACAATAAATTTTTGGTAAGCTAGGAGTCTAAGAAATTTTTAAAATATTCCCTTTTTATTTTATTTATTTTGGGTACATTCGCAGATACATAAAGGGGTACATACATACGCGTATAAATCTACCCCACATCGATTGAATTATAAAGCATATAATTTTATTAATTTTTTTCAGAACTATGGTGAGAACATACAAAAAAAAACTTGATACTCCTTCCCGTCCAATAGAAGAAGAAGATTCATACATACATATATCTGCAGCCATAATAAATATGATGAAGAAAGAGCCGTCTTTTTGGAAAAGCTGCTAATAAATTATTATACATATTTAGGCATTGAACCTTAGAGAACGTTATCTAACAAAGTGAAGCTGGCTTCTACTTAGAGAATAGATCTCGTTCATTTCGAGTTAACAAGAATCTCTAGTAAATAGATATGTACATTTCAGAATGCAGTAAAATGCACTATGGGCTTACTATTTTGCAAGTCGGAAAGCTAGGTATGTACTTATATGAGTAGGCTGCAAGTATTAAGTGTAAGTATCCAGTAAAATGGAGTGAAAATCAGATAGCTGGAGTCGATTGGATGACAGGGTATCGTAAACAAAATTGTAATTTGAACCTCAGAACACAAGTGCAACTAGATCCTTTGCTTTTAATGATTAATGAAAGGATAGCTTGTATTTGCTGAAAGAGGAAAGCTTATCACATTTGGTGATCTAGAAACACAGTCTCTTAATTTTTTTATTGTGGCTTCTCGAGTCTACTATAAGAATCACTTTGTTAACGATGTGCCTGATGGAAGCATAGGCGTTGCCAATAGGAGTGGCGGAATACTTTCCTAAATATTTGTAAATGTTCTAAAACACATCCTGAAACATACGCTTGCTCAAGCACAAAACCCTTTTTTATAATTATGTGACAATCATGTCAGTCATGTCACTTTAAAAGCCATTAACATTGCTCGAGATCATTGTTTATCTGTCTTTTCCCCCACATACAGTATATTTCAAAAATAAGTTTCCACGTGTAACATCAAAATTCTTCCTAATTATGGACTTCTTCTAGAAATTAATTTATTGACTTTCGATACAGTATAAAACGAGTTTCTAATATAAATAACTAAAAAAAAAAAAAAACCAAATTCAGCGTAGCACAAATATGTACATATGTAGGTAAATATGTTTCCATTACTTTTAATGTCCTCAATGGCCTACCTTTTTTATTGGACATTTTTGCAAGTCGGCAATTCATTGTGTGAACAAGCTTCTCACACTCAACCGGGGATGATTTTTCCCAGTTTTCATTGATGAATGTTTTTAATTCATTTATGTTCTGGAGTGCTTCCTCAGTAATACGTAACTTAAGAAGTGTACACGCATTTTCGATTGGGGATAAGTCGGGGCTTTGCGTTGCGTTAACCATTTCAGTACGTTTATATTTTCTTCGTGAATATAGTCCAGTACTTTCGTGGGAGTAGATATGCATAGATACATTGTCTTGGAAGACAAAATCGGTATCTATAAGCCTGCTCCCTTCTGGCACTGCCACATCTTTTAGAATAATTAGGTATACATCCGCGTTCACTTTGCCTTCTAACTGTATGATCTTGCCTATCCCTATTGTGCGTAAGCATCCTCAGACCAGAATGCCTTTCTCTGATGCCTTGAAGGTCGGTTTTGTGCAGTTGTAAGAAAGGGCCTCCCCTTTTTTTTTCTCCAAACATATGCCCTTTCATGAAAATATTTCCTGCTGATCATGAATTCATCAGTCCACAAGACCTTATCCCAAAATGTGTGTTTTTAAGGACATGGTCTTTATAAAATTGCATCCTTTTTGCATGTTGGCCTTACTAACGGATTTTTTCGACCAACACATCCATGTTTACCAGTTTCACGAAGCCTCCCTCTTATTGTATAATGTGTGTATGTATGTATATCGATATAGCCTCGCGACCTTCGTTTAGCAATTGTGCCCGATTTTTTGGCATTGAGCTTGTATTACTTTCCCGACGGCAGTGTGCGTTTTTTTAAAAATGTTTGCAATGTACCTATTGGTATTACCTTTATTGTGGATTTCAATAATAGCTCTTTATGCCAAATCCAACAGAAACATTGGGAACACTAATTGACCAAAGCCTTCTTATCCCGTAAAAGCATCCACATCTACAGTTTCGATAACACTGGAAATGAATCGAACATATCCAAAAGTTATAAGAACTGGACAAGAGAAAAAGCGACCACAGTCATGTAAGTCGAGAATCTAAATAGATACCTACATACTCCTGACAAGAAGTACATACTAGATGAGTAGCAAAAATGTAGTACCATAACGAATCGGAGTAGGAGAGACGACTAAGACCTTAATAGATGAAACGTGCTCTATCACATTTATTACAATCTGGATAAAGCAAGAACACCTTCTGAGAGAAGCAGCTCAGAAGGACAAGTTCAGGTTTAAGCTTTCATATCGATAAAGAGCGTGACCAATCAGTAGAAAAATCTGCACTAATAACTCCTGAAAACATGAATGACAACAATTTCATACTGGTAAGATTTGAGAATGAAAAGCCTATTGTCTATTATTTTGCAAAAGTAGTAAGTTTCCCAGTTTTCCTATACGTACACTTGGTAGAAAAAGCCTGCGTTCATTTGTCTATCAGCTGAAAAAAGTATGATAAACGAGCAAAATTTTAAATTTTTAGTTAATTTATTTGCCAAGTACATTTTCAAAGGACTGTATTTTTAAAAAAAATTTTAGCTGTTGCTTTTATGGTATGTAACATAACGGAAGTTTTGTAAAATAATACAGATAAAATGAATAGAAAAAGTCTGCGTTCACTTTTAAAAACTTGTTTTTTTTGTTTAATTTGTTAGATATTTAGAAAAGTTTAGTAACTAGTTGGATAACCTCTCCTGTAAATAACTTCTCGAAGTCTTTTCGGCATAGAATTATCTAATTTTGTCGTCTCTTCAGCACTTATTTTCTCCCACTCCTCTGAGAAAATAATTTTCTTATATTATACTAGCTGTTTGCCCGCGGCTCCGCTCGCGTGGACTACAAAACTAATGTTAAATTTTTTATCTTTTTAAATAAAGCTAAGACTCACATTGAATTCATTATTATGAAATAAAAGATATTTAATTCAAACAAATAATTATTAAATGTTCACGTTGAAAAGCACAATTTAGCACTAAAAATTGTTTTACTTTTGCTATCTGGAGTATCGCGAATAACTCGATCTTATTGACCCGTTCACGCAAAAGTATTAAGCTACCGTTAGTCTAATAGAGTTTTAATAATTCCATTCACACAATCACAAACAAATATACCTGCTTCATTTTTCACAAAGAGATTTTGCGCATAGCCTTCTCCCTCTATTCGTTAATATTTTTTTCTCACTCTCGCACGATATCTACGTGCAGAAGTGTGAATGAACGACCGACAGTAACAAACCAACCCAATACAAACAGTGTGATTGGGACTGATAAATATTGTATTAAACCAATCCAAAATGTTTTTCTCTGTCATTGAATTATCTAATGAGTGCTGAAACATCAAAATACAAATACGATTTTGGGTGGTTTTCAGCTTGGGGGAGCGAATCTGTCAAACGACCTTAAGATGACTGTTTAATTTAGTTCGACTATGCTTTGCACTGAAAAGGGATGACCACAGACTAAAGTTCAAAACATGATCACGTTAGAGCGCCTACATATGCTCACGCACACTATTGCAACGATACCCACTGCTGCATGACTGCTGGCAGTGGTCTCCACTGAAGGAAAATTGTGGGCGATGATTTAAATAATTGTTCTGAACATTGCTCAGCTTCAGGACAACGAAGAAGGATGTTTTATTTTCTAATTTCACCTATTTTTTGTTTCTAAATCCGATAAGCCATTATTGAGTTAGAGCTATAAAATTTAACGTTTTCCCCACTTAATTCACTATTATCGTTACTCCTTATTCGTTATTTTACCTAACGCAACAAAACATATCCTATAACCTGAACAGTGAACATATCTATGAAATAAAAAAAATTCGAATTTCTTTCTAACTTGAATTTTTTCGCCATATTTTAGCATTCCTATTTTTTATTAATTTTTTTTTGTTAACTTTTTTAAATTATGTTAACCTTTTTTTTATTAAATAAACGCTTTAAAACAAAAAAAATTGTTTCTCTCTCTAACTCGAATTTTTCCAAAACTCCCTCTAACTCGAACAAATCATGGTATCCCGTGAAAATTCGACTTAGGGGGAGTCCACTGTATTAGGGATTACGAATAACTCGATATTATTGCGCCAGCGCACGCTGGTTAAATATTCTCTCGCGGCAAACTTGGGGTATCTTCTACTTCAATCGCACACTGAATGAATAATTCGGAGTAAAATTTAGTACACATGAACCAATTTTCATTGTATTGGTATTTCTGATGTATCTCTAAATTGACAACTTGTGTGTATTGGTTTAGCCCGATGTTAAACCACTTCAACGCTGGACGAAAATTTTACCCCGTTTCATACTGTATACCTGCCCTTCCTTTTCTATAAATTCAGTTTTACTCCGGGGGATGTAGTGTACGCTGGCCTATTGAGCCGTTGACCCAAAAGTATTAAGCTACCGTTAATCTAATGGAGTCTTAATAATTCCATTCACACAATCACAAACCAATATACCTACCTGCTTCATTTTTCACAGACAGATTTAGCGCACAGCCTAAATTAATAATTTAATTCAATAGTATTTTTTTCTCACTCTCACACAATATCTACGTGCAAAAGTGTGAATGAACGATCGAGAGTAACACCCAATAACAATCAATCCAACCCAAACAAAGTCTAATAAATACTCACGCACACTATTGCAACGATACCCACTGCTGCTTGACTGCTGGCAGTGGTCTCCACTGAAGGAAAATTGTGGGCGATGATTTAAATAATTGTTTTGAAGATTGCTCAGCTTCAGGACAACGTAGAAGGATGTTTTATATCTCAAATGAATCAGGGGCGAATTTACTAATTTGACCTATTTTTTTGTTTTAAAATCCGATAAGCCATTATTGAGTTAGAGCTGTAAAATTGAACTTTTTCCCCACTTAATTCACTATTATCGTTACTCCTTATTCGTTATTTTACCTAACGCAACAAAACATATCCTATAACCTGAACAGTGAACATATCTATGAAATAAAAAAAAAATCACGTAAATCGGATAAGTGGTTCTCCGGCTAGGAGGCAACTAACAGAAAATAATTTTGGTTTTTATAAGTATTAGAGATTAGAGATAGAGATTAGAGATTAGAGATTAGAGATTAGAGATAGTAACCACAGTCTTGCAAATTCGGCTGTATGCTTCGGGTCGTTGTCGTGTTTTAACCGAAAGTCTGTGCCACGCCAGCAAGAGCCATACGCCCTCAAACCATCACTCCACCACCACCAAGTTTTACTGTGGGCAGTAGATTCTCTTTGTTTAGTGCTGCTCCTGATTTTCTCCAAACTATTTTACGTCCTTTTATCCCAAAAATGCAGAACTTACTTTCATTCGAAAATATTAAATTTTTCCAAAACTCAATTGGCTTATTAACGAACTCGTTAGCGAAAGCCATGCGCTTTTGTCTGTTGACCCGTGAAATGAATGGTGGTGCTACTTGTTGTGCTACCAGCCTTTTTTGGAATTTTCCGAGCAGTATCGGCACAGATTTTTTTGTCAAACATTTCCTCGATGTTGCTTTTTGCAAAGCAGTCAATCGTGGATTTTTCATCACTAGCAATTCCAGGTATCGCTTTTCTCTGCAGGAAAACTTCGATGGACGACCGGAGCGGGGCTTAGATGTAAAAACTCCGGTCGACTTATGTATATTGTCTTCCCACTGTTTTGGCAATGTTTTTACAACTTTTTCCTTCTTTCCAAAGCTTTATTATTATATTTCGTTCACTTACGCTAATTGCTTTTCTCTTTTCCTCCATTGCACTAAAAAAATTTATTTAAAGAAAGGAAGATTTACAATACCCGAATGAACTCATTGCCGTTATTAATTGTAATGAATTAGATACAAAACATCAGCAAGTTGTGCGTTTGTGTAAGGGGAATCCCCAAAATACTAAAGTGAACGCAGACTTTTTCTGTTTGTTTTTTGTACATTACATGACAAAACTACCGTTATCTCGGAAAAACTGAAACTAAAATCAAGAATTTTGTTTTGTGCCGATCGTATTGTGAACGGTAAATAAATGTTTGAAACAAAATGTATGCATTTTTTTCGGTATACCTATGTACATATGTATATTCTATTTGCATTATAACTTGATTGATTAAAGGTGAACGCAGACTTTTAAGTGTATTAAGTGTATTAAAGTAATTTTCGTTACGTTTCCTCATTGTCCAAAAATTAGTAAAAAATTGTTTTGTTTAAGTTTTTATTGTTACCTAATAAAAATGTTGAGTACATTTGATAGTGCTTCATTTTATTTTCTAAGAACTGTGTACGTAATATGTACAAACATAGGTGCACCATCATGATACATACAAATGTATGTACGAAACCGCCCCGAGGGTCCGATTCGTACACGTTTCTATTTCTATTCTTGGGAAAAGTAGTTTTTATCTGCCGACTTTAATTTTCATACTTACATTTTTGCTTCAGTTGGACATCTGAGTTAATCTGAGTTATGTTACAAGGAGCATTCCAAGTATCCAATAACACAGTACCCATGATGACCAGTACCACAACGGACGACCCAAGTGTATTTCTTGGAATATAAACAATGCACCAACGCATAAAAATAACAAGTGACCCAAACTCATAAAATAAAGGCGACATTTAAGATTTCGTGTGATGATTCGTTTCATGTTTCTTTAGTGATCCCAAGTTTAGATCCCTTATGGTAAATAGGTTATGTATGGGAGAGTTCCGATTCCTCCAGTTATTTAAGACTTAGCATCTAAAGCGATTACTTGCATCAAGATTAGCTCCTAAGGCTTGAGAATTCAATAAAAATTTATTTAAAAAAAAAATCGAAATCTTAGTAAATTATTTCGTTCTACTTGAGAACACTAATTGCTATAATTATCAAATATGTATGTACGTGCCAATATTAAAGTAGAATTGTTGAAATTTGGGCACATTTCCAAAATAAATTATTAATTGCAAAATTTTGGGTAAAATTTGTAAATTCCCTTGCAAGAGACGCACGAGTTTAAAGCTGGCATAGCCCTCCAAGACGCCTGTTGATGTTGTTCTCGAATACAAACATAGCTAAAAAAGATTGCAAACATCTTTCGATAGAAAAATGAAAGCCTGTTATGTATGTATGTCGATGATAACCAATCATCATATCAAAACGTGACGAAATGGAAAAAAAATATAGAAATCTAACGCCAAAGCGGAAATCAGACAAAGTTAGTTTTCGTGCTTTTTTTTAGTTAATAAAAACTTACGATATGTGCATTTATAAATAGTTCAGGAAACTCACGTACGTAGAAAAGTAACATTTTAAGAAAATACGTTGGTCCAACGTATCTAAGGCAAAGGACCTGATATCATCAATTTGGCGATTTAGATTTCCTCTTTTAACAAATCAAGAAAGCAGTATTAATGATATACATACATATGCGTATGTACATATGTGTACATATAGATTGTATGTGTCACGACTATGGTACTTAATGTGTTGTCTAAGTTAGTCAGTCTTTTTCTATGTACTTTGTAAGTTTAGTTTAAAATAGCATTTTTTCAATTGTGGAAGCGATTTTACAAAATTTATTCCTTGACATTAGGTTAGTGCTACTGTCACTTTCTTCGTAGTCTTATTTTTTATTCTTTCTTGGCTCCTAAATGCAGTTATAAAAATCTAAGATCCTATACCGATAGATTGATATCTCAAATATGTAGTTTTCGATAATTACTCAACCGTTTGCAAAAAAGAGTGTGATTCTGAGGGATCGGGTACAACTCATACCAGGACAACTAATCCACGGCCACGTCATACCAGGACAGTTCATCCCAACGGACAAATCATTTCAGGACAACTCATTCCCAGACACTTCATCCCAAAAGAGTGAAAAATATGCTTCGAGCTACTTTGAAGCATGGAGTTTTGGAGAATGAGTAAGGTTGTGAAGAAAGGATCTTGTAGTGATCATGTGGTCGATTGATATTATGTGAGTGAAAATAGGAAATTGGATGTAAGGTACCTGAAAATTACTTCTGCTTAAAAGGTTGGTCGATGTGCGTTGTGTGATATATACATACATATGTATATGTATGTACGTGCTCATACGCATATTATTGCTAATTTGTAGGACGATTTTTTGTATGTGAGATTCAAAGTAAATTGGAGAATGAGAGAATGTGTGTATGTTTATGATTGGATGAATGTTTGACTTGAATGTATAGTTTTCAGAGTTTCGTATGTGAAAATTTGTGCTGCGTGGCGTGAATGATGGAGTTCGTATGATTTGATATTTTAAAACTTTAGAGGTTGGTTCCGTTGATTGAATTCCTCCACTACACGCTCTCTATCTGAGGACCTCTTGTTAGACATCTGAGCCGCAAAAATAAATATGGATAAATATTATACCATATTAGTTTCATGCATACGTCGAACCGAAGTTCTAATCGAATAATTGGGCATATTTCTTATTGATGCCGTGAGATGCGTTCTTCAAATGTTAAAATACAAGTGTTGGTCCATAGTACCCCCTAGTAGGCATAAATTTTCAACCCCGGAAACACTCATGTAATCCCACAGCATAATTAAGAAGCCCCCTTCGTGTTTTACGACTAGTTTAACATGATGACTGACCTTGTTTTTTCCAATCCCACGATCGTCATTGGTGCAGTAACTATTAATTTTAGGCTCGACTGACCGTATTACTTTATTCCAATCATCTTCCGACTACTTATCGTACTTTTAAGCAAAGTTCAATCAAGCTTTCACGTTTTTCTTTGAGATTGATGGCTTTATCTTCATCTCAATCGCTACCACATCGTGCTTACGCAGCGTCCGATGCGACCCTCGCAGAAAGCACGAACCTCACTAAAGCACGCTCATCCTAGTCGGAGAGTTTCTTGGGCCTACGTCCTGGAGAGCTGTTTAAGTCCAGTTGACATTTTTTCCTTATCCGAGCAACAGCCGATTGCGAAACTTTACATTCTTGTGCTATGAAGCGTGTTGATTTTCCGTATTAAAGTAATTTTAAAACTACTTTTCGCACGTTCTCTGCGATAGTTGTCATTTCCAAAAACAAAATTCGCTGTGCTCCAAATTAGAATACAAAGTAGGAATATATTTTTTCTTTTTGCCTTACAATAGGCTAAAAGAAAATTAATTAAGCACTGCTTAAACAAAATTGGAAAGACTTTAGAGCACTACTCTTCCTTTGCGAGCCAAACTGCTACTGCAACAGCACATGTAGAAAATAGTGGTGCAAAACTGAATCAACGTACAAGTAATGGTAACTGTTAGTTTTATCTGTCATATGTCCCGTTAATCAGAACCAAAAAAAAAAAACATAACTACAAAAACTTGGCACAACAGACGTATGTGGTCCAGAACCTAGCTTCTCGCAACCATGCGTGTTGCGCATGTTATTTTTTTCACACAAATGAAAGGGATCTGCAATTTAGAGCCATATCCGAAAGACAAATTGAGAAGCTTTCTCTTGACAGTTATTACTCTCGGACGTTTATCAGACATTCGCGAGAGGTAAGACCGTGAAAAAACTTTTAGGTGTTTCTGGGATTCGAACGTCGTACCTCCTGCTCAGGGATCCAACGCAGTAACCACTTGAGCCACGGCGGCGCCCACTCAGAATCAGAACCTCTGCAGCAAATTTAAAATTAAGTTTGCTTTGTTTAACATAAAAAGAAACAAAAATGTGGGGACAAATGAACTATAAAATAAGAACCTGACTCAGTTTTGCACCTAACCGTATGTATGTATGTACGTTCTTGTTCTGTTATTGCTCTTGCTGTGCGGCCTCTTTCCCATAATTTTCTGGATTACTGTTAACCGTCCAAGGTTCTCGAAATTTTTTATTTTTAGCAATTTCTCGGTTGGAATAATTTTCTTGCTTGATACAAGAATTTTGCCAATTTATACATTACATATGCAGTTAGTGTTAATCATCGACCCTTCTTCCTTAGAATGCAACGAAAACACGGTATATCAGGCTACATTATGATTTAGGTCGAAATTTTAAATCAGGGTTGTCAAATGTAGTGTATATGTATGCACCACCACGCGTTAGGGCCACGCTTTCACTTAAATAAACACCATAGAGCAACAATATCAGCAAAATAAAAAAATTCTCATTGCATTATGATTACGCCATTTCTAAGTCTAATTCCATGTCAGGCTTTCTTAAACGTAATACAAAAGGCTTTTGAGATGTGTGTAGCCTAACTGCTCTTTAATCAGACCGTATATAGAATACGCAATCATACGTCCATCAATTGGTATTCACTATTTGATATTTGCGAGATTAGATTAGAAAAAGTTAAAAAAAAACTACGATATATGTAGGTATGTATGTACATATGTATGATTTTCGTAAATTAAATACTTCCTAACGAGAGGTGTAAAATTATTCACTTCTGTGCTCTGTGATGAAAAAAAATTTAACCGAAAAAGATTCAGGAAATGCAACCCAAATAAGAACAACCGTTGTTTATTATAACAAACTTCCTGGCAGGGCACTGCAAACTCAAGGGATATCTTTTTAGATTACGAACTCCAACAGATATTATTAAATGTTAATTTTCCTTTTACAGCAGAAATTATCTGAAAAACGATATCAGTCCTAATGAGCGATCCATACACAAATGAATCATTACAAAAAACAGTATTGCACAAAAAATTTATTCTCGCTGGAATAATATAATAAAGGCTAAAAAAAAGCCAAAAACACAAAGAAATGAAAATATTTTTTAACTCACTTTTTTTAATAAATTAGTACTTATTTTCACCAACAAAAAAGTGTTTTGGACACTATTCACTTAGATATTAGGAAAAATCGTTATATAACCGTAATGATTCATATATGCACTACAGAGTTAACGTTTATCTTACGTCTAGCAACTTGCCTTGTGAAATAGAACCAAGAAAAACTTTTTTTTAGTATTCACGTTTAGTAAAACAGTTCAAAAACTTGTGTTCAAATTTCGTATTGAAAACGCAAATCAAAATTAGGAGCTGCCAGTTGTTGTCGCCTACGCTGCTTTTAGACGAATGCATACAGAGTGCAGGTTTATAAATACATTTATAAGGCTAAGTATTATTATTGCGCGACGAACCCTCAAACATTTGCGCGCGCAACTGCCTGCATTATGACACAACCAATTGGGACGCTCGAATATGCCGCACAACGATCCAATCACCGTAGAGAGTAGTGTGTTTCAGTGTTCAACCTCAATTATCAGCAAAGTTTCCAGAACATTTGCGCTTTATTTGGTTCTAGTACGTTTAAGAATTTAGCGAAATTGGTTAAAAGGGCAAGAAAAGTGTTAAGCATTGGTGAAAAAATTTACCTTATTAATAATTTAGAGCAATTCGTGACTGTAAGAGTTTTATCGAACAAATGAGGAGGCGAGAAGTCCACAATTCATGATATTAAAAGAAATAAGGATGCCATCAAGAAGTTTTATACGAAAAGCAACTCCGTTAAGAAGATGAATAGTCGTAAGACTATGCGTGAAGCACGAATCCGCAGTTCTTTTTACTGACGATTTGGCTGGGAATTTGACGAAAGACCAAATTTAAAATGCCGATGAAACTGCAGTATTTTGGAGGGCATTGCCAAAACAAACTTTGGTCTCAAGCACCATGTCTTCTATAAGTGGCGCAAAATAATCTAAAGAGAGACTAACTGCTCTTGTATGTTCGAACGCAGCAGGAAGTTATAAATGTAATCTTTTGTTAATTGGAAAAAGTGTACATCCGAGGGTCTTAAAAAATATTAGGGAACTACCAGTGGCGTGTAGAGTAAATTTTAAACTCACATGCCATTCATTATAACACATTAATTTTTTACATAAGCAAACAAACGTCCTTGGATCATGAAAGTACTATTTCTCATTTGTATGACAAATTCTTCATTCCTGAAGCCAGGAATCACTGCGCAGGGGTGGGGCCCTCTACAGATTGTAAAATATTGCTTTTGCTAGATCATTGTCCAGCACATTCGGATTAAGAGCTTTACAAGAGAGAAAATGTGATTGTCAAGTACCTACCTTCTAATTGTTCTTCAATAATTCAACCTAAGGACCAAGGAGTAATAAGAAGTTTTAAATTCCATTACCGTAAAGAATTGATTCGTCATATTTTAAATAACGGAGACACAGTCGGAACAACAAAAGAGTTGCAATCCGCCTGGAATTGATTGTATTTTACCCTATCACTTTTTAACATACCCTCAGATAGTCTGCATGGCTTTTTTAAAAGATTTTATAACTCTTGTTTTCACCTTTCCTTTTATAAAAAGCGAGTATGTCTGCTACCACAGGTGAAATTTTCACAATAAAATTAAGTCATATAAGCTTAACTAACATGTTAAGACGGTTCATGCAAGGTCGTTTTTAACCTATTGGAGGCCCTGGTTACTTTATGATAATGGAGCCCCTATGACTATGTATGACAGAGGACTATTTTATTAAAAAAGATTAACGAAAAGAGTAGGCAGATAAGAAAAATTCTAGATTTATTCAACTCTTTTTGTTAGTGCTTAAAAGTCTATGTTGATTGCAGAGGTACCCTTCTAGCTTTTGAGATGAGCAAAATCGTCAGTCACTTCTCCAAAGTCTTCAATGTCTTTGAGCACATTAAATTCTATCGTCATCAGCGACAAACTGGTCAATCTTTCTTGAGCATTAATTAATTTTTAATTAATTTTTAATTATTTTCAATATGGAGAAGGAGCGTTCCCCACTGCACTTAGTTACCATTATGCTTAAAAAGATTCTCAATGCAATTTCTGCATTTGGAAATGTGTCTTCAATTTTGTTTTCTTTCAAAAGATGATATATTCCTGAGCTACTATTAGTTTCTTCATTTTTAGTAGTTGTGTCAACCCTTGGGAATTCAGAGATTTCAAGCGAAAAAATAAACCAAACCGATAATTGTAAGAACTCAATTGCTATTTTAGGGTATCAATTATGGGAAGAGAGGTTTAAATTTCTCTCTTCCATTCAGCTGGACTGACGGCGCAGAGCCATCAAAAAATGCCTGGCGTAAGCTTCTTTGAGATAGATCCTTGTAGTCAGATTCCGGATTTTTTTTCTTCCGCGGACGATTCGAAGTTATCAAATTTATCCCTGAGGTTAGTAATAAAATCATCAAGTGAAGTAAACAAATTAGTTGCAACATCTATTGTTATTGTTTTTTCCGAAGATAATTACTTTTTTTGACTATTCTTTCCCATATGGACCTCCAGATTTCGGTCAGTATAATAAATTCTAAGTTTCCCATATTTCTGGTCATACCAAGGGCTTCGTGCGTAGTTTTTCGTGGCTGCTCTGTATCCTCAGCGATAGACATCAACGCTTCTATAATTTGTTTATTACCTTTATGCAAGGCGCTTACTGCATCAGCTCGCGCAGACCACATTTTTTGCGAAAGACTTTTAAGAAATTTGTTTAAACCTAAATTTTCTGTCAATATATTCCGTCGGTGGGTAGAGCCCGAAAAAAAGTTGTACAGTTTCTGGACCATTTGGAAATAACTTGTTGTCAGCGGCAGGAACACTTACATATATGCACATGTGCAAAGAAATTCACATTTCTCTATGATTCTACTCCAATGAAAGCTCTAATGAGAGTCAACCAGTCGTTAGACAACTAAAGGAAGCCGATAGAACACCAAGGACCTAGGGAAAGATCCCACGAAGATGCGCTGCGCAGTTCAATTAGAGAGAGCATGGTGAAATTTAATTCATAACTTCATGGAGTTCAGTATAAATAAAATTATGTTTTCTTTTAAAATACCAATTTGGATTTTATTTTTTATTTTATTAAATAACAATTAATACATTGGCTTTAGGCTGTCAGTGCGGTTTTAGGTCGTCTGTGACCTAATTGTAGGGCTATCCATTAATTATGTTCGTATGGCAATCAGTATCTTATAATAGTTTACTAATAATGTGTTTATATTTACGACCTCGATTTCCATGCACTTGCTTTCCGGCATCATGAGATATCCTGTGTGCATTGGTATCATTCAATATGGTCCTATAAATTTGAAAATTCTAGCTAGTATAGATGTTTCGATTTGGAATTTGCTTGAACAATTATTTATATGATCCTTCTGTAAATATTATAAATCTATTTTTGAAATGGATTTTTTCACCAGCTCTTTTAAGGGTTTTGTAGTTGGTTTAAAAGTTTCGTCTAATTTAGATTGCATATCAGCCTTTTTACCTCTTAGAACTTTATATTTTTTCCTTATCTCATCAGTGATTCCTATAAGCTTTTCTACCAGTTCCATATTTAAGTTCATCATATTGCTTTACTATCTTAAACAGTAGCTCCTGGACTTCGGTACCACTTGAACGAGCCTTTTTACTGGTTTTGTAGTGAATTTGAACTGAATCGTACTGTCTTTGAGCTGTATAGATTGCCTCTTGTAGCACTTTGATCCATTTTTAAACTCAATTGCCTGGGTGCTTATCTTTGTACTGCTCTCATAAAAAATTACCGTACAAATGTACTACGATTCAGTTGTCTACTTTTATAGACCAAATGCATGAAATTTCAGCAATCTTATGTCCTCCCAGCCCTTTTTAAACATCATCATGCGATCAGTTCAATTCACAACTCATAAACTAATTTTTTCTACGGGTTTACTGCTCTGCTGATATCACTAACCATTGACCCCTAGCCACTTATACCCTCAAATCATAAACACACTCTTTGTGTCCATGCGTCTACTGCTGTGCTCTGATATACCAAAAAAAATTAGCTAGATATTTGTGAATGCATAAAGAAAAAAACTCTGCCCAAGACCCTACTTGACCGCTGATCACTCAGCACAGTCACTTAGAAATCCTTATCAGCATCTTCGTCATACACCCTAGCAACCGATGATAAAACAGAATTATCCAAAAATATTCAAAGATCTCTTATAACAAAAAACGATGATAACACATCGTCATACATATAGTATGTACAATTTGAATAATGTATCCAATATCTTCCAATGCGATCGATAGTTTTTTTTATTTTCAAACAGCAACGCAGTACGGTACCGCGCTCGAGCAAATTTTTTTTTGCTGATAAATATGAAAATATTTTAAAAGAATATTGAAGGCGAAGGTGCTAGGTGGACCAAAAGATGGCAGTAGATAACAGCACAAGCTAGAAACACACGAGATAAAATCATCGCACTAGCAAACGCTAAAACCTAAAACTACAAGAATTATCACACGCCAAAACCCTAAAAATTACTCCATGTGATCCAGAAGACCAGAACCATCACAAACATACTACTTTTGTTCTCTGCAATTTTTATGGGAATATAATGATTCTCCAAAAATTTAAGATGGTTTCCGCTTAATATTCAGATTTATGCCCTTTGATAGGTATACATTTCAGAAACCTTTCAACGGGAACACAGTCTTTTACATATCGAATTATAAAAGTTAGCTGGTCAACATGAGACAGATCGATGGTGGTATCAACGATAACGGAATAATATTTTGCTAATTTAACTTCATTCATAATTTTGTTAGGACCTGTTTTCTTCTTATGCCAATAAACTCATTACAGATAAATAAATGTTACCTTTTTGAGGATTCCGAAATTTCTTTAAGTAGTCTGCATGAAATGGATCCAATTCACTTAATAACTCCACACATCCCAAATAATTTCTATTGTTGGGAAATCCAAGGATTGTGCACTTCCCGCAATTTGTTGTCGACACGTCTCATCATGTGGGAGGTTTATTATTTGATTGCTACTTACAAAAGTTCCTGGTGTAAAATATGATGTTAATTTTGGTAACTTTTCTACTACTTCTTTCTGATGAGCAGCTTTTTTTCTTTTTTCAGATCCATGAGGATATAACCGTTTCGACATTTTCTATTTTAAATAAGTATTTATTAGTTTTTTTACATTGAAAACTGTCGCCAACATAAAACAGAACAGGCGAACGACGATTTAATTTGCAGTCCCGAACGAAACGCCAATCGTAACTACGTTAACCCTGGTTGAGAAACTAAACGTAGTGCCGGCCGACCGAACATCATGTTCGCAGGGGAAGTCCCGATCATCGAGTTGGCTTATTTGGGTGTGTCGCTTTTAATTTTACGTCGCTATTAGCTACATAGAACTTAAAAATAATTTAGGGGTACGCAATCAGACAGCAGGGTTGCCAGTGTTAGACCCCTTGTTCATTAGAATACCTGAAAAGCTCATAAATAAGTAGGTATTATTATAGTCAGTATTTATCCGTTAGAAATTTGTTATAAGAAATTCATTTGATTTTCGCGAAATAAATATATTTATCGGTAATATCTGTTATCGGTTGGTGATCTGTATGGCCGGAACTAGGGGGCTCCATCGATCGCGGGACCCTGGGCACTTGCTCAGAGTGCCCAGTGGATAAGAGGGGTCTGGGTGGAGGAAGATATATATTCTTGAACGAAAGATGGTTGCATGGCGGCGAGATTGTATTATATTTATATTTACCAACAACTTGCCAAATAATAATGAAACAACTGTGGCAACATTTGCAGATGATACTGCTGTCCTTGCTGTAGGAGGAACTGTCGAAATAGCGACGAAAAGCTACAGAAGGCAGTGAATAATGTATCAAAAAAGACCAAAAAATAGCAAATTAAATTAAATGACCTAAAGTCGGTCAATATTAACTTTGCGAATAAAAATGCTCATCATATTCTCAGAAGTAGAATACGCAAACATAGCCAAATATCTAGACATGACATTAGATGCAAAACTGCGCTGGAAAGCGCATGTAAAGAACAAAAGAGAAGAACTGAACATGCGGCACTAAATAAGACGGCAACCTTATGGCCTATATATACACAACTAACACATTTGAGGAAAATTCTTATCGTAAAACAAAAATATTGAACAATCAAATGCAGACGGCAAATCCATTGCCATCCATATTCTTTGTAAATATTATTGAAATATAAAATATAAGTACGTTTTTTAACGTACGGTTTCCACTTAAGTTTCGCATGTGAAATTAATATATGTATGTACATACATATGTATGTCGATTTGGTTTCGTGTGCCAAAGTTTTGTTCAGTCTCACATTTTATCCAAAGTTCGTTGAAATTTTTCAGTTGTTCAGTTTCAATCGAGTTAGATTGAGCTTACCGATTGTACGGCAAAAATAAAATAGGACCAAGGATACTTCCTTGCGAAACTTCGGCGGCGATTTCCTTGAACTCGGAGTATTCAGTTCCGTGTTAAACACAAAATAATTTGTTTTCAAGGTAGGATTCCAAAATTTTATATAAGTATTCTGGAAGAGCTCGTCTTAACTTGTACTTCAAGCCATTATGCCAAACCTTGTCAAAAGCCTGAGAGACGTCCAAAAAGCGCTAGACCAAATCTTTTTTCTTTCTGGACCTTTTTCAATTGCATCGGTTATTCTATTAACGTGGTCAATTGTTTCGGTAAAAGAACTTTGATATTATTGGTATCACTAATATCGAGCGATTTCTTGTCGTTTGTAGGTTCCCGGTGTGAAACCGTTATCACTGGCAAACTTCGGTTGTCAGATGTCGTTGTCATACCTCTAGGATCGTCTACTAATGTTTGTCCATCAAACAGGTTACACGTTACTTGTAGGTGTTCGGCAAAAACATCCACCTTTTCTTTGTCACCCTTCGCCATTGTTTTTCAGATTGGTGGCGATTGCATTTGTGGTTTTTCAGACTTTTTATGACTTCAAATCAAATAATTTGTGCATCAGCAAGATGCAGCACCTTGTCACAGTAGCAGCATGGTAACTTCGTTGCTCAGCCAAACATTTAATGAACGGTGAATTGGAAGATTTGGCCCCAAACCTTGGCCGCTCAGATCTCCTGACCTAACACCCATGGATGTTTTCTTAGTTTTTTTTGACCATTTTTGTCTTACGAAAATGGCTTTTACTACAACTTTTGTTAATCATACGTGAAAAAGTTAGTAAAAGTTTTCAGAAAAGTAAAAACATAATACAACAAAATTTCATAATTTTGAATTTAAGAAGCCATATCTTTTTTGTGACTGCATAAAATTACACAAAGTCTAAAAATGCGCTACTGAATTGTCTCTTCAAAATGTATAAAACCGTTTTCGTAGCTACAATAGTTTAGAAGTTATACCATTTAAAGTGGTTATACCTCCAAATCGAAGGTGTCCCACTTTGACGGGCTATAATTCGAAATGGGGTGAAAATACGACATCGTCGGATCTGATGGTTAGAGATAATCTCTAAATAAGAACAATTTTTTTTCAAAATTAATAAGTTCTACTGTAAGAGTAAAGTGAATCAATTGAGTTATGACCATTCTCGCCCCATTGAGATTTCTAATGAGCATAACAGTTTTGTTTTTCTTTCACACTAAAATTGTGTGGTGGAAGGTTAGAATTATTTACACTATTGAGGAAGTGAACACCATAAATTTGTTCTGCAGAGTTATCATCGCACTGAATGGAATCACAACTGTAATAAAATTTTGTTTCGCCTAGAACAACCTTCTAAACAATGTAATTGTTAATCTTATCACAATTCTCTTTTTTTTGCATAGAATAGCACGACCTAGGAACTGCATAGCGTTCCCTTAATTTATACAAAACAAAAATACAAATACTTGGCGCAACAGACCGTATATGGTCCAGGGTCTTTAACTCGGAAAATTTGTCGTATATAATGAGATCGTTGACCAGAATGGATTCTCCATACTGTTTGTTGAGGATAGTTGCAAACTACTTGAACAACAAAAAGTTGAGAAAACGACGAGGGGGTCAAGTATTACAACATCACTGGAGGAGTCGTAAGACCTCTCTTATGGAACATCATGTACGACAGAGTCCTGCGAATAGGATATCCACAAGGAGTTAAAACAACAGGTTTCGAAGCAATTACAAAAATTAAACACAACCTAGAATCTGCCAGTGTAGAATTAGCAGACCACAAAATTGAGGCTATTCTTAAAACAAGTCCAAAAGCTTTTGAATGTGCGAATATTCGAATCGGCAGTCAGACTATGAGATCCAAGTGAGCAGCTAAGAACATATCTGTGAGTTATGCTCGAAAACAGAATAAAGTTTAAAACTCTCGTCGAATACTCGATCAAAAAGGCTGCATAACTGCAGGTAACCCTTTCTTGAATACTACCAAACATCAGTGCATATTTCATAGCCGGAATGATCCCTAACGACATTCTTACCAATGAGATGGTAAAGGTAAACCAAGAAGAAGGTATGTATTATTCAGTGAATAAAAGAGAAAGAGAAGGCAACATGAAAAGTTATGCGGAAAGTCAGGTGCGATAACACTACAAAAGACAATCGGACCTAAAAACTGATCTAGGTTTAAACCAAACGCAATTATAACCTCACAGAGTTCCTATGGGGCACGGCGGCTATCGCAAATATTTATACAGACTTGGACACGATAGCTCACCTCTCTTCCCAGATTGTTTACACCAAGAGGAAGACATAGAGTACGCAGTATTCCACTGCAATAGCTTCGCAGAATGGAAAAATATTCCGCCGAATCCACCGTTCCCTTAGACCACATGTTACAATCAGAGAAGAATAACGAATGTGCAAAAAGAGCTTCGGATAATCAAAAAAGTAAGGAGAGCAGAAGAAGCAACAGAAGAAGCATAGCATGAGTTGCAAACCAGTCCCGCGAAGTAATACCAAACAGCAGTCCTGTGGGGAGAGTGGTAGTAGTGTGCTGGATTAGTACTTAGGCGCATTCCTTGTATCGAGTATTCGGGTTTGCGAATCGTGCATCCTGGTACCCTGGGCTATTAGTATATTTAGAAGATTACCACATCCATGGGCACAAACCAAAAATAAATTCAAAGTTTCAAAGAGAAACATATGTAAAAAAATCTCTCTATCTACGTACTACGTATTAAAATTTACGTTGCATGCAACGTGACATGATGGGTCAATGACGCAAATTGTGGAGGGAAAATCAAGTAATACGAGTACACTTCAAATTTGTTTATTATTCGAGTAATATTTAATTAAATAAGATAATGAAAAATTATTTTATTTACTTTGTACAAAAAAGTATAAAGTATTTTTTAAATGTAATTAAGTTCTCTTTTTTGACAGTTTCAGCTTTGGACATCATGGATCGCAAATGGGTGTGTTCAGATGCCCTAGCGTTGACACGAATGCAAATCAGCAATTTTTTAACCGATCATATTGTCCTTTTTTTTATTGACTAAGCATTTTTGTTGTATGCAACGATGAAGATATGACGGGTCGATGACGCAAATGCAATTCAACAATTTTGTAACCGACCATGTGGTTGTTTTTATCATGGATTAAGCAATTTTTATATTTCTAGTTTATTGTTTTTGATAAAAAAAATTGTATAGTATGTATGTAGTAAAAACCCGCAAAACCGGGGAAAGCCTTTTTTTTTAAAAAAAAACACATGTGTGCTTTACATATGTATATGTATTATATCTTAGGATCTTTTTTGTTTAACACTATGGGTGCTTCCACACTGAATAGAACAAAACTGTGTTAGACAAACAAAACTGTTTTTTTATGTTTTTTGAAATTTAAATACACGCTTTTAAATACGTCTGCCCCGATTGATTAAAGCGAAATAAAGCAAACAAACAAAAACGCTTTTGTTCTACTGCTTATGTCAAACATTATACGTGCTTTAATGGAGCGACGTACATTGAAATAAGCAATAAATAATTTCAAGTAAAAAAATCGAGCTAGGCAAAAACAAGACAAAACAGTTAATGCATATGCAAGAGACAAGCACATGCAATCAAATGAGAGCGCCTGCATTAACTCAGTCAAGCAAGCAAAACAAAAGACAAAGCTTGAGACATGTGAACGATGACTATCGGTATTTATGTTTCATTTATTCATTTTCTCTGAAGTGCAGCATCAACATGTGTGACGTTGAAAAGCTATTATTTTTAATTAAAAATCGGGCGGCAATATATAATTTTAAATTAAAGGAGCATAGTGATAAACGTATTATAGCCAAATTGTGGTTAGAGATTGCTGAGGAAATGCAAACTACAGGTAAGTTCTTTTATAACAATTTATTTTACACTTTAAGCATGTACATACATAGGTATAGACATTAACAATATTTATTTGGCCATGGAATGGATCCCTCTGTTGAATTGAAGTACTTAACAAATTCTTTTCGTATTTCAAGTGCAATGTTTGTTGGGCGATTTGAAAATTCACTATCATCAGCTCGACGTGTTGGAATGAAAAGTTCTTGTAATTCGTTGTAAACATCGGTAAATTTTCCGTCTTTCATTCTAATAAAATTGTGAAGAACGCACACTGTCATTGTTACAATTTCTACTTTGTCTGGATATACCAACATAACTTTTTCCAAAACCCTAAATCTTTTTGTTATCATACCAAATGCACACTCCACCAATCTTCGTGCTCTGGATAAACGGTAATTAAAAATTCGGATCTCTTGAGATAAATTTCTGCGTGCAAATGGTTTCATTATATGTTTCCGTAAAGGATAAGCTTCATCTCCGACCAAAACGTAGGGAAATTTTAAGTTATTATTCTCACAAATTCGGCGATCTTGAGGCAAATTTAATTGCCCAGACAAAAATTGTGTTACGAACAGGCATTTTTGTTTTGTTTGTTTCTGCTTTATTTAGTGTGGACCTAGCCTTAAAGTTGCTTGTAGGTTGTTATGTGAAGAAGGAATAAAGTTTATTTGAAATGATATCCCTGACAGCTGCTCGTAGTTTTAGTGATTTCTGCATTAATAGTTGTGGTAATCTTTAATAAAAGGTTTGTATTTTATGTGCTTGCAGTTGCATATTCGTTTATTGCTTTTATTTCTTTATGTAGTCGGATATAACGATCGCATTTGTTCGGTCCCTTCACCGTCGTTATATACGACTTCCACTGTATACATGTACATACATATATCCTATTTACGGTTGCCAGACCGCCGGAACTCGCCGAGGTTGTTCGGATATTTTGCAAGGTGTCCAGAGTTCAGGTCGAAAATATTTTTTACAGTCAAAAGTGTGATGCCATATTTTTCCAATTTCATCAGAATCAAAATAAAATTTGTTTGGTTTCTCACTCACTATACCCCCTGTGGGTTAAGGGACAGAATATACTCACGGTAGGCATGCCTGTCGTAAAAGGCGACTAAAATGCCAACCCGCCGTATTTCTTAAGATTATGGCAATGTAAAATTATGCAATGAAAAAAAACAAACGGTATTAATACCCCAGGTGGCAGCCCAATTCAACTGGAAAATCCACCCTCGAAAGAGGCATGCTCTACGGATTCTGGGGAGAGCAATTTATTGCATCAAAATTTAATTAATCCATTTAGGAAAAGCTCAAGGCTACAAAGATCTCCGCCTAAAAAGACTTCTCCTAAAGCGCAAAATGAAAGTCTCGCGAACCCGGGTGTGCTAGTTCGGGAAACGCAAGCCTTGGAACAGAGTACTCTGAAAAAGGAAAACGCCATGCTCCGAAAGAGGCTCGATGAAATGGAGCTGTTGTGTCGAGAGATTAAAAGCAAAATTGAGAAACTTGAATCAGAGAATAAAGTATCTTTGGTTCAAAACGAGTCTTCAAAAACGCAGACAGCTATTCATAGTGAACCTTCTTCGGGTAATCATCACTATAGTACGGACGAAGAAGAACTCGCGCGCGAAACGGATTGGATACTCAAACAAAGAACATCTAAAAAAACGTAAGGCCGGTTCATCGCCCGAGAGACCTTTGAGGGTCGCAGCTAGAGAACTTCATCCGTTATGCGGTAAAGAAGACTGAGTTTACTTGATAGAGGTTATAAAATTCTTGACGCCGTGAACCTTTTAAAAAAAGAAAGAAAACGACCCGACCGTGAAGAAGAAGCTATAGTGAAACGTAAGCTTCCGCTTTTTGTGTTATTGTTCGATAAAACGGAAAGCCAGGAAAAGATATATAATATCCGTACAATCATGAGTATGGTCGTCAAAATCGAGCCGCTACGTGTCAACACGAAGACAATCCCTCAATGCAAGCGTTGCCAAGAGTTTAATCATACGCAGGCGTACTGTCGGAAAGAGCCGCGCTGCGTTAAGTGCGCTGGAAAACACTCTTCTGAAAATTGCCGTTTAAGCAAAAATGAAAAAGCGACTTGCGTTAACTGCAAAGGAAGGCACCCAGCAAATTACCGCGGCTGCGAGGTGGCAAAGGAACTGCAGATGCGACGGAGAAAATCTACAGCGCCGACTGCACGGGGAACAAAATTAGTCGATCAAGCTCCTAAGTCGGTAGAGCATGTTGCAAAGCAGACTGAGCGGGCTTGTAGGCCAGTTGTAGAAACTCCTAAGCCGACTGAAAGGACGCTCGAATCAGCAGTGCAGACTGTTGAACCAGTCAATCAGCCTTCTAAGCCGATTAAACGCACATTGAAGTCAGCCATTAAAAAGACTGAACGAAAACTACCCTCGGATAAGCCAACGAACTCCAGTTTTCTGACGTATTCTCAGGCTGCAGCCAAAGCAACCAAATGAAACGACGGGCCACCCCCTGATCCGTTAAAAGAAATTCTGAACTGTATTTACGCTAAGTTCGAAGAACAATGTGAAACGAACAAACAAATCCTCGAACGTCTCAGTAACGTCGAAAGCTTTTGTATGGCTAACATTATACCTAAATCTAAGTAGTTATGGACTCTTTGCTTAAAATTGTAACATGGAACGCGAATGGACTCTTAAAAAAATCTAACGAATTAGAAATTTTTCTAATGAGAGAAAATATTGACATTTGTTTGATCTCCGAAACCCATTTAACAAGGGAATCGCAAATAAAGATAAGGGGATACGCTGGCTATCACGCCTATCATCCTTCTGATAGAGCGCGGGGCGGTTCGTCCTTATTCATCAAAACTAACATTGAACACTCGGTCGATATAAACATAGAGCTCGAAAAACTTCAATTATGCGCAGTAAGGGTTCAAAATAAACACCAGAGCTACAATATAGCGTCTATTTACTGTCCGCCGCGATACTCGCTAGAAAAAGACGACTACTTTAGTGTCTTTAATAACCTTGGTTCAAATTTCCTTATTGGTGGAGATTTCAATGCGAAGCACACTTTCTGGGGCTCAAGATGTACATCTTGTAAAGGAAAAATTCTCTACGAAGTGGCTAATGAATTCGGATGTTGTTTTTATTCGACAGGAAAACCGACCTATTGGCCAACCGACTCAAAAAAAATTCCCGATCTTATCAATTTTTTCATCACAAAAGGCATTTATGAGAAGTTTATTGCAGTCAAAGAAAGTTTTGATTTCTCTTCTGATCACTCTACTGTAATTTTATTACTTGGTAAAGCATTGATCAAGAAAGAAGGACCTCCAAGACTTACTAGCAATAGAACAAACTGGGAAGGCTTTAGAAATGATTGCGAAACAAATATCGCCTTAAATGTATCACTTCAAACACCTTGTGAACTAGAGGACGAAGTTGATCGTTTCGTGGAAGCAATCCAAATAGCGGCGTGGAGAAACACTCCTTCTAGAAGCTATAAGATCAACCGCAACGAAAAGTTTCCCAGAGAAATCACTGAACTAGTGAGGGAAAAAAGAAAAGCACGCAAAAAATGGCAAATCACTCGTGCACCGCAACATAAAACGGTCCTTAACCGATTATGCAATCGCCTTAAGGATAGTATTCGGGAATTTAAAAGCAATAAAATAGCGACGTACCTTGAAAATCTCTCCGCTGAAAGAGAATCAAATTATTCACTTTGGAAAGCGTTAAAAGACATCCGGAAACCTCAAATGCAAGCGCCACCAATTCGGAAAAATGATAGAAACTGGGCCAAGACTGACAAAGAAAAGGCCAAACTTTTTGCCTTGCACTTAGAAGAAACGTTTCGGCCGTTCGACGGCCCTTTGTTATCGCCTGACTCCCCAGTCACGACATCTGACAACTTTAAAGTAAAAAAAGTTGCATTGATTGAACTGAGGGAAGTGATTGAAAATTTAAAGACGATAAAAGCTCCGGGTTACGACTTGATAACGGCGCAGGTGGTCAAGGAATTGCCGAATAAAGCTATTATTAAACTGTTGTATTTGATAAACGCTTCATTCAGATTGCTCTACGTTCCGAGACAATGGAAAGTCGCCGAGATTATAATGGTCCGAAAACCAGGCAAACCTCTGAATGAGAAGAAATCTTATCGGCCTATTTCCTTATTGCCGGTTATCTCAAAAGTATTCGAAAAACTACTTTCTAAACGACTACAACCGGTAATTAACGAAAGACGTCTCATTCCTGACCATGAGTTTGGATTTAGAATCAAACATTCTACAATCGACCAAGTTCACAAAATAACTGACGTGATCGAGAAAGCTATCGAAGAAAAAAAGATTTGTTGTGGTGTATTTCTTGACGTCTCACAAGCTTTCGATAAGGTTTGGCACGAAGGCTTGGAGTATAAATTGCAACTACTTCTACCACGGCAACTCTTTCTAATCCTACGATCTTACCTCGCCGAGAGACTCTTTCGTGTTAAGCACGAAAGGAAGCGGCCGGAGTCCCACAAGGAGGTGTCCTTGGCCCACTCCTATATGTACTCTACACCCGTGATATCCCGCAGGAAAGCAACTGCGTCGTCGCCACGTTTGCGGACGATACTGCGATATTAACAACGGGCGATACAATTGAAGAAGCAACTGAAAAGCTGCAACATGCTATTAATAAAGTCCACGCTTGGACGAATTCTTGGCGTATTGTGCTGAATGAAAGTAAATCTACTCACATCAACTTTACCTACAAAAAAGTTTTTAGATTGCCTTTATATTTAAACTTGGCTCAAATACCATATGCAAACGAAGCATCTAGATGTTAAGCTTAAATGGAAATCACACGTAAAAAAGAAACGCGACGAGCTCGAAAACAAATACCGACAAATGTACTGGCTACTTGGAAAACATTCGAAGTTAAGCCTACATAACAAACTGCTTATCTATAAGCAAGTGCTAAAACCAGTGTGGACGTATGGTTTACAACTGTGGGGTTGTACCAAGAAAAGCAATAGAAATATCCTACAAACTTTTGAAAATAAAGTTCTTAGAACGATCGTTAGCGCACCGTGGTATGTGCGTAACGAAGATATTCATCGGGATCTGGGAATTCCCAGCGTCGTTGAAGAGATAAAAAAATTTGCTCGTAAACACAAAGATCGTGTTCACGGCCATTGTAACCGTACCGTCATTCAACTACTTGACGCGAACAATTCAATTCGTCGTCTGCAAAGGACAAAACCTTTTGACCTCGCGTCATAGTATATGCCGGTCGTGAAAAACACAGGAACTTTCATTGGAATTTAACCTGTCTTAAGTGCTACATTCTTTTTAATTACATACGAACATCTCTTTCCAAAATCACGAGTCTCGTAAGCGAAAATAAAACTGCTGGATAAGCGTCAGCTTAGTTGTAGTATCAATTCTGAAGAGAGGTGTTTTTAGTGAGTAAAAATCTCACACTACCATAAGCACGCGCTGTCGGGCCTTATGGTGTCTTTTGAAGATTTTCACCTGCTCTCGGCAAGAAAAAAAAAAACACTGTGAAATTAAATTTAATTTAATTCAATTGAATTGTAATGTAAACAGAAACAAACCTTTTCCATGTTTTTAATAATAAAATTAAATTACGGATTTCTAAAATGGGGTCCAAACAAGTCCCAGAAGATAAAAAATGTTGTCCAGATTTGTTATAATTTGGAACTGGCAACCCTAATCCTATCCCACAAATAGATGGGTTACAATCCTGAATTGTATTAAAATGGACGATTTAAGGACAATTTTGAAATCATTTTTGTACATACATATAACGCTGTTGACGTTATGCCATAGAAAATATTGGTAAAATCTATATGTAATTAAGATCATGGTGACCTCTAGTTGGTTATTTTTAGTTGCACCTATATTAGTAAGTATTAGTTTCATGAAAATTTTCAATTTCGAGACCTTGATGCATCTTGGTATTACAATTTTTTAAAACGTGACTCTCTTTTTTCTATCATTCCAGTTTAAACAGCACGGTTTTAATTAAACTTTTTACACGGACTCAGTTGGCGAACCCCACAGGCAGACGAGTTGGGATGGAGTAAAGTGGGAGGATTATGACCCCTATAATCCTGATGATCTCCTAAAAAAAGGAAAGAAGAAGATACACACATTATGTACGTACATATACATATGTGTGCATATTGTAGGTATTCTTTTGAAGAAGTTAAGGACAAAGATGAATAAGGATTCTTCGACAAAACAATCCTTTCCAGCAAATTTTGAGGCATTTTGAATGCCTTCACATATTTAAATTTCTTCAACACTTCCCGAGAGGGTGGTGTGGTGGACTCCCCAAAATGATGGAGACAGAAACACACAACATTTTCAGTACCGAAAGTCGAACGTGATATGGATGATACATTGCGTTGATAAGGTACCTATACATACATATGTACATGCGAGTACGATGTGCATAAAATCAGAAGTGGTGCAAATCAGTTTAACGTCAATCAGATTCTGGCCTGAGTTGATGGGCAAGTTATTGAACTGTAAAGGATTTTATTTATGTTTGGTTGATTTTAGGAACTCTAACACAGTTTATTACTTTGAATGTTAATGAACAATTTTTGCTCCTTAACGTTCTCTTTTTCCTCTACCTATTTCGGTGAGATTATAATATAAACTTAAATATCACCTATTTTCCCACTTTACTGCATTTCTACTGATCCAAATACAAGGAATACATAGTACAGTCGAACCTCCCTATAACGAACTTCTATACAACGAAGCTCTCCCTATTACGAATTTTTTTCAAGTACGCAGCTTTTTCGTTCTACTTTTAGTGTGTTTTGATCTCCTTATAACGAATTTCCATACAGCGAATTTCTCTCTACAACGAAGAAATTTTGTAGCTGGAAACCGAACTCTCATGCGCTTTTGTCTCCATATAACGAATTTTTCAAATAATTTTCTGTTTCGCACATTAATAAAACTTTGTACCGAAAAAGAAGTAAAATATAATTAGGGGATTCCCCAAAAGTTGAAATAACAACAGAAAAAAAGAAAAAAGTTCCATCAGCATCAATTTTGGCAGCAGTTGCCTGTGTTCAGTGAACAAATTGAGAATGTCGCAGCGAAGTAGCCTTTCTCTTGAGAAAAAGTTATTGATAATTAATAAAGTTGAAGAAGGAGTAACAAAAAAAAAAAGATATTGCTAAGCAGTTTGGAATTCCTCCCAGCAGCTTATCAACAATTTTAAAAAACAAGGCAGTGATTTTAAAAAATGTAGAAGACGAGGAATTGAGCACTAAATGTAAAAGGCTTCGAACCTTTCTTTCGATGAGGACCTTTCTGGTGATGAGGATTAACGTACCGACAAATGTTTTTGAATCTCTAAATGTATTAGAAGATTTTGTTGAGAAGGAAAAATGGAAGAGTGTAATCCAAACTAAAATTACTGATTACTATAAATAAAAGTTCATAAAATAAAAATTCCTAATTTGTGTATAACGAATTTTCTATATAACGAAGTGATTTTCTGGTCCCGTGCGGATTCGCTATAGGGAAGTTTGACTGTATATTTATATCGGTTCTGGATCACAGAGAAGAGGGAAGGCTTTCGATGCCTTTGTTCGTGTATGAACTGGAGTAGAGAGTTATCATCTATAGTCCGTTCCATATCACTTGAAATTATCCAACACGCGCAGAGAGAAATTTCCCAAAATGACAAAGGGGATGAAATGGCTCTTAATTTTTCAACGGAAGGCTAATGGTGGGCGCCGTGGCTCAAGTGGTTAGTGCGTTGGATCGCTGAGCGGGAGGTTCGAGGTTCGAATCCCAGAGAACACCTAAAAATTTTTCACGGGCCCACCTCTCGCGAATGTCTGACAAACGTCCGAAAGTAATAACTGTCATGAGAAAGCTTCTCAATATGCCTTTCGGATATGGCTCTAAACTGTAGGTCCCTTCCATTTGTCTGAAAAAATATAACACGCACAACACGAATGGTCGCGAGAAGCTAGGCCCTAAACAATATACGTATGTTGCGCCAATTGTATTTATTTTTGGCTAAGGGTTTTCTCCACTTTACTCTGTACGATGTACTTTTTTACTTTAATTTTTGTATCGGTTTTATGGATAGAAACGGAACATTTTATTAGTAAAACGTAATAAAAATGCTTTTGGGTTTTGGTTCATATGTAAGGATTGTTTAATTTTTTTTATGGAAAAGGGATTTTTTAAGTGTATTTATGGTTTGCAGAAAATATGTTTGCATTTTCTACGTATCGGTTTGCATTTTTTGTCTGTTTTTTAGTTCGCTATGGCAAGGGTTGTACCGTAGATAGATATAAGTTAAAGGCAAATACGCTGAGGCGATCATAATCGCGGCGCATACACTTTCTCACGGTAGCCAGCGAGAACATTATGCTGACATCGTGTCTGGGGCATCGGATAGCTACATTCCATCACGTAGCAGCGGACATCCGAGGAAGAGCGTGTAGTTGTAAGATAGTATTTAAGCTTTAGTTTTAAGTAAAATATTGTTCAGTATTTCTGTAGGCAGAATCGCTGCCGGATATAAAAAATAATAAAGTTTTTTTTAAATTAAAATAACATAAAATAATTTAATTGGCGCCCAACGTGGGGCACAGGTCAACACATCCGTAAAGTAAACGCCCTCAAGTAGTGCTAATCGCGTAAAGAAAAAAGGCCCTTAAGTAGTGCTAATTCTGTAAAGTTAAAAAGCCCTAAAGTAGTGCTAACCCCGCGAGTGAACGAAAAGTGTTAATAAATCCTGTGGCCTCAAAACAACCCCAAAGTAGTGCTTCCAGACCCGCAAAGAAAATCTCCCTCAAGTAGTGAGAAAAAGCGGACAAAAGAACTGTGAGCTGTGAAAAAACGTGTGGAGAACGAGGCCCCCGAGTACCCATCTGGAAAAAAGGAGAGTGCAGCAGCAGTCAGCCGCTCCACCACAATAGAATTACAGGCATGATGAGAATCCTGTTATTATTGTAAGTTTAGTAATCTAAGAAAAGTGAAAGAAATACATTCCAAATAAAATTTTAAAGAATTTAAATCAATTAAGAAAAGTGAAAATTACAATATAGACGGAAATTAAATAAATTAAGGAAACGAATCAAATGTATAACTAGAATATATTTTACAAAGTGAAAGAAAAATAATTTGTCATAATAATTTGATTGGAATTAAATACATAAATTTAGAAAAGTGAATCAGAAATCAAACTGATTAAAGAGACAAAAGAAAAGTTCTAAACAAATCAACTAAAACAATCGAAAGATAAACTAAAAGCAGAAGTTAAAAATTGAAGAATCTAAGATAGGAATCTAGAGTATTATTGAAAATATAAATTCCTTTTATTAACTTTTTTTTGCATTATAATGCCTGATTTACGTTCAGGAGTGTCTACTGACCCTCCGCATGGCAACCCAAGGGGCGATGCTCCCGCCATTAATATCAACCCTACCCTACTACCAAATCCTACCCCTTCCACAAGAACAAATACTGCTACTCCGACGATTGAGAACCATGAGGTAAGGGGAACTCCCGAATTGAACACCCTCATTTCGTCCATAATTCGGAAAACTTTCCAAGAATCAGGGAAAGAGATTATTAATAGTATTTTAAACCCAAGTGCTGACTTCTATTCCGGTGTCGATCAGCCAATTGCTGCGCAATATCGAAACAGATTAGAAGACCTTGGTAAGACCCCAGATGTTGTTCGCTGCCTGAGGAATTTCTCAGGAGATGCAACAGAGTTCAGCTCCTGGAAGAAAGGTGTAGACCCAATCCTCCAGATATACGAGCCCATTAAAGGAACGCCTAAATACTACGGTATTTTAAGTGTTATCCGTAATAAGATCATTGGAGACGCTGACGTTGTCCTGGAGTTCTACAGTACTCCACTTAATTGGGATAATATTTCTAGTTGCCTCGTCATGCATTATGCTGACAAGCGTGATCTAAACACTCTTGAGCACCAAATGGCGTCCCTTGTTCAAGGAAGCAACACGGTGTCAGAGTTTTACCAGGCTGTTTACAGTCACCTGTCTCTCATTCTCAATAAAATTTCCTGCATGGAAATTTCTCAAGAGTCAACCCAATTGCTTACGCAGACCTATAGAAACAAGGCTCTTGATACCTTTATTAGAGGACTCAAAGGTGATCTTCCCAGGTTGTTAGGAGTACGTGAGCCCACTGATTTACCACAGGCACTCCACTTGTGTCTCAAGTTGGAAAACCAGGGGTACAGATCACAACACATGCAAAACTACGGCATGAGAAGACATCCCAACCCGAACTTATTGTCACAACCACCACGTAGAAATCTGCCTTACTATGTGAATTCACAAAGTAGACAACCATTCCATACTCAGACAAGCTTTCTGACTTCCAATCAACCACCACCAAGAGCATCATTCCATCAGCAGCAGAATGTACAAAGGTATCAACAACAGCCCCAACCAGGTAACAGGCCATCATTTGCACCAAGGCAACAACATCCCTTTCCTTCAAACCAACAGGTGAAGGCAGAGCCCTTAGGACAGAGTGCTCAAGTTAGGACTCAACAATTTTCACAGCGAGTACCAACGTTAAAAACCCAAAAATTTGTGCCAAAACAACCTCTGTTTAGTTCCATCAAGCCACAACCAAATTTCCACATCAATAGTGAGTATGACGAAGTTTTACAAGCCGAAGATGATAATTACGACCAAACCTTAGATGATTACATCCAACCATTGGAAGAATCTGACTATGTAGCTGACACTAATGTCGATGAAATCACGGATTTCACAGACATTCATTTTTTAGATTAGCTACCTCTTCGTTACCCTATTTCGAAAGTAGGACGAAGAGGGGAGAGGTTATTAAAATTTTAATAGACACTGGATCGAACAGAAACTACATACAACCTCAGTTAGTAGATAAACCCATACCAAACGACAAATGTTTCCATGCAAATTCAGTAGGTGGTAGTATTAGGGTCACCCACTACGTCGAAACAAGCCTTTTTGGTTTAAACAGCCACAAAATTAAATTTTTCCTTTTGCCCTCACTGAAGTCCTTCCATGCAATATTAGGTAACGATAGCCTAAAAGAGCTATCGGCCGTTATCTACACTAAACAAAACTATATGCAAATCGGGAATGGTATGAAAGTTAGGATAAAGCAACAAATTTACCACCATGGTAAAAGGGAGAATTCGGACAACCACAGAAGACCCAATTTTCTCAAGATACTATCCATATCCAATGTCACTCAAAGACGAGGTATGTAAATAAACAAATAAACCAACTCCTCGATGACGGCATTATTAGACCTTCACGGTCACCGTATAACTCTCCGGTATGGATCGTACCGAAAAAAGCCGACGCCTCGGGTGAGAAAAAGTACAGGATGGTTATCGATTACAGAAAACTTAACTCTGTAACAATTCCCGATCGATATCCCATTCCAGAGGTTAACGAGGTCCTAAATCAATTAGGAAAGAGTAAATTTTTTTCGGTGTTGGATCTGAAAAGTGGATTCCACCAGATCCCACTACATGAAGCAGATATAGAAAAAACTGCTTTCTCTGTTAACAACGGCAAGTACGAGTTTGTAAGACTTCCGTTTGGACTAAAAAATGCCCCCTCGATATTTCAAAGGGCACTAGATGATATTCTGAGGGAGCATATAGGGAAAATATGCTATGTGTATATTGATGACATAGTTGTTTTTACCGAAAATGTCGAAACTCACTTCCAAAACTCGTTAAGATATTTGAGACATTGCAAAAAGCCAATCTGAAGGTACAACTAGACAAGTGTGAATTCCTTAAGAACGAAGTGGAATTCCTTGGATTTATTATTTCTCGCGAAGGAATAAAGACGAATCCCGCTAAAGTAGAAGCAATCGCGAAAGTTTCATATCCAAGAACACTCAAAGATTTGCGATCCTTTCTTGGTTTATCAGGTTTTTACCGCAGATTCATAAAGGACTACGCTAAACTAGCCAAACCCCTAACAGCCCTTTTAAGGGGGGGGGGGGGATGGCAGAGCGTCAAAAGAAAAGTCAAGTAAGAAAATTATCCACCTGAATGATGAAGCCATAGAAGCTTTTCATAAATTAAAAAATGCTCTCACGTCAGAAGATGTCATTCTTAAATTTCCAGATTTCAATAAACAATTCCATCTAACAACAGATGCATCTGATTACGCCATAGGCGCTGTACTCTCACAGGATAACAAACACGTAACCTTCATTTCTCGAACTCTCAATAAAGCAGAAGAACACTATGCGGCAAATGAAAAAGAAATGCTGGCCATAGTGTGGGCTTTAAATTCATTGAGAAATTACCTTTACGGTACTACAACAATCAAAATTTTCACAGACCACCAACCCTTGACTTATGCGTTAAGTAACAAAAATACGAACAATAAAATGAAACGTTGGAAGGCGATACTGGAGGAGTACAATTACGAACTAAAGTATAAACCTGGAAAATCTAACGTCGTTGCTGATGCATTGTCAAGACCTCCTCAACATACCGAAGTCAATTCCTTAACCCCTACCGTACATAGTCACGAAAGTTCTGCACAAAATCTTATCGAGATTGCAGAAGAACCAATTAATGTGTTTAAAAATCAAATCATCCTTAAACTCGGAAATGCACCTTCATACGATTTCAAAATTATTTTCCCCACATATCACCGCCATACAATAGTAGAAACAGAGTACACAGAAGAAAAACTAATAGAGATACTTAAACGATTTTTGAACCCGTCCGTCACAAATGGCTTGAAAACAGAGGACAGGACCTTGGGAACGATTCAAGAGCTTTACCCAAATCATTTCAAGCAATATAGGATACGTTTTGCTAGGAAAATTGTAACTGATATAATCAATGAAACTGAACAGGAAACCGAAATAATCAAAGAACACAATCGCGCACACAGGAATAGTCGAGAGAACAAAATCCAACTTCTCGAAAGACTGTATTTTCCACAGATGAGAGCCAAAATTGAAAGAATTACAAAATTATGCAGTGTTTGTAAAGAACACAAATATGATAGGCATCCACAGAAACCCATGCTTCAAGAAACCCCAATACCATTATACCCCGGACATATTTTACATGTAGACATTTATTTTACCAATAAACATATAATTTTAACCGCAATTGATAAATTTTCAAAGTATGCCCTGGCTAGAATTATAAAATCCAGATCTGCAGAGGATATCAAACAACCTCTTAGAGAACTAATTTTATCTTTCGGTGTCCCGAAACTCATTGTTGTGGATAATGAAAAGTCCTTAAGTTCAAATTCTATAACCTTCATGCTAGAAAATCTATTCAAAATACAAGTCTTTAAGGCTCCACCGCATACAAGTTCGGTAAACGGACAAGTTGAAAGGTTTCATTCAACACTTTCCGAGGTTATGCGGTGCCTCAAAACAGAAAAAGTGCATAATAATCTTTCGGAACTATTAGACAGATCAATCTTTGAATATAACAGTTCGATACATTCCACAACGGGAAAGAAACCGATAGACGTATTTTTCGGGAAAAACATGCTTAACGATCCCGAAGAGCTTGAACGAGAGAGACAATATAACATCCAGAAAATAAAGGATAAACAGCGGAAAGATCTAGATTATCATAACAAGAACAAGTGTCCCCCAAAAAATTACTCCGTAGGCGAAATTATTTACGTTAGAATTAATAAGAGAATAGGAAATAAGCTTTCATCCAGATATAGGAAAGAAATAGTAGCCGAAGACAAAAACACTACCGTCATAACTAAATCCGGAAAAACAGTACATAAACGACTTATAAAGAGTTAAATTTTTCCTTAACAGATTCCTCATCCCCCTATGCGCTGCAGGCACACAAATCCTGGACTATTCTAATTCACAATTAGTCAAAATAGATGCGGGACCCGCCAGACTGCAAACTGGGTCATTCAAAATAATCCATATAATTGACATAGAAGCATACGAGATACTGATAGTGAATTTGGAAGAAGTGCTGAAACTAAATGCAAACCAATCACATCCCCTTTATCCCATCCTATCCTACGAGATCCTTCGAATTCGGAGTTATCTATCGAGACTAAGGATAAATAAAATCAGTAAAAGATCCTTAGATTTTATCGGTAGTGCGTGGAAGTGGATCGCAGGAAACCCCGATCGCCACGACCACGAAATAATGTAAGAAAAAGTAAATAATGTCCTTACAAATAACAGTAAACAGATGGTCATCAATCGGATGACATTAGAGAAAATTAACGAAATTACAAATTTAACGAATAAAATTTCAAAAATTCATAATAGTAATAATAGTGACAAGAGTATATTAGAAATTAAATACAAATTAGAATTAATAAAAGAAGAAATTATTAATGTCGCCTACGCTATTCATTGGGCAAAAGCAAATATTGTGAACTCTTATATTTTATCAAACACTGAAGTAAATATTACAGAACAACTTTTTAAATCTGAAAACATTCCTTTTATAAATATTGACGAAGCACTCGAATTTTCTAATATAAAAATCGCTTCCGATAATAAGAATATAATTTATATAGTAAGCCTACCAACAACCAATTTAGAAACTTGTAAAATTTTAATGATTAAACCTGTAAAAATAGGAACACAAATAAACAAAGTACCCTATAATTCGATAATGAAATGTAATGATAATATATATGGAATAATTGAAAAATGTAAATCGCATAACGAAAACTCTATTTGTAACATAAATAATATTATAGACATAAGCAACACTACATGCGTTCCCAACCTCTTAAAAAGCCAACCTTCAACATGCGTAAAAATCAACAACCAGCACATCCCATCAGTTGAAGAAATTTCGCCCGATGTACTCTTCCTTAACCAATTCAACGGCCCTGTTACTATCAACAATGAAACCCTAAGGTTAAAGGGTACATATGTACATCATCAGACACGTCAACACCACGATACAAGTGAATGGGAAAACATTTAGAACAAGTGAGATCACCAAACACCAGCCACTACCAGCAATACTTCAACCACGGTCGACTCTTGGCAATTCAGAAGAAGAACTATCCCTCGAGATGATTAAAGAACTCCAAGTCAATGGTACAGAAGAGATAAGTCTGCTACGAATTAGAAACAACATAAATCTGGCCACTAACATTAGCCTAGTGATGCTACTAACCATCTTAATAGTAGCTTACTTTGCCTACCGGCTAACGCAACATCCAAAGATTCGTAAGGGTAACAAGTCCAATGAAGAACCCATTCCAATACCTAGAAACGCAGCATCAATTACCATAGGAGTAGAAGATATCCCTCATCTCTTAAAGCCAACGACCTCGAACGTGGACGTTCGAACTTAATGGCGGAGGAGTTAAAGGCAAATACGCTGAGGCGATCATAATCGCGGCGCATACACTTTCTCACGGTAGCCAGCGAGATAGCTACATTCCATCACGTAGCAGCGGACATCCGAGGAAGCGCGTGTAGTTGTAAGATAGTATTTAAGCTTTAGTTTTAAGTAAAATATTGTTCAGTATTTCTGTAGGCAGAATCGCTGCCGGATCTTAAAAATAATAAAGTTTTTTTAAATTAAAATAACATAAAATAATTTAATTTATACACGTAAAGCGTTAAAAGCCAAAGCTGGCCACCCGCGATCATTCATGAAAGAGCGAGGCAAAAAAAATCAGAATGAAAATTATTTTATTATTTTATTATTTTACGGCATCATACAAGGAACTATGCAAACAAATCATTATTTAATGACATCAATAAACATACAAGCAATTGTGCAAACAAATTACCGGATGATCGGTACCATACACAGTTAAAAAAATCCCTTGAATTATTTTGCATCGTTCAAGAACGTAAAGTTATCTGTTGTAAAATATTCAATTTGGTCCTTTTACTTAAATGAGGTATACATATGTATGTATTTCGTAACTTGATTCTGATTCGTCAGTACTTCCGCAGCTCTGCGATGAATAACATCGGAGGATGGGTATACAACTATTTTTCATTTTTTCGTTTTTTTTCTTTTCGTTCGTTCTCTTCCATTTTTATTTTTTATTGCTATAGTTGTTGTCGCTTTTATCTTTTATTAATGGAAATGAGGTAAATTTGTGAATATAAGAGCAACCTGCGCAGTAGGATGTCAAGTGTTTTGGAACAGACTACACTAGTTTCATTTACATGCAATGCTACGAGTCAGCATTTTTCTTTCCATGAACGTTTGTAAAATTGACTTGTCCTGTGTAGCACAGTCGCGTACCAGGGTATTTTATTTCTGAAAGCTAGGTGTCGCTCCTTCGAGGTACGTAGCACGACCACCAACCAAGGTATTTTATTCCTGAAAGGTGTTGCTCTTACGAGGTGTGTAGCACGATCACCAACCAGGGTATTTTATTCCTGAGAGCTAGGTGTGGCTCTTGGGAGGTGTGTAGCACTGTCACCAACCAGAATATATTATCCCTGTGAGAGCTAGGTGTCGCTCCTACGATGTACTTGTGGGGTTACCACTTGCAGATTGAATGAAAAATGTAACGCTTATTTCACACCTTTATTTATTCAGAAAAATATCTTAAACTAATGTAAAAACTAAATATAGAAAATTGCACTCATCGAGACTGAAGACTGAATGTTTCTGTTAACTGCAACCGTCTTCTTGTTTTTAAATCCGAACAACGCGATTATAGCGCCATCTGGATTTTTGCTTTAAACTGCTGCTGGTAACAATGTGATTCTAGTGACATCTAGTTCTCAGATTTCTGGTCTGGCAATGCTGCCACATTACTCCCCCCTTAGTGACGATGGCACGAATTGTCAAATGTCACTTTTTTCTTTACATATGTTTTTGTTTCTATTTGTTGATTTTGAGAATCCATGTGCATTTCGATGTCTAGATGTGCTGGTTTTAGCCTGTCGACGGAAATATTAAGCGTTCGTCCTTCAGCGAGAATTGTAAATAATCTATCGTTGATTCGATTTATAATTTTATGTGGTCCAGAATACGGCTGCTCCAGTGGTTTCTCGACGGCGTCACATCGAAGGAAGACGTGGGAGCATTTGTATAAATCTGGAAGAACGAAAATTCTATTTTTTGTGTGATGTGTCGTTGGTGTTGGTCGAAATTTGCGCATAATTTCGCGATGTTTCTCCACAAATATCTGCGGATCGGCAGGAACATCTTCATTCACAAAAAATTCTCCAGGAATCAGGATGTTCGTACCATAAAGCATTTCGGCTGCTGATGCTTTGATATCCTCCTTGTACGAAGTTCTTAATCCTAGTAGCACAGTCGGGAGAGCTTCAACCCATTTGCTTGGTTGGTGACACATAAGTGCGACTTTCAATGGTCTATGCCAACGTTCGACAATGCCATTAGATGCTGGGTGATACGGTGATGTTCGTATTTTACTGGTTCCGCACATGTTTGTGAGTGCTTTAAATAACGCAGACTCAAATTGCGATCCTTGGTCCGTGGTCAAGGTTTTGGGTGAACCAAAGCGTGCAATCCAGTGAGTGTAGAACGCCGTTGCTACCGTGTCTGCATACATGTCCTTGATGGGGATGGCTTCTGGCCATCTGGTGTACCGATCGATCATAGTGAGGCAGTATTTGTATCCTTCACATAAAGGGAGCACTATCAGGTCAATGTGAACATGGTGAAAACGACTGTTTCGTACATATATTGCATTCGGCTCTAGATGATTGTGCTTATAAATCTTCGAGCGTTGACATTGTAAGCACGACCGAGACCATTGCGTAGCGTCTTTCCTGATACTCGGCCAAACAAACTTTTGGCGAAGCTGGTGACTAGTTGTTCTTCCACCAGGATGTGACAGACCGTGGACAGAATCAAAAGCTTTTCTGCGTAGTGGTTGTGGTATGTAGGGTCTAATCAAATTGGTGGAAATATCGCAGTATATCATGCAGTCTGGTTCTATTGCGAGTTGTTGTAGCTTGAGTGATGAATCGTTTTTTAAAATGGTGTGAAGTTCAGTGTCTTGTTGCTGTAGTGTTTGTAGTTCTCGATGATCTATTCTGAATGGCATAGTGATTGCGTTTACGCGTGAGAGTGCGTCCGCAACTGTGTTGTCTTTACCTGGAAGATACACTATGTCCGTGGTATATTGGGAAATGTAGTCCAGTTGCCGAAGTCGTCTTTGTGAAGCCTTGTCCGATCGCTGTTGGAACGCATAAATAAGTGGCTTGTGGTCCGTTTGAATGACAAAGTTCCGGCCGTCGAGAAGATGTTTAAAAAATTTAACTGCAAGATACATTGCCAGTAACTCCCGATCATACGTGCAATGTCGACTTTGAGTTGGAGAGAGCTTGCAGGAAAATAGGCCGATTGGCTGGAAACTGTTGTTTTTCATCTGCTCGAGCTTTGCACCAACTGCAGTATCAGATGCGTCAGTTGTCAAGATGAACGTTGCTTCGGGATCGATGTGGTTCAGCATCGTTGCTTCGCTTATGCTCTCTTTGCACTGCATAAAAGCTTCCTCAGTCTGTGACGTCCATGGAATCTGTCGCTTATCGTTCTTTTTGGAATTTTTGAGGAATCCGTTAAGAGGTGCTTGGATATGAGCGCAATTGGGGATATAGCGACGGTAGTAGTTAACTATACCGAGAAAGCGGCGAAGTTCCTTAATGGTTGTTGGTTTTGGGTATTGCTGAATCGCTTGTATCCTGTCTTCTGGGGGTTTGCTACCGGAACTGTTGATGGTGTGACCCAGGTAAGTAACTTCTGGTTTTCCAAAGACACACTTGTTGACATTGATGCGAAGGCCATGTTCTTTCAAGCGGCGCAGGACCTTGCGAATGTGCTCTCGGTGTAGCTCTTCTGAATCGGAGAAGATTAAAATGTCGTCTACGTGACAGAAAACAAATTCGAGACCGCGAAGAACATTGTCCATGTGCCTTTGAAATGTCTGCGTAGCATTTCTAAGTCCGAATGGCATAACGGTGAATTCAAACAGTCCGAATGGAGTTGTTACTGCTGTTTTCTTAACGTCTTCGGGTGCCATTGGAATTTGGTAATACGCCTTATCAAGATCGAGGATGGTGAAAAAACTTTTTTTATTGAGCGACTCAGTGAAATCCATTATATGTGGTATCGGGTACCGATCTGCCTGTGTCTGAGCATTAAGGCGCCTGTAGTCCCCACCTGATCGCCACCCGCCAGTTTTTTTCTCTACCAGATGAAGAGGACTTGCCCATGGACTGTTAGACTGTCGACAGATGCCTTTTTCAACTAAATCGTGGAACTCAGTTTTGGCCTGCTTGAGTTTGTCACCTGTGAGTCGTCGTGGACGTTCAGCAATCGGTTGATCAGTGGTGATGATTTGGTGTTGCACAGTACAGTCGTTTAAGTGAGTGCGGATGCTGGTAGTAGGGTCCAAGAACTCTTTGAGGATATTGCTATATGAGTGTCGTCCGTCAATTGTGGATAGTCCAAAGATGGATGCTGGTTGCACCCTGCCTGATGCCGTTAGCGATGTAGTTGCATCGATGAGACGTCTGGATTTTAGGTCGATGATCAATCCATAATGTGCAAGGAGATCAGCTCCAATTATTGCCGTCTTGACATCGGCAATTATGAAGGGCCACTTGATTGTTCGTCGCAGTCCTAGGTTGAGGGTAAGCATCTTTTCACCGTATGTCTGAATGGGAGAGTTATTTGCTGCGTAGAGAGTTGGATATTGAGGGGATGCTTTGTAACCAATGGGTCGAGGTAAAACGGATATTGTTGAGCCTGAATCGATGAGGAATTTCTGGTTGGTGTATTTATCAAAAGCATGTAGGCGGTATTCCTTGTTTCTTCTTACGCTGTTATCTCCCGCCTCAGTGGACAACAGCGTTTTTAGTTTGACTCAGGATAGGAACATGGTTTTGAACATTTCCTTGCCTTTTCGCCGAATTTGTTGTGGAAGTAACACATTTTGCGTTCCCGTGTGGTGTTGAGGATCGGGACGTGGCACTATTACGAGGTCTTGAATGTGATCGACGTCTATTGGGTGGGCTGTGGCCAGTTGTTAATTCCTGAACCAACTTGGTTAAACTCGAGTGTGACTTCGATGGTTCGTAGACGTTGATGTACATCGTTCGGTGAGTCTTCCTCGTGTGTACTTGTAGAACAAACAAGTGGGTTGGACATGTTGTCCATAATTCTGTCAGCTATTTCGGCAAGAGCGTTCAATGAAATTCCGAGATTTGCAGACAAAATTCCTCGGATATGGTTGGGCACGCGAGTCATCCAAATTGTAGTTAGCATTTCATCTGGAACATTTTCGCCTGCCAATCTGCGTATCTCCCTGAGTAGGCTGGTTGGTCGTCTGTCTCCCAGCTCTAAGCCAGTCATGAGTCTGTTTATTTGTCGTTCCTTAGACTCAGTGAATCTGGAAATAAGCTGTATTTTAAAAGTAGCATACTTATCTTTTGCTGGCGGTTGCTGAACTAAATCAGAAACTTCATTAAGAATTTCTGGGTCCAATGCAGCGATGACAACGTTGAACTTGTTGACGTCGGAAGTGATTCGGTGATTGTGAAACTGGGCCTCGACTTGGATGAACCAAAGTGCAGGATTGATCTTCCAAAACGCAGGTATTCTTAAGTTCTTGAGCGCAGCGATTTCTTGGCTATCAAAGTCTTCATTAGTTTGATTGACTGGGTTTTTGGATTGTGGCGCTTCAGGACCGGAATTGGTTGCGGCAGTAGACGCTCCTGAATTATTTGTTTCAAGCATCGTCACCAGATTGTTCCAGAACTTTTAGGTGTGTGAAATAATATTATTTCTTTTGTTATTTTTCACTTTTTTTTTGTCGTAGGGGTCACCAATTGTGGGGTTACCACTTGCAGATTGAATGATAAATGTAACGCTTATTTCACACCTTTATTTATTAAGAAAAATATCTTAAACTAATGTAAAAACTAAATATAGAAAATTGCACTCATCGAGACTGAAGACTGAATGTTTCTGTTAACTGCAACCGTCTTCTTGTTTTTAAATCCTGGTAAATGCTGCTGGTAACAATGTGATTCTAGTGACATCTAGTTCTCAGATGTCTGGTCTGGCAATGCTGCCACATACTTACGTAGCACGATCACCAACCAGGGTTTTTTTTATTCCTGAAAGGTGTCGCTTTTGCGAGGTATGTAGCACGACCACCAACCAGGGTATTTATTCCTGAGAGCTAGGTGTGGCTCTTGGGAGGTGCGTAGCACTGTCACCAACCAGTATATTTTATTCTTGTGAGAACTAGGTGTCGCTCTTGCACGGTCACTTGTGGCGAACTTCTATTCCTTTTTCTTCTCACCAGCGCCCCTACCGGCGAAGAGATTGGCATGCAAGAGAATTAAGTGGATAGACAGTCAAACATAGAGCGCGTTTTTAGAATCATCGCATTTTGGACATCGTAATAGAATAGTTTGGTTAGTTTTAATAAAAGTTTGATTTTATAATTCAGTTTCGTTTTCATATTTTATTGTGAGATTACCACAGTAAAAGTTGGTGACCCCGACGTGATTACTCACGACAACCCAGAATCAACGAAAGACGCGCTAGGAAACGCGAAAATGACCACTCCTACCGCAGAGCAAATAAAGGAGGCGCCAATAGACGACCAGACGGCGGCGAGTTCTGGCCTAGGGATCGATACTACTTTCATCGGGTCAGTACAAGTTCTCAAACTACCACAACCCTTTTGGCGCAGTATGCCAGCGAGATGGTTCACAATTGCCGAAACCGCATTTGCTTTGCACCGAATCACTTCTGATGACACCCGTTTTAGACATGTCCTTTTGAATCTCGACTGTGATATGCTCTCCGTTATCGGCGACGTAGTCGACTCACCTCCAGCAACCGAAAAATACGAAACAATCAAAAGAAGAATAATTTCCAGTTTCGGAGACTCTGCTGAGACCCAACTTCGCCGCCTGCTACGCGGACAGACGCTCGGTGATGAAAAACCATCCCTTTTCCTCCAGAAGCTCCGAAATTTGTCAGGAGGACAAGTCGGCGATCCCGTACTTAGGACGCTGTTTCTCGAACAATTCCCGGACAACGTTCGAGGTATCCTGGCAGCAAACGCCACGAACGACCTTACAGCACTGGCGACACAGGCGGACCGAGTGATGGAAGCAATGCCTCCGTACATCAATCTAATCCATTCTCCTGGTTTAACACATGGATCTGGACGCGAAGACACAGCTACAAAACCAACCGTCACAGGACCAGCGGCAACAAACATCGACGGGTCTTACCGTGCGGAGATGAACGAGTTAAGACTTGCTATAGAGGCTTTGTCACACGAAGTCCGTACAAATCGATTCCGGCCACGCAAAAATCGTGATGGCAACAGAGGACGAGAACGATCAACATCCCGTAAGCGTGACAACAAACCAAATTCGGATTATTGCTACTACCATAATCGTTTCGGTGAAAATGCTCGAAATTGTCGTTCACCGTGCCGTTGGAATCAGCGGCAGGAAAACTAATTTCGTCGGCGCGAGTCGAGGCAGCCGCCGGCGCATCTCCAGCCTCGAAACGACTCCTTGTTTCGGATCGTAAAACAGGAACGCGGTTTCTAATTGACACAGGAGCCGACGTATCCGTGATACCACGTCAGACAAGGAGGAAAACGTCGCCAACCGAACGCAAACTCTACGCAGCGAATAAAACCAGAATAGACACATATGGTGAAACCCGCTTGACACTCGATCTGGGCTTACGACGATCTTTTACATGGAATTTCATTATAGCAAACGTTACACAACCAATCCTCGGGAACGATTTCTTACATGAGTTCCATCTCCTACCCGATCTCAGGAATCGACGCTTAATCGACGGCACTACGAAGATCACAACGCTGGGAAAGATAACCACGACCAGCGTTCCGACGGTGACTACGCTTAGCAAGGACACTGATTACCATGCGATAGTTCGAGAATTTATAAGTGTCACACGACCCGCGCGACTTCGAGAACCACAACACCAAGTACGGCACCACATCCTAACTAAAGGACCACCTTGCCACGATCGTGCTCGACGGCTTTCTCCCGAAAGGTTACGCTGGGCCAAACGAGAAATCGAGACATGGATCGCAGACGGCATCATACAACCTTCGGACAGTCAGTTTTCGAGTGCTATACTAATGCGACGAAAGAAGGACGCAACCTGGCGCATCTGCGGGGACTACAGGCGACTAAACGCTATTACAGTGCCTGATAAGTACCCTGTTCCTCACATACGGGACTACGCGCACCGTCTGCATGGGTGTCAAATATTTTCCACGTTGGACCTAGAACGAGCCTATTTCCAAATACCGATGTCACCCGAAGATCGTCCGAAGACAGCAATAATCACCCCGTTTGGATTATTTGAGTTTAACGTCATGCCATTCGGCCTGGCCAACGCCGCTCAGTCTTTTCAACGGTTCATCGACACAGTACTTCGAGGCCTGGATTTCATCTTTTGTTACATCGACGATATTCTAATCGCATCAAGGACATTGAAAGAACACAAGGATCACTTGAGACAAGTCCTCGAACGCTTGCAGAAACACGGATTGACCATGAAGACCGAAAAATGCCAGCTGGGGAAATCAGAGGTGGAATATTTAGGCTATTTAGTAACGGCCAATGGAACGAGCCCTTTACCTCACAGGATTCAAGCCTTGTTGGACTGGAAGTTGCCGCAGACCTTCATCGAACTCCGCAGGTTCCTCGGAGCTATCAATTTCTACCGGCCTTGTATTCCCAACGCGGCCGAGGCACAAGCGCCACTACACGCAATGACAGTAGGATCAAGAAAGAACGACAAGCGGCCTTTAGTCTGGACAGAAGAAACAAAACATGCTTTTCAACGGTGCAAAGACCAACTTGCACGCGCAACGTTGCTTGTTCACCCCATGGAACGAGTCGGGCTGAGACTCGTCACAGACGCTTCAGACACAGCTGTGGGAGCGACGCTGGAGCAAATAGTGAATGAGGTACCACAACCACTTGGGTTCTTCTCCAAGAAACTCTCAGACACACAAAGACGTTACTGCACCTACGATCGCGAGCTTCTGGCAGCCTATTTGGGTATCAAATTTTTCCGGCACATGATCGAAGGCCGGGAAACAGAGCTTTACACCGATCATAAACCGCTGACGTACGCTTTTCACCAGCCTCCAACAAAAGCATCACCCAGACAGCAACGACAACTAGATTTTATCAGCCAATTCATCAAAAAAATCGTTTATATACCCGGACTAGACAACGAAGTAGCGGACGCGCTCTCCAGAATTAATAATATTGACCTGCCACTCATCGTCACCACAGAGAACATCGCCGCGGAGCAGGAAAAAGACGCTGAGTTACAATCGCTTCTCCAAGACCCAGGAGCCCTGCAGCTAAAAAAGCTACGAGTCGACGGAACCGAAACACTTATTTACTGCGACACCTCCACCGAAGAAATCCGACCATACATTCCGAAATCACTACGCAAACGGATTTACGACGTCGTGCACAATACTGCACACACTAGCGGCAGAGCAACACGCAAAGCGATCGCGAAGAAGTTTGTATGGCCGTATATGAATAAGGACATCACCGGTTGGGCTAAAACATGCCTTCCTTGCCAACGATCCAAAATCCACCGCCATACTCGCAGGCCACCCGAGCACATCAGAGTACCAGACCAACGATTCTACCACGTGCATCTTGACATCGTGGGACCAATGGTCGAATCACAGGGATATCGGTACTGCCTAACGATGATTGACCGATTTACTCGTTGGCCGGAAGCAGTGCCGATTAAAAACATCACCGCCGAGATTGTCATCGACGCCTTTTTCTCAACATGGGTCGCACGGTTTGGAGCACCAGCTGTGATAACAACTGATCGGGGTTCACAGTTTAACTCGCAACTATTCGATGCCTTAGCAGCAATGATTGGGAGCAGAACCTGCCGAACGACGGCATACCATCCACAGTCCAACGGTTCAATCGAGCGATGGCACCGCACTTTCAAAACTGCTATCAAGTGCTACGAAACATCGGACTGGACAAAAGTGCTACCCACTGTCATGCTCGGACTCCGCAACAGCATCAAGGAAGACATCGGAACTTCAGCAGCCGAACTTACATACGGAACGACACTGAGGATACCAGGAGAATATTTCATCGGGGACGAACCATCCCAGGATCCAAGATATTTCCTCGAACACCTCAGACAATCGATCCGCAAAGTTCGATCGCAACCTACGGCTCATCACCACAAAGTTCGTGTTTTCACCCACAAGTCACTATTCTTGAGTTCACATGTGTTCATCAGAGTCGATAGTGTTAAAAGGCCATTAGACCAGCCGTATGAAGGTCCGTACGCTGTCCTAGGAAGAAACAAAACACATTTCAAGATCAACTTCAAAGGAATTCCGACCGAAATATCAGTCGACAGACTCAAGCCAGCTTTCATTGAAGTAACACCGAATGAAATTCTCTCCACCGACGATTCCACAAGCCAACGAGGAAGTCCACCAACAGCAGCAATAGGAACGGATGCTTCATCATCATCGTGTGAACAAAATCTAAAGAGACCGGCATTAAAAACATACGGCGGACCAGCAACACAAAGAAAACACGTACATTTTTGAAAATCGCAACCTAACAGCTGACACTGACAGGTCACTAGAGGGGGAGTAGATGTGGCGAACTTCTATTCCTTTTTCTTCTCACCAGCGCCCCTACCGGCGAAGAGATTGGCATGCAAGAGAATTAAGTGGATAGACAGTCAAACATAGAGCGCGTTTTTAGAATCATCGCATTTTGGACATCGTAATAGAATAGTTTGGTTAGTTTTAATAAAAGTTTGATTTTATAATTCAGTTTCGTTTTCATATTTTATTGTGAGATTACCACACACTTGTGGTAGTTGCTATTATGTGCTCTAAATAATACACAATGGTTTACCACAATTCAAAGTAATTTATTATAACACTTAATTAAAATGCGTTGAGTTAGGGTGCTTCCACACTGAATAGAACAAAACTGAGTTAGACAAACAAAACTGCTTTTTTATGTTTTTTGAAATTTAAATACACGCTCTTAAATACGTGTGTCCCCATTGAATAAAGCGAAATAAAGCTGACAAACGAAAACGGTTTTGTTCTACTGCTTATGTCAAACATTACACGTGCTTTAATGGAGCAACGTACATTGAAATAAGCAATAAATCATTTCAAGCAAAAAAATCGAGCTAGGCAGAAACAAGACAAAACAGTTAATGCATAGGCAAGAGACAAGCACATGCAATCAAATGAGAGCGCCTACATTAACTCAGTCAAGCAAGCAAAACAAAAGAAAACGCTTGAATAATGTGAACGATGACTATCCGTATTTATGTTTCATTCATTCATTTTCTGTGAAGTGCAGCATCATGGGCAACACAACATGTGGCTTCACGAGGGTCGTGCGTTGAGAGGTTTGGAACTTCTTTACAGCCATATCTTCGTCCGAATCTGGAGCCATCTTAAACGCAACTGATATTCTCTGCTATCTAGTACGAGAAAACTAATAAAGCATGACTCTCAATAACCCACACCAAATTAAGTAAGACAAAATAAACGTTATAGTTTTGCTTTATTTGGCGTGGGTTACGAACAGGCATTTTTCTGTTGTTTGTTTCTGTTTTATTTAGTGTGGGCCTAGCCTAAAATGTTCCGTTACTATCCATAAAATCTATACAAAAATTAAAGTAAAAAAGTACATCGTACAAAGTAAAGTGGAGAAAACCCTTAGCCTTCCGTTGACAAACTAAGAAACATTTCACCCCCTTTGTCATTTTGGGAAATTTCTCTCTGTGCATGTTGGGTAATTTCAAGTGACATGAAACGGACTGTACTCGTACCTAGTAGCTAGAGTAATATACGAAAACTGCGTAAGTGAATTGATCACTAAGCCAAAGAGTAAAGTGGCACACATAACCCAGTGCAAACTAGCAAAAATTGACCAAAAAGCAAAGAGAAACCAGATTTTTGATAACAACCAAAAAATGGCCAATATGGAAGAACTGATGAAAACTACGATAACAGTAATGAATACCATGGCAGAGATTAAAGAGAAGTTAAATACAACATATGTATTCTCATTTTTAAGCAAGGACAGAAAATTATTAGGTCATGTGTTAACAAAGGACGGTATGAAGCCGAACCCAGCAAAAAAAATAAACGATTTCGGCGATTGTTCCTTGGTACCACTGGATTTTACAGAAAATTCGTAAAATTATTCTAAAATATATCCCATGATCAGATACTTGAAAAATGATACCAAGATCAATGCAATAAATCCGCAGTACATTCAAGCATTTGAAACATTGAAACTTAATGTTATCAAGCACCCAATACTAAAATTTCGAAAGTTTAATAAACTGTTTACAATATTTAAAAAAATAAAATATATATAGCAGAAAATAATTTTCTTAACGAAATCAGCGATGGCCATTAAAATTATCTGTATTCAATAATGTACCATATAGGTAATGTAAGCATGTATGTAAAAGTAGTTCATGGGAGGAGAATAATATACATTAGTTGATATGACTAAAAATCAGATATATTGGAAAGACTTGCTTATAATACCCATTAACACCAGAGAAAACAGGTATACGGTGCCTGAAAACACGACCCTGTTGCACAAATCGGAACAGTTGCATAATCGAACAGAGAATTAAAACACTTACGCTACACTCTGTGATGTATTAACAAAATTACACATGAATGTAAGTACTTTGTACATTACATTTCAGAATTGAGCTTATGATTCTTACAAATGGAAAACGTGCTTATAAGTACATATGTATGAACATATGTCGACAAATAGTCATAAATTTACTTCCAATCACGAAATGAAAATATACAGATGAGTTAATAAAAATACCAGTTTGAAAACCAAATTCACATAAGGTTATTTTTTTTTTTCATTCAACATGAAAAGAAATTTTAAAATGCGCATTGTGAATGCGCATTGCATTTGTTTAAAAAAAGTATGATGCTCTCTCACTCGCGTTTGCATTTTGCAGTTTCTTTCTGTCTGCTGAAACTACGCATGTGATGCATATGATCAGATTAACATTTTTTTTTTTTTTTTTATAATTTACCCGCACTCAAGGGGATATGAATACCCTTTTAATGTGTATACACAGTGCGGGCGTTGAAGGAAGATAGAGAGAGAGAGAAGGAGTTTGGTGTAGTGGTTTGAAACTCAGGTGTATTAGGTTTCACACATTAGCTCCAGGGGTGGGTGTCCAGATAACTGGGGAGGCTGTTTGATGTCATTTATTTGTTTTGTCTTCGCTTCTGATTCACAGTATTTTTTTCCCGGTCAACCTGATGTCATAAGCATATCAATCATCAACAGAGCGAACAATTTCTCCAGCCATATGACAAACCTACTGCCAGTGTTATGCCTTCGCAGTAGTGTTGTCATAAGCTTTCGCAATTGTTCGGACTGCCATATCATATAATGCTTGCTGACATCAGGGATTGAACTGTGAACCATCAGCTCGACAAACGATGACGCTACCACTACACCATTGCCACCACTAAAATACAAATACTTGGCGCAACGAACCGTACATACGTATATGTATGTAATAAAACGTACACACACTGCAGGGACGTGCCGTTATGTTCTCAGAAGGGTGTTCTACACTTTTTTTTTGTAAAATAATAACGTCTATTCTCTGTTTTTTTCCAGGACCCCGACGACAACGTGATAGACTAGGATCCCATTTTTTTTGGATTTAATTTTAATTTTGAGAAACATTATTACACAGTTATTTATACGTATGTATGTACATAAGTAGGTCCAATATATCTAGTTTTTTCACAAAACCTCATCATAGAAACTGTTCTTTATGTTATTATTTCCTTATGTAATTTTTTTTTCTATGGAAATCAAAGCTACATATCTCTGATAATCTTTCTTCAAAGAAAGATTTTTTTCGCTTAGGTGCAGAAAACGATCTTCAACTGAACTGCTTGTTATTGGTATTGTTAGTATTAAAGACTTCAGTTCAGTGAAAATTTATCTTTCAAATCTATATTCTGAAGGAATCCAGGTATGTATGTACATATGTCTTTGATGAATATGTTGCGGAATTGTATACGATTAACTCATTCTTAAGTTTAACGCATTCAAGAAAAACTATGGCTTTCGAGAGCTTGGACTGGGAAACTTTTTTCGTAAATACTAAAAATATTTGAATTCAACAATTCCAAAAACTTTAAATATGTCAGGGACTTGAATCTTACATCCATTTGTATCAATTATTTCAAAATAGACTCGCCTGTATCGCAACTCAAAACCTGTTAAATCCTAGCCGTGCTTTGGAATTGGATTAACAACATTTTTAGCAGAAGTAAAAATATTTTTGAAACTGCGATCTTTTGTTTAAAATTCTTTTTGTTACATCAATTTTTCCCAGCAATATTAAATGTCGAATGATTTTGTTTGTAATACATTAAGCAATACATCGATAAATGAAAATATGTCATTAAATGTGTTCAACAAAAAAAACTGTGTTAAACGTATTAAGAAATTGTACAGTATCCTCTATCCTGACTGTTTGACACTAAGTACGAAAGAAGGCCAATCAAGCTTGGATGAAATATTCAAGAAAGAAATCTGAATTTTCAAATCACACTATGCATAGGGACGTACATATGTACATATTTACATTCCAAGGATAATCATTTGTAACCTTAATTGACAAACTAAAAAAGAAAGTTTACTAAACGATATCGTTTTCAAGATTAATGGCTTCCTTCATGTAACGCGGAAACTGTCAATTACTATCGCCCCGTCGATCGTGTTTGCACGATAGGTATTTGAATTTAACTATTGTCTTGCAATTTATTTTGGTGTTTGTGAAAGACTTGACGGAAAATATATTCAGCAAAGAAATGTTTTATCACACTGTAATGTTTTTTTTAATGAGAACGAGAATGAAAATGAAGAAAAATAATAATAAGATACATACATAATTGATTGATCCATAAAGTTCATTAGTATTTACATTTTCCTTTTTGTGGCTGACCTAAAGTGTTAATAATAATTATTTTATTCTTAAATTAAAGAAATAAAGTAAACACAAAACAAATAATAACAGCTAAAACCATTTTCAAGAGGCGAATAGCTTTCAAACTTTGAAAAATGTAAACGATAAACGACACGATAATGATGGAGTTACATGAAGCAAACTACAGACGATAGTGTTCATTGCTATACATTCAAAATCAATTATTAAAAAATTCAACATTGTAGACTAGGAATGATGAAATATAAAGATAATGTCCTCATAATTGGAATTAAAATCACAACAGCTGTTATAGAAGTCACAGTACCTACTCCCAAAGTCTTGGCTCCAAGATGTCAAAAACAAGTCGGACAAATTGTATCAGCTGAAAGAGGCGAGCTTGTAACTTTTGGTGGCATTATATCTACCAGTGGAAATACCATTCCTCCACTTTTCGTGTTTCCACGCGTTCATTATAAAGATAATTTTCTCGAAGGAGCACCCGAAGGAAGTCTCGGCGCTGCAAATAAAAGTGGCTGGATAAATAGCGATATATTCGTCTCTGTTTTAAAACATATCCAGAAGCACACACTCTGCACAAAAGATAACCCCATATTATTGTTGTGTGACAACCATGGAAGCCATGTTTCTCTCGAAGCCATCAACTACGCCAAAGAAAATGGCATAATTTACCTATCTTTTCCACCACATACATCTCACCGCCTACAACCACTTGATGTGGGAGTCTTTGGACCATTTAAATCAAAGTTGAAAATTGCTTTCAATAATTGGCATTTAATGAACCCAGGCAAAGCATTGACAATTTACAATATTCCAAAGCTTGTGAAAATTGCATTTTTCGATTCATTCACGGCAAAAAATATCACAAGCTAGTTTAACAAACCCGGAATATGGCCTCTTAATGAATTAGCCTTTAGTGATGAAGATGTTGCTCCAACTGAGGTGTATACATCCGGTAACTTAGAACATGTGCCTCCTACTCAAAACGTCGTTGAAGATTTGTCAGCACCTACTCTGCAGCCAAGTGTCTCTGATATCTGCCAACCCTCTACTTCTGGAACACAAGATTTCTTGGAGGTTCCGCGAGAATCTACAGAACAAACTATTAACTTACCATTGATAACTTATGATGCTGAACTACAAAGGTTTAATTTAGATGCTTGTGAACCAGATGCTTTGAACAATTCACCAATCCATCAAATAGTAGCTCCTTTGAAGACAGTTTTGACACCAGAGGCAATTCGACCCTATCCGACTGTTGTAAGAAGTAATAAAACAAACTAAGGACGACGGTCAGGAAAATCACGTATTTATACTGACACACCCGAAAAAAAGCTAATTGAAGAGAAACACAATGAAAAGCAATTGAAAAAGCTAGAACAGGAAAGAAGGGCTAGGGCAAGACAAATGAAACATAGTTTAGCTGATTTTAATTTAAAAACGAAGAACAAGAAAGCTAAAAACACAGAAAGTGATGAATCTGATTGTGATGGATCTGATATAAGCTTTCAAGAGAGTTCAACTTCTATCACAGATGAAGATGAAACCGAGCATGAAAATTTTGAAATGAACAGAAGCCAATTGACAGTTGATGTAATACCAGAAAATATTAAAGACGGTTCGTTTATTTTAGTGAGGTTCCCTAAGAAAAAAAGTATTATTTACTATGTAGGAAAAGTTGTCGGTCACTATAGTCAGACTGAATTTAAAGTATCTTATCTAAGAAAGAAGCCAGGCTTTTCGTGGACGTTTGTTTTCCCTAATGTTGAAGATATTCACACTGTTAATATAACTGATGTTGAAATGATTCTTCCTGAACCTAAGCCTCCAACAGTTTGTACTTCTAGAACATCAAAACTTTTCACTTTTTCAGTAAATTTTTCTAATTTTACTGTTCAATAGTTTTTATTATCTTGTTAATTAACAACAACTTATTGCAGTGCTAATCCGCACCAAAGATTAAAAAATGTGATTCTAAATTTAAGATAACTAATTTACGTAGAAAATGAAGCAATTTTATGTTTTATTGTTAGAGGAAAGTAATTTAATTTCGTTAATTTTAAGAAAAGTCATTTAAGTTTTGTTTTACATAAGAAAAGCTATGTAATTTTTGTTGACTATAAGAAAAGTATTTTATTTTTGTTTAATAGAAGTTAAATCTTTATTTTTGTGTTAAATTTCATTGCTAATAAAAGAATTTTGATTTATATGTGTCGTTTTAATCGCACGTACGGAACTACCCCACAGCGTACGAAGGTACCCCCAACACTGTATATAGGTGCCCCGTTGTTGGGGCAGATTCGTACATATTCCAGATTTAGTTTAAATCATAGTTGTGGTTGAAACATCAGATGAAATCATCTGTCATTTTTTTATATGAATCTCAGATAGTTAGACTATAAATTTAAGCTGTCAGGTGATTGATTCATGAAAAAATAAAAAAAATAAAAAATAAAATGTGGAAACCGTACGAAGGGTCCCCACCTTCCCCTAAGCCTTCTCACAACTCTGCCTAATGGTAAAGGACCTGAAATTGCTGAGGCAGACCCGACAACAATGGGCGCGTTCCGGATTCTAGACCTACTTTTTGAGGTAAGGCCTAACATATGGAACGGCAAACTGACTGAAAAAGTAGGTGACATTTCACATCTGTTCGTGTGTCATATTTGACATAATAACTTTCTGATTTTACTTGAGATCATTTATGAATTGTGAATTGCAGTGCAAAAGAAATCAATAAGTAAATAAAGATACACATACGTAAGTGCGAAAAATAGAAGATGAGATCCTCTGTAAGTAATATAATATTATTTACACATGTAAATAAAATTGGAAGCAAAATTTGGATCTGAAAATTAATTTAAATTTGCTTAATTTAAATTTGCTTTATTAATGCCTCAAACATTTTACCCCTCAGCCTGTTCATTGTCTCCTCCGATTCGTCCAAATCGTAGAGCACTCCGTCACAATTCACTTGCAATTTAATTTTTTTATTTGTAATTTGTAAACAACGGCCGAACAGTGAAAGAAATACAAATGAATCAGCTGTTTTTGACAATTGGCAGATTGACTTAAAATGTAGGGAGAATTTTTTTTACCTTCAAATTAGTGATGTAAAATGTGAATACATTTGACTACTAATACTCATTCGTTATTTTTTTATAAGTACTCGGATAAAAGTAACGAGTACTTAATACTCGCGAGTACCAAATATAAAATACATTGGAAACTATGCAATTACAATTCTGTCTCTTTTTTACGAACCGAATACAAAAGTAATCTCTTGCCTTGTCCTCAATATTGTATCCTGCTCTAACAAATATAATTCATTAGAAACAGATTTCTCTTTTCACTTTTGCCAAGCCGTGTGTTTGCTTGAAAGTAAACAAAATATATTGCGTGTCCGTGTGTATAATTTGTCTGCCTCCTTGTGAGATGATTTTGTTTTGTTGACATATTTAACAAAGGACAATTTTATACGATTATAGAATTGGTGTAGGGAGAGTAAGAAAATCTCTTAAAATAATTCTTGTTGGTAGTGCAAGAGAGAACGGGTATTCGAATACATACAGTTAAATTCGCTTATAGTGACCTCGGTTGTAACGACTTCGGCTATAACCACCTTTTCGTCGTGGTTTTTTGTCTCGCAATTCGGATATAACGACCAAAAATAGAGCAAAACGGGAGAATTGTCGCCTACTTTTGCCTTATTCCTGTGTTTACTGTCTAGACAGGACACAGTTACATATGTTTGAATGCATCTGGGGTTTATTTTCTTTGATTTTTGTGTCATTTGTTCTAATTTGTCATTCAGAAGCGTTCAGAAGAAAAAAAATGTATCTATGTATGTACATTCATATGTCTATACTTGTAAGAATTTGATTTAAATGAAATAAAAACATAACATATAAAATATAAAAAAAATGGAAGATTTTCTTTTCATTCCGATATAGCGACATCCGCTTGTAACGACGGAAATTCGTCTCCCATGAGTGGTCGTTATAACCGAATTCCACTGCATCTGTGGCGAATAAGAATCCCCTGAAATGTGTTGGGTAGTGCAAACAGAATGAGTAAGCAAATACGTACCTGAGTACTTTGCAGGTAACGAGTACGAATGAGTACATGGTAGTAACGAATACGAATGAGTACATGGTAGTAACGAATACATTGTACCGAATGAATACTTTTTTTACACCACTACTTCAAATCCAGTCCACTACCTCAAAAAAAAATGCCTTACTTTACAGTCAAAACTGAATCTCTCGACCAATCAGAAACGTTTGACTACCTAGTGCCTAGAATGCGGAACGCGCTCAATAGCACATAAAAGAAACGAATATATATAAGGAAATTAAACAAATAATTCTTGTTTTACCTATATTTTCAGTGTCATTCATAAGCATAATCAAATATGAATTAACCCTAATTTTAGTTTAATTACACTTTAATGCGCCATTCCTTATTCAATACATTTTCCGTCGCTAATCAACGTTGATTAAGACTTCATTAACTTAAATGTTAAATTTAGCATTCAAAGCTGATCAAAGTGATGGATGGAAATTATTTTTTCATTAAATAATCACGAAAAATATTCTTTACGGGCAAAATGGATAGTTTTATAAGTTTTATAAATCCTTTAGATATGTTAAATGATTTTATTAACACGCAACGCCCAAAGAAATACAAAAAAAGGATTAATCCTCTTCAAGATCTCCCTGAGCAGCAATACAATAATACTCATATTGGATTACAGATTTGTTGAAAAATTCATGAATCTTTTCTTATGCTAATAAGAATGCTATTTCTCTGCTAATTAATTTTTTTTTTTTTATTTAAAATCTTTATTTTTCTCCATCCATGTTTTGTGATAACACCATGACATAAGTACATATTTTGACTTTATTCAAATACAATTTTCAAACAATGTTTCTAAAACCGTTCATCAAAGCAAAATTAGTTATTATTAGTTAACAATTGTGTTATGAATAACATAGTGATCAGCTTTTTAATCGCGAATTAATCATGAATCAAAATGCAAATAAGGAAATGTAATGAATTCGGCTATTAGTCTTTAATATAGTAATTTTAAATAATAAAGTTTGACTTCCCCCATTAAAAAAATATAAATTTTTTTTATTTTTAAATCAGAGGTCACTTCGGTTGAGAAATTTATTTTTGCAAATAGCCATACCTAGAAACAATTATAGTAGTAATGACAAGTTGCATACGCTCGTTTAATGTACTTTACAACGAAATCTATTTTTGCTTATCTCAAGTATGTACATATGTAGATATTAAAAATTAAGTGCATACATTGATACACTGATCAAGTTGTTATTGCTCTTTGAAGAAACTACGCTACAAAAATACGTAAACGCCACGCGTACAAGATTCATTCTTCAGCGCGGATCCCTTTAGGTTTAAAAACCCACACATGATTCGATTTTCAAGCATATTTAATCTTGTAGTAACGAACATGTCAAGTGATGATGACTGAAGAAAACTTACTTTTGTTAAGATAAGCGTATTGCTGGCGACAAAACGTACGCCTGGCGATTTGCAGCTTGTCTGCTTTGACGAATACGCCCACACCTCGTTTGCAGTTTTCTATTTCTATTGCAAGCAACACATAGGTGTATTTCGCGTCTGTTACGAAACATTGCGCCAATCGTTGGGCGTACAGTCGCTAACCCGCCCCATACACTGTTCAATTTAGTTGTAAACTGGCACTTTATTTGGCAGCAAAACAACCAACTCGGCTACACACGGATCAACACAGTTGAAAGACTTCGGAAAATCAAAATCTTTTGATTTTTCTCCAACCAACTTTTCAACCGTCAAATCGATCAAATGACTACGCCGCGCACGGTTTGATTTCGATTTGATTTGACTTAGTTTACAATTGAGTTGAATTGTGTGTGGTGCGTTAAGAGTACGCATTTCTACGTTTCTTTTATTCTTGCGGTGACAAAGATAATTTAGCAAGAGAAAGTCTTCTTCATCACTTGTAATCCTATTTTGTATGTATATACTTTCACAAACAATTTCAAAATGACTGCAGCACAATATAGAAACCTGTTTCTTAAGGAATGGCAAATAATGGCAGTTACAAATAAATAAATAGTCACCAACATCCCGATTCAACAACAACATTTCAATTCAAAATGAAATTTCACTTTTAGCTGGGATACTTAATTCAGCATACGAGACATATGTATAAAGAACTTAAGCAATACATTGTAGTGGAGTGCACACAACCTTAACCTATGTATGTAAATTCATTATGCAATATGAACATGACTTTAGATAACATGAAAGAAAGTGATATAATGAAATTAATAATACATACATTTAAAGCATACTAACTTTAGCAAATTACTCCAGACAATCACCATCGTTTTGTAAATACCCAGGACAAGCGCCACAATTAACGTCCAAATGGAACAATGAACCAATTTGGTTACACTTCTATTAAACGGATATTCACTGCAGGAATATATGAGCATTATGTAAATTAGCGGCACTGCATTAAATTGTAGAAGAAATGTAAATTCAAAGTTGATGTTCCATTTAGAAACTCATGACATTTTTGTTCAGTTTCTTTCGACCTCCAATTGTTATTACTTCTCCAGTGTAGAAAACGATACACAGAAAAAAAACAATTTTTTGACGTCTGACATTTCACTACTGTGCACAAGAGAGACACCGAAGTATTTGTAATTTTTGTCCTCTTTTCTCCAACTAAGAAATATCATTGTGACGTCAGAAAATGGACATATGGCGAAAGAGAGTAAAAATTAATCAAAATGACTGTGCTAATGCATATTTTACATGTCGCATTTTACCATAGAACCACAGATAATAAATATATAGTTTATTATCTGTGATAGAACTCTTGAAACATTTTTCTTGCAGTTTTGCAAAAAGGGGATGTTCGAAAACAAACTGCTGGAAAATAAATAGTGTAATGCAAGACTTAGCACAATGCGCCAGCAAAATGAAAAACACTCCTGTTAAATTAATTCAAAGAAATGACAAAACCTTTTTGTTATATTGGTTTTCGACTCCGTTAATAAATTACATAGCCAGTATTCGTATAAAATTAAGTGAACACTAAATACACTGCCGTTACCATAACATCACCTTCTCGACTATGATGCCGGGCTAAAAACTTTCGTCTTTTTTCATGTCATGAAAGTAATAATTAAACCTATTAGGTCCATCAAAATTGAACTTTTTTTCATCTAAAAAACCATGTTATGCCATTGTTCTTGCCAAGTCATATAATGACTTGAAAACTCCAATCGCATAGACTTTCACTGATGATTTAACGGTGGCTTTTTCTCAGTTTCCGCAGTTTTAAGTAATTGACACAGTAAACCACTCTTTTAACTGTGGAAACATTAGCATCAACACCTGCTTTTTGCTTTATTCTCCCAGCTAATTCAGAGGAATTAGAAGCACATCGCAAAATTGCTCTTCTTTCAGCCGCTGTTGTTGCCGTTTTATCACATACCTTCATGTTTTTCCCGTACGACTCCTTGTTCCTCAAGTAGAAAGACATAACATTGAAACTTCATAAAAATATTTAAAGCAATAAGACGCTCGGTGAAACCTTGCTTCTTCAGTAAGGCGATCTCAGTCTTTTCAACACTTTTAAAGGATTTTGTTCTACTCATGCTCCTCCAAATTTTTTGATCAACTCAAACTTAGAACACTTAAACAATTGTTTGTATTTGTCAATCTTTTCAAAAACACAAAAACAATGAAGATAATAACCATGTATGTACTTATTCAGGTGACGCAAAAAAAAAACTGCATTTTACAATATGGAATGCTTTGCAAGAGATCCAGAGAAAAAATAACAGTGCTTTTTGATTTCTTCTTTCTCATTTATTTTGGCGACATCATAGACAAATAGTTAGCAGTATGAAATTATAAATATATGCACAATATTTGGAAATAAGGAAAAACATACCTTTAAAAATTGTTGTATTTAGGTACCTATTCAGTTGACGCGGAGTGTATATCACTTACAGAGTTTTTCATAGTACTGATATACGTTAAACTTCCGTTTACGTCACTTTCATTTTTGTTATTCACTAACAGTAATTCATAGTACAGGTAGAGGGACTTCCCCATATTAAGTTTACCAACGCGATGGTATAAGTTGGTTGAAGGACAATTTGCTCAGTTTCTGTCTTCTGTTGATAAAGCTTTTTATTTGTTTTATGTTTTTCTTTTTTTGTTTATGTATAAATACAATTTTTATTTAAAAAAAAACTTCAAAAAGTAAAAAAAAAATATTTTTGGGTGTTTTTTGAGATCATGGGACTTAACCCCCCTTTTTGCACTGGTTTCTTGTATCGTTTAACACGATTTCGGTTAACACGGCATTTTTCAGGAACGTAACCCCGTGCTAAGTGAGGCCTATATTCGCAAAATTTTTAAAATTCTCGGCCTTTTTTATTTATAATTGTGTCTTGTGAGTTTCTTGTTTCTTCTCCAGTTCCAATGTCTACTTTGTAAATTTCTTCTATGTTTTGCTGCTTTTGTCCAATTGTTGCATTGATATTTCCCATTACGATTGGATTTATTAAATCGGTTTCTACAAAAAAAAGCTTCTTAACTGTATCATTTTTTCCTTCTCGACGTGTGCCTCCAAAAGAGAACAAATACTTCACAGTTTATGTACACACATGCATATGTACATATATTCAAAGAAATTGTGATGCAGATATTTATTTTCTAACACTTGAACATTTTAAGATGATATTTTAAGACTACATTATTTCCATTCAGATTTATTTACATTTCAAATAATTCAGATATTCAGATATTTATCTCCACTACCGGAGTTTCTAAGTTTTTTTAATTTGATTTATCTAATAAGTTGCTATACATAAGGCTCACAGAACTGATTGGAGGCAACGAGATAAAAGGATTATGCTACGACTCAAAACATTCTGTAAACAACATCTCAGCAAAAATCAAACAAAGAATAACTCCTCCTCCAATCGCTGTTTGTTTGGACTGAGAAGGCGGTTGAGTAGTAAGGCCCTATCCCGAACTACTAAGGAGAGTCTATAGAAGACCCTTATCATCCCAGTCCTGCTTTAAGGCGCTGAAATATGGACAATGTCGAAAGCGGCCAGCAGAGTCTTCGAACCTAACCCGGAGGGACATCACAGCAGAGAACGATCTCGGCTAAGGCGTGTCTTTGTGCAGTGAAGGATTGGTATTGAAATGAAGAAGCGACAAGGCTGAGCGATTTCGACAAAATCCTATGTATGCTATTTATGTGTTTACAGCGGTCCGTAAACTCTCGTTCGACATACTACTGGGGGGGAATGATGCTTCATTTGTATTGTTGCTTGCTGTACACAGAACGTTTTGATGGGATAGAGGCCTGTGATTTGACGCAACTCGTACTTGCTGTTAGTTAACTGCTTCCAACGTTGGGAACTACCTATGTAGTTTGCAAAAATCGAGTAAATTCAGCAAATGTAGACAAAGCTTTGCTGTCAGCCTTGGATCCTAACTTTTCCTCCCATAGGTACTGCATATTCGCAGGCAGCACGAAAATTAACACTGCATACATCCCAATGTTCCAGTTAGTCAACCTGTGTACGTATCGGTCGACGTATCCTACAACACATAAATTGATTCTGGGAAGTTGATGAAATAACTGAACTGAGTGTTCACTAGGAAACGCTGTTGATCGTACGATCTTGTAAGATTTCCCACACTTAGGAATAATTTCCGCTGTCCACACCATTTCATTTCATTTCAGCTGCGTGTCCTAGTCCATTTCGAATTTCCACATCTTCTGTAAACACTACCAACACTTGATGAAGAAACTGCGATCTTTGTGCCGAGGAAGTCCCTTGATGCGTCCACACTTGAAAATGATGCTATGATATTGATACTGATGATGAAATCCCTCGATGAGTTTTGTAGATTTCCAGGAGATTAATAAATATACTTCAAAATCCAGACAAATTTCACCCAAATTTGGCAGTGATGCGCGAGAGAAACTTTGCGTAAGGGTTTCGAATTGTATCGCGAAAGAATTTGTTTTTTTGTTTTTGTATCCGGAAAAAATTGTTCACGAGTAAAAAATGAAAATTACAGCGTACTGTCTGTGGATCAATATTTATTTTTTATATACAATTTTACTGTTGTTTTATTCACAAATTTCCCTCAATGGGAAATTTTATGCGTGGATGCATCACACCCATTATCTCGTGGTGGCATCAATGTGGGTGTTTTGTATCCAGAGATGTATACGGAGGTACGTCCAACACTTACGAAGCGGTCACTAAATTGGTGGTCTGCCGTGAGTTAAGACTACAATATTAAACTAATAAGCAAAGTGAATGGCTGCCATATGTACGATGGGTGCCATGCGAATATGCCCGACAGAAGCTCTGAATGTGCTTCTGCACCTTCCCCACATTCTGGCACTTGTCAAAGAACTGAGGTGCTGGTCTGCTAGACCTTCCGAACAAAGGAAGATTCTAGATTCGTTGCTGTGAGAACTGGGAATAAGTCTGACCGACTACACAATAGCCAAACAGAGCTGTGAACACAATTCATAGTGGATTTTTGGTCCAGAGCAGACTAGGAAAGATGATGAAGTCATTTAGAATCTTCTAGGAGGTATGAAAATATATAAGTTCTGCCAATACGTTATGCCTGTCGGATAATAAGACACGAGTCGATAAAATATCCCCATTTATATTGATACTCAAATTTCTATCAAGGCCCTGATTTCAACAAAATCATCGTCCCAGCTGGTGGAACAGTATAGAGAAGAGCTCTCGTAGTAGATTGCCGGGGAAAATCTAGGATCGTAGGAAGGGAGGTCCTGTCTCCTGACAGAACTCTTGCAGAGGTAGTCTTCATTCCGATGGAAACTTTCATGGCTGAAATCTCTTAACACTTCTTATCAGTAAGAAACAAAAGGTGGAACAGTCTGCAAGAGTGTGTCATTTCTAGGCAGATCTGACAAAAAAACAACTGGGCTAGAATACAAGAATTTGAAAAAAGGACTCGAGAAGATGGTGCAAGAATTGTTGTGATAAGCACAGGTCATAACGGTAGCTGCCTTAATTATAAAAATGTAAATGAGAAGGAAAACTTAAAATCTATTAAGAGAAGGGAAAGGGTAAGCAAAATAATTTAAAGATTATACTGGACTAATCAGTCTCTCCACCTTGCCACTTAAGACATTGAAGAGATTGGTTGATCTATATATTCGCAATAATATTCAGGTAAAAATGCTCTCAAATTTCTTACTATAAAGGCAGAATGGCCACAAAAGAGTCTACCATGATTACATTCCTAGATATAGAAGGGGCTTTTTATGATATAAAACCGGAAGCTATAATAGCGGCACTTGACAATTATAAGATCACTCACAAAATAAGTCACTGGATCAGTCAAATGCTCCAAAGCAGGACGATTAACTCAGAACTTTGCTGCTATAAATCGTCCTATGAATGCCAGTGCAACACGACACACCACAATGAGCGGTGAGAGGTATCATCTCCAGTGTTTTGATTCATTGTTGGTGTAAGGTAATAGCTATTGGAATCACTGGAATATATCATCTTCCAATGATAGGAATTTCATGGAAGGAGCTCTGTCCAAACTAGTCAAGTGGTCAGACAAGCGCAGCTTCGGTATCAATCCATTGAAAATAGAGGATGTTTATACAAGGGCTACAGCAATGAAATCAGCGCTGCGACTGAGAGAATCACACCAATGGAAATCTTATAACTCAGGCCACAACAAAATTCTAAGCTTAAATGGCATTAAAATAGGAGTCGCGGACTACATAGCATAGACTTCAATACTAATTTTAGAACTAGCATTTTCAGCGATTTTAAAAGTTTAACAGTTTATCTGGCTTGCCTTGCGCAGGAGAGGTATACCCGCTAAACTATTAGTTTATCGAAAATTCGTTGGACTCTTTCACATCAACTTTAACATCTGGACTACGATATTTGTTTGCTCTCTCACAAGATTATGGATATGCCCCAAATGTTAGCAAGTGTGGAGAGGGAGCCAAATGTCGTGGGGATGAAGGCTAACACTGTCAAAACCAAAATCAACTTCGGTACAAACTCATCAACTCAAGTTAGCATTGCTGGACGACAGGTATAGAGAGTAGAGAGTTTCCAATATCTTGGGAGTATTGTATCGACCGAAAGCGGATATTGTCAACCGAATCGGAAATAAAAAAAAATACAAATGTTCGTTAATAGGTGTCTACGGAATATATTAAGGATTTTCTGTCCTAACCGTATCTCTAACGAACATCTTTACCAGAGAACGGGTGAGGCACCATTAGGCACAACCATCCAACGACGGAAGTGGCAGTGGATTGGTCATACATTTCGAAACGGGGATAGTTCCATAGCCAATTACGCGATGCAATGGAATTCATTAAGACAAGATGGTAGAAGAACTGATCAGTCAACAAATAAATGGCGCAGAACAGTTGAAGAGGAGGCCATTTTTTGTACTGCCGGATCACTGCAGTATATTCCTATTCGTAAGATCGCTGAATGGCTGTTAATGAGGTCGGTGTTGGATCCTGCCATCGTCATTTACACCTACATATTATCAAACATCCATAAAAGCACTCGAATCATCAATTATAAAATCTAAATTGGTTAGAAACTGTCACGCATCTATGAATGAGATATTAAACAGGTGCATTGTTGTAACTCTATGCTAGAATCCTGGTCGTAGTTACATAGGTACATACATTCGGGAAAGAGCGATACAAAAATCCCATTTCGCAGCTCAAATCTAAAGGCAGATTTGAATTCAGGAAAGTTGCGAGCTTAATTCTACATAAACAATTTTCAAATCGGGGATGAAAAAAAAATGTCCAAATTTTTACAGGGGTTGCATGGAATTCCTGACTACCTCGAAGAGCGATACAAAAATCCTATTTTCTCGAAAATTATAAGTCGCAGCTCAACTCCAAAAGCAGATTTGAATTCAGGAAAGGTGCGAGCTTAATTCTACATAAACAATTTTCAAATCGGGGATGAAAAAAAAATGTCCAAATTTTTACAGGGGTTGCATTGGAATTCCTGACTACCTCGAAGAGCGATACAAAAATCCCATTTTCTCGAAAACTATAAGTCGCAGCTCAACTCCAAAAGCAGATTTGAATTCAGGAAAGGTGCGAGCTTCATTCTACATAAACAATTTTCAAATCGGGGATGAAAAAAAAATGTCCAAATTTTTACAGGGGTTGCATGGAATTCCTGACTACCTCGAAGAGCGATACAAAAATCCTATTTTCTCGAAAATTATAAGTCGCAGCTCAACTCCAAAAGCAGATTTGAATTCAGGAAAGGTGCGAGCTTAATTCTACATAAACAATTTTCAAATCGGGGATGAAAAAAAAATGTCCAAATTTTTACAGGGGTTGCATTGGAATTCCTGACTACCTCGAAGAGCGATACAAAAATTCCATTTTCTCGAAAATTATAAGTCGCAGCTCAACTCCAAAAGCAGATTTGAATTCAGGAAAGATGCGAGCTTAATTCTACATAAACAATTTTCAAATCGGGGATGAAAAAAAAATGTCCAAATTTTTACAGGGGTTGCATTGGAATTCCTGACTACCTCGAAGAGCGATACAAAAATTCCATTTTCTCGAAAATTATAAGTCGCAGCTCAACTCCAAAAGCAGATTTAAATTCAGGAAAGATGCGAGCTTAATTCTACATAAAAAATCGGGGAGGAAAAAAAATTTTCATACTCACGGAGTATGCATTTACTGTTATTAAAATAAAAAATGTGTCTCGCACAGTTTGATTTGCGCAGTTCTCTGGACAAAGATTCGTTGTAACCATAGTTAGTGATATGAGGACATATACGGAATAGTGTTATGGTTGTGGACAGAAAATGATTGCTTTCAATGTATATGGAACTTCACGCGTCTGACAATAAGATGGGGTCAAGTTTTACGAATGCCACTTACTTGAAATAGCACAGAGTCAGAGATAATCAGTTAGTACGATTTTCTTGCGGGCGATGGTACTGGTAGGACACATTATAAGATTGAAACCGTTGAAGGTGGGCAAGATTAAAGTCCCCCAAAATAATGACGTCATCGCAAAGGTCCGTGGCATCACTCAAATCGTGCGTCGACTGCATCGTCGGGAAGCAATTGGTTGAGATGGATGCGTATAGCAACACATTATGTAAAGATAACGCTAGCTAACGGTGTGCTAGCTTTTAAAAAAAAGTTGTGTCGATACGGTTGTGTATTGCCATCAAAGTGTCGCGGGCGGATTAACTATCTTAGTAAAAAATATTTTCATTCGCGACAGGTGGGGTCGTGAAGAAATTTTATTCGTGTTTTCTGGGATTCCGCTCAGCGATCTAACGAACGTATCTACTTTATTTTGGGTGACCTTAAATTATCAAAGATAAAATGCGTTCCTGAAAGTGGTGCTTCTAAATGTAAACGTTTGCCGGCTAATTAACTGTATTTTTTTTTGGCTCAACAGTGAAATAAGTTTTCTTCGTAACAAGAAATACAATATTTTTTAAAGTTTGTCTGAAGACAAGAATGATATCGATCAAATCCTCAAAATTTTATAATTTGGTTAATGTGTAAAGCAAATCTAAATCTTTTTTTTTTTTGTCAGCGCGACTGTGATATGTAATATGTTTATGTTTAATATCACCTGTTTCTGTAAAAGATAGACTTACATATACATCAAAATCTGTTTGTCAACCTTAAACCAAAACATGTTGGATGCCTATATTTTAAAACTTGACGACTAAACGTCAGTTGGACCTGATTCAGCGTATGTTGTAAGAAAGCTTTATATTGCCTGATTAAACCTTTATGTTATATATTTAATCTGGCCTTGTATTATGAATTCTTCCCGAAACTGTACAAATCGTTTTATTTGTTAGATCTTTTCATGTCTGAGGATAAATGTGGTGTAAGCACATGTGAAAGGAAAATCAACAACAACGGAAAAATAGGGTTTCAAACTGAAGCTGTTTACCATAATGTGCTATTATTCAAAATTGGCATCAATGTAATTTGCAGATTGGTTTATTAAATGGATTCAGTCATACCACACTAACCGAATGCAATTCAATGTTCAAAGACCCTACATTAGTCTAATGTTATTCCCGCAGCTGCAGGGACACCTACATCTAAATTCTCTTTTGTTTGTTTTATTCGTTAATGATTTGGTTGGTTAGTTGATGTGGCCCTCGCTAAGGTACACTTAGACCAAAGTAGGTCCATTTTTCTGCCACCAGGTAGGGGCAGGTGGGTTACTCTGGCTCCCGGAACCAATTACTTTTCGTTATGAAATTATTAATGTTAGCCGTAGAGGCAATATAAGGATCATTGAGACCATCGAAATATGTAGTAATGACCTAGTGTAGCCTTCCTAATCTTAGCAAGTGCAAGACACGTGCATAGAGCTTGGCAAAGCATTCTGCATGCGTGTTGTACGGCTCAGGAAAGAATCCCTGTATTTCACAGTATGTCTGCATATAGGCTTGAGGGTGAACTGAGTAGCATTCACGGCGTGAAGAGTATTGCGAGAGAACTGTTGAAGAGGCGGAATGCAACTGGTTATTTCACTGGATAAGAAGGATAAGGGGCAAGAAACATTTCTGCTGTGTTCAAGCGAGTCTATTGAGTCAACGATATTTTTGTCCCCTATCAGCTTTAACGAACTGTTTTGAGTCCTATCTAACAGGTTTTGGGTGCACCGGACCAGACAGGGGCGTTGTACTCGAGCTTGGGGCGGCGGATGTACGCTTATATATGTACATAGAAGCCAGATCAGAGGGCGTTAAATATTTCTTACACCGTTTAAAGAGTCCTAGACATTTAGCAGCTTCCTTGGCGGTGTCGAATATGTGGTCATTCCGACGTAGGTTGTCATTAACACACATACGAGGGTTGGTCAATAAGTGCTTGATAATTGAAATAAGGAACACTATTCTCAGCAAAAAACGTTTTATTTTTCAAAATAATCTCCTTTTAGTTCGATACACTTCGTCCAACGTTTCTCCAATTAAAACGATTTCGCGAGGCCCTCAAAATGGACGTTTGTTTCATCGATGACTTCTGCATTCGACTCAAATCTCTTACCGCCGAGACATTTTTTTCATATTTGGAAATAGGAAATAGTCGCATGGGGGCTAAATCTGTCGAATATGCTGGATGAGGGAGCGATTCGTAACCTAATTCATGCAATTTTGCCATTGCGACTGCGGATTTGTGCGCTTCGCCGGTGTGTTGTCCTGGTGAAAGAGAAATTTTACGAATATTCTCATAAGCGTCTGTTTCAAATGGCTTCAAAACTATTTGTCAGATCTGCCTGAAAATTTAGGTGTATTCTTTTGAAAGATACTCCTTGACAAGCAAAGTGTTGGATTTGAGGTGGCAACGCCATCTGTTTTAATTTTCAAGGACTTATTGACCCACCCTACTACCGAGAATACTAAGTCTTTCAGTTTCGTGGATGCAAGTGTCATTCATTGAAAATGGTTTTAACGACAGATGACAACATTCACTTTTCGAATCAATGAACTTTACTCTATAATTTGTACCCCATTTGATTATGCTGTGAAGATTAGATATTAATGAGCCTGACGTACGCTGCCGCTCTAGTTCCACAGACGAAGAGCAGGGACGTGAATTTGGAAACGAATATGAGCTAAGGGTACTGTCATCAGCGAAGGAGTGCATTGAATTTGAAGTATAAGACCAGAGATTATTAATGAAGATAACAAAGAGAGTCGGAGACGTTTTCCACTTTACAACCAACGCTTGCTCTTAAATTTGGCTACTTTTGAAAAACGACGTATCATATATCTAATGATTTGCTAATTTTTTATATATTAAATGGTAATATTAATTCTCCAAGTCTAATAAGATATCAATTAATGTAAATAATAGAAATTCAAGATACTTGATATACATTCGTTTTAATCGTTCCATTTATGGAATATTTGAGGCAGTTGTATCCATGTGCAAGGAATTTAATAAATTTAATAAAGAAATTGATTGCAGTATTAAAAAAGAAAATATTAAACTAGTTTTAAGTAATCGGAAGGCTGTAATATTTGCATAGTTTGTAGCTCTAAATATATAATAAAAATCCTCAAATTAAAAAGTGAACGGTTGATATTTTCATTTAAATACACACCTATCCACGGTTTGTTGTTTTTTACTTAGACTTTTTTGCTTGGTAGGGCAGTTACCCTGACGCACAACGCCTAAGACAGATCTTCAGAGATTCATCGATCTGTGCGGCAAGGTTGATGGGCAGGTGTGTGCTGAAATTAACATGGCTAAGATTGCGCTAGTCTGTGTCCAGCGCCACATGTCCAATCCGACTAAGCATACGCTCATCGCTGGTTCACAATTAAGTAGGTATCCAGCAGGAACCACGTGGAGGTCTTGATGAATATTAAATATTTGGCCTTATGACTCTTTCGGAAAGCGACATAAGATCAACATTTTTTGAGATATAACACCAAATGTTTTTCTTTTTATTTTCTTAATAACCAAATCGGTTTTTACCGATGGATTTATGATTTTCAGTCAGACTCAAGGCCATAATTCCATTAGAGTAACTTCGGGTAATGTGATATAGGTATTTGTTTTCTAACAATTATTCGTAATTTTTATGACATAGCTTTTGCCGCACTATTCATTATAGCTCTTTGATACATTGCTCATTATATTTCGTCTTCAGAACTCTGTAGCGTAAGCCAATCTGCAGCTATTTACAAAAAAATAAAAAAATCTATGGTCTTATGTCCCTCCAATCGGGACATAAGTTTACAATTTGTTTGGTCTAAAATGGGACATAAGTTCACCGTTGTTCAGAATGTAAAATGTCAAATCAAAAGAAGCCTTACTATATGCCGCGTAGCGCCTCCCTGAGCACCAGCATGTAAAGCCGACGGCCGTCTGATGTATGAGTCGAGGAAATGTCCATAGTTTTCTTTTTAGCGTAGTTTTTTGGATATTTGGTGGGATGTAGCCCACTGACCAGTCCCGAAGATATTATATTTTTTGCTTGTAATAGCGTTGGTAATATTTAATTAAGTAAGTAACACACTGCAAAGGGGATAAACAATTTAAAACGAAACGATAAAGATTTGTTTTTGGGTTTAGTTATTAAGTCAATAAATAACGCTTCAGCCTTCTTCCATTATGTACTGTATTTCAGTATTCTCGTGTTCGCGGATTTGGCAATAATGTAATAAAATCGTGAAGACTTTAATTCGTGCACTTAGGGCTAATTGAATAACTAGACTTAAATGATATTTATTTCCAGCAGGATGGGGCTACGAACCACACAAGCTGTGGAACAGCTGCATTATTGCACGAGAAATTTCTCATGTATGTATGTAAGTTTTTGGCCGTGTTTGCTAACGGTACTTCTTTTCCGTCAATATTAACTCTTGCTGCACTTATTCCTCTGTTGATAAAGTCAGTAAAAAAATGGAATTAGTCCATTTTTTAGTCCAATCACTTACAGTTGATTGCCGTAGTTTTTTCGCCACCTCCTCAGCATATCCCGAATTGTCATAAGTGCTGTGACGGCAGTAAAAGTTGATAGCTTAGCTTCTTTATGTTATGGCAAATCTCTGGAATACAAAAGAAACATTATTGGTCCCAGAACACTACCTTATGGCACACCTGTCTTTATTTCTTTTAAGTCAAAGTATTCATTTCCACATCTTTAACGAAAATATCTCTTTGTAATGTTAGATTTAATAATGTGTTAGTACTTCTGAGGGAGATCTCTTTTCATTTTATGTTCTAATACTTGACGCCAAACTTTGTATAGTACTTTATAAACAATAGGAACTTATTGTCTGTAGTGAGATTAGGGTAGGAATTATAAGTAAAAAAGTATATAGCTACTGCTAATCACTAAATTTAAACTTAGGATATAATAAAGAGCTTGCGCCAAGTTATCTGTAAAATTTGGTCAGATCCTGTCGGCAGAACTGAACACTTAAAACCGTATGTCAGCAACCTGTTTAGCCCAGTGTAGTTTCATGTCAGGAAAATCAACTTAATCTTAAGATCCCTGCCAAACTCGTCCGTCTCTGCCGGGTTAAAATGGAAAAATTTCTGCCTGTAATGCTGCTCCATTAAGATAGGCAAGAACACCACTGAACCTTTGCTGTCTGAAAAAGTTTAAGACAACGTGACGTATTATCATGTGATCTATTTACCATCCTGCTTGAAGCAATTGAGCGTAACTCAAACGCTAACATTAGAGGTACAATTTTTCAAAAAATCCATTGAATAACTTGCATGGGCGATTAAATTGACATAATTGGAAGAATTAAGCGAGGTGCCAGAAGTGCGCTTGTAAGCATTAAAATAGAGGCGGTAAAGATAGGCTTGGCTGCATTGGTAAATAAGGACAACACGAAATATATGCTGTCGATGAAAAAGGATTCTCAGTATCGGCGACTCGACCAGAACGCCGCCATGTACAGATATAATTTTAAAGTACATAATGAAAGAATATAACTATGTGCACGGGCTCCGCAGATATACCTCGGAAAATAATATCAACAAAGAGATGGAGCGAAGAATTGCTCTTGCCAATTACTGCTAGGAAGGCGTTTAAGAAGTAAATCCCTCACTCAAACAACTAAGGAGACTTTATAGAAGACCCTTATCATCCTGGTACTGTTATATAACATGAGCACGGACTCTGATAAAGGCGGAAAATTCTTTGCGTGATATTCGGAATAATTTGTATCAATGGAGTGTGGAGGAGAAGATTCAACGACGAACTTTACGGGTTTTACAGCGACGTAGACATTGTCAAAAAGTTGCAAGTGCAGTGACTTAGATCGTTGGGACACGTAGAGCTCGCTCACCACATACTTACATACATATGCATACTCTAAAAATAAATTATCGAAAAACATACATATATACTGGAAGATAGACTGGCATAACATGAGAGAAGACGCAGGAATAAAATGAATGAATCTGTTCTTAAATGAGGATGTTTGCAACAGCAATATAAATAAGATGCACCACTGATGCAAGATGAACATTTAGGACTCAATGCGAGCAAGTATCGGGAAGGTGAACGCAAAACCGGCACTTTCTGCAACCTGAGGGAGGAAGACGTTATTCATTCCATAGATAAATGTAAATATTTGAAATGGTTGCGGTTAAGGGTTGAAGTCATCAGCCTTCTAAACGGAGAAACTGAATGGTACTGGGGAACTTTACAGAGGTATATTAAGAACGCTATCTACTACCGAAACAGTCTAATCGATGAGTTCAAATCATAAATTTGTGAAAATTAGTGTTAAACTAATTTGTTATTATGAGTACCTATACATATCTCTCCTACAACACAATTTACTACTACTACTGCCCTTAAAGTTCTACACCATCAGCAACACTATTCTATCTTTCTGACTTGTGTCACTTTTCCAACAAGACGTCATTGTAAAGATCAGATTGTGAGTGAATGACATTTTTGTACATACGTAGAGCAGATGTTGGCGTCAGCTGTTTGATGAGATTGAACTCTCATGCCTCTACAAAAGCGTTATATACACACGCATACATGACAAATTAAAGCTCCATTCTTCATCTCATACTCAATTTATGAATTTGAAAAGTTTAGTCAGCTGGTGAGTTGCTTGCGGTGAATGGGTGCTTTTTTCGGAAAAAAAATTTTAATAGCATTTTTAACGCATTTATTTGGTAATAAAGCAAATTACATGAATTAATTATACTTTTTTTTTTTATTTTTTTTTTGTGGTTATGTAGTAGCACAGAAGAATGGCATCTATTCCTCATTTTTGTTGTTCACGTTTGGCTCTAGATCTTTCTATTTTTCTATGTTTACTTATTACAATTATTTGGAGCTTCTACGAAACTTATTCAGAAGTATCAAATAATACAATACATTATCTTTAATAAATTGATTGCGTGGATAAAAAACAGAACAAAAAAAGAATACGAACGTAGAAAACGTAAAGTTGAAATTGTAAAAGTTGTCTTTTTGAAAGTAAGAGGGTGTTTGATAAATAAAATTTGTGTATACATATGTATGTACATCCTCATATGTACACAAGTACATACATATGTATGTAAAAGCAGGTAAAATATTTACAATTGGGTTACATAATGTTGATGGGTAGTGATAGTAAAAGCTCATCATCCTACCTCACAGAAAAAGGACAATATTTTATAGGATTTGTAGGTCATCCTTAGGACGGAATTTTGCGTTGTAAATATTTCGAGAACTTTCACTTTCAGAATCTATGTATAAGCATAGATTCTGCGCACATTTACTATTTACACTGGAGATAGAGGTGATGTGGTTATAAGCTACTTTGCGGGTGAGAGAAAAGTAACGTAAGAGCTATATCTAAAGTACATATTTCATGCGTCTACCAGAGTTGCCATCATATAATCTGAATTGTACTTCGGATAACGGGATTAAATACACCGGCTAAATCGAGGAATATAGTAATCATATTCAAAACTATTGATTAAATTTTATCTTTGTTTCATAGCAGTAAAAATAATTATTTTAGTATTTTGATTTATAAAGTTATAAGTCATGACTTATTTCTATTTTCTTGAGATGTACAAAAAAAACAAATTAACATATGTATATTTATTATTTTTATATTTATTCTGAATAAATTACAGCATTTATCGACCCTAGTCCACATTTTACCCATATCAGTATATTCTTTTAAGCACCAGTATGTCAAATGTTTATGAGTTATAAGTTTTCTAAAATTAAGTTTGACTGACCTTGAGTTTCCTTGTTTTCTTTTTATATATGTATGTGCTAACATACATACATATGTAGTTACTTTTACTTATTTTATGTATCCCCTTGTGAGTCCCCAACTGCCGTGCCTCTTCCTCCACTATTCTGCGCCATGTTCTGCTCGTTCCGTCAGGTTTGCTGCCATCCTGGGTTAAAGGGTTCCATTGCATAGCATGGTTAGCTATAGAATTATCATCGTTTGACCAATCCACTGACACTTTTGTCGTTGGATGGTATCGGTTCTTGACCCGTTCTCTGGTAGAGCTGTTTGTTGGACATACTGGACAAACACTTAACGAACGCTTGCAGCTTTATCGTGATAGTGGCAGTCACTCTCCAAAAGCTGCATCCATAGCGGTGTTAGCTTAGTATTCAAACGGACTTTGTTTTGGCACTCTTGCTCGATATATCCACTTCGGTTCTACCATCAGTCGAGACAATACTTCCAAGACTAGATATTCTCATATCTGTTGCCATTTGGTGGAGTTCTACATTTCTGTGAGAGAGTAAACACACCGATCAGCATAGTCAAGATGTTTCAGATGGGATGTAAGAGTCCAGCGAACTCCTCCGTTTACCGTCCAAAACTCCGCACGAAGCACACCGCATTGTGCCTTATTCATGCGTCTGTCTGTCCATATACCATTATATTCAAAGACTTCAATTTTAAGAAAAATTTAATTTGGTGTATAAGCTTTTGAACCATAGGGTAGAAGAAATAAAAATGTTTACAAACAGCGGCCGGAGACACTTCTTATTTTAAGAAAATTACGTTTTCCAATATTTTTAAAAGAAACAAGGATGCTGAATAAGATATGTAAATGCATTTCTATAGTTCTTATGTCAAGATTTCCGTAGTTATTTGCCAGCAAGCCAAGATGCATACATATTTATATTTTTTAAACAAACTCGGCCTCCTTTCTTTAGAGTAATTTCTTACTCCACCCTATCTCAAGATGATTACTTTTGACTAATTCAGACTAATTATCAGATTAAATAATTATATCAGATTAAACAATATCCCGATCTGAAACTGGGTTGATTTTCAGTTAGTAGAAATCTATGTATGTTTTAGTTGACTTTGTAAAAAAGCAGTAAGAATTAAAGAATGCGATTCCTTGATAATTAATTGAATCTGACAACTACCTCTTTTTATGAATTGGGGAAATAAATCCTTCCATAAATTGCTGAGGAATCAACGCCAAAATGACGATATAAACAACGATGACCTAATTTATTAGCTCATTTGTGCCATGTTGATAGAACTCAACCCGATTCGGGTTATATCCTGCAGCTTGTCTGCGTCAATGTATGTGCTTTTAAAACTTTAAATATTTCCCGTTGACTAGTTCTCGTCAAGTTTTGTTCTCAAGGTAGGGTGTGCCTTACTGAAAGGGTTATATATTAGGTGTCTAACTCAGCAATTCCCTAAAGTGCTTTGCAAAATGTCAGGATTCTGCTCGCGTTATTTTGTATTATTATACTATCCCATTAAGCCTCGCCACCAAATACTGAAATTTCCCACGTCTAATGTCTGCCTAAAAATAAGTATTTTTCTTACGCCTACATAAAGCCTATATTACGTACATATGTAGGTATGTATGTATATTTTTAAGCATAAAATTTGGCCTTAAAATGTAAGGTACTAAATTTTGCGTGTAAACAAAGTATACAAAATAATAAGTCTTTTACAAACATTTATTAATGTTTGGGCTGTTTATTTTGATGACACAGATTCACTTTAAAAATTCTATCAGTATTTATTAGTTCTAAATAGTGATATTCACTACGAACATATTTAAAAAAGAATTCTAAAACAAATTGATAGAATACACTAAGTAAGTTTAAGAATAACATTCACAATCTAGATACATATGAAGGATATACTGGAAAAACGGCTCAAGTCCACTCAAACTGATTTCGAGAAAAACAAAAACAAGAGTTTACTCACACTAACTTTAAAGGAAAATGATTTTTTCAAAAAACACTTTTGGTAGAAAGATGAGTTTTATCGTAAATTAGTGTTAATTACAAAAGGAATTAATAAAACTTTGTCTTCGAGGAATGTACTGCGGGATTGTAAATCCTTCCAATTGGACTTTTTCATGAGTATTCGATTGTAACTCTCCTTTATAGTTTGCATATTTTGCTTTTTTTAGAAATAAATATAATTTCAGCAGATAGTTCTCGCAAAATATCACAAGATGTCACCAATAATAACTTAATTACAACGAGTGGACTAAGGCCGTTTTTCCAGTGACCCTTCATATGTATGTACATTTGCATATGATCCTAACAGATACAAAAATATTTGACTTTTGACGTTAAAAGTTTAAGTTGAGATACATATCGATGTTGAAAAATCAGTTTTTTGAGTTATTGAAACTATTCTTTATATCGAAAAATTATAAGAATACCTATGATTCAAAGCAAGAATGTACAAAAAAAACTCTTATGGCAATACTAAGATTAGTACAACGTAGTCAGTGTACAAAGTGTGGAGTGCCCGGTTTGTTTAATTCTCTCAGCTGTTCATTGGTCCAAAAAGCCGGTCTCTCGCAAACGACGCTAGCGAACAGCACCATCAAAACACCGATAGAAGGCAAACAACACAAAAAAAAGCTCCTCGCATGACACATATTGCGCTTTGTTATCGCTGCGCGATTTCTATGACATTTACCTTCGCAAACGATACCAAACATTTTCTATGGCAAGCGACGGCGGCGGTGGAACGTGTTCAAGTGCTTTCGCCCAATTCTTAAATTCATATAATATCAGATACATTTTTCAGTTTGTTTTGGACTGCTCGACACTGCGAGAGAAAAAATTCTCTATTAGCAAATAATACTCTCTTCTCAATCACAATCAAACATTACACACCGACAGTACACTCAATTGGCTGCTGCTTCCTCTATCTAGTGTCGCATCTAATGCAAGTGATGTCCGTTTTGCTATACTACGGATAAAAGGACTCTTAGTTATTAAAAACCTTACGTACTGGAAATTCGAAATACACCAATCGACACATTCTGATTACATCTACAATACACTAATTTGTTGTTGTCACCTAAAGTTGTCTTTTTTTTCTGTGAAAAATATAATATTATTGCCAACATTTGTTGATATTCTTCGCCGTTCTCCTTCTTTTTTTTGCTGCTCTCGATACGTATTTTGCCTATCCCGCGTGTGTGTGAAAATAAAAACTTGTGCCGACGACCTTGCAATGCCCTTGAATGACACTCTTACTGCGCGACGGATGGAAAAGAGAAGAATGCTCACATTTTCGTACTTCTGAATTGGTCTGACATCCTCTACACTACACACACCTAATATTATTTGCGGTGTTTATATTTCGTTCGTTGGTTCGTCCGCTTTGAATTTGAGTTTTATTTATGGAACTTACTCCAGCTATGTGAACTTTATCGTATTCGAGAAATAATCGTACTTATAATATCTGTGCATCGGAATACTCTATTTGTCTACTTTTACTATGTGAACGTGTGTTTGTGGTGTGTGAAAATTGCCAAAAATTGCTCCAAGCGGCCAATACTATCTGCCGTGTTAAACTGGGAATAAATTATTTGTAAATTGCATAAGGATATCGTTGTGTCACCCCTAAGCCTGAGCGGTTGAAAAAAGCAAGTAAGTTAATAATTTTGTTTTTGTTTTAAATATTTGCCACAGAGATATGTAGCTCCCCCGAATTCAGTGTATAAGTCTATTTTTACTATGAGGGTACGGTACGAAAGTACACATGACACATCGACATTGATACTTTACGTCATTTTCTATCAAGGAGCGTTATGATGTATTTTTTTGTGCTGTCTTTTTCGGCTGAAACATTGCGGTAGCGCTTAAAAGCACAACAAACCTATTTGCCGAAAGCCATCGCCATTAATCAAGTTATTATCAATTATGTTACATAATCGATTTGAGGCTGAAAAGCAGTCAAAATCGAGCGAAAAAAGCGGGAACTCCTAATGTTTACCTAAAATATCATCGCTACAATGGAGTCCTTGAACATGTTTAATGCGGGCTCGTGTTGTGGAGATGTACCTAATTACATAAAGTCACGAATAGTAGGTAACTCTTCCGGTAAACATGCGTGGTAAGCAGCTGTTTGACATTTAAACGTTCATATAATTTTTAAATATACATAGGTACATACATAATTGTAACTTCAGTAGTTGCGTTGAAAATGTTTTAATATTCCGTTAATAATCAGGATGTTCTTAGGGAAAAACTAAAATTTCTTTTTAAGTCCACATCAACGCAAACGTTGAAAATTGTTTGGGAAATCTGACAAAACATTTAGCAGGCATGAATAACTTCTGATTGGTATTTGTGTCAATTTTAGATAATGTCCCTCTTACTATGTATACGTTAAGAATTTTGAAACGCAAAAATAAGACCCGCAGTCAGCTACTTTGCTAAATAAATTTTCACACACATTAGCATTAAAATCGTAAATTAATTAATAACTAAAACTGTCAAGTTTGCTTTCAACTGCGCATTATAACATTAGCTTTAGACATCACAAATTTTAAAACAGAAAGAAAATCCTTTATTCATCCTAAAAGCGACGAAAAAATAATTAGTTTACAGAGTAGAGCAGGTAGAACTTACTGTTTAATTTATCGTTTGTGTATATTTTTATACATGAATGAAAATTCCAAAGGAAAAATATTGAAGAGTACCTAGCTGGCACTTCCTAGCATTTTGCCTTCTTGCGTTTACGATGGGCAACAAACATTAACAGTGCGATCTAACCCTTATAGCGCAGTATTCCGAATCTCATTCTAAGGATTCGACTTTGGATTCTTTCTAACTTTTTATAGCTGACCAAATCACATGGTTGTTGCTTCCATTTTTGCGTGTCTGCTCACGTGAGATCTCTTTTTCCATTATACCTGAGCTCAAGCTCTTCGATACAGAATTTAAGATGTCACAGCACAGCTCGTTGGCATGACTAATTCTTTCCTGATTTCCTAATTTACTGTTCACGAATGTGGAGCCATAAAGTAGATTGTGTTTCTTTGCGATTAGGAAAGCAGAAAGATTAAAATTCTTACATTTTGATGATGTTTTAGGTTATATTCTGTTAAATAGCTGTAAGAGTATATTTAAGTAAGGTGGAAGAGTAAGCCTTGGTTTACAGACGTTACGGTAAGGTTTTTGTAAGTGCTCGTAATTTTCGTCGCCAAGAGAAGTACGAAACATATGCCAAATGTCGACATACAGTCCTTTTCAAGTTTTGAAATGCTTTGAAACTACCACTGATATTTTGCTACGATCATACCAAATTTTCTACATAAACAAATCGTTGGAATTCGTTTCACTTTTTCTTCATTTGTTTCAATTTAGCTTATTTTTATATTCGAAGAATAGTGCTCTGTGTGATCGATACCTTGAAGTTTATCCTTCGAAAACCACTAGGCTTAAAACTTTTTAATCCGGTTAATTAATTGTCTCTTATAACATGCCGAGGGCTAGAGAATAGAAAGCTGTTTTTTTTTTTTTATAATTCGCGCGCGCCAAAGGGCGTATGAATACCCTTATGTTGATTTCTCAGGGCACGGGCGTTTGAAAGAAGGGGAAGAGGAACAGAGGAAGTACCGGTGCACGTTGGTTTTAAATGCTTGAAGGTTCTAGTGATGAGGAAACACAGAGCCTGGAAGATTGTTCCACATACGTGTCGTTCGGCTTATGAACGAATCCCTGTATTTGACAGTACGTCGGAAGTTGGGCTTGAGGGTGAACTGATGTGCATTCGAAGCGAGACGCGTATTGCGGGTGAAATTTTGAAGGGAGGGAATGCAGGTGGCTATTTCGCTGGAGCATTTTTTATAAAAGAAGCGATAAAATAGGGAAAGACACGAGACATTTCTGCGATGTTCTAGTGAGACTATGGAGCTCACAATGTCTCTATCACCTATAAGTTTCAACGCGCGATTCTGGACCCTATCTAGCATGTGCAAAGCGGTGTTGGGTGCACCAGACCAGATATGGGCGTTGTATTCCAGCTTTGGTCGGATGAATGCCTTATAAATTGTGGCCAGATCAGACGGGGTTAAGTATTTCTCGCACCACTTAAGGAATCCTAGACATTTTGCAGCATTTTTGGCGACCTCGAATATGTGATCATTCCAATGAAGATGGTTGTTAATACACATACCGAGAATGGCAAGTCTTTCGGTTTCAGCGGTGCAATTACCACTCATGGATAATGGTAGGAAAAATCCTTCATCGGATACATATTTGGTCCAACGAGGGAGTAGGACAAATGGAGGATAAGATAAAAACGCGAAGTATGTAAGCTATACCATCATAAGTCATAAAAGAAAAAAAAAACATACATACATACGTATGGATTGCGCTCTTGCGCAAGGCCTATTTCGAAAGTCTTACAAAGCTTGAGCTATTAAATGCCAAAAATTCGTTAAATGTATGAAGACCAAATGAGTGTAGCTTTAGGAATCGAACTCGTAAATCAGAAAACATATAAACATTGAACAAATTCAGTTGAAATTTGGTTTTTAAAGGCGTTTGTTTTTACATATTGTGGGCTGAAATTTAGTACGGTGTACTCAGATTGCCCTAATCGTCATAAACATTGGAAATTTAAAAATGGTTCAAAGTGTGTTTGTTTGCAACAATTAAAGTTGTAGCGCTGTAACTCGACATAAATGGAGTCTAAGATTTCATAAAAATGACACACTTTCAGCAAATTTAAAGGCATTATTCAACCGAAGATCCAACCGGTGATCTACATTTAAAAAAAAATCCTCCTCCCGATTCTTTGTAGCTTTAAGATTTTACTCCTCTGCAGAGTCTATAATACTATTCTGATAATTGATATAAGGCTTACAACTTAAATTTTGTCAACCTCAAGAAAATAGAGGTACACAGTTTTCGTTACTATACTAAAGAATGTTGGTACATACATTCATACATATGTATATTAAAACCTAGTGTTTTGCCATTAATATTAAGTTGTGAGACAAAAATTAAATTCAATATATGTACTACCTATAGTCGAATTCAGCATCCGTCGAAAAATTTTAGCCATTGACATGTAAGTAGTCTGAATTTTCTTGTTATTTGGAGAATAGTAAGGAACTAAATTTACTTAAAAATTCGGAAACAGCCTTTAAAGAGGCAACTGTCCAGTGCAGTTCTATCGTGCACTCGTGGCGCAGTTAAGAGCTAATCATAAGTGCATTAAACGTGCGAAAACAGGTATCATAATTGAACGAGTATTCAGCGCGCATGCTGTCAATACCACTCAGTAGCCATAATTGCATTAAGTAAACGCGACCGTAGTGTGTTAAATCATTTTGTCTGCCTCAGTTTAATACTTTTGTCTGAATTTCATTTAATTTTTGCCGCAAAAATGTATAATACTCATACATTTGAATTTCAATCATTGAAAGATTTAAAAGACGTTTTTAAAGATTTTGAAAATAATTTGGAAAAAAGAAAAAGCGAATCTTGATGTTTACACCAAAAAAAAGTCGGGACCGAAGTCGAAATGGTTTCATCTAACAAAATCAAAAATTTAGTTAGTGGACAGGTTTTCACATACACGAGGATGACTGCGAAACTATTTGATTGACTCTTAAAACTAGTGAAACCACAAATTATTTACATATGTAAAATATTATGCACAATTTAATAAAAAAAAAAAAACAAAAAAAAAATTAAAAAAGCGATTTCCTTCGCACATTTCGTACGGAGTCAAAAGTGAAACAAGACTTTACATATGAATGTACGAGCGTAGGCTTTATTTAATTGTATTTCTGTTTTTAGTTTTCGACATCCTTTATGCGCTCATTACCCTTCTTCGAAATACAAATTTGTCTTAAGAAAAAAAACATTCAGTCTATGGTCTCTCTTTACATCAAACTTGTTGTATGTTCTTGCATTGAAATCAAATCACATCACTGCTGAACCTTGCACTTTCTTGATTAAAAACGATTTCCAGGATTTATCCGTATGAGCTGCAATTATTTATTGTTAACATTATGTAGTTGGTTGATCTTGATTTGTATGTTCATCATAATTCCGCAAACCTATATTTTCATGTTCGAAGTATGATGAAGTCAAAAATTGTGTTATATATACATGCAATATATAAAGAAAATTTTATATACTAGTATGTTTGGCTCTTTGACAATCAGTGTAATATTCCTTAATTTTCTTCCATTTATAAGCTTGAACGACAATTTTTGTGCAATGTGCGTATGTACTACTCTCTTATAAGGATTTGAGATCTACGAATAATAATTTAGGTGTAGATTGATAATTTTCTTCAATTTTTATTTGCGTGTCCGAGTAAAAGGATTTGAAAATTGGTGGTACTTTACTATGAGTCAGTTTTGAAAAATTACACATTTCTTGAAAACTGCTTTATCGATTATACATAATTTACTATCGGAAGACAAGCAAAATTGCACCAAAACTGTGAAGCGGATTATGTTTCAACACGGTGTCGGTCTGCCTATTATAGATATGATAGTATTAATAAAAAAATTTACATGTACTTATGTATGTATACATACATGTACATACGAATATTGAACTCTAAAGTTTTGTATGCACATCAGTACACTGACTCGCACATAATGAGAAGGATTCGTGCTACTATTAATTGATTGAAAAAAAAAATTCAGGACCGGGATCCTTAACCTTTGTACATTTTGTTGAATTATCCTTTAAAAGCGGGCGCCATGGCTTAGTGGTTAATGCATTGGATTACTGAGCGGGATGTTCGAGGTTCGAATCCTAGAAAACACCAAAAGGTCTTCTCACGGTTCCACCTCTTCTATAAAAAAAATCCTTTCGAATATGGATCTAAAATAGGTCCCTTCCATTTGTGTGAAAAAATATAACACGCACAACACGAATGATCGCGAAAAGCTAGGTCCACATACAGTCTGTTCATTCAATCATTTAAATTTTTGTATCTTTAAAAAAAATTACCCCCTCTTTTTTTGTCTTGTGAAATCTCAAAAGAAGATTCAATTAAACTGGGCCAATCTCTGGGCCAATCCAGTGCAATATCAGAACTAAGATGTGTGGCTGGGGTTTGCAAGCACGTTCTTGGGAGAACAACGGTAAAATGTGTTGAGCTCTTGCGTCCAGTTTAAATTGGATTGTGCAGGCTCTACGGCTTGGTGTTGGCACTATACGAACTGAGCCATTTATTCAAGATACGTACATACATACATATGTATTCTCATCAACTGTAGGGACCTTTTGCAGTGACTTGTTGCTTAGTAAGCATATTCTTTGCCTATGCTTTCTGCTGTAAGGTTGTTGCTGTAAGGCTGTAGGAACACTGTTGTTAATTTTCTAGGTTTGTTTTCTGAACAGAGTTTTTTATTTGTATTTTTTTGTTATTTTGCTACAAGTATCCAGGGAGAGTTTATTTTACAGACAAGTTTTAAGCTAAAATCATTTTCCGCGCGTAAGGGTTTCCTGTCTTTGGATTAAATGTTTTCTTTCAATGTTAGTCTCCAATAATCACGTGTTCGATTTTCCAGGAAATTTTCACGGCCCCACCTCGCGAATGTCTGACAAATATCCGAGAGTAATTACTGTCATAAGAAGCTTTTCAATTACGCCTTTCGAATGTGACATTCTATGTATGTTATGTCATTCGTGTGCAAAATGCAGCACTATCAAGCTATGCCCTACGGCCCGTAGCGGCTGTTTGTGCCAATATTTATACTTTTGTACGTCTTTTAAGACTAAAAACTATTTCAACTGTTATTTCGTCGTTGAAAAAACTCCTTTGCAGTTGCCTATTATTTGTCAACTTAACCTTCTTTTTGACATTTAACATTGACACATTCAGCACCAATTTCTCAAAATTTAAAATTAATGAATTCAAAGTCAGCGAAAATTTAAGTTTCTCAATTAAATTTTCTAAATATTTTTTTTATTAGACTGCGGTACTGCAGTTCAATAAGCTTGCATAAGCCGCTCTCAGCGGCTTCCTTGATTTGGGTTCTCGAGGTTGAATATTAGGTCCGGTGTAGTCGCTACGTTTGACGTACCTATTCCAGTAGTAGCGTATGTAATTGAGGAATCCGATACGCACAACAGTAATCTCGTCATTCTCAATGCACTATTGTATAAAACAAAACCTGACATTGTTAATCAATATTCAAGTTAAATTACTTTTATAGTTTTAATTCGTGAGAAGGGTTGGTCTGACGTTTCTCATATTTTTTTTTTTCAGAAATTCACACCGTATCCAAAAATCACTACCACATAAGTCGGGTTCCTTGTTCGATAATCTACATAAGGTAATCAAATATAATAGCAGGACATCAAGATATCTCAAAACAGCTCCTCTGTTTTGTTTGGGCTTGGTTAGAAGGATAGGTTGTCGCATGACTCGTTCTGTGCGAATTGTGGCAATAAAGCTGTGAATTTGTTCGCATTCAAAGTTTATACTTGCTCTCGGCCTTAGTAAACAACATTTCACATCTTTAATGTTCCAATTCTTTTATGAACAATTAAAATTATACATACAGACATGCATGTATGTATATTTTATTAAATTTAAATGTCAAATGGTTGCTTTTCTTGTGTTATACAAAAAGTTAAATATTTTCGACAATGATTAAAAATTTTGTTAAATATTTCAATGCAGACTCCTGCAACCTTGTAAGTGTCTTGGCAGTGAAAAAAAAATGTACTAAAAATTTCATAAGATTCTTACGTAAGGTAGCCACCGCCCCCATTGTACCATTAATGTTTTCTTTTTAGTGTTTTCAAACAATCTTTTACACGTGTTGAACTCTAATAACCCACTCCCACAAAAAAGGGATGCCAAATATGAGAAATAAATAGAAAAATAATAAAAGGAGGAGACAACTTGAACGGGGTACCGCTATACTCATTCAATGTCCCTCTTAAACGACCAATAATTTCTTATCGCGTAGTATTAATTTGATCAATCTATTACCCACCATCACTGCTCCTTCTATCTCGGACATCAGTGGCGAATCTTAAAGAAACAAAAAAGATTAAAGACGTGTGTATAAAAAAAGATATCCGAACGAATGAAAATACAAAACAATCTTCTAAAAATAAATTCGAATTTTTATTGCATTGTAAATGTATCTACATACATCTGCAGTGGTATCTCCCTATCTGTCGGCGAATATACTCGGTCGTCTGAATGAATCTGACTTTTCTGCTATTTCTTGCTTTTACTAGATTTCTGTTGAAGCTGGTCAGACTTTTTGAAATACCAATATACCTTTTTGGTTTCTCTTGAGATACCTACATGCTAGCAGATATCTTACTTTTCTTCAGGGCAAAATCTATCTTTCTGTTTCATCTCGCAGCAAATACATTTTTGCAATCTGTGGCGGTCGTCTTTCTGTACTACTCGTACTTCAATCTTGGCAATCGATGTCATTTTTTTGCTTTTGCACTTGTACAGCACAGGAATATTTTAGTGCATTTTCGGCTTTAAACCAGATGCGTTGATTTGCGGTATTGGCGTCCTGTCAGAAGAGATTGAAATTAATTTTGTTATTTTTGTATTTAACGTAAAATGTCAAGTGAAATTGTGCTCGTATTAAGTGAATAGTAAATAAATTAATAAAATTTATTCAAAATATTGTTAAGTGTGAATAAAGGAGAATATTCAGATCGAAGTAATCAACTGACGTCGTAGTATTCATCTCTTATGCATGTGAAAATTGGTACGTAAGAACATTGGCTATCAGTGGATGGTACATGTTACATTAAACACATTGTTATCTGTTACATTGAAAATAAATGAAGAAAATTCTTTTCGGTTGATTTTTTTTTAAATGTTTAATTAGCACCCTCTGTACATTTATGACTGATTTATTATAATTAAAGAACGAAATATATGAAAACGATTTAATAAAAAGAAAATAATGAGTACATGTATTAGTTGGGATCGCATATGTGCATAATTTGCAGAATGATCAACTTATATCAGGCTTAAAAGTTCACTATTTAAGGTGGAACTGATCTCCTTAAGTGTGAAATTCAATTGACTACGTTTACTTTACGGTATGGAGCTTAGTTGCATTAGATTGTCTTCTTAAAGAGGAAACGTTAAAGATTTTGCTAAATATTTTTGAATGCATGTGTACATATGTATGTATGCAGTACGTTAGGGTAGGTTAGTGGGTTAACTGACGAGTGATTCATCTCTTCTCTGTCGTCCTTAGAAATGCATGTATTTCAATACATTCTGTCAGAGAAATTGATATACAGCATTTCATCTAGTCAAATAAACAAATTAATTGAACCTAATAAATAAACAGACTTGGGTAATAAAATGGAGTTAGACCTCTCTTTCATAAAAAAATCCACCTCCTACTTGCAGCACTTTGGTTGTCAGTATATTCATGATTCATAATTTCATCGATGTCAACATCGGCAGAAGAGAAACATCCCCACACCATTATTGAATCACTGCCATGCTTGAGTGTTGGGATTACACAGGTAGGGAATACCTTTTCTGTCCGACAACTTTAAATTTGGACTCGTCTGTCGATAAGATATTCGACCAGTCGGTTGATGTACAGTCCTGGTGCTCTCTTTTGCAATTTAGACGCTTAATTTTGTTTAGAGCTCTTAGCAAAGGTTTTTTTTTAGTGCTAATCGACCGTAAAGCCCTGCGGCAGCTCAATGCATTTTTTTCCGTTGTTACTCTCTCTTTTGGAGTTGTAAACCGCCGCGTCGGTCCTATTCATTGCTTATTCATTTTATAGTTTAGTTCTTTTGTTTTGATGTTAAGTTGGGCTTTCCGCGTCTTAAGGGTCGATGATTCTTTAAAGCGGCGTGCACTGTAGACTTCGATAATGTAAGCTTATCTGCAATACATAGCACGCACTGTATGTTCTTCTTTTTGCAAAGTTATTATGTTAAAATCTTCAATTATACTTTTTTCCTTGTTTCAAACCATTTCAGTTTTTTTTTTACTCTTTATCGGTGGTTAAGGTTGAATATTGAAGTCCCAAGACCAACTGCCGCTGGAAGAATAGGCACCTTCTTTTATAGTTAGAAAACAAATCGAGTTTTAAGACGCGAAATCTTTCGTCATTTATGACTACTCCCTCAGTTCTTTGTTGAGACAATGAACCCAAAAAACAATAAAGCGGATCAGCATTTTGAATGTTTAAACCAGTGTTCTTGGAAAAGAACTGGTATTTCAGTATCGACAAGTTCGTCTTCGTCCGCAGCTTCTACATCTGTCGCTGGTTTCTAAACTCCATTCGCGGAACATGGCTCTAATAGCACAGTGACCAGTGATTATTTCCGTGAATGTGCAAATTCAGCTCTTGGCTACAGCCATAACGCTTTAGGTGAAAGAGTAACTAATTGAGTTTGTAAAAGAAAACGATTTTTTTCTCAATAATATTAAACTCGATTCGATCATTTTGATTTCCATTTTAAAAGAATTAAGTGGCAAATAAATTTCTCAAAACACATCAAAAAACCCTGCCAAAACACTGCACATTTGTTTTATTTGCAGTACTGCACGCAGCGCTGTATGAAGACATTTTTCACATGTGTTCTGAGCACCAAGATTTCCGACAATTCTTTTCAACCTTGGATTTGGCTAAGTTCATGATCTATTTTAAGACGGCTTGACTATCATCAAGGATAGTTATGGCCGAGGATGGAATGTATCTTCTCGCTGCTAGAAAAACGCTGCAGGAATAGGCTAATCTTAAAACTGGTTGAAAATATCTTCACATTTCTAATGGTAATGTTGTCAGTTTTTCATCCAAAATTTCCGGTAATAAACTCAATATCTCTGACAGTATTTCATGATAAAAGTAATTTCACATTTTTGTGAGTATTACATCTCATGAAACTGCACCCACTGTTGACTGAGGAATTCATCTTTCATCCATGACCAATGAAATTTTAGTAGAATCTCATTCTATATGTATGTATAAAAGCATTTATAAAATATCATTATGTACAAAAAGTGTCCAGAAAGTTAACGAATATTTGTGGATGGTCTACTGATAAATATGTTTTACTGTCATCCACTACATTTGCTGGTTGGATTGGATTGTTCACTGCGAAGTTGCTGGTTCTATTTCCAATTCTGACTATAAATAAAAATCTTGTAAGAAAATAAATACATACATAGTCAGTTATGTATGTACAAAAAAAAAAAATCGAATCTAGAACGTACACTTTCTGGGGTCTATTTTCATTATTACGTTCAGTTACAAAATATAATAATGAATAGGGTAAAATAGTGCATTAACACAACATGATACAGTGCATACCTTTGTTCGCCCTATCAATGAAAATGAGAGTCAAGCGTGGTGCCCCTTTCAGCAAGTGCATGTGTCTCGAATCGAGAACATTCAACGACGTTTTCTTCATTTTGCCCATCGAGGTTTTTCTTGGAACGACCCACTTATCCTGCCTCCCTATCAAAACTGACCTAATTTCACCAACTTGAATTCCCTTGAGAAACGCAGAGATGTTGCAGACATTCTTTTCATTCATCGACTTCTCTCAGGCTCTATCGATTGCACATCTCTTTACAACTCAATTTTCTTCAATGCCAACCCACGTAACTTACTATGCCCTCGGCTGTTCTATCTACCAACCCATCGCACCTCATAAGGCTCCAATGAACCAATTTCCCGTATGCTGCGGAAGGTTAATTTAAACTTCACCCATTTCAATTTCATTCGCAGCACTCCCAGCCTCAAACCTGATCTCCTCAACCATTCTCCTTAGCTTTAAGTCATAGTTTTTAAGTTAGTTGTAGCTTGTATTAAGCCAAATAAATGGGGGCTGTCGCCCCCACCTAAATTATAGAGTGTATCTAAAATAATACAATTTCTAATTTTCAAGCCACTGCATCGAAAAATTATTCTATGTCCTGTTCTGCTATTTTGTTGAGTTGTGTAAATATGCAAATGCTTTCCATGTTTCTTCTCAGTTTGAGAGTTAAGTGATTTATAAAAACGAGTAGTATTTGACATATTTGGTCATTCAGCATTGCTTAAAAAAAATATGTGCATGTTAACGTGAATGTCAAAAATTTGCTGTGATATTTGGTAGCGTGGATAATAAAGTAGCAATTAATAAATCTGGTAATCTTACAGCAAATGCTGTTTGCAATGAATAAAATGTTTAAGCTGAAGCTTATCTTTTTGGTTTAAGTTAAACTTTGGATTTTCCAGCAAATGCTAAAAACGCCTGAATAAAATGTAGCAAAGCTTGGAAATATTACACAAAAGCTTGCATTTTTTCAGTGTGCCTTGTATTGAAATTAAAATATGTAAATAGTTAGCTGCTTTACATCCTTAGCCATGACAGGATAAGTTACAATGTATTCATTCAGTAAAAGTAATGTTGAGTGGTTAGTTAATAATTTTTTGGTGATGCTCGTTAAAAAAAGCAGCCTTACCGCATAAAAACCAAATAGAAATATTTTTTTCGCTTTGTAAGTGATTCTTGCTTTCAGATTGGTGTATAGTATTGGCCGGGACGATATAATTTTCTATGTGGTATAGATGCAGTCGATTGTACGCAAGTTGTAATTAAGTTCCTCATAAACCTTCACGCCATAGTGATGAATAAGTGACCTAAAATTCATTGCTAGAGCTAAAACTAAAAGCCTTTATTAATTTTTTATTTACACCACCCATTGTCTGGGTTCAAGTCGTCTGACATTTATCGTAGATTTAATATATGTATAATCAAACTAAATTCACACTGACCGTAAAATCCCGCTTGGATAAGAAAGCAAGAATCCCGTTCAGGCATAGAATAGTATTCTATAACCGTGTCTCGGCGGAATGATGGTTGTGATATACACATGTATGTACGTATGTATAACTTTTTATTACAAAATAAAAACATTTTGCTTCATTTTGTTATGCTTCTGTTCAGACCAAAGTATCAAAAAACTTAAATACTATAATAAAAAGTCGCAAAGTTCAAAAATATTAAGTATGCATAAAAATAGCAGTGCTACATATTAAAGTGTATAAATCTGTTCTGAATCATTTTTTGGAGAAATGAAAAAAAATATATTACGTATGTTTTATATTTTATTGAATAACCTTTGTTCGCTAGCACAGCCAAACATATATTCAGCATAGATTTAACTAAATGCCTATACCTTTCTTGCGGAATGTCCACTTGTGCAATGCTACAGCCTACAATTCTCCGACGTTTTTTGGTTTCACATTAGAAACAAATTCTTTGTTACCAAGTTTTCAATAAGATTCATGTCTGGAGACTAAACAGGCCACTCAACAATATGAATGACTTTTTCAATACAATTGTACTGAATGCGTCACAATTCCAACTTAGTGTGGCAAAGCACTTTGATACAGCTATGCTGCATTCAACACAAATTAGCTTAAACTAAATTACTAAAGTGAAATAATAATCATAGATATATAAATCTAGTACGATTTTCTTGAAAATTCGTAGTGGAGACTTTAATTTTTGTCCCGAAATTATTTTATGATGCGGTCAAACAAATTATTATTTTTCTTCTTCCGGCCAGAAAGCCTTTTAATCAGCCAAAACGTTCTAGACACCCACACGACTTGGATCTCTACAAGAGCAGTCTTAAAAAATTTAAATTAGAGGTTAATAAATCACAAAAGGCCTCGTTTTTAAATCATTACGTCCCTGGTCTTTCTATTAAAGACCTTTGAAAGACTGATCGAGGTTCATATTAGAACAAAACTGGTTAGTAAACTCCTGTCAATGTTCCAGCGTGCTTATGGCAATGGAAAATCGGTAGAGAATGCCCTACACTCGTTGGGGGGAAAACAGAGGCAATATCTGCTGTACTTCTTAACCTGAAGGTTGACAATCATCTTTGCTATTGGATTGAGCAAATTCTTTAAAGCAGGCTTACCCATGCAGAGCTGGAAACTGGGTAATTTAGACTGGGGTCGATTTAGAGCCTTCAACCCCGAATTGTCCAATGGAGGATATACATGACAGTCGTTAGGCCTATTCTCATGTAGGGTGTACTAGTCTGGTGGACGGCACTGGACAAGAAAAGCAACAACAAGGTTCAAAGACTGTGGTTCGACTTTCAATTAAATCAATAGATTGTTACGCGATTGTTCTACATATTTACAGATAGTAAAGTAGCGATAAAAGCCTAGGATTCGCCAATAATTCGATACAAGTTGTTCAAGCAATGCCGTGGATCTCTTAACGAGATCGCTGTCAGATGCGGCAAAGAGGAACCCCGTGCCAGGTTCCAGGCAACTGTAAAGTGGACCAGTTAGCTAAGGAGGGTACAGAGCGCAACTTCCCTGATAATTGAGACTGACTGACTTGGCGCAACAGACGTATATAGTCCAGTGCCTAGCTTCTCGCGACCGTTCGTGTTGTGCGTGTTATATTTTTCACACAAATGGAAGGGACCTACAGTTTAGAGCCATATCCGAAAGGCAAATTGAGAAGCTTTCTCTTGACAGTTATTACTCTCGGATGTTTGTCAGACATTCGCGAGAGGTGGGACCGTGAAAAACTTTTTTGGTGTTTCTGAGATTCGAACGTAGAACTTCCCGCTTAGCGATCCAACGCACTAATCACTTGAGCCACCGCGCCCACTATGCCCAGTATGGCAAACAGTAGGCGGAATAACATCACAACGTGTCACATATCTAAACAAATCTTGCCAAATCTGGATTGTAAGAAAACCAGGAGACTTATTTCCGTTGGTAGAAAAAATTTAAGAAGTTTGGTGGGAGCCCTCAAGGGGCATTGTCTTATAGGCAGGCATGGGCTGATAAATCAATCGTCCCTTAAGCTTCTCCAGTAGTAGTGAAATACCTCGTTAATTGTAAATTGGTTATTGATAATGCTAAAGACTAAGGAAATGAGTATCATTGAGAATACTATCTGGCGCCAGTGTGTAGAAGAGGGCGAAACCACAGTACACATACTATGTGAGTATGCGACTGTATGTAATGTTACGAGAAGCATTTTCCCTAGAGAAATCATCTCTCAAAAAGATCTGAGTCCTCCGCGACAGTAATTCTCGCCTTCATTAGGAAGGTGCTCGGTGCTTTATGCCAGTAGTCTAGTATAATAATTTCTTTTGCTCACAGTGCCTTTACACCCATAGGCGTTCCCACAATCATTAAAAGCAAAAAAGCTTAGCCAGAGAAAGGGATCTTTTCTTGCCATAAGTTTTAAGCGACCGTATTGGCTTACTGTCGACTTAATCGACTACCAATATACAATGTACAGCGAATAGAAATTCTAACCAAAGGTAGAGTCGAAAAGTAATGCCTGAGTATACCTCGCCGACTCTTTCCCAGTAAGTTCGTCTGATCCTTTAATACCTTTGGCATCCATATGCCTTGAATTAATTACTTCAAAATCCAGAGCTTTAACGACTACCTGAATATCAATGAATAACTTTTCAACAATTATGTTTCCAGTTATGGTTGGATAGTTGCTGCGATTTCTGTATGAAACGGTCGCCATATTGTTAATACTGTCATTCAGCTAGTATGAATATACATACATAAGAACTAGTTTAAGACTCTGTTCTTAACTGAACACCCCTTTGTTTGCAAAGAAGATACAAATGATTTTTTTTAGTCCAATCATTAACGGTCCCTTCCAATTTTGTCGTAGTTTGGGATCTATGATTATATTTACATATAGTGTATCAGACCATGGTATCTTATTTCTTGGCAGTTCTTCGGTGCTGATATGATGAGTGCTGATACTCCATCACTGAAATGTCTTCAGTAAAATTGATAATACTGGGTCTTGCGTTCTACAATGAACCAGTTGCGACCAAGTGCTCAAGTGGAGTGTTCCTAACTAGATAAAAAAATCTTATTTCGTATCTATCCATAAATGTAATATTATAACTACTGAAATTCTGCTAAACCAGAAAATCAAAGTGAATTTCTTATTTACGTATAACGTTGAGTAAGGATAGGTACTTAATAACCCCATTTTTTTAAAACCGCCCAAACCAGAAAAAAATAAGAATGGATTTCAATCTTTTATTGCTTAATGGTTTTTTTATTTCTATAAAATACTCATACGTGATAATATAAGTTTCATACAATTGCTCACTTCCCAACCCATTAAGTCATGCTTTATTTTGTAAATACATCGTTAGTGGATAATAAGGACTGCAGAAATACTTGTATACGAGCACGTATAATTGATAAGAAGTGTCATTTTATTGCAGAAGTATAAAGTAAACGATTAAAGCAAAGCAATCAATTATACATTCGTTCAATTGTGACAGCGCTATTTTTATGCATTCCATGGAAAGCTTTCATGCAATTATTATGTATCTTCATACATATGCATATGGAAGAAGTTGAACCACTTACGACATCCATACGTAGTGTACTATCCCTAAAACACTTAATTCATTTGCAAATTGAATATAATGAAGAGCGGCCGAGCCCTCTGGCAAGTACTCAGCTCTATGCATCAAACAATTGAAACTGTAGAACATACAAACGTTCCAATCGTTGCACAATAATAAATTGCAATTAAACAATAAACGTACAATGACCGGCCCCCAACTTCCCATGCGAAACAATTCTGGAGCAAAATTATACATGGCGTCGAATGCAAATAAATTGCATCCCGCCCACGCATTGACTGCCGATAAAGGTGTCTCTCAATGGGGGTAGCGGCATCGTACTGCATTTGGCGACTGGATCCAATGCATCCGTAAGTTTATTGAACTCGTAGAGCATCGCCATTCACGTGGAAATTCCCCCCAACGACGATGTGTTCACTTTTGCGCTTTGACTAATGTTGGCATGCTCCATTGATTGCGGATTTCAATTTGAAATTATGCATAATGTAAATATTTGATCACGTGCCATAAAACTATATTGCCAATGCCCGGTGGGGCCTTTCTTTTATCAGGTCAACTTGAAACTTAAACACTACTAATTGCTTGTTGTTCTTATCAGGTCAGCATTAATCGCTTTAAACAGCATCCGAACAGAGGTTATTGTCACATAATAAATTATTCGTGTTTGATTAGCCGCGTTCATATATTTTTCCTTCAGAATAGATAGTAGATAATTAGATTAATGTAGGAGAGCACAGAAATACTTTCACTGACTTTCTGTCTTATCGTAGAACGCCGCGCGAACGAAAGTTTGCAAATGAATTCAGTGTTTGTCCTGATAAGTACTATCTCGGCAGTCATATCTTCGATTTTTTTTCTTTTTTTTTTCTTTACCGTGCGAAGTAGATAATTCGAATACGAAATCTATAAAATTATAAATACGTGATTTGCGAACTTGACCTTGGTAATCCAGGGATTTTTCCAGGTTTGATCGTTGAACATCGAACAGGTTTATAGTGTGAGCTATTTCATCATCATTCAAACACTTGATTTATATGTATCTGATGGTGATCGTCATTCTCACTGCAAGTGCAATTAAACGTTTATGGCCTCTCAGACTGTTGACATACATACATCTAGTGTTGTACTCGTATGTGTATAGCGCCAGACGAGTTTATTAGTCACAATATTATTATCATAATTCTATTTTTTTTTATGTTGTTACATGCACACATCGAGTGCTAAATAATTGTTGTATTTGTATGCGATTACTGCAAGATTGAGAAAACGTAAACAATTTTTTGCACGCTTTCAGTTGGTACGAGTTTATTTGAAACGGTGGCCATGATTCTTTAATTATGTCTTGAGATTTTTTGGCCAATGTTGTTGGTGGGCAGATTAGACTACAAATAAGCAAATTTTTGTATGTTCTTTTTTTTCAACACGACTTCAATCAAACTAATCATCAATATGAATAGAATGAATTTTCAATTCCAAGCTGCGCGGAGAATAGGCAATACCTGTCTATCCTAAAAGAATCATTTGGTCATACATATACATACATAGTATGTATGTACATATGTACATACGTGTGGGAATGCAGATGGTAGGAGTACATATTGCTTTTATATAATGGTTAGGAGCTGGTAGTTTTTTAGATCTGACTGTCGTCTTTTATTTACTGACGAATATACTACATATGTAAATGCAGTGGTGGCCAATGAAATAGAACCAGTGCCGTGTTAAAGCGAAAATGAGCTTGCTCTTAAATATCTTTCTATTTCATAAGGCTGTCATCTAGCTTTTAAATTGCTGACATGGTTTGTTATTGCAAGGTCAGAAAGCAACCGTTAAATTTGTTGTGTTTCTTGCAAACAATACCACTTGTGAGTTAAAGTGTCATTTTAAGCTGGTCAATAAAATAGAGCCACTGTATATTGAAGTTCATTTGAACACACAAAAGACATTTGGATTAATTTATTGTTTCGGATTAATATGACGGGTAATATTAGCATTTACTTCGTTAAAAAAGTTTGGTCATTGGTTTTCAGGTTAACCTCAGATATGGGTCCCGGAATCCAATGCACACCAATATGGCGTGCTCTCATTTTTTAGCTCCATAAGGATGAGAAATCTCAAAGTCAGATTGTAAAAGCACTTGAATGTTCCCGAAAAATGGTGGAAACATATTCAACTTACAAAAAGCCCAAGAAAATCGGGGCATGAGCAGAAAAACAACCTCGCAGAAAGACCGAACGATTGTTCGTACTGCTAAATCAGTACGAGATATTAAAATGGATTAAGAGTTGGGAATAACTGCACAAAATCTTCGACAACGATTATAAGACTGTAGATTATATTTGGTAATCATGGCAAAAGATTGGTACCTCGACCACCAAATACTAAACTCTCCCCAAAGTATGTCAAACAAAACCCTTAAAACATGGACACGCAAACATTTACTTCTGGGCAAAGCAAAATATGGTCTAACATGAGTATGTCACATCCTCGAGAACGTTTTGCTGCCATATGCTGAAGAAAACATGCCCTTATGATGGATTTTTTAACAGGACAATGATCATAAGCATACCTCCAGAAAGGCAAGAAGTAAGAAATTAAAGTACTTTGCTGTGGCCTGCTCAATCTCCGGACTTAAATTTGATAGACAATTTGTGGGAAGACCTCAAGAAGAGGTTGGCTATGTACAAAGTAAAAAATTTGGCGTAGCTTCGAAAAGTTGTTCAAGAAGAATGGTCATATGCAATACCCCGGCAACGTCAACTTCTTGTCGACTCCATGTCAAGACGCTATATTGCTGTCTTGCAAAATAATGGCCATTCAACATAGAAAATAATAGCATTCTGAAACATAGAAAAATTCAAGAAATGTTCATAACATACTGGTAAACTGGCTCTATTTCATTGACCACAACTGTATGCATTTACAATGTACATACATAAATATGTACGAGTATGTGTATGGCGTTTTACTTGGAATGCTTGCTCTGAGCAAGCTTATACATACATACATACATACGTACGTACACACATATATCGTCGAACGATATTCTTTCCCAATATTATGAAGAAAGATTAAGCAAAATACTTACTTACTTACTAACTTCTACTTATGTACATATGTCTTGAATCCCCTTGTTGGTCCCAGGGCTTCTACTATGCCTACTCCCCATCACGTACGCCTTCTGGCAATGTTTTTCACTTTTCTCCAACTTTTTCCCAATTGTCGTGTCTCCTCGCCTGTTCTGCACATTGTTCTACTCGGTCAGTTAAATCTTCTCCTATCCTGGGTTGAAGGGTTCCATTTCATAGCATGATTAGTTATGAAACTGTAACCCATTCGGAGCGTGTGACCAAACCACTGTCACTTTCCTGGCACCCGTTCTCTCGTAGAGAAAGACACGGTTGGACAAAAAATCCTGAAGATGTTGTGTAGGCACCGGTTAATGTCTCTACATGTCCCATTGTATTATCTTGGAGTGGGCATTGTAAGGTAATCTTGCTCTTGAAAGGAAGACTTTCGAGGAGGTTGGAAAGGTTCCAGATAAGCCTGGATCCTACCGTATAGGGTTTAAGAGCCAATAGCGTTACTTGACTCTCTGAAAAGATGAACGTGCGCTTCTCCACAGGCATTCTCGTGCAAATACATAGACCAATAGCATGGATTTCTGCTTGAAATATTTTAGGTGATCGTCCAAGTGTTGTCGGGCGTTGGCATCTGGAACTATATGTATACCCTGACGCCAATGCTGACATATTTCAATTTGGAACAGTCTGTATACTAGATTTGGAAATTGGGCCTTATTTTTCCATACTATACCTACTTCAAAACTTCTGGAGAATCGAAATCACTTAGACATGGTATCTGGGATCTTAAGAATTGGATCATGATAAATGTATTCATCTGACATGTGAAGTCACCGTCCTTAATGAACAGTATCTGAGGCAGCATTTTTTAGGTGATAGTTCCTGAAGCGTTTTATCATGGATTGGTATGTTATCAAATAACACTTATCTGAAACGATGCTTCTTTCTACATCTTGAAGTTCAGTTAAGGGCACTTTGCATCATTTTTGATATAATATCGTTAAATTTGTCTAACATTGTTGACAACATCATCTGCATAGCACTGTACTCTGCCCAAAGTCCAGAGCAAGGGGCGCCCTCTGGTGGCTTTGTAATATTCTAGAACGAAGATAAAAAGTCTTTTTAAAAAAATGGAATAAAATGTTAAGCCCACATAAGCATCTTTTCATATAATCTAAGCTGTGCATCGATAGCTGCATGTGTGTGTTTTGAGTAGGTACTAAGAATATTTTAAGTGTTTATTTATCTGCTGAGACAATATCCTTTGCAAATCGTTTAAAATTACGTTTAATTTTACAAGCATGAGCTGCAGAACAAAAACAAAAGGATTATGGTTTGAGAAACAAAGGGCGGTATATTCCGACTCTCGGCCAGAGTAGAGTCTTAGGAGGTAGCAGAAGTATCACTTAAGTTGCATTGCTTTCAAAACCGACCCTCAGTACCGAGTCTAATATTATCTGCAAAAGTTAATTTTCATAGCGTCTACCTAAGCCGTTCAAGACCAGAATTTGGTTCTAGTTCTTCGTTGAATGTTTACTTTGAATAGCATACACTTTCCAGGAGTGTCAGTGATCTTACGCATACTTAATATCTTCTTATAGCTTTGTACAACTCAAAATCGTGTTCAATCAACAGCTACATACGAGCTTGTTTAAATTAACGACTGGTAACATCTTTGACGTTTGAAAACACATTTCTTTACTCACTTAAGTGCGAATTTAAACACAAAGCTTTCTAAATTGTCTTCCAACTTTTGCATGTATGTTCCAAACCATCCCATTTATCCCAATTCACAAAACGTATTGAAATTCACCTTGGGCTCTCCTTTATATGGCAATTGAAGGATGCTTGCACGTATTCAGTGACCTTTTTACAATAAATTATTCAGTCACAGTATTAAATTACCCACATACACACTTTCCACTTACGATTAGTACGTATCGGCATCCAAAACAAATCTACTTACTTGTGGTGAAATCAATAAATAATTCGAATTGATTTTTATGAAATTCTATGTAAATAATATCCCCTTTGCCTATTACAGCAGATGATGAATTGCGACTCGGAAACGCGATACTTATTTAATAATAATAAAATAAAAAATTATATTGTGTAACACTCGACGATCAGTTGTCGAACAACACCTAATACACTGCTCCCTAAAGAGACATGGATACAATGTTTATCACACATGCAGTCTGCATGATAATTAGTTAATTAAGCTCACTAATTGGTAATAATAAACACGTTATAGGGATGCATTATTTTTTTGTAGTTCATTGAAAGATATGAACAATTTTTGCGATGTTGTAACACATTTTTCGGTTCACAAATTCGTTCGCCCAAAATGATTTGCTATTCGTGCTTAGGTACTCAGTTAATTGGATTCAATTGATTGAAATTACTTAAATGGCCTTCTCGAGGAGCCGGCCCAGTGATACGAGAATTAAGTTCTAGAGTTGACTTTTACTTTCAGCTTCTTTTCATTTAGCGTTAAATTGTGTTGATCATAATTTTATATTGAAGAATAAGTCTGATGGCAATTAGATGTCTATTTTGTTGCTATTCATATTTTTAAATTGACTTTTTTTTCACTAAGTGAGGAAACTACGTTTCAAGTGCCTCCTTGGGTTTTTTTTTCTTTAAACTGTCAATGTATCTTTTAATAATTCACGCTCAATGAAGCGAAGCTTAAGTTAATTGTTTTGATATTCTGCAAACTCTTGTTCATTTTGGGAATTATTAACTAATGTGGTGTTCCGCATGCGTTAGCACGCTTCGTTTTTCTAATTGGCTGTTTCTTGCTAATGAATTTGCATAGTCATAACGTGATCGTATTGACGGGAATTTGTTATTATAGTGCGGGCTAGGTAGCTATTGACAATTTTCACTTGTAATTGATTGCTCATTGCGAATTTTAATTGGGAAGCTGCTAATTGATAAGATTATGACATTTTGTTTACTATAATTAGCAGAGATTATCAGTTCAGCAACCCAGAGATTGCATTGCTTGCATATGAAAACGATTATAAACAAATGGGGTTCGAATTAATAGTACAGTTTTGTAAATATTTTTCTGCAAACAATATCAAGTCCTAACAGAAGGAATGGCTCTGCTGGAAAAAAATCTGTAAAATATCTTTTATTCCTCATTTCACATCATCTTTTTTTTCTATAACACGCAAATACTACTGTTTTCGCAAAAAAAAATTTGATTCAAAGATTGAGGTCAATCTTGGTATTACTGTAATGAAGAAACTCAAAAGATTGTATGTCTCACAACTCTGTCCGTGTAAGTATACCCATTTTAACAAGCATAAGAGTTGTTTTTTGGAAAAAAATTCAAATTTAGGTAGGTAGGTAGATGATTTGATGGCACGTTGCGAGAGCAATGAACTCGATGAATAACCTGATCTCTGGGGCCTACTACCCCAATGACGTGTACGACGAAAGCCCAGAGGCATTCCACTTTCTAGATAGAGACGGAGAAGGAACTCCCTCCCTACGGGTATCCCAGTAGCAAAGATATTCCAGAGTTGGCCTTTCTTATAGCCTGGCCGGCTTACATAGGCTTAATTTTTTGGCGTAGAGTAGAGTTAAAAAAAACGTTTTTGTCTAGCTATAGATATCATGAATTCATTAAAAAAATGAACTACCAAGTGCGGGAGGTTCGAAGTTTGAATCCATCCATATCTTCCGAATGTCTGACAAACGTCTTACAGTAATTATTGTATGAGAAACTCTTTCCACCAGAGTGTTTATATTTTTAAACGGTGGAAGGCCCTAAATAAGCAGTTTTATTTATTTGGTCAAAAGATTCACGCCTATAACTTCAGGACGGATGACATAATTTTAAAATAATTTATTAAGCCATTCAGAGCATTAACTTGAAAAGATTTTAAGCGAATAATTATCATTGCATGTTATCTACAAATATATTTATTCCTTAGTTATTAGGAGTTTTTTAATAATATTTATTATCGCATGAAAATGGCATACAGCATTTCTCACCTTAAACGTAAGTAAGTATGTATTACTATACGTGTGCACTGTTTATTCTGTGCACATTTATGCTACTTGTATGGAATAAAAAATGTCTGTAGAATTAAAATAATACTCAGATTCCAACCCTTAATCTTCTATCGTGGGTTTAGGTAGTGTTAGCCACCTCACCTCCCCTGGGGTTACTCATGGTCATGACGAAAGTAATGCTTGCCATTTAAAACATGAAGACGTGTTCTCTTAACGAAAATAGGCTACAAATTACATACATATGTGCACACAGATATTTTTCGATGGCGATCGAACAAAATAAAAGTAAACGACCGCGGTTGGTACGAACAGTAAAGGCCATCAATGCTGTCAAGGCAAAAATAAAAAGAAATCCACTCAGAAAGCAAGATATCATCTATCGCGATATGTGGATTAATAAAAAAAACCAATAAGTCGTGTTATCAAAAAAAACTTAAGTCATGGTGCCTACAAACGTTGTGTGGGACTGCTCCTCAGGGCAGTTTTTGGACGGAAAGTGTCCAAAAGCGACTTCCGTTGTACAGAAAAATTCTGTTTGCAGATGAAAAAATGTTTGCTATTTAGGAAAAGTTCAATGAGTAAAATGACAGGTAAAGCTTCATAACTGATTCCAGTGGCAGTAATGGTATGGTGCGGCGTGTTCCACGACGGGGTGATATACCTCCATGAAAACATCGGCAAAAGTATACAAGCAAACAGTTCTGAAACAGGTCATCGTTTCACTCAATAGTACTTGGTTTCAGAGCCAGCAGTGGCCCTTTCAGCAAGTCGCAATAAATATGTATATTTGTAGTGAATTCTTGCATTCAGTTGGGGTTGCCATGAAGTAAAAACAAAATCCAGTGTACAAGACTTACATAACTCAACTTACTTTAATGAGCGCAGACAGTATATTTTAATGGAGAGGAAAAAGAAATTAATTAATTACATAATTTATTTTATTGTAAAATTAAACTGAGGGAGTTGAGTTCCAGATATTTCACCAGGCTTTTTATAACCTGCATATTTCACCTTTTTGTGAGTACCGGAAATTGTTATTGCTTAAAAAATACTTTTTTTTCCTGTCTCGCCTCTCTGTGACATCTGAGAAATGTCCGAGACTATTAAGATTAATTTTAATTTAAAACCATTTATGTCAATTTAAAGTCGCAAGATTTTCAAGTCATATAAATTTTATGAACGTACTTTAAAGTTTTTGGGAGTCGTCATCGTATGAAATTTCTCGCTTCCAGACTATTTTAGTTTCCATTAACCAGATTACTGTAGTAATTCTACTTAAGTAAATCGAGTCGGTAGCAAAGGGCTGTAAGTGAACCCCTCAAAGACGGAGGTAGTCCTTTTCACTAAGAAGAGATCAATCCCTACCTCCAGACCCCCAAATATCGGTGGTATTGAACTAAGTCTTTCAAGTTCAGCTCGATACCTGGGCGTAATACTGGATTCCAGACTAAATTGGAACGCGTGAAAAAAGCAAGCGTAGCTTTCTATTTTTGTAAAAAGGCTTTTAGTAATACGTGGGGTTTCAAACCAGCTGTGGTCTACTGGATATACACGGCGGTTGTAAGACCCATTCTCACATATGGTTCATTAGTATGGTGGATTGTACTTGAGAAGCAATACCAGCTTTCAAAAATCACCAAAATCCAGAGCGCAGCGTGTATACTGTAGCTGTCTGGCTGCCAAAACCGCGGTAAGACTGTAAGAAGAACGATTATGGTCATCGAGCCTTTACGGCCATGCCTCCATTTTGTCTCGATGGGAGATTACCAGTAGATCGACGGAAACTGATTACATGAACCCGATGCTTGCATTTGAAAGGAGATTCACTACAAGAGTTCCTGACTGGAAGAACCGTAGGACCATGAAAAGGAGCTGGCTTTCTATACTGATGGTTCTTAGATGGACATTGGCACGGATTCGGAGTTTGCTCTGGACTCCGCTGTAATCAGGTCGAGGCTTATGAGGACCTGCAAATCACTCTTAAACGATATATCTAGAGCCAATGCGGTGACCCTCTGCTGGATACCAGGGCACATGGAAACGAAATGGCTGACGAGCTTGCTAGGAAAGGTTCGGAGCTGCACTTATCGTGGGCCCTCCTTTTTGTAGTAACCAAACTAGTACTAGTACTAGTATTCTGCATCTGCTGCTCATCGATCTACAGATTAAAGGTACAGCTGTATGCAGTGCAATCTGGCCCTGCGAATCTGAATGCCGGACCGCTAAGCCGTATATGTAGCTCCAAAACATAGAGGAGTCGAAGAAAGGAAAAATGACCAAGGACTATGACACTACTATTGATACGGACGGGCCAAAAATAGACTGCGGAGCTGGCGCAACCATTTTTTAGATAAATTGAATGTGTCGATGTTTCGATGTGGAGAATCTTGCGGCGTTCTCAATGACATTTTTCAAGATTAATGCTTGGTAATAAGTTTAAAATCCTATTACTCTCCGCAGCTTAAAAATCTTAAGGTAAAACTTTTGAAAACAATTTTTGGAACAGTACTGCTACAGCTCTGGAATATTTTCAACGTTACTTTTGAGATCTATAACTTTTTAGTTTTTATTCTCTTTTGTACTCCAAAAATTTGAAGATGATCCAGAAGTGTTCTTTACAAAAAAATTACTGAAGGAATATTTTTTTTTCTTATTAAAATTACTTCTGCGTACAGGTGTTTAATTGGGGCACCCTAGGTTAACTTTGAAGACTCAAATTACCAGATGTAGTAATTGTACAAGAAATTTTATTTAAATTATTATCTACATAGATTGCCCTCCTTATTAATATGAATGTATCTATTTTCTTTCTAGCTCCAAATAATACATTATCATCAATAACTCTGCAATTATGCTTCGTTAATGTTTTCTTGTTGCTGTATAATAAGTAAGTTAATTTATTATTCTAAATAATAAAATGTGGGGATGTTTCTGTTAAGCCTGATGACCGAATTAAATCTGTGTACGTTGCGGACTAACAATACATCAGAACGGGAACTTTATGGCCTTATTTCGACGATAAAATCCAACACATGAAATTGGCTTTTCTATACTTATACTTATATGTACATACATATTTGCTTATGTTGCCGAACAGTATAAATATCCTAAATTTTTCTTGTAATAAAAAAGAACACCGAAGGGCAGAGCTTACTCAAATTCGATTTCTGTCCCGGTTTTGATACTCAACATCAGTTGAATTAAAAGTAAAAACAGAACCTCTACAACTTTGGCCACCAGTTATAAAGCCACAAGCAGATGTCATGCTTAAGTTGGTTAAAAATATTCGTACAACAAAAGTATTATAAAATACTTTAAGCAATAATTTTTGGTTGATTTTACAGAAGCTTACATCCCGAATAGAAAAGTATATAAATTGCTTTTCAGAACTGTCTAACCAAGAAAAATCGTTTGAATAAAATGCATAGCCTTTAATGGGGTCTCAAGTGAAGCTTAACTAAACTACATTTTAATGTTTTTTAGGCAACTCTAAACATTTGATTTATATGTTTGCAATTCAGTACTCAAAAGAAACGTATTTAACTTTTTTAAAAAAAGTGTCAAATTTCTACATGACCAAAAACGGAGGCAAAAAATACTTCAGTGTCCCAAAGGTAGTAAAAATTTTTGGTCATTCGTCAAATATATTAAAAATTCTGCCTCATCCGCCATCCCAACGCTCATTTGCAATGACATTCCAGCTGTCAGCTCCTTAGACAAGGCCAATCTACTCGCTGCACAATTTGCAGCCAACTCAACACTGGAAGATAGTGCTTTGTCTGTCCCTGTGCTTGAGAGCGTCGATTTCTCTATGGGACAAGTCCATTTTCGCACTCGCACAGTTGCAGGAGTTCTCAAGGGTCTCAACATACACAAATCCGCTGGTCCAGATGGTATCCCCCCAATAGTTCTGAAGAGGTGTTCTTTTTCGCTGGCAAAACCTCTGCGTAAGCTTTTCTGTCTGTCCTACTCTTCTGGACTCTTTCCGAGAAGATGGAAAACAGCATTTGTCCAGCCTGTCCCTAAAAAAGGCGAATCTTCCTCTCCGACCAATTACCGACCCATTGCACTTACGTCCCTTCTTTCCAAGGTCATGGAAACGCTGATAAATCGTCAGCTTATGAAATATCTTGATTCACGAAAACTTCTCAATGACCGGCAGTATGGGTTTCGTAGCAACAGGTCCACTGGTGATCTGATGGCATATCTCACCGAGAAGTGGAACCAATCTCTCCATCACTTCGACGAAACAAAGATAGTTGCACTTGATATTTCAAAGGCATTTGACAGAGTTTGGCATTAGGCTCTTTTGTCGAAAATGCGTGCATATGGCATCGATGAGTCTCTTCTTCAATGGATCAGAAATTACCTTTCGGGGCGTTCAATACAAGTTGTCTTGGACGGCTTCAAGTCTGATATTCACCATATAAATGCTGGTGTCCCCCATGGCTCAGTTTTGTCTCCGACTCTCTTTCTCATTTTCATAAATGATCTCTTGTCTGCAACCTCTAATCCAATCCATTCCTTCGCTGATGACAGTACCCTCAGTTTTTCATATTCGTTCCCTAACTCACGTCCCTGCTCTTCGGCCGTAGAAGAGGAACGGCAACGTATGTTAAACTCATTAAATTACGACCCTGACAGCATAATCAAATGGGGCTCAACTAACAGAGTGGAATTTAATGCATCCAAAACTCAGTGCTGTCTTCTGTCTCTCAAGCGAAACCAAACCCCCAACCATTATCCATGAATGGTACTTGCATCGCGGAAACCGAAAGACTTGCCATTCTCGGTATGTGTATTAACAACCATCTTCATTGGAATGATCACATATTCGAGGTCGCCAAAAATGCTGCAAAATGTCTAGGATTCCTTAAGTGGTGCGAGAAATACTTAACCCCGTCTGATCTGGCCACAATTTATAAGGCATTCATCCGACCAAAGCTGGAATACAACGCCCATATCTGGTCTGGTGCACCCTACACCGCTTTGCACATGCTAGATAGGGTCCAGAATCGCGCGTTAAAACTTATAGGTGATAGAGACATTGTGAGCTCCATAGTCTCACTAGAACATCGCAGAAATGTCTCGTGTCTTTCCCTATTTTATCGCTTCTTTTATAAAAAATGCTCCAGCGAAATAGCCACCTGCATTCCTCCCCTTCAAAATTTTACCCGCAATACGCGTCACGCTTCGAATGCACATCAGTTCACCCTCAAGCCCAACTTCCGACGTACTGTCGAATACGGGGATTCGTTCATAAGCCGAACGACACGTATGTGGAACAATCTTCCAGGCTCTGTGTTTCCTCATCACTGCAACATTCAAGCATTTAAAGCCAACGTGCACCGGTACTTCCTCTGTTCCTCTTTCCCCTTCTTCCAAACGCACAATTATGAGTACAGAGAAAATAATAAAATTGATGTAACGAAACGAAAATACAATAGAAGCAAAAAATCATTCGTTTTTCCTAACTAATAGCGGTGTAGAGAACCATAGATATGTACGTAACTGCCCATTTTCAAAAAAATATTTGATTTATATGTGTAGTTTCTAGTATGTAGAATGCAAAATTGGAAAAAACACTTTATCGGATTGTTACCAAGAGCATGTATACATATTGGCTACTTCTCATGCTTTACGTATTTTCGTCTCATTCAAATCGGTACATTTTATTAGATGTTTTAGTTTGGTTTACTTTTACTGAAACTTCATGTTACAATCGTTACATTGTCATAATCGGGATCATAGACTATTTGATCCCGTTCATAGCTTCCAGTTTTGAATATAGTACTAGCATTCCCAGTCGATAGAATTGGGCAAGAATACAATTCTTTATAATTCTACCCTGGAAATTTACACTGACGGATCAAAGACGGGCGATGGTGTGGGAGCTTGAGTTTTTTCGGCCCCTCTTCCCATAAGTTCTTCTTTTAAACTACCTAACCGAATCGGTGAAGTATTTTTCAAACAGAAATACATAATGGCTCTACGTGAAGCGGCTGATTGGCTGTCGATGAGAACGATATCACTCAAGGACATCTTTATTCATGGTCAACCAGCTATAAAAAAACACTCTAATCTCCAACAAATAGATCTTAATTAAAACAGTGTCGTGCATTCTCGAACGGGAAACTGTAAAGCAGACAAATTGGCCAAAGATGGCACAAACAGAGGCTGTCGACTAGAATAGGGATCCCATTTACCGATACAAACGGCAAGGTACAATATCTCCACACTGTGAGCGATCGTGTAATCTTTATACATACGTGTAATCATGCCGGGCAAACTTTGGCCTAAACCAAATCTAAAAAAAACAAAACAAAAATCATTAGGAAAGCGCTTGTATGTAGTCCGGTACTCGGGTCGGGATTCTAATTGGTCATTGCACAGTGGGAAAGCAGGTTGCAAGACTTGAAATTCCAGCAAATGACTTCTGTCGCAGCTGTATGAATGAAAAGGAGGAGGAATTACCTTTTAAATTTCTCCGCAGCTAATACTTCTTCTTCTGCAGGAATACTTCTTCGGAGAACTTACAGATATGTACTACGTATTCGGATTTCAATAAAATTTGGAAATTAATCCATAAATCGAAATGATTCCTGGCGTAACGGACTACTGTTCATGTGGTAGCACAATTAACCTCATATGGTCTAAGTGACATCCTGCCCGAGGATAGACATCCTAACCTAACCTAACCAACTGAAGCTATTGTAAACAAGAACACACAAAAAAAAGAAACTAGGATACTTCCACGGACAGGTAGAAAAATTTAAACGCATATTTTGCTTCTTTGTGGCTTTTTAACATCTAAACCGATTTATTCTATACCCACTGATTGAATAGGTTCTTCCAATATTGTCGGTAAACTTTGATCTCCTATAAGTTTATTCAAATAAAAAGAATCTGTATTCAGCAAAGATTTTACTAGTAAGGGTTAAAAAATTGGTCTCTGCTCCCGTTTTTTATTTAATTACTGGACCCAAGAAGCGGGCGCCGCAGCTCAGTGGTTAGTGGGATATTTCCACCTACTGAGAGGAAGGTTCGAGTCCCAGAAAACACTAAAACATTTTTTAACATCCCACCTTTCGCGAATCTCTGATAAACGTACGAGAGTAATAACTATCTTAAGTATACTTCTTAATAAAAGAAAGTCTTTGGAACATGGGTCTAAACTGTAGGTCCCTTCCATTTGTTTGAAAAAATATATCACGCACAACACGAGTGATCGCGAGAAGCTAGGCCCTGGACCACATACGATCTGTGTAGAATCTGAGTATTAATATAATTTGAGTCTAATGATATAGACTGTCAGCTGAGAAAATTGAAAAGAACATCTTGAAGCACTCGGTTTATTCGTATCAAATGATGTTTCGATTTGGTCTTCTGGAAAAGAATAATTTAATTCATATATGTAAGTAACATTAGCATATTTAAATATATAGGTAAAGTAAAATACTATTTTGCAAAATGTTATGAACAAAATAAACTTCGGAAAATAATTATTAAGAATATGTACATAATGAAAATTGACATTTGTCATGTCTCCCGTCCATTTCGCAATGGTGTTCTTTAAGTGACTTTCAGCTGTTTGGAGCCAATATAGATAATTCTAAAAAATGTTGTCACATGATTATGAAATCACTTCTTGTGATGCCTTCGAAACACTTCTTTCATCATTCGCATATGTGGACGTAATTGACACGCGCACTTTTCAAAAGTCAAATCGCTAGAGTGAAGATTAATTCAATGCCTTCGGTCTAGAGAACCACAAAACGCTTTGCGAGGAATTTTCTTTTTCCTCCTTTATGTTGTTTTTTTTTATTATTATTATTATTTAAATATAAAAAATTAATAATACGATTCGCAAGAGTCACCGAAACACTATGGCTGTCCAAATTATATGCCTAGGAGTATATTATTAAAATATATTTCAGACGCCCACTTAAAATGTGGGCTTCTCTAAATAGATAAATATAAATTTTATTTTAAATGGCCTTAGGATTTTTTTTCATTTTCTTGACACACATACACACTTTTACCATATATAATGGTTTTTATTTATAAAAAGATTTTTTTTTATTCTGAGAAGCCATGGCAAAGACGGAAAGCAAAGAGAGGGTTTTTTGAGAACAGAAGCAAAAAAGTTAATTTTGCAACGTTGTGGAAATTTCCAATTTCAATAATCAAAACGTAGAAATCTAGTGAATTTGTATATTTTTTATTTTTCGAAACTGTCAGATGACCGTATTCTTCCGCATTTTTATATACGAGGCCCACTCAAAAGGAAGGTTACATTTTATGTAAAATTTGGGCGAAAGTGAACGAATCGCGTGATAACATTTGTCGCGTGTTTATTGCACCTAATATGTATACCAATCGATACTGTACATTATATACATGGATTGTAACCTTCACTTTTGAATATTAATAGTTTAAATTCTTTTTTATGTTTGTTCCTCCCCATTATAAAATATAAGAACAGTAGACAAGCGACAGTTTGTCATTTTAAACAGCTTGCTAAGTATGAACCTTTATATGTATGTTGACATTGTTCTACTAATTTTGAAGATGTGATTGTCGAAGTGAGGGTCTTGTTGTTGGCCTGATTATCAGATAATTAAGCGATGTTACTTTTAGATATTTTATAGTTGCTAAGTACACCACCTGAAACACATCGGACAATTTCACCGTGGAAAATTCACTGAACTCCAGGCTAGGTTGGTACGATCATTTCTTATATTTATGTCACTAGCCTGGCGGCCAACGCTAAAGGACAACAAATTTACAAAAGACAATATAGAAGTTCCCTACAACTTGTACTTATCTTCTTCAGAGCTTCTCTCTCTTTCTCTTGCTCTCATTTATTATTGGCGGAAACATCCGTCAACTTCCTGAATTCTATGTTTATCTAGCCTCACCAATATTTTGTCCATACCCTAAAACAGAATGGAGGGGAAATATACTTGTATCGTTCCTTTGTTAACGAATTGGGTTTGATTCTGTGGTCTGAATAATTGAGGTCTTTAGCATGATTACGTCTACACCTAACGAGGGGAGGGATTTTTCAATGGCTCCAGTGTGCACATTGTTGAAAGCTCCTTGTACGTCTAGGAAGGTACCAAGGGCACATTGTTTTTATTAAATAGTTTTTTCAAGGTTTTTTCTATTAAGATGCTCATGCTTCGCCTTAGTGGATGCAGGACTTCAAACGCGCTACGTTTATGGCTTCTCCTAACATGGCTTTTCGAGTTTGGTGGTTGTGGTGGTGGACCGAGGTAATTTTCGATGACTTTTTCGTAAATGTTTGACACATGCAAAGCCATATGCATAACTCTTTCAGATTGAAATAGTTTAATCCAAATATTAAACCATCGGAAATGATGTAATGTAGATTTAAGGACCAAACCAAACACCATATGGATGTACATACATATGTACATATATATATGTACATATGTATGTATATAGGTACAAATATTTATGTATCAAATAATATTGCAGCATTTGCAATCTTTTTTCTGCTTCTAAATTCCACAGTTTTATTCAAACTCATAATGTATCGGGTTTCTTTTCAATAAAGGAAATGAAAACATCGGCAAACATTGCGGACAGGATGGGTGTGCAGTTAGAATATCATTGTAATTGGATTATATCGATACCTGGAAGATTACAGGAGATTAACGCTAGTAGAGTGATGGAAACAGATAGAGGACGAAACACTTTTATGGAATTATGTTATGCTCTATTGAAAATAACTTTTATTTTACTCTGTGTATATTATAAATATGTACATTTGTATATAAACCTCACATAACAACACAGCGAAATAGTGGATTTCATCCTACAAGATATTTTGGTGAATATGAAATGAATAGTTCTTCCCTGGATATAATATGTATTTAAGTTGGTGTAATTGCATTTGCCTCTGGAATTGAATTCTGTGCAAAATTAGACTGAAATGAAGAGCAATACAAAACTAAAACAAGATTTATGCACTGCAGTCTACTCTTCAGAAATCCAGGATTCTGTATTTCATGTTTTTAGTCTTCATCTGCTCTGTAATCGTTCCTTAGGATTTTTGAGACGGTATTGTTTCATGTAGTCTTGGGTATTCTTCCTTTTTTTTTTCTTTCTAATCTTATTTCCCCAATTTTCTTCACTTTCGAGATCTCTTTCATGCGTGCCCAAGACATCTCATTTTATTGTCCTCGAGAATTAATTAAACTCCGTTCTTATATTTTCATTCCTTTTCTTGGCGATTCTCCTGAACCCTGCTTGCTTTTCTTATCTTCATGTGAGGGACCAGTGCACCTCCTTAGTCTTGCTGCTCCTGGTTCATTGCCAATTATAACCACTTTTGTCTTCTCAGCATTGAGTTATAGCTTCTGCGCTGCTAATGTATCTTGCCTTATTTTTATGCTTTTTTGCAGCACTATATTGTCCGCGAACGCACAGGCTAGGCGATAGATAGGTTGCAACTCCCTATAATCGACTCTTTCCATTCTTACTTGGCCTTCATATTTTTGATATCTTGTATAAATCCTTCCTCCACCCCTTTTATCCTTAGGCTCTCCCAGATTTTCGCTCTGCTTATCCTCTCAAATGTCTTTTAATATCTATAAGGTAGGAACGGATATTTTTAGCTTTTTTTCCAACACTTGTTGTACCGTGAAAAGGTGGTCTTGGATAATATGGTCTGCAGGGATAATATGGACTGCAGGGATAATACGGTCTGCAGTGTACTCAGTCGCAGGGATATTCGTACACTGTGTGATAGGCAATCATGCAGCACGGCTAGGACAATCCCACTTCTGTGGGAACTGCAGGCACGAAGAGGAAATAGAGTACATTCCCCACTTGCTATGCGATTGTCCAGCACTAACTACCAAAAGGAAGCGCGATGATCTAAGAAATATTGATCTGAACAAGCTCCTGAGATTCATATGTTATATAACTGGTGGGTTTAGTTTAGTTTAGTTTAGATATCGAAGATTTAAGTTCTCAGGGGTCTACTATTTGGCACAATGGACTCATCGTTAGTGTAAGTGAGCCGTTGACAGTTTCCTGTCCACTAGGGCACCCATTTACCTAACCTAACCTAGAATTATATTGGTTTCTCTGTTAATCGATGAAGTGTTAAAAAATTTGTTCTCACACATTCCAGTTAAAAATGAACAAGTTAGAATGCAACCTTAAAGTCTATACAGCCAAGTGTAAAATTATGATTTTCGAACCATCTGGTCGTAGAAGATCAATACAGGAGAACTGGCACTTCAATTTCAATATCTTAAGGTCCTCATTTTTAGCATCTGGAATTGTGTCTCCATTTAAGAAATAAATCTCTAGGGGCGAAGACAGCTACCTACATAATGTGAATCAACTTCTTCTCGAATGGGTAAAACCTTTTTTTTGTGCCTTTCTTATTTCATCGCTACTCATTTTATTTACATTGAATTTCCCACACTTTTAATTTAATTTAAGTTCGTTTACTTATACTTATTTACTTTAGGTGGCACTACAGTCCGGAGTAGACCTAGGCCTCAATCAACAAGTGTCTCCAGCCAGCTCCATCTTAAGCCAGCTGCTACCATTTTCGCACGCTAACTAAATCCCCTTCCACTTGCGTGAGCTATGTTCTTAGCTAAGAACCCAAAACGAAATAACAAAATACACTTTCGAAATACAAAAATTATTTTTATTAACGATGTTAATAGACCGAACTTCAGCTTACAACTGAATAGTTACAGAAAATTAACTAACAACTTATTTATAGCTAACAGTAAGGGTAACACTATCATAGACAACAAATAAAATATATGTACGAGTAGGTTATCTCAATTAACACTTGTCAAGTGTTTTCGGTAGAAAGTGTAAACATGTTTTCGTTTCTGCTGTTGTCGGGGTGTTGCTGTGAGAGTAATGTTATGTATCTTTATAACTAAAGCGTAAACATGTTTCCGTTTCCGCTGTTGTCGGGCTGTTGCTGTGGAAGTTATTTTCTGTACCTACAAGGTGGAGCAAAAGTAATGTCATAATGTGAATGTGCCATAATTTTTGCAAATGGCGTCATATGTCATTGTGCTTTGACGTTTATGTTGTAGACAGATAATTAGTTGACAGAACGCGGAATTATTGTTACTGCTTATTTGACCAGTTTCCGGTCTGTTGCTTTAACGTAGCGTGAATTTCGTCGTAATTTTCCTCGTCGTCCTGCACCATGTGCGCGAACAATTATGTAAGTGTTTGACTGAGCATCTCGCGCAAACTGGGTCCACTAGAGATGTCGCAAGAAGGCCAGAAGTGGCCGGCCCCGTATTGCTTGTTCGTTGGAGAATATCACTGCTGTGGCCGAGGACGTCCGAGAGAGTCCACAAACATCGACTATACAACGATGCACATAATTTGGCATTAGCAGACGTTCGTTGCGTCGAATTTTGGTGACAAACCTGAAAATGATCCCTTATAAAGTGCAAATCGTTCACCAATTGCTGCTTGCTGACCGTCAAGTAAGGTTAACATACTCCCATGCTCTGTTAAACCTGGTGCAAGAAGAGGATGACTTCGTATCTAAAATCATAATGAGCAACGAAGCCCATTCCTACTTAAGTGGTTATGTGAATAAACAAAATTTGCACTTCTGGGGAACGGAGAATCCACATGAAATGCACGAAGAGCCATCGCATCTCCTCAAAGTGACTGTTTGTCACTTTGCAATGGCTCTTGTGAAAAAGTAATTGACCCTTATTTTTTGACGACGCTGACAGCACAACTGTAACCGTAACTGGTGAGCGCTACATGCAGATGCTAAACGAGTTTTTTTTGCCGCAAGTTGCTGGCAGGATAGAGCAACCGCTCACACAGCTCGGGCACCGATGGATATTTTATATCACCAATATCACCGAGTGGGATGATTAAAGTCTTATAAAGAGTCACTTAAGTTGTTTGAGAGAGGGTTTTGTTATTGCATTCTTAGTCCAAAGAAACAGGGATTGGCAAGAACTATTCTTCTTTTGATCTTAGCACTGGTGTCGTTCTCTTAATTAATAGTGTCCCTAACTATCTCAAAGTAATATCGGTCTATGGTCAACGCTCTGTTGGTTTCCTTTCTTGTTGACAACATACACTACCGCTCAAAAGTTTGGGGTCAATCAGAAACCTGAGTTGAAATGGCATTAATCCTACGAAATCTTTCTAAAAATCATTCTTTTTGTACTGTGATGTTAATGTTTGACTATATTGTATCGTATATTGTTGTATGTACATATACATATATGTATATGTGCTTATCCTTACCCTCATTGACCGTTAAACCCATCTTCGCCACTTTTGTCTCAATACTCACTGACATCACGCTGCGTTCTTCCGATTATGGCAATATCGTAGGCGTATGCGTAACTATTCATTGAAAATGGAAAAAGGTCCGACAGAACACGCAGTCAGCTTTTTGTGTCATCAATACCCAGTTTCCTGAGGTGCTCCTTAAGTCTGCAGTGACCCGTTAGGAAGCCTGTAAGGATGCGCAGCCGGTTCTTGCTGATGTTCATACAGACCTTACTTCTTTTCCGGTTATGGTACCCGTGAAGTTCGTTGGCCTATCTTAGTCTAGGGAGTTTCTTCCAAAGTTCCACTCTTTTGCAGTCTTCTTCCTCTAAAAAGGGTTATACGAGTATTTTATAATATACCGCGAGTGGTATTGTATCAGATTGTGTGGTGGTGGCAAGAAGAATTCAGTAGACTCATGTCATTTGATGGGGGAATATAAAAGGACGTACTAATACTCTCACATACTATCTGATCCTACCGATAGTAGCTTCACATCTTCGGAAAATCAATGATGGCGTGTCGATAGTATACACACTGGAATGGCGAAATATGAATATCTACATATTTGCTTTTGTAGGTATCGATGCTGACTCAAAGCACTTATGATGCAGTAAGGTCTGGGCGCTGGCCGTTATTGTAGTTCTGTGCACATTACTATATGTATCTGTCATGCATGCATTTCTCAATTCATTGTATTACATTTAATTAATATGCTTGAATATTGTAGCTTTTCAATTAAAATTCACTTAACGAAAAATGTAAATATTTACCTTCACACGCTCATTGACAATCACGTGCGAAGCTCACGCTCTGCATTAGTTGCATAAACAGGTGGTAAAATTGGGAGGAATTTAAAGCATTTTTACAGTTGAACAACCCACTAGGTAGAAGGTAGATTACATCGCAATTAACCTACAATCGAATAAGCATTCTGTCAACATTCTATTATTTTTAATTTGGCATCAATCGGATCGAATACCAACAGTTGTTCAATGCCGTATGGTTGCAGGCATCCATGAACTGTTAAATGAACTTTGTATTGCCAATATCCGTTGGCAATCCTTAGAGGAAACACGTTTTGCATTGACTTGCAAACTTATAGCTGCACTTATTTATTCGTCAATGGGCAAATTATTTCGAAAATTTATTCAGCGGAAGTAAACTTTCCGTGCGTCTTGTGGCTTAACAGCAAACGGAAATGAATTTCTTACCTACAAGTGACGTCATTGATTCGTCTTTAAAATAACTCCCATATGAATTTATATGTACATACATATACTAAGTTCTTGTTTCTTTAAAAATAGATTAATGTCTTCATCGAGTATAAGAAAAAGCTAATAGGGTACATCAGCGATCAATCTCTATGAGGAACTCAATGGACACAGCGGAAAATTTTGGCAGGATAAAATAATTTTCTCTGTAAGCGGCTTATACATAAATTTGTTTTTTTTTTTATACTTGGGATTTTGATTAATGTAAAAAGTACTATAGTTGGAATGTCCCATGGTAAAATGGGATCTTCATTTTAGTTCCCCTTCTAAACTGTTGGATTGATTTACCTTATACTTTATATTTTGGCTCTGTCTCGAAATGTATACATGGGAGCGGTATTTTGAAGAATTACATTTTTTCAAATATAAATTTAATTTTTCTTCTTCATGCATATGTACATATGTATATGAGTAGATACGAACAACTTGTATACTTTATTTTTATCTGATTAAATGAAATAAATTTGGCCAATAGACAAGCCATGTGGACTGAAGAAATTGATTGTTTATGATCTCATACCAGCAGTGTCTTTGTTTGTTTTTGTTTTATTTTTTTATTTCATTGTTTGAAATTTTATTTCTATTTTGATCCATAATGTTGGCCACATTTTTTTTTTTTTTGAGCCTAGAAGAGTTACGGGTATATCTCAGACGTCAGCTGCAATCTCCGCAAATAAAAAACTTTTAGATTTCAATTTAATACAATATTCAGATTGGGAAATAACAAATTATTTATTAATTGGAAGGGTATTTTTATTACAATGTTACAGATTGCAGGTTAACATTAAATGTAAGACTAAAAAATGCGATGTTACAATACTTAAATTTCTTAAGCACTCTATCATATTTAGTTTTAAATTAAACCAACTTGACTTGAATTTGAGTCGCATGGTGTTCTAGAATTGTGTCTCCACCTTGGGCACTGTTCAGTCACAGTCTATCGTCCTTGTAATGTTCGCTATCTCTTTATCTTAGGTGGCGTTTGCAAAGTCATCAGCATGTTCAAATTTCTTTGATGCACCTGCGACAAAGGTACATTGCTGATGCAAAAGTTGAAAAGCAAAGAAGTGAGGACCAATCCCTGATGAGAATTTGGAGTAGACGGTTAGGAAGTGGGTTCTTAGTAATCTACCAAACATTGGTGTATCGCATCTCAAAATCGGACTCAATATGTGATTTTTTTTTTATATAATTTTCACGCACTCAAGGGGTTATGAATACCCTTTTACATGTTTCCCACGGTGCGGGTGTTTTTTTGGAAAGATAGAGAGAGAGAAACAGATTGGTGTATTGGTTTGAAACTTAGGTTTTATATTAGCTCCAGGGGTGGTGTCCAGATAACTGGGGAAATTTGTTGGTTGTCATTTATTTTTTGCCTTCACTTCTGAAAGTGCAACAGGGCGTATATGTGTGACTGGTCCAGGTTCTGGCTTCTCGTGACCATTCAACTATGCATGTTATATTTTTTCGCATAAATGACAGTTATGACAGTCGGACGTTTGTCAGACATTTGCGATAATTGGAACTGTGCAAGAAATTTGTTGGTCTTTTCTGGGATTCGAACATCCCGCACAGTAATCAAACGCACTGTATAGTCAGTGATAATGCCTGGTCCGATATGTACATAGCTTGTCCAATAGGTACGAAATCGATAATCAGATTGTAAATTAAACGTTGAAGCATTCGTAGTACTTGCTACATTAATTAAAAGCACTATAGGGCGATAACTTTTGAGTGGGTCGTTGGGCTTGAAAATGGAAACGATTTTCGTGTGCTTAGCCGCCGCTGGGATGATGCCGCCTGTAGAATTCAGGTAGCAATAGTCCATCGAATCTTTTCTGTCTTTACTGCCAATAGAGAGGTATTAAATTAGTCGAGTGTACAACTTATCTGTGAACCCTGTGGCGTACTATTCGTGAGGTACCTCCGAACAGTAACTGTGTGCTCCTTATCCATGTGGGCACAGGAGAAATTTACGACGCAGCTAGCCACTTTGCTTGCATTAATGCCGAAATTTGTAACCTTAAGGTTGTTGCTTCCACCGAGTTTAGGTTTAACATGACTCAAACTGTTTGCAGTTAAAATCTACATCTTCTTGTCTAACTTTTCAAGCGATCTCAGAGGTTTCACTTTGTAAAATTTTCTCAGATGCCTCGTCGTCATAGAGCCACTCATCCAGGGAAACCAAATTGAGTGATGCAATTTAGATGCCATTAATTAAAGCTAGATATAGGACACATTTTCCAGCAGGGCCCAACAGCAAAGAAGTGATTATGATTAAGCTGTTTTTTGCTTTCAAACATGACTCGCAAATTTTGGCAACATGTATGCAGAAAGTTCAGTAATATGGTTTATTAACTGGGAGTAGCTCGCACGGTCATTAAAACAACTATAAACGAAAAGATGAACTGGGACTTTTACAAAGACTGGTGAAATTTGAGTACATGCAAATGACAATGTCAATGATCACCACACCAAGCAATGCTATCAGAAAGAAGGCGATGGAACACAGTAGAACAAAATTAAAACTGGGACTGATAACACAACACCTACATAAATCTCAACAAGCACGCCTTCAGAAAAGGACTGAACGACATCACAATTCGGAGTAACTGTGGGGTAGAGGAAGAAGACCTGGAACACTTCCTCTGTCACTGTTCGGCAACTGCGAGACTGCTACATAAAACTCGGGGTCCATGTGGATACCAGAAATTATTTATTCTAAAAATAAGAAATTCAGGCACTTCATGGACAATAAACACAGGAAGGTTCTTTAGACCGTACGAATGACATACACTCTAATTTTCCCCAACCTAACCCTTGCACTACAAACACCCCCGTTATCCTAATTATACTCCAAAAAACACCGATGAGAAGACATGTGGCCCACCACCGGTCTAAGTAAAAACGGCAGCTCATCCTCCATAACCAACCAATGAATCCTGCTGAAAAGAGTGCAAGTCTGTGGCCAACTATTGTTATTTGTTTTTTATTGTAGATTATATTTAGATCGTTTAATGGTCGTCTCGGCCCCAGCACCTGGTTATCTTACCATGACTTTTCTCAAAAATTCTGCCTATAAATTCTTCAATTCTTGTTCTATGTTCTCAATTATGGCCGCCAACTTGTGACTTGTTCGTATAGCCCGTGACTTCCAAAAGCGCCAAAACTAGAAATTTGAAACTTTTAAATCGAACGATCTTGCGGGCCAGTGCAAGTCGCCAAAGCGAGAGATTAAGCGACCGGGAAAGGCTTGCTGTAGAATTCTCGTGCTGTGTGCGCTGTTGCACTGTCCTGCAGGAACCACATGTTTTCTAAATCCAATTCGTCAATTACGGCAGCAAGAAGTCGTTGATCATAGTTCTACAGCGTCACGATAACAATGTTGCCATCCATCGCCTTTCTTCCCTAAACGCCGCACCAAACTGTGGCTTTGAGATAGAAGCGATTATTTTCCTTATTTAGGTATGAGCGCCGCATTGTTGGGTAACACGACCAGGGAATTGACAACGCAATTCACGTTGAAACAAAATCACCGACAGAAGGTGGCCACGGAGTAGTATGCAATGTGTTTGCGCATCAGAGAAACGAATAAAATTTGAGTTTCTCCAAACACTACACCAGAAAGGAGATGCTGCCTTAGAAGTACAATGGACCGTATAGAGTGTGAGTGCTTTTGGATTTTGGTTGCTCTTTTTTTGACTACAATCAAAATGCAAATATTTGTCACAACAGACCATATATGGTCCAGAGCCTAGCTTCTCGCCACTATTCGTGTTGTGCGTGTTATATATTTGCGCTCGAATAGAAGTGACCTACGGTCGAAAGGCGAATCGGAAAGCTTTCTCATGACAATAATGAATTCTCGGAGGAGAGATTCGCAAGAGGTCGGACCCTGAAAAACCTTTTAGATTTTGCTGAGATTCGAGTTTCGAATTTCCCGCTCAGGATCCTTACGCAGTAATCACTAAGCCACCACGCTCACATTTGACGCCAATTATGCCGAAATCATTACACCAATTAGCTGCAATGTTAAGTGCCATCGAATTTAGCTCAGACTACGATCGCAATATATGTATGTATGTATGAAGAAGCCATCATCGCTGATTATTTTTTGCAGCTCATTTATTACAATGGACCATAACAAGCTTGGAGGCAGCCATTAACAGCTTTGATGCTAGCTTTATCGCTGTCTATTAAATGTTCAACACTCTAGTTTGCATTTTATTCTGTTATGTACATACCTGTAGTGTTACGTGCTTTAAAGTTTTGGGTGTAACTGTATATCTGGGAATGTTTTTCTTTTAAAAGCTTCTTTGAGGCTAAGCAAATGTCTCACAGTAATCCTTTTGACTCTAAAAGATTTCTCAGTCGTCGTTGAGAAGTTCTGAACAGCCGGGGTAGTTGATTTTTCTAGTTGATAAGCACATTGGTTCCTGCGGAATAAATTCACTTAGAGTGTTCCACCGCTGACGCCTTGGGCATGTATGTAATCCCACGCATTGCTGGCTCTGATTGATATTTGCACCTGTTGGACGTGGCAGGGGAAATTTAATTTTGCTCATGGACTTCAAATGGATGAAATTAGGTGTTGGCTCCAGTTCCAGTTTCACCTCCGTGAAAGATATTCTTTGATCTCTTCCAGTATTTTTCAGTCAGTTTATTGATACTTCTATGGAGAGGATTATACGAGTATAGAGAGAAGGTGGTGATGGTAGAGTCTGTGAAGTGCGTTTCTGATAATACCTGTGGCATCTGTAGACCGTTTTCCAGTTTGATTGTGTGGTACGTTCAAAGAATTCTGTGGATGCGGGCACTGCTGCGAATGTCCTAAACACTCTGGAAGACGTTTCTCTATTATATTCATACATATGTATGTATGAGTACCTCTTCTAGTTCAAAGCTATATTTTTTGTGAGATTTTTATGCAGACAATTTTTGGTTTCGGTTCTTAGTTTGGCAATTTTTTTCTTACTACACGATAGTGAGAGGCAATTGCCAAATTTTTTTCTTTGCAAGCCCAATCGTAGCCATACTTTATTTCGGGGTTAATATTTACACAATCAAGCTTTCCTTTACGTAGGAGTAGATGTGGTGTAAGGAGGTGTTTGAAAAAAATCCCTTGTTTCTTTTTATTTTTAATAATGTAAGGATGCAGTGAGTATGCTTTGTATACATATACTTTGTATATATACTTACACTTTGCTTCTCGAAAATTCAAACACGAGTACGTATTTAGTTATAAAAATCCAGGCAGTGGATCCAGGTGTTGATGTTATCAGGTGCAGCAAAATAGTATGCTTCCATCTTCAGACTAGGTGTGTTCGATGAATTAATGCCGATCGATTTGATAACCACCTACATATATGTACTTGTTAAGTAACTACGAGTAAGATAAACATTTTTTTTTCTAGAAATGTTGGTAGGCAACTAAACACTTTAATCGATTTTTTTCTGATAGGAATGAGCTAAGTTAATTTGATATCAGCACTGAATATCTTTTTAGTAAATAATTTATTTTGCCAAGCAATTTTTAAGGTTTCAATGCTTATCATTATCAAAAAAAAAGAAGCAATATTTGAAAGTATTTTTGTAGGAATATTTATTAAATTATAAGACTAAATCAATTAATGGTAAATTTGTCTGTGTACCTTTTTATATGTTATCTTAAAGCTCAAGAACGGCTTCACTGCTTTTGGGCATTTTAAATTGGATAGTATAAGTTTCTAGAAATGTTTTAATATTTGATAACGGGAGGATCAGCTCTAAAAGCATTTACTGCGGACGTCGAATAAAAATACTGTGTGTGACATAATATGTATTTAATTAAATCTATTATGCGTACTCAGAAAAAACTCTAAAACCTATAAAATTTCTACAAAATCGACAGAAGACATATGTATGTATGCATATACATAGGAATATTGCTAAATGCTATTAAGTTCAATTACAGATGCATACAATACTTTTTTTATAGATGCCAATAACTTTCAATTTTCTTACATACATATATGAAAAAAAATAAAAAAAAACATCTGAAAAGTGTGGAAAAAATTCAGTGAGAAGTGTGTGTATTTTATTGCAAATAGAAGTGCTTCTACGCACACATTTTTTAGAAAAAGTTTCAAACTTTATTAGTTAGTATCACGAATACTTCGAAAAAAAAGTCGACTGAAACAAATAATTTTCTTTTATTATTCTCATGTAACAATATTTACTTACATACCTACATATTTACATAGAGGGCGCTAAAATTCAAAGCGCATCAATTCAAATGGGACCGAATGTGTTGCCAAGAATTTTTCGTTCAAAACGACCAAGGATGTTTTCATCCGCCTTCGATAAAGTCCATGATTCCGCGCCTTAAAGGAATATTAAGGAGCACCTGTGAACTAAAATAAAAAAAAAAAAAAAAACAGAAAAACATTACAACTACCCAAATAAGGAAATGAATATTAGGAGGTCCCCCAGCTCAAAGTTACATAGGTATGTACGCCGTGAAGAATGAATTGCCATGATGTTTCTCTAGACGCTTTACAACATCTACATATAGCACAGTGTCTAGTAATGTTGCCGGCAATAACTCAATCTACATGTTGATTAAGTTCGATTATAATCTGAGATTTCTTCTTGCTGTAGGCTAGCCATAAGGCCCTACCTGTTACGCATATATTTAGTTGCACCGATCGCCCCTGGAATGTATATACATATGCCCTGGTATCCAACAAAGGTGACCCATCAGCCTCGATCTACCTTGACGGCTGCCTTGCTGTTTGTGTAGATATTTGTTATCCTACCGACAATACCTTTTCATTAAGGTATACTGAATGAAGCCATTGCAGTCAATTTTGATTCCAAACGATTCACTCCTAGTTTCTGGCAGTAAGTCTTTTTGTTTCTACAGGCATTAGTGATGAAAATGTGAATACATTTGACTACTCGTACTCATTCGTTATTTTTTCGTACTCGGATAAAAGTAACGAGTACTTAATACTCGCGAGTACCACCTATAAAAACATTGCTAACGATGCAAATACAATTCTGTCTCTTTTTTACGAAACAAATACAAAAGTAATCTCTTGCCTTGTTTCCTCTGCATTCTTGTGCGGTGATATTGCTTTGTTGACATATTTTACAAAGGACAATTTTATACGATTATGCTATTGGTGTAGGGCGAGTAAGAAAATCTTTTAAAATGACACTTGTTGATAGTGCAAGAGAACGGGTGTTCGAATACATATCTGTGGCGAATAAGAATCTCCTGAAATGTGTTGGGTAGTGCAAACAGAATGAGTAAGCAAATACGTATCTGAGTACTTTCCAGGTAACGAGTACGAATGAGTACATGGTAGTAACAAATACATTGTACCGAATGAATACTTTATTAACATTACTACCAGACATTTCTGTCAGGAATTCTGATGGTGATCAGTTTCTGTCGACTGTTTACAGTACTCCATCGAGATAGTATGGATGCGTGAAGGTAATGGACTGGCGACCACCCTCTTACCTCCCGCAGTCTCACAGCCTGAAAGATTAAAAAGGAAGAAGTTTCGGTAGTGTTTGTGACGTTATAAAGTCTGCGAATCACCGTAATGTTCGAACAACTGAAAATAAGGCCCAGAAGTGACAGTTTTACGCGGCGCTCAGGAACTGAACATTTGCTACAGTTTTGCATTTGGATTTGCATTCTCATCTCTAAAAGGTCCTACTGATCACAGAATGTGCAGAATATACGCTAATTGGGTGCCGTAAAATTAACGAATAGACACCGATTTCTTCTTCAGTGATATGACCCATTTCTCCCTTGGCAGCTACTTGAACAACCAACATCGTAGAATATTGGACTCTGAGAAAACAAATGTGCTCGTTGATTAAGTTGCATCCAAAAAAATTTACAGTTTAGTGCGTGCCATGTAACGGCAGTGTGATTAAGCTGTGCTTGTGAGCGACATGTGGTTCCAACAGGACAGGGCTAAGTGCCACACAACACAGAAAAATTTGACAAGAAAAGTTCTCTGGTGGCTTAATTTCCAGATTTGCATATCTACTTCTACTACTATTATAAAATGAAGTTGATATTTCTTTGTCCGGTGTTTGTAACAAAACGGCTGAACCGATTTTAATGATTTATTTTTTTATTGAATTCGAAATCGCATGGGCCAGGTTTAGATAAAGCTACTTATACAAATTTGTGCTTGGGAGACCACGAAAAGAGACAAAATAACTTAGAAACACAAATAACATCAACTTTGCCTTTGTCGATTTTAATCAAATTAGTTTTGTCGTTTAGAGTTTTTAAAGACGCAAATTTCAAGTCCAAAATCATGATTCTACGTCATCTAGAAGCTGAACAATATCAAAAATATCATTTGTAAAATTTAGAATTTGATTAATTTTTTGTTGATCATGTCTCCCAATCATGTCTCAGTGGTGATAATCATTTTTTTTTCTTTATTCTCCTTTCGCTGCTTCTTCGCTAAATTTATGAGCAGAGGCCTAGAAAGTTTAACTCAGCCTTTCAAACGACCTCCTTTGGTGGTAAACGCATAACAGAAGGCAACTTTTTGCCCACTTTAAAGATTCAGGGTCAAATTTGCCACCTTATCGGAACATTAAAGACTGACAGTAACGCTAATTCCAATTTCCTACAAATCTATTTCATGGCAAATTCAGAAGCTGAATACAGTTCTGTCTTAAAACTGCAAGGGGGCGTAGCAAGGCGAGCACGGGTCAACTAGTGTATATATATAAGGATAATCCCCAAACTTTGGAGCACCTTAAAACCAACATTGGTGAGGTTATGGTCACAATACAGTCAGAAATATATGGGAAAATGATTTTTTTTTACTTTACTCGTAGAAGTCATGTAGATATGCACTTCATAATCCTGTTAGGAACGTTTATCACCTTATAATTAAATCGAAAATTATACGTAATGAAAATGTAAATGGGACTCCTTTTAGTGTGATTGGTGTTTTTGTTGCCTTACTCCCTTTAACTCGTGAAATCTTTGTTCTTCTTTATACAGCTAGTACAAGACATTCAATGAAAAAACTTTCGATTGCGAAGAAAAAAACTATTTGTAATTTACATATTAGAGTCATTGTAAAACACATAATAAATCCAAAAAAAAAAATATCGAAATCCATTTTAATAGCGAACTGGTAAACAATCATTCCATGCTCTTTTTTGTCTTATTCGATAAACAACTTGAGCGAAACAAATTTCTGAAGATAGAAAACAACATTATTTTAATTCGTCAATTTGGAAAACAAATCGCATTCCAAACTGCAATAAATTCATACTTGTTCTCTATTAAAAAAAAATCACTAAAATTCCAAAAGTAAACAACATGAGGCAAATATTTTATCTAAAGTAAATAAATTTCTAGGATTATTATTACGTTCGCGGTAAGAAGTGACTTTATGATTCATTTGTTCATAAAAAAAAGAAAATTAACTTTAAAACGATATCCGCAATCTTAATGCGCAACTTATTTCGCCCGACACTGAAAATCGAGAGAGATTATTATCGGTTCTATTTGCATCAAGATAACTTAAAATGCCTTGCAGCTCCATCGTGGCCTGATGCTTTCTGTAATCAATTATAATTTATAAAAAAAAATGTATTGAAATTAGTTCGCCATTGGCCTAGGTATAACTTATCCTTTAGCGAATCCTACGCAAATCGAAATCTTTTTTTTCTTTCTTTTTAGAAGAGCCAGACTATGTTCTTTGTGGTGGTAGTGGGCCATTCTAGTCGCCTTCAAAATCACGTCGTCCATGTCGAAAAAAAAGAATGATCATTAAAAATCATCTAAAATTAATTTATTTCAATGTGTTGGACTTTAAATTGGCTAAAATGTTTTCTTGTGCAGAATCTTTGGTCGGCGTTTACGCACACTTTTTGCCTCGCATATGACTAAAATACAACAACCATACGAGAATACGGAGAAAAAAGAAAAAAAAATCTTTCTATTAGTGTCACTTGGTCGAATTGGTTTAATTTGTAGTCCTAATGATCTTGTTTATTAATTTGGGAGTTTATTAAATTTTATTTCCCTTATTTTTTGTTTGCAGAAATTTCTTTAAATTGATAAGGCTGACGTAAATGAACGGGCCCGGCGATATTCCGCTGACACAAGGTGCGACTCCTGAACGACCCTGCGGCATAATATCCATTATACCAACCCTAGGTATGTCATCATGCCGAGGACGTGCTGAGGCTTTCGCACGAAGACTACAATCCAAACTTCGGACACTTGGATCACAAGTAAGTTTTTTATTTTTTTTTTATTTTTTTTTTTTCATTTTAAATTATAATTTTGTTTTTCTTAGAATGAAGATAACACATCACAAGAAGAGGAGCCCATCATCAATGGGGGCACCTCGAACACATGGATAGCATCGCAGGAATCAGGACAGGCCGTAACCGATCTGCAGCCGTTGCGGCATGAATCTGATTCCTTCTTTGATTTCGATTGTGAGCTCGAGAGTCCTGGAAGTCCGGTCGATGAATGTGAATACCTGCGATTAATTGAATCCGCCTCAAACACCCCACACAACTCAGCGGCTGAATCTGGCTATGCATGCACATCGGTTGCAAGCAGCCACAGTTCTTCGTCTGACGGGCCCTATTTTGATCCAGAAACAACAGAAAATGCCGATCCACAACAAATACATCTTCAACAGCCTCGCTTAAGTGGTGTGAAAGTGCTGAAAATCAATGAAATTAGCGAGTCACCAGAGAGTAGTCTTACGAACGGCCACAGCAATCACAGTAACCACGAGGCCACAGACAATGAACTGCACAATCAACAACTTCCCACCGATAGCAGCGAAAGCGAATCACTGCCGCCATCACAGGCCAGCAGCGAAACTGAAGTGGCGACCGAAATTGAGAATTCAATTGACACACAAGAACTTGTCTTGAATGAACTTCAGGAACAAAGCCATCTATATAACTCAACTTATAATGGACACAGTAGCAATAATGAGAAAAAAGAAATCGAACTGAGACTTCAGATACCTCAAGATGAAGATGTTGTTGGTACTAGTGATCTTCTAAAGGAAAGCAAAGAAGAGGATGATTTGCCTCTTACGGAGACAGAAATCCAGGAAATACAGAATCTCGCTAGTGAAAAGGAAATACTGTGCAGTATCATTGAACCAGAAAGCCCCCCAAAAGATACACGTAGTGATCCTGGAAAAATTACCTCAGTGCTGGACACTGATGATGAAGACGATTGTAGGCCACAGCGGGTGCGACGTTGTTCGTCACTAAAAACCGGTAAGACACCACCAGGAACTCCGGGGCGCAAAAAAATTGTTCGATTCGCCGATGTCCTAGGCCTAGATTTGGCTGACGTGAAAACGTTCCTTGACGAAATTCCGACAATACCGAAATCAGCGTTTGAAGATCTAGAAATATTGGAGTCTGAGCCACCAGTACAGCTGGGACCAAAGTCCGACAAACTTTTAATGCCATTGTTCCAGCAACCTGGTGGTTTGCCAACATTCCTTGACCTGGTGCGCGATAAGCAAGTGTCCTTGGAGAATGCGGCTGTTACAGATCACATCAACCAAACGATATCTGGTTCGGTGAGGGTCAGGAATTTAGATTTCCATAAATCAGTTCACATCCGGTATACAATCGATAACTGGCGTACTTATGCCGACCTTCAGGGGACGTATGTGGAAAATTCATGTGACGGCTTCTCCGACAAGTTCACCTTTATCTTGTTTGGCAATTCTATGCACGTGGGACAGCGCTTAGAGTTCGCAGTTCGCTTCCAGTGCAAGGGTCAACAGTTTTGGGATAATAATTTTGGAGCCAATTATTGTTTCCAGTGCTTGCCAGCAACATCGCCGGCCAACCTTACACCGTTGCCATCAGTGATACCCTCACATCATACCAACAACGATTGCGCCATAATGAGTCCAGCGGCTGGGGAAACATGGTGTGGATTCTACTAAACCGCTGCCCATTGTTTCTCCTATTGAATTATTTTTTAATTAAATTTATTATTTGTTTATTGCAATTGCAACCATCCTAAGCCAGAATGTGAGCAGGTAAAAGCAGACTGTGAGTTTGCTGTTCCTAGTGCAAGTGTAGACCACTTTCAACATAAAACTAACAAATACACATTATTACATTATGCATAAAAATAATTATATAAACTATTTAGTATTTAAGTGATGATCATAATAATGAGAGATTTTTGTTTAGCACTGGACCCTGAGCAAGTCGGTATTTGATATCGCATCCCAAAGATTAAATTTTAGTAAAGACTAGATTAGTTATATGAAATCCATGATGATGATGATACCACGTACACAGATGCATCACTACTGAATTATTTTAGATGCGTTATGATTAAATTCGCAGTTCTTAGTATAAGAGCACTCAAAAAGGATCAGTGCTTCGTGACACTATTTTGTTATCCATCCTCACTTCAAAATTATTTTACTGCTAAATAAATGGCTATATAGGGGCTTTTCAAAAGAAGAAACATAAGGCTACTTATGGAAAATTTTACAGTATTGTTCAATTAGGATGTATCTAAGATCATTTAACAACCCTTTCAAAAGGTATTCGCTCTAGAAAGATTGTTTGCTTTCTGAACGCGTACTCGTTGTTGACTACCTATACCATAAATGAATTCGGTAGAAAATTTGGTACAAATGATAACAATACATTGTTATTTCTTCTTCTGAAATAGTGTGGGTACCATAGGTTGATTTCCAACTGATCCCATTTGTTAACCGTTGTTTAATGATCTATCGGTGCACTTAGCACTGCATATACACTGTAACTTTACTTTATTTGTCATAACCACCATGATCTGATCCGTTTTGGATCGGCAAAAAATGTTGCAACTTAATCATTCTCCTTAAAGACGTGCTCTTGCTGGCAATGAATAAAGGAGTTTAGTCATTTAAATTCGCTCTCAGTTTTTTACAGCAACTAACATGATTCGCTGGTGACAAGTGTATTTCTGGGTTAAAGATCACCAAATCCATTAACTATTCTTTTCTGTTATTGTGTTTGAATGTATATTATTTGTAAGAATGATAGAAAATACAAGAATGTGTCGGCAGCTGATGTTTAGATTATGCCTAACATCAGATACCATCTAACTATGTTTGCTAGTCAAGTTGTCGCCTTCTTTTAGTTTAATTTCCTCCTCAAAAGATGCGAAAAGTTCAGTAGTACAATCGTTAAGCATTCGCTCAAGCAGCTAGGATGCAAGACAATCCTAATGAAAATAAAATCTTGTTAGTAGATCATAAGCTCAGATATAAGTCACTTCATAGAGCTTATTTACTGACAAGAAAGTTAAACCAAACTGAAATCTGGATTCTATTTAAGGATCTTGATAGCAAATATTTTTGATGAAAGGAGTTAACTTGTATGATATGAGAAAATATTTGTTAAAATTTAAAGCACAGCGCCTTTACAATCATTATTTCTAGCAGATCTATAAAATTTAGAATGTACCAAAATTGTTGATTAAAAAATAGTTTAGATAAAATATTTGTCAATTGCCAAAATCATAGTACATTACATAAACGACATGACACCAAATCAGCTATGTTTCTATTTTTAATAACACATATCGCTTAATATAACATTTAATTCTATGAGATGAACATTTTCTTCAAATATCAATGAATATATACAATTGAAAATGTTAACAGCAAGTGAAGAAAATGATATATAAATCTATTTTAACCAATCTACCTAAGATTAATCCTCTCTATCGCAATTGAAGAGCTTGTAGATATATTCATTTAAAGTATGTTTGTTTATTTGTTATAATTTTTGTTTTTTTTTTTTGTTTTTACTATTTTTTTTTCTTCTTTATCTTAAATTTCTTTTGAAAATATTACTATACATTGTTTTATTTAAATTGTTTTTATGTAATTATAAGTAGTGTTTTAGTTTTGTTTTTATCACATTACATATTATTATTGTTTTATTTGATAGTCACTATTATGCAACTATTATATTACAATTATTATTACGAACATTTTATAAAGTAGAATAACTTTTACCCAATTTTGTTTTTACAAATAAACATCAATAAATTTATAAAAGTATTGTTTTATTTGAGTTAATTTTATTTTTGCTATTTTTTATTATTTTCTTACCTGATACAAAAACAATAATTTAAAATTAAAATTTAGTTGCTCGTTGATTTTCTTTACTTATTCATTCTTTTTTCGTTATTAAGTGCTGTCTTTTTATTTATCTACTTTTTTGTCTATGAATCTTAAGGCTTTTCCATACACTTGAATCACAGATGTGTAGTTTTCCCCCCATGACGCCTGCTGTGATTTGGTGAAGTTCCATAATTTTGTGAGTGAGCAAGTATGCAACGTCAGCGACATTCGCGAGAAGAAATTTCTTTGAGTTTTCGTTGACGTCACATCGCCTTGTCTAGGTCCTTTCTCATCATCGATGGTCTCGGTGAGGTCGTTACCAATTTTGATGAAGCAGCGAGCATTCTTTATCGTCATCCTGCACAGACGGACGAGTTTAGCAGGTAGATCAAAACTAGGCATGGTTCTGTATAGCTCGTCCCTAAAAATCCTGTAATATGCGTCCTTAAAATCGAAAAAAGATTTTGGTATCGATTTGGACTTCTTGGGGTTTCTCCAGGGTCTGCCGAAGGGTGAAAATTTGATCGACTGTGAACTTTCCTGATGTGAAACCACGCTAATAGGGGCCAATCAAGTTGTTTATGAAGGGTTTTAGGCATTCACACAATATGGCGGATATGTAAAATCTTGTACGACATGTTGAGTAGACTGATATCACTGCAATTAGCGCAGTTAAAGGGGTCTTCTTTCTTATGGACCGGCCAATAATCAAAGCAATCATGTATGAAACAATCACATAAGGTCTGAAGAGTTAGAATAATTAGAACAAGCCTAAGGGTGACCCTGAAAGGAGTGGTGGTTGTGAAATCTAACTTACTAACTTATCGGGCTCCGGACCCGTGAAAAGTATCTGCAAGAAATGCGGCTTTTCATTCCCTTCGGTCTGGGGCACACTATTGGTGGTACGTTAGACCAAGTATCCTGGCGTCCGCGATTTCTTTATCCATTTAACGCAGGTTTTGTCTTCTTTTTCATCTCGAAGCTTAGGACTGGGAATCGAAAGTATAAGTATGTATAATAGAACTGGCACGGTATTATGCTTGTGAAACCCCCAGTGACAAACATTTTAATGCACATGTAAAGGAACCCAGCAGAGCCTTACCTTGTGGTACGTTCAAAGAATCTTGAGCTCTTCGCAGCAACATTTCACAAGCTACGACCTTATTTCTACAGCAGATATCGCTTTTGTCGCTGATTGGCTGTTAATGAAAAAAGTGATATCCTCTTGCAATACTACCCTCATTGTAGTCTCACTTGCGGCTGTTGTCACTGCTCACACCTCAGCCTGGAAGACCCTACTGTAGTTCGGAAATGTTACTGGCAGGATGTATTCAGCATATCCGAAGATATACCTGCACCCAAACCAAAGTCCAACTTGCACCTGTAGGTAACAGTTTTGGATTGCATGCTTAATACGTCTCTTCTTACCGGCTCTACCCTAATCGAGAAAAAATGTCTTTCGAAGTATAGGTACGGTGTTTTGTAGTCGGTGGAAGATACATTACCAAATGTTTTCGCAGGATTATACTGCGTCCACTTGTATTCGGTTTCCAGCTGTCTGATTGGGTTGCTCTAAGAGCACTTATAGCCGCCGATTTTTGTTTAAAAATGTCTAGCGGAAGCAGGTTGAAGATGGTCCTGAGTCTTGCTGTTGATTTTGTTCTTATGACACTGGTAGCCTTTGTACTTTTGGTTTGGCTCTGAGATTGGAATATTTGCCGGTGGCCTGTCCCCCTATTAGGCTACCATAATGGAGAACAGACCTTACGATACACGTGAGCATCCACAGAAAGATTTTGGGGCCTGGTATTCTTTTGCACGAGTGGACGGCTATCATGGCTTTCTTAATCCATTCATTAATGTTCAACCTCCAATAGAGTTTTTATCGAGCACCAGGCAAAAATATTTGGCGCTGTCAGAGAAGGTGTTGTGAATTTTGACATTTTTCTCTAGTTTGTAAGAGTACCAGCTCACATTTCTGGAGTTGACTGCTAGCACACTTTTATTGGATTAAGAATCCAATATCTTGAGGGCCTCTTCAATTTGATGGAAATTTCCTGTCACTATTGGAATAACATCATCCGCATACGCTGTTGTTTTAATTCCACTGTCTAGTTGTATTCCTCCTATTTCAGTTGTAATGTGACTTTCCTCTAGCTCATTCACAATCCAATTTTTTAGGGTCTGGTCTAGATTGAGGTTCGTTAGAGACCTGCGCATCACGTCTATTCTCACATTGTTCAAAGCCCCTTCAGTTTTTCGCATATTCTTTACCTTTCAATGTTTTCTCAATCGACGCAACGACACAGGAATAGGCTAAGAACTTAAAACTACAAATTTCCTGTCTGTGCAATAATAATCGATTCAATTTTTTTTTTTTATCTAAGTGGTATCATCACAATAAAAATGGAAAAATAACATAATTAATGAAAATAAAACAAAGAGCTTTAAGAATTAAATATTGTATTTTAAATGAAATATTTTGTTGTTGTATGTCATTCTCCATATCTTATTAATTTCTTTTTAATTTTTTTTACATAGTAGATAATACAAATAGATTGTTTTCGTTTAAAATATCTAAATGAATGTAATATTAGGTAGTGAATTAAAATAAAATGAAAAGATCGTTTGTTATTAAAATTGTGAGTCAAATACAAGAGTACACTAAAGAAAATACCTTAAACTTCAGGGATTTTAACGAAGCAACCCACTGATTAAAAAACTGCAACACACAAATGAACACATTTGAATAACCGAAATACCTCAAAAAACTGTTGTTCACTATGGAATCAAAATTAAAAATGTAATTATATTAATAATAGATAAATAAATGAAAACAAGAAAAAAAAAAAAACCAATTTATCCCATGACACGCGATAATCTATAACTTTTTAAAGTTTAGTTTGTAAGTGTTTTTAATGTTACGAAATTTGAAAAACAAAAAACAAGTAAAATATCAAATAAAAATCCTTACTGGAAATATGAATTAAAATTATTTTTTCAAATATATATTTAGTATATTTATTAACATACATATATGTATATTTAAAAAATATATTTTGTTTTATATGCAATGTGAAACAAAGTTAGACTGAAATTGTAGAAACAAAAAATAAAAATAAGCATTCGCAAAAGCTTGCAGTGTTATTGTTTGAAGCAAACAATGTGTAATTATGTATATCTAAGGATTGTTATATGCGAATTGAGATAATGGTGCAATGGGATTTAAATAAAATTACTACAATATTTCAAGAATATTAGTCGTTTTAATTGCCCAAGGGTTTTGTCAGAAAAAATGTGTCAAACTCTACAGGGTTTTAAACCACGTTCATATCTCTACTGCTAGGGTTTCTATTAATGAAACCCTATGAAAATATTCCTGGAAAGGGAAGGCTGTGAGTTATTCCATACGCAGGTGATATTGCTACAGCTGTCTCGAGCAAACACCTCAATACACTCAGAGGTCTTTTATAGAATATTTCCCCAATCTCTCCACAAAAGTACAGTGTGGCGCGCGGCACTTGTGTTTTTTTTAAGGGTGGTCTGAAGACCGAGGTGGTCCCAGAGGGTGAGGAATGGTCTCATTAGAGTGGAACAGGAGGGAAGATTGTATTCCAACAGTCACTAACATGCAATGGTTGGTGAAGGAATGCACTTTTTTCACAGAGGCTTACTTTCACGCGCACGCTCAATCATCGCCGAGGAGCAGGCTTTTAGTTTTAGGTTCGCAGTTCCCACCGCCGTCGTATTCCTTTCCGGCAATCGACTTTAGGATGGGTAGATGTATTCAGGTGATCAAGAAATTAAGGATTGCCAAGAATTTCAATTTTTTATTCAATTTTATTATTCATTATTTAATGGTACATTAAGATAAATAGCTTTTGTAGTACTTAGAATTAGAGCAAATAAAAATTAATTTCTATTAAACAATAAGGTTTACAAAAATATTATATAAAAGACAAGAAGGAAGGATCAGATGGGAAGAGAGGTATATGGGTAGTGAAAATGATTATAGATTACGAAAGGAGAGAGAAATGAAGAAATATGGCACTTTTAAAGCGAGTGGCATTAAAAATAGTTCGAATAGTGATTGGTAGAGAGTTCCATAACTTGATAGCATAAATAAAAAATAAACGGGACGAATTCAAATAGTTATAACGTGATGGAATCAGACAGAAGGTTCTAAGGGAACGAGCAAAATGAAGTCTATCATATAAATACACAGGAGTCCTATTTCTTAAAATATTATGCAAGAAAATGCAATTTCTGGCGTCAATGAAATGTTTAAGAGTAGTGCCCAAAAGACTTTTTGCCTGTTGTGAGACATGATCATATCTGCGTAATCCGTGAAATATATCTTACTGTATCATTAAATGCTACTTGTAACTTGCGTTGGGATAACGAATCAATGTACCGGTACACAACCTCAGCATATGTAATTAAGGGCAAGATGAGACTTGTTGCAAGCTTACGTCTGATTTCGGTGGGGGTAAAACTTGCAGTTACCCACAACTTTCGAAGGCATCCATAGATCCTTCTTATGACATAGTTTGTATGGTCGTATCCTGACAAGTTCGAATTAATAACAAATCCCAGACTAGTTACAGTTTTAACAACTTTAAGTTTATTGTCAAAAAGGATGACATCAGGTAAGGTGTTGATGGTTAGTTTTTTATTTGATATTGGAATAACCTGAGACTTATTTGGATTTAAAAGTAATCCATTAGCAACAGACCAAGAGTGAATACTGGAGAGGTCCTCGTTTAAGTTATAAACAAGTTCAGCTGTATTTTTGAATGGCCTAGCCAAGTACAGCTGAACATCGTCAGCATAAAGATGAACCGATGCATGTTTACAGACAGATGGCAAATCATTTATAAACATACAAAAAATTATGGGACCAAGAATTGATCCTTGTGGTACACCTTGCTTCACAGGTAGAAGAGTCGAAAAAGAATCGGAAGTTACAACTTTTTGAAATCTATCTGAAAGAAAGCTGCACTGTCACCAAAACCAAAGAGATGTTTCAATTTCCAGCAAAGAATTTTGTGATTTACCTTGTCAAACGCCTTTGAGAAATCTAGCAGACAAAGAAGCGTAAGGCACCCTTTATCAAACTCCTGTCTTATATCTTCCAAGATATTAACCATCGCAGTAGAACAACTGTGGTTAGACCTAAAACCGGATTGCCCCGCATACAGAAGGCTATTTAGAGATAAGTGGTCCAGAACTTGTCTTGCTATGAGTTTCTCAAAGACTTTTGACAAGCACGGTAAGATGCTAATTGGCCGGAAATCAGTAGCAGAGATCGGAGTAGTCTTTTTAGCAACAGGTACGACTCGAGCTATTTTCCAAGATTTAGGGAAAGTTGACGTAGTAATGCAGTGGTTAATAATATGAGTCAGGTGGGATACGATATAGGGCAAAATTATTTTTAAGAATCGCAGAGGTACCCCATCTTCCCCGATAGCATTAGATTTGATAGCTGCAACACAGTTAATAACATCATTTTCATTAACCGATTCAATTTCAAACCCTCTTAAAGAATGTAAGGACTGATTAGGACTCTCTGGAAAATTAAAGGTATTCGCCTCACTGCTGTTTTCAAGAAAATAATTATTTAATACATCAGGATCAATTTCACAATTTGAATTACTCTTAGCACTGGAAATACCAATTTGCCGCAGATTACTCCAAAGCTTTTTAGAGAAAAGTGACGTATTCAGTTTAGAGGAGCAGTAATTTCTTTTAGAGTTACGTATTACTACAGTAGAATGGTTACGTACCGTTTTATAAGCAAGCCAATTAGAATTAGATGGGCTATGTTTCCATTTGCTGTAAAGCTTATTACGAAACCGTTACAACTTGGGAAAATGTAGAGAGAGTTCGAGCATCCATCCTTCCTCTTCCAGGTACTCTGCTCGGACGACGCTCTCTTGGTCAGACTCTGCATGAAGGTCTCATTATGCATCCCTACAAATGGTTCTGGTGCAAGAACTGACTCCACGTAATTATGTTACACGACAAACGTCATCTGAAAATATGCTTGCCACCTTTCGCCGTGACGCTACTGTTTTCTTCTCTGACGTGGCATATTCTCATGTGTGGTTAACTGACGTTTGCAATAATCGTCCCCAGACATTTGGACTCAAATTGCTAATATACCCGTTGCCATGATTTGTAGAGTGCCCGAAAACTGCCGAAAAAGGCTTCTTGAGTGGAGTGCGTAATATAAAATTTTCAATGTTGTATGAAACGTTAAAAATAAAACAAATGGCGGTTTTGAAACGTTAACGGTGTTTTATTTCAAGGATACAGGAGCTACTAGTGCCATGAGAACAACACCAACAGTATGGCTCGAGGCCATCTTCAACCCACTACCTCATTTTATACAAAAATCGGCGGCTGTAAGTGCTCTTAGAATAAACCAATCAGATAGCTGAAGACGAATGCAACGAACACACTATGATCCTGCAGGAACATCAAGGTAATGTAGATACCATACCACCTACTACACAACACCGTACATAGACTTTGAAAGACTTTTTTCAAGTCATTACCAGAATAGGGGAGGAAAGCGGAGAAGTTTCAAGCATGCAATCCAGAGCTGTGTTTAATAACCGGTCCAAGATGGGCATTGGTGTAGGTGCAGGCACCTTCTCTGCTTTGCTGAACATATTTAAGTCAGTCAGACTTCAACTGTAGTGTCTTCCAAACAGAGGTCCTATCAGTGACAATAGATGCCTGTGAGACTGCTTTAAGAATAGTATCACAGAAAGTTATCACCTTTTTCATTGATAGCCAGGCAGCGATAAAAGCTATATTTGCTGTAGAAATAAAGTCGAAGCTTGTAAAGTGTTGTCGAGAAGAGCTTAAGATTCTTGGACCACAAAGTAAAACCTTTCAGGGTCCCTGGGCAAGAAGGAATATCAGGGAATGAGAAGGTCGATGAACTGGCAAGAAAAGGTTCGGCACTAAACTCAGAACAAATTCACCACTTAATTAAGCATTAACATGCTTGCATACTTAAGCATGTAGGAGGGGAAAAATTCTTAACAGCGTATTATAGATGGCGATCCTTGAGCACTTGTGCTGCAACAAGGAAATTAACTAAGGGTAAACAGACAGAGTTCTTTAAAATACGGGAAATCCGTCTCTACTCACATAGGAGTGACCATAACATACTGCGATACCATTCGAAAAAATTACGGCTTACAAAAGAAGCCTTTGTAGAGGTTGCGGTGACAAGGAGTTCAAGGGATCTTCGACTCACGTGGCTATCATAATGGTTCTTTATTGAGCAAAGTATGGCGAAGTGGACTATCTTCCTTTTTTGCCCAATCCACCCACCTAACCTTGGCTAAGCTCTTTAAACGGAGTAAGGGTTGCAGTCTTGGAGGAAGTAAGAAGATAAGATCGTCTCTCATGTATGTACATATGTCTAGATTTTATTATGCGGTGATACAGAAACAGAATCAGAATCAGGTGTAGTCTCTAATGATCACATCCTAAAAATCTACTTCTGCCTCCCAAATCAGCCTTGGGGATTAAGTACTGTCATGTCATGTCAATGTTTTTGCTAACAGTCGAGCCGGGATCAAATCTCTGGAATCCGTCCCCTTCAACTATCGAACTGCCCTAAATTGTCGCCTGTCTCTTAACGAAATGGCTGAACAATTAATTATCCACCTCGTTTGGGTGACGGGCAAGAGGGGCCTTCCAGGGAATTGCATGGCTGACAAGTTCGCCAGGCTGGGTACAATTTCATATCAATTTCGCAGGATAAGGTATACCTATCGCTACAGTTAAATTGCTACTCAAGCTCAATACTATGAACAGAACAGTACTATTTGCAGATGGACAAATGATACTACCTGTTTAATCATAAGACAGATCTGGTCTAAATTGGATTTTAAACGCTCCAAGACAGAAAAGGGAGTTCATCTCCAGCGTAGTAGGTGTCGTTACAGGGCACTGTATTATCGGTAGGCACGCCACTAGGCTCGACTTCTTTGCTTACGATTTCTGTAGAGGCTGCATTAATGGAGAGGAGAAAGAAACCATTCTACATCTACATCTGTGCATGTGATGCTCTCTCCGCTCGTAGGAAACTGCATTTAGGGGCCTTCTTTTTCAACAATCTTGGCGAACTAGATAATACAAGCATTAGCTGCATCCAGCGCTTCATCAGTAGCTCCTCCTGGTTCAATAGGTAGTTCTTTTTGGAGATGCTGATCCTGTAGAAACACAATGGGCCTTATTGGTCTAATTGAGATTGCACACTTGCAGCGTGCCATGTCAACCTAACCTAACCTAATACATTTGAGCCCTGCGCGATTTTTAAAATACTCGTCCAAGTTTCAATTTTATTTTATTTTCTTAGATTACTGGCAAAAGGGCCGAAAAGAATACTTTTATTGTCACGAATTTTAACCAATACAGTTAATTCGCCTGTGGCACTTATTTTTCTCCGCATTGTGCAGGTTCAGCTGTGACACAATCATTTGTTAAACTGACTTAACAATTACCTCGCCCGTGTACAAATGTCAGCTTGAATGAATGAATGAATATATGCGTAAAAGGAGGTCTCACAAACACTCCAATTGGCCATGATTAGATCAAAGCCTGCCTCCACAAGTTTTGACACGACGACAACCGATGCCAACATTAGTGAGCCGAGGCGTAAGTTCGTCCTCGCGGACCGTGACTGACTCTGACTCTTACTGAGTACGAACTCTGTTTTGTCTTAAAAAGATTCCCACCTTTCCATCAAAGAAAAAAACCCAAAAGCAACGCAATGCACTTCGCAGACCTCTTCAGGGTGCCTGAGTGGGATTACTTGATTTTAGTTTGCTCTTCATCCGTTTATTCTTTGGCACAGTTTTATATTATGCATGACATGGGACACCTTGCACTCAACATCCACCCAAAGGTATTTGAAACCTAATTTCCATAACCGGGAAATCTGATTCGTGTGCCACATGTATTCTACTTACGGCAGTTGGAAATGTTACCTTCATTCTTTCTTACTTTTAATTGTGTTCCTACTCTGTGTTTCCATGTTTTTATCATCGTTGTGGTTGCACTATTGCACTTCCGGTCATTAAGCTCTTTCGTCGTTTCATTCACTTTGGATGCATTTATGCCATAATTCAAAGCCCAATTGCCCTTGTTAGCCAATGACGATAGTACTTACCTACTGAAGTACCATTAGCTTGTTGCAGGTAACTGCTTTCGTTATTTCTGAATAAACGGTTTGAATCTTGATTGCAAATTAGGGCGAAATTTCGTCATTAAATTTTCTGGGTCAATGTGTTTTGCATCTAAAAGACCTGCATCTAGTAATATGTGCAACAATAACGTCATAGATGTATGGCTTAACAGTATATAATAATTCTATACGGTTTTATTGTCGTTTTAGTGGTATAAAAATATCTGATAGTCGATAACTTTGTACAAAAACATTTTTAACAAATGTTGCAGTTAGCAAACATCATCAATGGGCTCCTCGTCTTCCAAATTTTGACATGCTTCTTGCAGGACATCGTCTGCTATATCAGAGAAACCATCCACCCTATAACACAGAAGTTTTAAATTCTAATGAATTTCTCTTTTAAAACAAAAATGTAACCATACTCACTTTTCAAATTCACATTGTGGTAAGAGTCTTTCGTCCTTAATATTATTGGTAAAGCGAAAAAGAGTGCACAGCCTTAACGAGGCCAATACTAATAATTGTACACCTGCTATATAGCTTAGCCATAAATTGTTTGGCCAAAGAATTAATGCTGCTCCAAAGGCCACATAGAACGGAGCCAACCGCCAACCTCCTGCTACTCTGCAAATGCTCCAACATTGAACGCAATCAGAGTAACTGTCACTAAATGGAATTGTAATTTATTATTATCTTGCATTTGTGTATGTTGGTGGGTATAAATTGTTTAAATTTTCAAGTTCGTATAAGCAACCACGAATGTCACGTTTACTATCTGTCGTATTTTTCAAAAGTATTGCAAGGAGAATACGTACACATTTATAAAAATTTGGTACTTATGCTCAAAATTTAATCGATTTAAATCTTAGCTCCTCATATCTGAACAAAGCCGGCAGTGCAACCATATTGCCGGCATTTGCCCCTGCCGACGAGGCTAAAAAGCCGGTCAAGGAAGAATTTTGTGACCCTCTGGATAGTACCTTTTGAGCCTGTCATCTTTGTCAAATAGGACACGAGATAACGGCTGCTGACTAAGCTACTTTGCTCATGAAACATTGATACGTAGCTCTAGCTTCCCACCAAGAAAACCTATCTATCTTAGGATGGTTGAACCGCCAACCAAATTAACCATCAAATATTCTGAATGTGCAGAAAGGAAAACATCGACACAGATTAAGAACTCGATTGTCCAAGAGACGAAGTGGCCCAGAAAGGTAGACTAACGTTGGACGCGTAAGCACATCTGGACCGCCAGAAAGAATAAGTAGTGGAAGACCCTCCGCTGAGTACTCACCTTCTACTAACTTTAACACTAAGTGGGCTCAGTATCGTAGCAGGCCAATACGCCTTTGACAAGATAATGCATATTGGCCTTTGGTATAAATTGACTAGGGATTTACCTTGACAATATTAACAAGTCCTGAAATCCTATATTTCCGATCGACGTTTCCGAGTTCGATACGAACAAGAATATGCGGGTGAAAGAAAATTGAAGCAGGTGTTTCACAAGTGTCCTAGGACCAACCCTATATCTGTTGTATACCAGGGATATACCAGCGATATGCCATAGTGACTACTTTTGCATGTGAAAGAGAATAACTTAACTTAAAATATAAAAAAAATGAACCGGTTATCAGAAAGAGACTCAAATTGAAGGGTCAAGACTCAAGTATTGATACCAGTTTGGATGTGCGGCACCCAATTTAAATATCCAAACTATGCAAATATTCCAAAAACCAAGTTCTTCGATTCGCACCGTGACCTACAATTAGACATGGTGACGGAAGTGGTTAGAAAACACACTGTGTCACGCAATCAGCGACTGCAAAACCACATCAACTCCAAGATAAAAACCGTCTTAAATGTTCGAGACAATAGCCGAAGATTGAGATGAACTTATCCTTATGAGGTAGTGATCTTAAAGCTAACGGAAAGTACTGAAATCTTTCCCCAATGATTAAGTATTTTTCAGATTTTTCACCTTCGTTATACTTTCGTAGGGGCATAGGACATGGACTGTTCTCCAGCCGAGCCCAACTTATAATTCATACCAAGGTACGCAACGCCAAACATCTGGAGTGGGTAATTCGATTAAAAAAAATCTGGTATCTCTGAATCTAATCCCATAGGCGAAATCTATTCTTCGTAAGTTCAAAATTAATTTGCACCGATAGTGCACACCATATTTTTTTACTGAAAAAAAAGTAATAGTAGGCAATACATATTTGAAGTTCGCAGAAACGGATTGAAAGAGACAGATATATTTAAATTTCATACCATTCCCCGCCTGAACTTGGATAAAACTTCCAAGTCATAATTTGTGTGAGAAAGATGCATTTTTAGAAGAAAAGTCGATTAATTTTTACACCGACATGACAACTCAAAACCAACGACGGGGTTGGTGGAGGTATTTCTCTGATAGGCTTAATCTTAGCCTCTCTTTCCGTCTTCCAGATCATTATAGCGTGTTTCAGGCGGAAATAATGGCGATTATGCAAGTTTCATCTTGTCTATACAAAAATTTAATATCCGCTGGTGATATCCAAACCGTTTCGGGTTCACTTTATTTAATAACAGCTGTAGACTGCTGATCGTCTCTCATAGAGATAGAGATGGTGGAGCAGTTCAGTTTACCTCCGTTGGGTGCCAGGGCAAAGAGATATTCCAAGGAGTCGAACGACTAAGGAGTTCGCCAGATTTGATATAACTATACCCATCCTTCCAGAGGAAGGTAGATTAGGTACATATATGCATCGCTACTTGCAAACCTAGACTTGAGCTGAATGCTTTTGAGAAAACAAATCTTAGGTGGACAAATGGTATAACATGTCTAGCGACAAAACAGTTTTGGCCAGGGCTGGATCAATAACGCTCTAACAATTGTATATGAGTGGTATAATAGGTGTCATCACTGGGCTCTGTCTAGTAGGCAAAGCTTTTCTTGTAAAAGTTGGATGTACATAGATGAAGTTAGATTCCTTCTTAAAGGAAGAAGAAGAAACCATGTATCAAATTCTTTGCACCTGCCCAGTTCTCCTCCAAAAAAGGAAACTTCACTTAGACATCACTAACGAGTAGCTAGGGAAAATCTTCCATGATCCATGTACTATCACAATGAACCTATCTTTGGTCTAAGTTCATAACCTAACGTTTTCCCTGTAGTGGAGTATATAAGTTTCTTTAAAGTCAACAGACATGCTTTCGGCCTTTGGTTGGTTGTTTATCATCAGTTCCAAAACTAAAAAAACATTTATTTGCGATTGGCGTGAGGGACTATTTCTTCAATAACTAGATGTGGGCTTTCTTCATGCCTAATCAATCTCCCTTCTTCATGCCCAGAAAACAGTATCTTAGAACGCTGCTTTGATGTTTTTACCCCCAAACTAACCTAACCTTCTACAAACAAAGTAATATCGGTTTGCTATACGTAAGCTATATGTATTTCTTCAATTTCCCAAAACGAAATTTCCATAAAATTCAAAAGTTTAAAGGCAATCTTTAATTTATTATTTAATTCCAAGAATATCCTCGTCTTAGATATTTAAAAGGCTACGCTGGTGATTTTCGCAAGAAACTCAAATTCAAAATTTAATAAAAATTCTTTGTTTTAGAGCTATGTAAGCATAAATGCCGGTATATTCTCTCTCTGACAATCTATTTTCATTAAGGAATGTTTTAAGCTTCCAACACAGTGCCGAGAAAAGTCCTTAATGTCTCCTCAGGTGACACCGTAGCCTTCACCTTTCAACTCAAGAGAATATCAAATAATTTATTTACAGTATTCATTCGGTGGCATTTACCTAGCAAAGAGTAGCTGCAAAAACAGGGTTATAACCCACTTTATTTCAAATACCAGGACCACAGCAGAGCCCAACCTGAAAATATAAACAAATCATAATATTGCCATGATAAAGTACCTCAATTAATAACGTCCTTTATTTACTCACATTATGAAGATACCCGACGTATGGCCGTGTACGAAAACATCCACCCCGACTCCGCAAATAACTGCAACGATACAAAATATCCAAACGTTAGCAAAAAGTACAAAAATACGGGTTTTCTTTGGAAAACATTCAATTCATGCAAAATAATGATATTACAAAAATAGGGGATCAAGATTGTATCTCTCAGAAACATAATAAGTTGTAATACTCATTCACCCAGCAGAGCGACCAATTAAGGAAATTAAAGCACATATCAAAATTCAAACGATGTCCCAACCACATCCCCCCCATCCGAGGATCTAACTTTATGCCTCCTTCACCATTACACAGGCCCTCTATTCCAGACAATGGTAGTGTGCGCGAATTGAAACAATTTATTAAACTTATTGAATGCCGCAAAAATCGATACTCGACGAGCACACAAAGCGTGTTCCCGCACAAAAAGAAACCACCCACACTTTGGGGACCTGGGATTTGTGGCGCCACTAAACATAAAGAATATCATGTTGAAAAACTAGGATGTGCAACGTATCCTCTTGAATCCTGTTGTAAGGAGATTACATACGTATGTACGTACATTTCGAAATGCACTGCAGCACGTACGTCTTTCTTCAAAGTGTTAAAACTGTCGGCAGGCATTTTTTTTCTTCTGTTTAAGGACTTTGCTAATGTTTGCAATGGATGATTACAAGTTGAAGAATAATGGAAGTGAAGAGGGTCGGAGACCGGATCTACTCATTTAGTTCAGCACATTTAGAGTGTAATGAATTGTACTATAGACCGCAGCAATCAGGGGAAGAATTTTTCCATGGTTTGACGCAAAGCAAAGCAGTCAGTGTGTAATGAATTAGATACTTTGCCTCTCCTGTGTTGTTTTTCCCTGATTCTTCACAATTAATTTTTCGAAATTCTTCCACTAAATTAAGTTGTTTACCAGCAACGCAAGTCATTCATTTTACACGTCCATTATGTGTTAGTTGGGAGGAAGTCAACTGTAACAAAATAACATAGAAATCGTTTTTGCCCAAAAAATAATAATAAATAAATAAATAATATTCTAGTAGATTGGACTGGATTATGGCTGACGTGCAAGGATGTTGCCGACCGTGTTTTACTTTTCATTTAGAAAAGATGCTTTGTTGTCTGGTCCTGGATTGAGTTGATTGGAATAGGGATAACGTCGTGATTTATTAACCCAAACAGCTTTCGAAATGAAAAACTTGGCTCGTCGTAATATTTTCCACAGATTGCAGTCAAGACTGACAACTTAAATAATCCATTTCAAGTTTTGCCCGGTCATAGACTGTTTTAAGTTTGTATTCCTTGGCATTGAAACTTAAAAAATTTGATTCAGCTCACACGTACTGTACTCATATTTTACATACAAATACAGTTCTGTGTATGAAATATAGCACCACTAACCAATTCAATGCTTTGGGTGTGTTTCGTATAAAAACATTTTAATTTTAAATAGCATGGCCTACACGGCACTACGTCTGGCAACGGACTTAGGCTTATTGACTTTGCTGCGGGTCGAAACGTCACTATAAAAAGCCCACGGTTTCCTCATCTCAATATTCACAAGGGGACATGGCGGACTTCTGATCATGAAAAGGACAACCAACTTGATCACAACATTGCTATCGACGTAACACATACCTCCAATATTCTGGATGTCCAAACCTTCCGAGCAGCCAACATCAACTTGGACCACTACCTTGTTGCAGCCAAGGTACGAATGCGAATATCTCAAACGCCGCAACAAAGAAGAATTACTGTGAGAAGATTCAACGTTCCAAAGCTGCAATCGCAAGAGACCGCCAGAATCTTAGCCGAACGCGTATCCAGAAATCTCTCCAGACTCCTATACCACCAGCATCAAGCGCCGGAGACCAGTGGCAAAGATGTCAACATGTCATCAGAGTTCCTGGAACTAATGTGTTGAGTTTCACTCGACCACCACTAAGAAAACGAAGAGTGCCGGCATGCACATGTAGCTAAACAAGACGCGTACAAAGCGACGCCGCAGAGAAGGATGAGGGCTGCTGACGAATATACAGGCCGGTCCCTCTATATCTATGCTCGTGCACTTCTCATGCTTTTTCAAGGCACTCAGGGAAGTAATTTAGGAAAAACTCAAAAATGTTCTAATAGCATTTTTTTAGACCGTATAGTTTGAAAAACTGTTCGTGAATTATGACGTCAATTTTAGAGTTTTAAAAAAATATGTATATGTATTGGATTTCAACTAAAAAGGCTCTTTCAACGATCTATCATATGCCTACAAGCAAAAACAAAATGAACTGAATGAATGAATTTAACGTCGTATGATGATATGCTTTCTGTAAATCTAGAAACCAGCTATAAGCGGATTTGGCTTCCAAGCTTACACAAGCTGCGTTCTGCTTCGGCCTGGGCAAAAACCACATTTGTTCATCTCCTAACCTATAGTTAACCACTGCTCTGGAATGCGTTTTGAATACCTTCGTAGAGTCTCCCCATGTGTTAACTGCACCTGTAATTCGGACTATGTCTATTGTCCCTTAATTAATTAAGGGATTACAGACAAGCACATCAGTTTGGAAATCACAGCGTACTTCAGCACATTCCTGGGCCACTTTATTGATATCTGAGACCCATTGTACTCCCTCACGACCAAAATGCGGTATCCTATCTAAAATTTATGTGATACGGGAGCTGCTGTGGGTGCTATCGAGAATTTCATCACTTGCATGCAGTATTAATAAACACAGTACGTCCGAATTTCTACCATTACTTACTACAGTGTAATTAAGTTACTAAAGCCACAGCGCTAGCACATAAATATAACTTGTGAACCTGACCCTTAACATTGTTAACAGAACACAAACACACTTCTTGTAATCCTAACCTGTAACCCAGTAATAAATCATTTTCCCCACTCATAGTGTTTAGTCGAGTACTCAATGACAGCGTATTCAATCGACTATATTTCATTTTATTCAAAGTATCCAAGCTCACCTCAAAGTTCAGGGATAAACTACCCTCCCCATACCTCTAGAGAATGGTAAAAAAAACTTTTTTAACGGCAGCACTTATATAGGTATTTCGATATACGATTCACCAATGGATCTACGCTTACAGAGGATTAGTTAAATCGTTTCACTTCGGAAGACAGAATCAACGTCATAAACACGTACCGAGCACACGCAGCAATCAACGAAGTAGGCACATGTGCATTAATCAACTCTGCCACATGGTACTAAATTAAGGTGGAACTGTAATCAATTAGTGATTGCACTTCAAGTGTAATCTACTGTAGTGGTTCATTACGTATACAAATCATCTTGTTTATTTATGTTCCTCAAAGTGGGTCTCCCCATTTACAATAATGGCCGAGAATGGACTCATGGGTTTAATGGTAGCCACATAAATACATACGTTTGTATGAGTTGTACGTATGTAGTGTTGGTTTCCGTAATTTATATTTAATACACCCACGAGTGTCTTCCCAGCGCTTTGGATGCTATCTGTGGCTATATTGAGAAAGTTCCATTCTAAACTGAATATTCGATTTTAAAATAACGCACTCTTGAAAAGGTCCCCCCTAAAGATGGAATCGGTTCTGACACAGGTAAAATGTTATGATTCAATTAATAAATATTATGTCTTATGTGACTCGCTTGCTACATAAAATATCCGTATTTTGGCTGTATACCAATCAACACAGAGGCATTATCGTCAAGAACGCAATAAGTACAAAAAGAATCGCATATGGAAGGTTCACTGGAGAATCGGTCCAAGTCCACACAAAACCGATTTCAAGTAAAGCAAAAACAAAAGTTCACTGGCTAATAAAACGCTAACTTCAAAGAAAAGCAATTGTGTTTTATCAAAAATTATATCACTTAAAACTAGTTTTTATTGCTAAATGAATTAATAAAACCTTTAAGTTATAAGTACCGTGTGACGTCCTTGGAGTTACGGGTATGCTTTATTTACTTCACAATCAAGCGTCTCTGGTGTCAACCGGTATTGTACCTGTCAGTTGGGCTTGTTTCACCTCCATGTGGCAGCCATCGGATACTCGTTGTGCACCCAGACTCAATTTGCTAAATTTATAAACGAGTTTTGACAAGCAGACAAAAATAGCAGCACTATAAGCACGAAAGCGGACGAATTTTCCAGATGTAACCAACGATGGTGAGCGGTTATAAAACCTTATCCGGGCTTCTTTTATATATTTGGAGCTTAGGTCGATAACTATTTCGAAGAATTAATTGAGTTCTCATGTCAAACCATGAAAACAAAACACGGGCAGCGAACTTCGAATCAGTACGTGGAATGTAGTAGGATGGGCTGCGCTAAAAGAGGATGAAAAACTTCGATAACTATTATGGCAATTGCTACTCGTCGTTGGAGGCAAACTTAGGCAAGAAGTTTTTAGTTTCAAATATGTGGACGACAGCATCACGACAATTCGCATACGCGCATGCCCGCACGGAAAGGAAAGACGTCGACACCAAAGACAAGTTCTGTGAGTTCTGTATGCCACAAGCTATGATATTAAAATTGCCCTACCAATCAACCAACCGTCAACCAGTATGACCACATTGCGATCGACGCAAAACACTCCTGCAGTATTAGGGTTGGCCGAACGCTCCGAGGGGCCAACGTGGACTCGGACCACTACCTCGCCAAGGTACATATAATTGTGGATATTAAATTGATGTACACCAAGGCAAGGAAATATTGTCAGAAAGAATCATTTCTGCTGACTATTTAAGGGAAACGACGGATCGAGTCCCGATCATCAAAAACTGCGCCTACCACGGGGCACCAGATCTGATCTATCGTGTTGTGTGAATGCCTAGAGCTGTTCATTGACAACCTGATTGATCCATATCACTGTGGTTTTATGTCAAAATGGTTACTCTCGCTCCGATATGGCGCCTATATGATATTGTATTCATACTAATGATCCATACAGTATTATAGACGTAACAACCCTAGCTGCGACCGAATTTTGGCCCTCCGATATTTGGCATAAGTCGTCTGAGCGCATTATTCACCATGGTGTTATCGCTGATTTGCTCCACTTCCTCCAGCAGTTTCGTAGCTATGTATTACTGTGGGTATGTCGTTGACAAAACCTGTCACCTTAGCTCCCTCTGGTATGTCTATTCTGAGAATGCCATCATACATTACATTTCATAGGAGGGGTCCCAGAACCGAGCCCTGTGGTACCCCTCCAGTGACCGCGGACTCCTTCGCACCGTCGTATCTGTCATATATTAGGATCCTCTGCCGGAAGTTATCCGTGACATCCGTTACATTTTGGAGGGTTTGAAAGCATTCTTAACATCAAGCATTAAAACGAAGCAGTACCGCCCAACCCCTTCTCTCCATGCAATATAAAAAGTGAATATTAAGCTCTGTGGGGGTGTTTTTGTGGCGTTTAAAACCCACATTACTCTAAGGCATTTGCTCCTTTGTTTCTTTATAGATCCTCACCTGCTTTAGCATTAATGAAACCAAAAGAAGTTTTCTAAATATTAAAATACGTACATCCATACATTTAACCTTAATCAGAGTGCATATTTCTGGTCCATGTAAGTTTTTCCAACTACAGAATTAATCACCATTGCAACCAGCAACTCGCGATTCAGTTAACAGCATTCACAGCACGCTCACAACTTTAACACACATCACTATTTAAAAAAAAAAGTTTACATAGGTACAAGTACATTATGAAACTCCAAAAGAATTTCTAAAGTAATTTCGAATTCTCTTATTGTTTTCAACTTAATTTCGAAACGAAACGTACGAGTATAGTGAAGCTGTGCTAATACTTTCTCGTTCGCCAGTGGGAATAATTAAATGAAACCATGTGGTGGCTGTATGAAAGCCAACATTAAGAAAATTCTAATTCTCTGTGGAAAAAGTACTCGTCTTATAAAATACAAACAATTTGCGATGTTTTTTTTTTTCAGCGTTACGCGGTTTGATTTTGTAGGCAGAAAATCTTTATCTCCTGCCACAAACGACTCCTTAGAGTTTAAGTTCTTCGCAGAAAAATGTTAAGCTTCTTGATTTTGGTATCTTTAACGAGAGGGTAGTTAAAATAAACTGCTTAGGGAATTAAAGCAAAACTGACAGGGAACATTTTACTTTAAGGACGCATTCATTGTCAATAGGCAGTTTTCAGCATTTTCAACTTTCTTAAATTTTGTAGATTTTAAATTTAATAATTTTTGAGGGATTACTGAAACTCCTTAGATTAAGCAAATGTAAGTACATACGCAAGCAAATTATACAAGTACAATATTTTCTCAATGGATAATACCATATGTTTTCATGCACCATATTTCATAGGGTTTATGATTTTTAAATGTTGTTTGTAACAGAGAAAGAGTTACGATAGTTTTTTTTATGGATGCGCTGAAAGATGTGGAATCTTTATGGATACTAGTAGCTTTACTGCATGCCCTACTGACATGCACGATTCGCGGACTTAGAATAAGTACATCCTTGCACTACTCACCCTGCGGGATTGCCATTGAGTATAAGCTGTATTAGCTGATTAACCCGCGTGTCGTAAATTGGCGTATTCATCTCCCCTTCTTCCCTATATGTATATACATATGTACATATTTTCCTGATGGTGCTTTACCCATTCGTAAAGAGCGAGTAAATTTAATTCCTGTTTTCTTCTGACTGCAGCATATGACCAATAAGAGGTGATGACTTTGGAAGATTGCCTCTCCATTCTTAAAAACGACTACCGAGTACATAACCTTGTGGGACCTCTGCTGAGACGCTGTAGTACTTGTCTTCATTTTCGCCCGTACTCGTTTTTCAACCACTATGAAAGACACCTTGACGAAACCAGGGGCGAAGAAAGATAAGGGTAAGGCGGCAATCAACAGCAAAGGTACCTTCACTAAGACGAACCAGAGCAAAAAGTACAGTGCGCTAAAACATCTGGCACTGAACCCAATAAAGCGGGTCCTAGGGGTACCAAGATGTGCAGCTTAGGTGAGAGGTGGAAAGGCACGTCGAGGGTCGAAACTATTAAGGTGGACCTAGGGAATAAACTAAATACCGCAGTCGCTAAAAAGTAGAACACCAGCAGCGCCAACAAATACAAAAAGGAAGTTTGCTGCTAAGAGGGAAAGATCGCAGGAAGAGGCGAGCAACCCAGCGAAAAGGGTAAAAGCCAGTACAACGGTGCAGTTCAGCGAGGCTACCGAAAATGCTTTAAAGCTTTCTGTATTGGATGTTCGCAAGAAAGGTTATAGCAACTTTTAAGCTCTGGGAGGGAACTGTCTTAAGAGCAGACTTTCTGGATCAGATACTGGAGAAGCCTAAAGCCAAAATTAACGTACCGGATATGGGCGTTGAAAAGAGGAGATCCTCGGCTTCCTAAAGGCACAAAATGTCACGGTCCCTTTGAACAGGAAGATATACATTAACTCCCGCGAGGAAGCCAACAGGCATTGGTATCGATTAGATATGTACATGTGCCATCGCTATATCATTATGGCCAGTCTATGACAAAAAGAGATCCGCAGATCTCATGAAACTCAGAGATATTCGAATAGCTATCGTCGTCATGACTGGACACTGTGTGATAGTCAATCAAGCAGCACGGCTAGGACTACCCCACAATGACTTCTGCAGGAACTGCAGGGACGAAAAGGAAATACTCGTAGAATCCATTCGCCACTTGTTTTGCGATTGCCCAGCAGTAGCTACCAAAAGGAAAGACACTCTTGGGGGCTATTTCCCTGCGGAGATGGATAATCTAAGAAACACTGAGCTGAACAAAGTCCTGAGATTTATACATGTGTATGTATGTAGAACCTTGAGGTTCTCAAGGGTCTACTTATAGGCCCAATGGATTTATCGTTAGTCTAAGTGAGCCGCTAACAGTTTCCTGTCAACTAGGGCACCCTAAGTTTGGTTCAAATTGGATCAATTGAATTGGAGAAGTTGGAGAAACGTTGGACAAGGTGTGTCAAGCTTCAAGCGGATTTTGTTAAGAAATAAAATATAGCTCGAATCAGATTTATTATTTTTTGTATGGTCCTCACAGCTATGTGCGCCATTTTATAATAAAATACATACGTATTTAGCAAGACTAATTCCATTCCAATGACTAGTTAACCTACACCGCGATCAGGGGTTTTTACATCATCAACAAGTCGGGCAAGTTAATCTTTCTTTTTTAAAAACCTACGTAAACAGTATTAAATTAGTAATTTAACATTCAAGCACGTCGTTAACACCGCGTTTAGCAAATGTATTGATCCCTGTTTGTATACTTCGTATCACACAGTTCAAGAGATGCTTAGATACCAGAGCTCTATGAATGGCAAAACAATCTCATTAACCCCTTAACACCTTTTTGATAGCCTATTATTTCTGAAAGATATAAATTGAACTACAATGACTTGTGCATGTTATTCGATAAAATTACTTTTCATTCTAGTTTCTAAGTAGTCTCCTAAAGCGATTATCTCATCACATTATAATGAATATTTAAAATTATTTATTTCAGAAATTTAATCGGCAACCTGAAATTGCTCTATCAAAAGTTTCAGGTTTTACTTATCCGCTTAAGTTTAGGGTTGTATTGTTATTATTCTTCCTGTAATTACTGGAAAAAACTTCGTTGAAATTATTCGCCCTGAGTGGGCTATGAACCTGTGTTACTGTGGAATTAAAACAAAAGTCGTACCTATACATTCACACACAACAGGGAAATGGATAGAAAGTCCCAAAACACTGGGTCTTCATGCAAAGCCCATTTAATGGAACATAAAATGATGTAAACCATCTCTGGGTAAATATAAAATATGGATTGTCTAATAGTTGTCATAGTCATAACACCCTTCACCAGAAGGACGCAATTTGGATAGCACCCTTAGAAACGAACTTTTTCTTGGAGATTTATTAGGAGTAATGTAGTACGTGTTGTGAAAGCCTATCCTGACCACATTGGGTTAAATAATCGTCCCCAACGAAATATTCACCTCATAAAATACACACAGAATGTCATTTCAGAGATATAAAACATAAGCAACAGCATTCAATACACCCCCCCTCGTAGAAGCTTTAAGAACCATTCCCTTGAATTTACCGTCTTCATGATATACACACGGATGTACGCATTTTACCGAAAGAATAAATTGTGCTAAGAAGTAGAGAGGATAACAACTTTTACAAAGTCCATAAGGTCGAATACTTAGACGGCATTATCTAACGAACTCTTAGAATCAAAAATTACGTTTCTTTTGAGAATAAACCTTAATGAGTAAAGACTATGGTCCACATGTACAGATAAACTTTTCCTGTGTGTAACTTTATATGTACGTTGCTTAGAAGGACAACAGCACATGTCTTGCAACAAGACAGGAAGGTTTTAGAGTCCAAACTCATTCCCAGCAATAAACACACATACATATATGGTTCAATTAACTGACGGAAGTTCATGTTTTCTTTAACTTGTGCAACGCGGACACAAGTTGTTGTGATAAAAGGCTTTCGATTATTTTGATGCACTTGAATGACATATGTATGAGTTAATATTGAGGAAGAATTAATAAATATTCTAAAAGCGTTTGGCTAAGTTACTAAGTTTCTGAGAGAGGGGAGTACGAAGTATCTTATACTCTTTTGTTTCGTTTGCAATGCCAATAGAATAGGATATCAATTCCACGACATGATATGGAGCTGGCCATATGTATATCGCCGTTCCATAATAGTGACACCATTCCAAAACAGTGAAGCCATTCTATAACATTGACTGCGAAATTTGGATATTCCTAGTTAGAAGCATCAGAGATACAAAGACATAACCTTCTAGAAGATGATATCCAATGTTATCGCGACTTTGACATTTGTAAAGTAAACAAAAGCAGCATACACGTTGACAAACCATGGATTGTTACATATATTCTTTAAGAACGCAGAATAATTGTGTCAAAATTTTTGTAATAATCGGTCAGTGGTTTTGGGTCAGTCTGAACTTCGTTGTCGATTCATGTGGCACCAACTAGGCAAACACTGTGACGTGGTCGGGCCGCGGAGCAGCTGTTCGAGAATATATGTATCTGCTGTGGCTGCAAGTGTCCAAGAGGACCCTCAAACATCAACCAGACGTCAGGCCACCCAATTAGGCAACAACAGACGGTCTTTACAAAGAATTTTGATGAAAGACTCGAAGATTTACCCGTATAAACAGTGCATCAGATATTGCCGGTCTGCCAATCGCCTGTAAATTACCCCCAAATTAAATAAATACATCAAAAAGGCTTTGATGATAAATACATCAACTCAAATCAATTTGACACGTTATGTCCATCCCATACAGCAGTTCTTTTGTCATCATAAAGAATTTGTATCATATTAAGTCGTTTTGCTGACACCTTATAAAAAAAAGAATTTTCTGTCAATGGAGTCAAAAGCCGCCTTAAAGTCTAGCGTATATTTTTTGGTAGGTAAGTCCTACCAATACTGGTCAGTGGAAAGATATTACCAAATATGGAATAGTTCTTTCTGAACCCAGTTTGAAACTCACTGAGTAGGGCATTTATTTGTACCCAGGCAATCAGCCCATGCAAGATGATTCCAGTGGAAATTTTCATTATCAAGTTAACGAAGCTTATGACTCTAAAGTTACTAGAAGCATTGCGATCGCCTTTTTTGAAAGGATGGACAATTAGGTTTTTCCTGAAACTGGGAGGCACTTTTTCCACATGGAAACTGAAGTTGTATACACTTGCTTACTTAATGCGCTTCAATGTCTTCCTTGTCGTCCATTAGCTGGATGTGCCGGACCCTGTGTAGTCAATGTGTTTCGGTTCTCATACAGTTTCCAGTTAAATCTATTTCTATTCTTTCGTCCTCCTCGCATAAAGGACCGAATAGTTTTGAACCCAGTTGTTTTGTCAAACCGTTGACCTTCAGACCAATATCTCTTGCCTTGAAAGCTTCTACAATCGATCGCTGGGAACGCCAGATCATTTCGATGTCCTTTGCATATCACAGCAGTTGAATTGATTTACGAAAGATAGTATAGCTCTTCGCTACATGACGCAGCACCTCTTCGACGAACCGCGCTTCGACAGCTCATCAGCCCGTTTATTCCTCTCATAGTAGGAGATAGGGGTAGGGTAGGGGTTAGGGTAGCCCCGGCACCCAGGTGAGACTGTTGCCCTAGTGAAGCGAGTTCCTCTTTGCACTGCTCCACCATCCTGAAAGATGTATTATCCAGCTTGGAAGACGCTGGATAAATCTTGGAGCCAGTGGGTCGTATGCAAAATGGTTTCGCTCAGACTCAAGTCTCACTTTTTATAGCTTTAGCTAGGGTTCGAATGCAAAAAGAAAATGAGACGCATCTAAGAGATTGAGCTTTTGCTAAACGGATGAGATAGTTCTTATGCTTTGATTTCTCGTATGCAAAAAACATTGCAATGTCTCAGAACAATGAGATAAAGCTCATAAAAAATCAAGACTATAAATTTGTTGTCTCATTAGTTCAAATGGCTGGATATTTAAACGTTCTCGGTGTCACTGCGCAAAATCGGGACTCGTGTAAGAAGATTGGACATTTCATCACTTTCTCTAAGACAGGATAATGGTTTTATTAGAGATCCTGGACTTCGAATTGACATAGCGGAAGATTTTGGAATAAGTCAATCCAGCGTTAGTGAAATTGTAAGAAATGATAAAAAAAAAGTGAAGGCTGGATAGAATTTCCTATCAATATGGTGGAATATGACTCTGAAATGCCCTTATGACAGCTGAAAAACAGATTTCCGTCATGTATTGGAGCAATAGACCGCCTGCATGTTCGGATAAGTATGCCGTTTAAGCATAGGAGAAAGTATGTAAACAAAAAAGGTAAGCTTAGAGGCTCTGATCAAGTGTAAATGCTTGTAGTTGTGTTCTTAGTTTCCAAAACTACATATCTTCTTCTAGGTTTTCATTTAATCAATGACATGCAACGAAGCCGTTTAATTGCGTGGATGGACCCGGCTCGGTTTGTTACTCCAGAATTTTTAGAATTTAAATACAGTGAAATTCGCCTATAGCGACCTCAGTTATAACGTCCATGCGGATATAACGACGTAAATTCTGAGTCCCATGATTTCACAACATATTTTCCATACAAATTCATCCGTATATAGCGACTTCGGATATAACGACGATTCCGGATAAAGCGTCCGTTTTTTATCAAGAATTTAAATTTTTTCTTTCGGATATAGCGACGAAATAAAAAATTATATCTGTAGTTGCCTGTGTGAAATTGAAACCTAGCAATAAAACAAATTACCGTTTGTTTCTTTTGATTGTTCTGCCTCTTTGATTTTTCTTCGGTTATTGATACATTTTTTCTTTAGTTTTCGATCGTTCTGAGGAAGTTTAGTTCGTTATGGCACAATCATCTGTAGACGTACGTTGACTATTGAAGAAAAATCAGCAATAATTTGGCGGCTGCAGAATGGTGAATCTAATGCCGATTTATGCAACGAATTCAACATGCCGCATTCCTCCCTTTCTACGATTTGGAAAAATCGAGAAAAAATACAACAAGTTTTTGAGTCGAATTCTTTAAAATCAAAAAGTAAATCCGAGTACGAAGATATTGAAAATTCACTTTTGATATGGCTTAAATCACAACGAAGTAAAAATATCCCTTTGAGCAGTCGCATTTTACAAGAAAAAGCTAATCAATTTGGCACCCTACTAGGAAGGAAAGATTTTAAATGTTCTGAAAGTTGGATCTTTCGATTTCGACAGCATCATAATATTGTGGTCGGCAAAATTTCTGGTGAAGCAGCAAGTGTTTCTCAAAGTGACTGCAGTGAATGGTTAAAAAACGTTTTTCCGAAATTAAGAGAAGGGTATAAAAATTCAGAGATTTATAATGCGGATGAAACAGGATTGTTCTATAAACTAACGCCTGAAAGAACATTAAAGCTAAAAGGCAAAAAATGTGTGGGTGGTAAGTTGTCAAAAGAACGCATCACAGTGTTAGTTTCTGCAAGTATGGATGGAGTGAAACGGAAGTTACTTATCATCGGTAAGTCAAAGAAACCTCGATGCTTTAAGAATATTAAATGTTTACCTGTTGATTATGAAGCCAACAAAAAAGCCTGGATGACTTCTGAAGTTTTTGAAAAGACTTTAAGGAAATGGAACTCTGAGTTAAAACGCGAAAATAAAAAAAAAAATTTGGTATGTTTGTTGATAACTGTCCTGCTCATCCACATATTGATAATTTGACAAATATTAAATTGGCCTTTTTACCACCGAACACAACATCTGTTATTCAACCAATTGACCAAGGAATTATAAAGTGTCTCAAACAGAATTACAGAAAAATATAAGTGTTAAAGATGATAAATCATCTTGAGAATAACACTTCAGAATTCCACGTTAGTCTTTTAGACGCAATAGAAATGATAACAACAGCTTGGGAAAGATTACACCCGGAGACTATAAGAAAACGTTTCGCACATGCAGGCTTCTGTAACTCATCACCTTTGCCTACAGATGAAGAGGATACCGATAATGGACTGGATAGTTTGCCTTTGGCACAACTCGCCAAAATTTGGTCTGGGAGACTTACATTGATATAGATAATCATATTCTGACTGCCGAGGATCCTACGGATCAAGAGATTATTGAAAATGTAGCATCATCTTCAGCTTCAGCAATAAATATGCATGAAGTTTTATCTGATGAGGATGAGTCAGACGATCCGGAAGTGCCTGAACGAGTTCCAACGCCACAGATGCTCTAGGTGCTATTTCGGTCTTAAAACGATTTGCTCTATTTGGTGAAGGTGAAAACGTCATGGAAGTTTCGTGGCTTATAAGAACAGAGAAGCGACTAGAAAAAGTTTTTGCTGCAAAAAGGAACTTAAAGCAGCGAAATATTACAGACTTTTTCACAGAAATGATTTAGATACTCTTCATAAGTTGAGCTCTTTTTATTACATTTATATTATTACTTTTTTTCACTTCTTACTGAATAATAAAAATAAATATGTACATGTGCTCATACCTACTGGTAAAAAATTCGTTATTTTTTTTTTTTGACCTTCGGTTATAGCGACATTGGGCTATAACGACCATTAAAGTCCGATCCCTTCACCGTCGTTATATCCGGATTTCACTGTACTTGCCAGACACTTCTTATTGATCCTACGTTTGTCCTCATCTAACAACTAATTAACAGTTATTTTTATTATGTGCATTTTTATTGCCATTCCTTCTTCACTACACGCTTTAGTGAACTCATCTTTGCAATTTTTAAGCAATCAAAAATTTGAGACTTAGACAACGTACTGAGACAAAGGTTCTGCATAATAATTTGAGCCTTCGCTTATTGCAAACGCTTAATCTCGGTACCTTTCGCTCCGTCTCACATCTCAGTCTACTGAGACTAAGCGAAAGCTTTTTGCATACGACCCAGTATGTCTCAGATATCTGGAGAGTTTCCGAGAAGATTCCAGCATCTACCTCTCAGTTCATTTTTGAGCCTTCTGTATAAATTGTTGTTTCATACGAGGCGTGAAGGTCGGCAGCCCATGTGTTTACTGGATTTCTCAAAATCGAAAATTAAAAGTGTGGACTTCTGTTTGTCAATTTTATTCTCCGAGCTAAAATATAATTTTTAAAATAAAAGAAAAGTTGTACATTCTTATTCGCTTTGTTTATTGCTGTGCCTCAATCTCAATAATCATTACAACCAATCAAAGAAGGTATTTACATTTAAATAAATATACAATGTGCTAAAGCCTTCGTAGTACTTTATTCACTTCATATTAATGCAAGTCCTTGTGTACAGTCATTAGCCAACTCATGTCAGTAATGGCATTATTTGAAAAAAAAAAATAATAATAATAAGACCGAACGCAAAGTAAAAGAAAATCTATTTGACAAAGTTGATTTGCTGAATCAGGATGAATCGTGCTGAAAAAAGGTATTGGAAATTCGAAACCGTTACCCATATTGAAAGTTTCGTTAAGCAATAACGAACAACCCCTCGGCACAAAACATCCATAAAACATGAGATGAATAACCAAATACGAAACCAATACAATAACGCTCTGGCTGGAGTATCAATTGCATGAGCAACAACTGCTACCAGTGGCCGTTATCCCACGGAACTATTCGAAGTGTATATACATATATATGTACACACATATATCTCTGGGGAGTCGGAATAAAAATAATTTCGATAATACACGAAGTTTCATTTCACATCAGTAAAGAGATAATATTTTTCTTACGGAGTAGTTTACCTGTTTGTTCAAATAATTTAATGAAATTCTAAACCCCCTACATTATCTTTAAATTACCAAAATACATTATTTTGTGTTTATTCGCGAACGCATCCAAACGCTTTAAAATGACAGTTGACACTGTTGGCAATATTCATCACAAGATGGAGGTGATTGAACTCGTGATGGCATTTGCATGAAGTAAAATAAACATTTGGCGATAATAGTTGCATAAAGTGGCTGGCCTAGCTTTTCGCGGCTGTCTGGGGACTGTCTGGCAACAATCAAAGCGTTTGGCGCCCACGTTGTTAAACTAGTGTGGGAATGCCTGCATAAACTAAACAAACAGAAGTAATAAGAAATAATAATAAGGGCAGAAGTAACAAAGTAACCTTCCACTTGATACCAGGTCAGGCCGGAAAGTAAGGAAGCACCCGAAAAAGATTCGAAACATGCATCAGCCTAGGTAAGAACAACGCATTCAAACAGGATTTCTAACGAGGCAATTGAAACTCAAGGAACACTGGAGGAAACTAGGTATACAAGAAGAAATTCTCTGCAGACTCTGCAATGAGTCCAGGGAAACTCCGGAATACCTTTTATGGTCTCGTGGGGCTCTGACCCATAAAAGAATGAAATATCTGGGAAAGTGCCAAATATTAGATGAGGATATGCTGTCCATTCCCGCTTCTTCTCATTTTCAGATTCCTTAGAGAAACTGGAATAAAGAGAGTGCTCTATGGCCGATGATTCTCGACTAGGCAAGGTATACCCTTTTAAATAAAAATAGTACTGCTCTTCGACTATTTTAGGATTCGAATGCGAAATTTTACTTAAATGGAAGTAAATATAGGATAATATAGGGAAATTTCGCCTCGTTTCAAACAATGAAGCACAAAATCTGGATCCTGCTAACATAAAACTTTAACGGGTATCTTTTTCAAATCCGTCTCCATTGCGATGAATTTGTTAATACTGCAACATTCCGTGGAATGGTGAAGCTAACAAACTGGCAATGCAAAAATTTGCCGGTACCAGCCTATTCTAAGCCTTGATACCTTATCGCTAGCTTAATACCTTATCCACGTGGAAAATAAAGCGAACCACTATAATATCACTAGGGTACTAGTCCAGTATTACATAAGAAAAAGTCAAACGGATATTTGGTACGCAAATCTTAAGCCGAAAAATCTGTGCATGTGGCACTATATATTTATTTATTAACTATTTAGATGCAAATGTCCATGATGGCATTGATTCCAAATCAATTGAGTTAAATTTTTGCAGGCCATTGTATGAGAACCTGATATTTGCATTGAAAACCATTCTTTAAAAAACACATATTAAATGCAATATATCTGCGACAGAACATGTGATACCCTATAGCTATTTATATTGAAATACAATTACGTTTATGTCAATATTTTAAAGACTGTGCCAGAAAATCGACACAATTAGATTACAAAGCCCGAACCGAAACAGTCGAAGTTGAGTATATGGAAGAACCATTTCGGCAGACTGTATAGCGGCGACAACGATGTTGGCCAACAACTCCGTCCAGCCGAGCCTCAGCATTGTGTACCTGAACATCAAAAAAAGAGATCCCTGAACTGCCCCAACTACAGAACCATTAGTCCTCTTAACATAGCATATAAAATCTTATCTGCCGCGTTGTGTGAATACCTAAAGCCGTTCGGCAACAACATTATCGGTCCATATCACTGTACCAGGAAAGTTCACCATCGCTATCGGTCAAATATTCAACTATGGCAGATCTCGGAAAAAACCCAAAAAGTTCAAATCGACAAAGACTACCTTTTCATTGATCTTAAGCCCGCGTATGGCAGCATTTATAAAGAAAAGCTATACAACCAGGTACAAAAAGAAAAAAAACTATTGTGTTTTGCGAGGCCCCAGTAACAGCTCGAACGTGCCAAATGTGGTTTTTAAAATATCAATCAGGATATCAGATGTTATATATAAAGTACGTGTCGTGGTATTCGTCCAAAGGAATTAGTCCATTGTGACGTTTAAGGCGAACTGGACCTAGCGATTTTTGAACCGTGTCCTTTTGTCCCTCCATCAGAAGTCTCTTCCTTATTCTTTGGTCATCTTAAGGTACTGTGTTCCGGAATATAGACTTTTTGCTCTTTAGTAGCTTTATTCAGTGTACTTTTTTTCTGTACTTTGACCTTAATCCACAAAGGTTACGTCGTCTAAAACAAAACAACGGAATCACTTTTTATCTCCTATAAACAGTTGATTCTCCCGACTCACATCGAGGTCTACGTTAAATCTTTCTACATTAAAAGCCAATTCTTCATTATCAGTCATCATGAGCTCTAAATTCCATAGTTGTGGGCTTTAAGGTTGGAGTTTATCAGACAACTGTGTTAAAACTCTTTGGATGCCACACAAATTTGCCGAAACAGAATTTCATTCCGACGGCTACAGAACTTTCTTGATAGAAATGTGTATCTCAATTTTGAGGGTATCCAAATGACAGTTGATTAGTTTTCCACTGCCAAAAGTGAAACCTTTTCTCCTCCTTCTTTTCGAACGGCTTGTATAAACTGCTAGAACGTTGGCAGATAGTGGTAAACAACGAAGGGAATTTTATTTTGGACTGATTTCTAAATAAAAAACAGAGGTTTCCTTCACACCTTATATTACCTTAACCTTGGGGTATACTGCACTAGAACCAGAAAGCTGAAATATAAAAGAATATTCATCTCCCGATAAAATATTGAATTTCATACAATGGTATCAAAGTAGTTTTTCAAACTTGAACTGATTTGAATAAAGTACATTTATATAGAATATTCCATCCATCTCAGAGCCTCTAACTACTAGGATAAGCATTTCATGAGTTAAAATGTGTGTTCAATGAATAAAAAAAACACTTCGCCCAAGACCCCCAGTATGGGGTCTAATTAAACTGCACTTCCAGCAGAGTTGCCACAACAGTACGATTGTATCAAAAGGGATACTGTTTGTAAATCGCCCAACAATTTGCTGGGGTGACATTTTTTTTGAGTATGTACTTTGTTTCTTTTGATCAATTTCATTCAAAGAATATTTCAATAAAAGTCTGTACATGAACATATTTCTGCAATATGGGAAGTTGAAAAAGTCTCAGGCTACTTCGTCACATACTGTGGGGGTAAAACAAACGTGTTTACTTAGTCCTTTACTGTTTGCTTTGCTATTGGACAGTCTACATGACTTTTTGGCGGGTGTATACCGATGTTATTATAATACTGGCAGAAGATGCACATACATATCTGTGCTGCAAAGCATGATCCTAAAACTACTGCAAGATTTGGAACCTTGAAGTTAAGTTAATAATTATGATACTCGTATTCATCAAGGCGGCAAGAGAGCAAAGGACGAAAATTGTATTTTGTGGGCACAGAGGTTTAAATAGTTAAGAAATACCAAAATTTAAACATAATAATCGCACCAGGATTCTCAAGGATGGAACAATTCAAAGAAATATAGGCAAAAGCTAAAACTTGCTTGAATAGCACCTGAAAGAATTTCATTGGAAAAAACGTGGTTCGAGTAAAGTTGTTAGCTAAATTTAAGCTATGGCTCTCAATTTTGGAGCTTTTTAATTTCAAAATGCAACGGTATGTACTTCATAAAAAAATATTTAGCCTAATAGACTTTACACGAGGTTAAATTCTGGTTCCTGATATGCATTTTTATACGCTTACGTCCATATTATTCACTCCGGGTTAAAATCAAGTTTAAGTGAATTTTAAACCCGACCATTTTATCCGCATTTTTTAAACCCAAAGCCGGGCATTAAGCCCGGTGGATTAAAAATGCATTTAACCCGGATTTAAAACGGTTTAAACTCATTTTTAAACCGTTTTAAACCTGCGCATTGTCAAATTGTACATAAAATGACATTTAACATGTGTTTACTATTCATTTTGCCCTTGTTGATAGACTTTTGCATGACGCTTGGAATTAATTAAACAACTAAACAAAGGCTAAAGAATGGTAGATACATATATGCACTACGATTGGCATGCGGTCAGGTCCGATTTAGGCTTTGAATTTATATGTATCTATGCATTCTACCACCTAGTCTTAACCATAGATGGAGTCAACTTTACCAATGCCTTATCGAATAGTCAAAACGAGACCAGAGAAGATCCAACGGACTTCTACAGCATAAGAGAGGAATCCTCTCTACACTAACCAACGTAATAAACGAGGATAGGCAGGCATGCCCTATAATGTCTTCTGCAGGAATTGCAGACGCGTAAACGAAGAAGAAACAGTGTTTCACTTCCTGTGCACGTATCCTGCACTTGCTAACTTCAGAGAGGCTACACTAGGTCATTACCATTTCGATGGTCTCAATGACCTAAATAACGCCTCTGCGACTAACATTCATAAGAATAAGCTATTGGTTCCAGGAGCAGACAGTGCGACATTGCATTGACTGACATTTGACTAACTACTACCAAGTTTCTATTTCAGGACAGATAAGAGACCAAAGTGAAGTGAAATTAGTTTCAAGGTTGATATCCACTGATTGTCGGATACTGAGACAGAATCCTACACCCATGCACACAACCGTCTTCAGTGATTCCTCCCGTTAAATAGGCTGTAAGACTGTATAATATTAAGACAACATAGTCAATGTACAACTGAGCCAAAACGTTCCGATCAAACCTTCAAAAAATTTAAGATCTAAAAAAATTCTAATAAGCTACAGGACATGTACAATGACACTTAAACGAAAGTTAATTGCACAGGGGGCCTATCGGGGAGTTATTTAAGGCAGCTGCCGAAGTCTCTTGCTTTCAATAGCATGAAAGACAGAAACAGAGGCAGCTTCTTTTATAAATTGCAAAATTAAGATTTTCCAAACAAGATGATAAATATGTGGGGGACGTCTGTCTGGAATGGATCCGCACTATGTCTTGAATTTAAAAGCTCTACTGGTGTAAAGCAAGAGTGCATCCTCAGCGATTTATTGTTCATTTTATTTATAAATGATATAGTGGAACACATTCAAAAAGTCGGAGGCATAAAAATAGGATATGCTGAGAAGCATATTCTACTCCATGCAGACGACATAATCATTCTCGCAGTATCTACTCAAGAAAATGATAGATTCACCAGAAAGATACCGTGCTACACTTATTTGCAAAAATCCATCATAATGATCTTTCGAAAAAGCGGCAGTGTTTATGCAAGAAAAGAAAAATGGTCCTTCAAAAACAATACCATAGAAGTCGTTAAGGAATACAAATACTTAGACAACACTTTCAAACTAAACGGGCTGTTCAATTTGGAATATGATGGATTGAAAAAAAAAAGATTTGAATAGTATATGGCAGACTTTCAACAATTAAATTAAGGTTTAAGAAGATAATGTTTTGAGAACGAGTCGCACGAAGACGGTACATTCGCATCGCCGCTTTTACGAACACGCACTGAATAATCGTTCCGAAATCCAATAAATTTAAGTATTTGAGCTCAAAAATAAATGAGCAGGCTTGTGTTGATGATGTTATTTGACTTAGAGTGAGCGTCGGGCATTCAAAATGGAACGAAGGCTTTGCAGTCATTTGTGACCGTAAAATGATACTTAAACTCTAAGGATTGCTTTATACAATAGTGGTGCGGCGGGCTTCGACACACACTTCACATTGTTAGATGATCTAGGAAAAATGACACAAATGAAAATGTTACCGGGAGTAGGAAATCCGGTCTGATTTGTAGTAAACGCGAAGCCTCCAGACTGAGCGTAGAAGAAAATCATCGGAAAATATCGCCCAAGAAGTAACTTAAATTCCAACCGAAGCCATTCGAAAGAGAGACAAGAAATAATAATTGGATTCAAAATCATGAAAAACAACAGCTATTTCTTAGCCCTACTGATGATGTGATCTTAAATAGAGTGGCTAACAATATTATATTGAGGTCTGCACACTTAGCCAATCCCTCACGCAATGCAGATACGTGGGGAAAATATTTGACATAGCGTGTACGTAAGCGTTATAAATTTCAAGAAACGGAGGCCATTCGTCTACATTTCACAAGCTTTAAAAATAAAAGCGACTGATAAACCTAGTGTTCAAAATTATGATAAGGCCCATTCATTTCAAAACTACAAATATTAAGCCCAGTAATTCTAAGAAGAGTTTACGACACCCTACTTAAAGGTCTAAAGTTAATAACGCAAAGCAGGAAAATATCGATGACAAAATGAATCGCATAGCAGTCTATAGTCACTTTAGCAGATCCTGTTGAAATTGTCATTTCTTTTAATAAAGGAAACAGACTAGAATAAGGATCTATATTTTTGGTCAGTCCATCGAAGTAGAGCGTGCTTTTGACCAATTGACCAAAAGTGTCCAACAAACTGAAAACTATCGTCAGGTAGATCAATTTTATGATGTCTAACATTCGGCTAGAAATATTTAAGGCTAAGGACGTAGACACGCTAGCAAAGAGTGGAGTAAAAGAAGAGTTTCCTATCCGACCGCGTAGCACTGTAGAGGAAAGGAACGGAAAGATAAAAAGCTGTTTTGCAAGATATCTTTGACAGGAAGAAGGCAACATATTCTTTTTTTATATATCTAGGCGGTTGACTATCCTAAGGCGAAACCCAATCTCTCAATATGCTTACGACGGAAGTTAAGTCAGATTGAGCGCTCCCTGATAACAAATTGGACTACAAAGCAAACACTTGACGAAATATGGAACCATACCTAGACATTTCAATAAAAGGAGACATTTATCGCGATATAGCTGCCAAAAAACTGGGCATGTTTAGACGGCAAGATTTAAAATGGAGTAAAGTGAATTCAAATCGAACGGTTTTGAAAAATTCATAACTCGCGCGGTCCCATCGTAAAGGGGACTTGGGATATCAGAAAATCAATGCAGAAGACCTTTAAGTAAAACGTGAACTGCAGAACCAGGCGCAAATACCAAACCGTTAAGCTTTGTGAAATCCATTTAAACCGTTTTCCCAAATTAATGACTTTTGAGGCTGACATGCATAAATATTTCCTGGTTCTGATTTAAAATACCCACATCCTCCTGCGAAATAAAGGGCCGAAATATAAAACGTGTCTCCACAAAAACCCTTTTCAGCAGATCGAATGGTTTTAAAAATGCATACAAGACGTACCCATTTCCGGTATATCGTTGCATGATTAAATTAAATTAATCTTATGTCACTTACCTACAGCGGTTATTACACCCCAAAATCGTATCACAGGTCTCACACAATCACAGGGCTCTGCAGTTTGACGTCGTCTTCGATTTATTTGGTTCATTTTATTATCCTTAACTACAACCGAAATATATTTTATTTTCCAGCCAAATTGCACCCAACCCCACACACACCATACACGAGACTGAATAATTTGAATTATCAGCAGAAAAAAAGCAAGAAATCCCCAAGTCAATATGTTTCCCGCATCAGACTACGACAACACCAAGAGAAGTTGTACAACATCGACGACATCCAAGTCAAAGTTTGTGTCGTTGTCGACGACATCCGAAACCAATAGCCAAGAACTTAGAGGACACCGAGTCCCACCGAGAATATATTTTTGTTATTTGTTGTATCCCGTCCAACTTGTAATTCGCATATATTTGTAGTTTTCATCATAAGCTACCGACATTCGTACCATGCGTTGAATATAAATCAAGTTTATTTTTTTTTTTTTTTGGCAAGGATTCCAGGGGATGTACTACATAAAAATCCACTCCAAATGAATGGTATGTCCTTTTCTGTAACAATAGTGATACCCTCTTGATGTAGCTTCGTCGTCTCGGGCTTTATACACTTTGAACTCATTCATTTTAACATTGTACATTAAACATGCAAAGATGGAGAATAATTGCACAGTTTTGCGATTCTATTTCACTTTATCTCCGTTTTGCTAGTCTCGCACGCTCCGCATTATAATAATTTATGAACACAACTAATAACGCAACACAATTAGGGATTAAAACCGTCGGAATAGGCACTGCGTTAATGGTAATAGTTACGAGGAGTAGTCGTAAGCACTGGCACTGTAGTTAAACTCAAGCGATTTCGCTGTACCATGTTGACTTTTCCGAAGCCGGGAAGCGAATGACTTCTACTCTTGGCCAGAATGGTCCATAGTAGCTCAACAATTTTATTGCTGGCATGGTAAATTCTCGCGCTGTGTCTCGTTCCCGCATAATGCGCATCTCTCGTTCGCTCTCTTTTGGAAAAATATTTGTGTAGTAAAGGAAAGCTTCGTGTTTTCCGGCGCGCCAAAGAGAATGTGAGTTTATGAGTGTTTCCCATTCTCCTTTCCTTTGAATCGGCAGCAAGAGCAGGACATATCTCGTTGCCTTACATCGGACCGTAACTTGTCCACAATGCATAGGAATTACGCTAAACTATGAAGGATACAAAATACACAGGATAATCAGTTGTGTACACGACTGAGTAAAATAGGTTGCCAGCCAGGTGTAACTTATTAGTATACAACGCGAAAAAAGGTGAAGTAGTTTGAGAAAAGATTGAAAATTATGTTAATGGTATTCAATTGTGCATACGGATCTTAGGGATGGCAAACGATTAACAGGGTTTAAGTAAAATTAGAAATATCTTCCGAAAGTTATTAGTTCGGAAAATGGCAAAAATAGCTTCACTGAAGCAGACTATTTTTAGATCTTTAAGTCCGCCTACGGACTTTTACGGAAAGCAAAAGTTTTGTATCTTGCAGACCTATCATAAGTACATATATGTATTAGCAGTAGTAGTAGTATTTTTATTTCTATATAATTTTTTATTACAATCGAAAGTAATTTTTCACAAAAATTGTTCAAACATGCCTTTGTCGCCTGCCCGGTTGACAATTATTGTTAATAAATTCTATAAAAGTTAAAAGTGTTGTTAAATACATAACATAGAAACTATGTATACATGTACATTTGTATACATCCATATGTATGCAGCCCATTGAGTAATTTAACAAATATTACTCATTTATTATATAAAAAAAACATAAACAGTCTCAAGAGAGAATAAATTTACTACACAGCATCAAATAGTTTACTTACATATTTTATTGGTTATACCATATAGTCAGAGAGAATAAATTCTAAGCTAGCGAAGTTGAAATTGAAAAGCCAATTTTTTACCAGTTTGATAAACATTCCATAAGGTATTCGACCTGAATGATTGAGGAAGTTGATTAAATAAACAAAGAGATGAAACATAATAAAAATTACGATAAGCAGTGGTATGGGAGGGAGGAACACGCACAGAGTATGGAAAGTTTCTACGTAGATTAAACTTTAAAATCAGTTTTAAGTCCCGGTTACCAGACTTCATAAGGAAAGTCTTCAACACTTTAAAAAAATATAAATGACGGACAGAAAGAATTTTTAAGTTACAGGACAAAGGGTAAGTAGGATGTATATTAGGTTTGCAGCATAATTTTCGTATAATATATTTCTGGATTATAAAGAGACGTTGCATTTTATTCTTATAAGCCCCTCCACAGTAAGTATTACCATATTGTAGTCGAATTCAAAATACCGCTACCAATACCCATAGAAGAAGTGCCTAAGCTGCAGTTCAGGCTGCCATCAAAAGTAGGAGAAACTAAACCAGACCTACATACATATGTACAGTTATAATCTGCAAATTGGAATCTTTGACACTCTGGTGCGTTAAAGTAAACATTCATATCACGACAAGTTAAAAAACATAATCTTAGTCTTGGGAATTATAATCAGGGTGGATTTATAAAACCATAGTCTTAAAAGACTAAGATCCCAATTTATGTAGAAAACAAGATCTAGGCAACTATTTAAACCATATGAGAAACCTACATCATCCGTAAAAGCCGTTGGGCACCTTTAAAATTAAGCGTAAAAAGCGTTTTTATGTAGATGAGAAAGAGAGTCGGACCTATGAGAGAACCTTGGGGTACCCTAAGTTGAGAATCATAAGATCGCTCATGACTTCATCAAATTTCAATCTTTGTGTTTCCATTTTTTTAGGTAAGATCTTAACCACTTTAACATAAAACCACGAAAAACTGCTTTTTCAAGTTTATTCAGTAGAATAAGATGAACAACCATATCAAACGTTTTGACAATATCTACATATGTACATATAAACCAGCAGTAAACTTTTTACCATCGAGGTCTGACATTATTTTGCCACAAGGTGCATCTTCGGTTGATTTGCTCTTTTGAAAGCCAAATTTAAGTACAAAACTCACTTACCTACTTTTCACAAGCTTTTCAAAGATTTTACTTATAACTGGATGAAGTGAGATAGACCTACATATAATTACACATTTCTACAGTAGAACTCCAAGGTTTAAGCAGGAGAACAACTGAGAACATGCTTCTTAAAACAATCAATAAACATGTAAGAGGAAGCAGAAGCATCCGAACACAAATAGGCATCTTAACTGAACTCACAAGAAAGATTGTATTTGAGCTTGTTGTAGTTAATCTTTGTTACCCTGTCAGGTGATTCAGAACTAAAATTGTTACTGCTATCGGAAATATTAAACAAAAAATCCAGTCATAGAGTGATCAGTAATCATTACATCAAGAGCGCATTTCTTACAGTTTCTGAACGAAACATTTCTGAAGCGTCCATAAATATGGTTTAAGCATCTAACTGAGACGAGTCTAGTAGCTTCATTGATGAAAGTTGCTAGGCCATGCAATGTTAACAAATTCATATAGCTCGACACAATTTCACTTTTTTCTAAAACGTTAATATTGTAGTCTCTTAATACAATGACATTATTTGAATTTCCGTTTTCTAGTAAATCAGAAAATTCTTCTTTAAACGTCGAAACATTAATCATACAGTTTACTTACTTACTTACATACATAGGTGGCGCTACAGTTAGCCGTGAACCTGGGCCTCAAACATACAGCTATGGCCAATAAAATAGGTTCATGAACAATTTTAGAAAAGATTGCACAAAAAAATAACTAAAACCGAAAATAATTAGTTTTTTTCAAAAATAATTATTAATACAACGCTAAGTACTTCATTTTAGAACAATTATATGTATGTACAAAAGAAAACAGAAGAATTATTAACAAAAATCAAAATCAAGGCACGAAACCATTTCTTAGCTTTTCTTGACGTGTGCTTTGGATCATTATCTTGTTGCAATGTCCGAATCAGAAGCATTTCTTTTTCGGTGAAGGTAGCATAGAATTTTAAAGAATACCAACGTAAGTGTCTGCTGTCATTGTTCTCTCTATGCGGCATAAACGCCCTACTCCATGCCATGAGAAACATCCCCATTAGGCCATGTTTGACAGTTTTTTTTGAGTGACGAGGGAGTAATTCTGTCTTGAGTGGCCGTCTAACAAAGGTATTATCATCAGGACATTAATTTAATTTTAGTTTCGTCCGTCCAGAGGATGTTTCGCCATTGGTTAATGCCTTGCGTTCCAGTTCATTCTGAGTGGCTTTTAGCAAAGTCGTGACTTTGTTTTACATGTCTTGGTTTTAAAAAGGGAACTTTCTTCGCGGTTCTGCCAAAAAAAATTTGCTTCATTGAGCCTTCTCCGAACAGTTCTAGCGCTGTTACTGTCTTCGATTTTCATTACAATCTTTTGAAAACTTAAAAGGGTCAGCCTTAGAAAATTTTGTAATTTGTCGGTAATTTCTTGGTGCCGTTTTTCGAATTTTGCCTCGTTTATACTCAAGTTTTTCTGGCTTCAATGCATCCCCTTAATTTGGCAATTTCAGCGTATGTGTTATTTTCAGTTCTTAACTGCAGAATCAGTCTTCTTTCATCTGTGGAGCAATGTGGCCCACGTCCCATTTCTACCGCAAATTATCGTTACGATATATGTATGTACGATGTAAATATGAATGTCCATTTAGGATATGAATCGTACTCACTTATTTTAAGAAAAACAAACCTTTTAATTGCTTGATAAAATTACTGCTACATAAAACAAGCAGCACACCTATTTCAATGTCCAACTCCTTTAAAGCTTAATTAAAAGTGAAAAATCTCCTTTTTAACATAATGTTAATGTTAGATGAAATACATCTGCCTTGCTAAACGACAGAATTTAATTAACAAACATTGTGAGATGTGATGTTTGTGGGTAAAAATATGGAAATGCATGAGTCGCACAAATTTCATTGACATAGCTTTAGGTAATCCATAAACACATAACAAAACATAGACCTCATGGTTAATTTCAATGGAAACCTTTAATACATTAAATCTCAAACAATCAACACAAAGGACCTCGTGAATTATGTATTCCTCTTCCTCTCTTGTAAAACAACCGACACCACCTGCAGCGTAATTTCCATTAGTATAAGCAATTAAATTTAAACCCGCGCAAAAAATAATCGTTTTTTTTTCAAACTCATAAATCCTCGGACACAAAAATAATATCTGGTGTGCATAGAATGGAATCAACATGAGTGACAAGAGCAACAAAATTTTCTCTTAGACTTCTGATATTCTGGGGGGCAATGAAGAATTTGTTATAGCAAAAGGAGGAATTATCAGTTAAAACATTATCGAAGTTAAAGCCACAAAGATCAACGGAAAAAAGTCGTCGAATAAGCCATTTTCATAAATCATTTACTTGCAGATGTACATAAGATCACTCAAAGATCTAATTGACATGACTTTTCCTCCCTTAATATTTAAAAATCTCCATTTAATGTTCGAAACACCATTGCTGTTCGAAAATATTTATAGGCTTATGATGAATCGTTTTCACAATTAAATAGTGATAACATCTCAGCTTCAGATTTGACGTAACTTCCTTAGTTATGTCGATACTGTTCATCTATTTTGGATACTAATTCGAAGAGAGCATCTTTGGTGCAAAATCTATCTCCATCTAACAAATATACATTGGTCAGCTCCTTTCCTTTTGGATAGCATACTAAGCTAATATGTCTCGTCTGACATCTTAGGATCTATTGCTATATTGTCTACGGGAAGCTTGACAGTTTTTACAAGTTTTTTACGTTATACGACATTCGAATAAGAAAATTGAGATCGCAGCATACGATTGCTCACGAAACGTAATGGAAACATTCGCAACGAAATTGTAATAGATTTAGTCCTGAAAATATAACATGAAACGTCAATGAAACTTCAAATAGACGTCATTTGGTAGATAAAAGAAAATCATTGCTACGGCATTTTTGTTTTGTTTATCAAGTTCTAACGAAAATGATTATGACGAAAAATTTGCACGACGATACCTTAGGGATGGAAGCATTCCACTGTCAATTTCTAAAAAGGCGTAAGAGTGGAGAAGACAAACCTCTGAAATATGAAGTATTAATTGTTTATTTGCAGATTTATAAAAACATTTCCCATAAATAAGGACGTACTTAAAACATCTTTTCGGTTTTAAGCTTCCACAACATTTATGTACTGCAGTTCTGCCCATCCTACAACTAGCATCAACACTTTTACTTTTACTAATAATTTTTTGGGTCAAATTTATTTTATTGCAGATTGGCCTGGAGTATTTTCAATATTATCATATTTATTATAATTATTCAAACACTTAATTTGATCAAATAACTTACATTTTGTTTGATTTTCCCCTTCTTGAACTAACTACGTCTGCTATTTACCAATCGAATGACCTTTCGAAGGATGTATGAGTTCACGGAAACAAAAACAGTCGATCATGAAAGACATAATACTGAATTACGTTATTGTTTATACGATCATGTATGTCATAGTACTAAATACGCCCTTTTACGTGACGTCTCATGCGTTCACGGATGAGACGATTTGGCCCCAGTTCTCATGGAGCCGATTGATCATGAGTTGTAGGGGTTCGTGTGTTTGCGGGAATAGAATTACATCTTCAGCAAAAAGAAGTGCTTTAATTGAAACTCTTGCATAATCGATTCCATCAGTTAAACACTTTATTATTAAACAAGGCCAAAAGAAGGTCAAAAATGAATCTGAAATTTCAGATCCATTTTTTCATATGTACATGTTCCGATTAAGTGTACTCGTATAAATTAAATTGGCGGGAGGTAAACGTGGTGTCCATCTGTAAGCTAGGTAATAAACCCAGTCAGCTTACAAAATCCTACCGTCCAATGCCATAAAAACCTTTTTATTGGAAACTAACTATTAGACGTTCATATTAGAGGCATTATCAAAGAAACAATACCTCTGCACTCTAGTCAATATGCATATAAGAAAGGTCGATGCATGCTTTATAATGTTTGATCACCCAGATAAAAGTCGCTTACAGTTCTAAGGAAAAGCATGCCTTAGCATCACAGGCACAATGCATAGATACCCTACCGGACCCATCGAGGCTATTTTCGGGCTCACCACCCTGCATGTATTTGTCAAAATAGTAGCAATTCGTAGTGCGGTAAGTCTCGGAAAGTCGAACGAAAATACTCCCTGTACTCAGATCGATCTCTAAAAATGCTCAGCATGGTTTCCGACTTTATGTCCAAATTACTTTTCTTTAGCAGGAGGTTAGAGATCGAGATCCCAAGCTGGGTCTCATGGTGGACCATTGGTGGACCATTGTTAGATTCAAAAAGTGACATGTGGTATACTGATAGATCATAAATGGATTCTGGTGTTGGTGCTGGTTCAACATCAGAAATCACCTTTCAAATTGATCTGAAAAACTCCTTCATAGTAGCAATTCCACCTTCCTAATGTTAGAATAATATTGGCAGATGGTATTCAGTGATAGACCTCATCCTAACAGACCAGCTAACAATAATCTCCAAGAACGGGAACAGACAAGGACTTAACTTAGATCGTTTTGGGCCCATTGGTAAGCGCAGATCTTGCAAAGCAAGGATTATAAATATAAAACAATACAGGCAGTACAAACAGGGTGATGAATGGTTTTTTCTTCTGTTTTCTTCTGTTGCATATGTGCCAATTGAAGACATCTATTATAACACCAATATTCAATCTGTTGAGCGAAATTAATTTCTTGGAGCATTTTAGATGCAGCCTTGGTCAATTTAGTCGCCGGACATGTTATACCACTTGTTCATTTCTTTATGACTTCAAGGTACACTATTGCTTTAGCTGGAATTATTTTCCACTTTTCTGGAGCGATCGTACCGTGATCATCGCTTTTATCAATTACCGCCAGTACAAGTCTATCTTGATCGACAGCGTTTTGGCTTTTTGGTGGGAAAACATCACGCGCTTACGCTACGACTCGTTCGCGAAGAGTCTTTAATAGACCGTAGATGCATACTAGCATCTTTGGGCTCCACGCGGCTTTTGGCAGGAATTGGACCTTGTAAGGTCACAATCCTCTTACTTTACTGCCGTCTGGTTTTAATGGAGAACCGGGCTCAATTGTTTTTTTTTTTAATACTTTTTTTTAGAATTGGTAGTCCCACGAGTAGCGGAAAAAGGAGTTCCATCTGTGCAAAAATCGAATGTCGCCAGGTATTCGGAATATTCCGGTGTGCGACGCCTTGATTCAGCCCACCAGAGAGAATATGAGAAAGGATTTTTGTTTTGATGGAGTCAACCCTTTTATCACCTTTGACTAAGCCCGTGAATATTTTGTGCATGATCGCAATTGTTCGCGATAGTTGGCAAGTATTATAAGACTCCATTCGATTCCACCACTAGACGTATGTTTCGAAATCTGAACTTTTACAAGGCGGGGTAGTGCTAACTACAAATTATCAGATTTGCAAAACTCGAAAGTGGTAGTGTTAAGTTGACGGCAGGACACCAGGCTGCTACGAGGAAGTACAAATACTCGTATGCACATATAATTCACTTTTCGGATACCGTTTTAAGCGTCAGGTTCCTTCCATTTATGCAAAAAATATACCACGCGAAACACAAATGGTCGCGAGGAGCTAGACTTTTGACTCCAATATTTATTTATTTTATTTGTTCTATTTGCTCGCTAAGATATGGAAAGAAAGGCTCTTGTATGCATTTTCGCTGATGCAAATTTTATGTTATTCAAAATAAAACCCATAGTATTGATGACGCCACCCTGTGGTTCGCCCTAAGAAGTGTAAAACTTTGATTAAATCCCTTCCGATTTTGCATTCATATCTTTCTCCTTTTTATAACAATTTGGACATACACGATGACGTTTACTAAACTGTTTTTTGCCATTGTTGGAGGTTCCTCAACCTTGTGATGTCCATTGTTTTATAGCGATTTTCTAATTAACCCAAAAAAAAAATCATAGTACAGTGCTGTTTTGACATTTTTACTAGCTCTTGCTAGGGCCAGACAGCGCACATTAGGTAAAGCCTTCTTTGACAACCTAATAGAATTAACGGATATAATCATAAGGGACATTATCAGCTTCCTCAATGTAACGGGGTGGATTTGAATAATCTTTACTCTCTTTCCCTTATGCCTATTAGTTAACGCCCGTTTTTTTACACCCGGCAGGTCACTTGAATTGTGGTACTAAAATCACACTTTTGCACTAATTATGTTTTAGCATGGTAGGCTGTGGAGTTAGTTAGTGCGTTGGATCGCTGAGCGGGAGATTTGACGTTCGAATCCCACAAAACACCAAAAAGTGTTTCACGGTCCTACGTCTCGCAAATGTCTGACAAACGTCCGAGAGTAACAACTGTCACGAGAAAGCTTCGCAAAAACAAAAAAAAAAACTTTCGGATATGGTTGGCTGACACAACCACTCCTACCTACCTACCTACCTGATGCCTACTATTGTATAAAAATCTCCTATTAACACAATATTTCTTTCGAAGCAAATCATCAGAAAATCATTTAATTCAAAAAGTTGCTTTGCCAATCATCACAGTACATATACATATAATTTTGAACACATTGCATTTAAATATATGAAAACCATTGCTTACAGATAATTTGAGGTTATTTCTTAATTCCTGTTCCTTGCTTCCTGAATTGTGCCTCCTAACTGCAGGAATCCACATTGTTTAAAATCCTTTGAACATGTTTCTAAACAGATCGCAATCGTTTTCTTCCAAAAATGTTTGAAAAATGAAGTTAAAAAAGTCTGGAAAAAACACATTAATTCTTATTCCAAGTGTATTTAAACTTAAAATTCTAATTTTTTCAATGAAGGCCTTCAATTTATTGTCGATACTCTCGGATACATGGATAGTATTCGTCAGGAGTATTCTTGTCGTAATCTCTACTTGCAGTTTAAAAACATCCCAATTTGTTTTTCTGCGATTTGTACATGGTGTGAGGGATTACTCTTGTCTGGTATGAGGAATTTAATGATTTTGTTATCAAAAAAAGTTTCATCCTTTTATACCTTCCACTGTTCTATTTCAATTGTATTCGAGTTACTTACTAGAGTAACATCAATGTCTGTTCTGATAACAAAGTTAGATAGGGGTACATACCCCTGTTCGCTACTAGTAAGTTGTTTAGAGTTGGAATTCAAAGAGCAACTCACCTCTTGTACGTGATGGGAGTTCGCGTCGCATCCTATGCCCAAGTCCAATTTTTTCTCATGTAACACGCTGGGCAAGTAGTTGATTTAGTCCTGATGGTGGTCCTCTGTTGCGTCATATGGCATGCAGCATGATGTTATAATCAGCGGTGCGAGCCCGTCACGCTCTCATTTAACCGTTATTTGGTCTGTAGATAGATCAATGCATAGCCAATGTATAACGTACTATGCAAAACAGTTAATTTCGTCAAACCTAGGTAATTTAATTTTTACAAAGTTCGTACTTCGTAGGTAGGGGAACTTCTCAAGATAGAGTCTTATCACCTCTTCTATGGGTTATGTAAATGACCAAAATCCTGCCATGACTTGACAGAAACGGTGTCAAAGTTGTCGGATAAGCCGATGACGTGGTAAAGAGAGTATCGGAAATGTTAAATAAAATCATGAGGGAGCGTTGGATAATGTAAGCAACTAGGCCATTATTTGTGGACTAAGTATTATTCCAAACAAAATTGAACTGATGATTTTTACCACCAAAACCATAATACCAACGTTTACGCTTGAACGGCTAAACAACCATTTACTCTCTTTATTCTCCAGCACTAGATTTCTGGGAATCATGTTCGACCCAAAGCTCAACTGCAACTGAAACATGCAAAGCTGTTTGCTACTCTACTCTTCAACAGGCTTACTCAATGGGTCAGAAATAGAAATATACTGCACGAATATCAAGCTGGATTTAGGAAAAATTATTCGACGGTGGACCAAATCTATACGATAGTGAATATCCCTGAGATATACAGTGTGTTCCAGGAAAACGCGCGTTAAATTAATTCTTTATCTTCTTTATCTCAGACTCAAAAACTGGTCCATTGTACTATTAGGTAGAGAGCCCCATTTTACTCTAAAAATTTTTGGTCTTTCGTAGAGGGTCGAGAAACAGCTTCAGTGATGAATAGCTTACATCATCAGCACTCTCCACATCAGCACTGAAAATCCGCCACCTGATCCGAGCAAAGGCAGAACAATCACATAGGAAATGTTCCGCAGTCTGGTCGCCTTCTCCACAGGAGTCGCAGATAGGGGTATCACTTAAACCTAGCACACTAAGTTGTCTGCAGTAAGTTGTCTACAGTCCTTCCTGCTAAGGCACAGCAAGAAAACCGCCGATTTCCTCCAGACGTCAGGGGCCATTCATTTAGTCTGCCTACATCCTGAAGAGCTATGCCACCTTCGATTAAAACCCAATCGTCAATGGAAGCCCTGGCCAAGAACGCTGCCAAACACAACGTGGGTTCAGGTCCTGAGAAAGCTCTTCTGAACCTTGTGTAGCAAGCTCGTCGGAGATATCATTCCCTGTTATCCCGTTGTGTCCTGGAACCCAGACGAGATTCAATGAGTTAAGCCTTCCTACCGAATTCAAGGTGATTTTTTATTAGCGAACTATTTTGGAGAAGGTTAAAGGGTTGAGTAGTGCATTAAGCGCAGCTATCGCTACATATGCAGATATTTCGCCCTTTCCTCCTGTTTCTCACAATATAGTCCGCAGCCATTAGGATGGCATACACCTCTGACTGAAAGACAGATGCATGCCTTCCCAATGAGTAACGAAGCCTAATGTTGTCGCATTCTACGAAAACACCAGCGCCGGTCCCCTGTCCAGTCTTGGAGCCGTCCGTAAAAATGCGACTACATTCCTTTCCTGGTTCAGTCTCTGGCCAAAGCCAGTCCTGAACATGTGGCAAGACGACTTCAAATTTGCATCGCAGCTGTAATTCTGGTGTCATTGCCATTAGATGGCATATCCATTAGACAGCCGTCGCGCAAGGTCATCAAAACTTCAAAGCGAGTTGTGCCAGAGACCACTTCTTTTTAAACGGAAAATGGCTCTGAGTGTACACCCCATGATATAAATATCAAGGGGGGAGGATGTTCATCAAAACGTCTAGAGCAGAGCCAGGTGTACTGAGGAAAGCTTCCAAGCTCCCTATCTGTTACTTTACTCACACACACATGCCTGTAGCCAAATTATTTTCTGCATTTAACTATAATTACCCATCGCTCATTGTTTTCATTTCCTCAGTATGTTTCCATACTTCGGTAGTATAACATCATTACAAAATGAGTGTGGTTTTTAAAAAGCGTTTCGGAATGCGGTAATGTCGATGATGGACCAGGAAGAGGGACACAAAGCAAGCACATCCTGTAAGGACAATAAAGTAATTTGTGAATTGTTTCCGAAAAACCCCACAATAACTCTGAGAAAAATGAGAAAAAAAAAGAAAAATTAAAGTGTCCATCAACACAATACGACGCCACATTGAAAAGAGGCTAAGTTGGGCAATGCAGAATTAAGACCGGGATTGAAGCAACATCATATTTACAGATGAGTCATATTTTTTTCTTTACAATTACTGGAAGGAGGCCTGGAGAAAAAAGGTGAAAAGTTTCTGCAACGCATTGTAAAACATCCAGCAAAAGTTCACGTTTATGGATGGAAAGTTGATAGTATTCACACAAAACCTCGATGCATAATTTATGGTAAAACTATACCAGAAGGGTTTCTTAAAGTTTCCCAAATCTCTGTATGGACCAAACAATTTCGACTGGGCTTTGCAAGAGTATACAAATACAAATACAAATACTTGGCGCAACGGACGTATATGGTCCAGGGCCTAGCTTCTCGCGACCATTCGTGTTATATTTTTCACACAAATGAAAGGGACCTACAGTTTAAAGCCATATCCGAAAGGCAAATTGAGAAGCTTTCTCTTGACAGTTCTCTCGGACGTTTGTTTGTTTGCAATTTGAAGCAAATTAGGAGAGGCCTAAGTTTAGAATATGCCCAAAAACTAAGTGAAAGTTGCACTAGACGATACCAAGCAATTATAAATAATAATGGTGACTGGACTCCCTGCTAAAATAATTGAGCAATTCCATTTGATTTCTACTTAAATAAAAAATATGATTTAATAAAATTCTGGCATTCTTCATTGTTTTTTTTAGACGCGCGTTAGTGTATAAAAAGAAGCATAACAAGTTATGTATATGGCCTATATATTCGTAGATTTCCGTGCGGCATTTGACGCTCTTCTATAAGCTTTGCGTAATACGAATTAGTAGTAAAGTAATAAACATTTAAAAAGCTATGTACGACAATAACATTGCTTCCGTATGGGGTGGAATCTCTGTTTCAGAAGAATTTCCCACAACAATGGGTGTGAAACAAGGTTGTATCTTAAGTGCACTACTATTTGTCCTGTTTATTAATGATATAACAGATGATATTGGAGGTGGCATTGATATCTGACACATGCACCTTAAAATCAATCAACTTAATAGGTACTGTGATAAGTGGAACCTATCTATAAACTTGGAGAAGATTAAATTGCTAATATTCAGAAATGTGAGACTTGGACGTATAGAGGTGAAAGAATACAAGTTGTGAAAGAGTACAAATATTTGGAAGATTTGATTGCAGCTAACCTAGACTTTGAAAAGCACCTTAAAACCGAGTTATCTGAAGCAAAACGCGCTGAAGCTCAGTTTGGGGTAACTATATTAATAATAAGTACATTGAACTCAGCTCAAAACAGAAAAATATTCGTGCAACTGCGACGTCTTTTCTTCTATACGGAGCCCAAGAGTGGGGTTACAGTTTAGAAAAGTTTTTTCGTTACTGTGTAAAACGAATATTTAGACTACCGAATAGCACACCTAATTATATGATCCATCTAGAGACAGGAGCCCCGCCCCTATACATGGAAACATTAAAATTGCACTTCAATTATATTGTAAATGTAATAGAATTGGAACATAAGAGGATACCAAGGATAGTACTTATGTATTTGCTCTCGCCTAAGCTAAAATCCGTTCAAAAGTGGGAACATTTAGCAAGCAGTTGTGAGCAGTCCACGTCACTTAAAAGGAAAGTTGCTAACATACTCGAGAAAACTGGTTAATTCCTCGACAATTCTTACACAGTCATCTATTCAGTCAGTCTATTCGAAGCACAGTCATCTCAGTATAGAATGTACTACAGCAAAATTAATTACTTCTTACGCGAGAGCACATACTTTTTAAATAGCAACTCCACGGTTATGATTAGTACAATATTCAAAATAAGGGGAAAAATATTACAACTGAATTATATACCGCATCGGGTAGAACTCCCGATCTCATGCGATATCTGTAATTTAAAGGAGAGGGAAAATAAGTACCGTTTCATCGCTTCATGTCCTGTTCTTAAAGAAATTCGTTGGATGGTCTTTGGCGAAAATATACTTGACAGGGAAGAAGTTATAAACATTTTAAAATGTGAACTTGGATAGAATGTACTCTCTAAGTACATATGCCGCGAATGCAATACGTTACAAAAAATAAATAAGAGAAGGCGACTTTTGAGATTTTATACCTTAACTTAATACTTTTATACAGAAAATACCATTGTACCTTGATTGGAAAATAATTGATGATTGGAATCGTTACCTTGTTCTCGTGCCATATCTTCATAAACAATCTTTGTAGATGATGATAAGTATGCCAGATGTCCGTGCTGAACCTTGATACCTTTATCGGATTTTGTTGGAAGGCGTATGTGACCGGCTTGTGGTCCATTAAGATGGTGAAGTGCCTTCCTTCGAGGACGTACTACAGTCAGCTCGGGGTCTAATGTACTGTAGTTCATCTGCGGCTTCGTCAATTTCTTCAAGTAGATAACTAGTGGCTGAAGCGCGTTGCCTGCCATTTGATGTAACACGGCTCCTACTGAAAGGTTAGAAGCATCAGTGTATAGTACTAACCTCGCATCCGGCACTGGATGATATGTACAATAGTATTGCATCTACTTAATCCTGTTTGCAGGCTTGGAACGCTTTTTCCTCCGCTTCGTCCTAGATGATTGGCATTTCGTCGTTCTTTTTGTTACTTACGATGAGCTTTGTAGCATCATTTAATTGTAGAAACGCTCTGTAGAAATTTATTCTGCAATATGGCTTAATTCGACTTTCGACGTAATACCTTTCTCGTTCACTCGATGTCCTAAAAAGTTTACTTCGCTCTGGCAGAAAATGCATTTGGAAAATGTTGTTTTTAAATTGTTTGTGTGCCACTTTTTAAAAACTTGACGTAGATCTCGTTTGTGTTGCTCCTCGTTTGCAGATGCTGCCAGGATATCATCGATGTAGCCGTCAGTTTCGTCTTGAAGCACACCGTTGATGTGGCATTGAAATATTTGTGCTGCACCTTTCAGCCCATATCCTATAAACATGTATGCAACCAGTCCGAATGGTATTGCGAGTTTTGGAGATATCAGCCTCGTTCACGCGTATTTGGTGGGTTTCCAAAGATCGATGATGAGAGTATTTTTTTCCCTGCATATTGCTTTGAAAATCGCAAAGAAATGGGAAACGCCACAACAACGCCATTCCCCATTTGACTTTCTCACCATTTTCATTTGGTAATCTGCGTGGGCGAGCATAGATTTATATTCGTATAAAACGGCTGTTTCCCTGAAGAAGTTTTCTGAGTTGACGATCGATCTGTATACTACGGCGTTTTAAACATGTTGCAGTAGATGAGGTCGTACTCGTGGACATGTTTACCTGATGACCATCGCTTGCTTCCAAAATTTTGTCTGCGAGGGTAGCTTTGCCTTTTAGATCTTCCGTTGATGCCTGGAGAATCGCTCGGATTTGAGCCGGGAGTTGGTTTAGCCAAGGGTTAAGTAAGAATTCGTCGGTTAAATATGTGCCACCTAAGAGGCGCATTTCATTTAACAATTGTGATGGCTTTTTGTCTCCCAGTTCGATCTCCGAAAGCACTCTCTTGAAATTGTCATACTTCGCCTAGTCTGGTGGGTTAAGCACAGCATTCGTGACTTAAGCGAAGATTTTCGTTTCAATGGCTGCGACTACGTATGTGTATTGAGAGAGAACATTCCAAGAACAATGTACGGAAGTCTTACCAAAATGTAAAAAGAACGTATCCAGCGATGCGATGAGAAAACTTCTTCTGCAGACTATATAACGCAACGAAGACATGCCGCTATCAGACAGAAAGAAAACTTTAGTCCACCTGACCAAAACGAAGTGAGAATAGCAATATCTAAGCCTAATTCCAACAGGGCTGCTGGACCTGACAGCGTACCCGCCTAAAGCAGCTAGAGATGACTTCGTAGAGAGCATACAACAAGTCATTTCTAAGATTTGATCAGATGAGTGTATGCCTGATGAATGGAGTCTCAGCATCGGGTGCCGATCCATAAGAAAGGAGGTATCAGTCTCCTTAACATCGCGTACAAAATCTTATTTACCACTTTGTGTGAATGCCTGAAACCCTTCGTCAACAACCCATCAGTGCGGTTTTAGGCCAGGAAAATCCACAGTAGAACAAATTTCCATACTTCGGCAGGTCCTGGAGAAAATCCAAAGAAGTTCAAATCGTTCGCACCATATTCCTATTGATTTTAAGACTATACAGATCCGTGTCTAGCCCGTGTCTAGAATCCCTGCCAAGCTCGTCCATCTGTGCAGGATCACGATGGGGAACGCTGGTTGCTCCATTAAGGTCGGTAATGCACTCACCGAAACCTTTGATATCAAGAAAAGTTGTAGACAAGATTATGCACTGTCATAAAACTTCTTAACTCCATACCTCAAAGAATCGTTACCTGGCTAACTGGATAGGCTTGTTGAGAGGCAGGTTTACACCGAATTGTATCGTCACCTAAGTTAGTAAGTAGATACACATCACTAGCCATTTATAACCACGATAGAGATTATCCCCCACTTTGGGTAAAAGTTGGATTACCACATGTAAATCCCACTACGTGACTAGCAAATCTCTGGCAAAGTGTTACGTTTCTAAATTGCTTGTTTGTCTGCTTATAACTTATGTTTGAAGCAGAGATATACATGCATACTTACAGGAATCCGAAGCTATAATAGATACACTCATACATACGAGTATGTAGTCATATGCTGAACTTTTTAGTCCTATTATACGTACAAGTGAATAAGTCTTGGCTTCTTATGGTGTTTTCTTTATTGCGACAGGGAGGGTAAAAAAAACATCGAGAGGGGGAGCATGAAAATTAATAACGAGTGCAAAAAATACATACTCAATCTATAGTGTGCTGACGGGCATTGCAACCCTCTTATTTTGTTAAATTATAATAGAAAGCAAAATTGTAAATGAGCATCTCGACTTCTCATTAGTCAAAGCCACCCGAGTATATGTATGTGTAATTTATTTTCTATCTTTTATTTATTTGTTGCGTGTATATAAGCAATATCACTGCTTAGTAACGTGCGCCAAATTAAGCACTAGGGCCATTACCCTTTTTTGGTTTTAAAATATTTGTTATTGCAGCTACCATAGTTACTTCCGGCAATGAAAGTTTTGCTTCCTTTTGAAAATCACAACGACGTTCGATGTGCAACCTAGCCCGTTCGGCGTTCAAGGAAATGGGCGTTTGTAACCACATCGAATAGTCTATTCTAAGGGATCCAGTCAATAGCTGCAAAGACATAAATTCATCCATTTTTCAAAACATCCGTAGTGGTGAGGTACATACGTACATATGTTAGATAAATATTCAAGTTTGGGGTAGGGTAATATTCACCTGATCAAATGGTGTATTTCCAATGTAGAACATCGATTTTAATAATGACTGCCTCGTTTCGTTTAAATTTTGACCTTTTATAGCTTGAAACTCACTGGGCTCACAATCAGTAACATTAAGTTGTTCGAATAGCCAGTCTTTGTTGTTTTTTAGGTAACTATACATGACCTGTGGAAAATTAGCAATAAGATAGATAGACAAATAGGGTGGTGATAGAATTTGTTTCAAGACATGGCATCGCCGTAAATCTGAGTGACAAATTACACAATAGATTGGATTGCAGAAAGATTTTCATTGTAAAGTTAGAAAACTTCATATAGAGGAATGAAGACTAGATTACGTAGGCTATAAATGTTATTTTGAGAAAATTCAAACAATTAGAGATTTACTTACTTCAAGGGGCGCTACAGTTCGGTGTAGACCTGGACCTCAACCAACAAGCGTCTGCAGTCAACTCGATCTTTAGCTAACTGTCTCCAATTTCACACGCCAAGTTAGTTGATGTCCCCTTCCACTTGCGTGCTCCACCTGGGTCAGGGTCTTTCTCTATTGCGCCATACCTCGATGGTGGATTCAAAAGTATTCCGGGCCGAAGCACTGGTGTCTAAAAGCTCTACATTATCCAGCCACTTCAGTCGTTTGACCTTCACTTTACTGGATGTCGAGTGTATCTCTTCTTCAATCACCATCTTTGCCGACGGGACCGAAAATCATCTGAAGAATTTTTCTTTCGAAACAGCCAAGAGCAACCTCATCCACTTTTAATGGAGGAGATCTGGGATGATTAAGGTCTTATAAAGGCTCACTTTAGTTATTCGAGAGAGAGCTTCGCTACTCAGTTGCCTTCTTAGCCCAAAGAAACAGCGGTTGACAAATTTATTATTCGTTTAATATTAGAGCTGGTGTTGTTATCTGTATTAATGGCGGAGCATAGGTAGACAAAGTTATCCCTAACTATCTCAAAGATATATCTGCCTACTGTGACCTTCTGTCCGAAACGTCGGTATCGGTTGTCCTTTCTTGTTGACATCTCATATATAAGACTTCGTCTTGTCTTCATTGACCGTTAAACCAAAATTCGCCGATTCCGTCTTAATATTTACGAAAACGTCACTCGTATGCGTGTAATTGGACGGACTTTTAAGGAATTGTGCCTTTGGTGCTGGCGCGTGAGTTTTGCAAAATTCTTTAAAGAAGGACCTTATAGAAGGCGCATGACAGCGCGTGGCCTTGTTCGACTCCTTTTTGTACATCAAATTTCTCGGTTAGTTCTTTACAGACCTAGATAGATCTGTATAACTCGCCTCTATGCTGTTACACGCAGCCTTGAAATCGATGAAAAAGTGGTGGGTATCAATTTGAAGCTTCTGGGTTTTTTCCAAGATATGCCGTAGTGTGAATAAGATACGAGTAAGATCTTATATGCGATGTTATGAATACTGATATCTCTGTAGTTGGCACAGTTCATTGAGTCCTAAGTTTCAAATATGTGAAAGAGCGCCTCACGACAATTCACATCAAGTTCACTTCAGTTTTAGCAGCTCTCCTCTTTAAAGATAATGGAGGTAAGCTCTGTTTCATATTTATCCTTGAAATAGTTCTATGCACGTAGGTTATACTTTAGCTGTAGGTAGTAATTTCTATGGATCGATACTTTGACCTTATTTCAGACTCGTTGCTGATCGTACAGTCAATGTTCTGCAGGAACTTATAGAATTATTCACTCGCCAGTGTTATTTGAGTTAACGTCGAGGTTGACATTGTACTTCTCCGCAATTCTATTAAAAAAAAATACAACTTCTTTGCGCAACAGACCGTATGTGGTCCAGAGCCTAGCTTCTCGCAACCATTCGTGTTGTGCATGTTATATTTTTTCACTCAAATAGAAGGGACCTACAGTTTAAAGCCATATCGGAAAGGCGAATTGAGAAGCTTTTTCATGACAGTTATTACTCTCGGACGTTTGTCAGATTTTCGTGAGAGGTGAGACCGTAAAAAAAAACTTTTTGGTGTTCGAACTTCGAACCTCCCACTTAGTACTACAACGCACTCACCACTGAGCCACGGCGCCCAATTCTATTCCATTCTTCAAAATAGTGAACGATACGATTATCTGGCATCATCATGACCATAAGGATATAATGGAAATGGATTCTGAGCGTTTCAATGACCAACGGTGACAAACCCGGTTCCAGAAATAGCATGTAGTTTAGGGCGCTGAATACCCTTTTAAGACAGTATTTTAACAGTGTTTCTACATAAACAGACTTGCGCGGTATAAAATATAACCGACTGTATGGCTGTAAACAGTATATATATCTGAGACTGTGCGTTATCTTACTGTTAATAACTTCAAATAGATACAAATACAAGAAGAACATACACTACAACGTGACTAAAATTTTTAACGAATGATAACGTCTTCATCAACCACTTATTTTGACGCATTGAATAGTCTCAGTAAGGTCAAGTGGCGGACATGCTGTGATGAATAGTTTCCTTTCCGGCATACTTGTGGGACCAACAATCTCTGTCTTAACGTGAATCTAATGAAAAAAAAATATTTCGAGACAAGTCCTTAGACGAAGGACGAAACATACGAATGCAACAGACAGAAAATCTGATGAGAGAAGTAGTAGAGAAAAACATCTCTACAACATCCTGTAGACGATCAAAGACGATATTAACTCTACATGATACAGACAGCAAGTCGGTAAAGACACCGATACATTTCAATAGCTCAACCATGAGGACCACCAGAGCGGGGCGTGAAAGAATTTACAGCAAAATGGACATCAAAAGGTCTGCGATCTGAGTTTTATCCAAGCACTGGATAAGAAGACCACTGAATGGATGAGCTTGCAATTTACTCAATGAAATTGCCAGAACGTATAAATAAATAAACTTCTTAAGAAAGACAAAAGGCTATGAGGACTCTATAAATTCTGTAAGTCAAGCCGATATGCGAAGTCATAGGCCGAGATCACAGAATTCTCTTTCGAAAATCTTAAAGAGCCGAACTCGTATCTTAACCCTTCAATAACGTGTTGAAGAACCTCCTTTAGAGTTTCCACAACTGTCACCGGACTAGAATCAAACTGATCATCGACAACATTGACACTATAGAAAGGTGCTGTGTGGCAAAATGAAAAAATACAAGTCAACTACAGGCATGCAATTCCTGCTAAACCGCAACTAGAGTTTGGATACCCATCGGTTTCTAAAACTCTGACCTTGCGATCAGCAAATGAACATCCCCGAAACCAAAGAGCTGGACAGTTTTAAAGCTTCTCAGCTTATGAAAAATATAAAAAACCTGATTCTGGGAAACTAGCAAATCTTCCATCCCACGCAGAGCCCCTAGAAGAGCAGACATGTACATAGAAAGCAGAACTCCTATAAACTCACCATCTAGAAATAATGGAAGAAATTAATATCAATTGTAAACTGAACACTCGAGATCGTGCAGGAAGACCTCTATTCGACTATGTTAAGTCCATCGACCTAATGGGCCTCCAACTTAGTGTAGTTCACTATTCGTATAGGATCAGCACGAAAAATGTGGGCAGAATTTTTCTACTCCCCTCAAACACATGATGAATGGGCAAATACCCCAAAAACAGAGCGAGTAGCCTGTTTTCCTAGATTCAGGCATTCAGGTATGGAGGAACCTGGATAGAATTGCATTTGACAAGAACAGCGCCGAATTGGATGCACCTACATATGTACCTGTATCAGGCAAGACAGGACCGCTTTTGTAATGCTCTCGAAAAATAAACACCAAGCCTCAAATGTGCACTTTATGGGTGCATCATGACATCGCTGTCACAAAAAAAACTGCAAGGTTTTGTTAATCGCTATCAAATTTCTGCCTTAATCGTATCTCAAACGAACAGAAAAAAGAAAGAGAGGACCAAACACCTGTACATACGATAGATAGATGTAGATGAAAACTTGAAAATAAAACTAAAAATCCGTTCCTATCAACTAGAAAGGAGGATTTTCTTAAGCTTGTTGTATGGTCACACCTACGAAACAAAAGTCTGCTTATATGGCCATTTTGCCTTTCAATTCATAATCCATAATTATGTGAATTATACTGGAGCAAATATTTAATTTTTAAAGGATTACCGACCAGACAATGCAAGAAGCAGGGACACTTTAAAGCAGATACCCTACCTTCAATGACTGCTTTCCAATATTCGATGTAAGTATATCACTCGCCAATATCTCTGCAACAAAATCAGCGGATCCAACATCAAGTTCCAATGGATAACTAGCCGATGGACTATATGCGCACCTCTCATTTACTTCCTCAACTTTCACTGTACTAGCACGACTAAATCCTGACTCGAATAGCAACTCCACGTCATTAACAACGCTATCCTTGGCCTGCTTCAAAAATATTTCGATTTGTTCCGTATGCTTATCGTCTTCGTCAATGGAACAAATGGCCTCCGAAAGAGAGTAGCATATAGCTGCCTTAGAATCTTCCTTCTCTGGAAATTAGGAATCATTTTGTATATTATGTACATAAGTCCATAAAAAACCCAATCAAACACAGAATTATCCTTACTCTTCTCGAATTCTTCCGCATGCTTAATCAATTCCGTATACAGAGCGGCAAAGACAACTTGAAGTAGAACAGATTCACCTAAGAAAGAAGAACATCTATGAAATTTCCACTTCAAATGCAAATTTGATGAATATGCATACTTAATGGCTTTGTTGAAACAGAAATGATGTCCTGTAATAGTAACGTGACTTTATACAATCCTTCCGGTATGCATTCCCATACCTCGGATACACACGTTAAAGCTAGTGACATTGCTTGGTACATGCTCGCTCCAGATTCGACTGCATTTATTAACATTTCAACAATGCATTCGAGGACAGGGTAAACCAAATGCATGATGGCTTCCAACCAGGGTGGACGTTTTTGATTCCACACCTTACAGGTGGATTTTATTACTTGAGAATTTTTATGTGGAATATGTTGGATTCTTTTACCTGACGTTTATCAAGGAAATCGCACCAGTTCTGTCGACCATTCTCCAAAGCGTTTATAAGGCACGTTTTGATATCACTTGCCTTACCAATTGTAACCAGGATGTACGTAAGGGACAGAACAATTTGACAATTTGTTTGTCCGACTGGATCTGGTTGGGTGCTCAAAATAAATTGTTTTCATTGGGATTGTAAGACTGAAACTCATACTCACCTGTTTCGTCAGCGATTAGATCAGCTGCATTAAAGCATTCCTGACGGCATAGAAATGCTCCACACTTTTCGTAGTTTTTCGGTTCGACAAAAGAGTGCTTGGCTACATTTTTAAAATTCTCCGCAGATGGCAAATATTCCATTAAATGAGGAAGAATTATTGACGACAATTTAGCACCTCTCATGAGTATTACCTTAAAGCAGAAAGAAGTCGAAAATTATTGTTCGTAAAATGTTGTGGCATTACCCTGCGCTGTAAGCCGGTGGCCTGGCGGAGCACAAAGGCTGTTTATATCCTTAAACCGGGTAAGCTAATCTACTTGTACAATCTCCCGAAGACCTACAGGACTATAAGGCTTGCTTCCTTCGTGCTAAAGGACCTTGAGAAAAGCCGGTCGACATGCAACTGAAGAATGGCGCGCTTGCCGCTACATGTCAGTCAGCATGCCTACCAGAGAGGAAAGTCTACGGAGACAGCTTTGACTGAGCTTACAGGTAGGGTGCGGCGGGCGCTCGATCGCAAGCAGTTCGCTCTCGCTGTCTTCTTAGATATTGAAGATGCATTTGAGAATCCTTCCTTAGAAGGAATAGAAACTGCCCTAAAAGTCGTGTCCATGAAACGTTGAAGCATCTGAAATCCAACATTCGCAAAGTTATAGCCAATATACCACCCGATATTTACGAAAAAGTCATCGAAAATTTTCGGACATCGGAGCACCGCAACTAGCAATTACAAGCCCATCCTGTCGGTCTAATGTTGTGAGCATCCGCGACAATGACTCGCCATTTATTGTCTTCCGAAGCTTCAATCGTTATCCAGGTAAACAAACGATCCCTCATGCCCCCTTAGAAAATAGTAGAGCGGGGATAGATCACAAGATCATGGTGGCCAATTTACAGGTCCCAGTCTTGGAATTCCCCTTTCACCAAATTTAGATTTCAATAAATCGATGGTATTTGTCACAGTATGACACGTAAACCCATCCTGTGGGAACCACACATCATCCACAGCGATGTCACGTAAATTTGGGAACAAATATTCGTTATTCATCTTATTATTTTCTGTATCGGCCATCAATGACAGTAACGCGAGCTCCTGTCTCATTTTTAAAGAAACAAGGTCCGGTGATCCTACCAACGTGCAAACTACACCATACAGTGCATTTTTGTGGATATAATGGTGTCTGAAGAGTCACTTGCATGTTGTACACACACCAAATACGGTAATTTTTCCTATTGAGCCAATATTGAATCTCATCGCTTATAACAATTTTGCCATAAAATTCCAAATCATCTTACAATTGGTTTTGCCATTCAGCGAAGATCTGACGAATGTCATGATCCAACGGCTTCAATTCTTATACTAATTGAATTTTGTAAGGGATTATGCCAATATCCTTTCGCAAAATGTTCCAAGTTGTGGACGAACAAGGCCCAAGATTCTTCGCGCCTGGGAACTGATTAGTTCGGGTCTGATTCTTGTTGTTGCCCTAGTGTCATGTAGCGTTAAATTAATTCGAAATCTATCCACAACACGATGAATAGCAGTTTCGGATGTGCGATTATTCGGTATTAAAAATTTATTACATGCTCGATAAGTTTGTTGAACTGAACACTGATTCCATAATTTGGTAACGTTTTCGCGGTCTAAGTTTATCCATGATGAATTGTTAGGCTTTACTGAAAACAAAAAACATTGACACTTAACAAAATGGCATCTAGTTTGACAATTATCCCCAACGGGAACATGACGCCTCTTGAAAACACATCCTTTAAGCGATCCGAAATTCGATTAACCTCATTTGTAATTCTATTAATTTGATAAAGAGAATGAGAGGTTAATGAATCTAAAACTAACGGTTCAATATCAGTTTTTGCGCTGTAAAATTCTAATGATTTATCATTACTTATCTCATTCTAAGCTAGCCTATCCTATGTTAATATCGCCTAAAACAAATCTTTTTGTTTACATTTCTTCAAAAACAACTTTGGAAGTTGATACAGTTATCCTTGACGCTTTCCTTGATAGATACAAAATTCTTAGGAAAACCATTTACGCTGAAGAAAGCTACATAAAGTTGTCCATGCGAAAACACAGGATCGGGTAGGTAAAGCCCTCTCTGGGATTGTCAGACCTGATGGTGTTATAACCATTCTCGTCACAGTAATAAGGACTTCTTTAGCGTTGAGATTTCTAATGAGCAGTTGTGTATCTTTAACACTAATTTTTGTGGTGGACGACTAAAATAATTTACAGTATTGATAAAGCGAACTTCATAAAGTTGTTTCGCAGAGTTATCCTCGCACTGAATGGAATCACGACTGTAATAATTTTTTTTTTTTCTCAAACAACTTTCTGAACAACTTAATCCTTAATCTTGCCACAATCCGCATTTTTGGACATAAAATATTACGATGTAGGAACTGCATAACAGTGCCTTCATTTATAACTTGAATGTCGAAAACCTAATGTACAAAAACACTACCATGAACATAACAATGCTTAAAAATTTTAATTGCATCTGGAGATTGCGTAAGGTGGGATTAGAACAATGGTAGTTCTGTTGCCGTGCCTGACGAAAAGGAGGAAACGTCTGAAATCTCGACCGAAGAGAATTTTCTTTCCTACAAAAGGAGTTGTGCTGTTGCAGATTAAGGATTCCTTACAGGACCATGAAGATGTCCTGAGAAATACAAATACTTAGCGCTAGAGACCGTATGCGGTCCAGGGCCTAGCTTATCGCGACTTTTCGTGTTATGCGTGTTATATTTTTTCAATTTAAAACCATAGCCGAAAGGCAAATTGAGCGGCTTTCTCATGACAGTTATTACTCTCGGACGTTTGTCAGACCTTCGCGAGAGGTGGGACTGTGAAAAAAATTGTTCGTGTTTTCTGGGATTCGAAACTCAAACCTCCCGATCATTTATCCAAAGCAGTAACCACTAAGCCACGACGCCCATAGATGTCATTGCTCCTAGATATTATCTTTCTTTCGTCGAAACCTCATTTATTTGTTAAGATTAGTAGGGTGTGAGAACTGCAAAACGGGTCTAACTACTGAAATAATATAGAAGATATTTAGACCAAAATTAGCAAGTACAAATATCTCCATAATTTTCTTTCCCTGAAATATACATACATTATGATATTTCTTAAATTTTCAATTTACTTACTTTGACTAAAAATGACCAATCCGCCGCAGGAAATGCCAATAGTACCTTTAATTCCAATGCTATTGCAGTGTTTGCATTCAAATCAGAAAACTCTGTCACCCATTGACTGGAGTGATCCTTTGGAAATAATCTAGGCAACACAAATATAATCCAAGCACTCGGCAAGCCTCGACGTGATGAAAACATTTCCATATTTTCTAAACCCTTGCGAAAAACCTAAGAGGGAGCATACATATTTTTTGTAACATAATGTATGTATAAGTACTTTCTTTCCGTCATAAAAGTAAAATAAAACCTTTGATAACACCCCAAGAGGTGCTCCCCGCAACAGGAGACAATAAAAGAGCTCTCGACACTTTGCATGAATATCCCTTATAATGACGCTCTGGTTATTAATTTGGAGTCCTGTTTGATTTAAAATAAAAAACGTTCTGAATAAATTTGCATCCATATCCACATGAGTATATTGTCCTACCAATGTATGCTTCTCCACTTTCGCTAACATGGGGCAAGAGCTCAGAAATGCAAAACAGCAAGTTGCATATGTCAACTAAATGTAACTGGGCCCGAGCTGTATTTGTTACTATCTGGTATATGAAAAAAAAACACATGTCATATACTTTCAAGTAAATATCGTTAAAGTGCATACATGTGAGTAACGAACTGTCAAAACACTTAAAGTCTCGTTGAGCATTCCAGCAAAAATTCTTTGTGCCATTTGAGGTGGTACAGAGTTCCATAGATCATCCTTGGTTCCTCTCATGTAATGCCACCACATTTGAATGGTGTAAGACCCTCTTTCGGATTCAAAAAATGGTTGTGTATCCTCCCAATGCAGACAGTCGGCGTCTTGAACAATGTACAATAAAAGGAGACGGCAATGGAGATCTAAAAGACGTTCGGCCAATGCTTCTGCCATTTGTGAATATTGTTTATAGGATAACTGTATTTGAACAAAAAGAAAAAAAAATGCAATACCTACATATGTATAAAATCCTTTGATGTTTGCACCTTACCTTAAGCGATCCGCCTTTTTCATCTCCCCTGGGAGGGCAATGCTTTGTTGTAGCAGAATTCAGATAAATTTTCAAGCTGTTTTTAATCAAGGCCGCAGCTCCAATCGTAGCTGTTAATACAGATAGATCAGCATGATCTAATGACTCCTGGGTGAGAACATGAAGATGTTCCATCAAAAGATCTGCTGATTTTGTTACCAAATTAACAAATTTATCTGGATCGGAGTTTTTAACTACACCAGCTGAAGCCTATTAAAAAATGCAATAATATAGATAAAGGGTATTCAAAAATGTTTGCCTTGTCAGTAATATAACGTCTTTATGAAACTTCGTTGAATTGTTAACTTTACTTGCAAAAAAAAAACATAGATCTTTCTAAACCAAAACGTTCAATGATTGGTTTCACAGAATTTGGATTTGTTAGTAAACCTTTTTCTGAACCAGAATTCATAAATGATTAAATCGAAACAGATTACTCTTCCCCTTTTCGACGAAGAATTGGTGGTATGAGCTAGTATTCAGTGCTGAAAAGTGTCCAACAGAGAATTGCTGGTATTCAGCTCTGCTAAGCGTCGGATATTGTTAAAAGTGGTAACAATGGACCTTAGGAAACGTGTTGTCTTACCTGTTAACGAAATGCTATGATGACGTTACACTCCGGGGTAAGCAAGGGCCTCAACCAACAAGCGTATACAAGCTGCCTCCAGTTGCATACACAGAGTTAGTTGAGGTCACCCTCCACTTGCGCACACCATCGAAGATGAGATGGTCCTCTTCTTCGATTCTCCGAGCTGGATTATTGGTGAATGGTGTTTCTGCGTTCTACATGGCCCAGCTATCTTAATCGTTGTACACGTACGTTTTTGATCAGGTTGGTCTCGGTTTACAGCTCATATAGTTTGTGGTTAAATATTCTCCTCCATGAAACGTCTCCTCCACTGGTGGAACCATAAATCGAAATTTTCTCTCCGATATTCCAAGTGCGCTTTCATCCGACATTGACAGAGTCCATGCTTCTGCATCATACAGCAGGACGGGGATGATCAGGTTTTGTATAGTATCTCCTCAATTCTGCTCTATAGGACCTTGCTCATGAACGTTATTTTACTTTATGATGATTTCGTCGGACCATATTTTACAGATGACTTGGAGCACGTTTCCTACCAAGTTAACGCCTCCACCCTTAAACGGCTCAGCTGCTAGGGTATCTAGACTTAAGCGTATCTATGGTTGCGGAGGTTGTAATGATTGTTTGTCCTCCAAGTTGAGACTATCAGCGGGATTTTGGCTTCCGTCGCCATTTAAGAGCCCACAGAAATATTTCTCATCTATTGGACCAGTCTTCGTCTTGCTTGGTGTGCTTGATTTTTTCCACTTGAAAGAATTACTGTATTATCAGCAAAAGTGTGCATTTGGAAAGATTGTCACTTCATTTGAGAATAATTGGTCCTAGGATACTTCCTTAGGGAACACCAACTTTTATCTCTCGTTGTGAGATGAGATATCTAATATTTTTGTACATTCTCTATGGAAAGAGTTTTGAGCTTGTAGAGTAGGCCTCCATGTCATACTTTGTCAAACCTCTGAATAACGCCAAAGAATATGGATTAACGCATCATTTTTATTCCAAAACTTCTTTGAAAATGTCGGCACCTGATTTTTTGAAAAGTAAACTTAAGGGCTAAGGCCAAATTGCAAAATGCAAACATTATAATATGGACAGTAAGGAAATGAGCCCATTTCGTGAGGATCTTTGCTTGGCTTAGGCATCATTACTAACTGTGAAACTTTCCCAGCAGAGACCATGCTTCAGAGGCAGATAAGAGTTCAAAAGTAGTTTCAGAATTACTTTAAGCCCGTGTGTTGTTCGATTTAGTTTGTAGATTCTATTGTATAGGATGTTTAAGATTTTTAACTGATTTCCAAAGCGAGTATTCTGCTGATTTATCGGCCTTTAGTATCAACGTGGCGCCGTGGCTCAAGTGGTTAGTGCGTTGGATCGCTGAGCGTGAGGTTCGAGGTTCGAATCCCAGAGAACACCAAAAGTTTTTCACGGCCCCACCTCTCGCGAATGTCTGACAAACGTCCGAGAGTAATAACTGTCAAGAGAAAGCTTCTCAATTTGCCTTTCGGATATGGCTCTAAACTGTAGGTCCCTTCCATTTGTGTGAAAAATATAACACGCACAACACGAATGGTCGCGAGAAGCTACGCCCTGGACCACATGCGGTTTGTTGCGCCAAGAATTTGTATTTGTATTTTTAGTATCAACGATACAATTAATAGAGTTATTTTTTTATGTCTTTTGATTGAGTGGAAATCGATTACATAAGCTTATTTAATAGCAACCTATCCAATGGGTCAATTCGATTGAGATCTAGGGATTGATTGCACCATGAAATTAAAGACATTTTTTGATCTCAAAGGCAGTCTTCTACAAGACCCGATTTGTGTTTCAGATCATTATCCTGCTGGAACACATGTTTTCCTCCACAAAGGGAAACACGACACTTTCCAATATGTCCCAGTATTCGAGTCTAGTCATTGTGTTGCGAATTTAAAAAATGGAACTTATACCGTACCAAGAGCAGCCGCAAACCATTACATTTCCAACTGCGTAGCTTGTTGTCTTTCTTGAATATCGCTCATCAAATTCTTTTTCGTTTGGTCTTTGAACGTTGCATGCACAGTCCGAGAATAAATGGACCTTAGTTTCGTCACTTCAAAAAATATTTCGCCAATTTCTAATACCTTTCTGGCCCTCCAAAGGCAGTTACTTGAAGTAAATTATTTTGTGTAATCAAATTCCTTTCCTGCAATAGAGACAGTTTTCTTGCAACTTTTCGTGGAAGGTTGACATTTTGGAGTCTTTTGCGAAATGTGCGAGCGTAAATCTTTCTGCAATGCAGAAACGAATATGCGGTGGTGTGTGGTTCATGTGGGTGATTTTCGTGATTTTCTACGTCTTTGGCGGGCTTAAGAGCATTGGTTACAAAAATTTTAGAGCGTCCCAATCCATCGGCGATAGATTTGAAACTTTTGGCCTGGGCCCCTAACCTTTGGATCGAACTTCTTTCTTCTGGCGTACAATGAGCTTCAAGACCCATTGTGATAGCACTATCATTATTAAAACTTGATTACAATTGGTGGATTGGTGTCATTATAACTGTCCAACAAAAAACAAAGTCCTCCAATTTCCTTTATCGCCAAAGAACTGTTATTTGAGTTCAATTAAAATTGCAAGCAATCAGTTGTTTAGGTTTATGTACATATGTGCATAGGTATTTTTTTGCCCAGCTGTGTATATACGCATAGACAGGGTTGTCGAATATAGAATAGAAGTATTTTACGTAGATGCATATGTACATACAGTCACTTAATAAAAATGATTTGGTCCGATTATAAATTTTTACAAATAGCTTTTTACCCATATTTGTTGATAAGAAATTTAAAGATAGTCCTTACGTCTTGTAAACGCCTGAATCCTTTGTTGGCCTAGTTACTTGTTCTCCACTAACTGCACTTGTGAGCTATCTATATATGAGGTACACGTTTCACTACTTACTTCATCTTCAGCTGCTAATTCAACAGTATGCAACAATCCAGAATGTTTTCGATACGCTGCAAAAAACTCCTCTTCCCACCTGTCAAGTAATCGAATTTATATATTTTACCTACACTCTGAATTATATTTGCAATCATTACCACATAACGATTTTAATTGAAGCAAAAGATGCGTATCGTGGAAAATCTAACTTTCCGCCAACAACTCCTGGACAAATAGACTCCTGTAGTACGCTCTGATGTTCCTTTGAATTCAAAGAATGAAAATTTGCACCAAATAGTAAATATTTATCTCTGTACCTGATAGTACTGAAGATCTCTTTGTAAGAGTATTGGAACTCTGTCCATTAAATTTCCCTCTTCCATAACTTCCATGATTTTATATTCTTATTAAAATATTACTTTTATTGCTTTCAAATTATAAAATACTCTTGGCTAGGAGTCTTCAAAAATTTTTATTGATTAAACAGCATTAGTAGTTGAATCCTTCTAACTTTCATAGGAACGAATTTGTTTCCAAGTTACCTAGCAATTTCAATACTCAGCTTGTAGTTTTTAAACACAAAGGCGATGTTTTGGTTGAACACAGGCAACAACTCATCAATTAGATATTATTGGATGAAAACATAACCTAAAATATTAGAACGAAAAGTTACCTCAGATAGATATACCTCTGAAGTGGTTCAACTACACCTGAGCAAACAAAAACTCCACAAATGACATTCTGGAGAAGACCCAGCAACGGTTGACCGTTGAAACACATACATATGTATGTAGCCACAACCGTGTTCTCCAATGCCCAATGCTGTTACAATGTGTTGATGTATTCAAAAAAAATCGAACCGCAAGGACTTGATTAGCTCGGTCACATTAACATCATTACTCCGACCAGGAGAATCTTTGAATCTCAGCATTTAGGCTCAAAGTTACCAACAAGGCAACTAGGGCAATGTTCATGTGCGAAACGACTCTATGGAAAAACCTTAGGGCTGAAACCCAAGTTCATTTATTGCTCGTACAACGCTATAATCAAATCTGATCACCTAACAAGGGCGACTTAAGAATCTTAACGGATTACCTAAAGAGACATTGTCCACTTAGATACCAATTGCAGAATATTAATTTGTCAGATACTGATATACTGAGTACTGAGAGCAAAGAGGCAACAGAGCATTTTCTTTGCGCTTGTCTAGGAGCCGCAAGTAAAAGATTACTCTACTTGGTTCGCGACTCTTAGTCTAGCGGAAATTTCTTGTTTATCAAGAATCAATCATCTAGTTTGACTGTAAACGTAGTCGTGTATCCGTTTGGGCTTCGCTAGATTTTTTTTTCTCTAGAGAATTAGGTGATGACGCGACTTCCTTCACCAGATCAACGAACAATTATTAGGTCTGTTCCCGTACTTTCTGCACCAAAATTCGCAGATATTCAATTTTCAAGGAGTGGGGATGAAAATCTCTCACTGAGAGGTACAAACTCCAAAAAATACGTAAACGCGTTGAACAACAAAAGCTGCCCACGTGAAAAAAACGTGAAAACATATGTTGCTTAGAAAAAATTTCAGTTGGATATTTGTATTTTCTGCTCTGTTCGCAGTTCTATGTAGGTACCTACATGATGTTTTTATCCCAAAATAAAGAATTTTAGAATTGAATTAATTAATTAACGAAGAAAATCTTCCATGTTTTTCTAAAATAAATTAATTTTTTTCAATGAAAAAAAAACAACAACTAAATTGACAGATTACGGTTATTTGACAGATCTCATAAATCTACAGACAGAAATTTCTTGGGCTAAAATTCGCAGCATGGGGAAATTTCTTACTCTCTCGTGAGCTCTCTCTTCTGCGAAAAACTACGAAATTTTGTTGTACGGGAACAGGATTTCGTAGTTTTTCTTAACATTTCGTAGATATTCGTTGTTTTGAACAGATACGGGAACAGACCTATTGATGTTAAAAACAAATTTTTAGCATTTATCTTCGGTTTAATATCAAGAAGAGATGTGATCCAATGGGGGATTAGGTAATGACGCGACTTCCTTCACCAGATCAACAAACAACTATTGAAGTTCAAAACAAATTTTTAGCATTTAACTTCGGTTTAATATCAAATATGTTCATACTTATGCATGTATGTATATACATGTACATACACACACACACATATGTGTGTATACAGCCGCTTCACTTTTCACTTTTTCCTATTTTCCAGTGGTAACGTTGGAAGGACATTTTAGGAAACTCTCCCCTCATTATATTGATTATTTATTATGAAATTAGAATCCCTATTCTATGAGTTGAAACGCTGAACTCAAGAGTTACTGAACTCATTTCAGTTCCATTAATAGATGTTCGGGTAAATCCCCGATGAATTAATTTTCTCATTTGTTCTGCAGTCACCAAAAGAGTAAAAGACCATCTGCGAGTACGAAAATGTTGACGTCCTCACTCACCTAATCTGGTACTATGCTACTACCTTTTTTCTTAGAATTTTCTGTAGCGGAAGAAATACTAACCATGCCTGATCGGCACTGGGCAACATCCTGTTCTGAGAGCTTTCTTTAGGATTGGTAAATAGATAGATGAATTTAATTAAAAGTGAAAGACAATCAATTAACACTAGATATCATAAAAAATTAGGGCACTACAATAATTTGTTACAAAATACCACAGAATCTTTTAGCCAACTTAATATTTAAATTATGTAGGTATGTACATATATCTATCGACGTACTGTAACGGAGTGTAAAGATTTTCGACAAATGGCAACTCTATTTCGAAATTGCACTAATTCAAATGTCATTACTGTCAAACCACACACAAGAAAAACATTATTTTTACGGGAAATTGTCGTACAACATTTAGTTTTAATTATTTATCTGACGGGGAAATAGTATTGTTGTTTTCAAAAACAAATTGATTTTTCGCTGTGTTGAACTATACATTATTTCTGACTATAATCTAATTAGTTTTATTTCTTTCATAAATTGAATTCAGTAGAATTTAAGTTGGAAGCCCAAACACTTGGGAAAGAGCCTAAAAAAGTTGTGTGGTTATATGTAAACATTCTAGAAAACAACAGAAACTTCTTCGAATGAAGAGATAAGTTTGTATGCTTTGTCCACTTCTGAGAAAAAAAGAACAGCTCTCTAGAAATGGGAATATTTTGTTGGGGTAACACCGCTCATGGAGAACTGGGATTGGGAGGCATCGAGGATGATTTTGTGAGTGAAACTCGATCCTAGCGATGATCTTATGTGTCACTGCTTTTCTTTTTTTTTTTTTTTTTTGTTTCCTCTAGGTGCTGACACCAAGGCAAATGTCATGGAACCCAGAGCAAGAAATAGTGCAAGCGGCTTGCGGTGCAACACATACATTATTTGTGACAGCAAGCGGGAAAGTTTTCTCCTGCGGTAACAACGACAGCGGCCAATTAGGACATGAATTGCCGACCAAAAGGCCACGTATGTCGCTGTTTAGTATGTACCACATTTAGCTTCCAGTCAATGCGGTTGCTAATATTTCGAAGTTAATTATGTTTAATTTTGTTTCAATAGGAAATTACTTATTAGGAAAAAACTGCAAGTGGAAATTGCTTTATCATTCGCAGTTAAATTTTGTAGTGTTTTGAATGTTCGCTTCTTAGAGGTATTCATTAATTGTTTATAAATGCTTCGGTAAGCTGTTTAAAACCGGACTATTTTAGCTACATAATTATTTAAACAACCAATCAATACACAGTTGACTTGTCTACGCTGGAAAAAACTATATGTGACGGACGGAGTATAAATAAATCGACGCCCACATATGTACATTATATAATATGAAATGTCAATTGGAAAAAGCTGGAAATGCAATACTTCAGCAGACCATTAGTAGTAACGGGCATGAGCAGAGATGACATATACAGAGACTTGCAAACCCGTGTCACTTCAACTCTCGAATCATTTTCGATTATTCTCTCTTAAATTTCGTTTCTGTGAATGAAATTAACAAAAATATGTTTAAGTACTTGCCTTGTGCTGGCGAGCTTCTTATTTTAAATTCAAAATATTGAATAAGCTTATTTACTTCTGGGACATGTAGTGCTTTCTATCAATCTGCTTTACTATTATCGATTTGAATTTGATAAAACAAAATTATGTTGGTGTAGGCATAACCCATTAGGAATATTTGGAATATACAAATATTTGGCGCAACAGACTGTACATAGTCCAGGGCCTTGCTTCTCGCAATCATTCGTGTTGTGCGTGTTATATTTTTCACACAAATCAAAGGGACCTACTGTTTAAAGCCCTATCCGAACAGCTTTTTTAAAAGCTTTCTCATGACATTTATTACTCTCGGACGTTTGGGGACCGTGAAAACGCTTTGTGGTAATTTCTTGGTTTCGAACCTTAAACCTACAGCTCAGTAGTCCAAGGCACTGACTTCTGAGTCGCGGTGCCCACCAATAGGAGGGATGGGTAAAGAATAATGTGTTGCTTGACAAAAATCAAACCGTACCATTATCTAGGCATCAGCTTTGCAAATACATACTCTCATATCAGTGCAATCGATTAAACGGTTTTTACATCTACAGCCAACAAATGTACACACACAGGAATACCTCGACTTATGTCGCTAATTCGTTCCGGGAAAACGAGTCGTAAGTCGAAGCAACAAGAAAAAACAATCAAACATACACATGTATGTACATATTACGTATACTATGTATTTATGATAAATCAATAGAAATCAATACGAAACAGAGCAAGATGATCTTTTTCCATCCATGATGTTAAAGTTTCACTTCAACCTTAAACAATCAAGCAGTCAATGCCTGCTTTTATAAAAGAAATTAAACATGTAACTTACCAGAATTACTTATCAAACAAGAAAATACAATACAATTTTATAATCTTACTAGCAGACTTCTTACTTTGCTCTGCAAAATATCAACTGAAAAATTGCTTAGCATACTAAAAAAAGAACAGTTTTTTCGAATGTCAATTTTCAAATTTACACGGTCTACTAACGTATTTAATGTCGTTACTCGAATCATAACTGACGTAAGCTTCCTAAATTTTTCCGACGTCTTAAGTTGAAATGACTTAAGTCGAAGCGTCGTATAACTCGAGGTGTGACTGTATTCGTTTTTATGTATATGGAAGATTGATAATAGTTCACAACATGTGTAGCGATATGTATACACAACTAAACGCAACAGACCGTATGTAAGACATTCTCAAGAGGATATTCTAAGCACACGTGATCGAAAAAAATTTCTTCGCTTTATGGCGTATTCAATCTCAAATTAAAGTATGAAAATTAGATTTCGTAGTACTCGATAGACTACCGTGAATAAATAAATTCCCCCCGAAATATTTCCCATTTTCGAAAAGTAGATATCGTGACTGAATTTCGAAAAAGGGAAAAAATATCCCCCGGAATAAATTACTATCGCTAGCAAAATTCCAACGAAAATTCCCCCGGAATTCTTCCTTTGCTTATTTGCTGTGTGAATCCAAAACAAAAGTACGTAGTAGATAAGTGGCCATGTAAAAAAACTTTTGTGTCCATGTAGAAAGCTTTTTATGCATATGTTAGAGCCCTTTTGTACCAAAATGGTGCTTTCAGTCCCGTGTAGCTTACTGGATGTGTACACGAGTTTACGGGTACGGTAAAACACGAATCCAACAATTGCACTAAATTCAAACGATGCTTCACTCAGTTCCCATTGATATCTTTTTTTAAGTTATTGATCTGACCGCAATATCAGCATTAGGACTGAGTGAATCCAAGTGTATTCTTAACCACTCTGTGATACATATTTATGAATCTAAAATGGCACTACTCCTGGCAAAAAAAGTGCACGGCTGAATGGCACGTACTCGAGTATGTATGTACATACATACATACATACTCGTATGTACATATGTATGTATACACAAATTTAAAATTATTCCAAAATCGTTAAAATCATCCCTAAAAATCCAGTGAAATGTTTACTACTTATCGTGACAATTTTCGAAAACTTGGTATGCCATGCCCTTCCATGTGTAAAAATTGCACAGACATTAATTTTAAACGAAATCGATCTACCCGATAATACAGACCGGACAAGGACAAAGGAATGGCTGCAACATTCATTTCTCCAGTGGGGACATTTATTCGTACAAAGTGGCCAATTTCAAATATTTAGGCCCGTTTTATTCACTCGAAGTTGAACACAACTTGGGGATTTTTGGTGTCAACTTGAGAAATTGCTTTTATTCACTCAAAGTAATCAGTCACAAGACTTCGAACTCCTGGAAATCAACATACTAAATGTTATACTGCTCTCCAAGCTATGTAAAGTATATTACCTAGCTTTTAGTTTTACTGCCATCAACTGATATTGTGACGGGACCTGCTTAGTCACTGAAATATCAGATATCAGATAAAGACTGCAGATTTATGGAATTGCTCTTGGTTCATTCAAATGTGATGCTTTATTTCTCTAACTTGTCAGCAGGGTAACTTTTGGGTGACGTAACTGTCACTATGTATTTTCGTTTATGTGATTGTACACGCACGAGTGACCAATTGGTTACTTTAAAAAAAAAAGAAACTTCTCAGATAAAATATATTTGGATGGAGGTTATTACAACTGCGAAGAAGGTATTGATTTGAGACTCGAGGAGTTTCACACTATAAATTGGGTATCCGTCTTTGTCATTGTCTTTAATATGTTTTGTAACGATAACTTAATTTCCCACAGACGATGCGCTCGACTATTATAGTCATTTGGTTCATGGGCCTCTTGTTCGAAAAGAAAAACAATATGCCTCAATATTTTCTTTTTCGTAAATTTATTTTAATTTCGTATTTAAAAAGATCCGCTGAGAGGTTATCGAAATCGTGTGTTATTTGTTTTTCAACTTTTTAATAGGACCATCGTCCTCTTATTTATCGGGTGGAATGACCGCTTCTTCTTAGCCAATCAGTCTCTTTATGTGCTGGATAGCTCCTGGAAATGCTATTGAAATAAACATAAGACTCCCTATGTATCACGAACAGGCTGCCTTCTGAGCTCAAAGAAAACCACCGATTGCTTGGGTTTTTTTTACAACACTCGGATGATGTTTTGATTACGGCACTCTTTTTGGTATGAGTCAGCATTTCTACCAAGATTTAGAGCGACTATATATATAGTGCATGCGTCCCAGTCGCGCACTATAGTCATATGTTGTTTCTTTATCATCTATTTAGTTCCTTAAGTTCTTTGAAAATTTGAAAAATCGAAAACAAAAAATAAAAGAATTAAAATGTTTCAAAAATACTGTAGCAAATACTGAGATAGCAAAGTGACTGGTTCTAAGAGGAATGTATTCTACGTGAAATTCTTGAAAATGTTTGTATTCGCTTTGTAAAAAACTAGTACATAAAAACTTAATAAATTCGAATGAGATACATGTGGATACCTTTGTCTGTTAGTATAAGGAACTTCTAAATTTTTGCAATTTATTTTCATTTTGCCTCAGGGTAAAAAACATTCTCTTTGCTAATCAGCTATTAACTGGAATCTTCGATTGATCTACAATACACCTAATTATCTCTCTTAACAATCTCGTAACATCAGGTGTTTCCCCTTTACATCTTAATTTGCCGTGCATCGATTATGGCTGTAATGATGCAATGTTCAGAATATTACACATGACCAACAGCACTTAAAACACTTAAGATTTGCACCGAAGATTTACTCTTAGAAGCGCACTTTATTGTAACTTCCTTTCCCACACGTCCTTGAACAATGGGTCGTATGCAAAAATATGTTTTTTTTATTTTTTTAGAAGAATGGAGAATTTTTCAAAAGGTACTAATGATCCGTAATCAGTATGCCCGGTTTTTACCGAGTTTCACCTTCTGGTGTTCTTTGTTTCGGATTTGCTCTATATGTGTGTGTATGGAAATTTTTCTTTTCCTTTTACTGCTTTTAGTTAAGATTTTATTCTTTTAAGCCCTCGTAATTGAATTATTCAGCAGTTTTCTTGCATACGCTCTTCTAGCATATAAAAATCTCTCAATTAAAATTTTCGAATTTCTACCTTCAAGTTTCGGATGAAGGTCAGTGTTTCTTATGTACCAATGTGCATGTACTATATTTCTAAGCACTTTATTTTGGAATCGTTGATTTTGTCTACATTTGTCTTTTTGGTACAAACCCATAGTTGGATTCCATATGCCCATAGCTGAGTTTCTTCCTACCAGCCAGTGCAGTTTTCTATATTTGATATCTAACTCCTCTCTTTTCGTTTTTACGTGCTCTTTCCATCGCAGGTTAACATCTAGAGTCATATCTAAATATTTTGCTGTATTAGCGCACGGAAGTATTTTTTGTTTTATAATGATAGGTATATGTTCAATCTTTTTATTAGTTAAGTCAACATGAACTGACTTGGATGCATTTAATTTAATACTCCATTTTTTAGTCCAGTCACAGATTTTTTTTTATGCCTATTTGAAGTTTTTCTGTGGATTTTTTATACGTTTTTCCTACTGCTAGTATGTATCATCTGCAAATGTTGCCATAGTATAGTTTTCCAGTTCCGGAATATCACTAATATGCAAAAAGAAGAGATCAAGTTGATTACTCATTTTTCTGAGAGCTTTTTTAACTTGGTATGCAAATAAAATTTCACTGACCGGGTCAGTAAGCTCGATCTCAAGTGTTAAGAATAATCTCATTTTGAAAACTCGATGTTAGCCAGTGCTTGCTTTGATATGCAAAAAGATGACATCTTATCTTATAAACTAATAAATTGTTAAGCATGGTATTTTCTTTACTCAGTTCATATACATTTAACCATCGAGATGGCCGAATTTTAGCAAGTCGAGTTTGTATAAATAAAAGGTGTCCAGTTGGTGATGATTTTCGTCGGTTACATCGATTTAGATAAGCGGGTGTGCAATTGTTAACTGAAGAATTTTTGCTGGGCTATATAAGAGATCTGGGGTTTCAAATTGGAGTGGGTGAAGACATTGGTGTACATAAACCAACTATATCAAGAATGATACAGTAAATTGCAGAAAAAATAGCAAGCCATGCAAATGATTGAATCGTATTCCCACAAACCTCGGAAAAAATACAAGAAGCACAAACGCTATGGAGCAGCAGTAAGTATGAATTTCCTTATGCGATTGGTGCCCTTGATCGCACTTATGTTTGTATAGAGAAACTGTCACTATGAGAAGTACGTCAATCGCAAACGTTTCTACTGAATAAATGTGCAAGCCACATGTAACGCAGAAGAAAAAATTACCAGTATTGAAGTTTGGTATGTCCACGACTCCCGCATTCTAAAAAACTCCTTATATGAATAAAAATTCATCAGCAATAGTACTAGGTGACATTTTTGCTGCTATAGTCTACTCACTGCATAGAAATTCCAATCACAACTTTATTAAATGGGAAGTCTTAAGATCTATGTTACATTTATCAAGTCAAAGCTGCTGTTAATGATCTTATTTTTTTGCATATGAAACTGAAATCCTAGCTGCTCTGCTGAATCGATCTGGTTGTGTAAGTTTAAGTTTGTCAGCTCAGACTCTGAGATCTTGCTCTTTTTTTTGCATACGACCCAATATATACAATTAACATGAATATATTAATCTTAGATTAAAGCTCAGTACGTATTTTTCAAAGATTTAAGTTTGCTTGTATTAAGTTTTACATAAATAAATAAACTTCTGTCACGTTAGTATCGCACTTTAGATACAGGAAGCAGTTCTGGATTTTAGTTGCGTTCAACTTAACTTGGTTATCTGGGATTCGGCAGAAATTTGTTGTTGCAAATCCTTTGGATTATATTTGTAGGAAACAATTCTACGGAAAATAAATTCCATAACTCTGAGATTCTAAGATTCGAATTGGTCTATTGCAAGCAGTGATAAGTAAAGCTAAAAGAATGAGATCTAATGTCCCTCTTTGGAAATTGACTAGTACTCGTATTTAGAGGATAGGAAGAAAAAGCTGACTTAAAGAATATTGAGCGAAATTTTATGACTAGAAGATCAACTTTCTCATTAGAGTTTATGAATTTCTTATCCTTGTGTATAAAACTTGAGATGGTGGTAAAGAACATGGCTCTCAATTCTTTTCACAAAACAGAATTCACAGCTTTTAAAACACAGAATTTTCTGTCCCGCGTTTTTATTTCATAGCAAAACAACAACGAAGGTTGCTTCTTACGAATGCTTGTCAATGCAACCTCAAGTGGCTCCATTTCACAATATGGGAGTAAGAATTTCTCACAAGTCGTGTTATTTGAATTTTTGTCAGAATTTAGTTATCAGAATCGTACAATTTCAAAATGGAAAGAAAATATAGAAAATATATATCGATCAAGCCCGTATCTATGTATCCATATAAAAGAAAAACCATTTGTACTTCGTGTACTCGTATGCTTTCGAAATGTCCGACTTCCTTTTAATAAAAGCGTTGCGTGAATATATTTTTTTGAACAATTGCGCCGCAACAAAGATCGCTGCAATATGCTTGCACTTTATGTTAATATTGTATCTATATACTTTTGACCGCGAACAAATTATAAAAGAACTAATAACAAACGAAATGGTCTGTAAAAAATTTGAACGCTATTTTATCTAGTTCATCCGCGGACTTTTGACTGGAACGCGTTATTACAAAAATTAACGAGTATATTTCTTTTTTTACAGAAATAATAACCACACTCGAGAACTATGTAATAAAACAGGTAAGCTGTGGTGCTAACCACTCAATCGCATTAGATGAATGGGGCCATTTGTTTAGCTGGGGCTTAGATGACTACGGCCAATTAGGTCTTGGTGAAGGTGAAAGTCGACAGACGTTTCCGAAAATCCTCAAACATTTATTATCTAGACACATAGTTCAAATATCCTGCGGACATAACCACTGCCTGGCTCTTTGCAATAGTAAGCCCTTTTTGAAGTGATATTCTCATCCTTGTTTGAATTGTCTCTTCAATAAAGGTGGAGAACTTTTTGCCTGGGGTTCGAACATTTACGGACAACTGGGCATAGAAAATTCGGATTGCAAACATGCTACTATACCTAAATTAATAACAGTTTTAAAGGGAATTCCCTTGGCTTTTATAGCGTGTGGAGCAAATCATTCGTTTGCCATATCAAAATCAGGAGCAGTGTTTGGTTGGGGTAAGAATAATTGCGGTCAACTAGGCCTTAATGATGAAACGACAAGAGTCTTACCAACGCAATTAAGAACATTGCGTAGCCTAAGTGTACGATACATCGCATGTGGCGAAGAGTTCTCTGTATTCCTTACAAACGATGGTGGTGTATTCACCTGCGGTGCCGGTACTTACGGTCAGCTGGGTCATGGGAACAATAGTAATGAAGCGCTCCCGAAAAAGGTAATGGAGTTGATGGGAAGTACAATTACTCAAATCGCTTGTGGTCATCGTCATACTCTAGCATTAGTACCGTCTAGAGGTAGAGTTTATGGGTTCGGATTGGGATGTTCAGGGCAGTTAGGAACTCGTTCGACTAATAACTCTTCAGTGCCTCAAGTTGTACTTGGTCCATGGGTAAGAAATCAGATTTTTAAATGATGTGAACAACCCTACACTAATTTTGTAGGTCTCTCCGAGTGGCTCGGCATTATTATCAAGCAATATCAAAGAAACAAATGCACTGACAATCAAGCGAATATTTTCCGGTGGAGACCATGCACTTGTAACGACAAAATTTTTCGTGGAAAAAATACCAGCGGTCGACTATCGAATATATAAGTAAAGATTGTCAATCTTCTGTTTTCAAATTTATATCACTAGTTTCTTTTGACAGTACTGAAACACAAATCCTTGCATTTACAAATACTTTGGCTAAAGATTGCTTAAAAGTGAAACGGGAATCGCCTATTGATCTAGATTTGTTAAGCGCAATCGAATCCATATTTAAAAGTCTAGAGTGTTTAAATGGATCTTTCCTCTTGGACGATGACCTCCATTATTGCTGCACATCGAAACACCATGGAGTTGATCTGCAAAAAGCAACGGAAGCATTTGAAGATCTCAGGAAAGTTGAAAACGACAGCTTGAACCAAATAGTGAGTCCTTTTCAAAGCTCTATACTCACTAAGAAATAAGAAGAAAACCTTTATATCCATTTTGTCAACCTTAGGTATTGAACTCTATCGTTAATGATATTATCAATTCTCTTGCATCCTCGCCACCTGATGTTGAAACACTAAGAATATACTTGATCTTACCTCTATATCACGGATTTGTTAATTCAAAAAATTACTCAGAACTACACACGCGATTCAGCCAGGTAGTAATGGAATTAAAAGCAATCCCGAAGAAAATCATTGCACAATGGTGGGCTGAAGCCCCTATTGACTACTTTGAGCACTTAGTTTCGAATTTCAAAAATGTCGTGAGTTACATAATAAACTTTAAATTATCACTTGGCTCTGGAACTCAGAAACGGGTAATTAATAAGGTCTTTTAAGTGCGGGATTGTTTAAATAAAGTTTATTCCAGGCAGTATCGTATGAACCGAACCTTGTGAGTGCGTTAAATCTTCTGGTATTTTTGCACAAAATAAATCATTCGCAGCGGACAGAAAAGGCTTCCTACGAAATTTTTCATTTGCCTGATCTAATGGATCACATCGACATTCAGCAAGACTACATCAACTGGTATATGGATAAGAATGTACGTCTTGTATCAACTAAGTACTCAAATTGAACCTCTGCGGTAATTTTGTTTGATCTCTTCCAGTCACAGTCATTTAACATTTGCAATTATCCATTTTTATTTGATGCCATGGTAAAAACGATTCTTCTGCAAACCGATCAAGCTCTCCAAATGCACACAGCAATGCAGAACGCCGCAGCCTCTGTAAGTAAAGAACGAAAGCAGAATAAATTTTTAAGATATGTTATATTTTTTTAGGGTCTATTTGCGATGTTCAACCTTGCAGCACCAACGTCACAGTTTATTGTACTCAATGTTACTCGTGAAAATTTAGTTCAAGATACCCTCCGTGAAATAATGCAATACAGTCAAAGTGATTTAAAGAAGCCACTTAAGGTGAGTTGAACAGTAGCGTATAGTTTTTTCAGTTTGTCAACGTACATACATATGCGAAAGGCGAAATGTAGCTATTATTACTCTCGGACGGTTTGTTAAACATCGCGAGCGATGTAACCAAGAAAAAATTTTCATATTTCCTTGAACGGAGCTGAAACCGGCACTTAAGGAAACTTTCAATCATCTATAACATCACCACACACGAGCGGTTAGGGAAAGCCAGGTTGAAAGTTAAGCAAAGCAATTGCGTTATTTTTTTTTCAAAATTCACTTTTACGCAATATGACAATACATACTATGTACGAGAATTGGTAACCTTGAACATCAATAATTTAAATGGCCCCTGCCTGCTGTGGGCATAACTTTTTTCACTGATGTTTCGGGTTGAACACTCCAGAACCTCCCTTTGCTAACCAATCTTCTGATGTAGGTATTTTGGAATCGGGATCATACTGGTAGTCTTATCTCTAGCTGTTAATTGGGGTTCTGCCTTCAATACAACTTGCTTAGATCTGACAAAAACATCTGTTAAAGTTCGACTATTTTAAATTTAACTAGTCAGTTACTTACAATCAATTAACCTTAAATTGAAGAGAACGACGTTGTAGATGATTTTACGAAGTTCATAATCTCACTTTATCGAATATGAATTCAGCTGTCTAGAGTCTCGTACGTCAAGTTGGTTGAGATCTCTATCCATCACCGACTAGGCCAACTAGGATGTTGGCCGTCTTATATATCTTGAGTTTAATTCTAGCAACAAGAATATTACGTTATTTATATCGTTCGTTATATTTAAATGAACTTATACTTAAAATTGTATATATAAAATATATTTCACACAAAATTTGATCCCTTTTATAGGTGAAATTCAAGGACGAGGAAGCTGAGGACGCTGGCGGCGTACGTAAGGAATTTTTCATGCTTCTACTGAAGGATCTAATTGACCCAAAGTATGGAATGTTCAAAGACTTTGAAGACTCTCGTGCTCTATGGTTTTCGGACGTTTCTTTCGAAACCGACGACATGTACTTCCTTATTGGAATAATATGTGGTTTAGCAATATACAATTTTACAATAATTAACTTGCCTTTCCCATTGGCGCTATATAAAAAACTTCTTAGTGAGCCCGTAGATCTCAGTGACTTGCGTGAACTATCGCCGATCTTGGCTAATTCTATGCAAAGCATTTTGGACTACGAAGGCAGTGACTTTGAGGAAGTTTTCGATTTAGCGTTCGAAATAACAAGGGACATATACGGGGAATCAAAAGTCGAGTTACTCAAACCGGGGGGTGATAAAATCCCGGTTACTCAAGTGAATAAGTAAGTCATCTAATTATTCTTGAAATATATCTAATATTTTTCCTACATTCATTTAGAAAAGAATTTGTCGATCTCTATGTGGATTTTATATTCAACAAATCCGTTGAACCAAAATTCAGTTCGTTTCAAACAGGTTTTATGAAGGTGCATCCAAATTTGCGTTATAAACATAAATGCATATAACTTATATTTTTATCTGACTACAGGTGTGTTGGGGTAGGGTATTGCAAATATTTAAGCCACACGAGCTAATGGCTGTGGTCGTGGGAAATGAAGACTATGATTGGCATGCACTAGAAGCAAATACAGAATACAAAAATGGTTATACCTCAGGAGATGAAACTGTGGGTTTAATGTGCAATTTCATTACACAGCAATATATCTTTTTTACCGCCTACAGATTCGTTGGTTTTGGGAAGTTTTCCATGACTTACCAAATGAGGAGAAAAAGAAATTTTTGCTCTATTTAACGGGTAGTGATCGTATTCCAATCGGTGGCATGGGCAAAATACACGTAAGTTACTTAAGATATACCTATATATACTGAATTTTTAATGAACCAATGTATACGTTCGGGATTTTCGCCTTTTGAAAGCTATGGGTCTACGCTATTTTTACATTAAACTCTCCTCAGACATTTGAAGGAGTTTTGTGCAAAAACCGAAGTCTCTTAAAGCTTTTCTTGTGAACAATATTGTGTTTGTTAAGTTATGAGCAGATCTTACTTCACAGTACATACTCGTTTTTCTATTTATTTATTCAGATTATTATTCAACCAACCAACGACGAAAGATTCCTGCCAGTAGCTCACACATGCTTTAATTTATTGGACTTACCACGTTACAAAACAAAGGAACGCTTAAAATTCAAACTCATGCAAGCAATACAACAAACTCAGGGATTTAGCATAGTATAAAATACAAATGGTGAACTTGTTATTGCACGGATGTTATACACATACATATATATTTTTCTGTTATAATGAACAAATCGGCCTTAGTATGGTTACTAGTTTTTATTGTTTTCTCGCTGATAGAGTAAAAACTATTTATAATTTTTGATATACTAAATAAAGAAACTTGTTAAAGGACTGAAATCAAAATTACTACAGCAAAAGTCTTGGGTTTTTTTTTGTGCTGTTTATGTATAAATGTTTATTTTAGGTACCTTTCCGTTCAATTTCGTAATAATCAATTTTGACGTATCCGCCTAATCTATTTTAAATGAAGAATGAAAAATATTAACTTTCCAAAGAAAATTAATATAAAAGATTTGCTTTAAATCAAAGCTAACTCTTAAGCTATAAATTTTTGTTTACCTAATACATACATACATATATGTATAGTGCTTTCGGTATTACTGTTATGAAAAAAGAAAAAAAGCTCTGAGTTTTAACTCAGTTTCTCTGTAGAGAAGTATAAGTTTTGACGACTAATACTTCAAAAATTAACACAGAAAAGAAATTCCCATTATTCAGTTATGTACATGGTGAGGCTGGCGTACAAAAATACACTATTATCATAATGGCCTGTATGTTTTTTGTGGAGACCTTAGAGTATTAACGCCTCAAAAAGTTTGAAATTGTTAAAAGAAAGAAATAATAACAAAACCGAACTAAAAGAACGTGTTATCAAATATGGGCTGAAATTTCTGTATATAGAAAAATGTTCGTTGAAGTAATTATTTGCAACAAATTGCTGCTCTTAATAATTTTCTTTTACTTGTGCCACAATGACAAACGTCAAGTTTCAACTTGACCTGTCAATTTTTTTTTTTTTTTTACGATTTTCAAATTAGAACGTTTTGTGTGTATTTCTTTGAAGTGAATACTGGTATATTTCGTGGTGTCATAAAATTCTTTATTTTGGAGGATTCAACATGGAAATTCATTCAGAGTTGAAGGTGATCTACATAAAGTACGACCATATATCGATAAGGTTCACAATATGTATTAGGCGTTCGGCAAACTAAAGGCGATAGCTAATGCCGTAGGCATGTTAGAAGAAAGGATACATTAGAAGAAGATACATATATTAGAAGATAGAAAGTACATTTTACTTTAAGAGTTAAATGTGAGAAAACTTTGAGCAAGACTGGGTGCCGCATTTATGAAGTTCTTGTTTTAAAGCAGTCATAAGTAAAGCTGCTAGTTGTTAACATCAGTGTTGCAGATAAATGAGTTGGAAGAGTTCGCAACTTTTTATTTTTTACAAGGGTTGCATTGCATTTTTTGAATGCATAGAACAGCGTTACAAAAAATTCATTTTCTCGAAAACTATAAGCCGCAGCTCATAGCCAGTGGCAGATCCGAATTCACGAAAGAAAATATCAAAATCGCTATCAGTATTCGCCCAAAACTGAACATTCGCCCATACCCCTCATGAAATTCAATGAAAATTATACATAATCAAGTGAAAAATCGCCCACAATAATGAAAATAGACTTCATGCTCCAGATGCCTGTCTGAGTGGCTGAACATCCTCGGAAAGAAATGTCTATGCACGGCGAGGCACTTGTTTGCAATCGAAGGTTGTTTGATTGTAAAATTAAATACATCTATCTAGAAACAACTATGCAGTAAATAGCGGAAAATCGCCGAGCTTCGCGCGGTTAATTTAATAAGCTCCACTTTCTGGCGGAGTTTAGCTGCTCTCGTCGATACGCGTCGGATATGTCAACAATTGTGAGACAAGCGCCTGGAGCTAAAGTTTATTTTTATTTATGCTCGCCCCCAGTCACACTCAATGCACGAACAGTACAGGATACAGTCAGTTTGCTAAATACAAAAATCGTTCCAAGGAGTAAAAAAAAATTATAAAATGATTTGGTCTTAATTTTGACAGCAGACCCATTTACAGGTTTAAGTTTTTGCCTTTAGCTTCTTCGAGGTATGAAATATAGTGCAGTGGATCGTACAAACATTTTGATATATGTACATATGTGAGTTATGGTAATGAACGTCACATTATTCTAGCTTCGTATTTAAAATTTTTTTTTCAAAAGTTGAGATTTATTAGTGTTCTCTCATGTACCGAAAATGTATTATGTACATAAATGTATATTATATCAATTTAGAGCAAAATCGTACAAACCATATTCAAGAACTATCCAATTTCAAGTATATTCGAAGAAAATGTAAGTATGCAGTTTTATAATTAATGTTTATATTACCTAATATATAATTTTTTCTATTGAAAACGTTAGACGTTTTCGAGAAAATCGAAATTCTTTTAAAAATTGGTGCGTTATAAATTAGGGATAATTTTAAAATTAGAATGGCCATAGAGATCAGATATGAAGCGTGAAGTTAATCTGCTTCGTCTTAAGATTGCAATAAGAGGTCTTGACAAACAAACGGACACAACTGGTAGAACTGATCAAAATATTGGCTACAGAATATTTCAAGAGAAAAATAACCCTACTTTATATGACAATGTTAAAAACAGATTTTATTTATAGATTTACCTTAACAGTACCTGTTTCGTTCATTTCTCTAATCAATCATGGTTATGCATAGATATGGCTGTTGCTGCAAGCCAAAAAAAAAATATTCGCCTGAAATACATCTGACCGCCATTGAGCGTATGAATTAGCTCTTGTGAAGTTCGTAGAGATTGGCAGAATAAGTATTACATACTTATATTTACTCCCCCAAAGATCTCCGCCGCTAAACAAACGCATTCAGTCACATCATTCTTAATTTTTATTATCTAATTAAATCTCCATGTATTACATTTACCTACTCACTATCTACTTTTCTATATCGTTCTGTTCTCCAAAATCCAGTCGGAAACAACAGAACTCATCTGACATGAATAATGTAAAACAAAGGAATGTTCCATCTTTTTCGTATCCAGACAAGCATCCACATTTGGTATATCTCGTTTCAATTCTTCATAATATCGTACTGGTACCCATCCATCCTTTGTACTATAGTAAAATCTTAGTAAGCTTACATTGTCCTTAACAAGTTCTCTGTCCAATCCACGCACTTTCGCCATTTCATCTTTAGCAAGGAAAATTACTTTCTCCATAACTGATGGCTTGGAATACTTCAACGCAGTACCAACGAAGTGCCGTGGAATACTAAAAAGCCTATGAATAAGGAATATCTTCAAAAACAGCGGCAGTCGGTAGAATAAAGATATAATGAAACCCAAAACAATGTACACCGGTAGAGCAATATTAGTAAACACCCAACCATTCCGAGATTCTAACATACGCTCCACTGTAGGAAAAATTAGATAACACTTTTGTAAACGCTGCTTTATACTCTGCTGCTTCAGAAGTTGTAAAACCATCCAAGCACCAATTGAATGGCCCATTAAGTGAATTTTTACGTTTTTTGGAACAAACTTCTCAATGAATTCGATTTTATGCTTCAGTTGCCCGTCTAGATCGAATAGGGTTTCATTGCCGGCAAGAGGGGGCACCTCACGAATGCTGGTTGGCGGTGGTTCGTCGTGACCAAGATGACCTTTGGACGGCAGTAATGGTGAATAATCAATAAAATTTTTACAAATATGACGTGACGAACGCACCTATTACCCAGACCGGTATTTCACAGTTTAACTGGCGATAAAGGTTCCCCGCAAATTCTGTGTAAAATCCTGGTAGACCAGGATTTCCGGTGATGCAGATCGCGATTTCCTTCACGTCATCCAGAGACTCCTCTACCCATTTTCCCCACGTCATTACGTGAGTCGGGGTACCACAAATATTAACGTAGGCCTCTTGCATATTTTATAAGAGAGTTCTAATTTATACGAATGCTTAAGGCTTTTTTACAAATTAAATATCATGAAAAATCTTTAATAAACAGCGGAAATATATTCTTTTTTTTTAGTAAAGCACCACGTCAATCTGGCAGCCGGTGACAGCTTTTGTTTATGTATGTCAATAAAACAGAGATGGCAAATGGAGACAAAAATTAAGAAAGATGTAAATTCCGCACTCTTATAACCTTGTTGCGTAGTTGCGTACTATGATGAAGGAATAAAAAATTTACGGGGATGTTTACTTTTTCTTGTTATTACCTATGTATACTAATAGGTTGTGATGTGATGTAGCGATATAATGTATGTACCTCCCACAAAACCGTACAGAAAAGATGAAATTCATCTGAAACGGATCGTATGATACCCAGCCTTAAAATATAGGCGTTAAGCCATCTTCGACAATTCAAATAAAACCTAGGCCCTTATTGCGAGTTTTGTTTGTCAATCGATAAACAACTTTTGTTGATCGTCGAAACTGAATTTTGGCATTGCGAATCTATTTTGAACGAAAATTTTCGGTTTGCCAGTCGATCTTTTTTCTTTACATTTTTTTCCGGGTCGACTGTGTACAAGAAGTGCAATGTTATGAACAAAAATGCAATGTATTTCATTGTATTTACCTTTTATTTCAAAAATAATAATTAATTTAATTACAGACACAAAAGTAGTGAGTTATTAAAAACGAATGAAAGCGCTGGTTTCATTAATAAAAGCGAATTCCTATTCCCGGCAATTTTTAACTGGTCGTGGGAGATAGTTTCTTCTTCCGAGTGTCAAAAAAAAATTCAGTGGAAATCATTTGTCGATGCGATCGATTTTTATCGAATCGAACGCTGATCAACACTCGCAATAAGAATAATACTTTAAGGAAATGTATGAAAATATACATATGTATGTAGACCCTTTTCTCAAATTCTTTTAAAATAAAGCTCAATTGTATCTGTTTCGGGAGGGGGCAAGGTCTCCAGGCAAAGGGACCAGCGGGGTAGATACTATCTCCCCGAAGGCCGTCCGTACGTGGCAAAGAACCACATCTTTCTCGAGGTGTCCCTGTTGCTAACTCAATACGGCGGATCTAAAGTGGAAAACTTAAAAAAACCCGTAATTCCAGGTGTGTAACTACCGTGCCCAAGGGATGAATGGCACTACGTTAGTGTGTCTTCTAACGGTGAACTCCAGATAAATTGGGCACCTCTGGTTTCAATGTAAGTCCCCGCCGCTGGCATGCGGGGCTTTGCCTTCGGTGTACTCCTTTCCCTAGCTTCTCGTGGGAACAAAATTAATCCTGATTCAAATAAATTAACTCAAGAGCTTGACACCTCCCACTTTTAAGCAGGTCCTTGAGGTTATTAAGGTAGGAATCATCGCCTCAGACTTCCCGGAAACCTTGCTTAGCAACCAGCAAATGACTTTAATTCAAAACAGCATCTTTGATAGGATTACTGACCTCACTGAGGAAACCACACGGCCTAAATTCCGGGTAACAACTTTCCGGCCAGGATGGCTTGTCTTGAACTGCAAAGACGAGGCAACGGCAACTTGGGTCAAAAGCATTGTCCCTAGCATCGCTCCTTGGGAAGGAGCCTCACTAAAAGCACTCGATGAGGAGAGTATTCCTCGCGAGCATATTATGGTGGGACCCTTTCCGGCTAACCCTTCAATTGGAAGCGACAAGATCCTTAGGGCAGTTACTGCCCAGAACTCGGGTCTTCTCGGTTCCGAATGGAGGGTTTTAAAACGCGAAGATAAGGGTAACTTGCACCTGCCCTACAGCTGCGCTGGAAGTTCTCTTAGACCTTCCACCTCTGTTCCTCTGTTCCTCGGATTTCATGCCAAAAAGAATCCATCTCAATCACCCTTTCAAAGTCATTATACCGGACTGCAGGTTTTGGGACTATCCTCTCATCCCTTACACCACATATTCAATTGATTGGTATACTGACGGTTCGAAAATGTCAAATGGGGTTGGAGCTGGTGTTTTTGGTCCTAACTACAAACTATCCACTTCACTTGGATAATATACCACTATCTTTCAAGCAGAGGTCTATGCAATCGAGCTATGTGCCAGAGAATGCATCAGACGAAACAATCACAAATTGATCACAAATAAATAAAATGTCAGACAGCCAAGCAGCTCTTAAAGCTCTAACTTCCTTCAATTTTTAGTCTAAGCTGGTTTGGAATTGTCTCCAAGTACTCCTGCAGCTTGCTGCACACAATAAAATTACTCTTGTGTGGGTCCCTGGACATAGGGGCATCCCCGGCAACGAATCTGCTGATAAACTTGCAAGATTAGGTGCTCAATCTCAGTTTACAGGACCTGAACCTTTTCGTGGTTTACCAACTAACCAGATAACGATAGAGCTCAACCTATGGGAACGAATAGAGATGCTCTCATTCTGGAACTCGTAAAATGGCTTACGACACGCCAAGAAATTTATAAATTTCTCAAAAAAAGATCCAGAGACATTCTTTCAATGAGCAAACGCAAGGCTAGGATCATAACTGACTTCCTTACTGGACATTGCTCTCTCAATTACCACCTCAAGAAAATGGGCCGTGTCCAATCGGACATGTGCCGTCTCTGCCTTGAAGACACCGAAACAGCCCAACATATACTGAGTGAATGCCCGGCCATAGCTCGGCTTAGGCTCAAACACTTTAACAAAGGCTTCACATCACCATCTGATGTCACATCTTCTTCAGCTCAAACTATCTATAGTTTCATTAATGAACTAGATTTCAGCTAAAAGACAAATATAATATAGCACAAAAGATCTCTTCTGGTCGCCGTGCTTATTAGGCTTGTACTCGAGCCTTAATTACTCCCTCGACCCTAAAAAAAAAAAAAAAAATCTGTTTCGGGAAAAAAAAATTGGGCTTTCAGAAACAACACCTCTAAAATATGGAAGTGGCTCAACACTCATACTTTCTAACAGTGATTGTACACAAAGTGATTCCTTATGTGATTCAAAGTTGACAACGCTTCTCAGGACTTTGTTTTGAAAGGTCTGTATTAGTTGAATATTGGTCTTCTTTCTATAGTTCCAAAGCTGTATTACACAAATCCAGATCGGCTTTAGAATTCGTTGATAAGTCAGTGGTTATTACTAATGGTCAGTTGCAAGGTTCTTCTTCATAACAATAGCATATCTTTGATTTATAACTCTTGCCTTTTCTTTTCACATGCTTCTCCTTCAAATTGAATATCCACTTTTTTGTCCAGTTAAGAACTTCGTTTGTAGCGTTTTCCATTTGTTAATATCGCAATGACCTCAGCAAATATATGCATCAATTAAGTCGGGTACATTCGTCGTGTATAGCACATACATGTAAGAAGGTTCCCAATACACTGCTTTATGGAACCCTTGCTCTGACTTTTCTTATACATATTGGGCGCCGTGGCTCAGTGGTTAGTGCGTTGGATTACAGAGCGGGAGGTTCGAGGTTCGAATCCCAGAAAACACCTAAAAGTTTTTTTACGGTCCCACTTCTCACGAATATCTGACAAACGTCCGAGAATAATAACTGTCTAGAGAAAGCTTTTCAATTTGACTTTCGAATATGGCTCTAAACTGTAAGTCCGTTCAATTTGTGTGAAAAAATATAACACGCACAACACGAATGGTCGCGAGGAGCAAGGCCCTGGACCTCAATAAAATTATTTTATCATTGAGTAAACCTCTGTAAATAGTAAATTCGTGTATACAAACATATGTCATATAGAACTAAATTAATTAAAATATGAAAATATATTCACTGACCGTAAATATTTTTCGATGAGCTTTTGTTACAAATTTCTACGTACATATATGTACATATGTAACCCAAGTCAACAAATTAAAACTCCGTACAATCTTTCTACTTGTATTTATATTCTTACATACACAAGTATGTATAGCTAAAATCGCTCCAGAAGATAGTTTAAGAAATAATTACTGCGAAACAAAATTTTCTTTTTTTTCTTATAAATTACGGATTACGGTACACTGCTACAGCTTTTATATATTCCATTCCACCACATTCGATGCAAATTTATTTCCATTCAATTGAATGTAAACCAACAAAAGACAAATCACGAAGAAAGAGATCCAGCAAGAAAAAACTAAAAGAAAGCTAGTTGATCGTTGCCCCATATGAAAAAGTGATAAAATCATTTAGAACAATAGAAACTATCTTTGCTTAGTAATTGCCCTAGCTCAGGGTCGAATTTAACAGGAATGGTTGAAGCCATAATGATGTCATAATTTGTCCCAAAATCGAGTCCTTGTGTGATCGTCATCGTAAAACGATCTCAAAGCGTTGGCGGCTGCACCATCAGAGAGTCAACGCGTTGACGGTTTGCGTTAACCATGTAATCGTAGTTCAAGTATGCTTTTACATACTCTGGATTGATTCATACAGTTCAACTTTTTCTTCTTTGGGTTCTTAAATCGGTAAATTTCTTGTCTGTATCATGTTCTGGTTTTTAGAAGTCACCTCAGTGTTTCGGAGGAGTGTTACCAAATTGTGGAAAACCAGAATGGCTTTAAGTTGTTTACATGATCTTATCACAGATGGCAGCATGATTTCGATTTAACAACATAATTTAATTAAAACTAATGTGAAAGTCACAGACTCAGACTTTCCTTAGCATTTAAAAACATTGAGTAGGTAGATAAGCTACTCTGGTTCTCGTGTTCTAATATTCTGGTAATAAACAGACTTAGAGTGTTATCTATAGTATGTATGTATGTCTGTCTGTGACAGGCCTACGCGTGACTCATTGCACAGAGGCTCTTAGATACATGTACATGTGCAGATCACTTTCGGTATACGAATACTATGCATATATTTTAATCGGGTAATCTTGTGACGATTTATCTTATCATATAATTATATCTGTACTGTAAGGAATAAAAAAGATCAATAATGTAACTATATTTTCGCCCTCAAATTGCCCACGGAAATTCGTGTTTATTCATGGTACATCAAACATGTTGATAACCCGGTCGATGAAAAACATACGTAATAGCTGGTACATATGTATTTGTGTCTGTTTGATTTGTCCTCTTTCATTGTGACCTAGTTTCGAAAAGGTTTACCATTATCTTGTTGTGTTGTATAGTGGATGAATTATTGTCTCCTTTGAAATAATGAGAAAGACATCATATATTATGTACGAGGAAATTTGAGCATTCCATAAAGTAAATCGGAACAGTAAGTCATATAAGCTTTATTCAATGAGAAAAAAGGCGATGCAGAACAGAACAGATTTGTGAAAAATGTCAGATCAAAGGTAGAACAGAAAAATACAGCCATACGTTAGTTGTCAAAAATGACAACTTCATTTTCGATTGTTGGATAATTATTTGAATTTACAAGTTTAGTATAAAATGTGAAATAAAAACAATAAAATAATGGAATTTAATTTATTGGAACAAATGGTATTAGAGGCGATGGATTCAGAAAGTGACAACTTTTCACTTCGAGGACAAAACAATTAATTTGCAATCACAGCTGATTTTGACGTTTCTCACAAATCTGTTCTACCTCAAAAGTAAGTGCAGAAATTCTGCTCAGGGCAGAGTTCAGGCAGAGTCATTGAACAAAAAGCGAACATGAGCTGGACAGAAATTTTTCTCATTGAACACGAAAACCTGTAATTTACATGTACTAGACTGAGCTGGACAGCCTCATTGAACAAAGCTATAAAGTCTAACATTATTTTTGATATGTCCGTCCATCCATATATGTATATAACAATTGCTTTCCTCGCGGCAAAAGCCGGAAGTCGCCTATTCTGGATAACCAGAATTAGGCTCTGAGGGGCCTTCTGCCTATCCCTCTGGGAAGGCCAGATAAGCACTGCGACCTAAAAGATCTTATGTGCTATCCCTAGGTTCTCTTAGTAATGGAGAGAGTATTTATCCCGAACAAAAATAAAGGTCATCGTTTTTGCGGGTGACTGGTTGACTATAGGCGTGATTCGGTGAGAATTATGCAAAGTAAAGCTTCTCACCAAAACGATCCTCAGTCAATCTGATTTAGTAGCTTTTTTAATATTTGAATACTGGTGCAGCTACTCGCTATCAACCTGGTTGTTAAAATATTCGCGCTGTACAAAAAATTTAAATTTTTGTTTACCCCAAAGACGAAATATGTATTTTATAAACAAACAAAAAATTCTATTATCCTATTTTTTTTTCTTTTTTCCTCCCCGTCCATTTTCTATCAACGAAACCCAAGAAATTTAAATTTACGGAAGGCTACCAAACTCTAAAAATCAAAAACCTAAAGAAAATCCTTTCAGCGCCATATGAAATTGAGTGTTACAAGCTATTCATCCCAAGTCACTTTTCACTGAAGATAAAAGCTAAAGTAAGTGCTAGTAATTTTTTGTTGTTGTACTCCGCGTTAGATTTTACTTTACTGAGTACCGAAGTCTCACCAAAACACGCCTTATGTTTGGGAAACTTAATTCCCTTCCAAAGTGTCTGGCAGGACAATCGCACAGGATATGCTCGGTAGTCTCTTGATCTTCCAGACAAAATCGGTGCATGTCCGTAGGACTTATGCCCATCTTGTGTAGATGGTAGTTCAGTGAACAGTGTCCGGTGAGGAAGTCCGTGAGGAGCTTAGCATCACGCTTGTTCAATGTAAGCATTCCCAGACTTCTCTTGCTATCGGAAGCATTGATGAATCTCTTGGCTTGACGTAGCCCGGTTGTTGAGTTCCATTTAGAGAGTCTCTCTTGATGATCCCATGAGTCAAGCTCCATTTTTATGTGGCTGGTGGATAAGCCGCAAAACGGAGACGGGCCAATGAATAAAGATTGCGATCCTAGTCTGGCTAGCTCATCAACAATTTCATTGCCCTCTATTCCCTCATGTCCTAGAACCCAATGAATTGTGATTTGCTTGTGAGCAGCAAGCTACTTTAGAGCGTCCAGATAGTTCCAGACGAGCTTGGACTCAAAACAAAGTTATCGCCGCTTGACTGTCGGAAAGATGACTATTTGTTATCTAAGGAGGTTGCGTCTAATACACTCTCTGGCACATAGCTCAATTGCAAAAACCTCGTCTTGAAAGAGAGATGGGGAGCAGCCCAGAGAAACTGCTTGCTTGAAGTTGATGCAGTTGCCTGCATCAACTGCGTTTTCTGTTTTTGAGCCATAGGTGTACTACACAGAGTGGGAACTAAAGGGGGTTGGAACCCCATTTTTCCATACACTGCGTTCCGGAATGAAGGCTTTGAAATTGAATTCCAAAATTTGCAAAGCCAAACCTGCTGACCCTCATGTCCAAATAGTGGTATGAGACTAAATTTAATCGCCAAATCCACAATTGAGCATCTAGAATGTCAACAAAAATAGTCGATACACTTATGACCCACACTGTACCATTGCGAAATAATCAAACCATTCCATACCAAATAATAACTTGCATTAATAAAATTATGATAACGTTTGTATATTTAGCTAAGTCACAAAATAATTACCGACCTATTATCTCACTCTGTTTTATATTCCTTCACCTGAATCTATTTGCTAAGGTTGTATGTATATGTTTTTTTTTGGAATTTGTTATGCAAGAAATACTATTCTACACACTTCAAGTAACAACAACCCTTGCTTGTACTTTGATCGACATAATGAATTTCCAATATGGAGCATTGATTATTTCTGATTAAGGCCACTCGATTCAAATTGGCTTGATATAGCAAATTGACAGAATTTTTCTTGAGATCGATGAACGAAGATGTGATATTCATGTAGATTTAATCAAAGACAATTAAAGAGCCCTATTTGTAATGTAAACAAAAATAAAATCATAGTCGTTGATATTAACTCGACTTCTTAATAAAAAGCTTATTTATCTTTAAGTGGTCATCACTTGTGCTGTGTTTATAATCTTTGATTTATTTTTAAATATGTGCTTATGTTATAGATAAAATGTTGCCTTTTTTACTTTCTTTTTGGTATGGAAATTCAATTGAACTAAAATTACTATGCACGTTCCGTTTAAGAAATATTTCGTTCACATGTACATATGTACATATGCATGCATAATCATAAGTATTTTATAGGCTCTACAGTTAGTTCCTAACTACAATCTTAAGGTTTGCGATTAAACAAAAAATTCTAATCACTTGCTATTAGCTAAGACAAATTTATATATATTTTGCGATCTGTTATACATAGATATGTATGTACATATGATCTAAAAGCAAAATTGGGCTTTGTAGTATGTTCAAACCTCAAAGTTATGTAAGATTACAGTCCGCTTCTGGGTACCTACACAGATAAGATTAAAAGCTCGTTTGCTAACATACTACATTGCACTGCATTTGTTGTTGCATAAATATTTCGTATGATTACCCAAGCTTACAATTATTATTAAGTAATACTTAAAAGTGGGGTTTTACCACCACGTTGAAAATATCAATTAGTACAAGCTGGTGGGAATTTTTTTGTACTTGTTTAATATTTGGATATGAATCTATTCACACTCGTATGTACATACATACATACTTTGTTTATTTTTATTTTTTCTATGACTTAATGACCATCTACTGTCAACTTCAAATCCGATTTATCTACTTATGTAATTGCAATATTTACGTAACTTGCAGACTTTACTTTGAAAGACAGTGGCAGTCTTTCAGTAACTTACCAATTTCCAACTGACTATGACATTGACATTCGATGACTTAAATTTTTGTGCATTCCCCTTTGTTTGTTAGTCGAAAAGAAATCAGTGAGCCACTTTCCCTCATTTTATTATTCATTAATTTTAGCATGCCAAAGTGTTATGAATGGTTCGCCTACTTTTTTTTAACCTCGTTTGACATTTGCTGCTAGAGTGGATAAATTGCAGAATTGATAAGCGATTAATATGAATAATCCGAATAATTATACTTTAAGCTCTAGGGTACTCTATGGTATGATATTGTATGGTATGAGGGAAGTGCACCTTAGTAAATGCTTGCATCCCTTTTTGTCTGTTAGAATTTCAGTAGATTTCTGGGTTCGTCTGCAACCCAAAATATGTGTTATATGCTATGTTGCTTATTGTTGATCTTCCTTTGAAGAATGTGTATATAACTTTTATTGCACATTACTTGTACAACCTGTATGTACTTATTCTTCTTCTGATGGCTTTACTGCTTGCGGTAAGTTTGTGCCTTCCTAACCGCATTCCTCTATAAACGTCAGTTACGCCAATTTCGGGTACCATTTCCGATTAAAATACAATATCGTGCGAAAGGCCATACCGTCGACTCAATTTTATGAAATGTTTTTTAAAAGACAATTGGGCGTGACGATCACTATTTATGTCATTTTTTCCCGAATTTCGATTTATTTTTGAAAGAAAGCCCAATCATAGCTTTTAGTTGCTTCGTAAAGGTATCATTTTCCCTTTTTTTTAGTTTAGGGTTGCAATATATTTTTCGAAAGACCTTGGGGTTTAAGGCTCATTTTCCACTTTTTGTGATAATATTTATAAAAAACATCTATTGGAGAAATGGGCGAATTTCAAAAACGTTTACACTTGCACTGATTCGACTTCTATTGCAGAAAGCTTATATTTCATATTTTATTTTTTAGGTACCGAAGCAGAGAGCTTGACCAAGCGGAGACTCTGATTCTGATGAATGAGCTCGAAAACTATTTGTATTTTACTTGTATAGACCCTTGATTTTAAAATTGATGTCGGGGCAGTCTTTTTTAATTTCTGGCGCCATCTTCGAAAAAGTACAGTCTAATCATTCCGCTTGCTCAAAAACCAATGTTTTCCATTGATCGTACGGAAAGATCACGTACGCTAGTTTATTAAGTTTCTTAAAATTTCTTAATCAATCTTAAAACTGTAAGAATTACACAGATTTTGCGAAATGTGTCCGTATTTGCAGTGAACAGTATTTCCCTATCCGAATTTCTATTATGTCCCATTGTGTATCTCACAATCCGAATCGGCAATAAAATCTGTACTCTGTATTCTGAATTTTATATAAAAACCTGTATCTATTCCCACACGCTTTTAAGGCTTCCATACACCAAAGCGAATACGAACATGAGATCATGTAGACACATACAGTGCATGTCCTTTATTATGGAACACTTTATAAACGGACGAAATCAGTTTCATCCCAGTTTCGTGTTTGTATGTTTTTAAGTACTATGTTTTTTACTATGTACCACTGGCAGTTTTTCAGTCTCAAAAACTATAAAGCAACCACCATACGCAGGTTAAAGGAATGAATATTATTGATAATAAATCCCCTAAAAGTGGTTTTTAAATATGTAATAGAAGAACATATCTATTATTAATAAACAATAATATGAAGCAAATTCCCACTTGTCACTTGTGACTTTAACGTCCAATCCGTATTCTCCCTTATTTTCAGAGATTTTCATGCTGCCTTCACCCTATGTTTATTTCGTCATCGTGATTGTCAAAAAAGAACTGTTGTTGATGTTGTATTGGCGCCTGATGCGCGGACCGGGTGTTTATCGAACGAGTCATGTGACACAAGACAACGCACCGGCAGCACTGGCGGAAGACAATATGCAGTAGGAAGCAGAGATCAAGTATGAAGGTCGCCAAAAATCGACCTTTACAGCGCAGCCGTTGTTAATTATAGATATCCGTATTCTACAGATATAAAATGATGTACGTACATATGTACATACATATGTTTGTGGATGTTTTGAAGTCAGAAAATAGATTGTTAATATTGATTTGGAATGTTATGGATTTTCACAGCATCTATCATGAGCTAAATATAGACTCGCATGTTAGATTTTTAGGGTTTCAGGCGGGACATTTATTCCATATGCTAGTAGGTACATACAAAAATGATTTGACAGCCTATCATACCAACATTTAAATAAATTTAATAAACTGATCTAATGATATTTAATGCAGTTCGGACTTGTGATGATATTCACCCACAATTCCGCAAATTTTTATCGCGATGTGCTTGTGTATGTTTGTTTGTAGGTATATTTAAGTACTCGTGCATTATGTAGGTAAATGTTTGTTTACAACGCATTTTGATAAAAAAAAAAAAAACCGCATAATCCTTGCAACCTCACGAGTGTGCTTCGAAGGATAAGGAAAAGTTGACTAGGTGGCATAAAAGACAGATACATATACAATATACATATATGTACGTATGTATGTACTATATACTCGTAGGTACCATGTATCACTTAGTGCTTAGTGACATCAAAAGTGGACGCTACTTGGCCGATTTTGATGACACAAAAATATCGGCGTCGTGGCTCAGTAGTTAGTGGTAAAACCAAATAAAACAAGTAAAATAAGTTAATTTAAAATATTCCAGCTAAGAAAAGTGAAAAAATACTTTGACGCGCGACTATGAAGTATTAAAAACAAAATAAACGACAGCTACCTAACAAAACACGAATTTGTATTTTTTTTAATCTTTTTACAGTCGGTTTTTGTTTGATTATTTCTAGTTATTTAAATAATTATGCATATTTCGCATAGTACATCTAGAATGTTTTCTGTCAACGTAATTCATTGATTTTTCTCCTTGCCAACAATGTTAGAGGTCAAACATACATATGTATGTACATAAATAAGTTCCCAATTTTACTTGACACATTCAATCAAATTTCGGTTTAATTCCATCTTAATGGATATAAGAACTATTTCATACACTTGTAATAATCACGACTGCTTTTGAAACACTCGGAATAACTCGTCCACACACATTTCAGCTAATTTCTTAGATTTAATTCGCTTGGGGCTAACGAATTCCAGTAATTACGGCACTGAAAGTCAATTTCATTTTTGTTTAAAATAAAAAAAAGTTCAATAATTACAATCAACGATTTTATTTTTCGAAAACTCTTACGAAGACACTATAAATATGTTTCTTGCTTCTCGACTGCTCCACTCGCTTGAAATTGTTTATACACTACGACTTTACGATCCGTCTATATAAGAAATTCTTTAATCGGCCCTGTATACATACAACTAAATGCAATATTATTGTCTCCGCGTTTCTACAAGTTACACTGTATATAAGGATACACTTTAAAGTCCTGAGCCTCCGCTTGTTCCAAGAACATGTTTAAAGTAAGTTTGATTTAAGTGTTCCAGGAAAATGAAAGTTAACACGGTGTGTGGTCCTAACCGGCAATAATATGGTGTGAATCCCTTCCACAGGGCTAGAATGCCTTCTTGACGGGCGACCTTACCAAGAACATCGATTGCGCCCCTGTATTCGGGTTTCCCATCGATGTAGTTCATGTTTTGTATTCTTGTTTTGGCTATATCAACTGGCATTGATGCTATAGTCGTTATTAAGCCTGATAACATTGCTGCAACGAAATGCAATTGAATGCCTTCTTTCAGTTCGAATTTTTTGCTAAAGAAGCTCTTGGCCTGCGAATAAGATGCCAACTGTGCCATATTGACAACCATTGCCCTGCCGACTGTTGGAAGACATCCACGCCAAAGGGTTGCCACACCTTCCTCCGAGATTATACGTGACAGGGCATTTGCAACATTTTTGTAGTTTCGACGCTGCTCCAGTGGCAACCGGCCATCGGCTGTCATCCTAATCAGAGCCACCTCAGCTGGTGTACCAATAAAGGCACCACACGCACCAGCAATGACTCCCATAGCCATTCGTGCCAGAAGTGTTGGTTCTCCGGAAAACTCAACTTTGTATTGATCGTTCAGATACGTATAGACACCTAGTCGACCGGTAGTGTAAGTTGCTTGTCGTAAAAGTGCAGCTCCAATTCCCTTATACACGGCCAAAGGACCCTCTTTCTTCATTACAGTTGTGAGACAATGAAATGAATTGTTGTATTCCTTTGCAGCACCCCCTACGCCGGAGATTTGCATTCTCGTCTTCACAAGGTCAAGGGGTTGTACTATGCATGTTGCACCCATCCCGGCCAGTCCCCCCAGAACGAACTTCATTCCGCTGGGGATCTGTTTTGGAGCCACTGAATCCACTTTGACAGCCATAGTAGGGATTGTAGAATATTATATTGGCACGACACGGTTTAAATGCAGAATTTAGACTGGCACTTGCGGATTTCACCTATACTCGATTTTGACTTGATTGACTTTGAAACTGACTATACACTCGGATACTCGTGACACTACAGGCAAACTGGACGGTGGATAGTGTGAAAAGCACAATTCACACAAACAGCGTCGTCGACTTATTGCCCAATTTTTTTTTTTTTTTTCTTATTTATATTACTAAGTATGTTACTATGTTTTCTTTTTGTAGTTTACTCGCTAAAATCTTTTATTGTATCACTTTGTGCGTCTACATCTATTCAACTGCGGCCAGCCAACAGGTTTCTCCGTCAAAAATAGAAAGCTTTGAGTAAGCTTTTTGGTTGATATGTCATCCGCTGTTCGCAGTGTGACCAGTCTTAGTTAAGATTTAATAAACTTTCCAATAGATAAGAAGCCAGGAATGTATTAAAATTGTATGACTAAAAAATTATAGTATAAATAATAGATAATCTTTATTTAGTAGCTTTTGTATAGCTAATTATATTATTTTACATATTTAAATAACAATTGTGATCATTTTTTAATGAGATATAGATTTAGTTAAGAAAAACGAGAGAATAACAATTAATTAATAGGTTAATATGGAGTAATTGTTTGTCTTACAAATTTAATAGATTCTTTCCTAAAACTGTAGATGTTTAGTTTATTCTTAGCATCATCATCTATTTCATTAAATAATTTAAAGTCTTTATAAATTAGAGAGTTTTGAGTGTTACTAGTTCTTATGGTAGTCAAAAATTATTATTATTCCTAAGATAATATGGCTGAACATCACCAATATATTGGACGTATTTTAACAAATAATTAGGCATCAAGTTATTTTTAATTTTATATACAAAAATGACAACATTCATTACTTGTCTTTGTTTTACAGACAGCCAATTCAATGCACTTAATAAAAAATTTACTGAATCGTGTCTGTTAGATTTTAAAATACCTCGCATAGCCTCATTCTGTAATAATTGCATTCTGTTGATTAAACTATCATTACACAAAAACAAAATCGATGAACAATACTCAAAATGGGGTTTCACTACTACATTAAAAACATTTATTGCACTTATAGTAGATATTTCATGTCGTAATTTTTTTAGAAAGCCAATTTTTTTACAAATATAATCTACGTGTTTATCGAAATTTAGTTTGTTATCAATTATACGCCTAAGTATTTAATCTCCTCAATTTGCTCAATGATCTCACCGTCAATTGAGACTCTTAAATTACAGTCTTGCCTGTTGTTGATCAGCATTTGCTTCGTTTTGGTAACAATTTGTTTTGTTTCGGCCACATATTTACCCGTCCCAAATCTTCCTGAATTAATCTCTGACTGTAATCTATGCTTTTTTCAGTCACATATATCACCGCATTGTCGGCAAAAAGGGCTAGGTTCGCGTTTTGTAAAACCATTTGCATCTCTTTTATATATATGATAAATAGTAATGTACCTAACACAGTTGATTGCGGTACACCAAGGCTTACTTCAATTGAGTCCGAATCGATTTCATTTAATCTTACCATTTGATTTGGGGTCTATTTGAGAGATATGACGAAAACCATATCGTTTGAGTTTCTGCAATAAAATATTTCGGTCGATTGTTTCAAATGCTCTTTTGAAGTCCATAAAAACACAATTCACTATTTTTTTTTTGATATCTCTTCTTTCCAACTCGTGATCACTAAATTAATCGCACTTTCACAGGAATGATTTCTTCTAAATCCCGATTGACTGTCGGTTATTAAATTGTTGTCTTCAAAATAGTTATTGAGCTGTCTAAATATAATTTTTTCGAAAACTTTTTCAAATAGGGGCATCGCGTTGACCGGTCGAAATTATACGCACAAACGCGTAACGACTGCCTTTTTCCACGCGTCAGGAAATAGATAGAGTGATTGAATATATTTTGTAACGAAGTTCCTATGATTTCGAAATTATCAAGGTATCTTCGAGTGCACATGAAATATAAGTCTTTTTTATTATTCATCTCCTTAAGGGTTAGTCGGATATCATCAACTGAAACAGACTGAAATTGAAAGCTTACATTCGCTTCGGTCACATAATTAGTAAAAGGCACATGTTGAATAGAGTTAACAATTTCTGTGACACTTTCAACAAAATTTGTTAGCAATTAATTTTTTATCACTATAAGTATGGTTATCGAATTGAATGTCGATAATAACACTTGATTTTTGAGGACATATTTTTTTAAATTTTTCCGCATAGATTTTTCGTTTGCCGAATTTTCGATTTTATTTTTTAAAAATTTACGTTTTGATTTTTATTTATTTCTTGCATTTCTGTAAGCTGCCCAATCTTCCTCATTGTTTGTAAATGTTGCCTTCTCGTATTTTATAATTTTTTTCTTTTCTTAATTTTATATGTGTGCGAAAAATATAACACGCACAACACGAATGGTCGCGAGGAGCTAGGCCCTGGACCACATACGGTCTGTTGCGCCAAGAATTTGTATTTTGTAATTTTATATGAGAACTATTGAACCACTCTTTTCGGTTATCAATATCGCACTTTTTTCTCAAAAACATTGATATTGTTTCTTTTATACCTTCTAAAAACAAGTCTCCCATACGATTGGTGTTGATGTTGCCACGAATATACTTTATTTTACTATTTTTCAATGGATTTAAAAATGTACTTTTAATACAAACCATCTGAGTTCTTTTTCCTTATTGCTTACAGTTGCCAATAGAGATTGGTGATCACTGATCATTAATTCACTCATAGTAGCAGCTTCCACGTATTTACTATTTGGTAATAACGTACTTAATAAAAGATCTTGTTGTTCGCGTCGTTATTCTATTTGCTTGTTTCATAATTTGTTATCCTTAATAATTTTATCGAGACACTTTCTATGTGTGTCATTTGTTTGAAACCAATTAACATTAAAATCACCCAAAACTATTAAATCATCTTTTGATCCACAGATCTCTTCCATAAGCATTGCAAATTTATCACAAAATATTATTTCAGGTGAACTAGGCGATCTATGCAACGATTAACTAACCACTAAAAGTTCATACCGTTAGCATAAGTTTTAATATTTTCTACACTAATTTCTAGTTTTGTATACATTATAACACCACCCGTACGCATTGATATACTGTTACACCTCGATATGTTATAACTTGCCAATTGGATTTCTTGGTCGTATATATTTTCGGTATTATGTGTTTTTGTTACTATTATTATATCATAATTTTTAGTTATTAATAAGGTCTCCAGTTCATCTAAATTATTGATAAGACCTTGAATGTTCAAGCATAGAATAGTGATTGACTTTGGTTGCTAATAAACAATTTTTTTCCTCTTTTCTCCTAGTTTCCTTAAGTATACTTATCACTCAACTCGTGATAAGTTTTTATCACGAGTTGAGTGATCTTCGTCCAGTCCAAGGTTTAGTCTTTTGTTGATGTTCGCACAGTTTATACGTTTAATTATTCTTTCTTTGACACATTCGTTACTCTTATGATTTCCTAGGCACTTTAGGCATATTTCTTCGTTCTTGCATTCCACGGCTTTATGGTTGTAGCCGTTACATTTATAACACATCAGAAGATTAATGCCATCAAATACTTTACACTGCTAACAATCAATGTTCACTTTGCCTCAATGACTCTTGGAAATGATTCTTCGTCAATTTCTATTATTGCATTATAGGATTTGTAATTATTTATTGTTGTTTCGTAGTACTTAAATAGCTTAATCTCTTTATTTTCAAAAATTTTATTTTGTATCTTTAATTTTTCAATAATTTCTTTCTCATCATTAAACTTCATTTTGTATATTTTAATTCTTGGCTTAATTTTGTTTGATACTTTAACTTCGTACTTTTCGCCCATTTGTTCCTCTATAGCAGTTTTTATTTTATTTCTTTCAGTTGGGGTCTCACTTTCAATAAAAACTATTCCTCTAGGTCTAGTTTCGAAATTCGTAATTTTAAAATTTTTGGGATCCACTTTTTCATTCAACTCTTCTTTGGTTTTATGACAATGTTGCTTTTGTTTTGGTTTGATGATAAGTGGCAACTTATCTCAGGAACTTTTTCACCACCCATGTTGAAATTCTTTTTTGCGACATCGGCAAATGTCAATTTGTCAACTGTTGTTATTTGTTTACTTGCGGTTGCTGTTGCTTTTTTTATTTCATTGCGCATCCTAACATTACTGTTTCTTAATTCCGTTCGTATTTTCTCACTTTCTTTACCGAAATTCTCAGACGTTTGGTTTACGTCTTTCTGTGGTTAATACTTTTTTCGCATATTTCCTGTGCAGTTTTCATTTCATTTATTCTCTTTGTGTATCTAGATTCGATATCCTCTAGCAGGTTCTTAATTTCATTTTCATTCTTTCTTAGTGAATTTTCAAACTCCTTATAAAATTTCAATTGGTTCGTGTTGGCTCAGTTCAATTGGTTGAAATAATTACTCAGTTTTACTTAAAAATTAACTTAACATGATGTTTTTCTTAAGATGAAGAGCCATAAAATTTATTTGGTAAATTTTCTCTAGGTAAACTGTAAATATTAATAATACATACATACATATACAAAATTACACAAATTGAATATTTTCATCGGGTTACCCTTCCAAGGGAGTGGGATACTGAGCTCCATCGTTTACGAATAGTAAACGAGGAGGATTGTTTCTCAAATTTTCTAGTCTGTAAAAACTAAATTTGGAAATCGGAACGATTCAAATCTATTTTTTGTTTACAAGGTCAGATCAACCAACTAGTTTTGAAAATTCAAAGAATTAATTATAAACAAGCTGAAATTATAACCTGTTCGGCAACATGTTGATACATTTTCAACTTTCGGATTTTTAAGTCCTTTCAAAGATCTAGTTGGAATTGGAAAAATCAATTCGAAATCATTTAAGTTCAGTTATCTCAAACTTAGTTTCAGTCCACTGACACATGAAGCAACAACAATTTTGGATAGCATCCTAAATAATGCCATAAAACTTCGAAGGTAAAACAAAATTTTGCCGTTTAACATATCGTAGGTATACAAATCACGGAGCCCCAGTGCGAGGCACCTTTTGTTGACCTGGATGGCTAATAACGTCTTTCAGATGTCCCTTCGTCCTAGAGGTTGAGATGAGATAAACGCAAGGCATGCCTCCAGTATTCTGGATTTCCAACCATATTGTAGCCAATGTACGAATGTGGATATCTTCAAGCATCACAACGAGTTGCTATAGACACTGCCAGAACTTCGAAAAACTTTTTCTGCGGACTAGTCGAACAGGACCAACACGACCAACGACGAACAGGACCAACATATCGCTGCCATGCAGAATTGATCGGATAGCCAAAACTGAATGCTGTTTCAATGCAAAAAAACATCCTTTACCTCGTAGTTCGTACATATTTTTTGTATTCTCACTATCGTTTTCTTCTTTGAAAAATAGATCAATATTGCTAATTATTTCTTTTTAAATAAGTTTGTTTTGTTTTTTCCACAAATCACTTTACCATAAATTAGCTAAAAATTTTTTGGTTCTTATTTTCGCAACATTGAATACTACACGAATTCATAAAATCGTCAGCCATATTACTTGAATTCGATTAAAGTACCCTTGGAACTATTTGGGGAGCTCATGGTTTTCGTTCTTTTTTTTTTGAGTAGTGTTTAAGGTAGTAGCTTTATCGTAGATTATTCCTGGTTTATACGCGGCGATGCTTTTTTCTTGGTTCTGCTTTTGTTATTGGTTTGGTCGTTTTTTTTTTTTGCGTAATGGTGAAAAACGTATTTTTAGTGTTCTGTAGCACTTTGAGCAGTAATTCTTTGTGTACACTGAGAAATGATTCTTTTGTGGTGTGGAGCCTCGAAGGATACTTTGCAGTTTAGAAGATTAGTTATGTCATTATCATGTTTTGTTGTTTTCGTTGTTCTCTGGTTCTATGCAGAATACTGAGATAAGTTTTCTTGTTTGTGTATGGTACATATTGTGTGTATTCTATATCTTTTGTCTCATTTCTTTAAGTTTCTGTTGATTGGCTTCTTGGCGATCGCTAAGACACTTATTGCGAGTCGTTTGTCGATCGATAATCGACTTTTGTCGTATTGCGAATGTCTATTTCGAATGAAATTTTTCGTTTATATTTTCCTGATCGACTGTGTGCAAGAAGTGCAATGTTTTGAACAAAAATGCAATGTATTTCATTGTATGGACATTTCATTTTAAAAATAATAACTAATATGTGTAATTACAGGTAAAAGTTGAGTATATTAGGTATTTAAGTTTTTCTTTTAATTGGCTTTAGATGAACTTCTATTTCCGCCAATAGTTGAATAGAGGCTTGCTTTGATAAGCGAAAGTTTTTCAAAAATCTGCAATAAGGGCTAGATAAGCAAAATACAAATTTGTAAACCTAATATATATGTACTTACATATTTTCCTGGAGTTACGGCGCTACTATGAAAACCTTCATTCACTAATGCATGGAAAAAAGTAACTCCGTATTCCAAGCCGAAGTATTTGCTATAGAACTATGCATCAGAGAAAATATAAACAGATCTAGAACCAACAAGAACATTTATATTCTATCAGATATCAAGGCAGTTCTACTGACAATTAGGGCTTATGAAATAACATTAATTACCCATATCACTAGCTAGCACAGAGTTCATCTCATTTGGGTGCCAGGACATAGCGGATATGAAGGAAATAAAAAAAGCTGACCTGCTAGCCAGAACAGGAGCTGCGTCAAACTTTGGGCTTTATGGCGAGAGACTATTCGCAAAAGAATTGAAGTCAAATAGAATTAAATATTGTCAGAAGTTGAATAGAATTAAAGTCGATTATCGGTATTGCGAGTTTCTATTGCTATCGATATTTTTCTATTTAACAGAATTTTCAGTTTAATCGGAAATTCAAAGAAAAAAATGGATAACGACGAAACTAAGTAAGTTTATTTTAAGTTATATTCAAGTTAAAACTTTTTTCATGCAAATTGAGACAATTTTTACAAAAATTCTTCTTCTCGCGTGTAGTGAAAATTGATCCACTTAGGACAAATATATGTATTCTTCAACTACATATCTATGTACTTCGATGAGCTCGCTTAAGACAATAGATAGTATTGACTGCCCAATAGAAAGGTTGTAGTCATTGCTAATGCAGAATCTCAATACATACAGTATCGGACAAAACTAAGGAAACTAAAACGAGTGTAACATTTCGACGCATGTTAAAGAAATAAAAAGCAAAATTTTTAAATTCATTATAATATATTTATTTTCTTTATCAATACTGCTTAAAATAAAAAACAAAAAAATTAAAGAATTCAATCAGCAATTCGTAATAAAAAATAAAATATAGTAATACATCTAATTTTGGGCGGACAAAACTAAAGAAACTTAAATAAATAAATAAATTAAAGTATTTCTGCACCTGTATTAAGAATAAATTAATATTTTGTTGGACCACCTCTATTTTTTAAGACTGCTTGGCATCGTCTTGGCATCGATTCAATTAAGTTGTCGATAAAGGATTGTGGTGTTTTTCTCCATTCTTCCCCAAATGCATCAAAAAGTTGCTGGTGGTTACGGAAATGTTGTCCTTTTAGCTTTCGTTTAACTATTTCCCACAAATTCTCGATGGGGTTAATGTCGGGGGATTGGGATAACCATTTAATTACCTCAATATTATTTGTCCGAAACCAATTTTGTATGTTTTTTGCCGTATGCTTTGGATAACGAGTAACTCGTTATCGAAATGTGAGGAGTCGGCATTACCGCTCGTGATCGAGCATTCACTATCGAAATTTGAAATGACAGCACACGTTATAGTGCGTCATTTCACTCGATTACTATTGTGCTGTCGAGCTATCGAGCGAAGCAACGAAAATGTGAGTATTTTTGTTTTCTAATTTTTTTTTAAAGTTAGTTTACTAATATAATGTTAATTTTTTTAATTAAGGTCCAATCAAAATAAGATCAATTTGTTGCAAAAAAATATTTTGGCCGATTTCGGATTTCGATTCGGAGCCGCAAACCAAGGGTCTCATAGCACAGTCACTTCAACACCGTCTGCAACGACGGCAAATTAACCCTTGCATAAGGAGAGGGCGCTGACGCTCAACGCGTTCGCGATAATCATCATTTACTTCAATTTCACTGCAAATAATATTTTTCTATCTTTTTTATCAACCGGAGAAATGTCACTTTGTGAGTTGTAGTACAACTTCTCTAGTACAATTTTATTTTCATTCGATACGTGAGCTTTCGAGTGCCATCGTCCCAGTGAGGTTACTCTATCATTCGATCACGAGTCCTGCTCACTCACTCGTTATCGACTGCGGTAATTCGGCCACTGTTTCAGAAAGTCGATTCTATTTCAGCAATTCTACTGCATTAAGCCCCCATACACATAAAGCAAGTGTTAAACAATTTTTTACCTGTATGGCTAGGTTTTAACACCGATTTTTTGGTTTTAAAACATGTTTCAAGAAAATCAAAACGTTTTGATTTTCTGTTGCGGTTTTAAAACATGTTTCATGTGTATGACGATGTTCTGACAGATTTATGTCATTTCCAGTGCAGCTCCGGTGGTATACACATCGTCGCGTGTGAATTTTGGCTAATGTTTTCGCTTTTGGTTTTATGTGTACGACGGAAAAAAACATTGGTTTTAAAACATGTTTCATATGTATTCGCCGCTTTACGCGATACCAATTTTAAGCTTAATAGAATCGTTAAGAGTTGAATAAACTGTCGCTATAAGGCCCTTTATAATGCCAGGACTATTCTGTGGATTATCAGTGAGTACGTCAAAAAGCTGTATCAAAAATTGGCTAAAAGGAAAAGCGCGCCATTACTGGATCGAAACTGAAGGTAACAGACAAGCCAAAATCTTTCTACCAAATACTTTCCTCAAAAAAACGAAACAACTCTTACAATTAAATAGGAGTCCGATTCGAATAGCCACAGGTTTCCTTACAGGCCACTGTCAAGTGGAAAAAAATCTAATGCCTATGGGAATAACACAAGACATATTTTCCAGAAGCTCGAGAGGATTAGAAGCATCTCCTAATTGCCTCCTTTTCCAATTTTTAACTGGTTGTAGGAAATAGTTTCTTCTTCCGAATCGTCAAAGAAAAAATTCAATCGAAATCTTTTTTTATTTCACTGATGTACATATGTATACATTCTTAGAGAATTACATTACATACATAAATTTATTGATCTATTTTGTTTGTAGCACGAAAATTAAAACCCAAATGTAAAAAAATATATGCTGCATTCAAATAACTAAAAAGAGGATTTGTCGATGCGATCAACTTTTATGGAATCAAACGCTGATCGACACTAGCAATAAGGGCCTAAGTGTTTTCTTCCTTGTGGAATCGATTTGCTGAGTTCTTGGTTGTTTTTAAGGACCTTCAGTTCATAGTTTTTATTTGTAATTGTACCTATTGCATATGTATGTTCTATTTCTTGTCTGCTTTCATTTTAGGATTTCAAATCTGTTTGATTCCTCTCTGGTGCATACATAGCTGCAAATTAAATCTTCACACTTTCACACTACAATATATTGAAATTCTTGCAGAATAGGATTAATTTGAAGCTGCATACCAATCTTAGTGAAATCAACTGAGATAACTCAAAGGCCAGTAGTTTTTTACAGTTTTATTTTATAATTAATAAGCCAGTATTTTTGACCAAATGAAATAGAATATATTTTATGATTTTATAGACCTGAACCTCCACTAGTGCCCATCACAAGTTTAAAATACAGTTTGTTAAACTGCTCTAGAAAAATAAAAGTTAGAACTGTATGTGGCCCTAATCGGGCATAGTATGGTGTGAATCCCTTCCATAAAGCAAGTACTCCTTCTTGCTTGAGGATTCTACCTAAAACATCGGAAGCTCCTTTAAACTCCGGTTTTCCATCTATGTACTTCATGTTCTGTATTCTTGTTTTGATTATATCTACTGGCATGGAAACTACAGTTGTTACTAACCCGGATAACATTGCCGCACAAAAATGTAATTTAACGCCTTCCTTCATCTCAAATTTTTTAGCGAACATACCCTTTGCTTGGGAATACGTAGCCAATTGTGCCATATTAACGATCATTGCTCTTATAACGGTCGGAACACATCCCCGCCAAAGTACTGTTACGCCTTCCTCCTTTGTCATTCGCATCAAGGCGTCTGCAACATTTTTGTAATTTCGGCGCTTTTCTTTTGGTAAACGACCATCAGATGTCATTCTAATTAACGCAACTTCAGCTGGTGTACCAATAAAAGCACCAAATGCACCAGCAATGACTCCCATAGCCATTCGTGCTGAAAGTCCAGGTTCTCCTCCGTATGCCTTCTTGTATTGTTCGTTAAGACTTGTATAAATACCTAACCGGCCAGTGGTATAAGTAGCTTGTCGTAAGAGTCCTGCTCCGAGTCCTTTATAAAAAGACAAAATTCCTTCAGTTTTTAGTATCGTTGTTATACAATGAAATGTGCTGTTATATTCCTTTTTAGCGGATCCCACAGCAGAAATCTGCATTCTTGTTTTTATGAGGTCAAGGGGTTGTACGAAGAGTGTTCCAGCCATTCCGGCTGATCCTCCCAATACGAATTTCATAAAATAAGGAATCTGTTGTTGACCGCTCATTTTAATTAAGAAAAAAAAGAGTTGACGGAACCTGAACTGACATAAACGATTTCAATAAAAATTTATATTTATTTTTCTTGGAGCATTGAGTTGTCTTAGATTCCTGTGATAATATTTTATAGAGCGACTGCGATAATGAAATAATTTATGTGGAATTAGTAGAATTATATGTATAAGTATAGAATAACACATTTTATTACCAGTTCTTTGCAGACCACTGACGCATCATTCGGGTTGTCCATGCGGTTGTCCTCAATCACTCGCATTCCACAGCGATCACATTATAGAAATGCAGTGGATGACGAAGTATGTATTCAAATTCGTCAAAATGTGCATAAAAAGCACAGCGACGAGCAGGTTCGTCATAATTCTCAAAATGGAAGTGAATATTATTCGTCGCTGGGGCATGTGGATCGTGTTTTCGTGGGTTACTAAGGCGTGGGCCTGGTACAGACTGCTGAATCAGTGAAACGTGTGGTCGTTCTGGTAAAATGAGGCAACGAGGACTGCAGCAATTGAGGATGATGGGAGTTCAACTTTTAACGTCGTATCGGTCGATGAACGTGGTCTGGTCAGATTTGTGTTATCGTAGTTGTTAAATATAGTGCAGGGAAATAAATCCACAGGTATTTACTCCATTTGGGAATTTATTCCACCCTAAGTGAGAATTAACTCCACATTAATGAAATGGAGTTATTTCCCACTAGAAGTTAGCATCAGCATCACTTCTTTGTAATACAAAAAAAAAGAAAAAAAAATATGGACATTTCCTCCACTCATACACCGGACCGACTTCGGCCTCATATGAAGGTGCTCAGGGCGACGCCACGCGGCATATATGTATGTACATAGTTAGGTTTCTTTTTATTTGACATTTTAAATTCTGAAAAATTGTGGACCAAACAAATTGTAGACTGAAGCATGAATTTATTGATATAGAAGCTATAGTAGTTTTGTAAGTCCCTCTGCCCTTTAGGAACTTGCAACTGAGACCAAAAAGAAAGGAGAAGGAAGTTTAATACTCAAAAATGGAGACCTAATGATATTTAGTGAAGTTCTCGAAAAACGACAGCAAAAGCAGGAGTTGCATGTATAGTAAAGAAAAACAAGATAAGTGAAATTAGAGAATGGAGAGTAGTAAACAAAAGAATATTAACTTAAGAAGTAGGAAAAAAAGAAAAACAGAAAATCCATAGTGATAGCCTACGGACCAAACGAAAATGAGTTAAAGGATGAAAAAGAAAAATTTTGGGAAAAGCTTCAAGAAGGTGCGAAAAGAATGGAGACCTAATCATAGCCGGAGATTTAAATGCCAGAATGGGGAATGATAAAATAAAATGGGAAGGAGTGATAGGAACCCATGGAGAAAAAAAAAATCAATGAAAACGGAAAAAGAATACTGGAGTTCTGTATCGTAAATGACCTTGTAATTGCGAATACTATGTTTTCACATAAAGATATTCATAAATTGGCAAGCAAAGGGGTAAAGTCGATCATAGATTATATAATAGTAGAAAGTGACAAGAGAAGAGAAGTGGTGGATACCCGAGTCAAAATAGGATACGACATTGAAAGTGATCACTATTTGCTTGAAGCGGTGTTGAAGGAGAAACCGAAGACAGAGGAGAAGGAAAAGAAAATGGATCCCAAAAACAAAGAAAAGGAGAAAATAAAAGTATACAAACTTAGGACCGAACAAATAAAGGAAAAATACCAAAAAGAGATTGAAGAAGAAGTCAGGAGATACGAAGGAAATGAAAATTTGGATATTAATAGTAGGTGGATAAGATTTAAGGAAACGATGTTGAATGTAGCCAAAAAGATATGCGGGCATTGTAAAGTCTACAGAAATAAAAAGAGAACGGCTTGGTGGAACCATAATGTCAAGAGAGAAATAACTATTAAGAAAAAGCTTTGGAAAGATTACTTACAGGATCGTAGTATTGCAAAATATGAGGCATATTAACTACAAAGGATAGAGGTGAAGAAAAGAGTTTTAGAAGCAAAGCAAATAGCGTGGGAAAATTTTGGAAATAAGATGGAAACGAACAGGAAAGAAAACTCAAAAATGTTCTTCAGGATGCTTAAAGGTTTTAAAAACGAGAAAGAATTTAAACTACAAACTATCAAAGCAAAAACAAAAAGGTACTGATAGAAGAAAAAGAAATAGTAAATAGATGGAAAGAATACTTCGAGGAACTATTGAACAAAGAAGACCCAGAAGGAACAGAAGATAAAGGGGACATAGAGCTTAGCAATGAACTACCACAAAACCATGAGAGCCTTATCACCAGAAATGAACTCGATATAGCACTGAGAAAAATCAAACCCGCAAAAGCTCCAGGCGTTGATGAGGTTGCACCGGAATTCATGAAATATCTTGGGGAAAGGGGAAGAAACGAACTCTTAGATATAATGAATGAAGCATGGGAAAGGAGAATTATTCCAGAGGATTAGAAGTATGGAGTCATCCTACCTATCCACAAAAACGGGGACTCAAAAGAATGCGATAACTATAGGGGGATAACGCTCCTCACCACAGCCCTTAAAGTGTAGGAGGCCATCCTAGAATGCAGACTCAGAGAAAGAGTGGAAAAGAAGCTATCTGATATCCAAAGTGGATTCCGACCAGACCATAGCATACAAAACCACATTTTCACCGTACAACAAGTGTTGGGAAAAAAAGCTCGCTAAAAATAAAAAAATCTTTACCTGCTTCATAGATATGAAAAAGCTTTTGACTCGATAAGCAGAACGAAAATATGGGAGAGCCTTAGGAAGAAAGTGGTGGATGAAGGACTGGTGCGAGCCATCAAAAGCATCTACAAGGAAACTTATAATGTTGTAAGGACATGTAATGTGCTGTCAGAGAAATTCAAGACGTCTGAAGGAGTGAGACAAGAAAGTGTATTTAGCCCCTTCCTATTTATCTGCGCAATGGACGACGCCATCAGACATTGCCAAGAAAGGATGCAAAGATTCAGAGTCGGGTATAGAGAGCTACGGCCAACATATCTCCAGGCATGTGTGTTTGCGGATGATATAGTACTGTTTGCAAATAGTGAAGAAAATATGCAAAAGAGTGTAAAAATATAGAAAGATGCATTAGCAACCCAGAAACTGGAGCTCAATGTTGAAAAGACAAAGGTGGTGGTGATGGGAAATGAAGCAGGAGTTGCAAGTGTAACGCAGTTGGAGAAGTCATCGACAGGTGCAAACATACAAATACCTGGGAAGTGTAATAAATAGCAGAGGAAATTCGGAAGACAAACTGATGGCGAGGATCAAAGCGGAAAATAGACTGTATGCAGCAATCTTCAAATCGATGTACTTAAAAAATGTACTTGAAAACTGGGCACTCACAGGAAGACAAGAAAAACAAATTCAAGCCATGGAGATAAAATACCTCAGGAGAGTTATAGGAGCCAGGAGAATAGACAAGAAAAGAAAAGAAGATATTAGAAAACAACTGCATGTCAAATCGGCTAAACTAAATCTCCAGGAAAAGAAATTAAGATGGTTTGGACACTTAGTGCGTATGGAAGAGAATCGACAAGTGAAGAAAATTTGGGAAGCAAGACCGGAAGGAAAAAATTAAAGAGGAAGACCCAAAACCACATGGAACGCTACGGTTAAAAAAATCCTGATAGAAGCTGGGAAACTTGGCACTCGGCTAAACATATACATAGCAAGAGATATGTATATAAATTGTATGTAAATTGTGGACTTATGTCCCCATGGGATGGTACTTCACATTAAAAGTGAAACAAATTCCCACATAAAAAAAGTGAAATTATTTTCCATGTGAAGTTATTGCACGTAAAGTTATTCCCCTGCACCTATTTTGGAAATCTAATGCGGGAAACAACTCCACCAAATTTCGTGTTAAATTAGTTCTCACTTCTAGTGGGAAATAAGTCCACTTTCTTAGTGTGGAGTAGACGGAAATAAGTCCATTTTCTTAGTGTGGAGTTATTTCCCACTAGAAGTGGAATAAATTCCCAGATGGAGTAAATTCCCGTGGAGTTATTTCCCTGCTCCGTTAAATATTCCCTTGTTAACAATGGCGTTAAAGTTCATACATCTAGACCTATCAGTCTATCATCATTCCTCATAAAAACATTGGAACGATTGATTGATATCTATTTACGCAACAGTATTGATAAGAAGCTACTGTGAGCGGCCCAACATGCGTTTTGCAAAGTCAAATCAGTAGAGACAGTATTACACTCACTGGTACACAAAATTGAATATTCCCTGTTCCGCCAGGAGTATACAATGGTTGCCTTTCTGGATATAGAAGGCGCTTTCAACAATGTCAAGACATCAGCGATAGCAGATGTACTATCAGATCTGAAAGTTGACAGCTCACTTTGCGAATTGATTAATCTACTGCTCAATGGTCGGATTATTAACTCCAAGCTAGGTGGGACGTCTACCAGAAGATCTGTTAGTAGAGGCACTCCGCAAGGAGGTGTTCTATCTCCGCTTCAATTGAATTTTATGGTAAAAGAACTATTGATAATGATGGAAGACGAGGGATGCACGGCGATCGCTTATGTAGACGGTGTTGCTTTAGCCGTCTCGGGAAAGCACCTAAATACTCTGAAGGAACTCCTAAAAACGCTCTAAATAAGCTCACTAGATGGTTTGGGTGTAAACCCCCACAAAACTGAACTAGTAATCTTTTCAAGGAAATATAAAATTCCGCTAGTCGACCCTCCCTCTCTTAATGGAACCAGCTCAACTTTCTTTGATAAATCAAAATATTTGGGTCTTATCCTGGATAGGAAGCTAAGTTGGAAACCTAATATTCAAGAAAGAGTAAAGAAAGCTACAGTAGCACTTTTCCATTGGGAATAATTGGGGTTTACAAAATCGCATTACTCACTGGCTCTACATCTCGATCATTAGATCGATACTCACATACGGGGTGATTGTCTGGTGGACAGCCTTAGAAAAAGTCATAAATCGCGATTATCTAAGTAAGGTCCAACGCACAGCTTCTATGTGCATAAGCGGAGAACTTCGTAAAACTCCATGTGCGGCACTCCATCTAATATCCCTCGATATATATAGCAAGCAAATGGCAGCGATTGCAGCCGTTCGCCTTCTACCCAACTACCCAACAGTTTTCAAGAAAAGAATTCGGCCACGCCTCTATTCTGAATAAATTCAAAATCTCTCCCGAAAACACGGACTACAACATCCCACGCCTAAATTTTGAGAAGAACTTCCTAGTCACCATCCCTTCCAGATCACTCTGGGAGGACGATGCATTTTTAGAAGATGAATTAATTCACTTCTACACTGACGGGTCAAAAACCATAGACGGAGTTGGTGCAGGTCTCTCAATAGATTGCATATCGGCACCACAATAGGTGTCATCACTGGACATTGTCTAATAAGCAAGCATGCTACAAGGCTAGGCCGCTTTTCGAACTTTTTGTAGAAGCTGCATGGATGAAGAAGCTGCATGGATGAAGAAGCTGCATGGATGAAGAAGAGGAGGAAAGTATTCCTCACCTTCTTTGTTTATGCCCAGCTCTCTCGGGAGACACCACTTAGGAGCTCCCTATTATAACGATATAGGCGACCTGATGAATTTTGACATTACGCTTCATAAGAAGCTCTAATTGGTTTTAAACGAGTAGGTAGAGAGAAACTTTCTCCCATGATCCACGTGGTATCACAATGGACCTGCCATTGGTCTAAGTGTGCTGGCGACTCCTAGCTGGCAGCCACTTCAACCTAATCTAACCTCATACATTGTGGTATCATCATTTGTTAAATATTCCCTTTTCAACAATAAAGTTAAAATTCCTACATTTATATACATTCATACATATGTATGTACATATATATGTAGGTAGAACAAAATAAGATTCTTTTATCAATTCAATTACGTTCCGCATTTTGTGCCCAGAACTGCTTTTTTGATAGTACCTTCCAATTACCACTTAAACTTGTCTGCACTTAACACCTTTCTAACTTTCCGTCCTCTTATTTCCTACTTTAAGAGGAAGGCAAATTGGAAATAACTGGCAACACTTAGAATTGTTTGCTATCCTACCAGTTAGGATCGACTGGTTTCCAATCAATGGACTTATATACTGGGTCAGGTCAGGTCAGGTATTAGGTTACAAGACCTAGAGGCTGAAAATACGAAGGCAAATCTTAAAAATGAAAATCAAAGACTGCAAAATGGGAAACATATAACCTTTTATGAAAAACAAAATCAAAGCCACTCACTTTAAAAACATTGGTAAAACCATCAGCATATGACACCAATAAAATTAGAAACATAGGGTAAAGGTACATTGAAATTGGTCTATGGCATATGCAGTTTGCCTCGGAGGTCATTTGAGAAAGTATTAGAACTAATCAGAACGTGCAGATGAACAGCTAGCAGAGGTCATAGACTGCTGTAATGCACTCTTTGGTGGCGTTGTTCCTGTCCTCTGTGGGGGGCATGGGCTAATATTAGGCTAATGTTGACGAATTTAGCCTTGATGCGGAATGCCATAAGACGCCTGCTCACGTGTCGGAAACTCAGGACTTCTTACCTAAACCTTCCGCTTACAACAAATATGCACCGGAATAAGTGCTGTTTCTGCTCTCTGAAGCAATCACCGTAGTAGATGTTACTTGATTTTAGATGTCGCTGATTTTAGTTTTTAGAATAAGGGGTTGGATTAACAGCCCTGTCATTGGCCAGTTAAGAGCTCGCCCGCCACCATCACGATCCTGTCCTAGTGTTAAATCTTACTGAAGTAAAACTTCCTCTATTCAGGCCTCCTCTAGCAGATGGGCACGAAGTTAACTTGGCTAAGGCCCTTATTGCGAGTGTCGATCAGCGTTCGATTCGATAAAAGTCGATCGCATCGACAAATTCTCTTTTTGGTATTGTGTATCTCAATCGACAAAGATAACTGTTACTGTGAATAACCAACGTGATTATTGTGAATACGTGAAATGTGTTACAAGCAAAATAGTTCAATAAACTAGTGTAAATAAATGATGTAATTGTCTAAAAACATATACATAAAACACATTTAAATAGATTTCAGTTAAATAATAAAAGAAAAAATGATTTCCACTGATTTTTTTTTTCGACGATTCGGAAGAAGAATTTACTTCCATAACCAGTTAAAAATTGCCCGGAATAGAAATTTGCTTTTATTAATGAAACCAACTTTCCCATTTATTTTTTATTACTCACTACTTTTGCTCTGTAATTAATATAATGATTTTTAACAAATAAAAGGTCAAAACAATGAAACACATTGCATTTTTGTTCATAACATTGCACTTCTTCCACATAGTCGATCAGGAAAATGTAAACGAAAAAGATCGACTGTCAAAACGAAAAATTTCGTTCAAAATAGAGATACGCAATACCAAAATTCACTTCCGACGATCGACTATCAACAAAAGTCGTTTATCGATAGACAAATGACACTCGCAATAAGGGCCTAAGCCTGCGTTGGCCCGAGTGTCCAGCTCCACATGTAGTCAGAATCAGGATACGTTCATCATTAGATCACTATCAGACCGCTAGCTTTCCCATAACAAAGGCCAAGAAGCGTTTGTTAGCCCTTTTTCCAATATGATCCTTTTAATACCTAGAAAGCACGGCCCCAATCGGCTGACACAAAACTGGATGTTGGCAGCAGAATCGGGAAAGCTAAAGCTTCGTTGCTGTTAAAAAGAGAAAAGACAGTCGTCTTAGAGATTTATTGACCGCATCGTATTTCAGTCGAATAATTGAATGAAAGAACGGATCAAGACAACATTGTATGGACGAGAAAGTGGCAATGCAGCAGCCACGGTGTCTAACTCTATTCTTAAGAATATCTTTTACACTTTTCATTACTATCAATATACTGTGCTAAAATGTGAACTAAGACCTTTTTTTCTACCCGAAAATGAGAGCTTAGTTTTGTCTTTTTTTCCGCATTTAAATGTCACACCCATTTTTACTGAAAGATTAAAAACCGTTTTCATAATGTGTAATTTTGCTTGTTCTTGAGTTACTATTAAAATTAAATTAAATGAACACGTTTATCTACAGTGAAAATTGAAATTTTTTGTCTTTCGTTCAAAGTTTCGTTTATAGTTAAAATCTATCTAATGTTTTAGACACTTACAGATTATTCACAAGGATTGTATTCACAAATGTGGTGTTCGAAATTGTACATTAATTCATATTGCTGTTGGTTTTTATTTTTATGTACTACCAAAGCATATAATTTCATATCGTCATCGACTGCCACGCGAGCCGACAACATTATTCTTCAGTAGTGTTCTCGATCATTTTTGTTGGTGATTTCCCGCTATCTCTATAGTATTCTCTCTCACTCACACGCGTTTAGTTTTCCTTGTGTAAAGTTAAACAACTCTAACGCTTATAGTGGTAAATACAAATATCAAAAATGGCCCCAGGGTCATGTGGTGTGCTACAGGGTAATCCATTCGGCGTTCTTTCAGAAGAAATGCTGTTGGAACCCAAAAAAACTCGTAGTCAGAAAAAATCGCAAAAATCTTTCTATAAAAAAAAAAAAAACTAATGTATGTGATATCTCCGTGAAACTACATGATCAGCTTAACGCATGTAAAGGAACAGCGTACGCTCCGTGCTTAATTAACGTTCAAGAAAATGAAATGAGCTCACAAGGGGTAAAAGAAGTTTACAAATTCAATAAAATTGTTGAAGGTAAGTAAAGTCCCTCCGGCCTAATCATCTTCACCTTCGACCTTTTCCGACCACCCACTACTGTAAACGTTGGCTGATACAACATCAAATACAATGAAGACTATCCCAATCCAATGCGGTGTCGAAATTGCCAAAAAATTGGCTACACAGACAAACGCTGCAATGGCATTCCCTCATGTTAAGGTTGCAATCTCTTCAGTCGCCCGAAAAATGTACGCGTATCTCATGTGCCAACTGCCTCGAAAGCCCCCCATCATCTTTCAAAAAATGTCCGAAGTTCACTCAAGAAAAGGAAGTACTTAAAATAAAACCATTCAAAAGTGTACTATGGCAGAAGCCAGACAAGTCTTCATAGAACGGTACCGTCCCAGAACATCTAACATAATCTTACTCTAATGTTGCAAAAAATACAGCCCAAACTAATTCCACCAACCAGTTACAAAAAACCACCACGCAAAATAGCACCGAAAATAAATCCAACGTTTCCATAGCCGCTAACCTAACGTCAATGAACAAAGTCAACAACAACACCCAAAATTTAAAAAGAAAATATCACAATCTATCACAAATAAAACAAAACAAATACTTTGTTAAAAAACCCGAACGTATAGATGAACACGACATATAAAAATAAAACTGATTCTAACAAAAACGACCCTGGCGCTCATCATCTGGATCAACTGAGCTCGTCATCGAGTTCGTTTGAACCAGGTTTTGGACGTCGGGGTCGAAACGTTCACCTTCAAATTCTCGCCAAAAGGGCTTCACACAGTATGGCCCTCAACATACTGTGCAGACGTTTTCTCTATCTCATAAGATAGATAGGAGAACTTAAGGTTCTCCAGTGGAATCTCAATGGCTACGTAAACAACTACGATGAGCTTAACCTTAAATAAAAGATCAAGACCCTGGTGTTATATGCCTGCTAAAAACCCATCGCCCATTCGATTTCACACTAAACTCCGCTAAGGTATTTAAGCCCTATTTTAAAAATCTGCATACCAGCACGACAGCAAAACAAGCTATCAGCCTCCACATCAACTCACTCGCCTCCAGCATCAATCCTGACGCTTCGTCAGAAAAAAAATAGGAGTAGTATTCGAAGTTTAACGGGTAACCCCACGTCACTTGCCATAAACTATATTTAAACACCGACTCAAACACTCTCCAACCCAAATCAAATAGGTAATTACCACCCGTATCGTGGGATCCGTCGGAGATTCCTTTCACCTATTCGATTCACGTGAACATAAAAACGCTATCGTAGGATCCGTCGGATAATCTCCCTTAGCAACCAGTATTGTTGATTAGGCAGTTCTATTGTGAGACAGCTTGTAAAATAAACAAAAGTAAAATTATTTCAAAACAACCATAGGTTTAAAAATTAAGCTAAACCATTGTATAAGAAACTTATATTATACTACTATCATCAAGCAATATTTTTTAGTAGTTACTCCGACCGTCCAGGTGGCGTATTCTCATTCCTCGCGAGCGAAGTAAAATACTACTACTCTCTGAGAATGGAGTTATAATCACAGAATGAGTCAGTGATGAGTGGAAACAAAGTTAACAAAATCTTTCTTGGGTTTCCATTCCCATTCAGAATTTTTGCACACATGTTAAAAACATATTTTCACAGCGGGGTGGTGGTAGGATTATGTGGTGGATAATCTGGTGGATTGCCAGAAACTTATGATGGCTCCGGATAGATTTGTTTGTTTTTGTTTGAATTGTATGAAATTATACAGAAAATTTTTGGAATCAAACCCTATCCTCTGTTACACGGACAAACAAAGGGCGCTGAATAATTCAAATCTTCTTTTCCACGTTACCCAATGAGATTTAACGCGTTTTTTTTTCGAGGTGTCCCCTGTAGGCATAGTCCTTGCTCTTTAGTAAGAACTAAAGAAATAAAAATATTTATAAAATTAATAGTAGATATCCATTAATTAAAAAATAAAATTAATAACTAGAAAAACAACAAACAAGAGTGAAAAAAAAAGAAAATATAACAAAAATTCGCAAAAAAAAATTAACAAAACAAAGAAAGGATTAATATAGGTACACGTATGTATAATAATGTGAAGTTTTCAATTCCTTACACTTTTAACTCCACAGAGATCATTATTGGTTTTCTTAATCGAAAATTTGATAAGACCAATTAAAATGAATTTGCAAATGGAGTGTCTGTGCTCATCATCGTCACATTTCATACTCGCGGAAGCTGTCATTTTTAGTCCGTATTTTAGCAAAGCTTCAACCAAGTGTTCTTCGTGTCGTATTTTTACAAACTGGCTTTCAGAAAGTGTGTGCATACTTTTCACATAAGCTTCAAATTCCAAGGAAGGAACATTTAACTTTCCAAATTCAGATGATGTGCCATAAGTGTTATAAGTTCGCAATTTTATAAACAGAGCTTGTTCTCGGAATTTGTCTGTTTCGTCTATCATGAACAGAGTGCAGTTTTGACAATTAAGTTTCTTATGCAACTTGAAAGCTGCAAACCCGGCATTAAATGTAAGAGCCGCTTCTTGCAGCTTCTGAGAACATCCTTTGGACACAACTGTTTCTGTCTCATTGGCATCAACATCAAACTCGTCATTGCAACTATTCATATGGTATTCGATAAAAAAAACTTCAGACACAAATCTTATTCGTCATTCGTCCAATGTGCATTTACCTTATGAAAAAGTTGCATATTTACAAGTGTTTACGTCGACTGATTTATTTTGCAATTGCATGTCAACGTCTTTTTCTAAATTATAGTCCTTATTCACCTTTAATCGCTTTGGCATATCGAAAATATACCGAGGTATGGTATTTACTATTCGCTCATTATGAAAACGAGATTCGGGAGAAGGAAACTGTGAAGGAGAAATTCGCAAACTATTATTTTCAAAGTTAGCTAGAGAGAAATCTCTAATATATGTCATAGGTTCGGCAACTCTATTAACAGAAAGCGTGGTTGGACAAATCACAGTATTGTCCGTTTCATTTGCGTTTGGCTAATATTTAATAAGTTGGGTGCACTAGAACTGTCGGAAGTGACTACTAAAGGAAGCTTTGTGTCTCTGATGTTATCCATGATTTTAAAACAAGACTTATCGATAGATACATCAGAGCAACTGCACACTGATATGGATGACATTGGAAGGGCATTTCTAGTTAGCAATTTTCGATGTGCTTCTATCTTTACATCTTTGCTATAAAAATAAAAAATTGTTTTTTCAATGTACTACATTGAGCATGCTTTACCCAAACATCCCTCCTATGATCTTTAGGGACTTGAAAAAATGACAAGGAAAATGTTCTTTTGATATTGTTACAATCTTTATATGAACATTTAGACATTTTGAAAATCTATAATAATTTTCTAATAAATCGAAATACAATTGCGTGCAAATGAAATGAAACAAAAATGTTTACCAGGAAATTATTTACATATGTTTGTATGTATGTATGTAGTATATGAAAGTCTGGATTAGGATTATTATTAAGGCTATCCTCAATCGATTTCGTTTGCTTCGCCTAAAGAGCCGGTATGTAGTTTAAAGATACTCTCATATTTAAAGTTCAACATCGACTTACCTTTCGACGACTACTCTGCATAGTCCAAATCGCAAAATAAGCATTGATTTGCTTGTACTTGCGCGGTGAGGGAGTGCATTTTTGATATGTATTTATGAATCTAGCACAATTTTCAAGTAAATTGTTTTGATATGTTTGGAGCGATGCATGAAAATTGGATGTGAACTATAGGTTAGGTTAGGTAGGTGGGCTAGTTAACTATACTTTTGTATGTTTTTTTTTTGTGTAGTCAATGTTTTATTGTGTTAGGTTGGAGCGCATTGTTTTCGGAATAAATATTGTGTACTATCACACTACAATTCTGTATCTGTTTTGGCTACTGCCAACAGGAAAGAGAGGTATAACATTGTAAAAAATGAAAAATGCACAGTAAATATGGGTAGCGATTCTTGGTGAGCTCATGGAATTGGATGTCTTGCAGCTTTGACAAAGTAACTACATATACTATCATCACAACTGGTTATAAAACAAAACAGAAATATTGAAACCACATTAAATTGACTGTTAGAAAAATATGGAACATTCATTATCTCAGGTTTTTCTCATTTTCTTCATAATATATTTTTGTATAATAATTAAATATATATTTATATAAAATTAACATAATTTTCTTCCTTCTCAGTTTCTTTCTAAAAGCATACATAAAAGTGCTAAATTATAAAAAATGTTGCTTTAATAAATACAATTAAAGTGTTTTCTTTTTTTTAATTAGTTCTTGTAATTTCTTTATGTACGTTAAGTGAGTCGTTCTTTCTGATTTTAGTCTAGGTTTGATTCAATATTTCGCGTCGAAAAAAGGACGTTAAATCTTCAATGGATTTTTTTTTATAAATAATAACACCACTTCGTCATAAATGATATACATACATATAAGCAAACAATTAAGGTATCTCCTAGTATTTCTTTATTTTTTTCTTTCATTTTGCAATGCTACTGAATTGAATTCGATCTTTGAAATTTGCTTGAACCTACTATAAAACACATGCAGCAAAATAAGACAAACAATAATTTTTTTTTGAAGTGATATAGCTTTGCCTACTTAATGTTGCGCAAGGTCTTAGATTAAGATCCAAACTTGAATGAGCTGGGAATTTGTTGTTGAGTAAATTGGAAACCGCCACGTTTCTCAATCAATTTCGATTCTCTTTGTGCTTTCCGTTGATCAGCAGTAACCACAACTTCTTGAAGTGATTTCGCTTGCTCTGGAGTTAGACCTGAAGTGAGGAGAGCGTACCATACTTGATCTTGTGTAGAAAGGCCTAAACAAATAGTACAATTTCGTTAATTTTTGTGTTGAAAGTACAATTGTTTTGTTTGTGAAAATACCTGCTATAACTTCCTTGAATGTAACGTATTCGTCGATAGCTGTCTCGTCTTCGTTTTCATCTAGTGGAGTTGTAAAACTCTCTAACGCTGTTTCGTTTAGGTCATCCTCTGACTCTTCTTCGTTATCTTCTGAATCTTCATCGTCTTCTTTTTCCTCCTGAAATAGAATTGGAGTCAAAATTAATGAAATAACAAGGCACATTATTTTAAGTGGGGTTGACACTAGTAACAACCATATAGAATAGCTTAGTTGTATTTTCATTTTGAATTAGAATCTAGAAGTGTTCCTTTTATTAAAACATTCGTTTGTTTCTGCGACCCAATAGAATGACCAATGATTTGAACAAAGCGGGAAAAAAAAAAATTAACAAAGTAAAATGTATGTACATTTATTTGATTAAATTTGAAAATGAAAAAAAAAATGGAGTTATTGATCTTTGGGAACTTAAATTCCCCTATATTCTTATTTCAAACTTGAAAATTCTGTTTTTCCTTTCTGTTTGAAAAGACAATTCATGTGTATCAGTAATTTGAAGGTAATTTTCTCGACAAATTTCAAACACTTTATTTTACAATAAAACTTAGAAAACGTAGACACAACACTGTTAAATTTACTCTTCTGACTAAAATAACACATTGCTAGTCTCCAATGAGCTATTTTCACAAGATCTAGACATAACATCGAGATACATAAGAACTTGATGGGTGGACGAATTTATCGACAACATAGGCTCTAACAATTAGCTAATATTTTTGAGGTTATACTTCAAATACCTAAAGTAGGAATTATAATTGGTCACCTCTATATACATAATATGTATATTTTAGCAGTTTTAATATTAAACTAATGCGACAACATAGCATTGAACAAATTTTCGCAATATATTCAGTCCTATATGTATGTCTTGAAGGGATTTAAAGGAGTTGATTAAACAGCCAATGATACTAGCTGTATGGCGTCATCGAAAAAATTGCGTACTAGACGTTTGAGATGGGTAGCACATGTACAGCGAATAGACACTATCACTCCGGCCCACAACAGAGACTGTGGATTCAACTTGCAACAAAGCTGTAGAACCAGACTTCGCCTTAAGTGATGCCCGCAAATAAGCCAACTTATAGTGTGCAATGGAGGCAGTTAGCTTAGAATCGGGCTTACTAGAGAGGCTTGCTGGTTGAGGTTCAGGTTCACTCCAAGCTGTAGTACCACTTTTGATAAATATATAAGCACTTACATATGATTAAGTCTTTAACACTGTTAGGTGATAAATAGGCGTAAAGTTCAAATCTGTTTACGGTCGGGTTTTAATGGATGGAAGGTCAGCTTTAGTTAGCATATTTTTTTATTGATGTAGATCTGAAAAATTTTAAGAAAGAACTGATAGCTGGATGGTTTAATTATTTGCATTGTGTTTTGTTCTCATTTAAGGTAAACTGCTGATCTTAGACTGTTGTTTTTGTAGTGAAGTAAAGGCAACATAATCGGCAACACCAACATTTCACCTTGTCTTAAAAAAATGGAATACCTGATACACAGTTTGACTGCAAAGCAGATTTTTTTTAAAGAAATATAGTGCACTATCGAACAGGGCGACTTTTCAGCAAGCTGAAAAATGTATTACGCGGCAGCGTTCTTCAGCTATACCTAAAGAGACGGCTCATAAAATGCTACTTTTGGTTGATTCACGAAGCTTCGCAAGCCTTTAAAATGACTGTATTGGAGAATCTTAACAATTTAATGGACAGACAGAACATATGCAGAGATCCTGACAAGATTATGAGCAAAACGAGACATGGATCATAATTAAAGTATGAAAACTAAAATATTTCATCAAACACAAGAAGTACAAACTATTGAAAGTCAGCCTAAAGGGAGGGATATAGCAGGCAATGTGGGTGGGCATTTTTAGTTATTGGTGTATAATGCCCACCGTCGATAAGAGAACTTCCTGTCTTATTAAGAAAAGAAAAGGTGGCACCAAACGCACTGGAGTTCAATTTTGAAATACATATAAAATATTTTCAAAGTTTTGGTATATTTGCATGTTCAATAATCAATTAGTCTTCCTTCTTTTGTTTTTCTCCTTAGAGAAACATAATAACCCAAATGACTACTAAAAAAACATTTTGCATAAACAGCTTATATAGGGCATATAGCCAAGTTTCTCACAACCATTCATGATATATTTTTCGCAAGAATGAGGGGACTTGCGTTATCTCCTCCATGTTTGGTGTCAATGATGTTGAATTGATTTTCAAAATGGACTGAATGTTTATCTATAAGTCTTGAGCGGTATTTAGATTTATTAATCTTCATTGTTGAAAACATCTGCTTACGTATGTACATATGAACTTCCAAACTTCTATAAAATGCGGGTAATATGGTTCCTTAAGTTGGGAACTCAAACTTGTCTTTATGAACCTATTTCCTTTAAAAAAAACATACTTCTTTTACATTTTTTAAAGTTAAACATCATTCTTCATTATGTCACTTTAAAAAGCAATTGCCTACAATTTTTAACAGGTCTTTTAATGGAACAATTAAAAATAACAAGAAACACCTAATGCCTTAAAACTATTTTAGAGACTTGACTCCATATTAAATTAAATTTAGGTTCTTTACTCCATATTTTATGTGAAACAGGCTCTAATTAAATACATTGTACGCATACATAAATATATTTGTATACTTTATGTGTAGCGATTTTTGAAAATAGCAACCATTGATTAGTTTTTTCATTCGGTTTGAACCCGATTGGAAAGGAAACAGATGGCGACATTAATATTGAGTCCAAGCATATTCTCTCATGCTGTAAAAGACTAGACAAACTTTGCCTACTGCAACCTCTACTAAAGTATTCGAGTTTACGAGATTAACCAGATGTAGCCTTAAAATGATATGTTTGAGAGGATAGGAATAAACTGAAACCTTCAGATATTCTCTCCCCTACTCTCCTCAGAATCTATCTTCCCGACACTGACGGGAAGATAACATCCTAAAAGTGGATAGAAGTAGAAGCGAAAATCATGCATGTTTTCGAAGTTTTTTTTTTCTGAAAATCCCATTTTCGACTTAGCGGTTATCGCTTGCGGCCATAGAATTAATACCACATATAATATGTAGTAGAGGTAAGATGCGAACGTGAAAATTTTTTTTTTTTAACTTCTAACATAGACAGTTATCTATGCGCAGTTCGACCAATGGAATATGCTACGTTAAGCGCTTACCCGTTTATACTGATTTTTGTTGCACATGTGTGTTGTTATACATTTATCATTGAACAACTCACCCTACTAAATTCAGCTTTCATTTCAAAACCCGCTTCGGCACCTTTCTTTTTTGAAAATTCAGAAATTTGTTCTAAGTAGTTCGGAGCAAACGCATCAATCTCATCCTCATCACTAGATAATGCCTCTGTAATTATATTTAGATTTTCCATAATCTCTGTCAAATTTAATGTAATAACAATTTTTCTATACCTTCACAACCATCATCGTCTTCATCCTCGCTCTCTTCTTCCTCCTCATCTTGAGCACGAGCTTGATAAGCACGTTTAAGTCCATCGAACAGCAATATCAATGCTGGGATAATTTTTGCGGATACCTCACTTAAAACTTGCGGTTTAGCGTCGCCCAGCGAAATTAATGTACAAAGACCAAGAACACATAGTTTACGATCATGGATGCTGAAAATTTTATAATAAGAAATGAACTATCTACTGATGGATTTAAATCAAAACCTTACCCAAGGAAACAATCAGTGTCATGCAGCCACTGTTTGATGAAATGCGAGCTGATTGGTTCGTTATTCGGTTGTGACATTTTATCCAAAATCGAAAGCAACAATTGAGGATTATAGTAAAGAGCAGCTATTACAACCTGTAGGAGAAATAATTGTGTACAATTATAATCGAAGATTTTAATACTCTTCCCGTTACCTGTAAGCACATGGTTCGCAATTCGGAGGATTGAACCTCACGGGTTAATCTTGATAAAGCTAATTCAACAAATAGGGGAATCACTGAGTCGATTTGTCCCTTACATTGCAGGATAATAACCTCTAATAGTTTTGCTGCATGACATTCCGGATCTTCACCGGGACTGTTTGTCAACATCTAAAAAAAAAAAGTCGATGTATAATAATAGAGCATATCCTCTAGAGAATCTAAAGACTTGCCGTTTTACACATGTCGAATATGGCCAACAGTCGATTGGGGTTCGATAAGAATGCTGGTGTATCCACAGTCACATAGTTGTGTAACGCAGGCATAATATCTATAAAGTAATCAATGCCGTCTTTTTTGAACACTTGATAGATAAGCTCCAGCATATGCCACATGTCTGATGATATTGATTTCACTGTCAAATCGTACACCAGCGAAAAGGTCTCTTCGTAGAAATCTGCACAACGAATAATTATCATATAATTATTTGACTTTACAGACCTTGATCTATACCCTACCAGTGATGTTATGCTGGAATATATGACCAACGACGTTAATAACAATTGGGTGAAGATTTGCTATAATCTCAGGATGTTCTTCCATGACATTCAAAAGCGTTTCAATTGTATTTAACAGACCCATCGCTGTAATTGCTTTTTCGTCAGAGCCCTCTTCTGATTGTAGTACTTGACTAAATGTCGTTGCCAAATGCTGACAAATCTCAACTGCCACTGGTAACAGCTGTTCGGTGAAGGTACACACAATTTTCTGCATAACATTGGTTAGATCTTCGTTTTCAGTCTCTCGGATAATAGTCAGTAGCTCCTTGGTGATCTCTTTGATTTGCGGTTCAACAAACGGTGCAGCATCTTCTTGTGATGATAGGAAATTTTGTAGACCGATGGCAGCTTCAACTTTGACCGGAAGCTCTTTGTCGGTCAATAAGGCATTCGATGTTAGACGCATAATTTCTCCCAAGATTTGCGGATTCTTTAGTTTGATGTCACAGAAGTAATGTACCACCCAGCAGGCACGTGCTCGCATATGTCCTTCAGGATTGACAAATTCGGGAAACACATATGTTGTTAACATTGTCTCTAATTGATCGCGATACACTCGTTTTTTCATAAGAACATCGGCGAGAGTACCAATCATATGAAGAGCGCCATCTTTTTGTTTGTTGTCGGCATTGGGTGATGTAATAATCTATAACAAAAAATAGTTTCGTTAGCAAAAAATTAAGTAAACAAGGAATATAATCAAGGGGAAAAGGGTTGTAAAAATTCATTCGCTGGAATTTGTCTTATAAGATTTTCATTCAGACTATCTTTTGCAATATATAAAACAAGTTAAGCAGATGAAATTAGTTTTCTCCGGATTCTGTAACTGTGCAGGTCTATGGAGCATGGTTTAGGCAAAGAATTTAAGGCTTCCAAGAAAAAAGTCATAGTCGCTTTCTATCTTTCGCCAATTTACAAAAAAAGAAAAAAAGAATGATACTTATAAAAGGTGTGGCAGATAGCAGACGTCGATTAAATGGAAGAGTGAATAAGCACACATTGCCTTGCGAAAAGCGGAGTAGTTTTTTATTAATGACTGCTATGAAATCAGGAAACCAACAAATACAAAAAGGTTTGACAAAATACATGTTAAAAGCTTTACCTTAGATATCAGATAACATAACACTTAAATAAGTTACAAACCCATAAAGGAAAGGGTCACCGATACCATAAGAAAAGAAAGATAGAGTAAGGTGCTAGTAATTTGATGTGCTGTTTGGGCGAAGGATTGGGAATTCCGTCGCCAGAAAAATTGCCAGGAATTGCTCGTCAAATAGCGAAGTGGGGAGCCGGAATTGTATCGCAATTTTTTGCACATAGATGCTAAACAATTCGGCAATCTTCTTGACTCCACATACACAAAAGAAAAAAAATAATCAAATACTCCTTAACGCACACCCTTCTCATTATTTATTTTCACAGCACAAAATAAAATAAACATCAAAAATATGTATTATCCACGCGTCCACAATATATCACTGAAAATACAACAAAAACATCTTACAATGAATTATATAATTGTCAGATGTCATAAGTTTCGCACAACTGACAATTTCCACTGAGTCTGTAAATGCCTGACAATGATACAAAAGAGTGTTCACACGATTGGTAGATACCTGACAATTTATTGCCCGTGGCCTATCTCACCAACTTACAAATTGTAATTTACAAGCACTTTTCCAACAAATTTGTAGAAAAATCGATTTATTCTATTTCACAAAATATTTGTGCTACAAAATTGTAGTTGTAGTTTACATAGGGAAATTTGTAGAAATCTCATTATTTCCGTTTCACCAAAAGTTAATTTTCTTTGTTGCTAGCAAGTATAAATTTGTTAAAATTCATATTTTTTTGTAAGTTTATGTTTCACGAAATCAAGAAATTTTACAAATTTGTTCAGTTGCTGAAAATTTCTTACAATAGAAAGATCGTGTGCCGATTTAATAACAATTTGTATTTTTCGAAAGAAATCGCATTTCAAATCTAAAAATGTCCTTACGTTGAAGGCATAGTAGCACGGATAGTGATATAAGGCAAGATTTTGTGCTTAATAGACCAAGAAAAATATATCGTCCGCGAATTAACTATGGAATTTCAGATTCTTTTGTTTTCAATGAAAAGTTTCGGTTAAAACGTGTTAAGGCAGAGGAAATAATAAGACTAATTGGACCTTGGATTGCAAATGAGTCTGAAAAAACTTTTCACTGACACCGACACATCAATTTTTAACAGCTTTACATTGGCTTGGAAATGGTGGACAGTATCACGGAATCGCAGACATGCACGGTATATCTAAATCTACGGTATGCAGAACTGTCCATCGCTATAACAGAGCCCATAAATCAACGCGAAGGATCATAGAGAATGCGATCGGTATTCTAAAAATAAAATTTCCTACGGCGAAAACACATTGAGTTATATTTTAAACTATTTTGCTTGAAACTAAAAAAGAAATAAAACAACTCGTAGCTTCAAAAACATAAATACATATATTCATTTTTGTCCTTGATGTTATCAGTTAGAGAGCTTACAAATTTGTGAAAAACAGTTGTTGTTTACAACTTTGCAAAGTAAATGGTGAAATGGCTCTTTTTTGTATTTGTAAATAACAAATTCAATTTCCCTTAATTTTTTTCTCTTTTTAACAAATTTGTTGGAATTAAGTTTGTAGTTTGTGAAACAGAAAATCAGTAAACATATTTGTAAATGTAATCAACAAATACAAATTTGTAATTGTACTTCTAATTTGGTGAAATAGACCACTGGTAATCGTCTGAACATAGCTTTACATTCATTTTTTGTTTGGGTGCACACTTTAGGAATGATGATATATCCCAGAATTGATCCTTTACCGTAGAGAGGTTAACGGGTAATCCAAGTTAAGCGTTCGCAAAAAATTGGAATAGTTAGTCAGTCAATAAACTTTCGCCAAGCTCTGAGGCAACATCCCGGTCCTGTACTCACCGGGGTAACTACAATGAAGGGAATTTAAAGTCCATTGTTGACTCTGATAACAGATCGAAAGATTTCTACGAGGTCGTTGTACCCAGGTTTGGAAAAGTTTGGTGAGGGGCGCAATTTGAAGTCGTCTAGAAAGATCAGATCCCGAACCGGTGGAGAACCTGCGTTTGAACTTAAGTTATGTTCAGGATAAAAAGCAACGATTACATTGCAACTGTTAACTGCAAGATTGTCAAGATAGAGAGGAGAGAAGAAGATTTTGTCACCCATAGGAACAGTAGCTATGATTTTAACTCCGTTACCTCTGTCTGTAAGTGTGAAGAAAAGCATCCAAAAGAAAAACGCTGATAAGGTCACAACACAGGCTAGCCCAGACCCGGTAATTTGTCCCCAAATATGTTCCATCTTCCCCGGGGTTCGGCTCAATGTTGAGGAATATGGAGATGGATAGTATTCGGGCTTCTTCAACATATGTATTTGGAGCTTAGGCCGATAAGAATTTCCAAGAATTAGTTGGGGTATTGCAAAAGAGATGGTGGTGGAAGAGCCCTAAAGGGCCAACGGCAGCGCTAACACCCAGGAAGTGGGAAGTCACTGACATCGGTATAACCGACTCCTCATCCTAGATATTTATAGAATGAAATTTTCTAGAACGGAACTGGCCCTCCAGGTTGGGGGCTGTGCAGTCGGGGTAACCACGGAAAAACCCATATGTTTTGAAGCCTCGGAAACGGACGAATTTGCTGATGACGATTGCAAACGTAACAAGGACAACGAACTTCGAATCTGCACGTGGAACGTTAGGTCGCTTGATAGACCACGTGCAGCCGAACAAATAGCGGAGGCCCTAGACTGCTGCAAAGCAGATATCACCGCCATCCAAGAAGTGCAATGGGATGGGCCGGGCAAAAAGAGGATGAAAAACTGCGATGGATACTACGGCGATTGTTACCGACAACAAAATCAGCGCCTATTTGGATGTGGATTTGTCTATGAAGGCAGACTTAGGCAAGAAGTCTTAAGTTTCAAATGCGTAGATAAACGCCTCACGACAATCCGCTTCAAGGCAAAATTCGCTAACACAAGCCTAATTTGCTCGCATGCCCCTACAGAGGAGAAGGACGACGACACCAAAGACATGTGCTGGGTTTCATTCGGCCCCACAAAGAAATCCCCGGTTTGTCGACGAGTGCCGGCAAGCACATGCAACTAAACAAGAGGCGATCAAGGGAACATCGTAGTAGAAGAAACGCAGTCGATGCTGAGGATGTGAAAGAACCATTTCTGCAGACTGTATAACGGCGACGATGACCAAAATTTCGCTGTCGGGCAGAATGAAGCACTCAATCTGGACAATGATAACCAACACTTTCGTCCACCCGACCTGGATGGAGTTAAGATAGCGATATCTAAGCTGAAATCCAATAAAGCTGCTGGAGCTGATGGCCTGACTGGCGGGATATTCAAAGCAGCCGGGGATGACTTGGTAAGGAGCATGCACCAACTCATCTGTAAAATATGGTCTAATGAATGTATGCCCGATGAATGGAACCTCAGTATTGTTTGCCCCATCCTCAAAAAAGGAGACCCTCTGAACTACGCCAACTACAAAGGCATCAGTCTTCCTAACATCGCATATAAGATCTTATCTGCCGTTTTATGTGAACGCCTGAAACCGTTCGTCAACAACCTGATCGGTCCATATCAGTGTGGTTTTGGACCGCGAAATTCCACCATCGACCAAATATTCACATTACGGCGGATCTTGGAAAAAACCGAGGAACTTCGAATCGACACACACCACCTTTTTATCGATTTTAAGGCCGCGTATGGCAGCATTTATAGAGACGAGCTATACAGAGCCATGTCTAATTTTGGCATCCCTGCCAAACTCGTTCGTCTGTGCAGGATGACGATGGAGAACGCTCGCTGCTCCATCAAGGTCGGTAATGACCTCACCGAGACCTTCGATGTCAAAAAAGGTTTTAGACAAGGCGGCGCGATGTCATGCAATTCTTTAACATCGTTCTTGAAAGAATAGTACAAAACTCACGCGCCAACACCAGAGGCAGAATCTTTCAAAAGTCCGTCCAATTACTCGCATACGCCGACGATATTGACGTAATCGGAAGAACGCACCGTAATGTCAGTGACGCATTTGTGAATATTGAGGCGGAAGCGGCGAAGATGGGTTTAGCGGTCAATGAAGGCAAGACTAAGTATATGCTGTCAGCAAGCAAGGACAATCAACATCAACGTCTCGGACAGAATGTCACCATAGACAAATATATCTTTGAGGTACATAGTTAGGGACTTTATCTACCTAGGCTCCTCTATGAACTCAGAAAACGACATCAGCGCTGAGATCAAACGAAGAATAACTCTTGCCAATCGCTGCTTCTTTGGGCTAAGAAGGTAATTGAACAGCAAAGCCCTCTCTCGAGCAACTAAAGTGACCCTATACAAGACTTTAATCATCCCAGTCCTGCTTTATAGCGCAGAGGCATGGACGCTGTCAAAAGCGGATGAGATCGCTCTTGGCCGTTTCGAGAAGAAAATTCTTCGGGTGATATTTCGTGGTTCGAGACCCTTGTTGGTTGAGGCCCAGGTCCACCCCTGACTGTAGCGCCACCTTAAGTAATTAGTTATTTAACCATTAATTTTATTGCGGATTTTATCTTCCGTGATCGAGCACTCGCGAATACGTTCCAACGAAATGCAATGCGAATGGTTAATAGCAATTGTATGCGCACATTAAACATTAAAATAAAGAAGATTACTCCGAAATGACGAATTCATAAATTTGTTAACAAAAAAAAAAAAAAACTTACTGAAACATAATCCCTGCACATGTCTGCTTGATTTTATTTAATCTAATTATACTAAATGTATATTAACGGACACTTTGCTAAATCAAAAATTTGTTTCCGAAAGGTGGAAAAAAAAACACTCTTAATCAAATCAAAGTAGACAAACTAAACACATTCACCGACGGACTGTTTGTTAATAAGTCTTAAAGTTAAGAGTAACCACCCTTTTTAACTTACCTGCATTATAATATTCATCGCCTTTGGAAGAATACCCTTCCGCTTTTTACAGCACGAATGCAAAAGAGTTTGTGCTGCAGGAACTGGACAAGCATAGTCTTCAAAGATGTCTACCGAAAAATAAATTCATTCATTAAAAAATGTCATTATCCTAAAGTAAATATCCATTTCTTACCGAATTTCAATCGAATATACTCGTGTGGATCGCTCTCCCATAGATCCTGGTCGGATTCAGTGAACGACATAATTGGGAATATAACATCCTGAATAATAGCTACCATATGGGGTTTTATTAGTTTCCATGAATATGCATGGCTTACGCTGTCAATATAAAATTAAAATCCACCCATTAACTACAAGCGACATGATAATAATGATAATATTAAAAAACTTACGCATTCTTCAGATATGATAAAATATTCGTTAAAACTCTCGGTGAGACGTAAACCTGGTTGCGATAATGATCTAGTATCTTCAATAGAACTTCCAGAACACCTGATGTGAACGTCGGCAGGTACCATTCAGCGAACTTTTGGTATTTTTCGCTTACAACATTATTAGGACTTCCATATCTTTAAAAGACGTTGAACATTATTTCTCGAAACATAATATAAACCTTCTATTTACCTTTCAAACATGCGCACCATAATACGCAGCGCCCATTTTTTCGATTTCCACCAGGGGAACTCAGGTCTTTCGTCCTCGTCCAAATGAGAGCAGTCGGGAACTGGTTGAGCCGCAACTTGCCGGCAGATTTCCATCCATTGCGAGAACATTTCCTTTGTTATTAACTCTAGCGGGAGACTGTACTGCGTCAACGCATAGTAGATTTTCAAAATTTGTTTCTGCAGCAGGACACTCTGTTCCGAGGGATCGTTCATCAGATTTACCATCAAACTATAAATCATGGGCAGCAGCAAGTTCATAGCTTCATTTAATGGAACACGCTCTTCAGATCTCTTGTACTCATAGGTTTTAACCAATTGATACATTGTCAGCAGAGCGCCGTTCCAACTGTTCACATCTGTAATTTAACAATACAATGGGACAATTTAGTAATTTTCGGCGTTTTATCCTTTTTTTACAAACCCATATTCTGAAGGTAAATACTAATATTGTCAACAACTTGTGGCCACCTTCCGGGGAAATCGGTCTTGATTATATGGTTCACACAAATTGCCAACTGCACTCTGTAGACATAAATTATTATAAAAAAAAATCTTTACAACGTTGAAACTTTTAAATTTACTTAATAATATCGGGAGCATGTACAATTGCGTTGACGACACTGACTCGAATCATTGCACGATCTTGTTCATGGATGGAAAACACAATTGGCTCGCCTGGCTTTGTCTCGCGGTCCGACCAGTTGTTAGTGATTAGGTTCTTGAGGTAGATGGCTCCGGCCTGCCTAACTGGCAGGTCAACAGTGTTTTTCATTACTATTTGTAAAATTGTTGGAACGAAACCAATGATTTTGTGAATCTGTAAAACAATATAGAATGTATGTATTGAAAAAAAGAAAAAAATCGTTATGAATAAAACTGAACTTAAGTACACTGTATTCTCTCCTTACGGACACCCTTCATAACCGGACAGATTTCAAAGTAATTTCTTTTAAAGGTTCATTTGTTTGTTTTCTCATAATCGGACAAATTCTTCGGAACCGTCGATGTCCGCTTATAAGAGAGTACAGTGTATATTTATATATCAATTAAGAATAGACTTAAAAATTGTTAGGATCCATGACCATGTCACGGTAAAAGCGAAAATCGAAGTGTTCAGTATACAGATACAAATACTTGGCGCAACAGATCGTATGTATTCCAGGGCCTACCTTCTCGCGACCATTCGTGTTGTGCGTGTTATTTTTTTCCACACAAATGGGAGGGACCTACAGTTTAAAGCCATATCCGAAAGATAAATTGAGAACCTTTCTCATCACAGTTATTACTCTCAGAGGTTTCTCAGACATTCGCGAGAGGTGGGACCGTGAAAAAACTTTTTGGTGTTTTCTGGGATTCGAACGTCGAACCTCCCGCTCAGCGATGCAACGCAGTAAACACTTGAGCCATGGCGCTCTAGTCTTCAGTATACATAAATATGTACATATATTGATTTGGATGTTTTATAAGAAAAAAAAAGTTACAATTTATATACAGCCAACCATTAGCAGATGTGCGTAACCTAGGTTATGGTGGTTGTATGCTTACTCTGCAGCAGATTAACAAGATTGGTGCTTTTAATTGACAGTTGTGCTAAAAAACTTGTTTGCATGTTAGTAGGAAAGCACATCCTTCATGATATGAAAGATAATGACTTTCACATAACCGATTCTGTAGAAAGTGCCACAATTTGGATTCAAAAGCACCTGTTCTTCTCCAGATGACAAGTGGTCCACTTGCGGTGACAAACATGTGTTCATTGATACATATTACATGGACCAAATCTAATAAAAGGATTAACAAATCCATTTTATGACAGTTATGTTGTTAGGATCAACTCAGATGTTTGTCAGACATTCGCAAAGGTGGGACCGTGAAAAAACATTATGGTATTTTCTTGGATTCAAACGTTAAAATTTTATATATAAATCCTTGCAGATTTCGACTATAATTGCAACCATGAACAACGCAACCAATGGTAATTCCAATAGCCAGTCTAGAAGCCTATTAGAAGTAATATTAGAGCTACTTCGACGTACATATTTAGAGTTAAGGTCTAAAAGCAAACTTTGGTTGCCATGTCAGTTAGAAGATATGGAGGAACATAAACGCTTGTTGGTTCAATGGCAGCACCCGTCTAGGGGTAGCAACAAAAAAAAAAACCTCTCTAGGTTACATGTTGCGCGACGGGACCTACCGTATAAAAGATATAAAAGTGTGACATACTGTGGTAATTCGTTCCGAAACGTCATCGGATTATGGTTTAAAGATGTGCCCTTCGAATGTGCGAACACCGGCGGCTGTACAACTGAAATCTGTTAGGATATGGATTCTTTGTATGTCAAACCCACCTTGTACATAACCAACTACGCCTACTGAGCCTACTGAACATGTCCAAAATCTTTCTGGGAAGATGTAGAAGTAGATGCTGTATTAAAATGTAAATGTTGTACAAATAGATAAGAAATCTCGATTACATGAGGCCGGTCATCCGTAATGTGCTGAAGACTGCTGTGCCGCAGCCATAGATTTTGAATATTTGTGTATATTTTATTTCTATTTCTTTTTTTATCTTCATATCTTCTTTCCAGGGAAGATATGTATGTGTCTAACGTCATTCTTAAATATCTAAATATTTAGATGATTATTATTCCCTGATGTAGTATGTTTGTGTATGTACTTAAAGTCGATGTGTATAGATTTCGAATTAAATTTTATCATCTATTTTCTCGTCCAATTTTAATTACTGCATTTGGAGTAAACGGAGAAACCTCTTTATTTTCGAATGTTTTTTCTATAGTGTCAGTTAGCCTATAAACATTTCTTTATCTGGTAGTTGTCTTGATAATTCTGTTGTAATTAAATCATATCCGGAGTTTTTTTCATTTTCAGACTATTTTGCATTTCTTTTTGATTTCATTGAGAGAGTTACAAGGAATATTTATTTCATCTTACTAAAGGTACATATGTACATATACATATATTATTCTAAGTCTGTTGATCAAGTCCATCGTTTGGTCGGAATATGTTAATTTCAGTTGTGTTGTCAATGTCATATTTGTAAATTGTTTAAGGTAGGTGTTTCAAGTTTCATTTTTAATTTAGCTTATTTCAGTTTATTTGTTGACAGATGCTGTAAAGTTTAGTTTTGTCTGAAGGGACCTATCGCATTGCCATTTTTTGCAATTAAATGCATAATTTTCTAAGCGTTGTTTCGCTTTGCAATTTTCCTCTTAAGTCTTAGAGTACTATCCCATGCAGCGTTTTTTATAACTTTGTTGAGTTTTAGAACCTCATAATCAAGTTCATCTTTAGGCTGTTGTAATATAGATACATATGTTATTCCATACTTTCTTTCATGAATATTTTGAAGTATTTCTAGTCCATAATTTTGTTAGTCCAAACAGGCATTTGGTCCTTTATGTATCGTATATCTTCAATACGTAAATAAAAAGTATAAAATATAAATCTGAAAAAGTCAATTCGATCAGGGATCTTGTAATGATCGACAGAATTGAAATCCTATCTCCCGTTCAGTTTTGAGTAGTTCACGTCGTTTCGTTTTACTACTAAGAATCTTTCTCTTTTTAACATTCACATTCTGTCTGCCGTGCAGCTTTCAGAAGCTCACGTCTTTTCATTGTAACTAGTTTTGAGCCCTCAATGCGAACGCTTTGCATTTAAGTCACTCCCCATAATGAATTTAAACTTAGAACACAAAAACTTAAGAAATTTTTTAGCCAACAATTCCATCAATCTAAAATGGGATTAGCGACTATTTGTATTTTATATGCGAGTAAAACGATTCACCCATAATTCTATTTTTATTAGTCACAAATAAGTATTATAAAATTTGTTTCTATTCGCAAAAAGAATGAACAATTTATTGAATTCGTTATCAGCAGAGCCGGCGAGGATGCATACATATTTATGTGATTAATGATTTCTAATAATCTTTATCAAATTAAGTGATAAACCACACTCAATCATTACCGTGGTTCGCAAATTGTTAAGCTTAGAATCTGGAGACCCCTGGCCATTTCACACACTTTCATTTTCATTTCGCAAAGCCGCTAAGCAATGGCCTGGCTGTGATCACATCAAAGCCAATTTCTATAACATGAACCTAATATGTGTACTCGCCCCCCTACAGGGGCTGAAAATCCTGCTAAAGAAGGAGTTTTATGACATTCTGCATGGTGCCTATGGAGCCAGTTCGTTGTACAATATCAAAATCGTGTGCCTCCACACTAATACTAAGTAGATCCATTATCGCAACATCATCAAAGAAGTACCCGAAACCACATTGAGATACCAACCACCTTCAAAAAGGAGTCCATGATATAATGATGCTTCCGAATACCGAGAAAAGGTGATAGATGATGCACATCTAAAAGCGCTCCAATGTAGATCAAGGTCAGGTGAAGAATACAGACCTTGGACGCCCCCACTACGATTGGTTCTACGCACCGGAGCGAATCGTCGCCAGACCATCCCAACCTGGCCACGACAAAAGATCGTCTACCCCCTTTCAGCATCATCCGTCATTTTCGTCCAATTCATCATCATCTTCTTATCAAACTCACCTGGAACACGCCGAACAAGCACGTACATACCTACCTACTCAACTCTCCAGCAGCTACTCCTCGCTGCCGGAATTGAACCCAACCCTGGCCCTCAGGTATGGCCATGTTCGGTCTGCCACAAGAAACACATCGAAACACCACCTCAGTTAAATGCTCATGCACCTCAAATTCTGGGTGATTTTAACGCCCACCACGAGGTTATTATCTCTGCGGCAGAAAAACTTATGTACAATTTCAGAGTTCCTGCTCAAAATACAGAAAAATGAAACAAGGAGCGCCTCAAGGCGGGGTTCTGTCTCCACTTCTCTTCAATCATTACATATCAAAGCTACCATCACCTCCGGCAGGCATAAACATTGTTTCATACGCAGACGATTGCTCAATCCTCGCACCAGGCCCTAACATACAAGATCTATGCTCTTCGATCAATGCATACCTTGTATTAGTGGAGGAATTTTTCAAAGACCGTAATCTACAACTGTTAACAGAAAAATCCACAGCAACTCTTCACTTCTTTCACCACCTGGACGAAGGAAGTAAAACTTAACCTTGATATATCAATATGCAACCGGCGCATACCCACCATCGCTCACCCAAAACTTCTGGGTGTTACCTTCGATAACTTATTCACCTTCTCGACACACGCCACCAATGTCAGAAATCGCCTCAGGTCCAGAAACAACATAATTAAATCCCTTGCCGGCAGCTCTTGGGGTAAACACAAGGAAACACTCCTCGCCACATACAAAGCGATCGGTCGATCTGTACTCAACTATGCTGCACCTATTTGGACCCCACAATTAAGTGACACAAACTGGAAAAACCTCCAAATCTGCCACAATACAGCCATGCGTACCATAACAGGATGCCACCTCATGGCTAACGAAGATCACCTGCACACCGAAACCACGATGCTCCCAATAAAAGCACACAACATTATGCTTTCACAGCAATTTCTACTGCCCTGCCACCTGCCAGAACATCCCAACCACGATCTCACAACGGCACCCAAACTACCTCGCAGCCTACGGAAGTGCATCACACACTATAGCAAGACATAGACCAACTCACACAACAGCCCTGTATCAACGTTGAACAATACAAAGAAAGCCTAAACCACATCCATCAACTATCAGTTGCTAACGCAATTGCCAACTTCAACGCTAACATAGTGCTTGGCGGTCGACCCCCTCCCATTTCTAATGAAGAGAAACAACTCCCACGCTGAACCAGGACAACTCTAGCGCAGCTCCGCTCGGGATGGTGTCACCTGCTTAACAATTACCTATCCCGTCTCGACCCCAACATAGGCAACAGATGCCCCAACTGTGGCAGCAGCCCACACGATGTCCAACACCTCTTTAACTGCCCCCAACGTAACACAACTAACCCCAGTAATGCTGTGGACCCACCCAACTGATGTGGCCCAATTCCTCGGACTGAGCACAACAGAAGAACAGAAGAAGTTAATCCTACGTAGCAAGAAAAGGGCATATGTACATGCACCAAATTACCAATCAAGTATTCATGGATGAAAGTATACCCGATGGGTAGAATATCAGTGCTGGACGATAAGTATGAGAGCAGAATAGATATTGAGTGAAAAATTCTTCATAAGAGGAAAAGATACAACAAGAATTTTACGAGCTGTATTATTAAAATAGATCTTTTACGAAGCAGTCTACCTTGCCCCCGCGACTTTTTTATTCATTCGTTCATTACCATGTTCTTCTCTATACTTTGCATGGATGGTTGTGGTAGCTGATAATCGTTACATAAGTGTTCTTAAATGATAGGTACTCAGTAAAGTTTACTCTCTAAAATAAGACCCTACTCACTCTGTTGCTAAGTGATGGAACACACAATTAATGCTAATATATTTAAGCGGACACAGACCATTAAGCGCACCTCACTAGGAATTTCATTGTATTCTGTGACATTTTGTTTTTTGTCAAAAACATATTTTGGTTTTGTTCTTGCTTAGTTTCTTTTTATTATTATCAATCACTATAAGGCAACTGCACATAATGTACGTGTGGAATTTAGTGCATTATTTGTTGACAATGTTGCCTATTTGTTCTATTACTAGGCTCTACGTTCAATGCACTTTTCAAAAAGCTTGGAAAAATATTTTTCCAGCCCTATGAGACGAAATTGGAATTGTTCCCATTTTGGAATATATCATCGTGACTTTAAAATCAATTAAAAAGGAAGCGGTTTGTCTTAAATATGTTGGTGACCAATTCTGAAATTTATCTTCGTTTAAAATTTAAACAACCTGCTGGTCTAAACATACTATTTAGTATAGGAAAAAAGGTTGAATACGTTGAAACAGGTAGTTAGACAGTATCCGGAGTGAATCATTTAACAGGGATATATGTACCTCCTCAGTCCTAATGCCCTTCCTACTTGCATCTAATTGGTTTGGGAAAAAATTACTGATCTGGAGATTTTATACTTGGAATTTCTCCGAATTTGATATCTAGTGTCTCTAATCTAATCCAAATTAATGTATTTTATTGGCTTATTTCGAAAAATTGGTGCATGAACACTACTAAACCATCGCCTTAAGGATTTGAAAATACTGATAAAAAGGTAATGGACGTAATGGTACACTATTAGTAGCTGTTGGAACAGCTTACATGAGAGATGATCTATTTCTCGCTAATCGACGTCTACGCTGACGTGTCATTTTTGTTATATTTATTTTTGGGCAAATGATATATGCATTTATCAATAGTTGTTCTTTAAAACAATTGTAAATTTATTGTCGCCACAAAATCAGAAAAATTGTATTTTGGACATTATAGGTATGGCTTCTTTGAGACCTTTTCATTAAAAAAAAAAAATAGCATATTACCTGCAATGTGGAACGCAGTTTTGAAATCTGGGAAACAGGTAAGAATTCCTAATTTAAGGTGACCTGTTAATATGAATATTTTCCTTATGGGGATTTGTGATCAGTTTACATTACAATACCAGTACATGGGTTTAATTTGTAAGGCGATTATCGATTACTTGGTGACTGCGAGTCACGCCATATCATACATTATTCTGACTATTAAAAAAATCATTTCATTTACAACTGGCAATGCTCATCACCACATGTGGGTTGAGTTTTTCAGCGAATGGGTGAACAAAAGCAAACAAAATCCAGAAACGTCAGTTAATCGCCATCTATTCGGTATACTCAACCAATACACCTACATTAGTAATTTGACATTGGCATAAAAGATGAAAAAGAAGAAACAAAGTTAATGAGAAAAAAAAATTAAAAGAGAAAGAACACAAGAGAAAGGTTCCCATTAGTACAATCGTCCAAAATGAAATTATGAAATTGCTATTTTGATGACTAATTTTACATTCGTTGAGAAAAATGTTGCAATAATTCAAATTAACTAAATGTTTGGCACATTTTTTTCATGGCACAAACACTTCTTGGTGACGATTTCTGCTCTAAAATGCAAATTAATGGTGGAGCACATGGCCCACAGAAGCCATGCGATGTCGTTTCCATCGTGGAATCTTTGCACACGACAATTAGAAAAAATTTTAAAGTGTTCGAAAATTGATACACAAATATCAGATTGTTGAATTACCCTACCTGGGATAGTTGCTCCTCTGCCTGTTTTCGCTGCTCGGGTAAAGGATCTATTGTTGCTCGCAGGAGCTCTGTTAGCTTGGTTTGGTCCATTTTTCTCCTATCCTTCGCAAATAATCGCGCACAGCGGATGTAGTTTTTGATTTTTTTAAACTTTTATTCAACACTAAATTATTATTAACCACAAAAAAAGAGAAGAGAATTTTTTGTGATAAAAACGCGGCGGTGGTGGACCGGCGGTAGACAAAGTAGACGAGATTTTCACATTCACATATGAATTGTCTTCATCATCGGGCTTGCAGAATTGAATTCTGCACTAGAGTAAGATGGCTGTATGCAGTGGTGTGAAAATGTCAGGCTATTTGGTGTAAGTTGGAATGAGATAGCACAAGTGGAAGAAGATTTCGTTCGTTAAGGTTGAGATTTTAACGAAGGCAAAGTGATGAGTTTTACTTTTTGGCGGTAGGAAATCTTGTGAAACGGAAATCCAGGAAATTCTTGTTGGACGGGAGACATTTTGCTTTGAAATGACAAGTTAATTGATTTTTTCACCCATTTTTTAAGAATATAATTTCATTATGGGTAAGACTTTACCGAATTGACTTTGTATGCATATATATATATACACATGTATGGTAGAGCTTTATAAAAAATACCGATAGAGATTTGTAGAGACAAGTGAACACCTTTTTAGAGCTCTGTCATAGAGTAGTTCTTGATATCTAAATGCTATTTTTCCTCCACTTTGAAAATATCTGCAGGTAGAAAATAATATGCTTTGTATCTTTACTACAAGTTATAAAACAAGTTGAAAAATATGCCAAATAATGGGTCTTTTGCTATCAATTATTTTTTTGACATTTCATTTGAAAAATTCGGGGTAAAAAGAAAAAAATTACTAAGACAACATCAATGAAAGGTAGATGATTCCGTTACATCTGGTCAAAGGTCAAATAAGAAAATTGTAGAATTATTGTAGATTCCAGTTTCATCTAGACTTTAGTCGGCGTCATGGCGCAGTGGTTAGTGTGTTCGACTACTTTGCAAAAAGTTCGACGTTCGAATTAAAGGAAACATCAAACAGTTTTTTTACAATATCACCCCTTGCGAGGGTCAAGAGTAATAACTCTTATAAGATGGTGCCAACGGCTTTCATATATGGAATTAAACGTACATACAGTGTTGTGCAAAACATTCCGGATTTTTTCAATCATGATATAAAATTGATTTTTTGTTAAATAAAAAGGAAAAAATCATAGTTTTCCACTTTTAAACATAGTTAATGTAATCACTTATACATTTATAAAGGAGAAAAAAAAAAATTATAATGAATATTTTACAAAGTAAACAAATTGAAGGGCACCACTATTCCGGCTGTGCAAAACTAATCGGACTTTTTCGTTTTTAAACAAAAATTTAGTATTTTGTCTAATAATCCTTGTTTTGTAACACTGCTTGTCATCGGTGGGACATAGGCTCAATTAAGTTACCAATTATAGTGGCTCGAATATTATCCAACTCATTCTTCAAGGCTGTGAAAAGAGTGGTTGTGGAAGTCTGTCTTTTTGCCTGAGCCTCCTTCTTAAAATGGCACACCAATTCGCAATCAGGTTTAAGTCGGGCGATTGAGACGGCCACTCTATCATACAAATATTTTCAGCCGCAAACCAATCTTTAAGCAGCTTTGAAGAATATTTAGGGTTATTATCCTGCTGTGCTTCACTCACCGGTAATTTTGCCAATAAGTGACCGAATAATGAAAGTAGAATCTGTCCCTAGAACTAACAACAAAACTAACTGGGACGGCTTTGGAAATATTGCACCATTTGAAATAGAAGTAGAACTCTGTAAATTTATTGAAGCTATTCAAAATCCCGCATGAAAAATACTCCCTTTAGAAAAAAAGTAGTCAAAAGCAGCGAAGCTAACTATCCGCCGGAAATAAAAGAACATGTTCGTGAAAAGAGAAGAGCACACAAAATATGGCAACAAACCTGCGCCCCCTAACATAAGATATAATCAAATTATTTGTGTAATAAACTTAAGACAGCGATTCAAGACTTAAAAAACCACGAGACCTCTGCCTGTCTTGAAGGCTTAACAACCGAAAGAAGCACAAATTACTCGCTATGGAAAGCCATGAAAAGTGTTAAAAAACCCCAAATACAGTCGCCACCAATCAGGAACACCAATCGCGAATGGGCAAAGGGTGACAAAGAAAAGCGGATCTTTTTGCCGAACACCTAGAAGAAACGTTTAGGCCATTCGATGGACAAACATTGATAGACGACTCTAGAGGTATGACAATGACATCTGACAACCTAAGAATAAAAAGTGTGTTGCTAACCGAACTTTGCCAGTTCGCCCCTGGCTACGGTTTAATAACCGGACAAATTCTTAAGAAATTGTCAAAAAAGCATTAGTTAAACTTTTGCATCTAATAAACGCTTCACTTAGACTGTTCTACGTTCCAGATCCGTGGAAAGTGGCAGAAGTAATAATGGGAAAACCTCCAAACGGCAAAAAATCGTGCAGACCGATATCGCTCCTACCAATAATATCAAACGGCTTTGCTGACAAGTACGTACTCTTTTATTGAAAGTGCGTTTAGAGCTCATTGGAGATAATGAGGTTTGAATAAATTTTTCATGCCGTAAGAACCTAAAAAATTACAGTTGATGAAATTCAAAAATCTGAAACTGGTGTTTTGAATCGTTTAATAGACATAATGACTGTTTCTAGCCATAGATTACTAAATAATACAGTATTTGGTGATGTAAAGTCATTTTGGCTAAATTTGCAGTTAGTGAGTTTTACCTTTGAACCGACGATAAGCAAGTACTTAAGCCCATAAGGACGTATGGTATACAATTCTGGGGTTGTACCAAAGCAAGCAATAGAGACTTAATACAATCATTCCAAAACAAAGTGATAAGAGAAATCTTTAATTCTCCCTGGTATATTAGATATAATGATATACAAAGAGACTTAGGGATCACAACCGTGGACGATGAAATAACAAATTTTGCTCGTTAGCTCCGTATTCGTATTCCAAACATTGGACGTGAGAAAACTTGTGCGCCGACTTCAAAGAACGAAAACGTTCGATTCAGCTCAATAAAAAGTAACCGCATTTAATGACGGTATCAGCAGGTGCTTTTGCCGAAAATCTACCTGCCTCACGCGAATATTCAAAAACAAAGTTTAAACTACTTGTTAAGGAGAACTTAGTTGTAGTAAATAAGATAAACGGATTCAGTAAAAATCTGACACTACTATGAGTACACGGTGTATCATAATTTCTTATTAAGAGATTCACCTACTCACGAAAAAAAAAAATATCCTGCTGGAAGACCCAACACAGCGGCATTTCTTCCTTGGCGTAATGCAACATTTCTGTTGGAATATTCCAGAATATTTCTTTACTGGAAACGTTCCATTATTCGATTAATTTTATGTACAGAGCAACAATATACAAAAGGAAAACAGCCCCAAACTATCATGGAAGCCCCCATGCTTGAGTGTAGTGCGGACAGTTTCTGGCTTAAGTCGTGAGGCCTTTTGCGTATTACTATGCATGCATCGTTGGAATAAAATAAATTAGATTTGATCTCACCATTTTCTATAATTTAACGATTTGACCATCTTTCTGAAATGCAGTATATGCATTACCTTTTAAGACGGTGGTTAGAAGTAAGGAGTGGCTTTTTTGCTGGCCGAAAAGCACAAAGACCAACTTCTTTTAAATCCTCCGAACAGTACTCGAGTCAATAGGATGACTGAGCTCAGTCACTAGTACTTTCGAGGACACAAAAGGATCTCTTAAGACTGTACGATTTATCCGCCTATCAGTTTTTTTGGTTATTTTAAGTGGGTGTCCGCCAGAATGTATTATTTCGATTGGGTTTCCACTTCTCAACTTTTTAATTATGTCGTATAAAGTTAAGTTTGGAATGTTATTTTTTACGGTGGTGTTTTTGCTTTAATCCTGCTTTAAAATAGACTATAATTTAATTTCTTATTAATCGTGTTTTTGCCATTTTAATTAGGAAAACTTTTAAACACCACGCAGAATTCTGTGTGGAAATACTTCTTTCACAAAAATGTAACTCAAACGATAATAAAAACTGTTACCAGATAAACGAAATTAAGTGCTTCAAAAAATCCGGTTAATTTTGCACAGGCAAATTATTGAAATCTTTCTAATTTTTGATATAATTTTATAATTATAATTTTTGTATATGTTGGATTATCAAATTAAGATGATGAGTTTTTAAAAATTACCAAAACGATTACCAAAGAGAAATTATCAAACAAATTATTAGCTAAGGTACATATTTGAGAAAAAAATCCGGAATGTTTTGCACAACATTATGGGTTCTAACATTCGTGCTAAATGCACAGCCCAACGATTGGGGAGCTAGGCCCTCAGCCGTATATGAGTTTTTGCGCTTAGACCTAATTGATGTACTTGTACATATGTATGTTCATCTGTAAGAGCTCATATCATACATGCTTAGCTTTTCTCCTGAACACGTCTTTTTTTGTCATGCTCTGTAGCGGCATATGCAGTTTTTAGATATTAGGCACGGTCAACCACAACTAAGCGTATAAATTTGCATTTTCGTAACGCCTTTAACGCTGCGTGGTTGTCAACAAAGATGCTGATCATTTCCTTCAAATATTTTGTGATTATGTCCACAGCTTGTTTTATAGCAGTAACTTTGGCTTAAAAGATGCGGCAACTATCCTTTAATATAAAAGACGGGTTTGCATCCCGAGACTCGCAGTAGATCCGTCGGTTTAGAAAGCTAGCTCGTCTTCGGTACAAACACCTCTTTCATTTCACTCATCTCTGCTAGGAATTTTGAATTCTGAATAAAAATTTGCCCCTATAACACGATGATCGAACGAGCCTGTAATCTCCAGTGCGTAAAAACAGGTTTGCCCTTTGGCAGTGTGACTTGAGATGTCACACACAAATTTAATTATAACCTGACCAAGAAGACTAGCGTCGTCAGTGCTAATATCCTTAGCTTTCCATCACTCATATGCTTCTCCCCATCCCCCTTTTTTTGTAATAAAGCATATAATCATTAGGATTTCGTAAATAGCCTTAGAGCCATTCGTGAAAGTATGCTGGCATCATTTCTTCAGTTCTGCGTAACTCTGTCGAAAATGGATTTCCGGTGCCATTGCATCAAAGGGCATATCTATTAATCTTTAGATGAGAGATGGCGTTCCGTGTGCAGCTCATAACATAAATGTCTACTTTCAAATTTATGCTCAAAATGGGTCGGCCCATATGCAGCCGAGACAACTGTTCCTTGAAATTTAGCAAAAGAGGCAGGGACGCATTCAGATGAAAGCTCATTCCAAAAAACAATGTGTTTGTCAAAATTGATCTGACCTAATGGTTGTCGGAGATTTAAAAGGTGACACCTTTTCGCAGTGGTTGAGTTCGGTCAGCCATCTCTTTCTAGTTTACAACAGCTTTAGTTTTTGGGAGACTATTCCTAGCATACCACTTTCATATCTAGAGACATCTGCTTCTTAGAGCTGACACTCGTTAGGAATGAACCGACAGAGAATGCGGCGACGTAATGTACAATTTAAAAAGAGTCCGAAAGCCACTTTATAGGCAGACTGTGTTTAGTAAGTGTTAAAACCGGTGTGGGCATACGGTATGCAACTTTGGAGTTGTACCATGAAAACAAATGCCAATATTTTACAAACTTTTCAAAATAAAGTGCTAAGAGAAATTGTCCGAGCACCGTGGTATACTAGAAACGACCATATCCACAGGGATCTCGGAGTTCCGACAATCGAAGCTGAAATTAGAAGCTTCGCTAGAAAGCACCGAAGGAACCGACTAATCGGGGATGTCAACAATACAGTCGTACAAATTGTGGATGAGCGAGATAAGAATTAACCGCGTGTAGATTGCGGAACATGCAGGATCTTTCTGTGGGAAGTAAACTGCCAAACGATAGGAAAATTGCTTGTTAAGTTATTATTTAGTTGCAATATCTGACAGATTTATATTGAAGGGTGGTGGTTTTGGTTAGTAAGAATTTGACACTGCTATGCTACTATGAGCATGCGTTCGCTATTTTCATAGTGTCTATGGAAGATTTCAACCTACCCTCGGAAAAAAAATTAGCATTGTTTTTATCTACAAAACTAATGTTTAATCCACGACGTGTTTTCTGGCGGAATCGCACATGTTATAAAAGGTCGCGTTGTCAAAGGCACTCAGGAAAATGCTTATTTTTTGCCTACTTCTTTCTATCAAGCGCGTCTTCAATCCTACCTATAGGGTTTAGGAGTGAGGTGTTGCAGGACTTTTCGCGTTGATAAGAGCATGTTTACATCTCAGAAAGGATGCCTGGGAAGAGCAGCTTTGCGCACCTGCGGTTCGGCCATTCTCTCCATGCTTATAGTCGTCCTTTCCAACCTTTATAATTACCAAATAGGTAAGTAAGTAACTTTATAATTAACCTTCTTCTACACTTTTTGATGTGGGAAATATTTTTTTTTAATACCGGTTTCGGTCTCGTACAAAATATGCTATACATATGTACAAAATACGCTATACATATGTACAAAATTGGTTTCGTACCTTTTTGTCCAGTTTCTTTCTTGTGTTCGCCTATTTCTACTTGTCTTGTTTTAATAATCAATGCGTGTGGAGCTCAACTTGGAAGTATAATTTTTAACTTTAGATTATCAATATAGTCAATATCTAATAAAATTGAAAGAACTCTAGACTCTTATCATCCAAATTATATTCCTCTGGATATATGTAGTCTAATTAGTTGAACTAGATTTTCTGCCAAAAATAGTTTTGAATACTTTAAACAACTCCAACTTCGATGTGTTTTTGCTTCTTGTTCAACACACAAATTATTCGCGTCTCTCCAATTACATTAATGCTGTCATTGTTAGAAGCTATTACGTGGTTTTTGTCGACTTCGTAATTTCAGCATTATTTTTTTTTCTGTCATTTATTGCACCAAAGCATTTCACTAAGCACATTAATTTGTATTCAACTACCCATTCATCATCGCTGTCGTTGTCATCTTCAACTTCTTTTTTGACGAGTAAATTGAACTGATTCCACAATGCGGTGGTTTAAACTGTGATTCAGAGTCATTATAAATCAATTCACCTGAATTAATTTCAGTGGCTATTATATGCGAGTATATTTGTATATTTTTTTTTAATAAATCGTATAATAGAAGAATGTCTGACCACAAACACTCTACATAGATAAAGGGTAAAAACTAAGCTAATCTCCTCACAAACCAATAACAATAGCAACAAAATAAATCACATGACTGAACTAAAAGAAATGATGAGGAATCTAATACAATAATTGATAAACATGATGAATATCATCACCTTTTAACTAATCGAAACTTAATGGACAGCATGGAAAGCATAGCAAAGCACATCGTTTGCTAACAGACTATACGTCAGTATCGGTCTTAAGCTACATGATAGTTTTAAGACTTGGGTCCCAAGTTTTTTCGAATATCCTGTTGCACCTTGATGAATCGTTGCGATGTTTAAATTTTATTAATTAATCTTTTTCTTATCAGGGCTCTCTTGATAGCTTCATGTAAAGTGTAATCAAATGCTCCCTGTTTGTCCAAGATTACTATCTCGCTCGTTTCCAGAACGACTCTTATGATCACTGTTTTCTGATACAGAGCAGTTTTTGTTAGGATGAATTATGTCATCTTAGATAGTTGTCCACAGCTTTCCCTACCGTTTTGGGAAGAAACGATGTTAGACTGATTGGTCTACAGGACTATGGTTGTGTTGGATCTTTTTCCCCCACTTTTGGAATAGACACGACCTTGACTCATCTAAACTGGTTGGGTATATAGACTACCTTTTTATACATATCTTATAGAAGATAGCAAATAAAAATAATAAGTCACTAAAGGAATGAAACTCTATTAGCCTAAGAGAAATTAGGAAGAAGACGACTTAAAAGGACCCGAACAAAACAACAACAAATTAGAGAAGGTTGAACATAAAATTAATCTTAAATTGCGCACAATATACATACATATGTACGTCTTCCATAAACGTAAACTTAAATAAAAAAAATACAAGGGTATTTTCCTTTGACTCAAAACTCTTACCGCCGAGCCAATTTTTCATGTTTAGAAACAGGAAATAGTCGTAGGGGGCTAAATCTGAAGAATATGCTGGATGAATGAGTAATTCGTAACCATGCAATTTTGCCATTGTGACTGTGGACTTGTGCGCCGGTGCATTGTCCTGTTCCTTTTTTATTAATGGGTAAATGGGTACACTCCAATAAAAAAAAAAATTGTAATTCTTAAAAAAATGTTAAAAATTAAAAGTTTTGAAGATTAAAATCTAATTGTTTATCTTCTTCGGGTATTTTAACAATCAAATGAGTATATACATAAATATCACGTGATTTCTTCATTAGGAATAGAATACATATGTAGTTATCACATCATATTTATTTACAATTAAAAGACTATTTCAACATTTTTGTTTGCATTCGATTACATATTTTTGATTTAATCAAATTCATAGCTGAATACTCTTCTTCACTCTGGTCACAACCAAACATTTGACAGAACTGTCTGAAAATTTGGGTGCGTTCTTTTGAAGCAAAATGTTGGATTTGAGGTGGCAACACCATCTGTTTTAATTTTTAGGGCCTTTTTGACCCATCCTCGTACCTATTAAGTTGTTAAGAATTTAATGTGATGCCTGTAAAACTTTGGTCGTTAGTGTTAATAAAAAGTAATAAGTATCAATAGAGTGATGTAAATACATACTTATGTATTCTTTGGGATATAATTAAATCGTTTATTTTTCTATTAGTTGTATCAAAATTACTATTCACGCCTAACTGGTGGAACATAATGATGTCGCTGTCGTAGACGCGGTCGCTGTCACTTGAGGTCGCGCACCATTGTCGCAGACCCCTTTTCCTCCAGAATTAAGTCGTATACTGACGTCATACTAAATGGCAACTTGATTGATAAAATAAAAATTTCAAAATAACATTAATGTGTCGAATTGCACAATATTTCATACGGGTTAACCACTTAAAAAAAATTTGATTGCTGCTCCTCCATTGTCTTGTCACGCGACAAATGTTAAAAATGTCGACTACGACAGCGATCCATTGTATTCACATTTAAAAATTTGGGTGTATTTCAACTTTTGTTACCAAGTAGAGCACGTACGATAGCGTGCTTTGATCCATGTGTCATTGGTGTGATATTTTCACCAGTATTAACTTAAATAAACTTGACTCATGCGAGACTGTACAAATTCAAGCGCCTAATCATGATCAGTATAGAATATTCAAGCGTACCTACATATATAAATTTCTTAAGCATTTTACAACCTGCACCCTGCAGATTCGAAGGGTATTAACCTTATCAAAGGTAGCCTAAGGTTAGCACTAAATTGCCGAAAAGTTTTGAAATTTTCAGATTGTATTCGTTACTCGTCCTACCCAATGGGTGGCAGTCTGGTCGCAGCATGGAGGCCTTTCTAGGTCCGATGAAATGGTTGAATTGGCACATGGACTTAAAATCATACGACAACGTTTCGTCGGCAAAATTCATTCAGATGCATAAAAAGGTGAGTTAGGTGGCCAGGTGCGTACCTGTAGGGTAAAGTCGTTGGACGATCCCTACAGGCAAGCGTTTCAAGAAGACTCACTGCCTCCTCGTGGCGGCCACCGGGCAACGGCCCTCATGCTGTAGCAGTCACCATCCGGCCGAGGAACTTGCTACTGTGCTTATGTGCCTCTCCTGTGCCCCGGTTGAACGGTTGCGGCAACGGCATGTAAGCCGGCTAAAGTGAGCGACGAGGGGAGTAAACCCCAATATTAAATCCCTAATCCAAGGTGGAACAGCATACGCTGAGGGATGCATGGCTAAGAGGGTGCTTAGTCGTTAGTATGCGAACTCCGAATACCTGGCTACCTTCGGTTTCAAGCCAGCCTTCCTGTGGCATGCCGGGCTCTGCCATGGGCGACCTCCTTTCCCGGAGACTCGTGGGTCCAAAATTAATCAAAATAAAATAAAAAACTTAAAGACCGATGCATCTATTATCGCATCAACCTCGGGTTCTGCTGTCGAGCAACCCGTTGTAGCTAGAGAAGCTTTAGTGCTCTCATCGGCCAACAATCCAACGGCCTCCAATTCTCGGCCTGCTGTTGAGCAGCCGAACAACGTCAGGAAGTCAGAAGGCGATGCCATATGGGCCCCATCTGAACCCTCCCAAGACCCCAGATCTGTAGAAGTGGAGTCGGCCACTTCAGATTCTGACGCATCTACCCTTGTTGATGCCTGTAGCGTCGTCTCGGAGAAATCCGGATGCTCTTCCATTGGGAAGATGCTAGACGGTCTACAGATCCAGCATCAGCAGAGTGGATTCGTCAAACTCAATTCAACAGAGAAGAGACGGTTTAAACATGCTTTACGCACAGGTAAAGATAGGGAGAGTGCTCTCATCTTTGCTAAAACCGCCCCTCCCGCCTCTTCTGCCCCCCCTGCTAAACGCGAAAATAAGCGGGTCAGATCAGAGGATCAGACCCCGCCGGCTTCGGCCGCCAAAAAGGTCAAGGCAGGACCTGCACCTGATGCTCCCACTTTTAGCCAAGTGGCTAGTGCTGTCAGGTTGGGTGTTGTCCCGGTTGACCTATCAACCCAGCCCCTCTCAAATGAGCAGATGGCTCTTTTCCAAGAGGCTGTTATAGACACCTCGATTGAGATGAGCAACAGTGGCGTGTGGCCATCCTTTTCAGGCTCGCATCTCAGATCGGGGTGGCTAACCTTCATCTGCGCAGACAGTTCTACTGCCGAGTGGATGCGCTCGAACTTTGAGAGGATTAGAGCTAAATGTGGACTGAACGTGACGCTGGTGGAAGAGGGGTATTTCCCGAAATCACACATCGTCCGAGGGTTCTTTCCACAGAGTCTTGAGCTCTCCTCTGCGAAGATCCTAGCGACAATCGCTTCTCAGAACGCTGAGTTGCAGGCCAACACATGGAAGGTCGTACAGAGAGAGAAGGAAGGTGCGCTCCTTCATCTCGTGCTAGCGATAGATGACGCCTCCATGAAAAGGCTCAACTTCCTAAAAGGCAAAATCAACTACCGATTTAATTATGTCAAGCTGATCCTTAAGAGCACCGACAAGGTTTCAGCGTCGGACAGCGGTACAGTTGAGACAGCGAAGGCTGTTCCACTACCTGCGGTGGAAACTATGTCCACCCTGCCCTTTAGTAGCAGTGCCGCAGGGCATGTTACTCCTGACGGTTCCGGATCAACTCCCATGGAACAGGCAGCAACACCAACCACTTCCATCACCAGCGCCACTGGGCATGGTGATCAGAATGTTTCCGGAGCCGTCCCTAAAAAGCAGGCCCCAAGACCAACTTCCTCGACCAGCAGCGCCACTGGGCATGCTGGTCCCACTGTCTCTGGCAAAACATCTGCTAATTTGCCAGCCGGACCAATGGGTCACCGCAAAGAAAGCAGAAAAACATCAGCCCCTTCGACCGGTAAAGTGACCGGTTCACCTCATCCGTCAAGCGGCGCCACTGGGCACGCTTATCGGAAGGTCCCAGAGCCGACTAGAAGCAGACCACAGGGTCTCTCTACTCAGGTTGCTTGTCGTAGAGGAAAGGGTCCTAAAAAGGCCCAATTACTCCGGCAAGCCAGATCCTCGAAGGAGGATTAATGGGCACAATATGAGTGCTACAGGCGAACCTGCATCATGCTAAGGGCGCGTCCGCTACCCTTAGTAAGCGGTTCGCCGAAGAAAACATAACCCTTGGTCTTATCCAAGAACCTTGGGTTATTTGCGGACAATTAAAAGGTCTACGGAATAGGTCAAGTAAGTTAATTTTTAAGTGTGGGGAGCCAGTGCCAAGGGCGGCCTGCTTAATAAGCACAAATATAAACTTTCTTCCTATTCCAGAATACATCACGAAGGACCTGGTGACACTACTGATAGAAGTCCCGACAGAGAGGGGAACACAAAACATCGTGTGTGCCTCGGCATATTTCCCCGGCGACGACGACATCATCCCGCCCACAGAGGTCCAAGGACTTATTCAGCACTGCCAAAAAAACAACCTACACTACATCATAGGTTGTGATGCAAATGCGCATCATGTTGTATGGGGCAGTAGTGGCATCAACAGAAGAGGTGAGTGTCTTTTAGAATACCTTACTAGTAGTTGTGTAGATATTTTAAATAGAGGCTCTAAACCTACCTTCATAAATGCGATTCGGGAAGAGGTACTTGATCTCACCCTTGCTAGTCCATTTATTTCTAATTTTATTGAAAATTGGCATGTCTCTGACGAAGCCTCGCTGTCGGACCATCAACACATCAGGTTCGACATTCAAGGCAAACTGTCACATGCTTCTAGTAGATATGATCCCAAGTCAACGGACTGGAATTTATATCGAGGACTTGTTCTCTCAAAATTGGATATGCTCGTTACACCTATCGAGTCCATAGGGGACCTAGATGAAGCGGCATACCAATTGAATGATGTGCTGCTTACTTCCTACCACGACAGCTGTATTCATAAAACCAGTTTGTGTAAACGAAAGGTTCCCTGGTGGAATGATCAGCTTGCCAAACTTAGGAAGCAAGTCAGAAAACTCTTCAACCATGCTAAACGCACGAAGAGCTGGGACGAATACAGGTCCGCTCTTACTAAATACAATCTAGAATTGAGGCGATCTAAACGTGCTACATGGAGAAAATGCTGCGAAAACATTGCTGACCTGCCAGTAGCAGCACGAATCCATAAGGCACTCGTTAAAGATCATACTAACTGTGTAGGCTTAATAAAAAAACCTGATGGCACTTACACGTCGGACCGTATGGACACTCTCAAAACCTTACTTGAGGTCCATTTTCCAGGTTCGTCCACCCATGTACAACACTTGTACTCTAACACAGCTGACCGTAGGGTCGGTATTGCTAATAGAGCAATTAGTTTATCCGGAAAAATTTTTAGTCCAGATAAGGTTAAATGGGCGGTGAGCTCCTTTAAACCATTCAAAGCCCCCGGCGGTGACGGTATCTTTCCAGCACTTTTGCAGAAAGTTATCGACCTCATCATGCCGGGTATCATAGCTTTATTTAGAGCCAGCTACTATTGGGGATACATCCCGACTACCTGGAGACAGGTAAACGTGATCTTTATTCCAAAACCGGGCAATAGGCCCAGTGAGCTGCCTAAATCTTACAGACCCATAAGTCTAACATCATTTGTTCTCAAAACGATGGAGAGACTCATCGATGTTCACATTAGAGGTCGGTTAGATTTGTCTACCCCTCTGCACTCAAGTCAATTTGCATATAGGAAGGGCAAATCCACAGAAGGGGCTCTTCACTATCTTGTGAAGAAAATTGAACGAACTCTTGGTTCTAAGGAAATAGCCCTATGTGCCTTCCTTGACATTGAGGGCGCTTTCGATAACACTGGCTACAGCTCAATAGAGAGAGCAATCAGTAGCAGAGGCATCGAAGATTCGACCAGCAAATGGATAAGAGCCATGCTCGAAAGTCGAATTATGACTTCCTCCTCGGGAGGAGTTTCTGTGTCGGTGACCGCAGCTAAGGGCTGTCCCCAAGGTGGAGTTCTCTCCCCCCTTCTATGGTCACTAGTCATAGATAACCTACTAGTCGATCTTCATAGATTAGGCTATACCGCCATTGGTTATGCGGATGACTTGGCGATACTTATTAGTGGCAAGCACAGCGCAACCATCTCCAGCGTCATGCAAGGTGCTTTACTACATGTTTTAGAATGGTGTAGCAGAGAAGGACTATCCATCAATCCCTGCAAAACTGTTACTAGGAAAAGACTGGTCAATCTAGGACCTATCATTATCAAAGGCACTACTTTAGCTTATTCCAGTGAAGTCAAATATCTCGGGGTTATCCTCGACAAACGGCTCAACTGGAATTCTCATATCAAGTTCGCCATCGAGCGTGCTAATAAGGCCATGTGGGCCTGTAGGCGCCTGTACGGCAGAACTTGGGGCCTAAATCCAAAGATGATACATTGGATGTATACAATGATGGTGAGGCCTATTATCACATACGCGGCCATCATCTGGTGGCCGAAAGTTCTTGAACGGACAACGGCAACTAAACTCCAGAAATTACAAAGAGTTGCCTGTCTCGGCATCACAGGTGCTATGCGTACCTGCCCGACGGCAGCTTTAGAAGCAATCGTTGGGCTTTCACCCCTTCATATCTTCATTAAGAAGACAGCTGCTAGGTGTGCTATCAAGTTGCAGATAGAATACAAGTATAAATCAGGTGACCATGTGGGACATCTGAAAATTCTTGACTCAATCCCCAAAAGAGACATGTTTTGTACCATCCCAGACACCATGGTCAAGGAGTACTGTTTCGGTAGGCTATTTGAGGTAGAAATATTAGATCGTGCAAATTGGTCTAATGGTGTTCCGGTATTAGACCCTAGAGGTCTAGTTTGGTTCACAGACGGATCGAAAATGGAATCTGGAGTTGGAGCTGGTGTCTTTGGACCCAACACCAAAGTCTCGATACCTATGGGAATGTGTCCCACGGTATTTCAGGCTGAACTCCATGCCATTGAAATCTGCGCTAGGTTAAACCTTAGTAAGGGTATTAAAGGCGCTAGAATTTTTATATTTTCAGACAGTCAGGCAGCACTCAAAGCGCTGTCGTCCAATTTAGTGGACTCCATCTCAGTTAAAAACTGCTACGATGCACTGCAATCCCTGGCGAGACTAAACAAGGTAAAACTTGGATGGGTTCCTGGCCATCAAGGGATTGCAGGTAATGAGCTAGCAGATGAACTAGCTAGGGCTGGCTCAGAATCTGCGTTCATAGGACCTGAACCTTACTGTGGCATTAACTGGTCATTCGCCACAGCGCTGATTAGTAACTGGGAACACAAGCTTCGTCTGGACCACTGGGAAAATGTCCCAGGGTTGAGACAATCCAAATTACTAATCAGACCCTACTCCTATAAGGATATACTTAACCTTAATAAGGAAAGTATCAGGAAGCTAGTGGGCTTTCTCACGGGCCATTGTGGCTTGAGATATCACCTTAACAAACTTAACCTGGGCTCAGAGACGGAATGTAGGTTCTGCTCGGAGGAGGACGAATCGTCCGAACATGTTCTCTGCAATTGCCCAGCATTACATTGGTTAAGGAGACGTATTTTCTATAAAGAAATATGTACGCCAGCAGATATGAAAAACTCTGCTACTAAGGACCTACTATCCTTCATTAGGGAGGTAGACGGTCTCTTAGACTAAGAACACCCTTATGATACAATAGATCTTCTAGGTCGCAGTGTCTGCCACATGGGCAAGGGTTATATTTAAAAAAAAAAAAAAAAAAAAAAAGGTGAGTTAAATTAATGTTACTGGCTATGCAAAACTACGCACGTGACTTGTCATTACATTTTCCAGCAACTTTACTATAAAATGACGAAAAAAAAATTTTTTTTTCTTAAATCGTGTAGCCGTAATAGATATTAATTCGTGTTAATGCTATAAATTGATAATTATAAGTCAGTAAAAATATTTTCACTGTACCTACGTCTTTCACAAAACCGTTGATGTTTAGCAATTTTAGAACTGAGGCGAAATTGCCTGTGTTAAAAGTATGATTCGTTCATCTTATTTAGCACAAACAAAGCTTTGAGGTTACTTTTATATGACTCGATTTAATTTAATTTGAATAGCAGTAAAATGGCTTATAATAAATACCACGCGCTGTTTCTTTAACAATAAACAAGCTAAAAAGATCCCTTATGAAATGAAACTGAATTGTACCGTTATTTTCTATTTCTCAACTAATATTATGGTGGTAATTTGTGTTTGACTCTAATATAATTTAGTATTTTAAAATCGGTAATTTATTTTAGACAAAATCGAAAAAAAAATTTCACAAATTGACATATGTACATATGTACCTGCATGAGAACTACATACGTAGTTAAATAACGGCTCTGGGTAGCAATGATTAGTATTAGGCGTCCTAGACGTATGTAGCATCTTTCGACCGGGGTTAGTTTACTAAATGTCTAGAAAGATTTAGCCATTGTAGCTCTGTTAGCTGGGCATTTCTGAATTCAAAAATTTATTGTATCCAAATGGGAACACTGCCTCCTTATACCCTGGCACACGAAATGCAAGTGCACGGGAATCCGATGTAGGGACACTAACAGCTCATAAGAAGCGACAATAATGCGTTCACGGACAATGGCGAACGATTTGTCGATTTCCTCAATGCCAATCGCCTAGTCATCGGGGATACACTGTCTGAGCACTGTCCGGGTTCTACTGACATGAGGCATTCCCAATCATGCTACAGAAGGCAAAGGCCATTGTTACTCCGATTTTCAAGGGGCTATTTATTAGAACTCTCGAATGCAGCTACATAGTGAAAGCTTGAATGGAAGTAAATGTAGTTTTCATCCCCAAAGCTTGTAAAATCCGAGTACACCGGCGGACATCAGCCCTAAAAGCCTAACTTCTTTTATTTTGAAATTAATGGGCGTCTACCTATATTCGAAACATAATTGACCATAAACATAATTGATCATTTCTTTAACTCAACACGCGTGTACGAGGAGTAAATGAAAGGCGTTAAGACTGCACTACATGATGTTGTTACCACCACAAAAAGATCATTCCATATCAAAGAATCTATGTACTCTTGCTGCATCTCTAGATATTGAAAGTGTGGTCAACAATATCAAAATATGTGCCGTGAAAAAACCTTAGAAAGCATTAACGTCAATTAGACTCTCATAAATCTGATTGCGAGTTTGATTAGCAGCTAAAAACAGAAGGATTAATGCAGACGACAATAAGCGAAATGTTAAAAAATTCATTAAGGATACTTTTTTTCATAAAAAAAAAACACCAACCAAATCCTAGAAGCAATCAGACTCTACACGGTCCACTTACTACGATATGTGTACAAATCAATGCGGACATGGAGTCAATCCTCGGAAGACCGAAATATTGCTATTCAGGTATTGGGAACTAAACGTCCATCAAAGTGCAAAGAAGGCATCAATTGCTTTGTATAAATGTAAGTGATTTTTGGCGGACACCGAGGACCAAATTCTAAGATAATTCTGTGGTTGTATATCGCAATCGTGGGGCCGATACTAATGTATGCACGTGTGGCAATTTGTGGCAAAAGTTACCGATCTTAAAGCAATGACAAATGTACAATATGCTACCCCTAGATCTTAACAAGCACCAATCTGCAATCAAGTGCGCGTTGAGCATTAGTTAGTCACATGATAATACCAGGAGGCCATAAAAGCAAGTATTGTCACTGAAATAAAATCGAAGCTTGTTTGACGTTGCCGCGAAGAGCGCGCAGTACGATGTAAAGACCTAGGTCATATGAACATAACTGGCAACGAAATAGCCGTTTCCATCTGCAATCGACCATGATCGAGCACTTCAGCCGGCTAAACCTCCTTTCTGTAACCTCAGGGAAAGAGTGGAGTATAAGACTTTCATGGAAGCTAAGAATAGGTGTATTTCTTGAACCACTTTTGAAATATCGAGAAAACTTTGACCAGGATGCGATAAAGACAGAACCAAAGAACAAAAAAAAAAAAAAAAAACTTAGGAGTCACAACCTTCTCAGAAGTCACGCGATGAAACTATATCTCAATATATCGTCCGTAGACGCTGCGGCGATGAAAGGGTCTACGGGGATACACATCATTTTATCGTTTCTTGAAAATGTGTTTTTTTTTTTAATTCAGCCGATGTGTTATAACAACTCTATGCTATACTTGTATCACTTAGTTCTTCATGCAGCTAAGTCAATTTTATGCTTGGGAAGACCATTATTTTGGACTTGTTAATATTGACTTAAACGTTCCACAGACTACAATTTATTTGTTATGAGTTACTTAATCGTTGAAGCTTCATAACTAAAATGTCATCAGCGTACGTTAGAAGAATTTTTTAAGTCTCTCGAATTTTATTCATACTGGCAGAAAAGTTAGTATGCTGTACTCCAAAGGGTAGTGAATTGAACAAGTTTGAAACGTCTTATCCATCCCATACTGTAGTCCTTCTCTTCTCGTACTTTGTATGGCTTTCAGAACATTCGTTGATACTTCAAGGTTACTTAATTTATAGAAAAGACTTTTTGCCAATGGAGCTAGACGCCGCTTTAAAGTTCATGAGAACGCATTTGATCCTTGTCCAGATAAGACCTCGCAATACTTGAAAAATAAAAAATATGCGTCTGTAGTTGTGTAAACCTATCCCTCTGTAGTTGTAAATATGATTAAATTTATTTGACATGGTATAAGTTTCAATTAAAATCACAAAACATGTTCTTAATGGACTTTGGGGGGCTCAGAACAATTCTCGCATCTACATATGTATATAGTAAGGTCATCAAAAAAGAAGAGTTGTAGTTTTGGCTTGTGAGTGTCAATTAATTCAAACAATAAAATTCTAGATTAAAAACTTTTTGGTAAACGTAGATGCTCAACTTGTTTTGAATAATGAATAATTCATTTATTTAGAGTGCGAGACAAGCCAAAATATAACCTCATTATATTTACCTACTTAACATGTTTATAATTTTCTTCTTTTTTCTTTTTTTCTTCTTCAGCTATCCTTTTTCATAGCTATACAAACATATATAATCTATGAAGGTGGTGTCCATTTATTCTACATGTCCTACGCATCTTAGATGTCGGAACTTATTTAATTAGCTTGATGTCCGTCTTCAGCCCATACAGTAAGTAGATGAATCTTTTCCTTCACACTCCGTTGATACAAACGAATATTAAAAGATGGTTATTTGCTACGAAAATCTCTTATCAAATCTTTAATGTAAAAATATTTCAGTACTGAAAATTTAGGTCTACTCGTGCATTATCTCTATCGATGTTTTTAGGTTAATGTTTAATAATTTAATATCTCCACTCTGTGCATAAAGTTTTGAAATAAAGGCAATATTTACAAGGGACTGTGACTGTGAGGGACAAAAAACATTAAAATGTGATCGAAACAAATATATTTCGTTATATACAAATACAAATACATACTTGGCTCACCAGACCGAATTAGTCCAGGGCCTAGCTTATATTATATTTTTTCACACGAATGGAAGGGACCTACAGTCTAGAGCCATATCCGAAAGACGAATTGAGAAGCTTTCTCTTGAAAGTTATTTCTCTCGGACAGTTGTCAGACATTCGCGAGAGGTGTGAAAAGACTTTTTGGTGTTCTCTGGGATTCGAACGTCGAACCTCCCGCTCAGCGATCCAACACACCAACCAATTGAGCCACGGTCATGGGAGGTAGTGCTGTGTATAGAGTATTTTTGATCCTTATTAATTAAGACTATTTTCTTCTTAGTCCTATTTTGGACTAAGCATCGATATTCCATCCACCCAAGCATTCGCATGCAGAAAAAATCTTACTTATGTCTCTGAAAAGAAAGAGAATTTAACAGAGTGCGGAGTGCTGTGCGGAATATTGCGAAGTATATGCGTTCTTCCTGCCGTCTCCAGAATAATAGCAAAAGTGGTGCTGAATAGATGCAAAGGACACCTTAATTCATTCTCGATGTGTAACAAGCCGGTTTCCGCTCGGGATCCTCCTGCGTCGACCACATAAACACCTAACACGCCCTTTAGCATTACTCCAGCTATGCTTTCCGGCATTGAATTCATTCCGAAAAGGTGTTTCTTAGGGTAGTTCTTACACTGAAGACATTCTTACATATCATGTTGTACATTTTTGATACAGTCAACGTACGGGGACAACGTGCTATGTAAAAATAATACTGCACATATATGTCGTCTTTCGATCCATAGGTGGATACGTGGAATAAGTCAGAATACTTGCCTTTGCTAGAAGTATTCCAGCGTTCTTGCCATTTTCTTATAATTTGAGTTCTTTCACAGCTAAGTATGCATGTTTTCTGTACTAGCACTGCTTGGATGCTCAGAGTGACTTTGCTACTAAATTCGTATTTGTTCATTTGCTATTAAATCGGCCAAGACAATTTTTGTCACAATGCCTACTGCTCGATTTGATGTTGTGCGGTATGCAAAGGACGCTTTCAAAGCCTATATTCGGTGCCATTGCATAATTTATTTTTGTTGTAGGCCTTGATCGTTGTTGCCTTAGAACATACCAGTGAGGCTGCATCTGGAGGACTGCACTTTTTCAAACAGGATGCATTCAGAATGAAACATGTGAACTGTGATATTGTGGCGATCATGTTATGCTTTTCAAAACAGAAAAAATCGTATTACTTTGGAATATTCTGGCGCCTGGATACCAAACCTTTCATTCGATTTTGACCTTTTCTACCTTTGTCTACCTTGACTTTGCTATAAATTCTGACAACAACACCTCAACAGAAATGAAATGAGGAATATTTCTGTTTTTTGGGCTGAAAAGGAAATTGAGTAGTAAGGCCCTATCCGAACGCTCAAGGAGACTCTATACTAGACCTTAATCATCCCAGTCCTGCTTTATGGCGTTGAAGTATGGACTCTGTCAAAAGCGGATATCCTCGGTAGTTACGAGCGAAAAATTCTCAGTAGGATATTCAGCCCCGTTTGCGTTGACGGGCTTCAGAGGAGAAGATTCAACGATGAAATTTACGAGCTGTAGAGCGACACCGACCTGGGCATCAGTCGCTTGAGATCACTAGGACATGTAGAGCGAATGGACACCAATGCTCCGACCCGCAGATGACTTCGCCTAAGGTGGTGCGCACAAGCAGAAGGGGACTTGAAGTGAGCAACTGGAGGGAGTAAGCTAAGGACCGGGACTCGAACTGCAGCGCCACCTAAGTAAGTAAGTAGAAACATAGTACGTTTAGGCCGAACGGCAAAAACCTCTATCTAAGGGTTGGTACGACTCATGCAATGAAATGTCATAACCTGAAAGCCTAATTTCGAACCAAAATTTTGTTTGTAAAAATGTAGCAACAGTACTCTGGGTACTCGTAGAGACGATGGAGATTGATTGTTCTAAGCGTCTGTCCGCGTTAATTACACTTTTGCATCATTGTGATCTAAAGAAATCTAAAGAAATATCTCCCACAGCTTGTACCATTGTTCTAAAACACCATGTTTTAATATACCCTGTTGTCAAAACTGAAAATTTTTCAACTGAATAAAACTCAAGGTAAAATTATAACCTGCTATACTCCATTTGGTGAATCGAAACAACTGATTAAACAAGTTCAAATCAAACAACAGTATTTTGCGTATACTACTGCCTCAAGTTTTTTTTTCTAAACCAAATCTAATACAATTTACATTCACGCGACAGCACTAGAAATTTACATATCACAAACCAATAAACCTATCTACCATGTACATATTAACATAATCGTTAGCACGCTCTTCGGTGACACACTGCATTCTATGATCGCTAAGTTACACCGTACTGCTGAGAAGAGGTCTTCATTTAGTCCAGTTTAACAGTCACATTGATGGCGCCCGTTTTGTCGTGCGATCAACTTGCATCCCAATTGGACTTAAAAATATTAATCAAATGATAGAACTTTAATTACCCCACATGACATTTTTTAATAACATGCAAGCAAGAAGTGTAAGTCGAACGAGTTTCATGCTGTCATTTATCTCTTAATACTCTTGTCGATTGAATAAAATCACTTTCTTTTGCTTGGATTTGAATTCAATTAAATTACATTAACGTTGGACATAATATTACTTTTTAACTTTTAATTTTTTTTTATTTAGCGTTAAATCGATTTGATGGCGTTTCCAGTGAGCAAACTCGTTTGCCCAAAAATAGGCTTAATTATTTGACGTGTAAGAAAAATCGAATAAAGTGAATATATATTTGGATTCCGGTGACACGAGACTGGTCATTGTCGGTTTCGACCTCGCTTTGAATAGTTCGGCTCTAGTATGTACAGATTCTTTGCTTTCGCTTTGATATTCAGTGGCTTTGCGTTTCTAGCTCATGGTATGCGTTTTTATAATTTTCTTGTATATTTGCATTATCCCCGTGAAATAACATAAATATATGTGTTTAAGTGTGTGATAAAGTAATTTGATAAATTACGCTTGACATTATTCAAAGCAGGTACTCGCAGTTTCATTTTGTACAAGCGTTTTGGTTTTGGCAAATCCCACGTTTACGGTCTTTTAATGCTTAGTCGTTGGCTGATATACTTGATCCACCTTAGCTCGTTATATCCATGTGACTGTTGAGTGATTTTTGATTGCCCTATTTCTTTGTGTTTCATGTGTGCTCCTTTCACAAAGTATTATCATTTGGCAAAGAGTATTCCAAAGAAAAAGTGATGTTTTTATATACCTATATGCATGTATTTCTTAAACTGGTAATAAGTATTAGAGATAGTACGTTGAAAATTTATTTGTATTAAGTGATTTTGTGGTCAAATAAGCCTTTTTCTTTTGGTAAGAAGAACACGAAATTATTACAAAAAAAAAATCTTATATTGGGGATGCATACTCGAAAGTAGTATGGAGGTGGCTGCTTCCTGGGGTGACAACCAAGCTCAGCAGAGATTCAGCGGTGACCTTTCGTTCATACATTCTAAACATTTTATCGTAAAAAGTGTTAACACGTTCGCTACCGCCATACAAAAAAAGCGTCACCAGAGTGCCAATAGTATTTTTTTGTTTTAAAGAAATTTTTACATCCTAATGAAAGCAGATATTGTGATTTTGCCAATGCCCTAAATCGTCATCCTTTTTGGTGATATATTTATCGGTTTAAGGATCTTTTAGTTACTTACTTAGGTGGCGCTACAGTCCAGGATGAACATGGACTTCAACCAACAAGCGGGCTGGAGCATTGGTGTTCATTCGCTCTATATGTCCTAGCTATCTTATGCGACGGATGCCCAATTTTTTGATAATATCGGTGCGTCTGCACAGCTCATAAACTTCATCGTTGAATCCTCTCCTCTAAAGCCCTTCAGTGTCAGCATATTTCTTTCTAAACAATCGAGGATATCTTCATTCGTTTTCGACAGTGTATATGCTTCAGTGCCTTAAGCAGGACTGGGATGATTAATGCCTTGTATAGAGTCTCCCTACTTTTTTTTTTTTATAATTTGCACGCACTCAAGGGGTTATGACTACCCTTTTACATGTTTTTCACACGGTGCGGGCATCGGAAATGTAGATAGAGAGAGAGAGAGATTGGTGTAGTTTGAAACTCAGATGTGTTAGGTTTCACATTAGTTCCAGGGGTGGTGTCCAGATAACTGGGGAGATTTGTTGTCATTATTTTTTTTGCCTTCGCTTTTGATTCACAGTACTTTTATCGCAGTCCACCTGATGTCATAACCATATCAATCATCAACAGAGCGAACAATTTCTCCAGCCATATGATAAATCTACTACCAGTGTTATGCCTTCGCAGTAGTGTTGTCATAAGCTTTCTCAATTGATCGGACTGCCTCTTATCATATAATGCTTACTGACATCAGGGATTGAACCGTGATGTTCATTACAGGGCATTACTACTTATTCAATTGCTTTTTCAGCCCAAAGGAACATTTGTGAAAATTTTTTTAAATTGTTACGATCTTTTCAAGTAGTCGATCATTATAAGTTGTATTAGATAATACTACATATATGTATACTTCAACGCCTTTTCACCCAATTCTGGTGTACCAGCCCAAGGGATCAGTCCATTCATAAAAATTTCTCATTCTCTCTCTCTCATTCGTAATCAAATCTATTTCTTTGCGGACGACAATACTATTGCATTTGGTTACTCCTTAAAACCTCTACAGCAAACCAACAATTGTTGCTGAGCCTGCATGTTAGTCCACATCTTCATTAAAATCAACCGAGTATATACGTATATGCTGGCAAAGACTGTCCTTTCAATATGCCTAAAATTTCTCAAATTGAGGACCGAAGCAAGCATGGAGACTGATCGGTGATCAGGCCAAATTTTTTTTTAGCTATAACACCTTCAGAAGTGTTCTGACAAAATCTATACATGTGCCTTGCCTAATCGTCTGTTCAATCGTAATGCACATGTGCCATTTTCTACATTTTTGAGTCCGTTTTCGGCCACAACGTGAAATTCAGAAGATTACTTTTCAACAACACAGCACAAATCTGGGAATTTATGATCTACAAAGGTTTGAAATTAGCGCGCATCGCCACCTCATCCTCTTTTCAATCTATTTCCTTTAACTTCATCACTGGCCTAATAAATTTAAAGGGCTAAGCGGTGAAGAACTTCCAAAAATAAAAACATTAATCGAGTTCTGTAGTAGTGTTTAAATAATACCTTATTATCAACTATGACAAAATCGCACTCTTCCCGATATATTTTGGTTATATTTTTCTAAAATATAACAAATAGCAATTGTTAAAAACCTACATATTTGGAGTTAATAAAGTTTTGTATGACTGGTTTTGAATCTAAATTGAGCCTCCAAACTAAAGTGTACTTGTAACACTTTATGAATAATAAAATGTCGACTCTTTTTCAAGTTAACTATATTTGACCATGAATTTGCGTCATAATTTTTCTACTTTTACTTCAATGCTTTCTATAGGTAGTTAAGGTATAATGAGATGATTTTATTATTGTTCACGAAATTGGATAACTATAACCAGCTGAAATTGCTTCCAAAGCTACAAAAAGTAGATGCATCCCAGCAATTACTCGTATCTGAACATCTTCGTAATTGCAAGTGCAGCTAATGGAATCCAACTACTTCTGTGGAAATATGTACTCGTATGTACTACATATCGAGTTTCTTATCAGTCGTACAAAAAAGGGAACATTAGCATTTGCAGAGAACACGTTGTTCTATGATCGATATTTAATCATTTTAATTCAGCTACGCAATTTAGTCACCATGTAAAGAATAATTCTATAATTTATTTGCAAAGTTTAACAAAAACTTGCTCAACCGGGTTTGACTTTTACATACCTACTGGAAACCCGACACAAAATTCTTAACCGAAAGTTCAAAGATTGTAAGAGAATTTAATTATTTCATCTTTTGTATTAAAAATGTCCATACGAGTACAAGCAGGTAATTGTGTCAATAAACAATTCAAATATGATTAACCTGTCATTCAAAGAACTAGATATTTGTGTTAAAGTTCATTTGCATCACCAATCCAGGTTCTTGTTTGCTTTCCAATTTCATGAATTACCCTCACAATGCTATAAAACAGGTTAGGCCACGGCTAATAAATCCTAAAATAATGATCGTGCTAATTCAATAAACGTACAGTGACGCCGAGACGTAATTAAAAGCCCATAAAAACAATATAAGCTAGGAGCGATAATAGGTTCATTAATTTAAATATTTGCTATTAGATTAACCTAAAAAGTACTTCCGTCATTAAGAAATAATACCATTCAATTTATCGTCTAGGCTTCCATCATCCCACTGCTGCCCGTGTGAAGCGAGATGCATTGCCTATTGAGGAAGGAATGGATACGGCTTCATTCTGGTTACAGGATGCTCAACAAGCGCTTAAAGAGAAGGTGAAATCCCCTTTAAACAAAGGACGAGCTAAGAATATCATATTCTTTCTTGGAGATGGTATGTCAATTGATACCATAACGGCGGGCCGTATATTCAGTGGTCAGTTAGAAGGTAAACCAGGGGAGAGGAGCAAACTCTCTTTCGAAAAATTCCCCTACGTCGGGCTTTCAAAGGTGATTTCTGATAGACTCTTTCTTTATACATAGGCTAATTTATACCTTTTCTAGACATTTTGTGTGGACAGACAAGTAGCTGATTCTGCATGCACTTCAACTGCTTATCTTTGTGGAATAAAGGCCAACTATGCAACAATTGGAGTGACGGCAAATGTAACTCTGAATGACTGTTCTGCTGGGCAGGATCCAGTAAATCAAGTCGAATCGATAGCAGCTTGGGCACAGAAAGCTAAGAAGGCAACTGGTCTTGTTACTACCACCACTGTGACAAATGCCAGTCCGGCAGGTGTATTTGCCCATCTAGCCCACCGTGATTACGAGAGTGACTATGTGGTAAAACTTCGAGGTCAAGATCCCACAACATGCGAAGACGCCGCTCTACAATTAGTTACCAATAATGTTGGTAAGAGACTGAATGTGATTCTTGGGGGAGGCACGAAAAGATTCTTGCCCAACGGTACCCTGGATTTTAATGGCAATTCTGGTGAACGATTGGACGGACGAAATTTAATCAAAGAATGGCTGGCCTCGAAAAAAGAATCCGCAGAAGCCGTATTCAACCGAGATCAGTTGCTAGCTGTTGATTATAATAAGACCGACTTTTTGATGGGACTCTTTGCAGTACAGGAACTGGCCTACATTACTGATGCAGATGTTACCAAAGAGCCCTCTCTAGCCGAAATGACAGAAGCAGCCATTAAGGTGTTGAAAAAGAATAAAAATGGATTTTTCCTTTTTGTTGAGGGTGGTCGTATTGATCACGGACACCATCAAAATCTGGCACAGAAGGCCCTTATGGAGACTATAGAGTTATCCAAGGCAGTACAGAATGCTGTCGATAATACAGATTCAGAGGAAACCTTGATAGTTGTTAGTTCGGATCATGGACATACGCTAAGTATCAGTGGATATCCTACTATTGGTAATAATATTCTCGGACTAAGCAGGGAGCTGAGTGATCTGGATGGTTTGCCATACACAACATTGGGCTATGCCAATGGACCCAGTTACTATCAGCATTTGACAAGCGATAAAACACGATTAGATCTCAATCCTATCAATACTTGTAAGTTGTAAATATACGATTTTGATTCTATTAATTTTTTGCAACATTTAGTGGACAAGGAGTTTAAATACCCAAGTACTTTCCCCAACAAGGACGAAACACATGGTGGTGGAGATGTGGCAGTGTTTGCCAATGGTACAGTCTTAGCTCTTCTTAAATGCTTTTTAATTTTTAATATTGGAAATAAAATTTGCAGGACCATGGGCACATTTGTTCTCTGGAGTAGTGGAGCAAAATATACTACCTCACTTAATGGCTTATGCATCATGTCTTGGAGACGGTTTAACAATGTGCCAAAAGGAATACTGACTGACAATTATTGTTTAAATAAAAAATGCATCCGCAATATGAATAAAATTTGTTTCTTTCTTTGTGCTATTAATTTCCCTAGAACGGCAAAGCTGTTCACCTTACATCAATCAAAATAAAGACTAAGAAGACTACTGCGATTATGGTACTCTAATGGGTGATGTTACAGTTCGGGGTCAACCTGGGCCTCAACCAACAAGCCTTTCCCGTTAGCACGGCTCTTAGCTTACTCCTTAGCTGTTCGGGACAGGGCCTTACTACTTAATTGTCTTATCAGATCAAAGAAACAGCGATTGGCAAAAAATATTCTGAGGTGCTGTTGTCAGAATTTATAGCAGAGCTAAGGTAGACAAAGTCTCTGATATCTGTCGACTTCGGCGTTCTGCCTAATTCGTCGGCGTTGTGTCCCTTCGTATTGACAGCATATACTTGGTTTTGCCCTTATTTACCATTTTGGATGCTTCCATTTCAATACTAGTGAATGCACCAGTGACAGTCCGTTGTGTTCTGCTGATTACGTTAATCTCACCGGCGTAGGCTAGTAGTTGCACAAATTTTTAAGGATTGTGCTTCCAGTGGTGGCTTGTGAGTTTCATACAATTCTTTTAAGTATGATATTAAAGCAGTCGCATAAAAGCGCATCTCCTTTTCTGTCATCAGAGGTCTCGGGGAGGTTCTTAATGTCCTTGATGGAGCATTCTCCATCTTCATTCTATACAGACGGGTGAGTTTGGCAGGAATGACATATGGGTCTTTATAGCTCGTCTCTAAAATTGATAAAATAAACCTGGATAGTTGTAATATCTGTTGTATAGAAGTCTAAGGCTTCTGCTGATTGATCGGCTGCACACGGCTTATTATGGGTTCGAGCATTCCACGTGCAATTCCGAAAATTGTTGTCCTTATTTCTTTAGCCAGGGTCATCCAAAGTGGAGTCATTCCTACCCAAGGCTTGTTGTTGCTTAGTAACTAAGGACTTTTGCGTAAAATGGAAGTGCTATACGTACAACCCCCAACTTGGAGGGCTTCGGAATGCCGAGTGAACTAGTCCAGTTGAGCCGCGTAACGCTTGGGAGGCCGAAGTGTATTATATGCTTTAGAAATAACTCCTCTGAGTTATTCCAAACGTGTAACGTGCGAAGTTTGATCAAGGATTTTTTTTCAATCTCATGCAGAATCCAATCAATTTTAAAGTTTTCATAAATGTTTTGACGTAAATTGAAGAGCAGGTGAGAAAAGTCAGACTTGAAATGACTTGTCCGAGGACAAAACCAATTCAAGCTTCTTTTGTTGGCAATAAGCACCTGTTTCGAATGTTAGTTTGCAACAACATATTTACAACACATTTAACAAATTAACCACCGCTTAACGCGTTAATACTGTACAACTGTTCTACAGAAATAACAACTGTCTATGAATTGCGTACCGAAACTTACGAGAAGATTTTAGTCATTTAGTCGTCCTTCTGAGCAAGCAATTTGCAACGTAGTAAACAAATTTGAAGGCACTGGAAGCATTGCAGATATGGTAAGCCCTCTGCATCATCGCGGCGTCAATTCATCCGAAAATATTGCTGCTGTAACTGGAAATGTGGTCGACTCGGCGGCATTCTCAGCTTTTTGACTTGTAAAAATTAAATATTTTCAATAAAAAAAAATTCTATGATTTTCTTAAATTTGTGCATGTGTGTTTTTTTTTAAATAAAAAAGTTCGGTAGCTCAAATTGGATATACTTTTATGCATTCTGAGTCGTGTATAAAATAACATATTTTGGGTATAATTATTTCTAAAAAGTTTCAAATTAAAATTTTTATTGTTTCTTAGATTATATAGCTGTGTATCTCTCATAATCGATAATGTTTCTCTCAGATAATTTAGCGGAGACAATTTTCAATTTTAAATATAAATGTATAACACATTGAAATACAGAAAACAAATTTTAGACCAACGTTCTTAAAAGATCGTATTGTAACAAATCACAATTTTCTACTATGAAAACCCTATGTAGTTGTCAATTTGACCGTCAGACTTAATCCAAGCCTTTAGATAAAATTATAAATTTATATTTTGTTTTTATATTGAAATAAAAACTTATACTTACAACTACTTATTTTAAATATAAATATACGCATAACCATTCTTTTCTTTATATTAAGCCATCTTAGTGCTTCCGGTATATTATCAATTCTTGTATATCTATTACATTTAAATATACATCTCATAGTTTTATTTATGTAATTTTTCTCTAATTCTTCTCATAAATCCTTATTTTTTTCTAATTTTATTGATTAAATACTCAAAATAAGAATTAGAAGTTAATTTATAATCAATTAGGACCCCTAAATATTTTATTTCATCCACTACATCCAAATCCACAAACACTCAGAAACATAATGTTTGTTCTAGAAACATTAAGTTTTAGTTTGTTCATATTTAAAAAATATTTAATATCATTTACCTCTTCCGAAATTTTTAATTTGCAAATATTAAAATCTTTTTCCGTTACAAACAATAAACCATTCCTTACTTACTTAGGTGGCGCTACAGTTCGGGGTGAACCCGGGCCTCAACCAACAAGCCTCTCCAGTTAGCCCGGTCCTTAGCTAACTGCCTCCAGTTGCGCACTCCAAGTTGGTTGAGGTCCCCTTCTACTTGTGCGCATCACCTTAAACAATAAACTATTACCCGCAAATAATATAAGTCCTCCATTTTTAACTACATTTGGCAAATCATTCATGTAAATACTTATCGTCTCGATAAGTATGACTTGAACCATTCATATTCCACACCTCTGATCACATAGTTTCTTTAGTAGAATGTCTCTATCAACAGTCTCTTTTTAGATCTAAGAAAACTGCAGCTACTTCTATTTTCCATGTATTTCTTCATTTCAATTAGCAAGTACATGATTTAACACCGATTCACATGGGTGCTTTATTCTGAACCCCGACGGGTCCTCTGCGATTATCCCATTGTCTTCTGAGAAACTCCCGAACTGGATTTGTACTACCTTTAATAGTATATTTTCATATATTGAAAGCATATTAACTGTGTAAAATAGTCTTTAATTAAAAAATTCAATTAACTAATAGAATAGCAAATTTTGATACTGTTGGTTGCTGTTACATTTTTAAATGGTAGCACTGTATTGAACGCTAACCGAACACTTCCTAATACGAGACAACTATATTACAAACTTACCACCATTATCATTCTAGACTGCTTTTACATACAAAAAATCTGATTACCAGAGAAGATTACGTGAAGTGAAGCCATCGCGTATTTCGTTGCTTGTTTGTTTTATAAAATAATTTATAAGGAACATTTAATCAAATCCGCTTTAAAAAAACCAATAATTTGCTAGCAGATACCGCGTATTCAATTACAATTAGACAGACACTTCATCGCGTCCCCAACTAAGTGAAGTATTTTTAGGAATCGCTTTCCCCCGTTTTAACACTTGACTCTGTGAAAAAAATGGCGCTAACCATGAATTAGTAAAGTTCACGTGTGGGTATTTTTTCTAAACAAGTAACGAAGAGTTGTTCTTTTAATTCTTCGGTGTTCGAGATTAATTGGAGTGTATAATCGAATTTAAAAAATATTTTTTCTGCAATGTCGGATGAAGTAGAACAGAAAACGCATGAACCGGACGCCGAAATGCCGAACAAGACAAATGACGAGGTCGTTGGAGGACCTACAGCTGAAAAAGTTATAGACGAATTGACGAGCATTGAGCGCGAAATTGCTATTATGCATGACGCCGACGAGGAGGACTCATCGCAGGTTGGCGAAAGCGGAATCCCAGAAGATGCTCTCGCGTTGGACGACACTGGTGATAAACTCATATATGAAATGCATGCAGATACTGCCGACGACGATGAGGAAGATCCAGAAAACAGTGGTAATAAACTATTTGAGCGGCGAAACGGTACTTCCACAGTTTCTGAACTGAGCGATGCTCCCGAATCAACAGGGTCGCCTGCCGCCAATAAGATATTGGAAACTCATCTAGAGCATGATGATTTACTTGCCGTTTTGAAGGGAACTGACGACAAAGAAGATGGCGCTACTGAAACCGGTGTAACGATCGAAGGCGAGGGTGAATTTCAAATTGTTGACATAATTGACAATGAAGTTGAAACTGTGGATGCGGATCCACTAGCTAAGGAAGCTCCGAAAAAGGAGCGACTTACGAAAGAGGAAGAACATAAATTGGCATTAGAGCAATTTCAATCACTTGAGCGACCTAAGAATAATGCAAAGAACCGACGTCGCAAACAAGACATTAAATCTCAAATAACTCAACCCGCTGATTTGCTTACCTCATTAGTTTCTGATTGGAGTGATGGTGAGGAAGCGAATACAGATGATACCACAGGACCTGCTTCTACTCTGAAAAAGAAAGCAATAATTTCCACAGTCCAAGTGAAGACATCACAAACTGCAAAAGCCACACAAGAGAGCGCTAATGCTACTACAGTGAAAGAAAAGGAAAAACCTGCAGCAGCACAAGCGGTTAATTTGCCGAAGAAGGTAATAAATGCGGCGGCAATGTCACAATCAAATCAGCCGAAGAAATTAATAAATGCATCTCCGCAGGAGAAGAAGTCACCAGCGTTACCTCCACCGTCACCATTTAAACGTACAAGAATTATAAAACGTAAAATTATCTGGGACCCGGATGCGCCAGAAACTCAATTTTCATACGCAAAGCTGGTAAAGCCATCCACACCGACACCTGCGAAGAAGGATTTGAAGAAGGAACGTCCAACGCCGACGCCGAAAAAGAAAGAAGAACCGGTCACAGTAACAACCCCCGCAGCTGCGACCCCAGCTAAGCGACAGTCATCAGAAACACCAGCTACTGTCAATGGCAGCAAGAAGAAGAAGTTTTCGGAGATCGATCGCTTGCTAGGCGACGAGGGCGCTGTAAATATGTTGAATTCCCTGGAAGGCGAACGGTCAAAGCGCACATCAGAGAGTGAGACAACGAGGGCGGCAGCTAATCGTAAAGCAGCAACAATAGCATCAGTTTCTCAACCAGAAAGAGCGGTGAGCGGTATTCTGGTATTAAATGCTTTCATCGAAAATAATCTAATTTCATTCTCTTACAGCAAACGCCACAGAAAAAGGAAGTAGCCCAACCAAAGCGACGCACACCTAAACCCAAGGCCTCAGCATCGTGGGACTACGTGTACAAGCGGCAGAATGATGACTCGATGATAATTCGACGTCGTTCGAATAGCTCGTATTCCAGCAATGCTAGCATTAACCGACTCAGTGTAGATGGCCCAGGATCCGCAGGGAAGACACCGAAAGGAGCGTCAAAATCGTCACCAAAAACGCCAAATACTTCACCAATGGTTTCACCTCCCACCAGTGGTGGCAAGGCACAAGAGTCTGGTAACCAATTTGAGTTTGCCAAGCCTGAAAACAAAAACAAAGCCAAGAAGATGAAAAGTCCCATCATCCTTGTGAATTCGCTGTCGGCGGACATGAAAAAAGGTGCTGCAAAAAGGAATATAAAAAGCCCGGTCACAACTGGAGGAAGTCTTGGCGATGATGACATAGCAGATGTGTCAGTTGTTAAAATTGGCAGCGTTAGGCAAGTCACTTTCAATACAAATCGCGCCAAATTGGGCAACACTTTTACAGTGCAGGTAATGAATTCATTGAGTATAGTGCCTGTAATGTGGTTTTGAAAACATTTATTTTCTAATAGTTGCTGAACGAACTAAGTGGCGTCTTTGAGTGTTTAAATGATGACAGCGATTGTAATGCCGTGCTGTTACTTTCGGACGGTCAAAATTTTTGTCAAGGAATCGATTTCACTGATCTGGCACTGGGAACACCAGAGAAGCGAAAAAACGCTGCCATGTCGATGGCAAGGGCAGTGAAGTGAGTATGAAATATAGTCGAATTCACTTCCTTGTACAAAATAATGTTATGGACAAAACTCGGTTTATCTAAAACAGGAATTACATTTAAAAACCTATTTTATTTTTTGTTATGCATACTTTTTCCATATAACGAATACATATACATGGTTCAAAACTTAGGTAGATACATACATTAAATATTTATTTGGTCGAACAAACCCAAACACGTCAACACACTTCAAAAGAAATGTAAAATATTTTATAAGCTGTATATAATTAGTAGGTCTGTTCCTCTCCGTTTTGGGCAAAAATTAGTAAAAGAGAAAATTTCAACAATCTTCCTAAGAGTTAAGAGCTCTCGAACTCCAAAGCTTCCAATTCAACGAAAAAGGCACTGCTTTAAAGATTCCGTGTATAGATTAAGGAACGGTATTGCTCTCGCTAATGCTTCCGTCCGTCTGGTTGCCTGTTACCTTCTTATAGCTCCTAAACTATAAATTGAAAACTACACATAACGTCAGTGTTGTTATGTGATACATTTGTGAATAGAGAACTTTGAGTAGATAATATATTTTTTTAGATTTCAATATGACGTCATGGCTTACGAATGTCTTCAAGGGTGTCCCTCATAGTTTTATCCATACCGTTAAACCTTTCGATTTGGCGAAGCACTTCACCGAGATCGGTTGAATAATTCACAAGTTACATATGTACACACATATAAAGGAAAAAGGTCAGTACAAACTAAGGCAGTTGTACAAAACAAAGGCAGTTATATTTTTCTGCTTGTACTTAGGCAAGTGATATATTATTGAAAGAGATCTTTTTTTAGAATACCAAAAACACTGAGTATTCAGGGCACGGGCGTTTGGAAAAAGGGGAAGGAACAGCGGAGATACCGGTGCACGTTGGCTTTAAATGTTTGAATGTTGTACCGATGAGGAAATACAGAGCCTGGAAGATCATTCCACATACGTGTCGTTCGTCTTATAAACGAATCCCTTTATTTGACAGTACGTCCGAAGTTGGGCTTGAGGGTGAACTGATGTGCATTCGAAGCGTAACGCGTATTGCGGGTGAAATTTTGAAGGGGAGGAATGCAGGTGGCTATTTCGTTGGAACATTTTTGGATGGGAAGGAAGGGAACCACAGTTTAAAGCCACATCCGAAATTGAAAAGCTTTCTCATGACACTTATTACTCTGTGACGTTTGTCATAAGAAGCGTCCCATTTAGGAACATGGTATTAAATGTAGGTTCATTCATATTCGTGCGAAAATATAATACGCGCAACAGGAATAGTTGGGAGAAGCTAGGCCCTATATGGGTTCTGCTGTTTGCGTCAATTTTGTTTTCAATATCTTCGTATCTTCTAACTGATTGTTTCCACATGCTATCGAGTAGATTTAAATTGTGTTTTGGACCTATTACATCATAGTTGACTGTCAAGCCAAAAAAATGAGTTGTTTGATTATTTGGCTATCCCTTTAATGATGGAGTTTAGTAGTCGTATGTATCGTATGTTTGATTATTTGGCAATCCCTTTAATGGTGGAGTATCAGAGAAAGATGGTGATTGAAGTTTTGTTTGCATTAAAGCCAGCTTAAGTTCATTTTCTACAATGCAAGATTTTGCTACGTCCACGATAACGGTGTTTGACTCTTCAGTTATATAAATGCAGATAAAAAATGGACAGAAAGTGAATGACATTTACGTGTATATGGACAGAAAGTGAATGACATTTACGTGTATATGCATATGTATTTATTTAGCATATATGTATGTAGTACTATAAATTACAGGAATGTAAAAACTAAACAATAAAATAAGCATGAGCTTTTATATAAATAATGAGAGATTTTTTAAATATTTTTCGATTTGGTTCATCTTTTATCTCATTGGGCAGTTCATTAAAAAATTGTAAACCTTTGTACATTAGCATGTTTTGTGTTCTGGAATCTACAAAACTGTAACCCAAAACCTGAATTTGATCTTAAATTATATGGTTGTACATCGTGTACTTAAGATAGGTTTTCTTTTGAATAGTTTTGCACAAGTTTATGTTTTAAATAACGTTGCATTGTAGGTAATTCTTTGCTTGATGTTCATCCATTGTAGGTACCATCCACTGAATCGGTGTAAAGTAACTGCATCTCAGGATGATTCGCATCGTCTTATTTGGAAGAATCTGTAGTAGACCTATGCTTTCAGTAGTCCCTAAGAATAAAATTGTGGAGCAGAATTCAAAGTGGAGTTTTATAATTGTGTTGTATACGTTTATTGCACATATTACCGTTATATATTACCTAATTCTTTTTAGAAACCCGATTTTAATTTAGATATTTAACCGATATATACTGTTTTCTTTTTCGCGGTAGATTTTCTGAAACGATGAATTTACTTACTAGATTATATAAAGTTTATTTAGCTAGGTTTGCTATTTTTTTTACAATTTCATTACATTAATAAATTATTTTAGAATTTCTTATTAAATTTTTTACCGCTTTCGTTTTAAATATTTAGTTTTTTTCTTGTATTTTTCCAGAAACTTTCTTATAACATTGGCAAAATTTCGGAAACCACTAATTGCTGGCGTAAACGGTGTCAATTCAGGTCTGGGAGTAACGATGTTGCCTCTGATAGATGTGATCATTGGCAGCGATAAAGGCACCTACGAAACTCCTTACGCTAAAATTGGACAAATTCCTGAGGGATACTATATCTTTTCAGAAACCCCAAAAATTCGATCTACATTTGTAAGTCTGCCTCCTGCAAACCTTGCTTTCATGTATTGAAATTGTATTATTATAGAAAACAAAACTTCTATGGCTCTCGGAAAAATTGCACTCAACAGAATCGGCTCTATCAGGCCTAGTTAACAAGTTAACGAGTGTTACTAAAGTCAATGAGGAAGCGCTATCCTGTGCAAAGAAAATTGCATCGCTTTCTAGTGAGGTAATATCAATTCATCGTCATAATCATAATATAATACAATTGGCTTCAACATTCCATTCTCATTTACAATTCCAGACATATTCTCTAATGAAGAAACGAAGCATAGAACAAAATCTACCACAAATTATCACCGCTCTAGAGGAGGAAGAAGAAATTTTAGTGCGACAGTGGTGCAGTGCGCCATGCGTGGACAACTTTAAGCATTTTATTCACAAGGGTCAATGGTGAAATCAGCTCCTTTAGGAAACTGTGTGAATTCCGCTCATTCATTGAAGAACAATTCTAATTACGGGTACATACTTGGTTATGTATTTAAAAACGTTTTAGTTAGCTTAGAAATATACATTTAATTCGGCGTCTATCCTATCTTCTAAAAGTTCACTTGTGAGTTCCGCATTTCATTTCCTAGAAAACGCATCAACCAGCATTAGCACGAGACATTACAGTTGTCGAGAATTGTCGCATTTTATTTTTAATAAAAGTAAAAAAAGACTTTTAGCTATTAAGTTTAATTAACAATACAAACAAGTATGAAGTGAAACTAATGAATAGGTTTATGAGAAGAAGTGTTGATTAAAGTAAAGAAGCCTTCACTATATCAGATGAGAATATAGTTTTGTATATACAATTATTACAAACTACACTTTATTCGTTTATCTTTCAATGTATTCATTGTTTGCAATACCCTACTCTATGGAGTATCCAACACACATTTTAGTAAAAGAATATTATTATAATCTAAACTAGATAATAGATGGCAATTATAATTTTGAAGTGTAATTTTCTCTTTTTAAATGGAAATAAAACTGTACAAAAAAAAAAAAATGATTTTGTTAGTTTCAATTGTTCTTGTGTTTATATCGATCATAAAGTAATCAGAACAATCAATTGGTTACTCATTGTATTTTGTCTTTTGGTCTGCCCCTCTTCCGCGCTTGTATAGAAACGTTGATGAACATTGCCTTTTTGACAGAGCTCGTAGGATCCCTCCTTTGAACATGACAGTAACAACTGAGCCGTGCTCGAATTTTTTCGAGATGAGTTCTTTGAGGGGAAGACTTCCTCGGAAAGACACTGTCGGGAAGTACAAAGAAGGCAAGAATATGTCTGCATTCCTGGTCATTACGCTCTTACGACCAAAGAATATTGTACACTGGGGCAACGAACATACCTGAGTTTGCGAAAGCATCGTTAAATATTTATTCGATGGTAATTTAACTAGTGTCGAAAACATTTTATTCAGTATGTATTTTGGTGAGACGGAAAGTTTTATAAGATATTTAAGATAATGAGCTTGAAGCTTAAAGCCCCTAAACACCTGCGGAACCTGTGATACATTTCTGTTTAAAATTAAAATTGCACAAAACCCCGAAGAAAAGGCTAAAGCAAAAAACCATCATTTGGAAAAGGTGGATATGGTATATGAAAGTAAAAGTAAAGATGAGGCCAAAAATAAATTGGATATGAAAACATTTGCCTTCGATTTGTGCAATGTTTACCAACCCCTTTATTAAGAAACTCCGTAAGCTTTTATAAGAGGCAATTGTGGACATTTAACTTAACAGTTTATGATTTGGAAACCAATCTTGCAAATTGTTTCATATTGCACGAAGTCATTGCTCGAAGAGCAATGAATTTTCGTGCGTTTACAAACAATTAAAAATGAAAATTCATACATACATACATATGTTGCAGCGATGGTTTTAACTTTTATGCATATCAACCCAGCAATTTAATACATCGATCATAAGTCTTAAGAGCCAGGTCATACTCATATCGAACGTGATTGCGACCATGCCTTGATTGAACGCAAAAAGTAAAAGACTAATGTTGAAATACCAAGGGATTGGTATTAATTTGGCAATCGGTCCCGAAATGCTAATTATTAATATCAAGGATAATAATTTTTTTTAATTTGTGTGAACTTTGGTAGGCAAAATTTGTTGCAAATAAAAATGGCGAAAGATTTATATGGAAGACGGATAGATGGTTCTGCTATACACATCAAATCAATAAAGTGCTAAACAAGACTTTTTTAGACACTGCTTCGCCTTTGAAAGTTCTTAAAGTTGGAAAAAAAAGAATTATGTATCTCAATTTAATTCAAGGTGATTTAGCGAAGGCTGAGAACATTTATAACCATAAATAAGAAAAAGATCTTCACCTAAGAAAATGTATAAACTCAGAATTTCACGAATTTTACAATAACCTACCAACGAATGCGAAAGAGCAAAATATACTTCCTGATTTGGTTGAAGAATATGATGACGGGGTTACAAATTAAATGACTGGAATAAATATTAATTTCAAACTTATTACTCTTTATGTTTTAATGCTTACAATAAATATACTAATTTAGTATTATGGAATCTTAATAATAGCCTCGACATAAAAGAAATCTGTTATATATTCAAACATATATCCATATGTAAAATCGAAATAAATAAGTACATAAATTTTAGTGTACTTATGTATATACACATGTGTAGATAATATAGTCTCACCTTGCTTATTATTTTATGTAGTCTTTTCTTTTACCGGGTAGACTCGATATGTAGTTGGATTTTTTACAAATGAAACTATTAAAAAATCTAAGTTTATGCTAAGATTTTTCTTAATCAATAATTTGGAATTTAAAATATAAGATTTGTTCGCACAGATGATTTAGCTTAATAAAATGGTGTATTTCGTCTTGGTATAACAGCCAACTCAACTAAAGTGCTCAATACCTATCTACTGGATTTACTAACATAATCAAATAATGCGGGGTACATTTTAAAATGGAGTAAAATCTCTTGAGTCCTGAGAAAATTTTAAAACGCTACGACATTTCCTCGATTTTCATAAACGATTTTAAACTTCAATTTGTTCTCCTGAAAAATACAAAAACTGACTTAGGTGGTTATGGTTTGCGTGCGATCACACATATTCTGGCTTGCTGTATTTTCATCCAATTTAAATACAAGTGAATACTAAAAGAATTAAGCAATAATTTAAAAAAAATACTAATCTTGAATTAAATATGTTTAGATACTCATCTTTAAGATATGCTGCAAGATTATTATACAATTGCAATTCTTTGTAGAATAGGTTGTTTGGCGTACTGGTCCTTCTGTACATACATATATAGGTAATTTAAAAACACCAGAATTCCTTAAATAATATATAGAATTGGTAGTAAAATCAACAATACGCTGCAAAAATGAAAAATAACTATTGTTTTATTTTATAAGTCTCTTAAAACAATGCCCGTTTGATGGGGCACCAAACTTTTTCCACCTTCATACTACACAGATGGACAAACTTTGCAGGAATGCCAAAACTAGACATGCCTCTATACAGCTCGCCTCTATATATGTATATGTATGCTGTCATGGCCTAAAAATTGATAAAATTGAATTAATCCGCCGAAGTAGGAAATTGTATCGACTGTGCACTTCCATGGCCTGAAACCAAAGTGATGGGGGCCAATCAGTTACTTGATGCTCGCGGCATAGGAGGCATTGAGAGATTTCGGGATACCAGGTAGGTATCTAGATAGAATCACATGCAAGGCAACTAGACCCTTTAGTGCCTGTCCTAGACACGTTGGGAGAAATTGGTCTTAAAGCCCAATTTGCCTCACTGAACTTACCTTACACCATCGTCATTTCTATTATCACCGGTGCTTCATTAATATTATGGGAAAAGCCGAGCAGATTTATGCTTGGATTACCATTCAAAGGGTAGAGTGACTCGCCTGCGTAGGTATAACTGATACGATGTCCACAGGCCCGACAGCGCAGCGACACTAGAAGCCTTTCTGCTTCACTGCTTCATCTTCTTTGCAATGCCAAGAACTTTGATTACTTAACAGGGCATATGAAGATCCTTAGCAAAATTCCGCTGCTATCTTCACCGGCAGTATGTGTTACTGACTTAATTTCATATTAATTTGGAAATGTCTTCCCTGTTTACAAAGGCAACACTGGCAATGATTTTGCTGATACACATTTAACACATTAATAGGCCCTGAACTCCTTTGTAGCCTATCTTTAAGACAGATAGAGCTAGACTGTTAGCAACAACATGAAAAGCATTCACACTGGGAATCACAGGTGGGTCTTAGATATGTAAAGAAATATTGCTCCACCAAAAAATTGGAAGAGATTCTAGTAATAAACAAACATTAGGCTGAGATTTGAAAGAAAGTTGTAGTTTTTATTTCACTGTTTCTTTGTTTTTAATCACCTCATTTTGGACACAGATAATATTAGGGAGATAACTCCACCATGAGGTGTACCTCTATTGGCAAAAACTTCCAGATGTATTCCTCCGACGATCGTTCTCCCAAATACTACCTTGAGGAAATTGGTACACACCCTTAAGAGATTCTGGCACTTACAGATTATGTCTTCAAGACACTGAAACTGTCAAGCACATTATGTGCGAATAACTCGCCATCCCTCGCAGCGTAGTAAAACATTTTCACAATGAGTTCACTGATAAGATCTCCTCCTCGGCCCAAAAAATCCAAAGTTTCCTTCGAGAACATGATTTCACCTAGCACAGATAGGTGATAGTAAAAAAAGATTTTCTGAGGGCGGCAGTACTTTAGTTAGACTCTATGAGCCGCCATCACCCCATTCTAAAAAAAAATTAAAATAATAGGGTCTTAGTTTTGAAACAATGTGTCCCGGGTTCGGAAAGGATTCTGTGTTTTTATAAGAATACTGTTAAAGTTTTGAGAGTACATTTTTTATCTATATTAAATGAAATTATTTAGAACAATATATTAATTTAATTATTAGTAGGTGCAATTAATCAATTTATTAATTTATTATCGTTTATATAATATATTTATAATAATTATATTCAATATTCATATACATTGCATGTACTATTTATTTATACAACACTATATTTTGTCTATATTGTAATGTTTTGTCCATCGATATACAATTTATTTATTTATTTATAATTCTGCTTAGTTGTTGTTTACTTCATTTTAGTTTTTCCCATCATATTTATTAATATTGATTTTTTTTTTAGTTTGTCAATTAATAATTACTCAATATAATCAGTAGCACATTTGACAAGTTTTATTAGTAATAGTAATTTTCTTTTGGTTGTTTTTGTTTTTAGTTTATTAAATATGAAATTGAATAATATTTCTTGTATTAAACGTCCATTTATTTTGTTTTAAAATTTGTTGTGTAATTTGACCGTCATTTTTAAATAAGGTAACTTAATGCATACAACGAAATTTAAACCGAAAAATTCTGATTCTAATATTGTTTTATAAAATTAACAAGAAACCCGAGAGTATAATAGTTTTCTTGTTTTGTTTTATTTTTATTTTCATTTCTGCTCCATCATTTCCATTTGCCGTGTACACGTCTACGCTATTGTATGGTATCATAATTGAGTTTATTTATTTTTATTTATTTAGTAAGCATACATGACTGTTTTATAATATTTATTTCTATTAAAATTTCATTAAAATACTTTGCTTTTTTTATATAGTTTTTTTTTTTGGTTTTCTTTTTCTAATTGAAATTTGGTATTATGACATATACATTTAATAGATAAATTGTTGTAGGTACATTTAACTATAACTTAAAGGAATGTATATATTCTATTGTATATAGTTTGTATTTACATACATATAGATATACATCGATATTCATAAGTATAATAATAGTAATGATAATAATAGTAATTAATTAATTAATTAAATTAAATCGTTGAAATTTCCCATTTTTGATATATGTAAAATGTATGTTTGTTTTTTATTATTAAATGAATAATATTATATATTTTATATTTCATGTCACATCTTTTTTTTAATTATTTTTAACAGAAATTTTATTTTACAAAAGGAAAGGGGTTGTTCTCTCTCACATACGAAATATATATTTTATTATATATATATATTTTTCTTTGAAAGGGGCTATGCAAATTAAAATATTAACTTTTTTTTTGACTCCAGCCGTTAAAGAATAAGTGAATTTTCTGATTTGAAGGTGCATTTACATTGTTACAGTCTTTATTGGTTGTGAAGTTCTAAATCATAACACTAAGGTGTGAATTCATTGGACTTTAAGGTGAATGTCCACGTAGAGTGATATTTACCAGTAGTCATTGTCTACGATCTACTTGCTTACTTTGAAATTGAGAAAAGCGGTCATTTGACAAATTGGCATATTTCCAGTTGACAGAAGTTAAAAGAAAGGGCACATCGCATATTACAAGGACAACAGTTCGTTTCCATCATCTTTGTTAGGCACTCTGTACTAAAGAGACCAAATAGTTGGCTTTTCAATTTCGTAGCAAGAGCTTTGAATCATTTCCATTTATTTTAATCAGAGCCTCGTAGTCTTATTTTACATCGTCAAGAAAGAATATGATCAGAAATATTGTTGGTGTTAGTGTTCGGCTGTAATACTTTACGTATGCCCTTCTCAGCAAAGATTTGTATGCATACTACCATAAAGGTGCAATGAATGAAAGATTGAAGCAATTTTCAATAGGTCAGCTTTATAAATATAACAATACGTTCAAGCTAAGAGTTGCTAGATTGTCTAGTATGGTGTCAAAGCAATTGCATTACAATTTCAACTTTCGATTGAGGGTTTACAATATTATGTAGATGAACTAAACCAAGCATTAAAAATACAACCTCAATGTCTCCTTCTGAGTCCTTAGTGAATAGAAATAAAACTACATCTGTAATACGTATGCAATGTAATTTTTTTACTTTATCGCAGTAAATTAAAAAAAAAAAATATACAAACCTAATAAATATTCAATTTTCCTGTATTCACTATTGCATTACAATATAAACATTATTAAAGTAGAGTAACTCTTTTACTTGAAGCATACTAAACAAACAAACAATTTAAAAAAGATTTAACATTTTTTTTATTTTCTTTTGCTATTTTTTTATGAGTAGCGCAGCTGATGTAGTGCAGTTAGTAAGCATTTGGTTTAAAAAATAATAATTAATAAGTTTTATTTAAAAAGCCGTAACATAACTTACCTAATTTATTTTTGTTGAAATATATATATGTAAATAAAAACACATACATATACCTACTCCAATATATGTTTTTTTTTTTGTTTCTTCTTGTCATTAAGAATTAATTATTATTTTTCAAACATTCTCATTTGTTTTTGTTATTAAATTACTGAACCATAATCAAACGTTTTGCTTTTTATATTGTAAATTGTATTTTTTTTTCTTTGTATTTTAATATTTAGTATAATTGTTAAGTTTATACTACGATTTTACCAGAGTCATGAGATGAGTCCTGTACCAATTGTGCTGGAGCACCTTGTCCACCGGCTGGAGCTGGCTGAGGGGGAGGTTGGTATTGTGGTGGTGGCATGTACATTTGTTGTGGAGGAGCTTCGCCACCTATTAAACCTAGTTTGCCTTTTGGTATTACATTTTGTAATTAGGAAATGAGTGAAAAAAAAAGAAAATAGATTAGTCAATTGTATTGGGTTTTTAATGATAAATTGATTATGCTATACAGAAGCGATATATTTCTACAGACACAATTACATTTTGGGTATTGCTAAATACGGGTGATTTATCGTATTTAATTTAATTAAGTAATGCTGGGGGTTGAAGGGAGGGGGTTGTTGATTTAACAATTACGTTATTTTTAATTTTGGTCTCGTACAATATTTTTAAGTAAATATTAACTCATGCGTTACCGACTTTGTCAAGCCCTTTCAATTTTTATGGAAAGCAAATAAAAATTAAGAGGTTCAACTTCAAAATAAAAAAAAAAAATAGTAGCTTTATAAATAATGTCCTTATGAGTGATTTCTTTCACCATCTGTAGAAACTCCTAAGTGACCTACATAGTTGTCAAGCCGATTTTAGCTAATTACACACAAATCGATTTCTCACGTCCACGGACGATCTATCCATCGGATTAAAACCCACAGACACTCTGCCAAAGTATTCACATTTGAATCCATTCTTTAGCGTTTGTATTTATAAGTTCTAATCAATTGGCAGTAAATTTAAACCCTCTTGTAAAATCAGTCTATCATTGACTTTCAATAGATAGCCAAAACATTAGTTATGTAAAGTCATCAATGTATGCATATTGTAGGTGCCACCCACCTGGCTGATTTTACACACGGCATACTTTGTCGAAGCATTTCCATGTTTCATAGTTCGTCCTTTTTGATCTTTTTACTTTATAGGGAGCAGCAAGTCCTGCTGCTCAAGCCATTTTCATCTTAATTGGAAACACTTTCATATGAGAATTTGAATACTCGTACATATATTTAAAGTATCACTTTGATCAATTTAGTCAAATAAGTTTCGATTAGGGCATTTGCGATAGCAGAATGGAACATTTTGGGACTGATTTTGGACTGTTTTAGATGCCTTTTATTCCGTGAAAGGAACATGCTAATTTTTCGTATTTGAAAAAAAGTGAGCCTACTATTTATGTACATATGTACAATCATTTTGCTGCTATTTTGCGTTTGGGTTGTCAACAGCCAATTATTGATTTGAAATTACCGTTGCTTTTACGTCAATTATTTCTGTCACAAGCAATATATTGGAATATGGCTACTTAATCTCATAGTGCACAAAAGCCTTATGAGAATTTATACTTGCTTCTAATGAATTTAAAAGTTGGTAATTATTCCATAAGTTATTCGTGTCGAAAGACATAAAACTCGAAATGTTGTCCATAATTTAGCATTCACCGTTTAATATATTGTTCAGACATTATATGCCATACAAATGTATGCAGTTTGCGGATCCTATAACCGAATGGATTTAACCTAGTCTTATAAATACATATTTTTTCCTCCCTTTCTCTTCTACACATATTTAAAAAAAAAATTACAGATTACAATCGCTACCCGCCCACTTTAAATATTTAAAAATGGCTTTATATTTAAAGCGAGCCTCAAAACTTAGTAAGTCCCGGCTTTTCTTTAATCAAATGCCTAACTAAAACGTTGTCTTTGACAGTGAATTTGCGCCATTATGCTCATTTATTTATTTTAAAAAACTTTATAAGAATAACAGCGTGAACGGTTTGAACATATCGTTGTATTAAAAAATTTCAAAAATAACTAGAATTTAAATTTGTGTGGACATTTTTGTTTAGGGATTCATAATCCAGCGCCAAACATTTTTTCGTCTTGTTTTTAATCTCTATCTCGACTTCCTAAATTTACAAATGGCAGTTAAAAACGTCGTGCTCATTAGAGTTTGCTGCATTGCTGCGTTTAATTGGTATGGTCGAAGCATTTTATGGTAAAAAAGAGGAATTTTCGTTCAAATATGGCACTAAGTGCCTTTGATCTATTCTGTAAAAGTTCTTACAATCAATAAAATACCATTGATTGTGTTAAAAGTTTTCCGTACCAAGCGAAAACGACAGAGTTAGTATTTACTATGTGTGTTTCAAGTTAAATCTTGAAAGAATATTTTCATCCTTATCATTCTTAAGTAATTGAAAGTTTTAAGTAAAACATAAATCTTAATGTACTGAAAATTCGTTGTGTTGAAAATATTTCAAAGCAACATAAATAAATAAAATTAATGAAATATTTGTGTTGTAGAAACAAGTAAAGAAAAGGAATATTTACAATTTTTTTTTTTTTAAATAAGAAAAATTAAAGCAAGCAGAAGTTAAACTATGTAATTTAAAACTGCATACTATTTACCATGCATTAATTTCAAAAATACATACAGTTGTCTTTAAAATAATAGTAGTGCTCCTTGAGAACCTATTGCATAACAAATTTTAGCATGTTGAATCGTTGAATCGTGAATTCAGCCGGCAGACATTTTGATTGGAATTAAGGAAACAGAAACATATTCCAAAGATCTTTTTCCAAAACTGGGTATGTGAAATATCAGTCATTATCTGGTTTACAAGGATAATCTACCTGATCAAGAAATAGTAGGGCGACGATTTGATTTAAAAAAAAAATTTAACTAACATACATTTATGAATTAAATTTTATACAAATTCATAAATGTACAAAAACATAAATTTAAACCGAAAACTGTGAGCCGAGCAAAACATTCCACTAAGGAAAAGAGAGAGCTCATTCTGAAACTACGCGAGGAGAGAGAGACCTAAAAGGAAATGGAAATATTATTTATTATAAAGCAACGATGATTGCTAATGCTATTCGATTTAATTCCAAGCCAGAAACTAGAGGAAGAAAGAGGAAAACATTGGCAATAGACGACAGGCGCATTGTCCGATACAACAAAATTGATCCTTTTGTGTCTTTCAAAATCAATGAGAAAGACCTTAAACTGTCTGTTAATACAGTGACAATTCGTAGATGACATGTGGAGCATAACTTGTTTGCACGGAGCCCCCGCAAGATGCCGATTCTAACTAAACAACATGCCACAGTTTGAATTAAATTTGTGGAACAACATATTCAATGGCCTGGTGAGAAATGGAGGAACATATTGTCGACGGACGAAGGTAAAGTAGTCCCGTTCGGTGGTACTGGTTCCCGACAATATGTTCCCGGTCCACCTTATGCCGAATATCGCCTAAAATACACAACAAAACATGGTGGCTCAAAAATAATGGTTTGGGCATGTTTCTCCTACCGTAGTGTGGGACCGATCTACCTAATTAACAACATAATAGATCTACACGTGTACGTTGAAATTTTAGACAATGTTATTCTTCCCTCTGCCAAATATGAAATGCGACTGAAATGGGTCTTCCACCAGGTCAATGACCCCAAACATACAAGTAAAAAAGCCAAAGAGTGGTTTCGGGTCAAATCGATTGAGTTTATGCCATGGCCCGAACAGTTCTCGGATTTTTGATTATTTTTTTAAAAAGTTTCATTTAAATTCTCTTATTTTTTTAGATTTTAGCAATACAATATAATATTGTTGTTTCCTTATTTTCAGATCAAAATTAATTCTGGCTAAGAGTTTAAGCTACTTTACGTAATTTGTTGAGGTCTACTACTATTATTTTGGACACAGCTGTATATATGCATTGTGTATATTTATTAATTATGTTCAATCTAACTAAAATGTGCAAGAAAATGAAATATAATAGTAAAAAAATATTCTTATTAGCACGTCAGCTATAAGAGAATGGGGAATACATATGTATGTACCTATATATCGTTCGGTAAATTCAGTTTTTATGTGCACTTAAAAAGGCAAGTATGTATTGGTAAAAAGGCAAAAATTTTCGATGCCAAGATTTTGTTCAATCTTTTTTTAATATTATAGAAAAACTCGAAAAAATGAGTCTCTCAATTTTGTCTGTCAGTATGTACCCTACACCGCAGCCTAAACATCTTAACGGATTTTCTTCAAATTAAATATCTTAGGCAAGTAGGGTCACAATTCGAGGTGAAAATGAAATTTTCATTCTTACGTCAAAATTAATCAACCTTTACAAAGGGCCATTTTGAAAAGTAGCAGATTGTATATCTTTTTCTAAGTTTAGGAAAAGTGTCAAAATAAGTTAATAATCCCGTTGAAGCGATATTTTTCTTAATTTGGTGAAATGTGACTACGTTCAGGCATTGAGGATTCCATTAGAAAGAATAGGATTATTCATGACAGCGCGTTCCGCCGAACATTTTTCCATATATTTGAATTATTGATCTAATTTTGGTGAAAGTTTATATTCAAAGTTTCATAAAAGTATATATGAACATATGAGAGCCCTTTCCAGCGATGCCTATGTACAAGTACAATTTCTGTAATCTCCAATAGATTTTCGTAAACATTTTCTCACTGAATGCGATCATGTCAATTGTTATTTCTCGAAAACGGTTTAAGATTTCAAACCTAGACATATTTAAGGTAATGGATCCGGAAATACTCTATTTATGTGATTTTTTTTTCAAATTTGAAGCCTGAATAGTTTGGATTACTGAGGGGCACCCGCTTGTGAAGACTTCCATAAATTGTAGCTTCAGATTGAAATCTACCTACCTTCAAAATAATGGTGTTTTGAGAAACCACGTCGGTTTTCTGTATGGGTCATTGCTTTACACAACATAATGCATGTGTGAAGCTTTAATATTGTTGTGTAGGCGGTACAAGGTGATGAAAATCAGACGGTCGGAAGGACGCATGAACGAGAATAATAGGGTTCTGTGATCTGTGAATTTCAAATCTGAGTTACTTGCGAATGAGCACACATACTCGTACATAGGTGCAAGTACGTGCAACCAGTCTTGTGCTTTTTTTTTATTTTTTAAGATTTCTAATCTTAAGTGAAAGAAATTGTTTTTTTGGAATTTTCCTTGGAAATCTTTACACTTTATTAATGCAACAAGGAAAAAGGCCTCACAGTTGTGTTCGTGCATTCTACATCTTAAATAAAATGCATTTTAAAATCTGTGAATCTTAGAAAATCTTCATAAACTCAGCTTTCGAGTTCAGTTCGAGTTTCGAGTTGACATAAAAAAAAAATAGTTGTTTCCTTTATGAGACCAATACTTTAAGGATCCATTTGCTCTTTTGATTAATATTTTACTTAAAAGTGACTTGTTTTTCTTAATGAATGATTTTGTTTTATTAGCGATACTGATATTTTTTTAAATCATTTGAATTACATTATACCTCTGATATTTTTAAAAGTTTAATCTTTTTCATCTTTTTCTGTAAAACAGTATAAAATTTATTAATAATAACATTTATATAGAAATACTCTTCTTAAGTTCAATATCACGTTTTTTAAGATAATATTACAATTCTCAATAAAATGATGCATGTGTACATATGTGATGTGTTTAGTGTCTGCTTATAAGATTGGTCCAAACGCGATAAGAGTACGAAGGTTTTAAGTGTTAAGTTGATATAAGTAAGTCATATTTGTACGAAAATGCAATGCGGGTTACATCGATAAAAATAAAAGATGTATTCCCATGTATCAAAACCGAGGAGAAGGATAACATGGAAAAGAAGTACATACATCATACCAGTTAGCCTGATATACTTATTTTTTATAAAAACTATAAAGTATAGTGGTGGGCTATATAAAGAGGACAACATTGAAAAGGTACGAAAGGGTACGATTACGTCCGCAGATACGGCGATACATCAAGTTGTATGCTTTGCGAAAGCTAAGAACTGGAGTACCTCTATATATACCATATGTATTGTACATCATATGGACATACATGCATCATGGAGGTAGGGTTAAATTGCCAATTTTTAGGTTGGGTGGACAATATGTTGAAAACTGGGCGACAAATATTCAGATAGGAATCTTTAGAGTTGAGAGTATAATCCCCAAGGTGGGTATATTCGTAGATAGATCTGAGGAAATGGGCATCTACCTATACAGTTGACTATACGGTACTCTTCGGGGTGAAACATTGGTGTCTGGAATAGGGTCCTTTCATTAATGCGAATAAAAGTTTTCACCATCTTGAGCAAGAAAAGGTTGCTTTCTGAATTCGAATTTCTATTCTTTGATAATTTTTCGAACAGAAATCAAGTTGTCTTCGAAAACCTATATGCCTTATTAACTTTGAATTATTTTGTTGAAAAGTGATACGACAAGTTAAGAGGGCGTTATATCAATTTAAGAGAGTATGTAGACAACCCTAAGAAATTTGACAGAAATCAGTATATTGGAAGTACACTATGACATTTAAACCCATAATAACGATTGTATGGTAATAAAAAGTGTCATTAAAGACACTTGAATAGGTAAAACGTTTGGTGTCTAGATATATGTAAATATTTAAGGTGAAAATTAAGAATTATTGTACATTAACGTCCACTATGAATGTACATATTTGTAGAAACTCCGCCTCTAGATTTGTTTATAGAGAAAACAGAGGCATTGATGATATTTCGGTTGCAACATAATGGTAACAAGTGTGGCATTATCTACGGGTATATGAAGATTTTTGACTTCGTGAAGGATAAGGTTAAGGATAAAAATATACCCATGGATGGGATAAAGAGAATTCGTTTTATTCTTAAGATATCTGAACTGAAAATGAATTAGTTCCATACAGGAATACGGGCAATATGACTGTCTAGAGGAATACATCTCTTCATAAATGCGATTTTAATAAAAATATGAAGGGCTATACCTAAGGCTGCCACTTTAGGAGTACTCAGTTGGAGGACTTTTTGTTGTTGAAAACCTGTCGTGTTGAGGTAGCTGGATTTAAGAGCATGTAATATACTCTTGAAGTCAAACACGCCTTGCAGAAATTAATTCTTTTATATCATAGATGTGGACGAGGTGGTTCAGTGGTTATACGTTGGATTACTGAGCGGGAGGTTCGAGTCCAAGGTAATACCAACAAGTTTTTACGGTCCAAACTCTAATTAGAAACAAAGAATCTTTAAAACGATCAACAATCCTTGAATATCTCAAAAGGCGATGAATTGAACTAAGCAAGCCTTATTTTTGAAAAGTATGTGATGACAGTATTCCGGGAATTTAGGCGCACGATGGTAGCTTTTGTGAATTTCAAGAACAGAGGGCTACCCACATTTTATTTGCATATTTGGCTATGAACATATATGCATATTGAATGAATAAAAGAAGGAATAGAAAAGGCCATAAAAAGAACAGATTTCTGCGTTCGTAAAAGGTTCTCATTGAATTTATATTATCTTTCATACATAATGTAAAAAAATATAATAATAAACTTTTTTTTAAACTTTAACCTTTTGTTTTCTTTTCATCAAAGTCAACATTTATTTAGAAGTCAAATCATATACAATGTACATAGTTACTTTTGCCGCAGCCAGTATTAACAGTAGTATTGCAGATGTCTAATTTTTTTTATCAATAACGTAAAAAATAACTCAGATTTAATAGGAAAAATATTTCTGTAAAATATTGTGTGTCCCTTAAAAAAAAAACTAATAAGAAAACCAAAAGTTTAAATTGGTCGTTTGTGTCTTCAGTAAAAAAATGTTTTTTTTTTAAATAAATTGCAAAACGAAAACGAAAATTATAATCATTGTATATACTAAACATGTTTAGCATTTACGAAACCAAAGCATAATTACATAAACTATAATTAATATAGCAGAAAGCACTATAAACACAATTTTAACCAGCAGCTGTAATTATATTAAACAGCGCTCTTTAAAAAACAAAAATTCAAACAAAACAAACGAACTAAATAAAAGAACAAACAAATTATAAGTAAATAACGACGAAACATTTTATTTATAACAAAGACATTGGACTATTTGGAATTATTTTTACGCCATTGACATTATAACGAAATATATAATAATATTTAAAGTATGGTACAAAATCACATTGAAACGATATTAATATGTTTATACCGTCTAGGGAATTTTTACCGAACCTGGTTAACAAGATGATACATATGATGAAGGTTCTACTGATTTATGAGACACTTTCGAATGGAACCATTTTTGGATTTAGCGTTTTGGAAGTCGAATGTTTAAGCCGAATGGATTAAGTATTTTTATTTTTCTTTTTTTGTTTCTTATGATACTCTAGCTCTCTACATGAAGTTAGCTATAAAATGGGATAAAATTAGCATTAATATGCATGTAAATAATTGTATGCATCGAGATTAATTGGTGCGCTTAATGAGTAAGTAGGTTGTAACGTAAATAGGGAACTGCTATGCATTATGTGTGGTGGAATAAAATAAACAAAAGTATTAAAATACTAAACTATACTGTATATAAGCTTGAATAACTTGAATTTAAACAAATTAAATAAAGTTCTTGAACGTAGTTTGCATTGTTGAATATTGAAGAATTGTATACACACAATTGTTAGGGTAAAAAGAAATGCTAATGAATTAAACTTACTTGCAATGATTCCGACTATTACCAGACCAATGATTCCCATTATGATCATCATCTGTAAGACGTTTGCAAATTATTATTTTTTTATTTTTAAAATAATAGGTGTACACATGATCTTCGCTATAACTGTTAACAAAATTTTAAAGCAAATATTTTCTTCTTTTTAACGCATATCACATTTTAGCATTGATTTCTGACCTTTTTTTTCACTCACAGCTAATATTTTACAGATTTTTTCTTAGTGCAGATCATGAATATACCTTATACATATATACATATATTATTTTAAATTACCTTTAAGTTCTGTAACCAGAATTTTCGTTTTAGTTTTCCAGCTTGCTGTTCAAATTGTGAAGCACCCTGTTGTAAGGCATCTGCTCGATCGTCCAATTCAGATAATTTTTGATCTCTTTCAAGAACTTTTTCGACATTTGTTCTCATAATATCAACAACCTAGAGACAAAAAAAAAATGGATTTTCTAATACCGAAATTTTTGGGTTGAATTTGGTGTTTTTGAGAACTTACCTCATCCACTTGTGCCTGTGTTTGCTGCAATCTTTTTTGAGCAGCAATTTGTTGAGGATTTCGTGGCCCTCCAACAATTTCATCGCCACCTTCTCCAGTGGGCGCTGCTGCTGGTGCTGATCCTTCTGCTGCTGCGTCCGCCCTTTATAAGAAGAAATATAATTTTAGTTCCAAAAAATATTAAGTTTGTTAATAAAGTTGCTGAAAAATTTGACACAAACACACAAAGCCTGTAAAATATGGAATTATTCCCAATCTAAATTGATGCATTTTGCTTTTTTCTACCCTTTCTGCATCAAATTTGGGCGCCGTGGCTCAAGTGGTTAGTGCGTTGATCGCTCAGCGGGAGGTTCGATGTTCGAATCCCAAAACACCAAAAAGTTTTTTCACGATCCCAACTCCCGCGAATGTCTAACAAACGTCCGAGAGTAATAACTGTCAAGAAAAGCTTCTCACTTTCCCCTTCGGATATAACTGTAAACTGTAGGTCCCTTCCATTTGTGTGAGGAAAGTTCACGAGAAGCTAGGCCCTGGACCACATACGGTCCGTTGCGCCAAGTATTTGTAGTTTGCAATTTTATGTGCATTTCTTTGCTATGATTCAATAGTGGTGATGCATGTATTAAACAACTGCCTCATTCGACTTTCTTTAACACAAACAGGATGATAGAAGATTAAATATCTTTGAATGCAGAAGTACAAATAACTTCAAAAGACCCATATCCACAAAATTGGTTTTGTCTGTGAAGTTCTCAGGCGCAGATTCTGACGTGCATTGCGTCTTGAAGGGTAGTCTATCCATGTTTTATGAGTTCAACCTAAATCTAGCTTTGTTTAGGGCATATTGCAATCTTTGAACAACATAAAACAAGTTTGTGGCACCTGTGATCTTTTGATTACTACGGTGCAGTTTGGAGAATGTGAAGAGCGAAAAGGCAAGTTAACCGACTACCTGTCATATGTGAATAGTGAATACACAATGAATGTGAGCACAATACCCACCGAAAATAGCTTGGAACACCTTTTTTGAGAAAATTACGCAAAAAGGATACATTCCTATACAATGTGTGACTGAATAGTATACGAAATCAATGTCCAGATATTATTTCGGGCAAAATTCAATTTGTAGGGAAATATGTATGTTAAAAATATTTGTGCCTGTTTAGCTGTAGGAAGGTATCCAAAAGCTTTAATACCAAATCTCAGTTCCGTAACTCATAATTTGATGGGCGCCGTGGCTCAGTGGTTAGTGGGTTGGATTACTGAGTGGGAGCTTTGAGGTCCGAATCCCAGAAAACACCAAAAAGCTTTTTCAAGATCCCACCTCTCGCGAAAATGTCTGACAAACTTTCGAGAGTTATAACTTCTAAAAAAAGCCTTTCGGCTATGGCTGTAGGTGCCTTCCATTTACAAATACAAATATTGCACGTGCAATCCAACCGTCGCGAGGAGCTCGGCCCTGAATCATATATCGTCTGTTGCACCAAGTATATGTTTTCAGCTTATTATTTGAAACTGGCGACAAATGGATGGATATGACTAAATGAACATAGCTTTGGATATAGATCATAAAAATATGTCTGCATATACGAGTATCTAAGAATTACATTTATAATTCCCTTGTTACAAATTATGTAAATATGTGTACAATTTCGAAGAGTGCTGTATCCTTTGAAGAAAGGGGAATAAACTCTCTCTTAAGAGAACAGACTAATTAGGCTTTAATGCTCATAAGTAGGCTCTAACCTGTCTTGTGTGAGTTATTTAATTATCTGTTCTTTGTGAAGTGAACTTATAATGCTGGTATAGCGCTCCAAAATACCAGCTTCTTAAGTCAGCTCATGAAATGGTTAATATTGCAACCTTCTAAATTTCTCTCCTGGAAATGAGTGGCAGAGCTTATCTGATCTGTTACATAATTTATTTTGTCAGCTAAATATGGAATTAGTGCGCACTTTGTAGCATGTCTGGTTGAAGGTCTAAATATCGCATTCATTGGGATCATTCCATAAACTTCTGAGGAACATTTGTCAATTAAATATCTGTAGTATACTTAGGTAAGTGCAAACTATCTGCCAACGCTTTGTTACAGGATGCTGAGGTGGCAAAGAAATTGGATTTTATCCTTTACCATGACCCCTACACTCAATCCCTGCATTTGTATGTGGTATCACAGAGTAATATGCCCTGTTATCACTCCCAGTTAAGGTTTTCCTGTCGGTACTCGAATGATTGTAGACAACTTCACGACTACAGAGATCCCCGTTTAAAAAATGCTGGTGTGTTACCTTATGCACGATGCCCAACTTTTCGAAAAATAAACCCGCATTTGCGGCAATGTCCACTTTGGATCTACAGTGTGGTTGGTTAGAATTCTATACTTTGCCCAATCCTTCTTCCTTGCATAAAATGTCTGAGATATTGTATTTACCATTTTATGAAAACTAAGTTTCAGAAATTAAGTAGGTACGCAAGTAATTGTAAACGGAGTTGAATTTAAACCCCAACGACTTAAAAAGTCCGTTGAACGGCAAAGTCAACGCATTTTTAATACCGAAATACACCGGGTGGACTTTGAATTTTGAGAAAGATTTATTCTAGCTGCCATATAGTAAACATACATAAATCCAAATATTTTATATGTTCTTAGTTGGTCAGTAATTTTGACATGAGAATTTTTCAATTCTCTGCCATATTTATATCCCTCGCCGACCCCTCAAAAAGTGGGTTGAGTTGATGATGAACCCCCGAGAGTGATGTCAAATACAGACTGCGTGTATGCATTCTTAAAATTTGCCTAGTAATGCACCTACGCAAAACTGCACTAAAGTGCGATGATTCGCTTGACTTTCTCACTCCCTAACTTATGTTCAATACTTCCCCCGTAGCAATGTCATACATAGATACAAATCAACTTTAGGCGTTACATTTACCCACATAACTTGTAGAATGATTGTCATTTGCGCTGAAAACATATCACATGGCTATACTCCCATCACGGCACCCGAAAGATAGTTCACACCTCCTATTTTACAGTGCATAATCAAATCACAAATAAAATCAATAAACATACATACATACATACGAATGAATAATTCACCATGAGACATACTTTTTTAGTTTAAAAAATAAATCTAATGAATAATAAGCTACATGAGTCTTCAATATATTGATTTATTTCATTGCAGAATATCGTTATTATTCTGCAGTGTGGACAATACTATATCTAATGACCAATGAATTATGTTCCTCCTTCAATTATATTATGAAATAATTTCTAAGATGTACATTTAAGGTCCTCAACATGTATGTCATAAAATTAGTACATATTCGTCTCTTCTCACATGACATCATTCTAAAATTAATTCAAAGAATCATATTTCTAGTATCATTTTTGAAATCGTCTTGCGGAAATTTAGGAAAATAAAAATCCCCGACCTAACGTTCGAAATTAAAAGGAAAAAGTATGGCAACCACTTAAATATACAGAACTTTGATTCTACGTACATTTTTCTTTAGATCACACAACTACTGACTTTCAAGCGGATATATGTAGTTGATGACAATTATTTTTCTCCAAATTTCCGAATGACGTTCTTAATGATTCATTCCAAGAGATTTTGAATTCGCACAAAACATTAATTTGTATGTTAATTTAACCGCAACAATGTAGTACTTGTATATATATTTAATTTATTTTATTTTTAACAAAAACTATTAAGACTTCTTCAATTAGACGGACTACAATGTTCAAAGGCGAAAAGACACACAAAAACATTCAGCAGAAAACTTATGAAAATCGATATTTTACTTACATTTTTCAAGTTGATGTGTGGTGGAATTGGGTGGAAGAGCTAACAGAGAGCTTTTTTGGCCTTCTTACAGTGTCAGTCCTCTGGTACTCAGGAAAGAAAAGGAAAAATAACTCTACACCACCAGCACTGCACACACTGGGTTTTACGAATCCAAATGGCAGATAACTCTTATGAAACACTCAAAATGTCGACCACGAAAGTTCTAACACTGCAGAAGAGGGATTTTCTTTCGTTAACCAATTATATATACCTACATAAGTTTAAATATATATATATGCAGCTATACAGTGTTATAGATTTGCGTAGAAAAAAAATATCGAAATCCAAGTTAACATGCATTAAGGGAAATCAAAAGCGAAAAAAAAACTGCAATTGAATCAGCTTTCTGGGCTTTCCCACAAACAATATTGATTTTGCAAAAAAAAAAAAAGAAACAGAAAAGGGTACTTCCGAGAGCAACGTCATGAAAATCTATAAATTTACTAGAGGGGAAAAATTAAACCACGAATGCAACTAAGTAGCTAACCAAGGAAGATGCACAAAACACTGTTAACTAGAAACACTTGCGATATTTGAATTCACCGAACTGCGCCCACTTGATGTGGCGATGGAAAATAATTTGTTCGAAAATATTCCACGAGCAAATGAAACCCAAAAACTACTTACATCCAATTTTTTCAACTAAGATGAGTCCGCTGGCTAAGAGGGTAGTAGGTAAGGAACCCACTCAAAATGAGATGGGCCAGAGAAAATATATTGACAGTGAGCATGCGTTTGAATGAACTATCTACATGAATGAAAAGAATCTGCGAATGGAAGGTGGTGGTGGAGAATGTGGAGCACGAAGCTTTTCTAATGTGCTGTGGATGCGTATTGCGGCCTTTAGTTGAAAAAGACCAACCGCCAAGCTTTTTTAAATGTTAGTGAGGTTTAAAACCTAATATTTGGAGAGTTTTTAAGACCAATTTTAGTGAAACCCACAATGGGTAATAGAATGGATAATAGGGTGGACAGGTTTTAGTAAACATAGACAGCATTTATGTATCTCAAAACAAATATTATTTTTAACTCTTAAATTTGTATGCAAGGAACTGATGGAATAAAGTTATATTGGGAGGTTACTAAACTGTTACTTTTACCAATAAAAATAAATCAGATCTACATATATATGTATGCATGTATAGTTGTAAAAAAAAATAATGTCAAAAAATTGTATTTCAACGATTTGTCTTCATCAGGTGTGTCTCAAATTCGAAGAAAATCCGTTCAGTCGATTTTCACAAAACAATGCTTGCCATCCATCTGTTATTCAGTACGAACAGTTACTCAACCCAGATTCGCCAATATTACTAAAAAGCATTAATTGTCATTATTACTCTTATGGTCTCCATGACTAGTCTACTGCTGATAAGCACTACCTCAGTGTTTTCTTCAGCAGGTTGTAAGCCCATATCTGTTAGCCAGTTTTGAACTATCAACTCATACAACTAAAACGTCACTACCACGAATACCATGTCATCGCCGAAGCCATAATTATTTTCTAAGACTTAGGGACTCCAAGTCTAAGACATTAGGTTCCACAGTCACGGACCTAGAGTTCGTGCCAAACACACACAAAGGTGATATCTACAATTGATTTTTTTCCGTTTTTGCTGAGCGTCAGCTCTCTCCGAACGCCTTCAGGAGTGTTCGTCTTCTGGTGTTTGTGGTACATGAACTGCCGGAAGCTATGACTAGGGTTCGGTACTACCTGGTTTTCCGCTGGTATTGTCTTTTCCGGATATCTGGAATTATTTATTTTGAGCGGTTTGGTTTGTTTCGATAGTTTTGGTTGTTAGTGTTTGTATTTGTGTTCGTCTTACAGTCTTATCTATATTCGGATGTGTAGTGTAGTTACCCAAGATCCTATGATTATCTATGTAAGTGAGGCCATGCAAGGATTCGCACAAGCTTTTGTGGGGTCAGAGTCTGATCTAGATCTACAGACCTTCAGAACTAGGATGCTTTTTAAAAGAAATTTCTACAGTTTATTTCCCATTGTGTTGTTGACTTTTATGTAGACTATGTTGCATCAGACGTAAACACTCTGGAAGATGCAGCAATCTTTAATCAAACTTGTTTCAAAAAGAAGTTCGGAACTCTAGCATGGACCATTTTAGATTTTGGTAAAAATATTAGCCCTAACGAATGAGCGTACGAAGCCCATCTTGAGCGAGGTTGCTAGCGATTTCAATAATGTTCTACAATCTATTGCATCAAAAATTTGGCAGGGATGATAATGTTCCAAAGTCAATCTCCATAAAATGCCAAAGAAATCGGGAAGAGTTCACTGTTCCAAGGCGACTCAATACTCTCCGTTAAATTGGTTTGTCTGGAATATCCTACTAACTGCATCTGCTCTCTGCAAATAAAAAAAATTTAAATTCAAGTTGTAACAGTTACTCTACGCTAAAGCAGCTTAGCACTAGAAAAGAGTACTCGCTAAGGGGCATGCCATTACTTGGCATTTTATACTACCATCAGCACGTAAAATATCAGTCAATACTTATTTTCTTCGAATCGGAGGAGATGTTTTCAGTTTTAAAGTGTTATAAACGCTTCTTACGTAAAAGGAGGCAATATCTAGTTCTAGGCTTTTTTATTGATCCACTAACTCCTGCCGACCTCTTTCTAGGTGAACAATACTCTGGAATTCCAGACCCATCATCGGATCCACCAACAAATCGTTCGTTATAGGACAGTCCAAAGATGGAATATCGGGTGCTTCATATCACTCCAAAACTATGTGGCTGCATGCACAACGAGATGTACAGGTAAATGATCTCGTCCTGGTAAAAGACCTAAATTTACCACTTGGTAAGTGGGTCATAGTTTCTTCCTCTTCCTCGTTTCTACAGGAAAAACCCAAGCTCTTGACATATCTGGCTATTAGACAATTTCTTAGGTTTTTCCTACTAGTGGATATAAGTCTCCTAGTTTTTTTTACAATACAGATTGGGTCAGATTTGTTTAGATAGGAGACACGTACTGATGTTATTTTACCTACTCTTTGCCATACTGATGACTGCAGTATCTAAGTGGAACTTTATCGATTTTATAAGGGCTAGTCGTCCCTTCCTATTACTGTGGTGGTTACGCTCTACACTCGCCTTGGCTAGCTCATCCAATTTGAATTTGCCCGGAACGTCTCTGTAGCCTAAAACCCAGCACAGGGAAGTATCGTATCTTTCAGTGATTTCATCAAGAGATCCGCGGCGTTGCTTAATCAATTCGGATCGAATTATTGGCGATTCTAAGGCTTTGGTCGTTATTTGACTGACTATTTATGAATTAATCTTCATTGATCTGTGAGATTGGAAAACAAATGTGTCTTTCCATCTGTGCCAACCCACTAAGCTATGCATTTTTTTTTATAATTCGCGCGCGCCAAAGGGGTTATGAATACCCTTATGCTGATTTCTCAGGGCACGGGAGTTTGAAAGAAGGGGAAAGAGGAACAGAGGAAGTACCTGTGCACGTTGGCTTTAAATGCTTGAAGGTTGTAGTGATGAGGAAACACAGAGCCTGGGAGATCATTCCACATACGTGACGTTCGGCTTTTGAACGAATCCCTATATTTGTCAGTACGTCCGAAGTTGGGCTTGAGGGTGTACTGATGTGCATTCGAGGCGAGACGCGTATTGCGGGTGAAATTTTGAATGCAAGCTCCTTACCAAGTCACGGCCTCTCGCTTTGAACAGCTCGGCAGCTAGGCCGTCAGTTCTGGCAACTTTATTGGACATAAGTTTAGATATTGCTACCTTAACTTTGCCAGGACGGATGAAGAGAATTATTGGTCTACATCGTCCATCGTTCACTTTGGCCGGTTCATCGTCATCGTTAAACAGTCTGCAGAAATGATTCTTCCATATCCATAGCTTCGACTGCGCTTCTACGACGATGTTCCCTTGACTGTTCTTTTAGCCTTCGGTTTGTAGCCTTGACGAGATTTGTTAACTTTCGGTAAAACTTCGAAATCTCATTCCTACAGTAGAATCTCTCTCTTTCCTCAATCGCTCGGTTCTCATGCTTCTGAGAAGCCGGTGTTTGTCTGTCCTCTTCTGCCGCCCTCATCCGTGGCTTGCTGTTGCTTTGAAACTTGCTGGTTTTTCGTGTTTGGGCAGTTATGCCGTTATACAACCCCCAACCTGGAGGCCCAGTTACATTGTAGAAACCTCTAGGACGAGGGGTCGGTAACCCACTTCGCGGGTGTGAACGCTGCCGTTGGCCCCATAGGGCTCATCCATCACCATCTTTTTTCCAAGAATCCGGCCAATTCTCGGAAATTCTTATCGGCTAAGCTGTCCGGGTGGCGAGCAACCAGTAGGTGCCGTGAAATAACGCTAAGCGAAATAAGGCCAAATCTCGGAATCTGGCTTTATTTCACTTTGCAATAGTGAAATAAGTATATCGCCTGGTTGCCCCAATTTTGGAATCTCTCTAGAAGGATGGCAAGATTTTGTCCTCGGTAGACATCTTAGTTTCTTCTCAGTTACCAACACATTTTTCTCTTTTCTTTCTTCTTTTTCTTCTTTGATGTGCTCTTTCCATTTTAAAGTGTAGTAAATAGTTATTACACTCGATATCGCCTGGTTGCCCCAATTTTGGAATCTCTCTAGAAGGATGGCAAGATTTTGTCCTCGGTAGACATCTTAGTTTCTTCTCAGTTACCAGCACATTTTTCTCTTTTCTTTCTTCTTTGATGTGCTCTTTCCATTTTAATGGCTCTAATGATTGAACATCTAAAAATAGTGCTGAACAGATATTTCTCTGCGGGTGCTTTTTCTACAACTGTACTTCGACGCACGTGGTATATCGTAGAATGCTTATTTCTAAATCCGAACTGACGATTTGGGATTAGACTTATTTTTTATGATTTTGTTAAGCCTTCTCAGGAGCCATTTTTCGAAAACTTTGTCATAATTGGTATAGGCAATCACTTTCAGAAATTTTCCAATAATGTGGTGCATATCAGAGCTTTTAAATTTAATTTTTTGCTCAAGCAGTTATAAGATCGAAACGTGGTCCTTTTTTATTTTATATCTTGTGCTGATAACTTGTACTTCTCTGAGCGTGACAAGGGGAATATCATTTCGGTCACTTTTATCAAAAAAATCTATGTTCTCAGAAGTTGTACTTGACGAGAATGATTTAAAAACGTTCGACATTCCTCGGATGTATGGCAGACGTTCGAGAGTAATAACTGTAATGAGAAAGCTTTTTAGTTCCAGTAAAAAAGCTTTTCTATTTGTGCGAAATGTTTTAATGTCAGGCATTTTTTTTATAACTTCAATTTATGGGTAGAAAGGTAAACTCGCTGCATCTTCCACAATAATAAGATTTACAATTACACATACTCAATTAAGATTTGTTTTTCTCAAAATACAAGTAATCCTGAAAAATATTAAATAGAGAAATAATTTGCAACAAAAATTTAATAAAAAACATGTTGATGTTACTTACTATTAAAAATGCTGCTCCTAGCAAAACCATTTTCATATTGACATCAAGATCCAGAGGAAACTCCAACCGAAAAGAGTCAGCGTCGGTGAAACCCTCCTGTAGAAAGCCCATCCATTGCTTGGAAATTGTCCCAATTACATCCCCACATCTTTTAATCTGTATTGCATTTTAAAATTCCTTTCATTAGCGAGTAGAATAAATTTTTCACCTGGTAGTCCACATCTTTACAACACTTAAATTGACAAATAGGTCCTTCAATTTCTAAGACCTTCATTCCGTCTTTATCATAAATGCCAAACATCGGATGGAGAAAAGTAAACTCCTGTTCAACAAAGCCTACTAGGACATCAGTGGGACAGAATACATCGAGTTTCTGCAGCCAAAATGGACAGCACCGACAGGCCAAGTGCCTGTACATTCGAATTACCTGGTTATTCAAGTTGTCTAACAAGTACATTTCGAAGTTCCTTATTGGTCCGCACATTATTCGAATGCAGAAGCCAGATTCTTCTAGAGCCAGAAAAACCTTTTGCCCCAACGGGTTCAGTACTTGGTACTTGTTACTTGCTTCAATTCCTATAACCAACTCCAGAAGTGACATATTCTGTTGAATAAATAGCTTGTCAACAGATTTAAGGTATTGAATTGCATGATGATAACTCGAGAAATCTGTCGATTGATCTGGTTCCACTCCTGCTAACTGGTTTTCATTGTATTGTGGTTGACTGGTAATAGGTATGTCTCGATTTCCCTGGAATGGCTGTGTTTGCTGCGCTCCGCCGCTGGGATAAATGGAATAAATATCCATGGCAGTAATTTATAATAAACTGAAAACACTGACGGCAATTCCTTTTGCTTACTGCATGAAAACGCAGAAAATATTATTTGTTTACCGAACGGATCAATGGAATTGGTCACGAAGGCGAGCCTCATATTGCATATAAAATCCAATTACTTACTAATTTGAAATTACCAATTTGATGTTAATTATATACTAAAGTGCAGCAATCCAAAAGCTCACTTAAGTGTTATTGACTATCATAACATGGGTGGGGGTGAATGACAACATGGGGTTGCGGATCTGGGTGGCAATCGGCCGGAAAACTCAAATAAAAAAATACCGTTGACCGTTTTAGCACAGCTTAAATCTTCGGAGCTGCCATCATCCGAAGAAATGATTTCTGATTGCCAGTAGCCTGCTGGAGATGTTTGATTGTCTTGAGGTACTTTCACTAGTCATAGCTTAAAAAAATTCAATCCACTTCTGCGTAGTTGATAACCCTAACCGACGAGCTAAAGCAAGAATATCTATCTGATGTTGTTCAGGTTTATCCCCATTTCTGTTTTCAGAGATACATTCGTTCCACACGTTTATCTATACCTTGTTTATTGCTGAAAGCGAAAATTCATTCCATGATTGATTATATTTTTTTCAACAGCTTTCAGGATGTTATATTTGTAAAACGTTCCAATCATGGATGACCATTTGTTAACTCTAACTTTCTATCAATTGCTGCAATTAGATCTTCAGAAATCCAGCGTAAATAATATCTCTTAAACGCAGCAATAGCACTCTGGTGCATAGCTTGCATATGAGGAAGTTGTTTAATTTTTCATAGCCCTTGAATTTTTTGAATTGAAGATTAACAATGACTGTAGCTCAAAACCTCCCGTAGCATTGGCGCAAAGAACAACTTTTGTCCAGGTGCCATTTGCCCTTTCTTAGATATATAGATCTTGACGGTCTACGTTTGCAGAGCAACCCAGTTTCCTTAAAGTTAAAGACTTGCTGAGAAGTGTATCATCCATCCGTAATATTTTTTTTTAGATTTTCAAAAAATTTTTTTAGCTGCTTCCAAATTTGCACTAGGAACTGGGGCCCTAATCCTCTTTAACTGTCATCGTTCAATAACTCATTGCCTTTCTCTTAATAGTAGTAAGTGTATTTTTTCCATTTAGGTCGCTTATGGAAGTAGTTAATGTAGTTTCAATTTCTTCTAATATAAGAGGCTCGGATTTCGTTACTACTGTGATGAACTTAGCCATTCCCAGCGCCTTTAAATATAGTTTTCATCGTTGTTGGCAGTAGTGCCATTGAGCGGCCTACATCAAAATTACATCCAATAACATAATACATATTATTAAGACTTTCGGGGCGGGTTTCCAATACAGGGAATTCGCCAAAAATTTTTTTTTTTATTAGTGTAAAAGGTCTAAAAAGTATAATAACAAAAAAATTTTTGGGAGGAAGTTATTAATACTATAAATTTTTTTTTTTCTTCGAAATTTTACCTTTAACTCATGTAGCTATTACTTAATAGCTATAAAGAATTTAAAAAAAAGATCAATTAAATGGTATGGTATGAACAAAAAAAGGGAAAAGTGCTTTTCTTTCAATTATTTATTAAAATCCCCGTAAACATGTAAAACGGTTTTCAATAATTCCTCAAAAGGATCCAGTCTGTTTTTATTAATCAATTAAAATTGAATTAAATTCGGATGATTTTTGGCAGTTATTTCGAAAAGGTTCTCCCCTTCAAAACTAACTAACTAGCCAACAGTGGGTAAGTGGTGCGCTTCGCGCGATTCACTCGTTTAAATTCCGCTCACATGAGTGATTTAGACGCTCACGCGACTTCGTCGCTCCTCTAAGGGTATGCCAACAACTGTCAGACAGGCGCCTGGGGCTAAGTTTATTAGAGAATAGTCAAAAATCAATATTCTCGGAAAAATGCCTGCTATCACGTATTAAAATTTCATTGAAATCGGGGAAGATTTCCATTTTCTAAATAAAAACCATTAAAACAAATATTTTTTTTAATTTAACACCCTGTAAAGACAAAATTAAGAATCGTTTCAAGCCCCTTTATGTTAAATTGGGTATACATAGCACTATAAGTCGGCTAAACACCCTTTAGTTGAGTAAATAAGAAAGAAATATGCATTTTACTAGTCAAAACCGAAAACTTTAAAAAAAATTTAAAAAATGCTACAACAAATTTCCTCTCCAAAATTTTTACACAGGATATCTTAGAATACGCCATTATATGTATGTAAGTAAAAAAAATAATTTTAAGTGCAAATTCGATTTCCTATATTGGAAACCTCAACCAGACTTTCAATCATAAACTTTAAATTTTAATTTCTTTGAATTCTGCAAATAGTGGATATCACTTTTCAACTGCCAATAATAAATAGACTATAGGTATTGCCGATTAAGCTGTCATTTAGTTTTTTTGTTTAAACTGCTCAAATTAAGCAATTTTAAATTTAAAGTATGTATTAAGAAAGTCCTCAAATATTGCCAGATAAAAGAGGTAACGTTTATAATTTTACGCAACGTAAATACAGACGATGTGAACCGAGACAACATAAATTGAGGAAAAAAAGTAAACATAAACATAAAAGTTTCTTCTTTAATCTCGAGCTTGTTTAGCTTGATAGCTGGGTTTTTAAACTCTGAAGTTAATTTTTTTTTGCAAATAGCAAATGTAGTTCGCGTAAGAATTATTTAAGCCCATACATCCAAAATAAACATAATGTTCTGTCTGTGTGTATACATGATGTGTCCAGATGCTTGCTAAATTTTTTTAAGTTCGTATCGAGTAGGACCGTTTATATCACTCAAAATATATCAACGAAGCTTTCTCAAAAGGTACCAACATATAAAATGGCCTGTATACATTTGCGGATTTAGTTTCTGCATATGCCCACAGAAGTCCTTGTAACGACAACAACATATTTCATTAAAATCGGTTTTTAAAGTAAATGATATAATAAAAAAGAATCATTTATCACAAACAAATGACAAGAAAAAAGAGAATGTTAAATCTACCTAGGAATGGACTGTACGATATAACTGATAGTCTGTAATTACAGAGTTCTCTCTCAATTCGTTGTATTATTCGGTCTACGTGGGCAGAAGAGTAGCTTCAACATTAATTCCCTCTCTTATAAAATGTTAAAAATATGGGTTGTGTAAGCAAGCGATCAAGTAATAATGTAGTTTGTAGGTTGACCAGAGCCAATTAAAATTCCTCTCCAGCCTGCTAGATCTTCAAAGGCAGGTTCACCCAGTGTTACACGCCAAGTTGGTTGTAGTCTCTACGCGTATCGCATTAAAAGCTTTCTTTATTTACTATACCGCCCCTCCGTGGTGAATTAGAAGTTAATCTTGATGACCTGTTCGCAAAGATGGCACTGGTCTATGCACGCGGTGATGACAACATTGCACTTCTTGAAACGGCACTTAATCCGCGAGTGTTCTGATAGTCTTTACCATTGCAGGAGTTTGGTTTCAAGCTTAAAGATCTTTTGCGTCAGAGCAATACTTTTTCTCTGTGGGACTCGATCACATATTAGCCTGATGCTCACAAATTTAGCCTTAGTGCATTTTTTTAGATGTACGTTTACATGTCTAAGGCTCGAAACCTATTGCCTAAGTCTTCCTCTGATAAGAAATCATAATTTTCAGATGGCCATAAATACTGGATGTTAATCCCTTGTAATATCTACCTATTTCATAGCAATCCAGGGTCCGCTAATTGATCGTATGTACATACGTAGTCTGTTAAGGATCGGAATATCATTCTTTCTGAAGTTATCCATGTAACGGGGCTTGTTCTTAATTCGTAACTTGGTTTTTTTTTTATGAAAGTGGAAGTAACCCCGCCGCACAACCACCAACCCAGGGGACCAGATCATTTATGAATACGCCAAGAATAGGCGATTCCTTCAGATTATTAAAGAAGTCTAAGAATTGGCTGAAGTTCCATAACATTTGCGATCTTACATATAAAGTTGGTGTCGAAACTGGAAACAAATCTATCAACGAAGTTCAGTTTTTAAATTTAAGAAACATAAATTTGTAGAAGTAAGCTTGTGCATGTTATATTTTTCCCCTCAAATGGAAGGAACCTACACGATTTAAAGCCATATTCGAATGGCGAAATGAAAAGTTTTCTTATGGCTGTTATTACTCCCCAACATTTATCAAACATTCGCAAGATAGGAAACTATGATTTTCTGTGATTTGAAGCTCTCGCTCACTATTCCAAAACACTAACCACTGAAACAAGGCGCCCGCCGGCATAGAACTGGATAGGAGAGCGTGACTGCAGGTTATTGCTTGGTTTTGTCTCTTACAATGCTAGGTTGAAATGAGATTTCAGCTGAATGTTACAACTTATCTTTCTTCACTTTGTACTTTTAGTTTTATTAAGCTTCTTATTTTGGTCTACAAATATGTTGTTTATAAAATTTAACAAATTTTTTTGCTAATACAACGAACTATACCCAAATACAAAGGTAAATTGGTTCCTTTTGACTTTTTTTTAAGTTATGGTTCAAAGGACTTCTTTTTAAAGGGTGGCTAAGGTTTCGGCTGATTACCTAGACCTTTAGATCTCCCAACTTAGTTGAGACGTTCTTTGTATTTGCTGGAGCCTTTTTTGGCTTCTTAGAAGCCGGAGATGGCTTCGCTACTGGCTTTTTGACCACCATGTCCTTGTGCAAATCTTTGAGACTGGCATCGGCTTTTTCTTGTTTATTCTTAACCGCTTCTTTAATCTAAAAAATATATAAAATGCATACATAAGTGAAATGTCACTTAAACAAACAGGTTTAGATAGTTGACCTTCTTTAATTTACCCTGCACTTCTTTTGGCTTCTTCTTTGACTTGGCATCGTTAACCTTGAAAACATTTTTATCTTTCTTCGACTTGTTGGGAGCTCCTTGCTTAGACTTGCCACCCTTCTTTGCGTTACGACCCATTACTACTATTCTGTGAAGAAACAGAGAGGGAGAATCAGAAAGAGAATCAGAAACGAAGATGATTGCGGACAAATCGTGCCCAGTAAAACCACTAAAATAAAATTTTGCTTGTGTAAGTTTTATTGGCTACGAAATATATTACTAAAATAAATCTATGAGCTACACACAATCTTTGGACTCGGCGCCTCGTCAACCTTCTCAGAGTGTCGCTTGGGACGAACACCTCGGATTTTTGGCGTCGTGAGAATCTCTTTGGTGAGATAGAATGCAACTCTATACATGTCCTTGTTTGGAGCGACATTGCGGACGAATGTTACCGACTGGAGATTATCACCAAGGCGTAGACCAAGATTATGTTCGACCATCTGCTGCACAAGTTCCTGCGTGTTGTTACCCTTGGCAAATGAGTATATATGCACGAGTGGATAGTTAAGGCCATTTCTACTAAAATCAACTTCATCGAGAGATATCAAGTTTCGGAAGGTATCGAGGAACTCTGTGGAAATCGCTGGCAGATTCATTGTCATGTGAATTTTATATGATGGTGATGGTTCATTCAATCGTCGAACAAGGTCCTCCCTGATGTCATTCAAAATGAATTCTCTTCCCTCTTTGTTGAACGCGGTGATGTGGGACGTGCACTTGTTCTTCTTGGCGTTATGTTGCAACCATTTGAAACTCTCTGGGTTTAAATCATTAGCGAGCACAGTACACCGTTTCTTTGCCGCGGGTATGCTAAATGGTCCAACACCAGCGAAGACATCGTAAAGCACATCGCCCGGTTGTAAAAGCTTCACAATTCTTTCGTGTTCCGTCGAGAGACGTGGATTCCAGTAGACTTTGGAGAAATCAAACTCAAAAGTTATTCCGTTCTCCTTTACCTGGACCTTAAATTCCGCATCCCCGCATACCACTTCAATTGGGAAGTTTCTGTAGATGTTGTCGATGGTAGAGACCTTGTTCACTACCGTCTTGCAGCCAGACACTTTGTCCCTGAGTACGTCGCCAATGAGCGGTTTGAATGGCTGGAGATGGTCCCGAAGATTAATATGGACTATATGTCCGACACGTGAGTAGGATGTCAAGCCTTCATCCTCTATGGGGAGGACACATTTAAGGATTTCATCGGCGCGCCAGTTTTCATATGACAGTTCCACGTCTCCATAATAAAAATCACTTTCCACAACTCCGAATTCGGACAATTCGGTTGGTAGGGATTCCCATCCAGTCACCGCGATAGGATGGAGTAAAATCTCTTTAAATGCGCAGTTGCCATCTTTGTTTTCTATTTCCACCAGCGGTTGCACTGGCTTTAGACGATCCATTTTAAGAAGTAATTTCTTTACTAGCGGCAAGACCTTATGCGATTTTTGCTCGGAAACCTTGAGCTTGGGAACGCGCACAACCTTGTGGAATTCTTCGCGATCGAGTACGGTCATACCCCGAACGCTGAGGGGCGGTTGCAACGTGGAGCAATCCATGTTCTTCCAGAAGTGCCGTGGGGATTTTGGAGTTATTATCAATGTTTTAATATTTAAAGCAATGCGTGCGTGTTGTGAAATACAATTATGAAGCATTCAACGCGATTTTCGTATATCGAAAATGAATAAAAATGGGAAAATATTTGGGAGTTAAACTGAAAGAAGTAATTTTACCTTTTTGACAGATGATGAATGAAAATACGCGTGCTATATCAATAACGGCTATAAGTATGCAATAGATAATGGTAAATGATGCCGTGTGATGCGCAGCTATTCACAATAGTCAGCTTGGGTATGATTTATGCATGATGTATATAGGGCAGAGTTTACACTAGGATTTGGGAGGCTTACGCTAGTTCAAAGAGTTAAAATTGCACCTGTAATAACGTGTAACGAGGACTCCCAATAGATTTGCATTTTGCAAATCTTTAGCGTTTGTTTCGATTCATAACCGGCTGGAGTAACCGGCCTCTAAGGTAACATTAAAATTATATGAATTTGAATGGATTCGAATTCAATGCGAGTCGGTGTATCCGAAAAGCTTTAAATTTAACAGATGATCCACTTTCCAGATACGTCGGAAGGCATAATTTACTTAATTTAATTTCAGTTGACGGAACCCATTCGAATGGCCAATCGCCAGACGGGTATTTTGCTTGTTTTAAGCAGTCTATATGGTCGTATGTTTTCGGGTACATTAAAATTTCTATACGATTAGCAAATAAAAAAAATTCAAATATTCAGCACAACCGAAAATTCAATATTTCTGAAAAAAGGTACATATGTACATATTTTTATTTCATTTTGAAGTACAGACTCTACTATTACATATGTACATATGTACATGTGGAGCACAATGCCATCTTGGCTTCTCTTGCAAGTGGAAATTTTGTGTGACTTTTCGCTAATTCGCAAATAAGAGCTCTGAAAATGGCTTTGAGCACTTGAATCGTTTAAATTGTTTGTGTATCTTTGGAGTCATCACCTAAATAACTTGGCCAAGTGACTCAAATTTATTGATAAAGTTCACAAGTTCCTTACGAAATGGCTCCACGAAATTTTTACAATTTTGTAGATGAATTTTCACAATTTCTATATGCTGCTTATATGTATGTATATCGTTCCATTTTATTGAACCGTATAGTTTTAGTTTGACAGCTGTCACATCGAAAACCCTTTATAAATCATTACTACGTACAGCTGAACCAATTCTGCCCTTCACTACTTCTAGTTAATTTTTCTAGTCATTAATCAGTATGATGACCTCGAAAAATATTTGAAATATTTTTTAATATAATTTAATTTTTTAATTTTTTCTCTATATCTCTGCTTCCAATCCGACATACGGACATTTAGTGTTTACGGGCAAATATTTTTTTACATAAGGTAGCATCCCTTATATTTTATAGATTGCTGTCTTTGTTAAAGGTGTTTATATCATCCTAAGGCTCTATTGTTAGGGTGATTATCGTTTAGCTCTTAAGAATCTGAAGTTGCATAAGTGTAAATATTACTAAAATCCACCCTCAGACTGCAAGAAACTTCTCAAGCTAAATATATTAACTCCGATCAACACATATTTTCAAGTTGACTTAGTCAATCTATATCTAGTGTGTAGTAGAAAAGTGAGGGTGAGAGAAAATGTCAGCGAGACGAGGCATCAAGCCGGGACCTATTACTGACATTAACATCAACAGGAAATATATATATAAATTACTAAATCATTGCGAGAGTAATAGGGTTCCATGATCTATATACGAAGCCCTATAACGACCAACACTGGTTAAGAAAAATTTGTCAGCAACTGCTGCAATATTTCTCCTTTCTTAACTGTCCAACGAAACGCAGAAGTCTTCCTCGTTTTACAAGTCCGGTTGTGGTGGAATTTTGCTTGTTCAACTCAACTTTTAGTCATACTCTTTGTTCAACTTTTAGTCATACTGAATAATGAGCAAAATGATAATTTTACGTATAAAAAAATTGTGTAATAAAAATTTGGCAAACTGGTTGTGGTCTTCGAATAAGTACAGAGCGTAATGTTGTCCTTCGGCAGTTTTACAATTCCATTGAGTGTAGACTAGTATAATGATTTAAATAATGGTAATAAGACCATTTATTTATATTAATTACGAAATTACTCTGCGTCTATGGTTGTGTAATGATCTTTTTAATTCCTGGGGCTCCAGAAGGAAATCGAGATACATACTTACATTCGGTTGTAATTATTACCAAAAAAATAGAAAAAAATAAAAAACAACTTCAGATATATTTGAAAACAATTTTTATGACATTTTACTAAAGTTCGTGAGTGTCCATAATGCTTTTTGTTTTTATTTTCTTTTGCCACAAAATTATGTATAGGTAAAATGCATTTATGTATAATGAATTTGATTTACTCAATTATTTCCTATGTCTTTATAAATAATAATAATTTTAACATATTTGTATGTTTTTTTTTCTCCTCGGAAATACGTACATACATATAATATTTTTCTTTTCATTTGAATTTATTTATCTAAACAGGATGTTCTTATAAACAAATAAAAACAACCTAAATTTTGAAATAAATAGTTTACACTTGTTTTGTACAATATTCGTTTTTTTTTTCTGGTAGAATTATTTCATGAATGTTTTTTAAATATATTTCTATGGTGCTTATATAAGTTTTTTTTTGTTATCTTGACTTTCATTTTTTTGTAAAGTTAATCTATATATATTTATCTGTATATATTACATATAAATAAATATTTTTTTTTGTATAGCTATTCTAAATAATTTACCCAATGCTTTGCTTTATTATACAATAGTCAGCGTTTTTAGTTATGTTTATTCTATTTTTTTTTTATATAATTTTAACGATTTAATGAATGAAGCATATTTAGCGGAATGATCGAATTAAAAAATTCAAGCGTACGAAGGTATAGTGTTTTGAGACCTTCAAGTATATAAATTTATTATATTTATGTGTGTATGCAGGTTAGTCATCGATTAATTGTACAGTATTACGCAATGTTTGCTTATTATGTTCATTGTTTTCTTTTTTTTTTATCTGATATGTCTCTAATAGGCTATGTAAAATGTTACCTTTATTTATATAATAATTATAAATAGGGGTTTTCAATGTTTTTTTTGTTTTAATTTTTTGTTTTAAGAATCTTGTGTACTATTATTTTTTTTGTTTTTTACCAAATAAATGGGGTGATCAAAAAATATGGCTTTAAAACATGTAAACATATCTAAGCGTTTGGGCCGGACAAGTTTGTGTAGAATTGTTCAAGTGATCGCATTCCAAATTTAAGTTATATTTTTCGTAAAGAACATGCAAATGTCGTGTCCTTTTTTATTAGCCTTAGGTAACGTGGAAACTTGTAACCGTTATCTTTCTCTTGCCTCTATAGCTCTCGGGAGAAAATCTTGCTTCAAATTGTGCTTATACGAGAGTAGATAAAATGCGAACTTGTAGTTCTTTCTTTTTTCATTTGCGGTAGGGTTATTGGGAGACTTACTTGCCTAGCATGGTGGTAGTTTTTCTTTTATTAAAATACAGACAATTTAACAAGGAAGGCCCGGCGAATCTTTTTGGGCTTTTATATTGAATTGTATGGAGCTCTGTTTCATTGCTAGAAAATAAGGAATAGTCTTTTGAATTTTAAGTGCTCTTAATTCCTGGTGATTAATTACCTAATAAAAGTGGTTCACATTGTTATTCTATTTACAACTACAATAGAATAGAAGTGCAACAGTATGGATAAAATTTAAAAGTAAAGTTTGCAGACTGTACCATTGATTTGCAATTTGAATAAGTTTAGTTTAGCCTCCTTTAAGATTCACAATTAGGTAAAGGAGGCTCGAAATTCAAAAAAGTTGTATTAGGGAAAATGCATTAGTTTGGTTAAACACCCACAACTTAAGAACAGCTTATAGTATTGGATTGCAAATTGATTCTCTTTTAATGGCCTGATCAATGAACATCATAAGGTACATATGTATTTAAAGTTAAATATTTTTTTCAGTGGCAAGTTCACATGCTTTTTTTTCTCTTTTTCAGTCTGCTTTTTAAGTTCAATGTCAAATGCCAGGAATATGCGAAATCTGTTTTGAACACGAATTTCTATTTTAGGTAGGGAAGTATAAACTACGGGTATGTACGAATTAATTTTGTCTGTTGATTTTTGGCATATGAAATGAACGATTCGAAGTAACGAACGTATTTTACAATGTACCGTTAGTTAGTTAACTATTGGTGTGCTAAAAAAACGCGCGATTCAAGTTTTAGATTCAAATCATTTCTTTTGTGTACATATTGATACAAATTTTTTGACTTCCGTCAAATGTAGGTACATACGTACACACGTCTATACATACATATATCCTTTTGTTTATCTAACTAGTTCATTAGAAATTACATGGAGCCGAACAGCGTTTTTATCATAAAATTAATCCACGGCCATTCTCTTTCCGACGTTATAGAATGGGCTTAAAGGTGGAAATTTTGTCTTACGTGCGGCTTGTCGTACATGTATGTAATATTTTAAAATTTCAAAATCATGCAATAGCGAGTATTCATTTAACCCATATCTTCAGTTCTAACTAATATTTATTTAACATGTAATTGTAAATAAATAACTTTTACGAATATGTATGTACGTAGGTTGTTTTGAATGGATATTCGTACTTCTATATCTTCTCTTTCTCATTCTCAATTTATGTATTCAGAGCCCCGCTTTCGATTTCGCTATAGAGAAAACCCTTGCTCATTTCTTTGGAATATGTCCAGCACTTGGCACTAGGTAAGACAAGAACCTATAGATAAATCAATCACCTAAATACACGAATTTTAGCATGAGACCGCTTGAAGCACATCTAAATACTCTGCTTCCAGTTACACCACACCCGAATGTTAAAAATCCTATATTAAATGAATAAATTATTAAGAAACTATACAATAAATAATAGAAAATTTAAATAAAGACAGTTTAAAGTTTTAATGAACTGACAACCAATAGAGCTTTCTTATTTGACTTTTAACATTAAACGAAGTATTATTTATTTTTTTTTAAGGGAATCATAATAATTTGCCAAACGTTTTTATTCAAGTTATTTAATATTTGATATTTTTTGTTTTACAATTAAATTAGGAAAATTCCAGACCGCGCTCATTTTGATTTTTTAATGCTTTGTTTACTTCTTTTTCTATAACAAATGTACTTTGAACACCAAAAGAAAATAATAACTTCAACACCATCTGAACATGAAATTTATCGATTTTTTTTATATTTTCTTAATAGCGTAAATTGAATTACAACATTAGCCAACTACACAACAATAAAATCACTTTACTTTTTATGTCAACTTTTCATTCTTTTAATATAATGTATGTTGATTAAAAAATATCTACATATTTAAATTTTTATTCCTTTTTTTTATGGAAAAAAATTGGGTATAATAATATTGTTAACATTTATTGGGATCATTCACTTTGTAGCTTTCACAATATTTTTGCCCAAAAATTTGGCGATTTTAAATACAATGTATAGTATATATAATTTTTTTTGTTTTACTTAAAACAAAACACATTCAGAGTAATTTTAAATTCAATTGACAGTTGGTAATAATTAACACAAAGGATGAAAAAAAAAACTAAATATTTAAATAAAAAAATAAAACACAGGCGATATTTTAGCACTTTTTTATTTAAAAAAATAAATCTTTATAAACTTAACAAGGAATTAAATAAGAACTCAATAAAAAACAATAGAAAGAAGAATGAAATGTAGAAAAGAAAAGAAAAATAGAAATAACAAAATAAGTAACAATTATATACAATTTACAAATAATTTCTATTTGCTGTTCTATAACGTAAAAAATAAATTCACAGATGCTTATATCGTAAGTAAACCATATTATTTAAAATTTAGCTTAAAATGTGCTATAAACATTTTTTTACGATCCTTTTTGGTAATATTTTGTAATTCTTATAATTTTCTTTTAGTTACAATAATAATCACAGATAAAAGCCATCAATTTTAAAACTAATTCACTCCTAATTCTTTTGTTTTTCTTTTCGTTTTTGTTTATCTATTTAAGAGCTGTAACTTGCATAAAATGTGTATAATATACTATTATGTAATAAATTTAAAATTTTATTTTGTTGGTACGGTTTTAACTTTAGTTTGCTTTTTTTTGTTTTTTGTTAGTGGTCTTCTTTATACATGTTAATATAGAGTAACAATTTGCTTTGATTTTACTACTTACTAGTATTGCCTTCCTAATGTTAATCGATACACTCGCACACACATTTCATACGTGTCCTTACTACCATACTTGTATAGTTAAGTATTATTTTTTTAGTAAAATTGTTTATAAAAAGGAGGTGAGCTGAATTGTTCCTCAGCGAATGGATAGTACAAAAAAAAAAAAACAAGAACAGGTTTATTTATTTTTGCTATAAATTGAAAGCTATGGTGTGTCTATCAATGATTTAAATTTGCAGACGCAATTTTCGTTGGATTATATTTTAGTTCATTTGATTGCGATATATGAATCTAAGCACTAAAAATAAGAAATTGTTTGTAATGACTGTGAATTTGCAGTATAGTCTTACTTCCATATTTTATAAAGTTAGCAAGTCTGACTATCTTAATAACTCTGTTTTTTTGTCGAAAACCAGCTTAAGTTTTCGTAAAATTTATCTTAAAATTCTGAGAATTTTATTAAAACAATACATGCATACATATACATATATAAAATGAGATGCAATATATGAATGTGTATAGATAGCAAACATATTTTGAAACCAAACTTCCGCTTTCATGTCATAAGCAGGCCATGATGAAAGTTTCTATAAAATCGGTTTAGCAGTTTTGAACTTTCCATAATAGAAAGCGAGTGAGATAAGTATTTTATAAATTTGAAATTCAATTTAATATTTACCGTAGCGTTATTCTTTTATACCGTATAGGTATAAAAGTTGCTGAAAACAACATTTCCACTCTCAGTGCCTCGTACTCGTATTGATTATGAATTAATTATGCACAGAATGTTCTGTATAATTTCTAATAACATAGGGCATACATAGCATATAAGCCAGAATGATTCCAGGTTTTTGACGACTAAGCTAAGCTTTTCCTTTTCATAATTTAAGCATTTGCGAATAGGCGTTCGAGAAAAGATCTCAATTGAAATAAAAGCTTACTTACAGGCACGCTGTTTCAACAATCAAGTTTATCAGCGAATGTCTGTCAGGTAGTAGATTTTGTGGCCTTAAATGCCGTATTCGATACATAGACTCTTGGTATTAATAATTTAAAATTTTTTAAATCCTCTCCATACCAACAGTAACTATGTTGAGTCAAGTTTTAAACGAAATTTTTAGTAACATTAACTAAATTCAGGCCACTTATTTTGATTTATTTCTATTACCTTTAATTGGAATATTATTTGCTTAAATAAGTTGGTTTTTAATTGGCTAAGTCTTTTTTCTATTGCCAAATACTTTGTGAACGTCAGAAGACATCTAGAAAGCTGTTAGATTAATATAATATTCGACACTGAATCACTGGAGTCGCTGTACATTTACTCAAAGATTCGCTTGATCCGAGATGAGTCGTTATAAATATGATGCTTTTTTTCAGAACGGAACTTCACAGTGCTTTTATTTAGCATTCTTGCAATATTTTTCTATTGCATTGGGTATTCAAAACCATGGCCTAGGTTTCCAAAATTTGAAAACTACAATATTTGGAACATTTTTGATGCCATTATAACAGTAACATAAGCGCATAATAGGCCGGATCGAAATTGCTTTGGTGAAATGTCGAACAAAACTGTTATTCAATTTGCAGTTCTATAAACAATTTTTAGTTTCACAACTTCTCAGCCACATGATTGTAAAAATCACTAAAAAATTAAAATTCATGTACAGACATGTTTTTTTTACAATTAAAAATTAAATTTTATGACGCGGACACGTTATGACTGACTGTTATTATTTAAATTTAAGGTCATTCGTTATTTCTCATATACATAAAGATATACAATGTATATAATATATAATAATTTAGTATAATAAATAATGAACATTTTTCGGTTGGCTTTATGTTATCTTTTTTTAAGTTTTCCTTTGTCTTTATGTGATTTCTGTTATTTACTCTTAATTTTGCATAAATAATCCTATAACAGTTTTCTATTTACTAATGACCTTTTTTATGTATTTATTTTGCATCTCGATGATAAAAATTGATTGACTCTGATTATCGTTTCTTTTAAAATATTGTGTTTTTTGTTTTGTATTTTCAGTTAACTAGTTTTTATCTCCATAATCAAGCTTGAATTATTATTATTTTTTATTTATTCATATATGGGTGTATACATATACTTTTATTATATATAAAAAAGTTTTTGATCCGACTTAATAAAACTGTGATGCATTTATATAGGTATATGTGAGTGAGCGTGTGTTTGTGAATTAAGTCTTGATGCACGATGCACTTGGTAGAATTAAATATACATATCATCCCTCTTCACTTCAGACATACTGTACATTTTAATTTTGTTTTTTTTTTTTTTATTTTATAGACATAATAAATTGCTTTTAGATACGAATTGAATGAAATATTGTTATGCATTTTTTTTAAGTATTGATTTAATGCTACGAAGTACCTCCGCCAGATTCGGATTTCTCATAAGAGTTACCTCGCTGTATTAGTGAACGATTTTCGTCGCTCGAACCACCGCCTTCGCCGCTTTCATCACGAATATTAACGTTCGATGTAAACGTCGTTTCGGAATCTGAAATGAAAATAATTATAATTATGTCTACTTCAAGGGAACGATGAAAAAGGATACAGTTTTAACAGGATTACACATAAAGAAAAAATAAACGCGACGTTCACAATTCAGTGGAATCAATACTAGTAGTAGTGAAAACCTTATTGGAACCAACTTATCTAGACTGAGTTCTGAAACCGCATATTATATAGGAATAATTGAGGGCTAAATAGCAAGAACGCAATTAAATCACAGGCAAAAATGATCAATAGGAGTACTGGACGAACGTTTAAAGTGGTCCTTGATCAAATCACTTTATTGTGCCATTTTGTGACAGTCGGTTATAAATAGTTTTACAATTGGTTTGATTGGAATCTGAAGGAATGTAGAGAAATTCTGCGATAGTGATAAAAATGTTAGAATTGTCCATTAGTCAATGAGGAATTGCGGCCAGAACCATTAAAAATTAAAGCTAAGGCGGTCTGAAATACAAGGCGCGTGCGGCACATGCATGCACTTACTCTTACAGTAAATTCAGATTTGCAACTTCGAAATATTTTTTCTTACAAAAGAAATTAAGTTTTTAAAACTTGTGCGTCAAATATTGAAAGATATTATTTTGAGATACCCGTAATAGGAACTAAATTATTATATTTAATGAACTTTTATTTGAAAAGACTGACACTTTGCTTAATGTGAATCCCGGACCGCACAAGTACCGACAAAGTGTAAAAGTCCGGGAAGCTTATAAGCGCATCACCTTCATTTATACAAATTCCGGAAGGTCTTGTCTTAAGAAATATGAACAGAAAAAACACAAGATTTAAAAATCAAGCATTCAACGAGCTCCGTTTGATAGGAAGTCATGAAAAAAAAGGAGGAGGAAACGGAAGAAGGCAAATGAGTAGACTTGTTTCTAGCTTCAAATGAATTCACTATTTAGGAATTTATGTCATCTACTAGTTTAACCATAAAGGTAAAGTTAAAAATTAAAAATTTGCGGATAATGTAAGGTCACAAGTCACCTAGTGAGTAAAAGATCGTACGCCTTGTATGATCTTGCTATGGCTGGGTCTACCTTTCTTATATACAAATAAATGGTTTCAGCAGTTCTAATATCGCAAAGCTTAAGCTCTTTTGTAAGTATAAGTTATGTCCAAATATGTGGCAAGTTTTTATACTTTTCTCTTTCCGGCTGAATTGCGAATGCAAACATATACTCACTGAAAACTTATTTTTCTAAATTTTTGACTAGAAAGCATTTCGACAAGGACCTTTTGCTTGCAAGAACCTTATTGGCTCTTTGACAACTATAACAATGACTTTGCAAAATTAATAAATTTATAACTAAGTAACTTAAAAAATAAAAAGCAAAGCAAATGACGTTCGCTACTTTTGAAATATTTTCACTTTTCATTTCATGTCCACATAAGGTAAATATGCTTAACGTTGGTATTTTTTGTTTTAATTTTTTTTTGCCCTGAATAGAAGGATAAATAAATAAATATGCATCGAACCTCCCCGTATTTTTTTCAATGTGATTATGTTAAATGTAAATATTGGTTTCAACGATGTGTAGCATTAACGGGGACGGCAGTTGGGTTAGTGGGCCTTAAGTTCACCTTAGCAAATCTGCTGGCTAATGAAAAGGTCTTCTCTATCCGAACAGATCTTGGATGAGACCCTTAAAAGTTAAATTTGAGTCAATTCAATACCAGTGGCAGTTGAAGCCATTAGTAAACCGGATGGCTTGGGATTACACCATGCATTAACCACCTCTCGAATTAGTTGGCCTTATATGTAGTTGTAGGATGTAAATAACATCTCAGATGAAGTGATTTCTGCCGAGATTTAAGAGCAATTATTTACTGCTCAGCGGAGTGTGCTCTGAAAAAAAATTTTGTGTAGCAGAGGTCTTTAGGTTGCACATTCTTTAAAGTCGAATACATTTTCTTCTTCCTTTGCTCGGCGAGGTTATGATCAGCCTGAAAATTAAGTCCAACCAACTGAATAAGGCCCTAAGATTGATTCTCAGAGCGGATGAAAGACAGTCTGATCCAAAGATGGATGTCAGTGAATTTAAATTCAGAAAAGGCGCCACCCTCGCCTTATGCAAGAGTGATATAGAAACGACGAAGAAGAAGTATCTCAAAGAGAGTGATATTTTTTGATAAGACACTAAGAATTGCTGTAAAAAAACTCAGGGCCGACCACAATAGTGCGATTTGAAATATGATGATCTATCTTGGATTTCGGATCTAAGTGAAGACAAAGCAAAGACTGTAGAATTCATGGAATGCTGGTTTGTTCACGAAGGCTTGGTAGACAGACAGCGAGGAAGTGCTCCAAAGTCCTACTGTGGACTTCATGATTTAGATGAATGAGTTAGGCTGGTCTCGCATATGCGAATTTCTGTCGCGGCGATTAAAAAATCGTAGTCGCTGTAGAAAATGGCCATACGCGCACAAGCGACAATAAATGGCGCTTTGCAAAAATTGCGATACATTTTTTTTTTTTTAAGATTACGACTGAAAAATCGCAAATAAATGTGGGGCTTGTTCCATTTTTCTGATTTCTGCTCTTATTTAGTCGTAAATACGCCATTCCTATTGCAAGCCATGTGTTCCATTTCTTGCGGCGAATTAGCAGCGTGATAGAAAATCGACAGTGCGCTCACTATTTTACATTATTGCGACTACGATTATTTAATCGCGGCGATTAAAATCACCAATGCGAGCCTACTCTTTTAAATCCATGTGATCCATTTATTTGGATAAGTATCGCGTCGCTCAAAAATGGAACGAATAGAGGCAAACTAATCGCATTCGATTTTTCGATGTTTATCAACAATCTGTAATGATGTGCACTCCGACATACATATATGTACATATGTACATATATTTCAGCGTTTAAGTTAAAATGCTCCTAATGAGATGGTAAATGGAGATCAAATGTTTATGTTAAGTGATACAAAATGTGAGCAAGTGAAAGAAGCCATTTTCTGACGATTTAAAGACAGTAGTAATATGATATAAAAAAAAAACATAACAATGAAAAATTATGGTAACCAATGTTAATCAGTGCATTTTGTTGCGTCATCATCAGCCAAGAACAGCTGACTGACATATACTTTTAGTTTTATCCCGCCAGATGTCATTTTGAATAAGCATTTAGATACGTAGTGCGAACTTTAGGAGCGCAGTTCGCAAAAATACTCTTAAGTATTCCAATAATTTTTTTTTTGGTTGGCGTGTGTCGTAGATTCCAATAAAAGTTTTTTGGTTGGTGTATGTACTCATATGTAATAAAATACGTTTTATATTGACCGTTATCAATAACATTGCTACCTATTGTTTGTGGTGGAATTTTCGTGGGCTGGCAGTTAGTAAGCGAATATAACTATTATCGAAGAAGTACGATGATTTGGCCATTTCACGCATCCCTGTAGTATTTTGCCCTGAGTTAGAGTATAACACTGACATCCGAGCAGGTGCACTTATTAGAATGGATACAAAATCGCACGATAAAGCTTGCAGGAGACATGAATATTGTAACCAGTACAGCTTCGCTGGAACATTGTCGTAATGTCTCCTGCCTCTACTTTACCGATATTTTCTCCAAAATTGCTAAAACTAAATAGTCAGTAGCATTTCTTCCCTTCTTCGTTTTAACCGTAATATCCACCATGCGTCGAACTCTCGTCAGTTTACCCGAAAGTCTATCTTCGGATGTACAGTGAAATACAGAAATTCTTTCATGAGCCTGACGACCTACCTACCTAGATGATTTGGTACAGAACATAGAATCGCTCATCTACAAAAAAAAAAGATTGCATGCCAAATGTACTGGTTTTTGCTATTTTCTGAACGATTTACGCAAAGGAGGCTCTCTAAACGCTGGCATCTAGCTATATATGCAACAAACTCTTTTTTCCACGTTTTCAAACTTTGTTTTTGTACATGTCTACATTACCACAGATTTTGGAAGACATACCCATGAATTAGTTCTATAGTAGCTGTCTAGTTTTGTAGTACTTGCCAAATTTGACCGTCTGTGCAGAGTAGCGTCTATGTTTTACTAATCCATCAAAGAAGGAAAAGACATCACGGAGCGATCTGGTGTTTAGCAAGGTGACAAAATATAATTTTTAAAAGGATTATGCAAAAGACAAGAGCTAGCACTAGAGGTACAATCTTTCAAAAATCTACGCAGTCACTTGTATACGCTGTCTTAATCGAAAGAAGACGTGGGCTATTGTATTTATAAGTATTGAAATCGGAAACAGCAAAGAGTAACGGGTCGAGCAGTAAATAAGGGTTAAACAAAATGAGTGCTGGCATCAAGTAAGAATACTCAACATCGGCAACTTGGACTAACGCCTGTCAAGATTCCGATGTTAATTTCGAAAATACCACCAAAGCGCAGAGGCTAAATGTGGACTAAGAAACTAAGAATTTTTTTTTAAATACCCTTTTCATTACAGTCCTTCCTTAAAGTCCTTAAAGCCTACTTGACGCTTTCGACTGACTCGCGAACCCGTTTATATGGTCCGATTGTAACGAATGTACATATTTCTTGTTTAATGCCCAATCTCCTCCAATTGAACACTACAGCACGTGCTATCCAGAATGGAATGAATCATTTTGTTAAGCCCTATATTTTTGCATTAAATTCGATGGTTGATTCGGACTTAGGTAGTTTGTTTCTCAATTTTATTTCGCAGTAAAAAAATGAAAATTACATCGAGTGAATGGAATGTTTTTCTATAAAAAGATTTCGTGTTGGACAATGAAAAGGCAGAGCAGAGTTTTAACATTCGAAATTAGACCTTATTCCTATCTAAGCCACATTGAAAAAATTGTGCAACAGCTGTTTTCAAGGCCTTCAGGCTACACGGAAAAAATTATAAACTTAAAATTAAATTACTACCATTATAACAATGATATGACTCAAACCAAAAACGGAAAGCATCTTTGTCGTTAAATCGTAAGAATGTGCCTTTAAAATGTAAAAAAAATTGAATGGTGAACATGAATATACTACTGAATACCTGCGGTTTTTGAATTTCGAATTGCCCCATCGGTTGGTTTGTTATGAATAATTTGTAAAAAATTTTGTTCGCAGAATATTTTCTTAGTTTCTATGTCATTAATCAAATACTTATTCAATTAAAAGACTAGACTTATGAACTAAGAAAGAATTTTATTTATACTTATGCAACGTTGCCTTAAACAAAATCTGCTGAATACAGAAGGTAAGATTATGATATTACTTTGGTTGCTAAATTCTATAACTTACCTAAACTACTATCTCTATTCGTTGAGTCGTACCGTGAGTCGGCCAATTGTGACGTGGCCGATGATCTTGACAGTACTGGTTTGACTTGCCTTAGTTGTTGTTCTTCTGGATAGCGCGGCGTTTGGAATTTAGTCGGCTTGGATTGCAGTGATGCTGGTCCTGAGCGTTGTTGTATTAATGTTCGATGCCTAAGAGGAGGTGGGGATATTGATTTCGCTAAAACTGAGTGAGGTAATTTGTTCGGTGAGTAATCACTTCCGGATTCACCCTGAAAGATCAAAAACAAAAATATTAATAATAAGATTCGCGAAAAGCAAATGTATTCATGTCTTACCATAACGGTCCCATTGTCAGATATACCCGAGCCTGACATATTATCGGCAAGTAACCGCTCACTTTCAGGATCGGCAAGTATTCTTGACACATCTGACTTGTTCTTTAGTATTGACTTGGAGCGCCGGTGATGCTCCAAATTCGGTGATGCGTCAATCGAATCAATTGATGAGGAATGTTTGCTTTCGAATTTTGCTAAATAAGTTTTGGTCAAATACTAAGACAGATTTTTAAAAAATGTAACAAAGCCTACCCCTAGATCCAACATTTTGTATACCAAACAGATGCTGGTTAATTAACTTAGTAGCTGTAGCTAGACTCTTCGCAGGCATGAAAGACGATCGCTTTTTCTTAACACTGCCATCTTGTGTCGCTAAGCTTTCCTGTGACAGCTTCTTGGTGTCTTCGAATCTGGCACGTGGTTTTGAACTTTGCTGGAATCGTGTCTTACGATGCTTTGGCACTGGTGTGTCATTCAAACTAACCCGACTACCGCGGTCCTGAACGTCGAAATTTTGAAAAACGTCATCCATTGGACTAACGCCTCCACCTAAACTCCGTAGCGCTGTATCACCTGAAGCGCTCTTTTTTACTTGAGATCGAATCATACTAGACGATGATGTTGGTACATTCGCTTGTTGTGCGTCCTTCTCTAAGGGATTTATATACAGATTGTCCATGTCGATGTCGAGAGCACATGCCTCATCGGCTAAATCCGATGTGAGATCGCCTTGCGACAAAAATGGGTGCGTTTGGCAACTGGCGTACGTATCGGAGCTATCGACGCTAGCCAAATCCGCGTTGTTATTATAGTTATTGTTAACATTATTATTGGCGGTGATTGTTACTCCCGTTGATATACTATTAAAATTATTATTGTAATTATTGTTAAAGTTATTATTAATGTTAATATTATTGCTAATGAAAGGCGCGTAACGTAATGGAGTTTCGGATGGTAGTGCGACGGTTGTTGTTGTTGTGCCATACGATGAAGACGACGATGATGTTGCAGTTGTGATTGCTGATCCGGATGTTATGTCTGATGGCAGAAGTAGACTGTCACCGTTAGCCATAAGGGATGCAGCCGACGGATGCGGTGGAATTGGAGGTGGCGGTGCAAGAAGTTTTAATTGATTCGATTGATTGGATTGCAATGAACGCATTTCTAAACAAATAGGTTTATGGAAGTCCGATGTTGGAAGTGCAATAACTCCTTCGGCATCTGTGAATTCTTTGAAATCCTGGAATAGAGTAATTATGAATGAGGTGAATTTAATGGCAGTGGCTTTGGACATATGGTAGTTTATTTTTTAATTGTGTTGCAGTGCGAAACAGGGACCCGTGTTAGACTAACATGAAGTGATAAAATTTATTAACATTTACACTTTTACTCAGCAAAAGGTCACATATGTATGTATGCTTCTCATATGTCATTTTCGAAATAATCATACATATATGTATTCCTGACAAGAAAAGTGTCTGAGTACTGACTTATGGCAGTCTCGTATGGTGGCCAGCGTTATAAAGTCCACCTATCTAATGGCATTCAAAGTTCAAAGACTAGCGTGCATTGGGGCCACCAGTGCAATGAGAACAGCTCCAACTTCAGGCCTTAAGGCTATTCTCAAACTGCTTCCGCTAGACATCTTTACAAAAACATCAGCGGCCATTAGTGCGCTGAGAATCAGTCAGTCAGCGAACTGGAAGTCAAATGCAACGGGGCATTCGACCATCCTTCAAAAATTTTTTGGCTATGTACCCACAACGGACTACATCACGCCATACTTGGACTTTAACATGCCTTTTACGGCAGCCTACCCTAGCAGAGAAGAATGGAAAAGCGGACGTATAGCAAATACCAGATCCATAGCAATATATACTGACGGATCAAAAATGAACACCGGTGTAGGGTCCGGCATCTTCTCTGAATCACTAGGGATATTGAGTTCCATTAAACTACCAGACCGGAGCAGTGTTTTCCAAGCGGAGGTCTTGGCAGTGACACCAGCTGCTCAGTCTGCCGTAAGGGCAATACCACAGAATGGTATCACCTTCTTTATCGACAGCCAGGCAGTTATTAAAGCAATTACTGCTACTGAAACTAAATCGAAGCTTGTGATGCTGTCGCGAAGAGCTTAAGGTTCTTAGAATACAGCACGAGGTATCGCTCTGCTGGGTTCCTGGGTATGAGGGTATCCCAGGCTTTGAAAAAGCTGATGAACTAGCTAGGAAAGGTTCAACAGATTTAATAGAACCAACTGATCTCTCTGTAAGCATCCCGCCTTGCATGCTCAAGTTTGAAGCAGGGAATTCAGCCACAAGAGAGGCGAACCTAAGATGGAAGTCCATGGAAACGTGTAACATACCAAGAAAACTATGGCCATACTTCGATGTACGAAAGGACCGAGAGACTTATACGAAAGGAAAGAGGATCCCTTTCTACCCTCGTGGATATCATCACAGGGCAAAATAGTCTGCTGTACCACATGAAGAAACTGCGCCGAACGGAAGAAGAACTTTGCAGAATCTGTGGCGACGAGGGAGTTTCTGAGGATACCACCCACTTCCCCTGCCACTGTCCTGGACTGCAACATTCCAGAAACAACTTCCTCAGTAGATACTTCTTCTATAATCTTGAAGAGCTCTCTGGCGTACCTACAGACAAGATGCTGAACTTTGTCAAGTCATCAAAGTGGTTTGTACTGTGTAGATTAGACATTTACAGGGTTTCAATGGGCGGGGAAACACTTTTCCCCCGTATGGGTAACACAATGGGTCAACACTGACCTGAGTGCGGCAGGAGGCTTTTCTCTCTCTGCCAGCCCGCTTACCTAACCTAACCTAAGGTATCTGAGTATACATATGTAGTTCATTGCTAGATACGTTATCCTTTGGTTTGTCAAAACTAGTCAACTTTTGCTAGGACGTAGAATAGGAGAGGCATATATGGACGACCTACATATCTTAGTTTTGAGACTGAAGATAGAAATCAGAAATAACAAAACACAATAAGTTGTATCCTTCGTAGAAATAATACTTAAAAATAAAATAGTGTGTTTCCTAAAAATAGCAGTTAAAAGCACTTGAGGGTAATATACGAGTAGACCTGGTTGGTACGAGTCTTTGATATTCCCTCTGAATACTCTTCCTCATTTTTGAAATTGTTCTACCACAATATTATCCTCAGTGAATTCTGGGAATAAATTTCGATTACTAGTCAGTCAATCAAGTAAAATAAAGTATTTTGGATGTATGTTCCCCAGCAACTTGTGTTTGTTGCTTAATACGAATCGAACGTGCATGCGGTATTGTGAAATCCTTGCAGTAAATACTTACATATTCCTTCTTTACTCTATTATACTACCCCATATACTAATATAAGAAAAATTATGGTGCAAGTCATACTTCATCAACTAAAGCTATCCATCTGCCGATTTCCAAAAGTTTCCATATGTCCACTACAGTTGCCTAAGAACAAATCAAAAAAATCTACATACATCCGGAAATTTAAAAACATTCGAGGCTTACGAGTATTCTATTGAGTGAAAATTTTATGTTACAAGGAAGCAACTTATTCTGAGCTCAATAGTCTTTACAGCAGAAACGGTTAAGGTTGAACTGAATTCATATTAAAATAAGTGAATGCGGTTCAGCATTAAAGCCGTACATATCTAGTATAATCCTCAGCTTAGGGAACTCATTTTCCAGGAAGTGTGGTATGGTTCTATGTGAAACGTAGGACGAAGTAAATAATGACTATTAAAAGTTTAGTACTTCGAAAACATACATATGCTCATAAGAATTGTCGCGGCGGGTTGGATTATACGGTTACTGTAATAAAACCTAGAGTTATGGAATCGCAGAGCATTTTTTGCAGAATTATGCAATGCAATACAGTAGAAAGATGTTCCTATCAACGCAAGCTTCATACATAGATGACGGCGGAGGAATTCTCTAGACGAAGTCAACGGTGGCGGTCAAAGATCCATTTAGACCGAAAACCTCAGAAGTTGATAAGGACCGGATTAACCGTCCCCTTTTGTCCCAGGGCGTCAGCTAAGAGTCCTCAAGTAGAAGGTTTTGAGGGAGGCAAAAACCACGAACATTGGAAAAAGATGAATCTACTTTTGAAGACCCTGAAAAACAAAAAAGGGACAACGAAGGTCGGATCTGTACATGGAATGGTCAGACCCTTACAAGGCCAAGTCTAGCTGACATGTACATGAGTCTTATATCAGTTCGTACGAAGGCTTAATTCGCCAATGCAATCCTAATATGCATCACGCCCCACAGAGAAAAAATACGACGCTGCTAAAGATTTGACCAACAAACCCACCACTTTGCAATTTACACAAGACATGCCTTCAGTATTCTGGATGTCCGAACCTTCCAAGTGGCCAACATAGACTCGAACAACCACCTTCTTGTAGCCAAGGTTTGAATTACTGCGAGGAAACATGAGGTCGAGAAGCTGTAACCTCTCGAGAAGTCCAGTTCTACCACAACAGTTTGCCGAAGACCAGTGACAACACTGGCAACAATACATTAAAGAAGCCGGAACTGATGTAGTGGGTTTCACCAGGCCTCCCCCAAGAAACCCCTAGTTTGATGAGAAATGGCGACAGACGCTTGCCGCAAAATATGCGACATATGTATGTAAAGGGTGATCCAATTCGTGCTTCCACTGTAAATCAAGTATGTAACTGTCAATAAGCACCTGTTTTCCAAGTGTCAAATGTTAGTTTGCAATGACACGTTTACGCAAAGGATTGTTTTATTACGAGCGAGCAATTCGCGATGTAGTGAAAATATTTGATGAGACTTAAAACAGTGCTGATAGGATAAGACCTATCCATCATCGTAGCGTCCGTTTCGCCGGAAATGTTGTTGCTGCAAGTGAAAGTGTGGCGGAAGACCCGGACTTGTCGATTTTTCGACGTCCACAGCTCTTAGGCATGTATTATTTTGACCCAGAAGTAGCACCTAGACCCGGAAGAAACTATGTTAACACAAGTACTGAAGCCATAGACTATGCACAGCGAAGGATTTACACAGTTTTGGTGTCTGAGCACCAAGAAGTCGATGTTGATTTTCCAAAGGAAATCTTCTCTGATGAGGTTCACTTCCACCTCCCTGGGTATGTCAATAGGCAAAATTACTTCAAACGACTCTAACTCTGATGGATTTCATTTTGTCGTAGTGATGCTGTCCACACCAACAAACCCGAAATGTTGGAGCAACTTAAAACCAATATCCGCCAAGTTATAACCATACACCGCCGAAATTCACGAAAAAGTCATCGAAAACTACCTCGAAAGGATTGACTGGTGAAGAAGGTTTAGAGGCGCCCATTTAATAGATATTCTATTTCATAAAAAGTGAACTACATAATATTTTGATTACAATAAGAAACCGATCATTTCGTTAAATTTTGGACGGGAAATCCCGTCCGAAGAGCAAAAGCGACTCAAGTTCCAGTTAAAGTTCGGAAAAGAGGCAGACGAAAGAACAATTTTTTTAGAATACATTGTGTGGAAAACTTAAAAATTTATGGAACGATCAAAAATTATGCGAACTTTTCCATCACGTAAATACTGAAAATTACCAATTTTATCGACAACATGTGACTTTGAGCTTTACAACGAGTAATCAATTAAGTCGATTTCCTTCAATTTCGAACACGATACTTTGATACTATGCGTCAATTCTCCCGCCGAAACAGCGCCCCGCCCTAGTAAGACGTCTAAGTACAATTAGGTTTAAGTAATGTTGCTCTAGTTTCGAAAACTGATTTTGCTGGATTATTATATACTGTAAGTGACTAATGATTGTGGCATATTGTATTCTATTGAAAACAGGCTTGTATGTAAAAGAAGATTTATAAACGTGCCAACAATAATATCAATGAATTTTTCCGTTGCAAGAACGACCACACTATACTCTACGAGTCTGTACGTTTACAAATAATTATATCTATAGGTAAATATAAAACATACACGATCAATTTTTTCATTCTCATATCTTTCAGCTTTAAGTTGATATGATTTTAATCAAGCAGAAACTCGTGGTGTCGTTCTTACAGGAACAATTCTTATAAAAAGTGTTTTAAAAAATGTGTGTTATTTGAGGATGAAAACAAGTATATTTGGCATAAAGTTGAAACAAAATTATATCTTAAATAAAGTAACAACGAATGTACTCACCTGTAGCAAAACTAAATCATTCAGATTGTGTTCAAAATTGTTCTTAGGCTTTTTCTTATAGTTTTGTCTAGTTATTAAGCCGGTTGATTTTTGTATGATTTTTATATTTTTTTTTTTGTATTGTGGTTGGTTTGAACATCGTGCATAGAATTCATTCCGAAATAAAAATTATTCAAACTAAGTAAACTATCTGCCACTACGTCATATGCTCCCAAAAAATATATTTTATAATAATTGCCTTATAACGTAATTAAGAGAAAAAGAAACTTAAATCATATTTTTACTTTTAGCTTAACGTGCTTAATGTCTTTTTGTTTTCCATTTCTATGGTGTTTAAATTATAATTATTTCATGCACATACATTATTAAGGCATTATGTTTGAATTTTCTTGTTGTTGCATTTTTAGCAAAACAAACGTGTTTAACTAGAGTTTTTCTTTGCTAAATTTATAAGCTTTTTTAAATCTATTTAGACACTATTTGCTCGTAATGGAATACATTCGCCGTGACATCCTTCAATTCCCTTTAAATAAAAAGAAACAATATTAAATAATAAAAATAAGGGAAAACATTTAAAAAAAAAATTATAAAAAAAAATAATTAACAAAAAATTTGTTATAGAAACTAAAATTTAACTTATTTGGATGTTGAAAGCAAATATTTTTTGACGACTGACAATGTACATAAACACTGTTGTTATATCTCTGTACAAAAAGCAAAAAAAGAATATTTTATATTTAAGGGAATTGTGCAAAAAAATTAGACAGGGGCATATATGTACATATGTACAGCATAAAATTAAAGCAAGCTTGCATTATGTATTGTACTGCATTCTAGTTTGCATAGTTGATATGTATGTCCATTGAGCCAGTTTTCATTGAGTACTCGAAGCCAACAAAAACAGAAGAAACTGAGAATATTACCTCGACCCAAGTGACCAAAGACTTCATTTTACTTATCGTCCCATCTATAGTCTTACAATCATCCCGGTTAATCGTAGTTTCAAGAGTCTTTTACTCTTTTACAAATTTCCTAAAAATAGAGCAGAACACAACTATTTTTGAAATTGATGAGCCGTAGTGAACATTGTCCTCCTCCTTGGAATTTTATCTGTATGTTGAACTCCTGTGATGGGAAATTCAACCGGTCTCCATACTGCCAGATTTCCAATACCTTAAAACATATGCGATAATCTGTAATCTTTTGTCATCTGCAGTAAATCAGTCTAACAATGTTTACAGTTCCTGGTGAATCAAACATTTTTTGGTCTTCTGCTAGTCTGTAGTTGTAGTTCATACGACTTGAGAACGTCATCATTTTTACTTCGAAATCAAAATGTTTAGGCTTTAAAGAGGAATTTTTTGATAAATAAGAACGAACATGAGGTTCTAGTAGCTTACGTGTACTACTTTAGTAGGCATTATTTGAGCCATTTCTCATCATCAGTCTTGTCTAACCGAGTCCACATTTAAGGGATTCATACTTTAAGATACGTTAAGAGATGGTTCCTTGAACTGTTCTGGGAAGAGGGTGGATCTCCAAGGTGCAAAAAATGCAGTCTATTTACGATAGTCAATCTAACTCAAAAACTAACCGAACATTATTACGACTATTTTTAGAAAAACAATTTTCTTGAAAACAGCACTTTTAGACCAATGATGGGTCCATTGTCATACTACAGTGTACTCTCTCCTTACGGACACCCATCATAAACGGACACCCCTTATAACCGGACAGATTTCAAAGAAGATTTCTTTTAAAAGGTCTTTGTTTGTTTTCTCATAAACGGACATCTCTCATAAGCGGATAAATTCTACGGAACCGGTTCGGTATCCCCTTATAAGGAAGTACCTTGTTCATGGATTTTGAATAAAGAAAATTTTTCTTGCCCACTCGTTGAACCAATTGGAGTTTCTGATGAAGCATGAGAGGAGTATTTATTGGACCATATAGGTGCCGTTTAGAAAGAAATCTCCTTTGGGGCAGAGCTGAGTAGGTGCCAAAAAGCTGAAGGACAGTCCTCTTCCTCTCCACCTCTGCAAAATTCATTAGAATGTACTCCAAGCCTTGTTGCGTGCTTTCTTAACCCACTGATGACACATATTATTGTACTGAAGTAAGATCTGTTGAGAGGTATCAAATTCTTAGAGCGCTTCAAACAAGTGTTTTGTCGCTAGACACGATATGCACTTAAGACTTGTTCTTTCGATAGTATCAAGCTTTAATATGAGTTGACATGTAGCAATCTAGAGCTACTAATGCTTAGTGAAAGTGATTCTAAGGACTTTATTGCTGCTTAGCTATCCGAAAAGATCTACAGCTAATATCACGTTTTTCTTAAACCAGGGTGAAACTTCATTAATTGCCATTATTTCCGCCTGGAACATGCTACTATGAAGAAGCTGGGACTAGGCCTATCAAAGAAGAAACTACCACCAACTCCGGGAAAGATTTTGGAATTAATAAAAATGGAGGCCCTTTTAGGGCGGCATGACCAAAATCTTTTTGGTTCATTGTGAGTTTGCTTTCAAAATGAATAGGTACACTAGCAACTATTTTAGTGCCGAACAATGTATAAACTAAGTCAGCTTAGTGTAAGCGAGAATTTTAAATGTCGTAACATATTTGGTGTTTTGCCAATTGAGGGATATATCTTTAAGTTAAAGAGCTTTAATGACTGCAATACTGAAGATGGAATATCAGCTGCAAGATTTTAACGATTTATTGATTTAGATTCAAAAGAAAGATAAAATGAATTGCTGAAGAAAGAAAGCGAGGGGAACAAGGAGGGTAAATGAAGAGCGAAGGACAGATAAAGGACAGACGGATGAGAGGCGAACGTTTTCCTTTGATGATTTGCTGGCAGATATGAGGGCGCTCTTTAAGAATATTGCTAATCGGTTGATTTTGAAGCGAAAATTTGAAATCAGGGATTTGTCCGCTGGTGAAATGTTCCAGGAATAAAAAAAAAGATCCAAATACTTGGTGCAACACGCGACCATTCGTGTTGTGCGTGTTATTTTTTTTCACACAAATGGAAGGGACCTACAGTTTAGAGCCATATCTGAAAGGCAATTGAGAAGCTTTCTCTTGATAGTTATTACTCTTGGACCAAAAAACTTTTTGTGTTTCTGGGATTCGAACGTCGAACCTCCCGCTCAGCGATCAAAAGCACTAACCACTTGAGCCACTGCGCCCACTTTCCAGGAATGTTCCAGGAATATGGTAATTCAGCTCAACAAAACTGAATCCACGAAGGTGAACTTGTAAAACATGTCACCAAAGGAATTCCGGATTACACACTGCGTTAAAAAGCAAATATGCGTTGCTTCCACTGGAGGTGTTCCCAAAGCGAGCACAACCTTCACGAGACGTAGCAGAGCAAAAACCATCCAATCAAATCAGTCATTCAGATGCTTCAATAGTAAGCCGAAGAGCCCCCTGAAAGCTTGTAGGAAGACTGCACCGAAATTCAAAGGACCTTACAAGATGATGAGATCGTTGCCTAACGAAAGATATGCAGTGAATGATGTTGAACGTTTACAGCTTAGTTAGTCCCATACACGGGGGTAATCGGGAACATTTTGGGTTCATGGAAGATTTTGAATTATTATTTTCTGTTCTTTATGCAAATTTAAGATGAAATTGTAAATTTTGTGGTAAAGCACTGTACAAAGGTGAGAAAATACATATGTATTTTGTAAGTAAAATAAAATCTAATCGAGCATACGAATTGAAAAATATCAATCAAAATGAGGAATCAAATTGAACTCCTAAATTTTTTGAAATTATTTATAAAATAGGTAAATTTTTACTACTACAATATAGTTACCTAAAATAATTAAATTATATTGATTGTATATCACTTGCAAGAAATATCTACATAACATTGAGTTGCTGGTTATATTTAATTTCGCATTCAATGAAATTTGAATGAACATATTAGAGGGATATTCTAGCATACACATTTAATTGCCCAAAAATTAATTAAACCATATCGTAATTATATTAAAAAGATTATTTTAATGTTTTCGGGGAGAATGTTACACAATGCCTACAGAAAAGATTAATAAAACCTCTAAAGAATTTATAACGTTCAAACGTTTTACTTTTTTTTTATAGAAAAGAAAAGTGGTTTTGAACATACCAAGGTTGTGGTAAGTATTGAGTTTTTGGGTCTTATTTAGAGATATATGTAATCGACCTTAACAACACCGGACTCAATCATTTTCTTTAACATTAGATAATTTCTGGGTGATGGTGGTGGACGAATAAGGGAGGTCATCTTATATTCCTTGCCATCCAGTTCAATATTCGCATCCTGAAATATGTATATACATTCGATTTCAATTCTTTTAATAAATTCTAGCTGTACAAGGGAATAGGTCTAATAAATGAAAAAAAATGGAATAAATGCCATTTATTTCCGCTAAACTAAGACTTTGAATTCAGTGAATTACATATTTGAAGAATAGTATTACAATGAAAGTATATATATCTAAATATAAATATATGTGCTTTGGGTCAGGAAAAATTAATCACTACTTCATACTATTTACTATGTAAACGTATTATTTCTATATGCTATCAATGTGGACATACTGGTCTAGATCTATATTTGTAAATACAAGTAAAGAGTAATAAATAAATTTGGGAAAAAAGGTACATAATCAACTATAGCTAAAATATGTCGTCAAAGATAAGGAAAGATTTAGATTTCTTCACCATCTAAATGACATCCAACTCTGCATCATTAACACGTGCGCGCATGACGTGTATACACGTTTTTTATTCTTTACTTCATTAGGCGTTTTCTTTTTTAGTTCAGAGTAGAGCTCTGAACAGAGCTTGAGCACATCGAGCGTGCTCTGAACCGAGCGTGTTCAGAGCGCTCTAATTTGTTTTTGAAACACAGTTGAACTGTTTTTTTTTCATCCCACTTTCCAAGCGTACATAATTCTCTTTTATTTCGCCGATTAATTTAAGGATCATACCTTCTCCATTTACACCCTGAACAACAAATCTCGTCCGGCATCTTAATTGTTTTGGATTTTTTTTGTCTGTTTTCCCTCCTCTCACATAAAAAAAATGCTCAGCTTTTTGCTCTGAATGCTCGGTCAATTTATTCTGAGCTCATAGAGTGCGCTCTGAGCATGCTCTGAACGAAAAAAGAAAAACGAATTCAGAGCTCTGATGTGTCTGAGCTAAAAAAGAAACACGAAATTTTTTTTGACAACTCAGGCTCTGCTCTGAACTAAAAAAGAAAATCGCCTATTGGTGCATAACGTCCATAGACGTCATTTTCAATCAAAACGTGAATATACGTCTTAGATCAAGAAGAGTTTTAAAGAAATACAATTTTCAGCGCACCAGCAGAAGTATTCACTTCCGTTCCACTGCCAATTTTAAGGATATTATACCTGCGTCATTGATATTGAAAGTGCACCACCGCAAGTCAACAAGTCATGGTGTGCGCGAACGTGTTAAGGGTCCTTTACTAGCAACTATCGCAGCAAAATAGTTGTTCTTATCACAGAATGATTAAGTCAAGACAACGTTATAAATCCAACCCGTAACCCAATGACGGCAGATAAAAACAGTGCTGCTCACACAGACTCCAGTACAGACGCACTGAAATTTACTCGTATAAAAGCAATCATCAAGAATGTACAGGGCATAATCCTTCTCTGCAGTCATATACCTTTTAATCGACAAAACCAACTAATTTGCCCCTAAATCTATTTCTCTGTTATCGACAAGGCCGAATTTATAGTGTATTTATTGGTAAAATAATAACTTTTTGTCCACTATTTCTTGGGTGAAACTTTTGCAAAAATAGTAAATTTTAGGGGATTTTCACCTTTTTTTTTTGGGAAGAAGCCGACTTACAACGCCGAACCCAAATATACATATGTACATACACAATCTGCGGAACATTGCTTTCAATAAAAGTATCCATGATGCTTTAAGAAAACTCCTCCTAGTAAACATTTTCGATTTTGCAGAGCATGGCAAAGATTGCACATAAACTTCATCCCGAAAGATGGGAAATCAAGACCAACAGTGCATTATCCTATTCACCAGAATCTTGTAACGTCCTCAATGGCCTAGTTCGAGTTTCATGCAATCTTTAATATAAGGTTTATGCCATGAGAAGTGGCAAGTTTATGTCGAGTGGTTGGTCACAATGGACTCTAAGTAGTCTAAGTGAGCCGTTGACAATTCTGTCAACAAAGGTACCCATTTACCTAACCTAACCTTTGTCTTAGGAAATGAAGAAGTAGCGTGTGATCCGACAAATGAGGCTCCACAACAAGTTGAGGCATCCAGAAGATCGGGGCCTGTTTTGGTTTTATTTCTAGAAAAAAAATTTCGACCAGGACCAGATGATGGTCAGGGGAGGAAACGACGGATGGCAGTTGAGCCCTCAGATGCATACATACATGTACATATGTATATGCCAAAATTTAATTTTTTTTAAATTTGGCCTTCGTATCCTGTATAGACGCGACAAAATTCATATCAGATGCATAAAGCCTACATCTTATGACAGCAAAAATAAAAAAAATCCAAAAAAAGACCTCGAAAGAATCTACTTAAAAAAAAGTGGCATCGAGAGTTCGGTTACAAAAATTTAATTTCAAAAACTTACATAAGCTTTCAGAAAGAATTTTTTTACCGTTCTCTTTTCCAATATGTATGGATATAGACGATCGCCTTGCGATGACAGTGCATTGTTCTTTAATCCTTTTCAGTTTTCCTTCCTCAAAAAAACAACTCCACCAACAATTTTGTCAAATTAAACCCCCTCCAAAAGTGAAAGAAGTATTAATAACTATGTGACCCCAGTACAGAAATTGCTCTGTTTCCACATATTTGATGTTTTAATTACCTACATATATAATTTATGAGGTTTTTCGTAAATCAACAACCATCGAATAAAAATATTGTTATCGTTCGTGATAGTGAGAATTCAGTGAGAATTCAATTCCCTGATTTAAAGAATTTTCAGCATCCCAATTAAACTCAATAGATACCGGAAATTCGGCAAACCAACCATTTGTGACCATTCGGTAGTTAAGTTCTGGAGCAATTGTAATCTGGCCCTAGTTTTGCTAAGCATAAGGATTTAATGATAAGGAGAAATTTTTCGTCAATGCATTCGCAACAATATTTAGAGTAGCACCAATCCACATGGCATTCATATGGTGTAGACTTTGATCTCGGACGGAGACCTTAAAAATATATTCTACTATGACCCAACTGGTGAAACATTTAACTTATTATTATAATAAGTAGCCAAGTTTCATGAAAAAAACATTTTTGATTCCATTTATCGTTTGCTGCCAACACTCTTTTAAAAGAGCCGAAGTTCACTCTCCACTTGATACTAGGTATATACATAATAGGTATATAGGTATGTACAATACTAAAGCTCTTTAGTTTTCAGTCGAAAGTTTCATTATCGCGTTAATTACATAAAGAGGGAATTAAGTCTTTAAGTTAAGTGTAGTCCCCTTCAATTACCCTAAGTAATGGTAAGTAAAGTATGATACTTTGTCTCAGGTAAAGATATTTTACATTTCATGAGTCAATATAAGAAAAGAATAACAAACTTCGGCTTGATAAATTAACAATAAAAAAAAAATACTATGCTGCTATAAGATTATATATCTGGGCCCTCGGTGATAATAAGCGAAAAGTTAAAACAAAATTTATTACAAACATTATTACTGACGACACTTTGCATAGATAACTAGATTTGCAACAGTATTACAAATTTTCGTACAAGACAATAATAACATACACAGCATTTGTCAACATTATATATTTACTTTTAAATATAGAAAACCCCGACATGCAATAAGCTAATTAAAAAAAACTTTATCGTAGATCAGAAAAATTTACATTAGCCACATTAGCACCTTAAGCACTGCATGTCAAAATTCGATAAGCATCGTTTACTAAACAATGCATAACATAATTACATTCATCATTCACCTACAATTAGCACTGTAACTGCATTATACGAGGTACAAGGAAACAAGACTTAACTACTTTTAAGTTCTATTTAAAAAAGACTAATGTGATCTAGAGTAGTTGTTGTGTTGTGGTGTAACTTGGTGGTGTACATTTAATTGATTGTACATACACTTGAGTAGGACAGAATAGAAATCGAATATAATGAACAAAGAACTGCTTTTCTGTACCTTTGTTGTGCAAAAGCAACATTCGAACTCCGTCGGGACCTCCTGTTCGAGATTGTCCATCCTTTGATTTTGTAAATTTTCTAGTGCTACCTGTCGTCGGAGTTCGGCCACCTCCTATAAAATGATTTTTATTTATTTATATTCAGAGGCCAATGCATTCTTGGATAATTTTTTTTTTTTTTTTTTTTCAATCAAATTTTTAAATGAACAAATTGTGCGCTACAGTGCAATTCTAACAAAATAAATTCCTATAGCTAGTAAAACGGAACGAATATAGATAGATTTAAATAATTAAGCAGGTCTATAAGCGATAACTATTGCAAGACAGAGGCAGTTGCGCTGCGAAAAGAAAATATAAATAAGTGTGGACATCTCACTAGAAGGTGGAGATTACAACTAAAAACATAGAAAATAGGACGACAAAAAATAAAGCTTAATCTTAATGTTGTGATTCTTTATATGTACATTACTTTGATGCATATACATGCATATACATACATATGTATGTACTGAAGTCTGAAGAGGGTATCCTTCAAAATTAGCTCGGCAAACGTTACCTATCATTTGTTCCTTAACTGCCTTAACTACCTTTGGAGCTTAGACAGTTTATATTAGTTTTCCTATTCCAAAAATGATGAGATTTCTGAAATTAAGATTTAGCCGTCCTGCTCGAGAGGTGGTAAAGTGTGAGCACGTGAGTAGCCTATCTGCGCCGACAAACGTTTAATAACGTATTCTCCATTTACATTAGACATTTCTCCAAACGTATGCTTTCAGATCCTTAATATAATTATGTAGTCAAATACCAATTAATGAATATATGTCAATGGAGATAAAAGATTGGATGGGTTACATGCCCGTAAAAAAAGAATTGAGATGACGATGGAGGTGGAGCAATCCTAAACCTCTAAATTCCATTTTTTATTGATTTGTACTGAATTCTTTGACAAAAGAATTGGTAATCATACATAAGCATGGTTTTGTTAATTAGCTATTGGCTATCAGAGGAATGTAATACCTACTGAGCTTTTGCCAACATAAAATAGGCGACCAATGCGGAGACTTTCAGTCTACTGCTGGAATCCCATTTTCCATGACACCAGATAACGATTGGGTGACAACTTGGACCCTTTACACAGGCTGAGCTTGATCTAAGTCGCAAAACTCGGCGTAGCTGGTATACCGCATCGATCGTGGTAACAGACGAGGCTACCAGATATGCTGTAGCATTTTCTGATAGCTTTTAATCGCCTGGTACCGATGAAGTGCACTCAGCCTTGCTGCAATAGGGTATTTTGCTACCAACTCTGAGGAAAATCTTCACTGTTCGAGTGGCTTTTGTACCAAAAATTTTCGACTTAAAAGTCTGTCTTCCTTCTTGCAGAAAAGTTTAAAGAGGCTAGTCAAGATTAACATGCGCATGTTTGCACTTCTATCTGAGATGCAATATGCATACCAGCGTAGAAAGAATACGCTATGTGCACCTACATCGATGTAGAAGGCGCTTTTGACAACGCGATTTTGTGACTCTGCTCGACAAAACGGGGTAGATAAGACATTGGTATTGTGGATTTGGGCAATGCTTATGAACAGAACTTTGGTTGTCGATACGAATTTTGGCCGCTATGTAATGGCGGGTGTAAACAGAAGCTGCCCGCAACGTGGTGTTCTGTCTTCACTCATATGGTGCATAATGGTTGACTCTCTGTTGGATTCAATAGTTCAAACGTCTGCTCTGAGGTATGCGCGGATAATGTTGCCAATCTTTCTGCTTGGCTATGCCTAGAGACTGTCCGTGCTAACGCGATGACAGCCATAGATATTTTGGTGAACCCTCTAAAAACTAAGGCTGTTCTCTTTACGGGAAAGAAAAATGTGATCGGCCTGACTCAGCTAAAGATCTCCGATGAAGCTAAAAAGCCGCCCAAGATGCTTGCAGTCTTCTGGCATTGTAAGGGTGCTTTTGGTAAGACATGGGCGATCTCTGGATCTGTACTGCTATTATAAGATCTTTTTTTAGCTTATGTGTCATAGATCCATAGATATACCGTCCAAAGCAATGATATCGGAACTTCGGCTGCTCCAGAACTCCACAAGAGTCGCGACATTTTTTTTCTGCTGAGCATTTTAGTGTGCTAGACTTAAGAGTCACCACTGTCTGCCACGCTTGTGAAAAGGGCGGTACTTTGGATCACTTTCTTTGTTATTATCCTGTTTTTTCTCGGATCAGGTGGCAAATCTTCGTTGTTAGTGTGGTGTGTGCAGATACTGTAAGCTCTAAATTACTGAATTGCCTTCTTAACTTCTCTTTTAGTCGAAAAAATTTCAGTAAAGTCGGTAATAATGGGTCTTGCTTCCTGGTAATACAATTGACCAGTTGCGTATAAGTGCTCCAGTAAAAAAAAAAAACCTTCTTAAGAGGGTGGCACGTCTATTAAGTTAATTTCCCCTTTTCTTTACGCACGCTTGACTTGGGGAGTAAGCTGGTGAATGCGTGACGAGAGCGTTACGAAAAGTGTGATCGGGCGAGGCGAACGGAAGGTGAGAGGGAGATATAAGTTAGTGAAGATAGAAAGAGAGAGAGTTACGTTTTGTACATTACTGTAGGAGCAAGAGAGAGCAGTAAATATTCTACGTTTAAAGTGAAATTGTAAATTCATTTTAAAGTTCATATTTTGTGAATTTTCGGGTGAATAATAACAAATTATGGCAGGAAGTGACACAGACTCTGAATATGAAAGCGGTGCTCCAGGACCAGTTAAAGAAGTTTTACTTCAGTCGTGTGGTCTGAAGCACACTCGTTTTTTATACAGTAAATCTTTCAAGTCGGAGTGCCAGCCATATGGGCAAGGATTCAAAGTAAGAAAGTCTATTTAAACTGTGCAGCAGGACCGAAATCTATTCTTTGTAGACTTCTCTATATATGTATGTACATATGTATGTGTAACGCGTAAAAAAACATTTCCATTATGCTGAAAAACCGATTTTCAAATTAAGAAAACAATGGCTATTGCAAAACTACCTCCTGCTGTCCATTTATTTTAAGTTATGAAAAAGATCTTTACACCCAAATAGATATGGTTGGTTATGGTCATATGATCAATGGAATATCCAACACATACATACGTATGTTTGTTCAACCCTTAAATGGTAACGTAAATGAAAGGGGTGGCTAACTTATCCATCTACATAAGTCCAACCACGGTAGTAATCATGAAGAACTTAATGGATTGATAGAAATACGAATTTTTAACAATTTAACAGGGCCCATCAATCCTATATTCACGAGCATCTCTCTATCAAAATCAGTACTGTTACAGAACAAACAAACTCTGTTAGTCAAGAAACGTCTTAAGACATTTGGGTGCGCTAACGTTATATGCTTGCCTTCTCACCTGAAAGTAATAAAAGGAGCAAAGTACCGAAATGTTTGCACATACATATACATATATGTATGTAGATCAGGTCTGATAATTTCAAAGATACACGTACGAATCGCATAAGGATGTTTCGGCAAGAAAATCCTTAGAAAGCTGGTATGCATGCTCTCCATTTACTTAGATTTAGTACAAAAATATTATGAGTACTATTGATGTCTGACTCTCCAATGCTACCCTTAGTACCTTATTTCTTTAAAGGCTTAAAATGGGTTATAGTGCGCTCAAATTAATTACGTTATGCTATTTTGAGTTTGGGTCTGTTATTAAGAAATATTATTATTCAACACGATGTAATAAATGTCAAGTCCATATTATATATGTTTTTTTTTTTCTTAGAATATCCCCTTCTTTATATGCTCAACTAAACCCATTCACCTTCACACCAACAATACCCGTTTACATGCCCCAAAGTAAGACCATGAAAATGAGGTTTACCACTTTTCAATTTTTACACAATCCACACGCAATATTCCCTTAGCCATGCACGGGTAATTTACTGTGAAACAAGAAAAAGGTGAAAACAAACAAACTGCATAACACTTTAGCGTGTATGTGTGCATCCTTTGTCATACTTCCCCTCAAAAGAAAGGTCGACACTTTGTAAAAATAAAAATAGAAATTAGAACAAAGGATGATCAACATAATAAAATAAACCAACAAGAACAAAAAAAAACAGATAAATTTTCAATGGTACAACCAGTTGAGCATATTCATTCATGTAAGAATAATAGTTGTGCTGGCAAAAGGAAGCACAAGAAGAACAATATGAAACAAAGAAAAAAGCAACGACTTTTAAGTATCCTTAACATAATGACAGAGAGGACGTAGAAGGAAGAGCGAACATAGCAAAAAGCGCAATCACCACAAACTTGGAGAGTTCATTTCAAGCACTGTCTGTGCAATGCGCATTGTATGCACATGAGAAGGATATTTTTTTCGGTTTTCATTCATTATTCTCACTAAGGATCAAAACTATAATTGTCTACTGCACGGAAGAGTTTAGAGAGTAACATTGCTTGGAGTATTTATTTATGTTTAATTTTACTCATAAAGTTGGAGCGAATGTTCATTGAATATTATGGCAAAATTAGACTTTTTAAATGAATATTGCTTCTTGAAATTTGTTTTTTGATTTATATTTTAATGTCAGCAAAAGGAGTTAAAAGCACCGGTAGGATTTAAAAAACGATTCATAATTAGGATCTGTTGATAAACGTCTTTCAAAAGTTATTCTCTTCCTTGTAACAGCAAGCTTCATCAGTGCAGCGTTAGCTTATGGACAGAATTTCGATCGCTACCCCTCGAGCTATGGCTTTCAAAATGCAAATGGATATAAGGTCTATCATCGAAGCCTGGAATCCACGACAGAGTGTAGTACGAACATTGATTACAAATAACATAAATTCATTAAATTGTTTTTTTTTTCAGTAACTGCTGCCCCAAGTTCTTCAAAACCTGTAGGTAATGGTTCAACGAATGTCTCATCAACTGAAGGCCCAACGAATGGGGCAAATTTAACAGCACCTCCAGGTGTAGATCCATCAAGAACGGAGACACCACAAAGCGAATCCGCTTCCAAACTGCACTCTCTTGTGCAACACATCTACGCCGCACAAGCCAGAGTGCAGTTGGAGGCAAACGAAATTAAAAAAGCTCAGAGTATTGCAACTGGTGCACAAAAATCGCTGGAAGAAGCCGCGAACAATGTCCGCGTTATAACCGCCGCTTTGCAGACTGCACAGCAAGAAGTTGCAGCTGCTGCTGTCAGAGCTCAAACTGCTCAAATGCAATTGGCTGCCCACGATCAATTGCTATTTGCCGCTCGGCAAAAAGTCGATGCGCTATCCTCTCAAATGGTGGGGCTCCAAGCAGAAGATGGTATCGTTGCTCCTAAGACCATAGTGAATATTCAGCAATTATTAGCGCGGATAAAGGAACCCTTATCTCCGAGTCAAACACCTACTCCAATACCGGCAGTCGATACCTCTGATAGCAAAAAGGGTGAACTAATGGAATGGGATGGTTACTTATTGCAATGAAACTTGTTATTTGGAACATGGCCATGCATATACATTTATTTATTTATTTGTATTAATTTATATTTTGCTATAATTTCGAACTGAATATAATTAATGCGATTACCTCTTATGTATTTGTTGGTAAATAAGATGTGTTCAAATAATTGTCCAAGTTCCAGAGGACTTTTTTAAAGTAAGCGCAACTAATGACCAAAATTGGCTACATAGGTTCTAGAGACTTAGTTAGGCTTGTCACTAAATTTTTGAAGTAACGCAGAAATATTTTTAAGGCTTTGTTCAAATAGTTATAGAAAGTTTCTCCCTTCCTCTTGGGCTAGGCTATCCCTTTCGGATAGCGTAAGATAATTTGATATCATGACAGGAAGCTACTAAACTAGAAATTCATTATACAAGCATGAGCCCAAAAGGCATACACTGGTCGCTTCATTTATAAGAAGCGGGGCAAAAATGGATCCTGAAACCAGCAATGATGCACTGGTCATATATCACGGTGAGGGGCAACGATTAAAAAAAATACGGGGGATATGTTAGTTTAAATTAAAAATTTTGTAATTAGTTTATTCCTACAAGAAGACATTAATAGCCAAGTCAAAAGAAGAAAATACAACTGGCTGGAACACATGGGAGTTTGAGAAGTTCGAGAACCATTTGGAGGTGCAGCATCTATAAATGAACTTGCGAATCTTTCAATGAATTAGATATATAGCCACAGACAGCCTATGTTCATCCGTTCCAGATTACATAGATCCATTAATTTTGAGAATAATTGTAGTAGGAAAGACTATACCTTGGTGAAAAGTTTTATGTCTATCACGCAGCCATTCTTTCTGAATAGTGGTCGAGAAATGCGAAATACGAAGAAGCCTCTGAGTAGACTATATGTTTATAAGAGTTGTATGAAGATCTTGTGAGTCTGTCCTACACGACCTTGTCTTTAATGGGTTAGAAAATAGAGCGGTACTCTAGATAGGTCTGTTGGCATGAACTCACCGCTGTGCTTGCGGAAGCGCAACATTTGGGATTTCACATTCAAGCGTAGGCGACGACTTGTACTGGGAATATTCTTGAGTGCAGTTTGTAATCCAATGTAAGCAGGATTGGATAAGATCCATGGCGCATGAGGAACAAGCTATCCTTTTAATCCCACAATAAGTGTTAATTATTGCTTAACCTAGTTTTACTTACTACTATGAGAAAAGCGTGCTACTCATCACCTTACCACTTAGGTCCAAAAACTAGGAGTTGTTTTTCACAGTAAACTGATGTGAAAGGACGTGATAAACACATGAGATCTCAGAACTTTTTGGCAATATCGAAGAGCTTTCCGTAAAATTTTGGGTTTGAGGGCTGTTATTGTACTCTGTTTGTTCGGAGCCATTGTACGAATATGTTTTGCTTTACTTGCTATCACTGTACTTAACTGTTCAAAAAGGAGCAATAAAGTAATGCGTCAACTCAAGATGGAGACTGACACGACCAACATGATTTTCGAAATGGAGCACCATTTCGTTAGCTCAATGAGCAATGTTCTTCGATAGAAGGTATAAAGTGTGCGTTACGGAGGGGATCAATCTTTTATTTCCTTCAAGGTATTACTAATCTTCTTACACTGATGGCTCTAGCACCCCAAATACGCCTGTAGCTTGGATTATAAAACGAAATACTTCTGCATTTTGAGAAGTTTTTTCCATACTGAGAGTAACAAACTGGTTGCAGTGGCAGCCAGGATGTACTGATGTACTGATTTCTACATATCACTAAAAATGGCTCTTAAATGTAAGAATAATCTGAATAGGATTTCCAAATGGACTCGTGTTTAGATTATGTCGGGGTTGCTAGCGATGGGGAAGTAGAAGGCAACGAGATTTGCGACTACAAGGCGAAAGAGGACTCGGAGTCTTTTCATCTTATTCCGAAATCAGTAATGTCAGTTTAGTCAAAGTCTTATATTAGATTGACCCCTTCATAATGTCAAAACATAAAGAGTCATGGTCTTGCTGTAATACTCGCGACACCACCAAGTATTTTGTGAAAAATCTCATATAAGCAGTGCGAAATTTATTCTCAATTTTGATAAGACAGATTGCACAACTAAGATTTGGCTAAACATATAAGACGATACATGTGGTCTTCATATGACCAACATGGGAAACATTGAAGACCTAATGTGCACATCACGACAAGAAAACGAAGCTACAACAGGGCATTCTCTTTCAGTGTTTTGCTTTTGCGAAAACGGATTTCGTACTCTCGGCTTCGATGTCTTGTGAATGCACTCAGTTCAATTTCCATCCCTTGTCTACCTTTTTTTTAATTAAAGTGTGATAAATTAACCCCTATCCTTCCCCCTACAATTCATTCATTAATTAGAATCGTAACGGGTAGGTCATATCTACTCGTAAAATTTCCGATGCTAAAAACAAAATTCGTTGTTACTTTTAGCTACCAAACACTACAAAGCAGTTAGGCAGAGTATCATCAAATCCTGGCAAGCCTGGAAACCTGTAGCGCCGAAGTAATTTTAAGACACTCTTGTAAAGATCCAACGGTAGCTGACCTTAGTAAGCAGTCATACTTCGATTTGGCAAAGTTTCTGCGTTAACACTTCAGCATTCGTAGAAAAAAATATACGCTCCTTAGAGAGTAATAGCGTTTCATGGTATATTATACCATACTGACTAACGTGTTCTAACTAAAAAAAGCTGAACAAATCGAAGGAATGAAAAACATTCGATAGGCTCTTCTAATTCCACCCGTCAGACTCTATACCATCAAAAAGACCAAAAATCTCGGATGGATATTCTGAACCAGATAAGTATGAAGCTGAAGCTTCAGAGTTCAAAATTTAACTATAAGCCAAAATAATGTAAATATTATCACAACTTTCTATTTTCAAAACTTACACATTCCTAACTGAACACATACATAAATTTAAACTTAATATGTTACAAGCATTGCAATAAAAAAATAATAAAAAATAATAAATATGTATACTGATAAATAAATATTAACAAAATTGTGTCCTCCAGTATTGACGACTGAAACCAAACCAATTTAAGAGAACTAAATATTTTTTCAAAGTTTTTCTTTCTTTTTCAGTAGTCAAAACTTTGTGAAATGCTAAAGAATAAAAACAAAATAACAAAGAACAAGATGTTTTTAAGAAAATCCTTCGTTGCATTTATCCAAGTAGTGTGAAATCGTGAACCCAATACATTTTTGAACTCTTTTTTTCGTAATATTCCAATTATTTAAAAATTTTTCTTGTAAGAAAATTAAATAAATAAATTAAACAAAATATTTACAGCAATCTAATGCCAGAGCTTTTAACAATATAGCTTTTAATATAGTATTTTTTATTATATTTTGCAATTATTATTTTTTAATTGAAATTCATTGTTGCAAAATGTAGGTTATTCAAAAAAGAAACAAATATTATCTTGGTTTTGTTTTTAATTATAATACCTCCTTACTCCTTCCCTGTAATTTCTAAAAGATTTTTCGAAGAGAGAAGATAAATAGAAAGTAGTTGTATTTGTTTAAAAGTTTAAAATCTGTTATTAAATAGGTTTTTTTTTTTGTTAAATCTTGCCCCCTCTTTCTCTTCTAAGAAAATAATAAGAAAAATTAAATAAAGTTTAAAGTAATAAATTTAAAAGTGGCTTTTGTTTGACAACACAATACAACAAATACAACAACCAAATATTCAATGTCCAATTATAGATACATTTTAAATATTCAATTACACTTCAACATAAATACAATACAAACTAATTTGGCAACATTAAGCTACAACACAATTTTTTCAATAAAGTTCTAAAATATTCAGTGCTATGCTGGAAACAGGACTTTTGTTGAAAATGCTTTGTTTTGGTTATGAAAACGTTCGAAAACTTTTTATATCATTATTTTAACTCAATATGCACTCGATGTCTGGGTGTTTGTCCGCTCACTACAGGGTTTTGCTTTAACCATAAAATCCAGATCGAACTATTTAAAAATTGGCAGATTTAGTTTAACATAGAACTGGACTGGAAGTCAAAGAAAAGATACCAGTCCAGTTCCCGAAACTTATGGGTCCAAAATGGAAAGAAAAATCTTTCGATAACAATATATTCGACGAGATGTTGAACAGCAGAGACTCTCACGCATCGCCTCACATTATCACTTCTAGGCATTTATGGTTAGAAGAAAAAACGCCAAGAAGACATCACTGTTTTACTGGTGATCGAGGGAATAATGACACTTTGGGCAAAATACCTTCAAGCACGGCGCAAAGTTCAGCGATGAAGAAGGAGAGTAGACTTTCAGCATCTGGCCACCCTTTCACTGGCGAGACACAGCTTAAATACAGCCATCAAGGAGGAAAAATCCACATGTTATTGAAGGAGAAAGATGGCTCTACTGCACCACGCAGTACTGTGCTTAGTAATGCTGGGCATTAAACATTTATTTAACACTGCGTACTGGTTATCTACTTTTTAGAAATAAAACCCAATGTTGATAATGAGATTCTGCTAGCCTCAAATATTAATCTCTCCCACAAAATTGGAAATTCGAGATTTGGGTAAATACAAAGGTTTATTTACATACTTGGGCTCGGTCGTAAATTATCAGGAAAATTGTGATGACGATGTTGTACACTGAATGAGCGTGGGGTGGTTAAAATGGCGCGAACACTCCGCAGTCTTTTGTGACCGCAAAATGCCACTTAAACTTAAAGGTTTGCTTTTATACGACAGTCGTGCGTCCGGCTTTAACACACGCCTCGCAGTGTTGGACGATTTATGAACATTATAAAGGACAAATAACAGCGATGGAGATGAAAGTGCTATGGATGTCAGCGGGATTATCAAAACGCGACCTAATTGGAAGTACCCTTATTCGCTGAAGCCTTCATGTAAAGAAACCTATTGTTGAAAAACTCCAGGCTGAGCGCATCAGCTGGTACTGTCACGTACAAAGAAGAAGACGGGGAAGAAGACCCCGTCCGGAGAGCAATAGCGACTCAAGTTCCAGTTGAAGTTCGGAAAAGAGGCACACGAAAAACAATTGAATTACCCAAATGCAGAAACAAAAGCAAATTCTCGGCCTCAGCGAGGAAGTAACTTGTAGAAGGATACTGAGGTCCGCAAACTTAGCCAACCCCACCAGCGGCGCAGTAGCAAGGCAAATACGAGGGAGAAATATGTAGCATTAGATGTACGTGTACGTACGCGTTATATATTTCAACGGCTAATAAAAGAAAAAAAGAGGTAAATACAAACGTTTGCAACTAAAACTGAGTACTCAGTATTTTGCTAAGCGTTTTTTTTAAAGGATTTTGTACTTTATTTACGAGTAGAAGCGAAATTGCGAAAATAATTTTTTTTTGACTATTTCGTTGGAAATTTTGTGTATGAAAAATTTTCAACATACATTTTTCGGACCAATTTAAAAAAAAAAAATAGTTTCTGGCTTTTTATTTTTTATTTTTGTTGACAACGTGAAGTACGAGGAGATTGATTGGAATAGTGCCCACCATCGGAGTACCCACATCCCTGTCCCTGCAGACACTATACTACATGAATGTACTGCAAATTATTTTGAAAATTGTTGAGGTATGACTACGTTCACGCATTGAGGGTTCCATTAGAAAGTGGATGATTGCGATTTATAATTATTTTTCATACGAAAAGCTGACTGTGTGCTCTGTTGCACCCTTCTCCATATAACTTTTGAAGTACTGAAACGATTTTGATGACATTTTTTATTAACTAGAGCAAGAGATTGGAAAGTCTTCAAATCGAAACTTGTTATCAGTCGTTTTTTCTGGACGAGCGGAGAAAGTCTGTATACTATACAATTTTACATATAAAATTGGATATTTTGGAAACGATTGGAGATACATGTATGTATTTGTATATTCAAAGGTGTGGATCCAAAGACCCTACGAACTAAGTTCCAAATGGAACTAACTCCCACTAGCCAAGTTAGTTCATATAAAGAAACTTTGCATCCATGTTCCTCAATGATTTAAAGAAACTTTGCATACACCCAACCTCTCACCTTCTCCCAATCCAACAGTGACCACAAGCAGGGTGGTTGCAGGGGTGCAGCATGCTCCCCATACACGCATTGTGGACTTACATATCTATATATGTAGATATGTATCGCCAACAAGAACATAACTGTTAATTTGTTACAACAATTATTTTCAACAGAATTATTTTTTCGCCGAAACAATTAAAATGAACTAACTCCCACTTTTCGCGCATTGAGATTTAATTCATATTGAACTACGTCCCAATGAACTGAATATCCCAAACTGCATATTTTGTGGGACTTTGTTCATTTTGGCTAGTGGGAGTTAGTACCATTTGGAACTTAGTTCGTAGGTCCGATCCAAATATGCTTTACTGGCACTATTTGTCGTAAAGTTTTTGAACCTGATAGTTTGGAAAATTATATTGGCACGGGAGAGGACATTTATTTTTTGAAAACATTTTTGCCATATACATATACAAAAAAATACAAATATTTGGCCTAGCTTCTTGGGAACATTTGTGTTGTGCGTGTTATATCTTTTCTCCCGACAGCTATTACTCTGGAACGTTTGAAACATTCGCGATAGATGGTGCAGGGAAATTTTTTTTGAAGTTTTCTAGGATTTGAATTTCAAAGCTCCCGTTTAGCAATCGAACGCTTTAGCTTCTGAGCTACGGCGCCCCAGTCGTATTTAGGGCTTGAAAAAAAAGAAATTTTTTAATGTATATTTGTTTTTGGATTCTACTTAAAAAACTCTTTTCAACAACTGCCACCTTTGGTTGTATTGGAGCAACCACACCGGCTTTCTTACCAGCTACCTCTTGACATTTGGCCTGAAATGTACCAATTATGAGTTAACTTGTCCAGGTAGTAGAAGTACTTACTTTATTTAAAATTAAATAAATCTTAATTATTTGTATCCTTAAGAGTATCCTTTTGCAATTAGTTAAAGCTTTATAACCAACTATCTGCTTTGAGAAAGCCTTTAAAGCTGGACATTATTTGAAAACCCATAGTTAATTCGTTAGAATAGTAGACATTTCGGAAATATTTTGAAAATAAAAACTTAAAAATCTTTGTTTCAAACATCGAACGTTTTCAATAAGAAGCTGCAGTAAAAAGAAATTGTCCTTATAACCTCCCTTCCAGCATAGAACTATTGAAATACTAGCAATTTAGATGAAAATAAAGTTAAAAACAGAACTAAAGGGAATAATTAGAAATTTTTACAATAACAATTATTTTGAGTCTAACTATGGTGAGTTTTATAGTTCAGAATGACGTTTACATATGTATAGTTCTTGTTATACGAGAACACTAAGCTACAGGTTTTTGAAAAGCTTATTTTTCAACTTACCCCTGGAGTAACCATCATTTGGACTGGTATTTCCACTTGAGAACGATCCTCACTTGACTGCAGTTGCAGTTGGGACTGTTGTTGCTGTTGCTGCTGCTGTTGGTAGGTCTCCATAGCATTCATTGAAGTTTTTTGACTCTGATTCTCTACTGAATATGGCGGAACTGCATCTGGATCAGGTACTGATGGACGATGATGCTGAAACGTAGGATATGTAAGCACAATATTAATTCTAACTTCATAACATGATGCAATGCACAACACTTTTGTTAGGTTTAAATATAATTATTGGTTTTACGAATTAAAAGTTTTTTTGCAGTTTTCGACATACTTGTGACATATTCGAATGCCTAAGCGATGACACATGGTCGTAGCTCTTGTAACATCCCATTCCGGTAGTCGCTGGATTCCTGCCGCTGGTCGATTCACCTTCTGTACTATTCCCATCGGTTTGTGAGAGATTATGCCCTGTGGGTGATCGCCGTATCGCTTGAGTTAGCCGTTGCCAATTCGTTATGGATTTGCTACGACTTTCTCGTTTTTCTTTTTTTATTTTGCAAATATTTTTTTTTTCATTTGCATGTGTTCATATGTGTGCAGCGCAAAAGTGTGTTTGTGAATATGTGTTAATGTTGTCAGATTTTTCCATGAGATGAGAGTGTTTATTGTTAATGTTGTTGTTGTTTTTTTTATTTCAAAGAATGACAACATACAGATTTTTGTTTTTAGTTTGGTTAAACATACATTTTGCCGTTTTGTAGTTATGATATGGTCCATGGAGATAAATGGTTTTGCCAATTTTATATGGTTGCATATTGTTATTTATTTGATTAGTTACAATATAAAAAAAATAGAAAAAAGAAAAGAATATATGGAAATTAGCAAAAAAATTTAGGCTTAGTTTCTAACTCGTATAACACTGTACAACATTTACACAAAAAGTCACAAAAACGAAGGTTTACAGACTATGGAGAGCTGCATTGGCGACGGTTAGTCGATTATTAGCACTTTTGTACATTACATTATTATGTAGAAGATGTAGAACAATGACAACAACATCAATTAAGGAGGTTTATGGTTTTGATGGTTTCAATTGGAATTAGCTTTCGTGATCACTTAGTCGTAGTTTTTGCAAAACTCTAAATTAGTATGGACGTAGCTGGGAAAATCGACATCTATCTCGATTTATACATCTATACCGAAGAGAATAGACTTTTCTAAATCTTAAAGAAGTATTTTAAAAGCGGTGATAAAGTTAAAAACGAAAACTAAAGACTTTTGATGTTTAAAAAGCATAAAAACAAATCGTTTCAATGTAAAAGAATTACTATCAAAAATAATCAAAACAATAAATAAATCAAATAATTATTTTTAATAAAGCAGGAGGAAATATTTATTGATGGGATCCTAGCCTTAAGTTGTTTTATTTCATGTTTCTTTTTATATTAATATTTATAGCTCAAGGACGAAGGAGACAAGGGCCTGGTCTACGCTGTCGTCATTATGTTAAATATCTCTGTAAATTTGGTTGCGCTATGCTTCATATATAACTTTAACCCATGTAGATACGCAGACAGTCTCTCAAATCTGTGACTTATTTTGAAATAGAAGGGAATCTTCGGCTTTCTACTGTATAAATTTTGAAAAAAAGAGAAATTAGTTCTAGCCTCTCAAATAGCGATAAATATTTAAGACTAAAGCTCAATGGACAGCTAGGAGAATCTCTGGTTGCGCAGTACCCATACAAAAAGGCACATGGATCTTTAAATCAAAGTCTGTGCAGTGGCATAGTTAGGCCGATCCTAACAACGTTGTTTTTCAAGCCTTGTTGGCGATTAATATTGTGCCGCGTTGTCACTCAAACTGCCATTTTAACCCTCTCGCAGAGCACCATAAGGTCTAAGATACTATTTTCCACTTCCTCTTCGAATGACCTACATTCGATCATAACAGAAATACCAATTTTGATGAATAACTCTTCAATGATTTGAATGATCTCAAAGGAGCTTGGAAGGCTAGCAATAAAAAAATACACTAAGTTCCATGAGTACCCAAAAGTGACCTATGTATGTACAAGGGCTTGCTGGGAACCTAAACGAATACAACTCCAAGCGATCAGTGTATATTATAGGGGGTACTGCTGCATTTAAGGAGTAGATACTTATTTATGTCTGACTGATTGCGTTTACAAATTACAACGTAAAGGGTTGTAAGGGCACATAAGTATACTTCAAAGAGTGAACTAGCTATTGATCTAATACTCCTGGAGCATATAGTTCTGGTATGAGAAAGAAAATACACACATACAAATATGGAAGCAGATCGTGTGGGGAATCTCCTCGAAGTTTTATACCCTGGCTATACACAACCGTTTGTAGGAATTGAACTTACATACAGATGCAAAGTATAGAATACTATGACAGGTAAACCAAAAAAAAATTCAGTTACTAACAAGGTTAGCAAGAGCAGCCGGGCTAGAAACAATGGTACACATATTTCGATCCCATTGAGAGGCTAGGAATAGAAACTCAGTTTTGGTTTAAGAATGGTCTCTGTTCAGGTTCCAGACATGCATGTCAGTTGTTAATGGCTAAGGCAGAAACAAAAAGACATTTTGGATTAAACCTTATTGCGTCCTAAGCAGAAAATATACTCCGGATCGATTTAAAGTCCGTCGGTAGTTGTTGCACTGAAAATAATTCAACTGCAGGTCAATTGTACTGCCGGATAGATACTTTTATTTGTTCCACATCAGTTGCAAAGACATACCATCTGACACGAGAAAGAATAACAAACTTCGTGACGACGCTGTTAAGTTTAGTACGTTTACATAACTCGGATGATTGAAGTGATTTTTGACGATAGGACAGTATAGTTTTCAGTTAAATTATGGCGCCTAGAGAAAAAACTTCATAGTTTCGAAAGAAGAATGTCACGTCGATAAACGGGGGTTTTGAATAAGGACTACGATTTATATTTATATGTCGACGATAAGATAAGGAAATTTAAGTACAAAAAAAAAGTAAGAAAATTGAAGAAGGAACAGGAGCAAGTATATTTGGGACAAGATCAAAGCACTCAGAATTTATGAGTAAAAGTACCAGCATCATGCTGAAATACATTTATGCTATGGATAGATATGTCCGGTTTAGTACCGAAAGAAGGTACAATAGCTTTGAAATAGCAAGAAGCTATCAAAACACTTGACTCCCATCTAATAAATCAGGACTTCTGTGGAAATGCCTACACAAACCCAATGAATGGGTAGCAAAAAGAAGGTTGCGGTCTATTGGGATGCAGACTTCTTGGCAAGACAAGGAGTGACAGAATCCCTCATTGGACCTGACGCATTCTTTGAAATAGGGAAACCAAACGCGATGAACTTAGTAGGATGGAGAAAGAAAACAGGGTGGGGGCATTGCAGACTCGGGGAACATCTAAGGAGACTATGTATAACAAATGAGGCTTTTGCACATTCTGCAATCCAGCGAGGCTCCAGCGCATAAGAGAGGGTGCTCTACGGCGAACTAATCTCACCACGGCCAAGTAAGAGTCTTCAGCCCACAAATATAATTCCGAATTATATTGCGAGGGGAACTCTAATTGACGGAACAATCCTCTCGTAGGTATTAATAGCGGACACAATGGACCATTTTACAATAATAATAATAATAATGCCTACATAAATCCTCTTTAATAGCTACTTTCTGTCAACAGTTTTGGGATAGATAACATATCACTCCAATGGGAAAAACGTACAAGCATATTTAAGTTCATGCCATGGGTATGCCATGTTTCCAAATCAAACCGACTATGTATACCTGGAAATAATTCAAGGCACGCATAAGCTTGACTAAGAAATTTCTTACAACTTTCTTCTTAACACTACACTTCAAACACCTAACCAATCAAGGTTTCTCAAATTCACGCCAAAGGATTCAAACATACATATACCGACCATAGAAACTTTAGTAGAGAGGGTGCTCTTGGAATCATTTCTTAACCGAAGCTAAGTCAGAGTTCATGAATTTCAAACATAATACCGAGATGAATTATTATGTGAGAGAAAGTCTTATGTGGGAATTAGTCTCTCCACAGTAGACAATATCATTCTCACAAATAACGGGATTGTCTTATTTTTTTTAACAAGTTTATGTAAATAAATTCGTTGAATATATTTGTTTGGATAGCAAATTATAACAACATTTAAAATTAAAAAAAAAAAAAAACGAACAAAGTAATTGAATAAATAAATTTCGTTAAGTGGTTAAAATTTTATCCACAACACGGCAAGTAGGCTTTAATTTCTTATTAAATGGCTTCAGATTCGAAATTGCTATTCGCTTTAGTTTAAGTGTGGTTAATGATGAAATTTTAATGAAAATGATGATGATATATTTATTAGTTTATTCATTTATTATTCTTAGATTCTTTTATTTAGTTAATCTCAACATGTACTCGCACTTTTGTTAGTATCATTAAACTAAATAATAAAACAACACACATATAAATGAGCAGCCGACAACAACAGATTAAAATTATAGTGTAAACTTTTGCTTGATTGGCACAGATACAGTTTTGGCTTTTTATACAAGAAAGAAAAGTCCATCATCAAATAGTATACTAAATGAAAGAATAAATTGCTTATCAAATACAAAATAAAAGCAAAAAAAAAAAAAATAGTAATACATAAAATTCCTTAGCAATTAATGATTTAAGAAAGAATATCCTTTCACTGAACATACTTTTCTATTTGATGAACCCTTAGTACAAGTTAGAGTCATGCACATTTATAAAAATCACTTTTCATAGATTCAAGTATAACTAATTAGTAGTATTAGAATGTAGATGTCAAACAACAAGTGAATGCACGACTTAGCCATAAAAGGGTGTTCTGTTATATATATATTTTTTTTTTTTGTATCGGTTATCAAATAAATTAAATAACTTAATTAGAAAAAAAGGACATTTGGCATTGTAGCAGAACAAACAAAGAGATACAAGTCAATGAATTTAAAGTAAAGGAAATAGAAGAAAAAGATCGAATTTATGTTTCTATATTTTTCTTATTATTATTTATAACAATTTTCTACAATAAAATGTTTATGTTAAAAATATTTGCTCAATAGAATATGTAAATAAATTTACCCAAAAGGCAAAATCAAATTAACAACAAATTGGTTATAAACTAGCGAATAATAATTCAGTACTACCTAAAATATATAAATATTGTTATTTATACTTTTATGTATATAAAATTAACTAACAACATATAAAAGCAAACAAATATATGTTTTAAATATGTTACATAACCTATATAATGATGTGTAATAAGGCAACAATGATAATGCACACGATTTAATTTTTTGTTTTTTCAATACGTACATACATATGTATGTATATAGTATAAATATAAAATATTACTTTGGAAAAATATTAAATTCGTTAAAGCAAAGGACTGGAATTTGATTTTAAGGTGTTAACTTTAAATTATGTAACTGAAGGACACAATGGAAGAATATAAGTGTTATGATTACGCTTACTCGGATTTAGTCTAATCTAAGTTATTTTAACATTGTACATTTTTCCATATTTAAATTTAGTGTATTAGTTGTATTACAACTTTTATTTTGGAAACTAACAAAACTTGGCATAAATTTCCAGAATGTTTATGTTTACATTCCATTTTTTTTTTTTTTTTTTACTTTATAAGCATTTTCGGTGTGTGTACGTACAATAATGTATAAACATAGAAAGCAGTATATCACGGATTGTATACATTTAAGGCTTTATCCATAGTAGGAATGTATTTGTTACGTTTTCTTTTTGATTACTAATTAAATGCAAGGAATGTGTACGACTGGATGTATTTGTAATGTATTGCCTCTGAAATGTGATTACTACTGGCTTTTTTTTGTAAAAGAAAAGAAAAGAAATTCGAAATCCTTCTGCTGTAAGCTTATCCATAGAATATGAGTAGTGAAAGAGAAAGAAATTATTTCGCTAATTTTTTTTTTTTACTTCAAATCTATGGACGGATTTTTGTTGGTCATTTTTGATTGATTTTGTCTTCAGTACAAAAAAAGCCTAAAAGTGTATGAAATGGACGTAAATTATGGCATTGAAATTTATTTTATTTTTGTGTACTCCTATTTCAAATTTTTTGCAATTTTTTAGAAAACAATGTTTTTTATTTTATCATTCAATCTATGCAACCAATAGAAGTTTTGGGATACCATTTCCAACCAACATCTTTTAGGCTTTATCGTCAATGCCGAGTTGATTAAGACTATGAATTCAAAGTTGCATCTATGTAAATTTGTTCTCTTAAATCTACGAAGAATACGTATCCTCTTACATGTTTTTGGTTTTTAAAGTCTTACAGCTGTATCTAGTTGATCCCTGTAAAAGGCTAGTTTATTAACGTAAGTATTAACGACTTCACTTACGACAGTATCCAAAAGCAATTGGGTTTTATTTCTATTTCTAAGTTACCACTTAATCATGCCATCAAGCTCGTGATATTGCAAAAGTCCATTCCTAATTTTCCCCAAGTGTCCCGTCTTATACAGTTGTAAGGTGTCGAAGGTATTTGATGCGCAAAATGGGGTACGCCAGGGGCATACTGTCATCGTTATTTTTCAGGGACTTATTCCGTGCAGAGTTGACGGGGGGTAACTATTGAATTCTATGACATCTTAAATTAAATACCTTGACTACGCTTACTATGTCTGCCTTATTTCAAATCAGATGATGGACCTTCATCTGATGGCCCTGAATCCAGAAACTGAGGCAAACGAAGTGCGACTTAAAATAAATACAACCAAAAGAAATACACTCAACACTTCTGGCAACTCAACAGTGCCAGACAAGATGTCGTGAAAATGAGTAACGTTCTATATCTATGAGATGTGGTCTCAGCTCATAGCAGTGGAATTGAACTGGATGTGCAGCAAAATTGAGTAGATAAAACCTACATTCGGAAGGCTATCTGATGTCTGGAGAAGCAATGTTCTTACCAAAAGAAACATTCTCCGATCACTCAAACGTAGAATCAGTAATGTTACTTATGTATATGAGTGTAGTAGCTAGAAGGTGGATACAACTAAAACACGCAAGCTGCACCCCTTCTTAAATATATGTCTAAGAATCATTCTGAGTATTTTTTGGTCCAATTATATCTCCAATGAACAATTTTATCCGAGAATAGGCCAAGAACGTTTAGACATTAGTATACGAAGGAAGTGGCAGTGGATTGGACACACAGCGCGAAGAGAACTCCATTGTGAAATATTGCATACAGTGGACTACGCTGTCCCAGACAAGCAGAAATGTGGAGCGCCCAAGGCACAAAAACGCTGAGGAGGAATCAAGCTTTTTGGGAATAAATTGGAGGCAGGACTCAGCACACGATGGTAAGCGGGCGTTGCTGGCGCGCTGTATCCCTCGAGGGTAAAAGGGTTTAAATAAGTAGTAGGGCTTTTTCTCTCAAGTTTGGTATCTTTCTGGGTTTTTAAGGTTAGCTTCCTTTCAAAAACCTTAGTAAATTTAGTTTTGATTTATCACGATATAAACAGCAATTTTATTTTAAAACATTTCAGTTGTATGAATTCTATAGATGGCATGTTTATTGACAAATGACCGTACTTAACATTAACTGATGAATCTACAAGCGATCTGCTACAATCTGGACTAGGATATGGTCGAAAGTTCACATTGTCGTAGTCGAAATATCCCTGGGAGTGTAAAATATTCTTTAAGAACATACTTTTTTTTTGTGGGCCTTATTGGTATTAAGAAATTTTTGGTTAAAAATGCATATGTAATGGCTAACCTCCAAACACCATTGCTTTGCTAGATGACGCCGATCTTCAACAAATATTTACCGAAAATAGGCTTAATCGCAGGCCATTCATCAGTTATATAAATCGAATATATTTCAACTATACCGAATTAGACCTAACCCAAGTTCTTCGAAACAGACTCTTCCCAAAATGATGAATAAAAGACGAGACTAGAGCTTATTTGAAACTATTAAGGCGCACCGACCGCTATTCCCTAAACAATTCTTTCATAAAGTATGTTTGAGCTGGAAAAAAACGTCAGAACGAGAAGCTATCAACGTATCACCTCTAACTAAATTTTCTAGTACGAGTATGTGATACTACTTAGCTAGTCATGTGCACAGCGAGCAGAGAACTACTATCTCCACAAAAACTCAGTTTTCACTCTCAAAACTATCACATTTGTAATTAATTTTTCTCACGGCGCGTGTATTGTATACGTTGTTTTTAGTCGTGCATAGCAAGTATTGCGATGTAGAGATCAACCAGTGCAACCATTGAAGACCATTCCAAAGTTCATTTTGGTTTTAGAGTAAGGATAAGAAGGGTTTTCCAGTCAGAAAAAGTAAATATTAAGGTTTCTTAGCTAGACAATAAATATTGCTCTTGAATTTTTCTTGGATATATTGGCAATCTCTTTTGAATTACAAGCAAAAGCTTATCCTTTTAAGAAGATTTAAAACTTCGATATTGTATTTTTGCATGGTGGATGAGCCTAATAATACAATCAAACCCTAATCTAATATTTTTTTTTAAGTATTTTTGCACCACTGTATGGAGAGAATAAAATACAAAAATACACAACAATTTGCATCAGAAGTTCTTTATGTTGATTTTTTTTTGAAAATGATATCAAGTATTTCAGAGAAAAATACTTAATACAAACCAATAGCAATCAAATGTCGTCGGGAATGTGTATACTTTAGTATATGTATATTTCTGTTCGTATTTATAAGCACAAATGTTTAAAGCGAATGTTTATTGCAAACAATACTTGAAAGTTCTGCAACTTTTATACAAATGACCCTAATAATCGATAGAAAAGTATCTGAATTAAAGGATGTAGGGATGCATTTATTTTTTATTTAGCAAAGCAACATATCTCACGCAAAGAAAACAAAAATTAAACATTCATGGTAATTTTGTTAAACAACATAATTCAGAAAACGAATAGAAAAGGAAGAAAGAAAATGTCACGGTTACAAATAATTTATCCCGATACAATTTCAAGTGCTGTTTTCGTAGTTCAATTTATTCAGTTTATAAAATATCTAAATTTGCCAATTGCAAAAGATGCAAAACTTTCAAATACCAACACGAAGTAGCGTATAATATATTTTTGTTTGGTTTTCATTTCACTTTATTTTGTTTCCATTAAATACTAAATGAAGTGCTTATGTTTTATGTAATGTTAATCTAAAGATAAGCTTAAAAAATCATAAAAAAGACTGATTTATTCTGTAAAAACGAATTTCCCTAGGTTCGGTTTTACTATTTACAATTAATTTTTTAATTTACTATTTATTTCCTTTCTGATTTCGGTTTTGAAAATCACAATATTTGCACACAACATTTAATTTACTTGTTAATTGGAGTTTAGTTATTTGATTTCTATTCTGCTTATATTTTAAATGTAATGTATGCTTTGGGAAGATTTGAAAATTTACGTATGCACATATTTGTCTTGAGGCTACAATTGTTTATGTAATTTATACCTAGTTTTTCCTAACATTTACAACGATTTAATTATATAGTCTATACAGTAAAAAACTAAAGTCAGTATTAAATGTGTTGCTGTGTGCATTTAATAAGTGTTCACTTTTTTTTTCTAAAAGTTCCTCTGTATATAATCAATAAATTTAATATTCTATATTTAATCTAATATATATATGATTATCTACTATCGTCGTTGTCGCTAGAACTATTTTGGTTTTGGGTGTCACGTTCCTCAAGGAGGCTTCGATTGAGCTCTTGAATTCTGGCAGACAGAGCTCGTCGCCTTGGTGTTCCAAACGATGGGGGTGGCGGTGTGTCAATTAAAACATTCTTTTCACCTGCTTAATTTTTTTATTTATTTGTTTTTTTTTTTTTTTTTTCATTTCAGTTGTAAAGGCAGTGTTTTGATTTTTATTTTTTATATATTGTTTTTTTTTTGTTTGTTTCGTTTTTGGTATGAGAAAAAAGAAAAGAGAGACACATAAACATAGGTGAGAGAGAAAATGTGAGAAAAAATATGAAAAACTTTATTTTTTGTTTCAAAAAATATAATTGTGACCCTAGAATAATAAGCTTAAAATTTTAACAATTTTGTAATAACGTTTTCAATAATTTTAATAATAAAAAAAATGGTCTTACAAGTGGGATGTTTTTGTCTAAGTTCTCATTTGTTTGTTCAACAATTCATGCATATTAAGCTATTTGGATAAACAGTTAATTGAATTTAATAAATGTTATGTAATTTTTGTTTCTAAGATAATTTACATTTTGTAATTGTACAGTAAAAATGAAAGAAAAATATTTGTGTTGTATAGTTTGATTAATTGAAAATTGCAGTTTATTTAATTATTACCATATGCCAATACATATTCAGCACTTGAAAATGATTTTTTTTTAACATTATTTTCTTTGCTTGAGATAAAAATATTATAAATATGCGTAACGCAATTGAAGAATAAATAAGTAAAAATGAAATCAATAAAGGAAATCTGCCATCATCTAATAAAATTATTTTTTCTTAATATTGAGTATGTATGATAGCAGATAATCTTGTTGCTATGGAAACGAAAAATTGAACAAAACTTGCATCATATTCAATAAACGCTCTACGATTTGTTTTTTTTTTTTTTTCTAAAAAAGAAAAGCTGAATGCGAATTGAATTTGTTCTCTAGCATAACTGAGAACAGAATTCAGGACCTCTTAAAGTGGGAAAAGCAAATTGCAAAAACAAAATCAACTTAAAACGCTCAACCAATTCACTAATGTCTTTTCAAAATAACTAATAAGTTATATTCGCCTTAAATTATATTTAATGTTTATAGAATACCTATACCATTTTCGTTTTACTATGCAATGTCTCAGTACAATAATGATAGTTTCCAGTCAAGTAATTCATATGCTGATCAAATGAAGACGGAATATAATTTATTTAAATTTGTTGTGACAAAGATTATTTTTATAATCATTTCAAAACTTTTTATTTGGGATAAAATTGTAAAACTAATTTATAATGATGAAGAATGTTTATCCAGCTTAAATTCTAACAGAAGGTGTTTTGAAGTAGCTTCTGCTGGCAGGAAAAATCGAGTATACATACTATGTACATATGTACATATATGAGTGGATTTTGGCTGGTGTACAGAGATTTATGTATTAGAAGTCACATTTAAAAATAATACAATTCTGAAGTACCATTTCTAAAATTTAACTTGTAGTTTCAAACATACTCGAATCCTTGCTCTCACATGCCTAACTCAAGACTGGTTTAAGCATTGGACAGCATATTCAAATTTTACTCAAAACCTACATTTGCAAAAAAAAAAAATTAAATAAATATCTTCAGCATAGTTTGGATTACAGGGTTACTACACATTATCCTTGTAAAGATGATGACTTGAATTGCGTATGAGAAGAAATTTGTCTAAGCAGATAGACCACAAACGACGATTAGATTTCTTTATGCTACTAATGGTCGTCCGTATACTGCTTCTTTTGAACAGAAATTTTTTTGAAACGCTGAGAGGCGTGGGTAATTTGGTGGCGTTTGCTAACGGCATTATTCTGCATGCAAACGGCCTGAAAATACAAGACACTCATACTGAGCTACTGAAAATAAATAGGCAAACTCAAGGCGTTCCTTCCAAAATGCAAACCGGAAAAAATAGTCACACGAAATGTAATGAAAATATAAAGATCCTCGTCCGCCATAAAACGCGGTAATTTAGGATTCAACAGGAAAAACCTGCACGTAACAGAGCTCGAATGATGTTATTATCGAATCAAATGGTGCAGGGTCATAATTCGTTTGTGGACTTATGGCCCTACACCGACTCAAAGCAGTACCTAGTTCTTAAGTAGGACAACTTTCTTGTATTACTACGAGTGGCATTAATATCTCTCAAAAACTTTTTCTAATTTAACTATCTTAAATCCAATGTAAAGGTCATCTGTTCCCCAGCCTTCTGGGACATAGGCCCATTCTATATAAGAAAGACATTCCAGGTCTCTAATAAGTGGCTATTGGGCGCCTTCAGCGTATGCAGAACAGGTTGATAGTCTGGAAAGCATTTTTGCATCTAAATGAACATCGACTATCTGAAAATGTAAACGTAGAATGAAGATACTGAGTAGCTTATCAGAAAGAATAGAGATATCGTCGATATATTGACTGGGTTGATGCTTAATCTTTGGTTAGGGAAGGTTGACTCTATTAATGATATCAGTATTATTTCCTGGGGCTTTGTCTCAAGGTTAAGTACAGCACGTTGTTCGATTTTTTTTCGAGAAATCAGAAAAACGATCTTAGTAAAGAGCCATCAATATGGGGTTCGAAATAAATTTTCGATTTTCTCGCGATTTCTATAATTGATCTTGAGATCGAACTTTTTCCCAATATTTACCTTTAAGTGTCAAGCTAAAAAATGGAATGCCTGGAATGGAAGAGCATGACAGTCAAAATTTAGGCGATAAACAGATCAATGTTGCCTGGCTTTGTATCGCTATTGTCAGATCCAAATTAACGCGAGGTGCACTTGGTCGGTGGAAACTATCGTTTGACGGTCCAAACTTTGTCTATTAGATTTTGATACGCAGTACAACAGGTGAGTAAAAAAATTCTAAATAAAAACCGTGGATGTGTGATTAAGGGATTCGCAAAGAAGTTTAATTTGATGCAGATGTTAAAAATTATTTTCGCTTAGCGCGTGGAAAAAGTAGCCTAGTAAGAATTTAGGATTGCAAAAGAGGGCATATGGACTGAACAATAGGTACATATGAATACGAAACATAATTATCTTTCTCGGCATATTTTCTTCTAGGTTGCATGAGAGTGGAGGCATTGAAGAAGACGACCAGCTCGGATAGAACGTACTATGCGTGAGGTGTTAGACATAGCTGATGAATTCAACAGAACTGAACTCTGAAAGCTCTAAGGCAACCAGATAACTTTTAATAGCAGCTTTGCAAAGGCATGAACTGGCGTGTAAATAATATACGAGTAGTGCACTTAAATAGTTTCGCTTTGCATTACTACGCTATACCCCACTCAATGAGTAACAAAAACAATTTAAAAATACTTTGACAAACTACGAAACGATTTGAAAGTTTAAGCAACCATTAAGTCTACTTAAGAGGACTAAGTACTTAATCATTTCAAAGTTCCACATTTGTAAATTAAAAGTGCACGCGAGGGTAGCTAGCACTTGAAGGTATTTAATCGTGTAGTATCCATCAAATGCAAATTAAAGTAATTGGACATATGTAAGTAGAATGTAAACTCAACACTACAGTGCGGCTTTAGCTTTAAACTCTCTTTAAACAAATTGGTGTTATAACTGTAACGACTCTTTGTGTACACATTTTTAAAACGATGAAATCTAAACACGATCTCAAAACTTTGTCGCTGCTGCTTTGTCTTCTCATCAACAATAACGCAAACAATTTTCAATAAGCGTTGTTAAAGGACATTGCTTCCACTTCCGGATATATGGAAAAACATGCATATGGCTTCACCATAAACTAATGTACTGTTTCGCCCATGTTTCAAAATATGCACACGCAAAAAGCTCTGAAAACAAAACAAATTTGCTATTGTGGACATGTACCATATTGCATGCGTTTCAATTATTCTGACTACACAAATTGGCTGTTGGGTGGATCCTCCATAAAAATTAAAACGTTGACAACAATAACAAATGTGTGATGGGCGTAATTAATTAAACTGTCATATGCATAGAATGGGAACTAATTACGTTTCAGTTTTTATTTTTATTATTTCACCGCAGGGTTTTGTGCCCTCCATTGATAGCAATTTAGCAGACATTCAAGTTTATTTTTATCTCTGTTTCTATGAATAGCATGTGTTTATAATTGTCCACCTTGGAGTGTAAGTTATGTTAAAGTCATGTAATGCCCTGCGACTATTTATTTATTTTTTTTTTCAAAGAAAAACTCTGCGGCAAGTCTTTCAGTGAATAAGAAGTTAAAAAAGAGGTATGAAGCTGAATGTCTCGCTACCAGCAATGTCGCAAGGGATTTCCCGCGGAATAAACTTGTTCTTATTATCAGTCGAAGAAGTTCAACTAAGCAAAACCAATGAATTTACAACAGATATGTAATTTAATGCTTAAGATGTTTTAGAATCATAGATCTCAGATGGGAAATTAAACTAAAAATTGAGTCATTCTACTCATTGGTCCACCTCACTGTAAACAGAATTCTAAGTAATTCTAAGTAAAATAGTCGAACCATCTTAGAATTCGCAAAGCAAAATGCGTGTTTTTTGTATTCAATCCGATCTTATAACTGCATTCTCATAAAATGGAAACGAAATGACATAACGAAATTCTAAGATGGCGAACACAGGACATACAATTTGTCTTTAGAGTGTATAATACGTCTTTTAAAACTGCTGAAGTTTTTTTTAGAAAACTTAACATCGAATTCGATTTGGATACAATAAAATCAATATGAGATCTTTTACCTCATTCACTTTTGAGGTTCATACCAAATTTTTGGATTTTTTTTAAATTTTTAATTTGATCAACTTGTATTTTCTTTTCCGAGTGCTTATTTTTATTAGCCCTCTCTATCACCATGTATAGCGCTGTTCCCGTTTCTCTTCGCAAACTCTGCGAATCAACAAAACATAGTTAAGGCATTAGGGTTGAAAAACTACAAAATGCTAATAATGGCATTACAACCAAGGTTAGAACTTCAGTTCTCAATAGTTATCAACAAAATAATGTTATCCATCTCTAGCGACTTGACGGCAGAGGAAAATAAAAATTTTGTAGACGAACTTACTGCAGAAAATGCATACCGACTCCACCAAAATGACAGAATAATTTTGAGGAAGCTATTATTAGCGCTTAATCAAGGTTAGTACAATTTAGTCCTAGGATAAGGTCCATCACACCCTTGGTTAGCCATAATACCAACTAAAGAAGTAAAACTTTATGTAATTCTATCTGGCAACCAACTTTCGTCGTTGGGTCATCGAGTGGACTACTCATAAAGAAAGCGCTGGGCTCCTGTAGAAGTAATAATTTCTACGAATCAATTGAATCTGCGAATAAAGCGTCTCGCTTTGTCAACGCTAGCTGGACGGACTTATATGAAGATAAACTGGATATTTTAATGAGCACCTATTTTTTTGGTGATAGGTATACATGTAACCTTGCGAAGTAAGGCGAAGGTACACCATTCGGATGTAGTTAGGTACGGACCATTAAGTCTGTCCTCCTTCTTGCTGGAAGCTCTGAAAAGCTTGGTGGATTTTAACATTAAAGAAGTGCATGCGTCAAGGCTGACTCCTATTGTAAATCACTGTATCACATTGCTATCACTAAGTAGGTTTAGAGGAGCGGAGCACCCGGCGCCCTTTCGTGGTGAAGTGTGCTAGACATTTTGGAAACAACTTAAAATTCATTATTAAAATGCCTGATAGAAGCCCCTAGACTAGTGAGGAGCTGACCGATGCAAAATGGATATTGGTATTATCTGAGGAGTCTTCGGTGAAACCGTAGAGCTCACCTTCTTCTGCAGCATTGTTAATCATTGCAGTGTTTTTCAAGCCGGGTTAGACCAATAACGCAAGCAGCTAAATTAATCAGAGAAAAAGTTGTCAGGCGCTGTAGGGAGATAAAAGTATTAGCGTCTGTTCGCCATCTGCTTTCTACATTTTGAATATCCTACTCTGGCCAATAGAAGACTGGTGTCTATTGGCGATGACTCCTTTGACGAGCAGGTTTCTATAGTTTCGAGTTCCTTGGAACCTTCTGAGATTTCCATATCTATCTGGATGCTTCTAATTTCGTAAATTTCTTTTTAGATATTCGGGATAGGGAGCAATGGACACTAAGAACTATTGGTCTACGAGTAAATGAGTAGTGCCTATCATCGGGCATTCATCAGGCCTATACCAAAGCTTAATTGACTTCAATAAGTTGAACTTGCTTCCGAAACTATGAAAAAAAATCAATTACTTTTAAAGAAAGGAAAGCACTTCCTGGGAAGCTACAAGTTAAGTTTGCACCTTAACTTTGAAAAACTTGCACTAAATGAGCTGAACAAAATGGGCAAAGCGAGTTCCAGCTGTTGCTGACCATCATGAGGATCTTATACTCCACTCGCTTTTTAAGGTTACTGAGTGACTACCAATAAATGTAGTAATATCATTGCGTGGTGTTGCTATCGCTGATGCCATTTTGGCTGTCTTTAAAACTGACAGGACCTCCACTTGTAAGATATTGCTGTAGTCAAAAAGTCTAATGAATCTGTCTACGTTTAGTTCTGCTGAGAATATATCGGCACCCATGGATATATGTATATCTTTGATCCGTCTATGTACTTAGAAAATGCAGGAAAATATATTTTTTTAAAGGTCGAGGTATGGTGACGTGTAGTCAATGCTTACATCCTTACCTACAAGTTTTTTTTTTTTTTTTTTGAATCTGTGTATGTCCTTTGAGATTTGACTTCCAGCCATTTGATTGGCTAATCCTCAAGGGACTCTTGGCCTCGGATTCCTACATAGGGGTCTTGGGGTAGCATGTTAGTAGCTGCATGCAATACTGCTGTGGGCTTGCCACCAGACTAAGTTGCCATCTTATCCGCTAACACTAACAAACAGGGTTTAAGTAAATCTCGTTGAGGGAGTAGACAGGTAAATGTGTTGATAGCCGCAGCCATTGGTAGGCTTCTCTTTCAATATCATTAAAATTTCGTTGGTAAATACCTACATAAATTGCGCTAACACTTCTATTCTTCCAAAAAACTAGATATGACTCTCGTTAAATCACAGAGAACTAATAACAATGTTATTCATGTCATGTATCGCCACCATGCCTAAATTCAATAGAATTCATTACGAGCCTTTCAGTTTTTAAGAAATCTAAGCCTAGCCTTAATGAACTTCAAATAAAAATGCTGTTTAAATATTTTGTTAAAGTTAAATGTTTTCTTATCGTATTTATGTATTTAATTAAAGTGTGTTAAGTATGTAGAATGTGTTTAGAAATTAATCCATATCATATTTCATTTATTCTAATTGCAGCACTATTATTGCTATTTTATAATAATAAGAAAAATATATATTCTTTATTTCTTATATCTAGTAATAATGAGAATATCATCTAATTGACGTCCTTGTAGCATACGCAATGAAAAAGTTTTTTTTTTGGCGCATGCTTGCTTAAAAGTTATGTGATTTTCTAAAGCCAATTAAGCAATTATTTGAAATATCTACAAACAAAGCCATTATGTAAATAGAATAAATGACATTAAAACAAAGCCACATGCAATCGATTAGTCTCTCAATCAAATTAGAAAAAAAAATAAATTACGCAAAGAAAATATACAAAAAACAAAATATTTTCTCATTTATTAATACATTTTACATGAATTATAATTGATATAGAAAAATATATATGATAAAATTACATACCTGTATCAACTATAACATCGATGAGATCCATACTCTTGGCAAAGGCATCTTTCAAATTGATATGATGAAACGATACAATGCTGCCCTCACGTTTCGCCCGATCGAGAGCCTCACGTCGTTTGAGAGCCTTCTCTCTACGCATCTGATTCTTATAAAATTCAGCAAAATTGTTAACGATGATGGGAATAGGCAAAGCGATTACCAGAACACCGCATATGCAACACACAGTACCAATAACCTTTCCCAGTGCAGTAGTGGGATAGATGTCCCCGTAGCCAACAGTTGTCATTGTAATACCCGCCCACCAAAATGTTTCTGGTATCGAAACGAATTTTGTTTGTGGCTCATCCTTTTCAGCAAAATATGCTAGCGAAGAAAATATGAGAACGCCCATTGCCAGGAACAGCATTAGTAGACCGAGTTCCTTATATGAATTACGTAGCGTAAAGCCTAATGACTGCAGGCCCGTAGAATGACGGGCCAGCTTAAGGATTCGCAGGATGCGCATGATGCGAAATACTTGCACCACCCGGCGCACATCCTGGAACTGGTCCGTTGCATTTTTATTTGTTTCCAATAGAAATAGGGACACAAAATATGGAAGTATTGCCAATAGGTCTATTATGTTAAGGCCGCCTTTGAAAAATTTCCACTTATCCGGCGATGCACTAAATCTAAGTACGTACTCTAATGTAAACCACGATATACAGACGGCCTCAACCATAGCCAATTGCGGATTATCCTGAGCTGTACCATTATGATCGGTTTGCAGTTGTGGTAAGGTGTTCAACGTCAGGGCTATGGTAGACAGGACTATAAACAGGATTGATATCACCGCGATTACCTGCAATGGTAATTGTTTTTTTTCTTTTGTTTTGTTTTTCTATTCTTAAAAAATCGTTCTTTGGAAATCATTTGTTTCCCTTAAAACTTTTACTCGAGGCATAATAAACTTAAATAAACTTATAGATACTTATAACTCAAATATAAAATAAAATATACTTTCTTTGTTGTTATTTGTTTTGTTAGTACTGTCTTCTAGCTATGCTAAAAAAAAGAACTGGTGAGACATCAATCGTTCTCATTTAGAAGCAAAGTTGCATAGCAGAAGATTGTTGGTCAAGATGTTGCAAATATTTATTTTAGAAGTAGATTCTAGTATTTTCTTATATGTTCCATTAAAGGCTGGTGTTTCTATGTGAAGTATATAGTTTTTATCATTTTTTTCTTTGCTAGATCCTTCTATAAATTTTGATTGAATAATTTAGGATAATAAGGCCCTAATTTGTGAAATGCTTATGATTTGATGCGTGTGTTTAAAAATAATTTCCTAACATAATAATTAACAAAAAATAAAATTAAATAATAATTAAAGAGAAGACAGTTATAGATGACGAGGGACACAAACAAATGGAAATCCTTTAAGACCAAATGAAACAAAAACAAAGAAACTAAACGTCAAAGCATCAAAAGTGACAACTATCTACATGTTTCGAAGGGCTAGTATTGCTTTCCAATAACTCGACGAACTCTAAAATTTTCTATAACTATGAAACAAACAAGAAAACAATTGGAAAATACAGATGGAAAAATACAGGACATACGAGTATTTTTTGTTTCTTTTTTACAGGTGGCAATTGATGGCAAAGTAAAAATAAATAAAGAAAAAAAACTAAAAACTCAAACAATTGATTTAAGTGGAGCAAGGACAGTAAACTTAATAAATGCACAACTAGGATAATGCGTGCATTTATTTATCTAACATCTTTTGAATGTACAAATTCAAATAAATAAGGCGCTCTCAGAGGACTAAAATGAAGATTTTTTTGTTTTATTTTGGATCTATCTTCAAATATGTTTTTAATGAATGAAAATAACTATTCGGGTCTGCAGTCGACTATACGAATTTTTTGATTCCTATGCATTTTATATAATGATAGTGTTTTATGAGAAGGAAAACTATAACGAAAGGAAAGAAACTTTAATGTTCTACGTAACAGTATTACAATTCTTACACTTAAAGGGAAAAAAACATAAAACATTTCAAATTTTGTGAAAGTTTTTTTTTTATACTTTTTTATTTTACTGTACACTATAGTTTTAATACAACAATTTAGATGTTGAAAAAGAAAACATATTAAAAAAATAAAACTACACAGATTTAAACTGATAGAGTTAAACTTAAAAACAGTGTGTGGTTAAGTTATGTGTTGTAATAAAATAAAAAAGAATTCGCAGTGGGTGTGGTTCAGTTGGTTTGAGGGTGTAATATCAAACCTAAGTCTCGAGGAACTAGGACATTGTCACAGCTACTTGCTATTTAGCTATCACAACTTATTACAAAACATTGGAAGTCGCAGTGAATGCGGATGACTGTGGACATTCACCAACTCGTTTTTAAGATTAAGTCGAAAGGATTTTCATTTCCCCGATCCACAAGAAACGAGACCCCTAAAATGTACCAATTACAAAGGCATTAGTCTCCTCAATATCACATAAAAGATCTCATCTGCCATATTGTGTGAACGCCTGAAACCCCTCGTCAACAACCTGATTGGCTGCTATCAGTGTGATTTGAGACCATGAGGGTTCACAGTCAATACAAAATTTGCACTCCGGCAGATCCTGGGAAAAACTCAAGAAGCCGATAACCACTTTTTTTTATATATTTTAAGGCTTTATATGACAGCATTTAAAGAGACTGGCTATAGAATGCCATATATACAGTGGTAGACATTCGTGTGAACGCACCTTCGATTGCAAAAGAAAACTAATACAAAAATTTAAATTTTTGAGGGCTTAGCAACTTTTAATATTTTATGTGGCCTCCCTTGCTCCGGATCACTGCAAAAATTCGATCTGGCATTGAATTCGTTAAATTGGTAAGACAGTCAAGACCAATTTGAGACCACTCGACACGTATGGCTGTTTTTAAGTCTTGTACGTTAGGAAATTGTCGTCCATTTGCATAAACTTTCCCCGCGAGAATACCCCAAAGATTTTCAATAGGATTACAGTCGGGGCTGCAAGCTGGCCAGTCAAGAAAGCGTATATACTGTAGTTTTGACATCATCTGTCTGTGCAGGAAGATGATGGGGAACGCTTTTTCCTACATTAAGGGGAGCAACGACCTCACCGAAATATTTGATGTCAAAAAAGGATTTAGACAATGCGATGCGTTGTAATGTGAATTGTGCGCAACTCACAAGCCAACACTCGGCGCACAATCACTCACAAGTCTATTCAACTAAAATACTAGCAAACGCCGACGATGTTGACATAATTGGCAGAATACAGCAGGTTGTTTATATACCAAAGTAAATTTAGCGGTAAATGAGGTGAGAATCTAGTAAAGGGTGATTTTTTAAGAGATGCCGAGTTTTTGACAACTATCTCTGTCAAAAGTGCCAATATCTGTTGTTTTCAGTAAAATCTATTAATTCATCATTCACACCTCAAAAACTTTACCAAGTAGAGAACTATTACTTTCGAAATCAGTGTTCAGTTAAAAAAATTTATCGAGCATTTAGTCAATTTTATGGATCGAATACTTAATCACCCATCTGAACTTGCTATTCGTCGTGTTGTGAATAGATTTCGCACTAATTTAACGCTACATGACATTAGACCAAAAGCAAAAACTAACCTATTGCGTTCCGAAGAAAAAACTTGGAACATTTTGCCTAATCCTTTACAATTGATGCAAGAAATGAAATCGTTGGTTGGCATCAACTCACCTTATTTCTTTTAAAACGAGACAGGAGCTGGGTGACCGATGCATAAAGATGATCAACGAATATTTCTTCCAAAATATTGAAATTATTGTAAATTAGTCACCAAGGTCTTGCGATCCAACGCCTCTCTATTATTTTCTGCGAAGTCAGTGAAATCGCTTATGTACATAGATAAACAAACTACGATTGAAGTTTAGGTAATTGAAAAACTGGTCAAAAATTGGACCGACATGATAAAAAATTATCTTTCTAATAAAAGCCCTGTTAAAAAAAAATAAGCTCTATATGCTGTCAACATAAAGCGACAGACGACATCGGCGAATTGAACAGAATTTGACAGTGGACAGCGATAATTCTGGAGCAATAAGGTACTTTGTCCAGCATGGCTCCACTACAAATTTTTACAGCAGCACTTCAGCGGAAATAAAACGAAAAATAACTTTTGCCAATCAATCAATGACGGGGTTTGGTGAAGGAGATTCAACGACTAACGCACTTTCTTCAAGTTCAAAGTTTGTTTCATCTATAACAAGGTTTTCTAGAAAAGAAGCTAAGAGAACCATAACGTTTACGGTACAGGAAGTCGGATCCTCAGTACCGGCGGCCGAGAGTGAGCGAGCAAGCTCGGAGTCGTCGACATACAGTGACTGCAATTCTACAACAGTGGATAACTTTACTGAAGTAGTACAAGTAGGACTGCATCCGATCCCTTAAAAAGTAGTTCACTTATCGAATGTTCACCAAAAAAAGCGGACTTTTAAAGGGATTATGTGCACAACGAGATGAAGAAAACGGAGAAGTCTCTCAGCGATATGTTAAGAAGTAGTCAAGCACTTCAAATGCATGTGCTTCCCATGGAATAAGAAAAGAGAGTCCTACGAAAAGCAGCAACGATGGACAGTAACAACTGGGATACTGTCAACCAAAAATGGTTTAATATGAAGGGAGTTTTCGGGAGACTACCGGAGCATGTCAAAGGCAGAAACCCCGTCCACCAAGAGATAAAGAAGATGATAAGGCAAATAAGAACATCGTTTGCAGATCTCAAAGAAGAAACAAAGATGAGTTTAACAAAAACCGTGTATCGCAAAAGAAGTAAAATTCCACGCTACGCAAATGGAGACACCTGTAAAACGACCTTCCAAAGCAAGCCTAGGGCATCAGAGGGAATCAACAGGTCCACCACCAGTGAAGCCAACCAAGCCAATAGAGACGGGATGGCCTCCGGACGATACCGCAGTGCAGACGTCAAAGAAGGAAAAGATAAGACCCCAGCACCAACAAACAAATAAAGCCACGCAAACTGGGATAATCAAGGAAAATGGTAAGACACACTGAGATGAACAGGAGTAGACCCGCGTTCAGTGGTCATTAGAAGATCATAAGAAGGAAAGGCAAAAATCAAACCTATTCAGGAGTGAACAGAGAAAAAGCCTGAAGAGACAGAGATCTTATTATAGTCATATCAACAAGAGTAGATAAATCGTATGTGGATATATAAAAACGAGCAAAATGAAAATTATAATTGCAAGCGAAGCAAGCAGTTATATGTATATGGTTCTAGTTAATTCCATGGGTCAAACCCTTTTAGAAGAGTTTCCAAGTTTTGAGATTTCTTTCACCAACGTAGGCAATACCAGCGCGTTCCGCAAAAACGGCAGCCAATCGGTCATCGACATCACTTTTGCAAGCAGCTCGCTGATTAGGAACATTAATTGGCACGTAAGCGACCATTGTACTCTCAGCGACCTGCTTGGTGGTCGCGATAGCGGGATACTAATCCCATCAAACACTAAAGTATCGGATTCGGATGGACAGGCCGATATTTTGACGAAGAGCTCTTCTGTGAATTAAAACAGGCCCAGCTGAGGATGCCATACTAATGGGAGATGGAGTATAATGGATACGTGCAACCATGCGAGACAAACCTGGCCTTATGTTTGTTTGTGCAATAGGAATATATGTATGTCGCGAGGCTATTTATTCCGGCCAATGACTTTTGCCGGAATTGCAAGGCCGAAGAAGAGAAGGAAACACACTTCAATCTGCTATGTGACTGTCCAACCCTTGCCTCCGAAAAAAGCATAACTGCCGCTTTTGGAGTTTTGAAAATACAAAAATCGTTCAAGTAAAACTTACGAGTATTATATTTACTATATAAATATAATATACTACAACAGGCCGTATATGTCTTCAGTTTTGTGTTGTTTTTTCGCATAAATAGAAGGAGCGTACAGTTTAAAGCCATTTCTGAAATGCAAATTGAGAACCTTTCTCACGACGTGATTACTATCGGAATTTTAACAGACATTCACATTGTCACACAGCGCTTAAAAAAACGGTCCTAGAACCTCCATGACACCAGTCCTTCTTAACTAACATAAAATATGTTTTGAACATCAATTGAAGATCAAATTTTAATTAATTTAATTCAATTTTATTTTTTTCATGCGATACAGGGAATTCAGTATCCAAATGCTGTATCCATGTCCAACATCTCCGCTGGACGAAATGTTATTTTAGAATCCACACCCACAGCAAAGCTCCAAAAAATTACCAATAATCCTTGAAAACCAAAATTATGAGTATAATAACAATTGCGTTTATTTAAAAATGAAATGTATTGGAAGAAATGCCATTTAAGTTTGACATTTGGCGCTATATGAACAATTATTTTATATTTAATCTTATATCAATATTCAAGTATTATACTGTAAATATAAATTTATTCGCATTTTTGGAGAAACTTATTAAATAGTTTGTTTTTAATTACTTTCGCAGACCTTCAAATTTTTTTTATATTTAATAGTTCTCCAACATGTCCAAATCTACCATGGAGACCACTGTACGCAGTCACTATCGACGTGTCAATAAACTTAAGGAAAACATAATATACTTCTATACAATTTAATTCAATTTTTGTTTCTGTTATTGAATTGTTGTATTACTATTTACTAAATGATATTACGAATATGAATTATGTCAAAAATGAATGGCATTCTAAAGAATAAGAAAATTCCTTTAACTTAAAACTATTTTTAAAGTGTGTACATTGGTGTGTAAAGTGTTAAAAAAAATTGGAAAAAAAACTAAAATGTGAAAAAATATATTGGTATGTGTATAATAAACTGCTTAAGCTGGTTAAGCGAGCCCAGGGGTTTGTAGAAAAAAATAAATAAAATAATTTAAAGAACATTTCAAGAAAAAAAGAAAAAACTGTGCATTCTAATATATCCTAGAAATTTTGATTGTGCGTATGAAACTATAAACGAGTTTTGTCTAAAATACATGCCTAAACTGAGAATTGTTAACAATTTACTTCATATCGCCTTTTAGATTTTACTTTTCAATTCTTATAGTCATAAAATGGAATTGGTGTGCACTTTGTTTTCATCTTTTATTGAAAATTGAAATTCAAACTCGGATGAACTTGTATTGATTAAAAAACATTTTTTTAAAATAATAAGTGAAAATTTCATTAGGAAGTTATGGGCAACGTATAGTCTGCGCTGTGTGCCTTTTATAAAAATATGTACATGTGTGCTCACAAAGCTTCACTTTGATTTTTGGGGCTATAAATAAATAAGCTTGTGTTTGAAAGACTGTATCTCTGCAATAATTGAGATTTCTTATGGGTTAAAGATACATACATGTGCCTGTCATTTGTATATTATGTATTAGGAAAAAATCCTTGTAAAAATGAATTTGCTGCTAAAAATTTAAAAAAACCAAAACAGCAACGCTTTTAGCTCAACGGAAGGCATAAACAATTTCGTTATTAGACGCTTTTTTCTCTACCAAAATGTAAGTTAAGTGGTTTAAAATGTTTTTTTTTTATTCGAGTTATTTATTGCGAGTGAACTTATTATACTTCGAAAATTTTTTATTTTAGATAAAACTAATATTTTAGTATAATATATGTACAAATACTTGGCGCAACGGACCGTATGTGGGGCCTAGCTCCTAGCGACCATTCGTGTTGTGCTTGTTATATTTTTTCACACAAATGGAAGGTACCTACAGTTTAGAGCCATATCCGAAAGGCAAATTGAGAAGCTTTCTCATCACAGTTATAACTCTCACATGTTTGTCAGATATTTGCGAGAGGTGGGGTCGTGAAAAAATCGTTGGTATTTTCTGGGATTCGAACGTCGAACCTCCCGCTCAGCGATCCAACGCGATAACCACTTGACCCACGGCTCCCACGGCGTGTAATATTATGGAATAAAATTGCACTGCCTTTATTCATTTCACCTTTATTCAATTACATATTATGATTTTTGTTAAAATTGACCTGGCTCAAAAGAAACCATTAGCCACTAGAATTCAAAAGGTTATTCTATTTTTGTTGAGACATACGAAAGCCTTGAGCGCAGTCAAATAATTCTAATTTTCAGAGGACACTTTTCTTACATATTTTCGTACAGCGGGGTGTTTTCTTTGATATGGTTTAGCTTAGCCTCTCTTTCCGAATTCCAAATCATTGTGAAAATAATTGCGATTAAGGAAGTCTTGTCTTTGCTAAAGAAGTAGCAATCAAATTTTTAGAATCGGTCTACCTTAATTCACTAACAGCTCTAGACCTCTGATCGTCTCTGAGAGAGATGGCGGAGCAAGTCAATATTCACCTTTCTTGAGTGCCAGGGAATAAACATAATTCCAGGGAATTGTAAGGAAGACAAACTCGCCAAAGATCGAAGAACTAAACCCATTCTTCCAGAAAAAGGTACATTAGGGTTACCTATCGTTACTTGTAAACTCAAATTTATACTGAATGCTATCGAAAGAACAAATCTTGGCTGGACAAGTGGTATAACATGCCTAGCGACAAAACAGACTTAGCCAAAGCTGGACCTAAAACGCTCTAAGAATTTGATTTCCCTCAACTTGGGTCTAATAGGCAAGCATGTAACAAGGTTTGACGTATATTCAATCGATTTTTATAGACGCTGCATGGACGAAGAACAAGAAAAAACCTTATTTATACCTGCCCAGCTCTCTCCCAAAGAAGGAAGCTTGAGTTAGGAACTTTTTTTTATAACGATCTAGGTGATCTGATAAATACACATATTAGGAGCTTCTGACGCTTCATCAGAAGTTATTCTTGTTAGTTTTCGATGCGCCAATAAACGGAAAACAACACTGTGCAAGCAAAAAATGTATATGAAGTGTTTGGAGAGGCCGCTGTAACAGCTTGAACATACCAAAGGTGGTTTTAAAAATTTAATTCAGGTAATTTTTTCTTGAATGTTGAATCCCAATTCATTTGATGTTAACGATCAAATGCTACGTTGTATGATCTGAACAAATCCTACATTAACTTTTAACAGCGTTAGATCAGATCACATTGAAGGTAGTGTCAAAAACTCTTTATTTGAGAACTAAGCGAACAAATTGAGCACAATTTCAGTATGGGCTTCAAGAGTAGCCCACCAAAAATTGATCGAATTTTAGACCGGCTACTTAATATAATTGAAGAATAGAATAGATTGTTTACAAAAATGTTGTAAGAAAAAGCCTATGTTTACGGTAGAAAACTATCTTGGAGAAAAAACAAAAAAGCCCATACTTTCTTTTTTTGTTTTTAGGTATTCTTCTCTAGAATCACAAAAGCAGGATGGGAGTGTGCTGGTGAGGCTGGATTACGTTCAGTTGGCTGCATAATGACAGCAAACGCAATTAGATCAAAATATTGATTATGCAAACCAAGTATGAAGGTTTATCAGTCTTATCCGCAACGCCGCAAAATGTCATTTCTTATAATTTATCTGGGTATAATTGCACGACTTTTTGACGTCCGACTTCGCATTTTGACAGTCATGTTGATGGATCACTGCCGATCTAAACAGCTTAGGGTCAGAAGAAGATAGACATCTCAAATTTTACAGGGATCTCGAGATAAATGTCGTGACATTTCGCAAATTATTCTATAGAAGAATACACCAAAAGAACTTATCAGAGACATACGTCTTCGCAGGATCTGCTTTAGATTGATTGAGAGAGCCTTCGTGAGGCTCTGGCACTGCGGCTTCATATTGAAGCCTATTTTGCCTTCCCTGGTAGGGTCCGTCAGAAAGATAAGGACCTTCTCTGGGTGTATGTCGGCAAAGTTTGCAGATGAGATGAGATGATTTCTTCATCTGTTCTTTCTGAGACGAAAGAGCCGGACACTCCATGAGAATATGAAGAGAGAATTCGGCGCTTTCAAGGCATAGTCTACATGACGGTCCACTGATGATTGCAGTCAGGATTCTTATATTTTTCCTCTCTAGGTTGATCACGAAATTGGATTCCCTGGTAGAGAATCTAAGGAAAAATATTTTGGAGCAGTTCTGCCCAGGTGAATTTAGCCAAACTTTATTGAATTCGAGTAGACTCTTGGTGTACTCTGTGAAGTGACTTATGTTGACACCGCAGAAGCATTCGGGGCCGAAGATTGGTATTGCTGCGCCAGTTGTAGTTAGTGAGTCGGCCATTTCGTTTCCAGCAAAGCCACTATGGGCTGGAATCCAGTGGAGAATGACTGTTTTTGCTAGTTCGTAGCTAGCCATAAAGGTTCCTAGTATGAGCATAGATTTTATAACAGATGAGTCAAGAGCTTTAAGTGCTGCTTGGCTGTCTAAGAAGATACTCCAGCTCATAAAGGCAATTGGTTTGCGTCTATACCTATATTGCCCAATTTAGTACAAAAGATGTTTAAGATTTTGTTTATTTTGCTCACAACAATTTTGTTCAAAAAATATTTTACATATGCGTTCTTTTTAAGTCGCCGGCATTCGTTTGATTTACAAGTCAGATATACTTTTGTATATATACATATATATTCGCCTATATATAGAAATACGATGGACTACAATTACTAATACAGAGAAATTACGATTATGGTTATATGGCATGTGCATGTTATAGAGATATAACACTTAGTTTTAAATCAATTTTGAAATGAAATTAGCAAGCATATTCGATACTTAATAGTGAATGTCATGACGATGTTAAGGTTGAGTCAAATTGGGGAAGTTATCGAGATGCCTACTCTGAGTGTAAATCACTTCGGATAAACCTTATCTGTTTTTTAATATATGTAATTTGAAAACGAAGTCCACACCACTTTTCCTCGGTTTTTTAATCTTCACACATTTGCTTGCTGTTGTAAATTGTTTTGAATTTTCGTTCCTAATTCACATGCTTAGAGGGTTCATGGTCTATAACCAAGTAAAGGGATCTTAAAAAAAATTTTAAAACTAAAGCTGCGTGGGATTTCAATACCTAATTTCATTCGCTAAAAAAAATTAAATTAATTTCTAGTCATTTCAACAGATTGTTGGTAGTCAATGTCCATATTCGTGCAAATTTGCTGATGGTATCCAAAACTCAAATCGTTCAAACATTATATGAAAAAAAAAGAAAATGAAAGATTATACGAAACTAAACCATAACTAGAAGAATAGATAGAACTACATACTTAACAAATATAAGCTGACAATTATTAAAAAATTGTATTTACTCAAGCTTGTATGTGCATAGGGGGGTTTCGATTGTTCAACACCATATCCATTTATATATTTATATACACAATCTGTACAAACATTTACCAAAGGACCATTACACAGATACATGATGAATATTTTACTATAAAAGGGAGGATATCAACGGGCAGGATTGTAATTACTTTTTTTTGTTTATAAATGCATTCTCGACTTCAGCACACTTAATGCTGATTCACTGTACACATTCTCAAGAACTAAATAAAAATAACCAATTAGGATTTTCTAACATGTAATAACATAACAATTCGAAATTTTTGTGTTATATATGAAATGAAAGAAACCAAAGAATAGGAAACAAAAAATAATTGAAATTAATTAGTTAAAATGATGAATAAATTAAATATCAATCATTCACGAAAAACTATAGAAATAAAAAAATAAAATACTATATTGTGAATTTGGTATATATTTAAAAAAAAAATACTTGGTTCTCATATTTATCTTATTCAAAAAAGGATGTGTTATAGGCGGGGTATATAGTTAATGCTCTTTTTGATTTCACTTCAAGACTAGCAAAATTAAATGAAATGATTACAACTGACAGAACTCTGACATTGCTTCACTACAAAAAAAAAAATTAATTTATATGTATTTATTTAATCAATTTCCAATTAATGTACATAATGTCTTACAAATCTTACTTGTACAGCAAATATACTAAAATGTGATAAACAATTAGGAGATGTCCCCAAATATGTTGTAATTATTTCCATTTCGGCGTGGTTAAAAAAAAAAAAAAAGCTGAGTGTGATAGATATCATAATATAATGCGCAGAGAATATAGAAGAAGCTAACATTGTTAGAAAAAAGTTTGGAATGGGTGGTTTTATTTATAAATGATTGCCCTGTAGCTAATTATTGGAAGGTTATTTGCGAAAGAAGCCCCTAGCTAGAGATATAAAATTTGTTGGTTAAAATTTTGCTCGGTTTTTCTGGAAATGGAAATGTATTACAACACGAATTTGGCCACTTCTCCCCAGAGTTCGTTGCATTTGAATTATTTATTCGAGGATTTCTACAGCACACCTGCCGCCTGGTCATATCGCTTATTGCCCATTCCCAACAACACTTTGGAAAATACTTGTGGTTGTTTTTTTTAGTACTATTATTCTATGAAATGCATTTTATTATTAAAAGCTAGAAACATTTAAATATTTTTTTTTTGCCATTAAATAGTTAGTTATATTATATAAAAGCAAAAGAGAGAGTGTTATTTCGTCAAAAGAATATTATATCACTATTGAATTAAAATTTAAATTAAAATTTATTAAAAAAAAAAAAAAACTGAACCTATTTTGTACTACAACAGAACACTGCTAAATCTAAAAATAATACTTTAAATGGAATAAGAAAGAAAAAAAAAAATAAATTAAACCTATACGTGTTCTTATCTTGGAGAGGTTCCATTTGCGATAAACAATAAATAACTAGATTTTAAATGTAAAACATAAATGGTTAGTATAGTGGCATTGTTTGAGAGATATAGTATGTTAGGAAGTTTTCCCAACATTATTGCAAGGAACACTAATATTTCCCCTATCATTAATTTTATAGCCATACTTTAAAGCCATCAATGGAACAAAATTATATAGTCTCCTCTGACTATTCCCAGTTAAGATCACGGCGATGATATTTCCTGGTCTATTTTTAACAATAACGGCTACTGTTATGTAAGTTCAGTAGTATAGAATTTTTAATATTTCTGAAACATTGAGTGGCCCATGAACATTTGGAAATAGTAATCACTTTAAGCCAGAAAAGAATCCTTGCAATAATTCGCCATCAGATATCTTACTTTACAAAAAGTAATACAAGGCCAATAAAAATACTAATTGGTCAGAATTTAGAGAGAGGCTTGAAAGGTATTGAAACCTTGGAAACAAAAGAGTAGATCGACAACAGCCATTAAACAATTAATTGCTGATGGCCAATAGGCACTGGGGGAAAATACACTTGGTAATATGAACAGCAAACGAAGTAAACGGCTGAAATAAACGAGTTAATACTAGAAAAGAGAAGAGTTCACAGAAAGTGGTTTCCGTTTCTTTATTTGTTATATACGAAAGAAAGTGTTTTTAATTAAAAGGACGCATGAAGGTTAGAATTTTTTTCAGGAAGAAATGTCTGCTAATTATAGGAAGTGCACTATCGGTATATACGTAGCGCATAAGGAATTGCTAAGTGTATTTCATAGGAGAAGCGGAAAACCACAATACCAGAGAATAAATACAGAAAATCAACAATCGTACGGAACGAATCGTAAAACAACTGTTATCTCCTATCACTTTCCAATGTTCAGTTTAATAAGGTATCAGATAAGATGGGGTATAACAATCCTCAAAAGCAAAATCTTATAAAATTAATGTAAAGGACTCAAAGTGATTAATTGAAGTTAAAAGCATCTTAGCGAAGGGAAATCAAAAAAGTAATCAACCAGGAAAGGGAAATCACTGGATATAGCTTAAATCTTAGAAGAGCCTACCAAAGAAACTTCTTGAATATCAAGAAATGAACAAATATTTAAGTATTGGTCATTGGTGCTAAAAAGTTCAGCACTTTTTTTAAAAAATGTAGACAAACAATTTTACTGACAACCTTAACGAAAACCGTGCTTCTGCATTTATTAAAATCAATGCACACACTTTTTTCTACTTCTAATCTTAAAAGCATCTTTAGAACAACTTACATGAATGGACTGGACAGATATTAAAATAAATAAGCGCACAATTATATTATAACGACCCTGGCTCCTTTACAGGAAAACTCTGTAAATCGAATTAAAGTTAGTATAACTTTGGAAACTGAGCAAAAGTATTTTTATAGTGACATAAGACGGAAAGGTCTGCAGGAGATATTCATCAACCTCCCACTTATACTTGCTGATGTCAAAAAAGGATTTAGACAAGATGATGCGGTGTCGTGTGATTTCTGTAACATCATATTTGAATGAATTGTGCGAAACTCACAAGGCAATACCAGAGGCACTATCTTTCAAACGTCTGTTCAACTACTAAAGTACGCCGACGATATTGACACAACTGAAAACCCCTTGTCACTGGTACGTTTATTATTATTGAAACGAAAGCTGTCAAAATGAGTTTAGCGGTAAATGAGGCTAGACCAAGAATAAGCTGTCAACAAGAAGGAACGTCAATTATAACTTTGATATTGTCAGAGACTTTTTCGACCTTGGCTCTGCTATAAATTCTAAAAATGATATCTCAGCAGAAATAAAACGGAGAATAAGTGCAATTGGTGTTTCTAAGAATACCCTACAAGACCTTAATCATCCTAGTCCTGCTATATGGCGCTGAAGCATGGACAGAGTACAAAGCCAATGAATATATCCTCCGTCGTTTCGAAAGAAAAATTCTTCGTTATTAGGCCCGGTTTACATTGATGGACTTTGGAGGAGAAGCTTCAACGACGATTTATACAAGCTCTGCAGCGACATGATAGTGAAAAAACTGCGCATCATTCGCCTAAGATGGCTAGGACATGTAGAACGAATGGACACCGGAGGGACAACGAAATCGAGGACGAACTCGCCTTAGGTGGCGCGCACAAGTAAAAGGGGATCTCGACTGACTTGTAGAGCACAACTGGAGGCAGTTGCCTTAGGACCGTGCCAGCTGAACGGACTTGCTGGTTGATGTCCGCTTCACTCGAAATTATAACCCAACCTAAGTGAGTCCAACTTATTCATATCCCCATTGTGAATGTATATATGTGCATATGTAGATGTAAAATATTATATCTAGAACTAGTTCACTTTTCTCTTTAAATGTGTATGAACGTATGTATACAACAAATCTAAGTATTAACTCTGTTGATTCAACTATACAAATGCACCACGCATGTATGTAAGTTGAGAAGCAGACAAAGAGTTTCATACATACCACATTCCTCCTTGATTCAGAAGGATACAGAAGCTGTGCTTCTTGCAAAAAAGCTTGGTGAAATTATTACAACGGCATACCAGGCTATATGACCAAACCACCATAAAGTTATCTCATCTGGTTGCCAGGACATGGCAGCCACGAAAAAAGAAGTTAAAAAAATTATCGGCATCTAAGTTTATGATGCCAAACCCATTCTAAGATATAGAAATCCGCAAAAAGAAGGCGAAATATTCCTTTAAATTGATTTTTTTTTAATACATATATTTAAGTGTCATGCAACGTGTATAACTCTAAAACAATGCCACACTTTGTATAAAGTACTCAACCTACATATGTATGTATGTATAAAACTGAAAATTAAAAAGTGTAAAAAAGTATAAATAAATAATTATTTTCTGTGCATAAGGTGTTGTGTTGTATGCTGAAATCCCCCATTTGGTTACCTTTTACCGCGCGCATTTAAGGCAGAATGTATTTTTTTATTTTTATAAATAAACACATTTACGAACAATACAACAATTTCTGCATCATTACAACATCAATTGTTTCAAAAGAGCACAACAGTTGTACATATAATATTTATTATTTAATTTAAATATGTAGTATATATATATTGCATTGTACAAAAAATGAAGCCTTTTGTTAAGCCTGAATAATAGAAATAGAATTTTGAGGCGAAAGAAAAACACCAACAATAATGTATGTATGTCGAATTAAATTGAAAAAAAAAGAAGAAATATAGATTTTTTTCCCACTTTTTGAAAGAACAATTTAAGCGCTGGTAAACAATTTGAAGCTTGAGCTATTTCAACATCGATAAATTGTCAAGACGACGATTATAAGTATATTGTATTACATATGTGTATAGTTGTTTAAGTAATGCAAAAAAAGGCGGAACGATTTCAGTTTAAGAATTGTTTTTATTTGTACACTCATTTCACGTTTATTTCAACGGTATAGATTTATTTTTGAAAATTTTATATTTAAAGCCATTTTGCGAGAAGATAGAAGTGCGCCGATTAGGTGATACAACCAATTAAGGACGAAATGGATAATATTTATAAAATTTGTTTTCAATGAAGAGTACTGAAGAAAAAATGCTTAGCTTTAGAATTTTGATCAAACAAAAGGAAATCTAACGCCTAGAGGTCGGTTCTTAGAAGATTGAAAGAGGTAAGGTTAGGTAAGAGGTTTCTATACAATTTTAATGCCAGGATAGCAAAGATTGGCAGCTTGGGTGAGCGAGTTGGAAAACACAGCCAGCACAATATCGAGTCTGAAAATAGACTCAAAGCTATCTAATCCGCAGCAGGACGAAATGTCACCATAGCCACCATACGTTTCTAACATCTCAATATCTAGAACGAGGCTTGTCTTCAGTCCAGAGAGACTGGAAAAACATTGACTTTTCCAAGAGTAGAACGCCATCGAAGCCTTAGAGAAGGAGGAAACTATGGAAAAAACATTTCTGCAGCTCTTAATAGATAGTGATGATCAATAAGCCTGTACAGCAGAATGAATATAAGTAACAACGGCATTTTGCTTCATCGAACGAGAATTTATAAGCATGGAGCGAGCAATGCTTAAATATTTAGAAAATTTGCTCAAAGGACATAGTAATCTGACATATCAACTCGTGCAGATGGGTCTTCTGGAAGGTGATACCAGCAGATTATACCTGGAAGACATGGAGACAGTAGCACATACTTATACTGTGCCAGTCTCTGGCCTTAGCTACCAGAAGAAGGGGTACCTTCGACTATCACTGGCCGAAAAATCAGAGACTCGGCCAGATAACATTCAAGCAAATGCTTGCGTCAACCCGAAGAATCCAAGTTATGATGGAATTCGGGTGGAATCCAGAGGATAGCTCTGGCCAAAGAATGCAAGAAATATGAACTATAGGTCAACTCCCAGAAAACCGACCTGGTATTATTCAATAACAAAAGGAAAATACCAGAGTTTCCACTACCTTCTATCGGGGTACTCCCTTAGAAACACCGAAATCTAAGCCTTGTGCCTATTAGAGAACTGAATTGGAGGCTAAACATAAATGAAAAGATAAAAAAAAACACTATTGCCTTTTATGCATGCGGTAGAATATTGGGGAAGACCGTGGGACCCAAAACCCAAAATGCAGTAAGTAAGTAAGATTTATGGTTATCTCGTTTAGTGGCAGGCTGCCAGCAAGACCACCAACCTCAGGGTTGTCAACAAGGTGCAGAGACAGTCGTGCATTGCAAAAAGAACTACACCCACAGCGGAACTGAGGGCCATCATTAACCTGCTTCCCCTGGATATCTTTGTACAAGCCTAATAAGTCAATAACACCTAATACAATGGGTCATTATATGATGCTGAATAAATATCTAGACAATGTACCTAATACGGACTACGCGCACCGCACCTAGATTTCAATAGACCTTTCTCAAGTACATACCCGAGCGGGGAAGAATGAAAAAGCAGTCGGGTACCCAATTTGCAATCCATCTCTGTCTGCACAGACACATGAGAAGTGGACATAGTCGTAGGATCACGTATCTTCTCCGAACCACTGGACCTAACCAAATCAGTTCGCCTCCCGAACTGATCCAAGCCGAACTCATAACGACACAAAAGCCGCCCGTGTGACCTCAGGAAGGTATCACCTTTTTCATCGACAGCCAGGCAGCAAAAAAAGCGATTATTTCTATTAAAATAAAATCTAAGTTTCTGAAGTGCTGTCGAGAAAAGCTAAAGGTTCTTGAAACACAGCACAACGTTACGCTCTGTTAGGTTCCTGGATATGAAGACATACCAGGTAACGAGTAGGCCGACGAATTGGATGAAAAGGTTCGGAATTTTGACCCGATGAAATAGACTCATGAGTTAGCATCCCCCTTGCTGGAAGCAGGGGTCAAGGTCTTAAGAGAGGCAAACAACAGATGGTTCTAGACTAGAAGACCTAGAAAACATTTTTGGTAGAGCAATGAACGACATCCTTTGCTACATATGTATGTACATACTTATATCAAATCAGTTGGATGGTTTGTAAGTTCATCATAAGTATAAATTTGAACTATACATATGTAGCTGCAAAATAAGGCTAACCTATGAGAAAGGTGCAGACACATCTCTCCTATGGGTATCACAATGGGTCTGTGTAGCTTGGTAAACTACCTACATTTCGCCTACCCACATACCTTACCTAACCTAACCTATGCTTATTGAATTGAATATTAATATCGTTGATTATGTAGGATGATCTTGAAAGATGCTATCATGTGATTGTGCAAAAGTCACATGTGCTGAGTTACAATCTATCAAAAGTCAGTGAAATTACTGACTTTTATTGGTATGGAATAACTAGACAAATCTGCTGGGGAAAATGACGCCATTTACAATAACTAGACATTCAAAAGCGATGCAATGATGATTTGCATTGTATTTGCTTTTTTTTTTTTTGTTAATTTTTGTAAAGACTCGTTCACCTAACAATATAGTAGATACTGTTAAATACTTAATAAGTAAGCACGTTCCAAGAACTATTCGCTCTATACTTAAAGGTCTAACAATTGCATAGAACTAAGTATCTGAGATGCACCAGAGAGCATTGTACTGATAGATAGAGATACAAATTTTCACCAGCGACCACAACAGCAAGCTCAAAACGTATCTGCTTAAACTTAACAGCTTGTACCTGCATTAAAGAACCAAATGGCGTTGCATCTATTTCCTCAATACTCTTCATTGAAATCATTATAAGTAAAAATTTATTTATTTTTGCACACGATATTTAAAGTTTTACAGTGTGAGCATAGTGTATAGAGTAAAAAAAGTGTAAAAAAATTATAAATAACTAAAATAACTGACAAACTAAAAATTTAAAAAACTCAATTTGCAATGAGAGACAAAAGAAAGAGAGAGAGAAAGAAAAAAAAACTCAAAAGTAATAGAAAATAATATATACTCCTTATTCCATGACTACTAGAGATGTGTAAATTTCTAAAATACAAAATATCTTTAAGTAACTATCTTAAAATAAAAATATAAAAATTAAATAATAAAAAAAAATCATACAGAAGCGAATCACTCACCCTGGCTGCGAAACTTGTGTTCGGCTTTTCCAGCAGTTCCCATAAATACTTCTGATATTCGGCGCATTTACCTTCACCGAACTCCTCTTCGTCACGTTGCCTTAAACTCTCTGCTTCCTTGCGCATCTCCTCATGAACATTCTCCTTGCGCTGGTGATACTTATGTTGGCAGCAGGATTCAAGATAGAGCTCATCAACGCCCCAGTACTCGAGATCATCGCTAAATGCTAGGACGCACATCTCGTCGACAATATGCAGCTTGCCGGTGCGGTAAAAATTTAAAATCGAACTAAAACTTTTCGGATGTCTATCGAAGAAATATTCGTTGTCAACTAAGGAATAATCATCGCATAATTCCGTTATGGATTCGTGTGTGGTGCACTCGCGTAGACGACCAAGTCTTGTGTGCGGCAGACGCTCGAGCGTCCGCCAGAGAACTTCGTGCTTGACACCGCCCACGTTTATCGAGACGCGACTATTCATCTGCTTCGACTGTGCTATCATAAATGGCTCGGGTGGTGGTATGGAGGACATGGATCTGGAATGTGTCCGCTGCAGCAGTGCTGGAGGCTGGGAAGTTGTGGGGTTCGAATGGGTTGGCGATGTGATAGGAAATGGAGCGTATCGTACCTCTTTGCCGGTAGAGCCACCACCGCCCGCGCTGCCGCTGGTAGTGCCACCTCCACCGCCTCCTCCAACGCCACCACCGCCGCCGCCGCCGCCAGTATTTGTATTCGCCGCCGACGTACCGTATGATAAATTATTCGTATCGCCTCCGACGCTGGTGCTGCCAGCCTCAATGGAACCAGCCACCGCATCATAGCGACCCAGATTGCCACTGCTGCCTCCAGTTGTACCGCCACCAACACTGGTACCACAGCCGTAAGAACCAGCACCGCCAGTGCCCATGGCCCGGGCCCAGTCCACATTACCGCTCGTATCGTAGTATGGTTGATTATCGCTTCCGCCGCTTCCGATCGTCTCGTTTTCCACCCAATTGGTCGTTTGTTGTTGCTGCTGATAGTATTGTTGCTGCTGCTGCTGTTTCTGTAGCTGCTGTTGTTGCTGTTGTAATTGTTGTTGCTGTTGGCCAGCAGCCTGTCCACCACACAATGTTCCGACCATTTGTGATCCTCCATTATTGTATTGGGGCGGTGTAGAATCGCCCAGTTCCCAGCGCACCGCTTCACGGTCTCTATCGCGTTCGCCGACCATAGGGCCGCTACTGTTTAAAATAATCAAATAATGTTTACATTAATCAATAATGTGAATCTACCTCATGTACGATTCTACTTACCGCTACATCGAATCAATCATCCCTATTATTCAGCTCCTTACTGTAGACTCCTTTATGTCCGTGATAATTTGAAAAAACGTATAAAAACGCTGACTATTGACACTTTCTGCTTTTGCTACGATAACTTGCTTTATTCGACGATGATGATTGCCCCTGCAGCAACTATTGTTCAGCCAACACTTCGTCATGTCTTCTTGGAATCACGTTGGTTGAATGGGTGGCGTCGCGGAATCGATATCAATTCCGTTCCGATATCGTGTGCGTGCGTGATGTATGTAGCTGCAATCAATTTAATTAAGGCTAACCCATGCCAGCTGACGACTTTCGTTCAACCATAAAGTCTCGTTACACGGCATCTGGAATGATAACAAAGAAAAACGCTCGTTAGATACGACCAAACTCAGACCAAGCAGATTGGAAATGAAATCATATGCAGAAGTTTTTAATTAAACTAATTAAAATAACACACTGTAGAAGGAGTCATAGTGCATCCTGTAGGTGACAGTGATATGAGAGAGTTTTGATGCAGATTTAATTAGAAACTATGGCAATATGGTCTCCATGTGGTGATTACACACAATTTTATATTCTCATTTCAAATTAGGAAACGTTTCATTCGTAAAATGTTCAATTCTGTAAAATAAAAGTCAACTCTCTGTGGTACTTCCGCCCGTCTGTTAGTCATTCAGTCGCTACGGTCTTAATTTGTTGTTTTAATCGGGTTGAAATGCTCTAGCTTTTCTGTTGGGCAACGAATTTTCTTTTAATTTTTTTTTCGATATCCAGAGTCTTTCCAAACACCTCGAGTCTGCTTTTATCACACCAGATAAGCTATTTCAAAAGGAAATTGGTTTGCTTACTTAAGTACTCGTATTTTTTTCTTGTTCTACGACCGACCTGAACAGTTTTTCCTCTAGATACAATTCTATTTGAATTAACACCCCCTAATCTAACTCTTGTTGTATGCTCAGGAATTACAAGTATTTGTTGGTTACTTCCGGATTTTTCTGATTATTGCTTCATTTCACTGCCCTATTTTTTTATTCCATTCAAATTTTCTATTATTTCACGTTCCGCCCATTTTAGCATCTTGTCTGTCTCTATATAAACACAGCTTTCAATTTGTGTAAAAAAAAGGAAACACCCACGTGTCTGCAGTAGATGATCGAACCATTTTAGCTACTTGTCTTCGATTCCTGCTATAATGGACTTGCTTTCCAACGTAGTCCTTGGTTTCTTATTCTATCTCCCTGGGTTTCTAATCAACTTTTAGAATATACATACTTCATTTCAGTGGCTTGGGATTTACTCAGAAGTTTGTCCAACAGTGGTAAGCTCTCTATGGGTGGTTTTACCATGTTGTGATTAAGTTTTGTTTTTATGCTTATCTTTAGCTTACGAACTAGAATGTTACTTATCGGGTAATATGTCAGCACTGGCTTTTTCGTCCGGCTTATAGCTTCTTGGTTTATTCCTCTATTACTATTTACTAAATATTCGTAAGTATCAGTTCTCTCTATTTTTTTTTCCATCGCATGTTATACTGAGGGTCTCTCTCGGCTTGTTCTTTTTAGATACTCACATCGCTTTACTCTCGTTTGCATTCACAGTCTTTCCCTTTGAACCATTCATCCATAGCATTTTGTGAACTAACTGGGCCATAATAACAATACCGTCTACGTATGATAACAATTATACGTAGACAGAACGAAGTCTCCAAATTCCAATACTGGCTTCAAAGGTTTGTCTTTGGCATTTATGTGCTTTGCACAAGTAATACGTTGAACAGTAAAGGGCTTAAACTGTCTCCTTGCTTCAGTCCGTCGTCTATTTCGAAAGCTACTGATATCTTCGCCCTCTTGCCTAAATTTTACCCCGCGGGGCTATAGGAGGCAGTTTTAATAACGTTTATCAGTCTCTCTTGCAACCAAAGGCGATGATTGTCTGTTTCAAGTTGTTTGCATTTTTAAATCAATTTTTTCCATCTTAATTTGAGACGACAGCACGAACGGAAATACATAGGTGATGAGAGAAAAAATTAACAACTGATGTCAGGAGTCATCATGACTCAGGTACTTATCAACTCTTTGCCACTGTAAGAATTCTGTACATAATAAGAAAAAAAATGTCAATACCAGCTTCGAAACACTTTAATACATTCGTTACACATGTGTGCAAAAACATGTTTATTTAACCAACTTAAGGCATAACGCATATGCTATATTAGAAATAATTGTTAAGGCAAAAAACACATTGTGGTTTTATTAATCCACAGTCTAAAAGATAATTTAAGTTGCAATAAGTCGAATACTGGAAACCAATGAGCGAATCCATAAGCATTCTCGAAACTGAAAAAAGTTAAGGAACTGGAGAAAACAAAAACATCGGAGGTCTGAGGTAACAAAGATACTTGTAAGAAACTTTAACCGAAGCGGTTCCATCAAAAGGACCCCGACTTCTCCCACATACATCTTTCTTTTTGTATGAAATGAAACAGTCATATTGAAAACATGAATTTTTCTTTAGGCTACGCGGTCGGACAACATTTTCACCGATAACCAAAACCGTTCACTAACAGAACCAAGTCTATTAACTGTGGAACTTTGCACATTTCTTAGCCGAGACATCCGTCTAATATTTTTTTTATTTTTTTGTATCTTTACTCCTTCGCCCAATATCAGACTATTAGAATATCTCTTACTTGTTTTAGCTAACGTCACACACTCGTTGAAATACAATTACGCTCAATTATAACATCTGCAGTGGGAATCGCTACCACAGCACATACAGACACAACATGCACACAACCCATTCAGTATGCATGTATAACAGAAATATAAGAATAAGGAAACACATATCCTCCTATCGCCAGCCACTCGCCTCTGCTCATAAATTTAACGAAGAGACATCGAAAGGAGAATAAAGAAAAAATAAAATTATTATCACCACTGAGACATGGTTGGGAGACATGATCAACGAAAAATTAATCAAATTCTAAATTTTATAAATTATATTTTTGATATTGCTCAGCTCCTAGATGACATAGAATCATGATTTTGGACTTGAAATTCGCGTCTTTAAAAACTCTAAACGACAAAACTAATTTGATTAAAATCGCCAAAGGCAAAGTTGATGTTATTTGTGTTTCTAAGTTATTTTGACTCTTTTTGTGGTCTCCCGAGCACAAAACTGTATAAGTAGCTTTATCTAAACCTAGTCCATGCGATTTCGTAATCAATAAAAAAAATCATTAAAATCGGTTCAGCCGTTTTCTCACAAATACCGGACAAAGAAATATCAACTTCATTTTATAATAGTAGTAGATTGTTTTTGCTTAACTATAAAACCACTTAAAGGCCATCCGTAGAAAGTCGTAATGATTTAAAGTCATTGCATTTCTTTTTAAGCAACAGCTGTGTCTCCCCATCGAATATATTCAAGCGGCACGCGAACGAGTCCCAGAAACGACGCACTATCCGTCCGTTATACTGTAACACTGTTAATGACGGTGTATACCAACTCTACTCACTCCAAGGATGGTCTTAACCCTGTTTCACTTATCGGCTGCCAAAAAGCCCCATTTAGCTCTTGTGATATCGTTAGAATGTTTTCATAAGCTTTAATATGCCTAAGACAACACTGGATCCTAAAGCAAATTGATTTGTTTATCTTCGCCTTTATGCGGAACTCCAACGAGTGTCCGTAAATTACACATAAAAATGTCATTAAAGAGCCAACAATGGACGAATTAGAAACGAATTATCTTTTCTTTAAATGGACTGTATCCTTCCCTCCTTCTGTCTTTGCCTCTGATAGTGGTAGTATTGTTAATGAGGGCCCAAATGAAGGAGGGGAAAACATATATCGCGCTTAATCGATTCACATTTACACTGAGAACGGGTGAATGATAGATGAAGCATTTCGTCCTTCCAAGAGTTCCTCGACACTGCCTAGACTGACATGTTTAATTCCTATTTGATTGTACTAAAATTGAAAATCGATAATAGTCGGTCGGTCATGTGCCTGTATATGATACATTGCTATTCGAGTTATGGGACTGTAAAAAGGGTGGCGACTGTTTTTTATTGCCCAGGGATATAGCATGAACTTTAAGTGCCCCTACTCTTTCATTTAGTTAAATTACAGTCGTGAAATGAAAACTGACGACCTAATTGAAACATATCACGTGTGTATTTGTGAACTTATGACATGTTTCTCCAGCAACGACGACAGGAAGTTGGTGTTGTGGTTGACGAAACGTAACTGCCGACGGAATACAAAGCCCCTAACTATAGCTAGTCGAGTGGAATGGACAAGCCTTTTCTCGAAAAATTTCGTGGCAATGAAAATATCATAAGCTCTGAGCAAACATGACATTTCGAAAGAACAAGTGAAGGAATATGAGTGCGAATCCGAGTACAAAGTACTTGTACAGTTTCTTGAAGTTCGTGTAGTGCTTTTGAATTTGGTCTTGCCCCAGTACTTTGATTGTGAACATTAGGGTAGTTAAGCAATAATACGCATGTTGAATGTTTAAATTATATACCATGTACATCATACGGCCAGTTCTATAGTAACTGGCTCAAGACATGAGATTTCATGGATGAAGGACAGGGCAATTAATGTGACGTATTTGGAAGGGAATAGATTTTTACATTTAAATAATTTACCTTCAGCAACATAGCTGAACTTAAGCTTGGTTATTCCTTTATTCCTGTTTAAAAGCGCAATCGTTGATTAACAGTAACAGTCTGTACAATTTTCTCACCACTTATTTTAATTTTTCTAGTAGATTTTCATCTCGGACTTCCCGTCGTAGACATCTGTTTAAGCTTTTTAGCGTTTTCTAACGTTCCTTCAAATTCAATACTTTGAATTGAGTAGGTATGTCATAAACAATTCATCGTCGCGACGGCGAGGGGTTATACACCTATTAACTTAACGACATTCTTATTAAAATCATTGGAGAGAATCGGTGATAACTATGTATGTATGTATATTAGAACACACATAACAAATCCGTGGCTGTGTCCTAATCAGGTGACCTCGCCGTATTAATAAGAGGAACTTTATAGGCCTGTTTCATCACAGATTGGAGTGTGTCTCCTGACCATGATTATACATATGTTTAGGGTTTGAGAAAATTTAAATTTAGCAGACGACGAACATGAATAAATTGTTATGTATATAAAATGTATATGCTACTATGTAATATGGATTAAATAGTGTTTGATAAAAAAAAAAATAGGAATTATATTGCGGATGTGTTATACATATACATATGTACATATGTATGTATATAGATTTCAGATAACAAATTGAATGAATTTGAGTTTTATTAAGGACTAGCTGTACCCTGCGCGCGTTGCAACGCCACCAACTAAAATAAATTTAAAGGAAAGACATTACACAAATATTCAATTCATTTTGAGTCATTTTATTGATTTTGTTCATTTCGAAAAAAATGTGACATTGCAGCGTTTCGTTTCAATTCGATATTTATTGAAGTGCTGTGGGATACACAATATTTGTCTTGATCGAGCGGTGCTTATTCGAAGATTTTGCAGCCTTCTTTCCCGTTGTTCAGTTGTCTCAGACGAACGGGCCTGAGTAGTACGTATTCGATCAGTTTCTAACCTCACTTCTCGTTGTTCAGATGATTCAGACGAACGGGTCTCAGCGGCATGTACTCGAAGATTTTCTAGCCTTAATGCTCGTGCCTCGTCTGATTCTGAGGCTCGTAATGCTCTTTTCTTTCGTGCTTGAGGTGTAGATCGGCCAATTGCTTGTCGCTTTGGAGGCATAATTGTACGGGAACGACGTGAAAAATGCGTTTGAATTTATTAGATATCAATCAGCAATCCGATTCTCACAATGTATCCAATCCAATTGAACCGGCTGTTCACACACGGATGGAAATGTTAATATTGACGGTGATCACCAATTCACTGAGGAAAATTTGAAGTGCAAAAAATTAGCATTCGAGAATTGTTGAAATCGATTTTAATTCCACTCACGATGATATCCGAAAAAAAACTGCACAGTAAATACGTTCGGAACGTCAATCAGCAGTCAGATCCTTCACATACACATTCGATGATCTTCGTGGGTTCACTATAGAGAATGAATAAAATCAGCTCACAAAAACTACGAAAATTCAATTCGATTGAATTATTTATTTAACTCACAATGAAATGCACAAAACTATTCGAAAAACGACAATATTGTCTGTTCCATGTGAGCCGGACATGAATTTTACAATTTACATAAATTCGTATGTCACCCACAACTCGAAACGTCATCATTCGTTCGCTGTTTTCGTTTCAATTCAAATCAGCATGAACTGTCACGGCAATATATGAAATTCATTGGAATGACAGTGGCGCCATCTGTCGAAAATTGGTCGTACCAACTCAGAAACCTTCGCGGGCTCATGCACAACAACTTTGCTAAAGATCATCACATGATCAAATGCATAGTTTACGATTCTATAAAGGACATACAGACAAACATTCATTTTTATATATATAGATTCAATTTTATCACGTTTTTTTAAAAATCTGCTTGTCTGTTTGTTACGTGTAACTTTTGAACTGTTTGATCTTGTACGTTGAAGTTCCACAAAGTTAGTACCTACGAGTATGTGAACCAAAAATAACTGAGGGAGTAATTAGAAAAACATTTACATGCATACATATGTGTATATTCAGTATGATTGTATGTAAATAAAATAATTCCCATCGTCTATCATATCTATGGCTGCAAAATATAGGAAGCATTTGTTTCGGATCGAATAATAAGCAAGAATATCAGAAATGTTGTAAGTCAAACGAAATTAGACTCAAATTCCTCGAGTGTCTTAGATCTGGCTTTGACATGTTATATCACTTGTTTACTTAATTTGCTCTCCCAGTAGCATCCAGCTTAGATTTTAGTGTGCAAGTAGCGATAATATGCAAGGGTTAAGGTATTCAAGATGTTATTAGGGAACATCGGCTATTGTGGTGGCTAGTGGACGGAGAGGGATTTCCCTCGTTGTTACCTTTTGATATGACGCACCCCAAAAAGCAAAGTCGATTCTTAGTTTCTTTTTTATGCCACCCAACATCCTCAGTTTTATTCGCAAAGGCCGAATTTTTTTCGTTTGACGTTATTTGGAGTTACAAAATATTGGAAAAGCTTTGAAAATCATCAACGTAATAGAGAATGACAGTTCTAAGAAGAAGAAGAAGAAGTTCTAAGAAAATATTTTCATATTCATATCCACATTTCATAGTTTGTAAAATAATTCCAATAAATTCTAACTCAAATAAAAAACATACTCGTTGGCTCCTCGTCAATATTGTTTACATTCAATTCCTTGTAGGGCTCATAAATTTATCTCCATAATGTGTATAATTAATAAATTGAGTTACATATTGCAAGTTTTACTGCTATTCGCATTTCATCGACTTTTCACTTTCCGAACATAAATAATACACAGAACAAATGGTAAAGATGCAAACAATCAGAACATGGCTGTATAAACATCTACCACCCGGGAAGAAAGTGACTCAAATTATTACCCAAGTAGACCTCAATCTTCTGAATTCAAACTGATTCGTCACAAGCCCACTGTCGTCAGTTAGTGCGACCAAGGAAAATCCCTCGAGATGTGCGAAAATTACGTACGGATGCTAAATTCAAAAATAGCCGAATCTAATTTTGAACTTTATTGGGGCGAAACACCCGGTGACGGAACTCGCACAAAGGATTCCGTACACCAAGTGGTTTGGCGCGTATTTATTTTTGAAATTTGCGTCAAAATAAATGTTCACATCAAATGGTCGAAAGGAAGGTGGTGAAGGGGATACTTCAGTGCCCATGAGACAGAGTGATATGCTTAATTTAAGTAAAAAAAATACTATTCAATCTTTCACGATTGACAAACAAATTATGATATAATCGGACCTTGCTTATAGGATATAAAACAAAGAAAGATGTGCATTTGGCACAAATGTATGTACATATTGGCTGTTGCCTTTGTAATTGACATGGCAGGGTCAAAAGGTGTAACCCACACACCATCCGCTTATAGACAGGAACAGATAAGGAACACTGCGCATCAAAGTTCTCCCCACAATCTATGTAAACATGTACATTGCATTGTAAATGTTCCAAATTGTGCCTTACATCAAATGCATCGATCTTTAAGTGTGAATGTAATCCTTTGCCTATAAACATGCATGCTGCAGAATTCCAATATTGCATAACCACATGAAAATAAATTGCCTCCTGTGAAGCGTCAAGGAATCCTAAGAAAAAATGTACATAAATTGCAACAAATTTGGCATCACCACCATCGTTAACAAGAAATGTTGTTGTTATAATTTTTTTTTTTTTTGTTCACATTTATTTTGCATCGAGTGCAATGAGTTTTTGTGGTAACTGAAATACATGGTGTCATGGTTATTTGTTTGCATTTTACCGCCGATATCCTGGTACTGTACTTCCGGAATCGGTCTGTACATACATACATACATATGTGTTTCTCAAACATAGAGGTGGTTGCGGGATTATCTTAAAAAATATGGCGTCAATTGGCGTCCATTGCATGTGGAGTTTTCCTCACAGACAGATTGAGAGCACATTGTTTTTGGACGCAATACTAAATTTCAAATCTTTCTTTTCTATTGGCATGCACTTGTGTCGATTCGAACGATGTTTTTGCGCTAGATTTAAAATAAACTACAATACAACCAATCGAATGCTGATATGCAGTTCTCTCTTCGAAGAAAAAAACGGTCTCACAGAACAAACAATGTGACTTTTTGGTTCCAGGTATTTCAAAAACCGAAAAAAACAAACTCAATACAACGGTATAGAATTTTTTTTATTCTCTCACAAATACAAATTATCAGTTGTTTGTTCAAATTCCAGTCAAATAGTTTACATAGCCAAGCAAGAAAATAAAAGTTATTGCCAAGAATATTTTACCTTTTTTTCAATTTATTTGCTGAATTTTTCTGTCTTAAAAAACCAACAATAACTTTCTAAATTCTATCAGATTAAAGTCACATGACAGCGCATCACCTTCTCTATATCCTTTTTTCACATTATATGTCTCGCTGAGGTTGTTCTCGTCCTCGATAAAGCAGCAAGTGTTCTCCATCGCAATCCTGCGCAGACGGACAAGTTTGTCAGGTGTTATAATTTAGGGTACTTCAATTGATCTTTATTTCACAACGTCTTATTAGCTAATGATTTATAAAAGATTGAATTCACATATTTTAGGTTACAATTTTGCGCGGGATAATTACTTCAGTTCCCGCCAGAATTTACTTCATTATTTGACAGTTGTCACTTAGCTTAAGCTTTACATACAATTAAGTACAGGGTGTATATACATATGATTAAATTACAATGTTTGTTATGATATAGAATGTATCATTTATCCCCTTTCTTTAGTTGAAACGGAAACGAACGTTTTTGTTTCGAAGGCGTTCCGATCTTCGTATGAGCAGTGGTTCATCAGCAGGTGGTTTTCGTTGGTAATTCGAATTTGATGATGGTCCTTTACTTTCGGTTACGAGTTCTCGTTCTACGATCGGATTATCTATCGGTGAACCCGTCTCATTGGCATCTATTAGGTTGTCCTCCTGGTGGCTTGAACTTGGAGATGAACCTGTTGGAGATGAAAGACATTTTGAAAAGTTAAAATCATCAAACGCCCGGGTTTCCTGATGGAACTCTTGTCTTCCTGCATAAGGACGAATCTGATTCTGGTGACGTCGCCAGTTTCCCATTCTTGTTTCAATTAAAAACATACGTCGTCCCAAGGTTTTTTTGATGACTCCTTCCATCCACTTCTTCCCCTGCCCATACTCACGAGCAAACACAGTTTGACCAACGATAAACTTCTGTGCATCTGGTTTGTTGGTACCTTGGCGAATGCTTTTGTTGGTAGAATAGCGGATAGGATGGTTCGATGCTGACGACCGTGTAATTTTTCCGCTGGAGATACGCCATATTCATCCGGAGTTGTGCGAAAAGTAGCTAAGAATGTAACAAGCGCATCTTCACTTCTCCGATTCTCCTCCATAGCCTTGAGAAAGGCTGATTTGAATGTTCTCACCATCCTCTCGGCTATGCCATTAGATTCAGGATTGAACGGTGCTGACGTCATGTGTCGAATTGAATGGTCTCGACAAAATTGTTGAAAATCGTTCGACGTGAACTGTGTCTCATTGTCGGCCACAATTGTTTGTGGAAGACCCTCCAAAGCAAATATGGTGCGTAGCGCGTGAATTGTTGCTTGTGTGGTTGTGGAGGACATTCGTACCACGAATGGAAATCTGGACTTCGCGTCCACCACAATCAACCACATAGCTCCTTGGAAAGGTCCCGCAAAATCCACGTGAATGCGCTCCCAGACGTGTTCAGGGACTGGCCAACTAGTATATTCTCTCGGTGCACGGCTGGCATTAGACTGGCATGCTTTACATCTGGCAACCGTCTTCTCAATTTGGTCATCAATATTCGGCCACCAGCAGTATCGACGTGCCATTTGTTTCATGCGCGTTATTCCCCAGTGTCCTTGATGAAGAAGGGCTAAGACTTTCGATTGTAATGCACCTGGTACGACCACTCTTGGATTTTGGCTGTGAAAGAGAAGAACATTAGCAGACAAACTTAAAGAGAACCTTCTACGAAAGTACGGAATTGAATTGATCTTGAGTAGTGGCCAATCGATCTGGCCAGCCCTTCTGCACAAAATTGATTACTGCACGTATATCTGAATCCTTCTGTGAGCATTTCGCAATCAAACTAGCGTTAATAGGAAATTCATCCATTGTTGAATCTTCGGCTTGATGACATAATTCCACTGATTGATCGAACTCTTCGTCTGGTCCCATAGGCAACCTAGATAAGCAATCTGCATTCCCATGCTTACTTGTTGCACGATAACGAATTGTATATGTGTATCCCATCAGGAAAATTGCCCATCTCTGGAGCCGTTGAATTGTCATATGGGGTAACTTTTTGTTGGGATTGAAAATTGTCACTAACGGCTGATGATCTGTGACTAATTCAAACTGGCGACCATATAAATACTGGTGGAATTTGGTTACACCGAAGATGATGGATAGAGCTTCTTTCTCTATCTGACTGTATCTTTTTTGAGCAGCAATGTGCGAGATGACGCCACCAATTCCATGGGATGATGCGTCTACAGCTAGACTAATTCGCAAATCATCTCTGAAATGCGTTAACCTCGAAACTTGAGCGATTTTCTCTTTAAATAGATTGACAGCGTTCTGTTGTTCTTTCCCCCATTTGAAAGTTTCGCCTTTTGCCCGGAGTTTGTTCAGCGGTGCAGCTATTTGTGCAAAGTTGTCGATGAACTTGTTGTAGTAGTTGAGTTTCCCGATGAATGCTTCTAGCTGTTTGAGGTCTTTCGGTTCCGGTAAACTTGAGATGGCTTTAACCCGAGTCTCCGAAGGTCGAATTCCTGCGCCATCGATTATATGACCAAGGTATTCAATTTCAGGTTCCGCAAACTTACATTTTTCCAAACGGCAACGTAAACCATGACTCTCCAGCCTTTCTAAGAATATTTTTAAATTGTTTAGATGTTCTGCACTTGTTCTACCGGAAACGATCACATCGTCTATGTATGACGTACAATATTCTAAATCTGCAGTTAATTGGTCCATGTACCGCTGAAGAATACCAGTGGAGTTGGATGTTCCAAAGGGTAACCGCTGAAATTCGAACAAACCAAATTCGGTACTTATAACACAAATTTTTTTTGATTCATTATCCAGAGGAATTTGTAGATAAGCTTCTGACAAATCGATTTTAGTAAAATACTGTCCACCTTGTAGTTTGTTTGAACAAATCTTCAATGCGGGGAACCGGGTGGCGGTCAATTTCTAAATAGGGATTCGTAGTTATCTTGAAGTCACCACATATGCGCAGTGTTCCATTTGCCTTGTTAACTACAACGATGGGCGTGGCCCATTGACTTGTTTGCACTAGACGCAATATCCCTAAGGCTTGCATACGCTCAAGCTCTTGGCGAACAGCTTCTTTTTGCGCGAAAGGTACCGGACGATATTTAAAATATTTGGGTGGAGAATTTGGTTTGAGCGTGAGATGTGCTTTATATGATGTACTACATCCTAACCCCGGTCGAAAAACGGATTCGTGTTTTTTGCACAGAGACTCTGCCTCCGAAAGTAACCGGTCTCTAGAGTCTGTTTTTATTTGCAAAACTGATTGAGAGTCAACTGTTCGAATTTGTAGTCCAAAAGCCTGAAACCAATCCAAACCCATAATGTTGGAGCCTCGTTGAATATCACAAACTAACAACGGTAGTGTTCGTGTGTATGTTCTCCATTGAACACAGACGTCCATAACTCCCTTAATCGGCACAGGTGTTTCTCCATATGCCTGAAGTGTTCTTGATGTCGGTTTGCATGGAGGCCGGCCTAGTTTCTCATACCCATCAAGACTGATTAATGAACAGGTAGCACCGGTGTCTAACTGAAAAGCTAAATGACGTTGATTGACACAAAGGTCTACGAACATTTTGTTTTTGTTCACATCGGTCTTTAATTGTGCGGAAGATACCATGTCCGAGAATATCTTTTCAGAGTTGCACCCACTATAATTTGTCACAGTATGTATCGAATTAACGGAGTGTGCAGATTCTGTCTGCTTTCTACTGCTACCGCTCGTTCTGCTCTGTGGTTTCTGGTATGTGTTAAAATTATGTTGTTTCCTTCCCCGACACTTCGAAGGAGTACGCGGTTGACACTGTGGACTGACAGCGTGCCTGTGAATGTGACCGCGTCGGCGGCAAAGATCGCAAATTGACTGCAGATGTTTGCATGCACTTCTATGGTGCAGTCTCTTGCACGACCTCTTAAATCCGCGATCCACTCTGCGTAGGACTGACCAGGAACCATTTTCTGTTGTAGGAATTTGCACCTCGATGCCAGAATGTGCAGTTTAGATTGGAAATGCTTCGTAAGTTTCGCAGAAAGTTCTTTAAAAGTATGTTTGCTTACGTCTTCAGTTCCTACCAATTTCTGGAGTAAGTCGTTTACCTGATTTCCACAAGTCGATAAAAAATGCGCCTTCTTGAGATTGTCGTCATCTAAGGAATTCGCCGTAAAATGTTGCTGGAGCTGAAAAAGATAGCTGTCCCAAGATTCCTTTTCCGAGTTGAATTCGTGAAACTGAGAAATGGTTGCTGGACGAACAGATGAATTTTTGCTTATTAATTGCGTTATTTCGGCTTTATTCTCTGCCATTATTTGCTCCATTCACCGGTTTTGTGATGAAATAAGTTTTTGCAACGCTTCTTCCATTTTAAACACCTCGTCGCCACTTGTTATAATTTAGGGTACTTCAATTGATCTTTATTTCACAACGTCTTATTAGCTAATGATTTATAAAAGATTGAATTCACATATTTTAGGTTACAATTTTGCGCGGGATAATTACTTCAGTTCCCGCCAGAATTTACTTCATCAGGAATGCCAAGCATGGCTCTAGTTAGCGCATAAATGGTGTCATAGGCGACAACCGTTCAAAAATATAGAACAACTACAAATATGAAGATTTATGTGTTTAAATTATCAAGGCGGTTTTAGCGAAAATTGCAAATTTCGAAAATGCCGTTAATTTTAGTCATAAACTGAAAATAACAATTTGTCCTCCAGTCATATACACATACATATGCACAAAGGCGCAGGATATGAAGTTTGAAGTCTATCCCATTGCTAACGCTGCAGTCAGAGATAGAGACAAACGGACACATGCACATTCAGGCAGAAAACATAATTTTTCTCAGCAGCCATTGCAAATCCGATACCTTTGTATAAATGCGCCAAACGCAACACATTTGAGAGAATATAAGTTGCAGGAAAACTACAGGAAATCGAACCTGTAAATTTCGTTTCAAAATAAATGTACATAAATTCATATTATATGTATGTATATAAAAAAGAAATGTTTAGTTTTTAGTGTCTGCAAACTTAAGAAGATCTGCAAAGTTACGTAACTAGGTTACAATGACTGTTTACACAAAATATTTCAACGATACTAAGGAATATCTCTCCCACACTTGATTTCAGCCTTCGCGATATTTACAACAATCTCCCCAGATTAAGGTCGTTAATAGATATCCTGTAATAAGATATATTTAGCTCGTTTGTTACATCCTTTTAGTATTCACTTCATGTGATTATGTCCATACATCGCTTAACGCCATTAGATAATTATAGTAGCTGTCCACATCCGAAGGGGAGCTAGGACGGCGTTTTAAAAATACATATAACAATGCACAAAGTACCCTACATAAGTACAATGTCGTTTGCAAAATGGATGCAAATTGTTTCCTTTGCAACTTGTTGCTATCAGCTATGGACTAAGCGACGGTATTTCCTTTGATGTGTAATTAGAAAATGCATGCAATTAAGAGTGCGATTTGCAGTGTGAACGAAGCCATAGAGCCCAGTTTTTTCTTATTTCCGCTTGTCCAGCACTCTAGTGCTCATTAAGGATGTATGTATGTATATGTATGTATGTGGGTGGAATTTTTCCTGATAAAAAAGCAACACACGCTATTAACTTTCTTATGGCAGGAAGCAGTTAAGTGGCTAATTGCGTGAGATGAATAAAGACTGATTAGTACCAATCTTATATTTTTAAGGATCTATTAGTAAGGCAACGCATAAATAAAAAAAAAAGTATAAATGAACCGAGTTTTTCGGCTAAATAAATCTACTATTTTGGAGACTTTAAGTTTTCCACATTCTTGTTTTAAGCTACATAACTTTAATTGCAATATGTATCGAAGGGAATCACTAAATTCTCAGCTTCATATGGCTGCTCTATTACAAGAGAGATACTTGAAATCCTTCTTCTTATATTACGAGTGATATATTATGTTGGGCTAACCTTGTGCACAAATTTTTTTGATAATGGGGATTTTCCATTAAGCTTGCCTGCAAACATATGTACATATATTACAGGTCATAAAACCTATTTGGATGAATTTTAAATATTTCCTATAGAAAGAGAATTGTTTTAAAAAGTTCATCAGCTGTATCACCACAGATTATCTACGATAAAGAGTTAGATAGTCTTCAGTAATTTCATCTTCAAAGAGGTGTATCTACCGTTTTCCACAGCAAACTAATTCTAAGCCAAAATCTACCGCATTTTCATTTTACTCCTCCAAAGTCATGTTTTACATTCCTTCACATGATACACATTAAAAAAACTAAAACAATCTCACTCATGTCATTTTCTGTTTTATCAGATGACACTTAACTATTGTGGTTTCTAGATATTTGTTTGAGTCTTTAATAACTTTTTGGGTGACTCATAATGTGTAAGAGGTCTAACTTACAACCGACCAAAAAATTTGCTAATGTTTCTACAACTTTGCAAACAACAACTTCGCCTTCCATGTGTCTACGGTCTTCTGAACTTGGCAAATAAAGTACGTTCATATCTTATAATACCAGACTCTACTTTCGAAGATTGAAAACTGCATTAAAAACATATGTACATAAATTGGACTCAAAAATGCAAATACAAATAGTTGGCGCAACGGAAATTATGTTGTCCAGGGCCTAGCTTCTCGCGACCATTCGTGTTGTGCGTGTTATACATATTTTTCACACAAATGGAAGGGCCCTACAGTCTAGAGCCATATCCGAAAGGCAAATTGAGAAGCTTGCCCTTGACAGTTATTACTCTCGGACGTTTGTCAGACATTCGTGGGAGGTGGGACCGTGAAAAAACTTTTTGGTGTTTTTGGGATTCGAACGTCGAACCTCTCGCTTAGCGATCCAACGCACTAACCACTTGAGCCAATATCAGGCTCAGTCTCAAAAAAAAACAATAGACTTTAATCCTCTGAAAAAATATACGACAAATATTCTTCGGAATGCTTGACAACACGCCGATCCCACATAATGAATACTGAAAATATGTATTAGACATTTGGTGTATGGGATGATATGTATATTATGAGTAAGGTGCACTTTTGAGATTGCTCTCTTTTTGGACCATTGCGATTTTCTATAGAATATGGACCGCCTCTAATTCCGTTGTATATCGGTGGTCTTAGAACAAACCAATCTTTGATATCATGCTCCAGAGTGAAGCTTGTGCCATGTTCTCTAGCTCCCTAAAAAGTCGGTTTCTCACGTAGTGGAAGTGACGAATTTGAAGGTTGGGACAAGCAAGTGTTTAATAAGTAGTTTCGATTTCTTCTTGAGTTGATGCCTAGTCTGGCGGCCACTGCGTCTATCGGAAAATGCCCAGTGTACATGCCATGATGTTGCTTTCTTTTGAATTCATTGACAAAAGGCTTTTAGTGATTCTTTTATTCAGAGTTGCCCATAAGCTGCGAGATATTGATAACCACCGATGCGTTGCTGAATTTGTTTAATGCTAACTGTGCGCATTCATCCGCTGTTTCGCTCCTATTCTCATGTTATTCGAACACATGCAAATGTTTGTACCTTCATAAGATTATTGAGGTAGCTGGCTTTGTCTGTTGCATTCTGCCATACAATTGTCCCATAGATAAGTATAGGTCTTACGATCGCAGTATACATCCAATGAGTTATGGGCGGTCGCAAGCCCCATCGTTTAGCAAAGGTTTTCTTGCATGCGTAGAAGGCCCATAAAGCCTTTTCATTCTTTCTTCTGTTTTTCTCTTCCATGTGAGCTTCGAATCAAAGTTAGTTCCTAGATACTTGGCTTCTGATGAGAATTTCAGAGAGATTCTGTTTAAGTTTGGTAGATCGAATATTCAATTTCCCTCCTTTCCGCAAGTACGCAAGTACTGTCGATAGTATTTCAAAAACATTAATAAGAAGGATACATATAGGGTACCCTAGTTATTTTCAGTATACGAAACAGATTTCTAACAGAACACCGAATCCGCATGCAGATAAATGAGGATTGAAACCATTAAATAAACGTTTTCATCTAAGAAAGGAAATGAAATCTGATCATATGGCAGAGAAGCAATAGAAAAACCTCTAACTACTGACCGAAATTAACAAAAGAAAAAGAGTTGAATGTGGAAAAAAATATTAAATGTTTTTTTGCCTTAAAAATTTGTTTTCGTGTTGAGTTCAGCTGGAAAAAAGACATATTGCTTTGGTTAAACACTGTATTTGGGAATTCCACGAAATGAAAAACCATTTGGAACTAGGATAATTGGTTTCATGCAACACGACATGTGTTTTAGCACATCCAGGCTATTCTTAAAATACTCAACTGTTAAGGTAATGGATGGAAAGCTATAAATTATTAATGGCCTGCTAAGTCACCTGATTTAAGCTTTATCAGAGTGACTTTAAAATTTCTCATAAGGCACAAACCAAACTTTAGAAATAACTTCATAACGCAAAGATTTTTTTTAAGCCGGCAGTATTTATTCGCTATTCGAATTTTTTAGTAAATTTGATCAAAATTATTAAAACCGCTTTCGAGTACCCAAATCAAATAAATTTCGCCGATAATGATGTAAATGTTAGTGACTGCCTAACATTTTCCAACCCATGGCTCAACTTATACCAAGTGTTACCACGGAGCAATAATTTGATGAAATATATTTAAAAAAAAATGGGTTATGAAACCACAAGTATCATTACGTATCGGATAATGATTAATTAGATTGGTTATTGGAGAGTAAAAACGCTTCTCGACTCTCGTGGAAAAGATTTTCAAATACAAGCCTAGATTTGCGGATGTTTATTCTTTATATGAAAGAAGAGGGATTAGCTAGGATTGATATATTCGGAATGAGAGTTTATGACGAATTTAAGAAAATAAAATTTTTTACTAGTAAGACACTACTTGAAATTTTTAAAAATACGTACGTATTTGAGAACAAAAAAAATCTACACAGATAAATATTTTGAAATACATCCGTATATAAAGTATTATCTTCAACATGACTGCTTATTACACAATAGCGTCTATACATATGACATGGTCAAAACAAAAGACGTTCATGAAGTATAATACATGTATAAAGCTCAATATGAACTGATTCTTATAAATAAGAATTCAAAAGAAACCTTTATTGGCTTTCTTAGAAGTATTGCACTAGCAAATAAGGGTTATTGCGCACACTAAAGAGTATACATATGTACGTAGACAGAATACATGTAGAAATAAGGACAATAAATTGAAAGAAACTTTTAAGAACCTATAGAATTCCTTTTCATACCGTATGTTTTTCGTATAACAAGTTGTCTTCTTATTGACCTTCACTGCCAAAGCGACTAAGAATACAAAATATCCTTGAAATTTAAAGGTAGCTCTCTACAAAAGGTCATTGTGAGCATTGCAAAAACTCTGAGATGACCAGTAATTTCTGATGGAAATCTATTCCAATCAAATTGTATAGGTAAGCACTTACAAACCTTAATATTGTTATTGTATGTTCACATTTGTCTACTACTCTCAGAAACTATAACTAATTTTGGCACAACTAATCGCATTCGCATAGTCTTAAGCTACACAAAGCATAATTTTTTGTTGCTCAAGGTTCGAAAATGTGTATTCTTACAACCCCAAACGCAACCAAGTACTAGCATTTGCAAGATTCCATAGAAATACTTATTTATGTTAATAATACAACACTGTGGGCATAATAAATTGTGGAATGCAACTAAGGCTCAATAACCATTTGAAGATAATTTTTTTTTTCCATATTTCATTTCATTTCACAAAAAAGAGGTTGAGTGTATTGTCGTAGACAGACTTAAGCTCGTTAAAGCAGTGCACTTAAGAAGTTTGAAACCATGAAATTAAATTATTTGCTTTTCCTTTTTGAGTGTTCTACTGTTTGTTATATGATTCTATTCTTAAGTGCGTACGTTCTACATGAAAAGAGGTGAACCAACCACTCTTAACGTATTTAGTACATTTGAAGGTCTACGAAAATTTTTCTTGAAAAAAATTTAACGCCTCCAAAACTTGTAACATATGGAAGGAGGGGAAATTAAGGGAATATAAGCCACGAAGGGGTTGCGGAGGGCTAAGGCAAACTCAAATGAGTTTTCTTCGATTTTATGTTTCACTGTCCGACTTGGGTGAATCAACCCATAAAATAAAGTTCAGAAAACCGGGTCAGGCTAAAATGCCAAAAATGCAACCACAGTTCCATAAGGCTTTAGTTATTACACACACACAGAATTGAGTGCCAACTACACTCATTCAACGGTGATATATTACATATTCAAAAATCCAATATGAAAATGAAGAAAAATGTGGAACTTCCACATGCCAATGATGCTCAATTTGTCAAGGAGGCACTATGGAGATGAGTGCTGAAATCTCACTCAAACTCAAGGCAATGAATTATTCACTGACTTTTTCATGAATCTCATCGCTTCATCTAGGTTGTTAACAATATAATCCACTAAAGTCAATGCAATGCCCTATCGTAGTTTAATAAAAGTGTTTATTGAAGTTAACAAATTTGTTACGGTTCTGGTGGAGTTAATAGCCAATTCCCCTATTAAACAGCCACTAAACTACAACATCTGTTGCACAAAGCTCAATTAAACGGAATTTTGAGACAAACTAACTTAAATCCTGAAAATAAATTTTGTACAGAAACTTTTTCGAAGTGCTCACGGATATCCTTCCCAAGGATACTCGCGTATAATCTGTGAAAATTCCATAAATGCTTCCAACACTACCCCACAATCAACACTATCCCACCCTTCCACCATTAGTTGAAACCGCTGCCAGCAACAAGTCGTAGTACTTGTATTTTTCGCTCTTCCTTTTATATTACATTTTTATGTCCTTTTCAGGGCAAACTATGCTTAAATATTTCATGACTGGTGCAAAGAAATAAAGAAAATGCCATGAGAAAAAAAGGAGCTGCAAACCGAAAGTGAACTCAATTGCAGTTAAAGCGCACTCACGAAAAACTCGCTTCGAGCATACGTTTTATTTCTGTTTTTTTTTTTTTATGGACGAAACGTCTTATCCGAGACTAGCATAAAAACAACAAAAGGAATGAATGGGGCACTTTCACAATAAATTATTTTCGAAGTTCGGTGTCTTATTTTCGTATTGCAAATGTGAATATAAATAAATTTATGGAATAAATATTTCCCATAGTAGTAATGATCATCGAAATGAGTCATGGAAGCAAAGCAAATAAATAAACAAAACAATTGATGAGAAGGAAAATATTTGTCTAAGCTATTTAATAAATAGTGGATAACTTTCAATTACAAACGCATCCAAACCCCCTCCGTACTATAGATATTGTACATATATTACCTTACTTCCATAAGTAGTACATATATACGTATATAAACCATTACACTTCAAGAACGTGGAATAATTGTATCAAAGCTTTTGACAAGTGGCCAGCCCCGGAGCAGCTTACGTCAGCTATTGCATGGCGACCGTCATCCTAAATTTCTATGATTTACCATAGCAAATCATAACGAATCACTATTTGTTGCGGCGCTAATTAGCCCAAACTGCTAGGTTTGGGGAACATGTGGTTCAAGCAGCACCGTGCAACCACATAAACAGCAGAGAGCGACAGCGACCACTTGTGTTGGCTTGCAAGATCGCCCGATTTGACCGTCCCAGATGTTTTTCTTTGGGTTTTTTTTTAAGTCGCGGGTCTAAGCGAACAATTGTGTAAGACTTACTGTTAATATACATATTTAACTGGGACACTTTTACCTTTTGTCGGATTTGGTTGCATTACAAATTGCAAACAGTTTGTTAAATAAAGCATCCATCTGAAAAAACAAATAATAACGCGATCCGATCCTCTTGCATCCTAGAATCAGTTAAATCATCCCCTTGGAATATTGTACCGCTGAGTATGGCATAAAGCATTTTAGCTCATTTTCAAACTTATTTCTAACGCCACCGTTTCCCCCAAATCCTTTTCCTCCTGGATTTTCCGAGAAATGTAGCTCTAGCTCTTCTATGGAGTCATCCATTAGTAGTCTAAAAATGTAAAATTTTCAGCAATTGGCCAAATTTTATGTCATGTTAATTGAGCAAAGGTCCAATAAAAAATTCGTTTTCCCCTCTGATTTCGTAAAATAATATTATCACGGTAGTTTCGATTTCGACGCAGGTGTATTATAATCTAGGCTTTGGGACTTCGCTTGCGTTCACAAAAACGTTTGCGCTGAATATTTCTTTGTTGACTATTTTCCGTTCTCATTTACATTTACCTTCTTTAAAATCTTCAACACCGAAAATAAATCCTTTTTTTTTTGTGAAATCCTTTTTTTAAGATAGCCAGCATTTTCATTTCATTTTCAATAGATGAAGACAATGAAACATTTTGTGTTTTAAATTTAAAACCAAACTTTAAGGGGCAAGCCATTAACGTCTTGGTTAAAGCCCCTCAATTTCGATCAAATTAATGGAATGACAGAAGAGAAATAGCGCAGAATTATTCTCAGTACTAGCGAATAGCATTTTCAAAACATTATTGCAATAAAATGGAGGTCGAATTCCCCGAAAAAAACTATTTTTTTTTACTTTGTATAGTGAGTTTTTCCAATTTTAATATGGAACTTTAAGAGAGAAAATTGCAAAGGAGGGTTTACATATGAGTTGATTTTAAGTTACTTGAAGCGCAATATTATATTAAGGTTAGCACTTTTAAGCGATTTATTTGAATACAAATATTCATAATTTTGAGTCTCACTGTAACGTGTGCTCCTAAACATTGTGACGTACAGGACTAACACTAGTAGTAGTTAGTAGTTAGGGCTACTCAGATTTTGTTAGCTTTTTAGGATACAGTTTATTGTTGAACCTACAAATTTCAGTTCAATAACCCACATAAAGCCAAATATACATACATACTCGTATATACACAAATATTTTTAATGTATTGAACTTTTTTAATACACGATGAAAGAAAATAGTCCTTACTTTGCCGCAAGCTCTTCGAGTTTATATGTATATATTTCTTTTCTATAACTCTATAGTTTTTGTTCTGCTTTGCAAAAGGAAAATTGAGATTTTCTCCTAACTTGTATTTTATGCGAATACAATGGTTGCCTGACTTGATTATGAAAAAAAGTCCTTTTAGTTTAGCACATTCTCTTATTTACAGAGGTAAACCTGACATTGTACATATGTACAAGGGTTGTTCATCAATTTAAAGCAAATTTTATCCAATATACGAATATATTCTAAATACTACTACAGAGTAATCCTTTTTCTCTTTTCCAGGTAATCGATAAAAACTTTTCCACCAGAATCTCAGAAACCTGTGGCCATGACCTTCTTGGCGCTATAGTTTGACGTTCTTCAGAATATGCTACACAGATCTTTAAGATCTCATATTGATTGCACTTCAATATGACTAAACATTCTTTCAAGTTGGTAGCTTTATTCTGGTTTTGGTCAATAACGGCACTCATCCTGCCGATTGGTATCGTAAACCCAAATGTTCGTGTAAGACAGCATAAGCACGTACATTTTCGATGTTTACCTTTTTGCTTATCTCACGAACCTCCACCTGACTGTAATCATAAGCAATATCACGAATTTTATCCATTTCTTAATTTTTGCTCTCATTTGGACCTACCAGTGTTTCACCCCTTGTGCTTGTACGACCATAACGAAACTCAGTGAACCACATGTGAACCATTCCATGCGACGAAGTAGAATGCCCGTAATTCACTTTCGGCCTTTCTTTGGTTTCTTTTTTCTTTTTAAGCACAAAAAAATGTATAATTAGCACCCGAAGTGTACTTTTTTAAAAACAAATTTATTCGGTTTTAAAAGCTTTAAAAAAATCACATTCCAGAGATGGACTTCAAACTTCTTGTGTTAACGAATTTTATTTTACGTTTTGCCATATTTCCGAATGGCCACCTTTTTGAATGTGGCCTTATTTCGTAGGGCGTTATTTCACGTCACCATGGCTGAGCTATTCGACAACCCTTCGTCACATGACAAGCCTACACACTAGCTGATCCGATCACCGACCAAATTCTGTCTTATACAATAGTTTTACACTTCCGAAACCAAAGCGAATAGATTGAATGCTATGCCATTTTCTCAAAAATTTGTTTGAGAAAAAAAAAACAAAGATCAATCTGAATTTTGAAATCGGTAGGTGGTCAGTTAGTACCTAGAGCAGTAATTTGTGCGGCTAAGTTAGTCAATTTCTGTAGCTGCATTTAAACTTTGCGAAGTATAAATGTTTAATTTTAAGTTTTATTCCTGTTATCGCTGTTATATTTATCATCAACTAAATTCCCATAAGTCAAACACTTCCAGAGAACAAACGTGCTATTTAGAATGCTTTGCTATGGCATGTTATACAATCCAACAACTGGAAAACGTACATAAATAAATTTTTATCCACACCAACTACTTTTACGATTTTAAGAATGCATCAATGTAGACAATTTTTGTTTACGGAGCCGATATATGTACATATGTATCTGATTTTTCATACCGATATAAATCGAAAACTCTCGACAGTTCTAACAAACTTTCTGTAATGTGGGAGACAGACTGCCTCTTATTTATACCATGATATGGATACCATGGTATAGTGAATACTATAACCCCTGACAGACTACACTTCGTAGTATACGTTGACTTTTGCGCTACGTGGTATACTTTGACATTTGTGGTGCGCCTCCTCCAGCTCCTTACACATTTCTTACAACACTTCAATATTGCGTCTTGCTCCTCGTAGCTCGCCGATATAATTCCTATAAACTTCTCTTACTTCATTGTTTCCAATGCAGATAAAATTGTCCTCCTTAATCCATTTCCAAAACATTTTTCGCTGTGATTGCTTGCTTTTGAATTGTCAAAGAAGCTATGAAGAACCACCAACAAAAAGAAAGTGGCGCTGCAAGCAATAAGACGGTGGTATACCACCAAAAATTTGCCAATCTCAATACTAGGTTCTATTCATGGTATACTAGGTCTTAACGTGGTATTGCAGTGACAGACATGTGGTATAGAACGTAGTATTGCTATACCATGGTATCAATACCAGCAGTCTGTCTCCCACATAAGTAACTATCTTATCTTATGTGAGAGACACTCTTTAATGTACTGAAAGGTAATAATTTATTAACTCAGTGTAAGGAATTTTATTTAACATTTTCCTCAAAATACAATTACAAAACAGTTTTTCCCACACATTAAGATTCAACTAAATGAACGAAAGTCCTAAGTAGAAATATTTCAATCATTCTCGTCACGATGTTTCACATACTCTTCTCTACCCCACATAATACCGAAATACCCGAAACATTTATCCAAATGGTTCTTGGTACCCTTAATCACGAGTATATGGCAATATATTTTATTATTCCTTCTGTGTGTCCGTCAGCTATCCTTTCGGTAAGTGTTCCATAGATTGCATCTGGGCATTTGATTCTAAACATTTAAGAACGTCCAACTTAGAAAGACAAATATCTGATTACAAACGGTACTATCAATCGAATACGTATCTATTGCCAAGGAATAGATATTTTTATAATCAACCTAACTCAAGTAAACAATATCTATCCCCACTGTTGTCAATAAACTTAATTGAATCAACATTTCTGTTTGAATCATCTATGTATATAGAAACTACCTTCTAATCCCGAAAGCATAGCGAAAATCATAATAAAATATCGATAAATCATATCTAATCAACCTGAGCCCGCACATTCGATGCTAATAACAGTCTAATTGAAGATATCTCCAGTACTACCCACATATCAGCAGCTGACTGGTTGAAAACCATCCAATTATAACCTTATCCGATGGATTTATTGCTCACCCCAGTGTTATCGTTATCGCAGCGTTGAAGTTGTCAACAGCTTTTGACAGTTTTCACCGCGCTGCACGTCCACACAATGGACACTTCACAAATCGAATTACCCTGTTGCTACTATAAGGAGTCTTGAAATTGACACATTGCTAGTATAATGTAGATTTATTGGATTCCCCTCGTAAAACTTTCACTATTTCATGCCAAGGTAACACCACACACTATTTGAAAACGGAAGCGTTAACCCTATAGGCCGGAAACTAGAGAATGTCTATGCAAAATTCAACATTTAAGATTCGTATTAGCCCACAATAGCTCGTTTCCGAATCAAATAGCTTGTGTTTGAATGTTAAACATGGAAAACAACTCGTGCGCTGACCTTGAATTGCCTTTATTGCAAATATTTTGAGCAAAACATATTCGCAATTTAATTTTCTTCGCTTGAGCTATGGAAGGGCTACGCTTTGATGAAACTGCAACTCCGTTTGAATCACTTCGTTTGTTTTGGATAAATACATATAAGAATGTAGTATAAAGGTAGCTAAAGCGAATCGGAGTTGGTTAATGGCGCACATTTCATAATTTAAGGCTTAAATCATTAACATAAATGCGTTGCAGTAGTGTATTTTACCCTTCTGCGACGACGCACGTAGGCACCGTAGCTCTGGGGTTAGTGTATTGGATTACTGAACAGAAGTTTCGAGGTACGAATCCCAGAAAACACCAAAACGTTTTTTCGCGGTCTCACCTCTCGCCAATGTCAGACAAATGTCCGAGCGTAATAATTGTCATTAAAAAGCTTCTCGACAAATGTATGTCCTTCGGAAATGGCTTTAAACTGTAGGTCCCTTCGCTTTGTGTGTAAAAGTATAAACGCACAACACGAATGATCGCGAGAAGCTAGAACCTGGACCATATACGGTCTGTTGTGCCAAGTATTTGTATTTTTTTTTTTGTGATGACATTTTTGAAGAACATTGCGGAAACGCTGGGAAATGAACTCGTAAATTATCCTTTGACTAGTATCGGAAATTCCTTTAGTAAGTTCACATATGGGTTGTTTCATCGTGTAATTAAATGCCATATGTAGTTGGAATGTCTTTCTAATCCCTTTAAGCAAAAATAGAATTTACTACGATTTGTAAATTTATTCCGTGCTTAAATGTGTGCTTAAAAAGCCAATCCAAATAAAACGGGCATCACACCATTCATCAAGAGAAGATGATTAAACCTCGAAACGCAAACACTAAATGGTGCACTAAATTGCTTGAGATATCAATGGGAACAAAAGGAAAATCGCTCTTATTGGAACTCACAAACGATTTCAAATGGGTTAAGATATGCCAAGAAATTCATCGATTTCTAAAAAAAGAATGGAAGAGGTTCTAACAACAGACAAATATAACGCTAATATCATAATGGACTTCCTAACTGGCCATTGCTCTCTCAAATTGAGGATACTGAAACTGCCCAACATATGTATCTATCTTATGTGAATGTCCCGCTATTGCTCGATATAGACTCAAACACTTCCATGAATTAGCTAGAAGGTAAAACCACACCAACACCGTTTTTAACACAAAATGTCTATATGAGTTCGCAGAACTTCTTGAGGGTATTTAATCGCTCATCATTCCAATTCAAAAAAAGGCAGTAGCGATCTCGGATACTCAACTTGCAAACAAAAATATTAGTATATGTGAGTTAAAGCTACTAGCGGTTTGTCCTGATTTACCGCTGATGACATCAGGGGATCGACGTAGAAACAGGGGAGACTATATAAGATTGTACTATTGTAGTGCATTAATTAATGCTCTAATAGAATATAATACTATAAGTGTTTGTTAACTGATAAATAAGGAGTACGCAGTAAACGCAAATAGACCGTTACACGGATGAAAATTGTGGAAAGTTCGAAAAATTTTTAAGAAATACCTTCTCGATCATCAAAAAATGTATGCTTCTTGGCCAAATTGTGTGATAGTGTGTGTCCTCCTCTTTTAATGAAAATATTTTTGTACAGAGTTTTTTCTTTTTACATTTGCAAAGTATAATTTACGGTATATGTATGTATGGTGAGAACGAACACTTTTTACAGGTGTTCAAAGATACTTGAAATCTGTGCTAAGTTTATATGGACCCTGTTGATAATGATTTGATCTACTTAATGCCATCAGGTAAAGTCACCAAAAGTAGTGATTTATATGCAACTTAATCGAAACTATCACACATCACATCTGCCGGGGGGACAGAAGCCATAAATATGGTGTATAAAAAGAAACGAATAAAATCTAAGTGTTCCGATTCACTGAAATCCGCTTGCGCTGTGGCTCAATTGGTTAGACCGTTGGATCGCTGAGCGGGAGGTTCGACGTTCGAATCCCAGAAAACACCAAAAGTAGACACCTCTCGCGAATGTCTACTTAACGTCCGAGAGTAATGACTGTCATAAAAAAGCTTCTCAATTTGCGTTGCGAATATGGCTCTAAGCTGTAGGCCCCTTCCATTTGTCTGAAAAAATATAACACGCACAACGCGAATGGTCGCGAGAAGCTAGGCCCTGGACCACATACGGCCTGTTGCTCCAAGAACTTGTACTTGTATTACAATTTTGGATAGTTTGACTTCTGTCAATTCTTAAGTACACAATACAATTTTTAAGTTCAAGGAACAGGACTTAAAGCTAAAATAGGCATACTATACACTCGTAAATCATACGAATTTCAAGTTGGGCGAACTTACATAAATAGCTCGAATGTTCACAAAAATTATTGCGACAATAAAAAGTCGAATAGATATTGTTGAAACATTACTTCGTTAAAATTTATCTACTTCACGGTATCAGCTAACGCTGTCAAATTCGTTATTTTGTAGTTAAAGCTTATAATTCCTCAAATTTATTGTAAACATAATTTGTAGTAGGTAAAATCATTTAGGAATAACAGTATCAAAAAATATTTCAAAATACTTATAACCACAAGTCCAAGATTTCTAGATAGAAACCAACCTGAGCAAAAGGAAATTCGTACGACGTACACTTACGGTACTCGATACTTCATTGTGTCGTGACTTACGCATTGCAGTCTTATACGAGTACCTACTGCTATAACTTTTTTTGCTATACAATCCTCGGGTGACAGTTCACTCACTGCAGTGGGTAAGTATTCAATTAAATTTAACAAAGAACCGACTCTCAATCCAAGAGAATTCCCATCTACTTATGTTCACCAAAGCATTTGAATCACATACCGCACCCGTCAGTAAATGCAAATTAATCATTGTAAAAAAAATCCTCTCAACCTTCTCAAAGATATCGTGATAACAATATGGGGCGCTTAGAAATGTAAATGCGTTAGGCACATTCCATTATGAAATAACTAATGAATGACTGCATTACTAACTGCTGCCGCAGCGCCAGCACCACTGTTGTCCTACTTCGTGCGAAATTGATGGATATGTAAATTAGTTTCGAACGTTTTACATCGCTCCTTGCGCAAATGTTAAGGTCAGATTGGATTTTAATTCAAATCAATAATTCGTTCGTTCGTTCTTTCGACCCAGTCAGGCCTACCTAAATGCTTAGCTTTTTAACACTCCGAAACCAAGTCCGAACAGCCTTGGTTATGTCCGCCGAAAACAAATTACCACCCAATGGGCGGTGTGTAACTATTTGTAAAGGAAGTGCAACCTATTTCTATTTAAATTTCGATTTTATTTGTGGGGTAATAAATTTTCACTGCGCTGGGATTATGAGTTGAGAGAGATTCGATTTAACGATAGGAGAATTTTATATGGCGGGTGTCATAAATCAAGTCGTTTTATTATGATCTGACATTTCACTAATGGGTTTTTTACGAAACCTTCTTGTCACGACTAAAAGTTTCTCATTTTGAGCGGAGCGCTCTATAAACGGCGAGCCCCATTAAACACAACCCTCAAACCAGTGAAATCTTTTTTTTGCATCAATAACTAACTATCTTCATATTGCATTTGATCAATATACGTATATAAAACCTATCCAAAACCAATATCCGTATACGATATTATATCAAATGAAATTGCAAGCACTCTAACTTTCCTATAAACCTCATCTACATATGTACATATATGGAATCAGCATTAATGCAACGCTTTTATTATGAAAGTTGTAAATGTGGTTGGAAGTATGATTAGACATTTAGTCTCCTCACCCATTCTCATTACACTTCCTTTTGTCATATAAGTTAAATACACACTTGAGAGATTTTCCTTAAAAGCAATTTAAATTACATACAGACATACTTAAAAATGAGCAGTATAAAGTTGTTGGCAGTATTCCAATCAGATTGTGGCAAAGACGCTTTTTAAGGGTTTCTAAATGTACCATGTATGATGTTGGTCCTATTAAGGATGTCGTAAGGGTAGACAGCTTTTTCGAGAAGCACTGTTGTATAAATGTGTGTCGAGGATTTCAAGGAACTAATTTATCTAATCTAAGAAAAGACAAGAATGTTTTCAGACAAAGACTAAGGGCACTCAGCACCCCAGTTTATGCTGAATTTGATATATTAATTTGGATAGCTGAAAACACAAGGAAAAAAAGTGTTGTATAATTAAAATGGATATTATAAAGAAAAATAATTTTGCTTGAATTAAGACACATACCGCTATGATCAATAATTTGTCATTGTAACAAGTAAGCGAATTTTGATTAGGAAATATTGAATGTGGTATGTTGATGGGGAGGTGTGTGGATGATGAACCATCACATCTTAATAAGATATTGCAATTATTGATTCTCTTCTCGACTTGCAATTAATTTTTCGCGAATACGTTCTAATGCTTTGGGAAATTTAACTTTGCGGTTGAAAAAAATCGTTTCACGTCGTCCTTCCGAGGAGCTGTTATAAGACATCTAAGCCGCAAAATTACAGGTCAAGCCAGCAAGAGATGCCTTGCCTTGTGGAATTCCCTCGATGGAATCAACGGTAACGTTCTCAGCCGGGTTAGCCAAAGCCTCATTTGAGCAACTTCGACAAAGGGGAACTTTCAAGACGAAGTCAGCGTTTTAAAAAGGAATATGCTGGTGGAGGAGCCATTAATGGGACAGAGTTCATATCCCCGAGGGGGGTTATCGAACTGTTGTTCCTAGGTCCAAAACTAAGGACGTGGCTTTCTAGGTTGGAGATTGTTCATCGGGGCAACTTTCTTACCATGTCAATAAACAAATCCTCGATACGAAGCAGCAACAATCCTCGTGGATTGCACGTGGAATGCTCGGACTCTTAACAGGTAGCGCGCAGTCGAACAATTAGCAAAGGCCTTAGACTGCTACAAAGCAGGTGGGCATACAAGATCTTATCTTTCATATTGTCTGAGCGCCTGAAACCTTTCGTCAACAAATTTTCACACTACAGCAGATTCTGGAGCAAACCTACGAAGTCGAAACCGATACCCAGCTTCTTTTTGTCGATTTTATACAGTGTTGTAACTATTGATTGCCTTGTCGACTTGAAATGACTTTTCTGCAATTACTTCTACTTCTACTAATACGTACTAATCCACGCTGAGAAATTTAATTTTTGTGGATTAAAATGTGTTTGTTTAAAATTCCATTTATTGTCCTGTTCATGTAACATTTATGCTTGCAATTGATTACGCGAGGCACGTTTCCAACTCGAATTAGAGGGCGGTAATGCCAATATTGGCCCAATAAAAGCCAATGTATTCATCACACATTACTGTTTGCTGCAGTTTTTGCATAGTTTAATTGGGCTCTATTTATTTGAAGATGCGATTTATATTAGGGTGAATGCAGAAATGAAGAAATGTGTACCAGCAGGACATAACCCGTCGCACTACCCACGAATCAATTGAGTTGCAGAGAGGCAAATTTCCAGGTCCTGTAAGCTCAAGAAATGCGAATAACAATTGGTCAGCATAATCGTGTAGTTTGACGCCATATGCCTTCTTTTCTTAATGTTTTTGAAGTAGATGTAAAAATATATACTGAAAATAAAGTATTTGCCATTTTTTACATATACATATGTACACATATAAATTTCTTTGTTTGTAGTTTGTCAAGTTCTTAAGCAATCGATATGTATTGATCTATGTACTTCTCGGTGTTCTCAATTACTATGTCATTTATCAATATTAATCAAATAAGGAAAAGGAAACCTTCCTTCCTTCCTTCCTCTGCCACTGCTCAAGCCTATGCCATTTGAGAAACAAAAAACTACCTGATGCATACAGAACTATTTGACGTCTCAGTAAACAATTTACTTAGCTTTCTGAGGACGTCACGATTACCAACGAACAGTAAGGTAAGAATCCAGTACAGGAATTGGGGAAATAACAAATGGATCTGAGGTGCTACATACTTCAAACTACTCGAAGGAAATGCTGTCAAGCCCAACTACTTTATTCGTTTTGAATACCTCAATCGTTGTTAAAATATCACTCTGACTGGGAGGTCTGGTGCATTGCTGCGAATTAAGGTACCCAGCAAGACCAACTGGCTGATAGGAGGATGGCGCAATGAGGGGTGGCAATTGTGCAGTGGTAGCGTCATCATTTGTCAAGCTGATGGTTCGCAGTTGAACCTTGGTGTCAGCAAGCATTATATGATAAGAGGCAGTCCGATCAATTGCGATAGCTTATGACAACACTATTGCGAAGGCATATCACTGGCACTAGGTTTGTCATATGGCTGGAAAAATTGTTCGCTCTGTTGGATGATTGATATGCTTATGACATCAGGTGGACTGGAAAATAAATACTGTGAATCAAAAGCGAAGGCAAAATGTATAAACTAATCTTCCCAGTTATCTGGACACCACCACCTGAGTTTCAAACCACTACAACAATCTCTTTCTCTCTCTCTCTCGATCTTCCTTCCAAAGCCCGCACTTGTGTAAACATTAAAAGAGTATTCATAACCCCTTGAGTGCGGGCAAATTATAAAAAAAACTCTCTTAATGGAAAAGTTTTGCTAAAGGAATCACAAATCAAATCAGCATCACTGTCTTTAGATACTGGGCCCTATTTGATGGGCCTCATGTCAAAAATAATCTGAATAAAAGGCTGGATTTCGCTCGCAAGAGCGAACATGTAAACACGACTTTAATACAAAAATATGCTGTTGGCACTTTACCTATGAAAATGATTTTAAATATACTAACTGATCGGTCTTATAGAGCAAATACATACATACATACCACATACGATCCGACCAGCGAAACGGCATAGGTGATATTGCTAGCTTTATACACAGTGAAGTAAAGAGTATTGATATTCACGGCTAGTAACATTTACATTGACCATTTGATTACTTTATTTGATTGTTTCGTTCACTCGTATACTCGTATCTATTACTTGACGTGTTCTTGTACATCAAAAACGTTCCAACTGTCTTATTAGACACGCCACCAGGCTGGGCTTCCTTGCAAACGACTTTTGCAGAAGCTGCATGGATGAAGAAGAGGAAGAAACCATGCTACATCTTCTTTGCACATGCAAAGCTCCCGCTTGCAGGAAACTGCATTTAGGAGCCTACTTTTTTAACACCCTGCAGTGCTTTATAATTAGCTCCTCCCTGTTGATTTGAGTAGCTCTTTGGAGATTTTCGTCCTGTGGCAACACAATGGACTTTACTGGTCTAAGTGAGGTTGCATCTACTGCAGCCTGCCACGATAACCTAACCAAGGTTTAGATGAATATATGTATTGATCAATAGACATGTAGTATCCATGCTAAGAAAAAGAATTATGCAGACAACACTTAGTAACTGGAACATGAACAAAGTTTTGGTGTGACTGACCCGGGAGAGGTTTAAGATACGTACGAGGACGATGTGATTATTATAGTGTCAGGAAAGTTTCTCTGGGTGAAGAAATAACGGTAAAGTGACTAAGGACTATAACAGCACTATTTACACGGCGACTCAAATATGGACTGCGGTGTCTACGCAAAACTTTTTCAAACAAACTGGATATTTTTATGTCCTTTCTCCTACCGGACTATGTGAGTGTCTTTCAGGCAAAAATTCTCTAATGCCCCGTTAGGAGTCATTAAGGCCAATATACACCATCACTTTTTACAACTGTCTAACCTTATATGGAATGGGCTTATTAACTGTGTTGTTCAATGAAGATAAGGCCCATGTATAACAAATCAAAAACAAGCGAGCTACTAAGCAGATGAATTTCAGATATTGCAAGATTCGTAGCTATTAGCACAGACCATTGGCTGGCTGATAGCAGACCGTGCAGCCAAGCTACATATGTATGTATCCCTTACAAGACGTTCTGTTGTAGCTGCATAGATAACTACGAGAAGGAATCTCTAATTCCCGATTCCTTCAGATATCTCTAATATCCTTCGTCTAAATGTTTTCACAGCTAATGTTGTCGTGAGCTAGTAGAAGGACAATCAATTTCCATATATTTTCGTGGGAAGTTCTTCGGCTTTATAAATTATACCTGATTCGCATTCATGTTAGCGCTGTATTAACCCTCTTTGAGTCCATTATAAAGTTGGTGGAAAATACGAAATCAAGAATGATCAATCGCATAATTAATCAGTTCTAAATATTTGCCTTATTTATGGCACCTTTTCAAAATATTCCTTGACACATACATAATTCTGATTTCGATATTGACATTTCAACATGCTTAATCATTCATTCAAGTTTACTCTTTAAAGATGCACCCACATGGTGAAATCAATTAAAGAAAAAATAAACAATCAATATAATACAAAAATTTACAAACATTTCCCTTTCTCATTACAAGCTAAAAAATTCGCTGGTAATTTCTGTTTTCTTTTTTAATTAAGTAATAAAAAAGCTTCACAGGCGCCACCTCACAAAAGAATCCGGAGATTTCCTATAAAATTACAAAAACCGAAAACAAAAGGCATTTTAATGAAAATTCAAACAAACAATTCACCTAAGAATATGCCGTACCATCGGAATAACTAAATATGTTAATGACGTCGATTCGCGAAATGATGTTGTTTTCTTAGATACACCAGAGCTACGTCAACAACTAATATATAAATATTTATACGTACATAGTTATGTATAAGGTTTTTCCCCTTTTTCAATGAACAATAAAAAAAAAAACGCCGGTTCATTGTGAAACACTTTTTTTTGCTCTGGCAAAAAGCCAAAGAAACACTTTGCATGCGTTATAAATGAGTACTTTTATATTGAGATTCAAAAATGAGAATCTAGCAACCGTGGTGTCACTCAATTTCAAGTCGACTCTTCGGAAACGGGGCTCTATTGAAATGCAAATTGTTTTTCATAGATTGCACCTTTATGTTTTCGGATAAAGGTAATGTGCCTTATTATTGAAATAATCATAAAAGTAGTTAGTCAAAATAATCGAACTGTTACATAATGCAGATACATGACTAAGACCTTGTCATCTCAATAATAGCAGCAAGTGGAGTGTTTTTTCCATGTACGTCTTCATCGCTGCAATTTATCTATCTATGTATGTATATGAGTATACTATGTACAGCTTCAATTTCGTTGTGTGTGATATCATAACATAAATATGAGTATGACTTCATTTACTGAACGGCCAGTTTCTTTTTTGTTACTCAAAATTCTATCGCAACCCCATTTTTCGTTTGAATTAAATAATGGAAATTTTATGGAATAGTTAGCCTAGTCAAAATCTAGTAATAAGCCTTTCCCCTCGATCTAATCAGCCCTTTCAAACCGAATACCTCGTACTGCGTACCAAGAGCTTGTAGCTCCTTTGCAACTATTGTCACAACCAGAAACTATGCCTTAAAAATGCTAATGCGATCTTAAAGTCTAAAGGTAGATTTAGATTACCCAAGCGCCTCTTAACACCGACCTTATTCACCTTGGACACATTAGATAGTTGTATTGTATTGCTTAATGTCCGGTTGGTTTCCCATTTTTCTCTTTTTTCTCTACAACGCATCCACCAATAATAATAATAATCATAGTATTAAATTTTTAATGCTACACGACAGATTTGGGATGATTTACTTTTTAAATCCGTCAAAATGCTAAGACCCTATTTTAACAATTTCCCTAAAATGTTTCCTCTACTTTTATCAAATATTCCTCGGAGACATTTTCAAACAAAGCCCTTAAGAAAGTTTTGAGGTAAAAATGAAAACTTCTCCCCGAATTATTACTCTACTGATCTCATGCATCTAGTTTGAACAAACTCTGTCCACCCATTTAATCTGTTGAGATTCGTGTAGACAGAATTGAGAGGTTTACTTTTTCGAAAATCTCTGTAAAGGAATAAAAAAAGACTGATAAAAATCTGGAGATCAAGATATTTCACGAAACATAAACTTAAGTAAAAATAATTGAATTTCGAAAATTGGTTAGGCTATATTTTCCTTAAAAACAAAAACAGTACTATTTGCATAAAGATCGCAAAGAGCAGAGCATGGCGTCTAGGGCCTAGTTTCTCACGACCACTCGTTTGGGAATTTTTTCCTTTTTTTGATCCAAAAGAAAAAGACGTACAGTTCAAAGCTCAAGTATGTATACCCGAAACGCAAATCGAGAAGATTTCTCATTACAGTTATTACTCTCCGACCTTTTTCAGACATTCGCGAGAGGTGGAAAGGTGAAAAAACTTTTTGGTATTTTCTGGGATTCGGACTTTAAACCTCCCACTCGGTAGTCCAACTCACTGACCACTAAGCTGCGGCGATGCCACTAAAGTTAAGTACCGTTGAGTTACTTTCTCTTGTCAAAAACCTGGTATCCTAAGAGCTCGCGTAGGTCCACGAAGATCCTTAGATTCATACTATACGAAAAAAGCAATAAATGATAAATGTTTTCGAATATGCCTCAGCTAAGCTCTGTCGAACTCTACTCCTTGAGATGGAAACCAGGACAGGGCTCTAACAAAATCATCACATTTGGCCTAGATAAATTCGCTTGCCATCCACTAGTTACTGTCGGGTAATATTAAGAATGATACCCTTAATACCCTATTTTTATGTCGATAATTCAAAATCAATTTAAATTTTATTTTATAAAGAAAGGCAACCAAATCCAGGGAAGCATTCAGACTCTATACGGTCTATTGTATTACCAGGCAGCAACTCTTTTTTTGGTATAGTAGTTGGAGAATCTAAGATTTTTTTTAGTTTCTTTGGCTGTGCTTGGTGGCTGTTCCCTTGCGGGGCTTGAACTTACACCGGCCGGGGTTCAAGAAAACACACAACCTACTACTCCGTGCCCACCATTCAATTTGGATATACATATATGTATGTACATATGTACATATATACGTATATAATGTATATACTGACTCCAATGAAATTGTTCTTAAAAGGAATTCTGTAATTTTAGAATAATTTGATTTTGGACTCGTGATACTAGGTAAATTAGAACTTTCCAGTTTGTAATTAAACTTAAGAAGCAAGCGAACGAAAATGTGGTCAAACAATTCTGATATTTCCTAAAAATTCCCTCTATTTACGAGTCTTCAACACAAATTCCAAATATTAATAATACATAAATTATTCGCACAGCAACCCTAAATTCGCAAAAAAAATACTCTATATGCGTGTTGATGCCACACAGTCGAGTATAAAAATAACAATTATTGCCTCATATACTCATATGTTCCCATTAATTATGTAATCAACAAAAATTTATTTGCAACATTGTTATTACGAGCATTATGTATAATGGCAATGAAATTAATTAAACAAAAATCAAACAAATTTTTGTGCAACAATTGCTTTATCCCTTACTAGGAATACCATGTGACTGGAGAAAGTCGTTATTCAGTTTTCGTCGGCACAGTGACGTACCTTGAAATGCGAACTCTCTAGGAGTCGAACGACGTCGACTACGACAAAGACTTTAACGACGAAAGCATTGCGTGAAAAGTTCTTGTTAGTGAATTTCGTTAGCGTATCACCACGTGCCACTTTTGATATAACGCAAATTTCCATTTACGTCAACTCGCTTCATGTTGCCAATAAAGAAGAACCGCATTTTCTTTTTAAGAAAAGTATACATCATCCAAAACGCCTGTTCGCGATGGGTGTGGAACACACCACTCAAAGAAGGCAGTGCCTTCGCACTCCACGCTCCAAAAACAAGAACAAAAAAAAACACTTGGGAAGGTAAATAAAGGTGCGGGGACATCACTCAAGTGCCGGTTATGTTTTTGGCGACGCTAGAACTTTTCTATTTCTATTCTTTTTGGCTCTTATGAAATATTCAACGCTTGGGTGGGAAGCTTTTATCCGAAACCTTGGAGATGTTGTACTTGACAGCATATTTGTTGGGATTTGGGATTTCCTACAATATCCTAATTATGCTAAAGTAGCTTAACTGATAGATTCCTTTTGTGTTGAGATAGTGAGAAGTTCAAAGGTTTTTCTTTTCAGCAATTTGGTTTGAATTACGTTTAAAATACATCTCATAAGGGGTGTCTAAAAATCGAGAAATGCTTTTGACAATACTGTCAAAATATTTATCTCCAAAACTACACCGATCTCTAACAGTCTTAAACAAAGTCTTAAAGAGATTTGCAATTCATTTTGGTATGTGTCCTTACCTAATAGTTTAGACAAGCTTAGTTGAAAATTAGTTATGAAACGATAAACATACATACATATATCTCAATACTTATATGATGTACGATAAAACCAAAAAACATTCATCTCCTGTGCTGTCCCAGAGGGAATTTCGCAGACTTGCGGTACGGAGGCAATCCTCGATTTGAAGAGCCAGAGATGTAAGGCATTGTAAGAAATCGCGAAAAAGCCATTCGGTTGAGGGTGCGTGAAAGTATGGAGCAACAACTATGAACATCAACAAGACAAGAACAAGCCTTCATGTGGTCTTGTATAAAATACGTGTCATTTACTTATAAGCTATTGTGTAGGAACCACTAACAACAACAATAGTGTGCCCTGACCATCATTAACCTTAACCTTAAGAAATTGTTTTTTCTTGACGAGAAATCATTAACCTTAACCTTAAGAAATTGTTTTTTTTTTGACGAGAAATGTATCATACATAAGCAACGAAGACCCTTTCAATTTAATGAACGCACACATGATACACGCAAGGTTTTAACATCCCCAAAAGAGTGACTCTTTCAGAATGCAACTTCATTACCATGAATGTCCACGCCAGTTCTGTAGGTAGGTTTGAAAGATTTCCCGGATAGCAATATAAGGAAATTATGTGGTTTCAGTTAGATGGCGCTACAACACACACGGAATGAAAAACAATCAAGATTTTCAAGCACATGTTGACCGTCTTTCCCTAGGTTTGGGCCTTGTGTTATGGCCACCGAAATCGCCTGATTTGACAGTAATATTCAGACTTTGAAGCAGCTGATCCTTCAGAATGTCTCTATTAATAAAATAATAATGCCTAAATATGTAGGTATCAGTCTCCTTAAAATTGCATTTAATGTCTTATTTGTCATGCTTTTGCAGCCTTGGCCACAATTAACTACGATTTATCAGTAACATTCTTGGGTTTTGTAGCCTTAGCCTTGTTTTGGCCTTTCCCGTTTGCGTTGACGGGCTTTGGAGAAGAATATTCGGCGACGAAATATACGATCTGTACAGCAACTACGATCAGTCAAAAAACTGCCCATCAGTCGCTTAAGATGGCTAGGGCATGTCGGCAAGGACGACCTCGCCTAAGGTCGTGCGCACAAGTACAGGGAGGACTGAACCAGCTTTAAGTGCGTAACTGTTGGCAGTTAAGCAGTTAGCTAAGGACCGGGCTAACTGGAGAGGTTTGTTGGTTAGGCTATAGGTTCAGCCCGAACTATAGCGCCACCTAAGTAAGCCTTGTACTGGCAGCACATTTGAACTCTTAGTGGGTACAGTTTTTGCTCCTTCTTTAGTAGCAGCTACTGATACAAGTAGTTCAACTCATTTTACTTCAGTTAACATCTTGACGTTCACACTTACTTTAAATTCAATTAAATTGAAAAGTTGTTCGTATGAACGTTCGAACAAATCCAGTTTTTCAAGTTGGTATTCGAATGAGTAAAAAGTATTCAACGCGTGTTTCAGGAAAACACCTAATCTGAAAAAATCTTTCAATTTTCAACCAATTCATAATTATGAATTATTTTTCACTTCCTCCGGATGCAGTGACCATATTGTTCGCAACCAAAATAGAATTGATGGCCAAACAGTAGCTAGGCCGGATTGAATGTGATTTAGCAGTATGCATGCATATGCTTATTACCTTTTAAATATACTCTCGATTTTCTTTCCATGTATAAATTAATTATTTTTAAGAATCTAAAGAGAATTATCAAGAAGTACCTGTAGGCGGTTAGTCTTTTGTGCATAAGATTTCCTTACCTGTAAGAGAAATAGAATATATATTTATTTATTATAATTTTATTTATTTACGAGGAAAAAAATTATACGAATAATGATGTAACTTTGAACGAAGGAGTATGTAGGTGGTAATAATTTGTATTTTTCGGTTTTTAATTGAAGAAAAATCAAACAGCCAGTTAAGTTCCAATACCCACTTTCTCGCAACAACTGATGTCATTGGCGTTATAGGTAATATCAGTTTGTCGATTCAAGTTTTTGTGCTGCCGTAAGTTTTTATGATTTCGTTAGATTATTATGGAATGGAAAACAAAAAAAATGCAGACCAATTCTCCCCCTAAACCAGCTGTCAGGAAATCTCTTGGAAGGCAGCAACTTTGGATAACCCTGGTATAAGCCATGCCAAGATCACATGGAGCGGAATTATAGGCTCCAAAATCCATACATCACTCTGCAAGGATGCCACCTAGAAATGCCTCAAACTCGCCACATATCGCATCCTCCAAGGAACTCTGTGAGCAACGTGCAGTGTTTCTGAGAGTAAATGTTGGTAAGAGCAAAAGACATTCTTCCTCTGTCTAAAGTCGATAACTCTACTATATGCAGCAAAGACGCAGTGTGCAAAAGGCAGGTGAAAAAAATCTCTTAAAACCTTCAAGAAGGTCTTAAAGTTCTTTCGCTTTCATTTTCCCTTACAGGTGGAGGCTTCTACGATTTATGCTAGATTATCCCGATCCTGCTTTCACAGGTCCTGACGGTGAATGGCATCACCCTGTGTTAAGCAAATTTCTTACGTAGGTAACAGATATGAAGATTTATGTAAGCTGGCCATCAGCCAAATGGGTTATGTATGGCCGGATGAACAACTCGAAGTTGTAATGGGGAGAAGTGTCCCAAAATGATCCCAGGAGAACCTACCAAGTACAGTAAAAATGATTAATATACTTCCGACCGATGACGTACCGATCTTGTAAACTGCATGAGCCAAGAGTGGTTAGTAGGCACACGATTACAGTGATTAATTAAAACGCCCTGGCTCCTTTGTCGAAGATTCTCCAAATTTACAAAAAGGGCCATGTAGAGAGGAAAAAAATAATTTACAACTCCGCTGTTATTCATTATAAAGAATTTTCTTTCCCCAAGTCTCTTTTCCATCAAAATCAGAGAGCACACTGCTTCCATTTAATCTCTTCGGCTTTTAATAAAAGACGAAGCGGTGTCGATGGATACGGAGCTGGAAGATCCTTTCGGAGCTCTTTTAAGTGTAGAATATCTTTTGTTGTCATCATGGTGAGGCCTATAAGTCTGATTCAGATTAACCTACATACTCCACTATTTCTTCTAATTTCTGAGAACAGTAGGTCTGGCTGTCAGCGGGGCAAGAAGAACACACCTAGATTATTGCAGGCGGATGGCAGTTAGTACAGTATAAATGCCATGTTTTAATAGAACAGTACTCAAATTGGTCACTCTTTAATTATTATATTATACATATGTATCACTTCCAGTTGATGTTTTGGAAGTAACTTATCTACTTTTCAGAATGTACTGCGATTGTGGCGATTCACTTTCACTTCTGCACCGATGGTTTTAAAAAAAAATAAGGGATGAAATTTTTCACAGATAGAAAAAATAAACTGGTCTGCAGAAAAACTTCTTTTTCTCCTTCGAATTTATTGATGATACTGAATCTAAATTTAGTATTAAGAAATATCCACTACGCATACTTTTCCTTTAGCAAATAAAAAAAAGCGCACCATTTTCTATATATATAAAACTCAATGTCACCTATGTACCTATGTATGTATGTACCCATGTTTGTATGTTTTCTATGGACTTCGAAACCACAACCGATTAAGCTCAAATTTTTAGACAATCGTCGATAATAAGTATTCTGAGAGTGTTTCTGTGAAGTTTGGTCAAAATCGGTTCTGAAGTTTGCCCACAATTGCATTTGGAGTGAGACAAGACGAAAAAAACTCCCGACATGAAGTTTTTTTTTTATTTTTTATGAAATTTCAAAGAGTCCTATTCGTTTTAGCAAGTGTTCAAGCTGAAAAGCTGGTAGACTTAATAATAGGCCCCATACGCGATACGATAAATCTGACTGACATTGAATCCCACTGAGTGTGGCGTTGTTGGATGGTCTGTCAGACGGTCTGTCCGACGGTCGGATGGGTATTAAGTAATGTTTGAAATTTTGAGTCAATCTTCGGTATTGGCCCGCGATTGTCCCTGTGAAGCTTAGTCAAAATTGGTCTAGTAGTTTGCCCACAACTGCATTTTAACAACTGCGCAGCAACGCACGCCGGGTACCCGCTAGTTGCTTATAAATTACAATCTCAGTCATATTAGTTATGACAACATTTAAAAGCAAATACATTCAAATTATTTATTTAACATTAAAATCATCACAATTTTTTTAAAAACAATCTAATTTTATGTAATACATAATAACATTTTACTTAGTAGTTTTCTGCAAGCTTTTCTTCTGACTATTTTCTTGTGTATCGTCGTTCTATGTTCAATGTATCTTGATGAAATCTTTCACAATGTTCATCTGAAACTGCCCCAAGATTGGGAAGAAATTTAAATGCGAGTCTATAAAATGTATTCTAAGCGACATGTTGCATTTCGGGGCTTTATAGGAAAACAGAAGTTTTTGGACCATTTCTTGGTAGTTTTCAGCTTTGAAAACTATGTCCTCCTCTACAAAAGTAGTAAAAAGTAGCCATTCCTTAGATCTTTCAGGGAAACCAAATTCCGGAAGAAAAAAAAGGAATGCCGCAGTTTTTCACAAGTGAACTTATGACTTGGCCATCCTCTGTAATCTTCAAAAATACGTTCAAAAAATCTATACGTGACAACAAAAAATTAAATAGAGATGTAAATTCATTTTTCGGAAGCCTGATAATCATCCCTCTTTCGATTCCTGCTTATTTTCCTACACTCTCCATATGAGCGGGTATAAAAGTTCTGCCGATATATTTCCGCGTAAAAGTTTACCCCTAGCATCATGTCTTCTTCTCTGCAACGGATAGTGGTGTAGTATTTCTGAATGATCAAAGCCCTTGGCAGGGTGAAATCGTTATTTTCAACAAAATTTTGGGATGGCATTTTGTATTGCATTTGTTCTGTTTACAGGCTTTTAATACAGAAGAAGAAGTCTGAAATTCTTATCTTCGTTTGGCAAAATTATCGAACATGTTGTTCAATACCTTTGGTTGATTAGTGCACTTCCTTCTTTTATGCATATGCAAAACAAGATATCCACGTATACCCTTTGATATCTCATGGATTGGTTTCGCGAAACTATTTCACCAAAATGCACTCCATCAACTCCGGATTCAAATCGGTCAACTCTGCAAATGTGTGGTTGACTTTATTTGACTGAATTTTATTCCAAAGTCTTAAAGTACAAGACATAGTTTTTTCCGATCCTTTCTTTATATCATTTCGATGAGTAATCGATTCCTATTCTTACAAGCCGCTATCAAAAAATTGTTAGTCGTTTTAGAAACTTGTTCATTTTTCTGAAGGGCGTTAATGCCGCCCTAAAGAATTTTAAGATCCCCGATAATAACAGATGCATCAAATATATTTGTGGTTAAGTAGCACCAACAGTGGCATTTCAAATTTCGAAAGAATGTTAGCTACTCGTATTACTATCCTGATTAGAGTCACTGTGAAGCATTTTGTTTGAAGTAGGAACATTAAGGCCTGCTAAGTAAAAAAAATCGCCCACACTTCTGAACTCGCCATTGTTTAACACTTCAAAGCTAATACCCATAAAACCCCTATTAACACCACCGTCCAAGTAAGTAATTAACCAAAATATGTAGGTCACCAAATTTGCATGTAAGTACTCGTCTCCGGGCAACGTTTGGTAGTAATTTTATTCTTTGCCATTTAATTAAAAAAAAACGACCCACGCTCTAGTGGATGTTACCACAAACTTGAATTCTATAATTGAAAACCAGAAATGGTTCGGTAATGGCGCCAAAAACGACAACAGTGCTCAGGGGAGCGGTAGAACGAAGAATATTAAAAGGTATTCGAATTTCCCTTTAATTATTTGATGTCGAGATGGTAAACCGACTTACATATGGGCTTTCCCAGATCCTTATAGACAGAAAACATAATTAAAAACAGTGTACATCCACCATCGTAACACGAATCGAATTAGGATTATCCTACCTATTCCCCATTCGTGCTCGTATGTGTATGTAAGTTTGTTTGCACTCGCGCTTCATTTCATATCTTCCGCTTTTCTGGATAATACTATAAATCCATTTATGCTCTTCAGATGAGCTCAGCATTAGAGCGCCTGTTCGTTTTCCAGAAAATTGCACAAGGTAGTCGCAGGAAGAAAATGCCAAGCAAATTGCGCAAGTTCCGATATTTCCAGCTTTTTTGGAATTCATTTCCGATTTTCCATCTCTCCCAACTCCTTGTCAGCATCGCACTCATTTGGACTTCTTTTCTTCGTCGTTTCGTTCGTTCGACTTTTTGCATTCCGCTACAACAAAATGCCTTTTGTTAGCTTTCTATTTTCGAGGGTGTACTACTCCATCATTTTCACTCTATTTTTTTTTTCCAGGATTTTCATCGGCCTTTTGTTTTTGTTTTTCATCCCCATGTTCGCTTGTCGGATGCGATTTCACCTATGCGCTGCGCATTGGCTATTAGAATTCTTGAAAATGAGGTTACCCATCACAAGCTCAGAATTGGATGAAAATGATGGTAGAAAGGAATTGAGCGACTAATGACGTCATTGATGTTGGTGACGACCTACTTTTGAGCTTACGTCTCGTGGTACACACACAACAAGCGTCAAAGTCCTTCCCGTGCTGGCTCCGTCGCCTGGAATGAGCAAACGATTGGAATGAAAAAGAAGGTAATTTCCTGTACCCTTTTATTTCCATGGAATGTTTTCATGTGAATACGGCATTCCCTTAACAGTAAAACCTTGTCAAGTTGTTCTCTCTTATTCTCTCTCTCTATACATCAAGTTATGTGTACATAGTTGAGTGGCATGCAATATGTATAAGTATCTATACAAGGTTTATCGAAAACTGCGACAAGCAACCTTCCTCACTTTTTCAACACCATGAACCACGTCACCTGCGCTTGTATAACCATGCATCTGCAGATGTATGGGGTAAGGACATATAAGTACTCCCCTGAGAGGAGGACGTCAAGGAGTACGAAAATTGTTTTATCCAAGTTTAGGTCCACACACACACCCGACTTCTTCACCCGACGGGTTGTTGTACGTGACGTCACTTGTGGGATATAGTAAATGGCTCAAATGTCAAAGCAGGTGCATTTGTACTTCATACCAGTACGATTACACTCATATGTATATGGCAGTATCTATCTATCTTTTGGGGTAAAAAGATGTTCCAGTTGTTGCCCTCTCTTTGTAGGACAGGTTCGTGGACATCAAGGTTGGTAGGAGTAAGTATGCGGGTTGAGTGAGTTCTTGGGGAAGTTGAAATTCATGCAAATATTGTCCTACTTCAGCGACTTTAAGTTTTGGAACATATGTATGTATGTACCCCTTGTATGATTGGTTTACTTTTATATTAGTAGGTTTCTTTGTTAAAATAGGGCTTTATGGGGTATACTCGATTTTTAAGAGGCTTATGTATGTATATGTGGAAAAAGATATTAACGCAGAACGAATTGTTGTGTATCATTCATTCATCTCTCCATCACTAACTTCTAAGCCAGAGTTAAGCTGATATCGAATATCAGTTACTTCTGGTTTTATGGTTAGACCTCAATATTAGACATTTTCGAGTCATTGAGTTAATTACTTTTGCTATTGTATTCTGACGCATTCCATCACCAGGGTAAATTTTCTTCGGCTGCTTTCGCTTACTTTCAGCTTTGTTAACAACTGCCATTTGATGGTTACTTGACGAACTTTTTACCTGAAAAAGCGTGCTATATACTGAGCCATATGGTTTCTAAGGCAATAAGAATCTAAGCCTAACATTTTTTCCAGGAAAATCTACTTCCTTAGGATCTCGTTACTCCCTTTGGTCTACATCATATACTGAACGTTAAAAAAAATTATATACATATGTCGTCTTCACCGAAATAGATTAGCATTTTTAAATATCCAAATTAAAAATAGAATAAGACAGGCTTTGAATTTTTGAAAATTATGAGCTTATTTCATACCATTGGGTGAGAATGCTGTAACAAATTATAATAAGTGCATGCGTCAAAAAGTGAAAATGGCAAAGTGGGGAGTGTAAGTTATTATAATTATGGTTACAGTAGATGCTTGATATAGTGAACTAATAAAAACTAGAGCGAGATTATTCTTTGAAACGAGCGTGGACTTCTCGAAGCAAATTTCATCAAAATGTGAATATTTTTACATACATACAATTTATCGAAAGTAGAATATAATTACAATTTTCCCGTTTGATTACTTAAGCCAAGCCTATATTACTCAAAAAAGTAATTTAAGATAAGCAAAAACAATCCATCCGTTAAAAACGTAACAAAAATAACACATTCCTCCTTCAAAACATTAAATTGTATGTTCACTTAAATTTAGAATTTAAAGAAATATTAGAGGCATTTTGTATCTTTCATACTAAAGTACTAAAAGATAGTGTTGAATGCCACTTCAATATGCATTTTTTTAATTTCCAAATTAGTTTTGGGTGGGGTGACCCTACAGAATTAATTTACAAATCGTAAGTAATGAAATTTATAAGAAAAGTAATTTCAACAAAAATGAAGGAGTAAACAGATCCTCCAAAAGAATTAATTTACAGATACAAGAAGAAACTAAAAGAAACTGCATGTTACTGCAGGAACGACAAATGCAAAAGAAATATTGATTCTACGGCAGTAAAGTTAAAATTAGAGAGTACCAGTAACTGAGATTGGCCTGATTGAAAGAGGAAGTTTATTAAATAAACGATATGACGAAATAGAATAAAAATTACGATATACAGTAGTGTTTCAGTTGGGTACAGTTCCATATACAAAAGGTTTCCACGTAAAGCATAATGAGAATTTAAACGAAAATTGCGCTTACCAGACTTCATAAAGAAAGCATTCAACACCTTATAACAATACAAACGACGGACAGGAAGAATTTTCATCTAAAAAAACAGTGGAAAACTAGGATGTCTAAGAGTTTTTTGACATATTTTTCTTAAAATATGATTCTGCAAAATCAAAAGGGGTTGAATTGTATTGAGATACATGAGTGCCCAACAAGCGATTCCATATTGCAACTTAAAATGAAAAATTCCATAATAAATTATTTTTAAGAGCTTTTTGGAGCAGATATTTCTCAGATAATAGAAGTGTTTAAGTGTGCATCGAAGATAATTCTTCAAATTATCGGTGTGATTCTGTTTATGGTGAGACCCAAGTACCCTAAATTTATTGACCTTTTCGATTGGGAAACACTTATCGCTGCAGCTTATACTGCCACAAAAAGTGGGAGAATAACAACCAGGTATAGAAGAGCAATTGTAGAGTTTGTACATATTGTTGACACTCTGATGCATGAAACAAAACATCAGCTTCCAACTTGTAAAATGATGACAAGCTGAAAAACATTATTTTAGCTTTAGGGCTTATTACCAAGTTGTGTTCAGCAAACCAATTTAGGTCCCAATTAATATCACAAACCAGATCCAAAGGATTAAACACGCCGAAAGAAAAACCTACATCATCTGCAAAAGCAGTAGATGTAAATACCTTTAAAATTAAGTGCGAATAGTGAGTTAATATAGATTAGAAACAGAATTGGACCCAAGACAGAGCCTTGAGGTACACCCCAATTAAAGAACTTAATTTCGCTCCTGATTTCATCAGTCTTCACCCTTTGCGACCTATTTTCAAGGTACGACCTAATCCAAGCATGAAACCACGAAAATCAGCTTTTTCCAGTTAATTCAACAAAATGTCATGGTTAACCATATCAAAGGCTTTCGAGATATCAATAAATAAGCCAGCTGTACACTTTTTCCCATCGAGGTTTGACATTATTCGGGCAGAAAAATTGAGGAGTGCATCTTCAGTCGATTTATCTGTCTGAAAGTCAAATTGATTTGGACCAAAAAAAACTTAGTTTGGTTTAAAACGCTCACAATTCTATTTTTAATAAGTTTTTCAAAGGGTTTGTTGAAGACTGGAAGAAGTGAAATGGGCCTATAGAGCTTCCGGTTTATGGCTTTGTATTTTGTATAAACAAGTGGACTTGTAGTTCCAGTTATGGGTATACCATATATATATAGTTATGGGTAAATCTCTTCTCTATGCTCTTCTTCCAATCGATCGTTGTGAAATTGATAAAGATTCCGATAATTCCGAAGTCAATCACTCGCAATTTTCAATGCTCAGAACTTTGGGTGAAATTCGACAGTGGCCAGATTGTGATGGCGATGAGTCTTCAAGCTCTGCTGAAAATGGAGATGAATACCTGCCAAAGAGTTTCAAAGAAATATGAAATAACTCCATCAAGCCACGAAACTCATTTATGTAAGTCTCGCGTAGATTTCTTCAAACTATTCTTTCATGCCAGCCTTGGGAAATCAGTACTAACATCCATGCTGCTCATAAAAAGCCGTTTAATTTATCTTTGAGTGAAATATTTTTTTTTTTTGTGCTCTTTGAAAGTCCTAATCTTTTCACTGCCCAAATAATTGTCTGATTGAATGCGTTTGCACAGCTTGCATTACCAATGAATGTTTACATATGTATCTATTTCATGTTTCTGTGTTAAATGCTTGTCTCCTTATGAGAAATGTAAGAACAAACAATGGGAACACAAGATTTCTTTCCGATTTTTACCAACACACTTAAACCACAATTTAATAATCGTATGGCATAGGTTGAACGAAAGGGCCGAAGATTAATATTTGCACCCGTGATGTTTGACCAAAGTAACTCGAGTCTACTTACAACAGATCAAATCGCAAGATTATGTAACCATTGTCACCCATAAATTATAAAAAAAGATCAAAATCTATTAACAGACATTTGTTGAAAGAAACTTTAAATAACAAACTATACCTAAGACATAATGACATGATATACAATGAGTCGGCAGTCTTAAAATGTCACAAAACCCGCTGGTGTCTATCCTTTTATACAAGCTCAGAAACTTCATGCAGCTGTCATACAACCTTCATACACTTGACCAAGTTCATGCATTCTAAAGACCCCCCTCCAACTACTATCAAACAATGAATAAAATTTAGCACACTCGAAAAACGCACACATGCACTAACGAATCTAAATGCACTCTTGAATTTGTGAAAGGATTTCACATACATCAACTGGAAAGCATTTCGTTTATCGCATGTGTCTCATGCCATCACCGTACCACTCTCGATGGAGTGAAATTTATTATAAAATCATGTTGCAGGACTTTCGCAATGCTGTGCGTCATGATTAAATTATGAATGTCAGTCATCGGGGCTGCATTTTGAAGGGACATCTTCTTCTTTACCTATCGTTAGGCACACACACATATGGATGTCACCAAATACACGTTAATGGAATATTTTAAGGAGCACACTCCATTCCACATACTCCTTCTCGTTACCGATCCTTTCAGAAGAAATTTATTGCTCATTTTCTTGTTGACATATTGAAATTGTGTCAATGCAATCTGTCGTATATGTACAGTACATGCAAGCACATACAGACTCATATCACATTTATCGATTCGAATCAAAGCTGACACGAAAATACCTGCCCACGAAGTGTGCACAAAACAGAGCACCACCAGTACTAACATTAGTACCTTGAAATGCTCTTGAACTATGCGGTGGATATTTTTAGTATACAATCCCGCGACAACATCAAGCGCTACACATAAACATTTACTCTTCAAGAGCAATGTACAGAGTACCGAGAATATCTAGGGGATTCAATGAAAAATCGCCTATCGAGTATCTATGATTTGTTGAGCTCTCTTGGCATGAGTACATTCATTTCAAGAACGTGCTTCAATGTGCATACTTAAAAATATGAAATAATCGAAGAGAAGACATACGAGTACAAGCAAATGAATGTCACCACTCACTCACTCAACAGTTCGGTAAGGAAACCTCATCATCACGTTTCACAGAACACTCACACACACATACATACAACAGATTTAGGAATAAAGTAATCATCATCCCATTTGGAGAACACCGAGAGTTTCTGGGAACGGTGCCAAATATGATGCACAGTAGTAAAGCCACCCGCACTTGAAGGAGAAATCTGTAGGGCGGCGCGGCTCACAATTAAGTGGGATGCAGTGTGGATTAGCCTATTTAGAGAGATTCGTATGAATTGTGTTTGGGTTGTATCTCTTTAGCACGAAACCGATTTAAAGCGTGATTGCTGCCGCAAGTTAATTACTCAAAATATAATTAGACTAATTCGTGTTGAATGGATGAAAGTGTATTGAAGCTCATGAGGTTGTTTGCCAAATCTAATTATGTATGCACCTTGTAATGAACTTAACCTTCTAATTGATTCCGATTGGCTTAAATTGGCCAGTGGTTGAGAAAAATTGTTATTTGCCAGATGAGATATGTGCGCAGCTCCTTTTTTTCTCTCTTAGCAAAATAGATTCTAAATTTGTTTTGAGTAAATAGATAGTAATTAAGGTAGTTGGCTAAATGTTTTTGTTTACTTGCGAAGGCATCACGAAATGCTTTCTTGTAGTGGACCATATTTGACATTGGAAATGATGAAAATATCATGAGGTGGGGTATTTCGCAACACGATTATCTGCACATCTAAGCAATGTAATATGAACGTTTACACTTTGCTTATTCTGACCATGGACAAAAAGCTAAGACTTATGGTAGCAATTTGACCATGCTGATGATCTGCTGAGCTAATAAAAGGCGATGATAAAGATACCGGTATTGAGTAGCGCTAGTCGATAATGAGACTAAACAAGAATTACTACTATCTCATCCCATGTCACCCAAGTATAGGAGATAATACTTGATCCAGGACAAAGCTAGGATTTCACCAATTTGATCACAGCATTTCAAAATGCCATGCTCACGTTGTCCAACCTGTCACTTGAAAAGTCTGACAACGCAAAGGACATCGATTCGTCCAATATCCATCCCACTGTCTGATATGTTGGAAAGTGGGAACTCCCTTATTGGTGTGTTGTCCAAAGTTAATGATTTATTTTAAAATAAATCGTTTCTATTGGACAATAAGTCTTTCCCTAAGAACTTTGATGCAACTGTTGGCGATTAATTATCCTTACCAACCATTGCTTGCCGCAAACCTTATGGAACACAAATATAATACATAACTTTTTGCTAGACTGGCCAATTTTCCTATCTCCCACAAATAGTTGAAATTGCAAGAACTTCACAACACCTAAAAAAGGCGTACACAAAATCTTTTCCCATTGCCAGGATGCAGGATATAAAACGCCATGGTCCGAAAAAGAAACGCTACCTCTTCTAAAAGACATTAATTTCTCTTTTCCCGACAACTTCTGCTTTTACAAATGCTGCTCGTTCACAGATATCTCCCGACGTTAGGTGTGAGGTTGAAAAAGACGGGCAGAATTGTTGAGTATTTTAAACCCATAAATCGGAAAATCTCTCGGAATAGCACACTCTTCGGTACATCTGCAAGTTTTCTTAGTGTCGGCAACTACAATGTGCACCTTTGGCAATAAAAATTCTGTAATACTATATGGTACACAAAATATGATACCTAGGCTAAAAAAAAAATTCCATTTCATAAACATATGTACATATACATACATATATGTATGTTTACTCGTGTAACATATTGTGAGTTTGTTAAGTTTTATATACCTAGTGACAAGATATAGTATCATAGAGTAAATAAAATTGATTTTATTGTGCAGTGCAGGACTGTAAGGTGGATAAGTTATTCCTGAAAGTAAGAGGCTACCAACAATATTTCTCCGTGATTCTGATTTATAAATCTATCAATATTAACAGGAGTCCTTGTGAGCCCGAAAACATTGTTAGCCTGATCATTTCAGCTGATGGTACGAACTCAAACATTTCACGCCACTGCTAGACTTTTGCTTTGACTAGGGTCGCAATAATGAGCCCAATTTTCATCTCTAGTAACAATTTTGTTGATAAATTCTGATAGATTTTCGCCAAACAGCTCTGTAAACTACCTGTAAAATTTGCCACTTTTAGACATGTCAAGAAGATAGTGTAGAATTTCAAACTCGTTGTCTTAAATATTGTGAGCTTTTCTGCAATTTTTCACACTTCACCTTGTTTTGTAATTTTTTATTGCATTTAACGTTTTTTTAAATTAGCACATACTTTAAGTTATTCTTTCCAAGACCGCAAGCAAACTTATTGGTGAATCAAAATGGAACTTCACATTTATGTATACCCGACAGCAAAAGAAATTCTACCTTCTACCTCCCACCTTCGAATCGATTCTACCGTATCGATTTTTTTCTGGTAACTGGGAAAAATGCATTGGAATTAAAATTTCCTACAATTCGTTGTATTTTCTTCAAAAATCGAATTCCACTTTAATGAAGTTATTTATAGTGTTCTACTTCAGCCCTCACCCAACAGGGCGTTAACAACATCTGCTCGTCATCCTATTTGCGTGTTTGCGACGCGTTTAAACCCTTTAAAAAAAATGGAATAACGATGGTTTTATATTATGTTTGCTTATGAAGATCCACTTTCCTGTCGGATTGTGTAAGTGGATTACATTGCGGATCGAGTTTTGCAATGCAGGTGTCATCTTGCCACAACGTTCATTGCCACCCATTTTTTTTACTCCTCTGAAATATGGTAGTTAAACTTGTTCTTGTTAAGCTATCGACTATATTTTAGTTTTTCAGACTTCTGTCACCTTAAACCTCTGTCACCATCTTCTGTTTTGTTCCCTTTGAAAGGACTTGGGTTCCTATTTACACTAAGGAAATCATTCTTGAATCCAAATATCAGTGAAAGAATTTTCCAGATGGAATCTATGTTCCACTTAAGTCGAACTACTTAGTCAATACCTTATATGAACTACTTCCGAGCGCAGGTCTGTAACGAGCGCTATATACGGCCCTTCTAGTGGGAGTTACGCCATTGGGGTAGTTGACCGGCCACGTAAAGAAATGTCTGTTACAACAAGCATCAGATAAGGATGATCCTTGCCATTACTAGCCAAATGTGTATACACGCACCAATAAAGGTGATAAATATCAAAAATAGAACCCATACTCTCCTGGGCCGAATATATAAGCGGTGCCGCTGTTAAGGCGATAAAATTGTCCTGAATGATTTTGTCACATGACAAGCGTGCAGTGGAGTAAATAGGGAGAAGCTGTTGCAGGACAGAAGCCAGTCAAGGCTGAAGCTATGGAGAGGACGTTTCTTGGCACTATAAAGGTGGCACTATTAAACAAAATGACCCATTCAACCTGGACAATGGTAACCAATATTTTTGCCCACCCAACCTGCACGAAGTTGAAATTGTAGTATCTGACTTAATGTCAAAAAAGCTACATGAGCTGATGGCCTACCTGCGAAGATGGTTAAATTTGCAGAAGATGACTCAATAAGTAGCATGTACTTCAAGAATTTGATTACACGAAAGTATGCCCAGTGAATTTCAAATCATCAGCACTGTTTGCCCGATACTCAAAAAAATCTGAAGTTGGGTTTGCATTTCTGTTTGTATGAATTGCATTTATTTGTTAACTAAAATGCAAATAGTAAATTGACGAAAATTTAACTGAGCCAATATAGTAGGGGTCATATTTTTCATATCAAACCATGTCACATTGTCCACCACTTTAAACTTTTTCCTTTAACACCTTACTTAAGGAAGGTGCTGGTTTTAGATGATAGGAAGTTGCGCACTGCAACTTGTGTAAGGACAAGGAAAGGAGAAAGTCGTTTGGTACTAGGTCTGTTACCAGGTCATGTGACATAGTCATCTTATCATGGAATACAACCTCGTTCCTATTAAAGATTGCACGACGAAATTGGTAATACTTTCCAATCGAACGAACCAGTTGATGTCTGATGTCACCATTGTACCCTTCCGCAATATTACCCAGTTGATTGGGGTGCTCAAATTCAAAAATTGCAGCTTCTGCTGCTGCGTTCTGTAAGTATATAAATCTAAAAACTTACAGGGATCGTCTGAGGTAAAGATGAATTGTATGAAGTTGTGCTATTTGGTAGCGTCTATGCTCTGTCCTTAGTTGGGGAAGTTTCTAAATTTCATTAGCTTACTAGTATCATGACAATACGCCTTTGTTCAACGTAATAATGTAAGGAACACAAATGTTCTTGGATAAATGTTACTACTGGTGGGCATAGCTGGTGGCCATAGCGTACATTTTGAGAAAGTGCATAAAGAAATATAGAAAAATATCATGCATTTCCGCTGAATATTAATATTCACATCCATAGATATTTACATATCTAACCCTTAAGGCTATCTTTCCATATTCCAAGATCCGGAAAACATGCTAGTATCTGACATATTAATGCCACATAATATACGCATCCAATCAACCCATCTAGGTTTCAATAAATTTTTCAAAGACCACCGCCTTAATCCCATGTTGACAATCCTTTCCTAATAATAGTAATTTGTTTTCTTAACAAGTGGCCATCAAATCACTAAATCATCCGAATCATCATTTAATTGAATCACAGTTGGATAGCGTCCAACTTATTAGCCAATTTTGTATATGATGAAAGCGGAAAAAATGCCTCTGTAAAACTGTGATTCATTAGAATATTTCCTCTTTTCTGTCTACAAATTGTGTTATTCTTATTCCACCACACAAAGTAAAAGATCAACAAACTAATGATACAGTAATTATCCTCCAACAAGTGTACCTAATATCACAGGAAATTCAAACCCATTCGCCCTCATCCTCCTTTGCCGTCTTTCGGATGGATCAGAAAATAAAATACACAATTTGAGCAATAAACAAACTTTATGCAAATACATATTAACCATTTCAGCGCACACATACCAAAAGCAAAACAAACAGACAGACTATCAACGCACAAATTCATGTGCAAAAAAAAAACAACAATTTTTTGATTAAAAATAGCCCGACACTGCTTGGAATAGTCTACGCGTATACTTTCTTTGTTTACACGCAAAAGACCAATGAAAAATTAAAAATCACTTGCTAGTGCTCTCACATCTCATCATCACCATTCAGAATACAGCATCAACATCGCGCCACCTTGACCGACGATGATGCTATGATGCTGGAAACAGGGATGCTGGAAATGACGAAGGGGTGATCAACGGTGACGAATGTAGACTGACCTCATCATCCATTTCGTGGAACAATAGCAGCTTTTAGAATTTTGAGCATTGCTTTTCAAATTGTTTATCGGATCGGAGACTCCCCCCATTTTTCCAAGAGATTTTTCAAATGAAAGTCTGAAGTCAATCAAATCGTCATGTTTTTTAAGAACTGACGGATCGTTTATTTGGCTTTGTCGGCCGCCACGATGATGATGCCAAATGAACTATCTCTTCGCGAAGCAACGTGCGCTGGATATTTCCCACCTCAGCCTCAAGTATACACAAAAAGGAAAACTTTATCCGATGGCACGGTTCTCATGAAAAATCCTATCTGTGGACAGGGGGTGGGTGGGAGGTATTTAGAACACGTCAAATAAGTAATTTGATTTTTTTTTTTTTTTTTGCATCTATTTTTGTAGACGCTGCTGTGAGATCAGGCAAAGTGAGATAAACCGTTTGTGTGTGTTCGCGAAAATATCTTATATACATACATACATAGGTAAGTATCTAATTTTTTTATTTCCGAAGAACATCTAAGGGAAACATTCTAAAATGAGCGGAAACAGAAAATAAAGCAACTGAGTCGCACATGCTGCTCATACATACGCATATATATGTATGTATGTAGGTATATATTTTCCGAATTTATCAGGATTTCAAAATTTATTCAAAATCCATAGAAAATAGACTACCAGCAAACTTCGTCAATAAAAAGAAGAAGAAAATCGTTACCCTACGTACATATTAACATACATTGTATGTATACATATATGTATTTTGTATTTACTAGTTGTCTTAAAAGTCCTCCAAAAACTAATTTTTGTCTGATTAAAGATTCTGTTTTCTACCGAAGCTTATTAGATGTAAATGCAAACTTTTAAGTACATGTACATACATGGCGACAAAATAAATAGCACAGTTTATAGAATTATATGAGTCGCATTGGAAATAGTATGTTGTTTCGATTTAGCATTTTTCTTTTTGTAGCATCTACTTTACAGACTTCACTGTAAAGTAACGGTACAAAGTCGTGTCTCAATTCTCTTGGTCTTATAAAATAAAACGTCATTTCGTCAAAGTTAGTGGTTTAGTGCAGACAATTTAAATAGCATACTTTTATTTCTTTTAAAATATCATTGCATTTTAACAATAATTCTTACTTTAATTAAGGTGAGTAGTAATAAGGACATGGTTTTGGTAATAAAGTTTAAAATTTAATGAATCTAGCATACCAAAAATAGAATGGGTCGTGGTAAACATTCAATGGAAGACTTCCGACGTCGTGTACTGGCTTTCAAGAATAAAGGACTTAACAACTCCCAAATAGCACAACATTTGGATTGTTCAAGGAAAAAAATCATTAACGCTCTTCATTATTATGAAGAAATGGGGTCATTCGAAGACAAAATTCGTAAGAATCGGACACGGAAAACCCCTGCTAGGACTGACGCTGGCATTGTTCGTCTGAGTAAACTGGACCCATTTATGACTGCTCCTAAAATAAAGCAAACAATTGAACAGGAACTAGGAGTAAATGTTTCTGTAAGCACGGTAAAAAATCGCTTGCGTGAAAAAAAACTATACGGACGAATTGCCAGACAGAAACCAATGGTGTCAAAGCGTAATCTAATACGCCGCATGCAATTTGCACGAGAGCATGCTTACAAGGATCCCAGCTGGTGGAAAAATGTTTTGTGGTCTGACGAATCGAAGTTTAATCGCTTTGGTTCGGATGGAAAAGTGTATGTAAGGCGCGGAATTAATCAAGAGTACAATCCTAAGTACACTTTAAAGACGGTGAAACATGGCGGAGGTAATATCGTCGTATGGGGTTGTTTTTCTTGGTATGGCGTGGGTCCTATTTATCGGATTGAGGGCATTATGGACCAAATTAAATACAAAGAAATACTGAGCAATGTAATGCTTCCATATGAGGAGGAGGAAATGCCACTGAAACGGAAATTTCAGCACGATAATGACCCTAAACATACAGCCGAATCTGTGAAGCAGTGGTTATAAACAGAAAAATTGATGTTTTAAGTTGGCCAGCTCAGTCCCCTGATCTCAATCCTATTGAGAACTTGTGGAATGAGGTAGACAAGAAGATTGACAGATCTTCGGCTGGAAATTTAGACCAATTTTGGGTGGAAGTCCAGCGAACCTGGAGTGCAATACCTGTAGAACGATGTCAAGCCCTAATATCATCAATGAGTCGTCGGTGTATTGCGGTTATTAAAAATAAGGGTTATCCGACCAAGTTTTAGTGCAGTACTTTAACGCTAATTACATTTTTGTTTAATTTTTTATTAAATGAATAACTATTTTTACATATTTAATTAATTTTGATTAAGTGTGCTATTTATTTTACCCGTCGAAAGCTGAAAATTTGGACTTTTTTTTTATTTATTTTTTTTAACTTAAATGAAATATCCTTAATTTTTATTTTTATAATTACATTCTTACTTAAATTATTTTATCGTACAACATAAGATACTTTTACAATACCAAAATACATATAATTTAAAGTTTAAGAAAATGAACTAAGATGTCCTATTTATTTTGTCGCCACTGTACATATGTAGCGCAAAAAAAAATCTGGCTCTTTTTTAAAGATTTTTTGTAAAACCTTGCATGGGAGCAGCTACAGTCTTTTCGATATTTATTTATGAGCTACATACATATGTTTTTTATAATGTATATTTAGTAGCATGAGGATACAATGATAGACTCTTAAAGTGCACATACAAACATGGGAATGATTCTTAAAGTGTACATACAAAAATGTTATGAGAAAAGCTCGAGTGTGTTCTGTTTGTGGAAGAACAAGTGTTACTCGTAAGATTAACAACCAGCTTTGGTTTTGATTTGGTTTAGATACGATAACTTTTTAGAACATTTTCTTCAAAAATTGATTTCTAATTTTAATATCATAATCGGTTTTTTCAAAATCTATAACAAGCAGTATTAAAATTGCCTATTAAGAAAAAATAAAATGAGATTAAATAGGGAGGATATAAACTTTATGAGTAAAGCAACTTTTATGTGTGTTAAAACGAAAAGGAAATTGTATTGAAGATACTCGTAAGGCCTATTGTACTCAGACATCATTTCGAGTTACACATCATAAGTGTGTTTTTTGAGTTAAATCATGTAAGATGCTACAACTTCTTATTTTCATTACCTTCTGTTACTTATTATACATATATCAAAACTTTCAATATTTGGAAATCGTTCATTTACATTTACACGGACAATTTCAGACATTTGTCAGACAATCGCGAGAGATGGTAGCTTGAAAAGACTTGTTGGTGTTTTCTTTGATTCGAAAGTCAAACCTTCCGCGCCAAATTGCCCACCACCTTGTCCACCTTTATGAGACGCGATTTAGCTTTATATGATTTGACAAAAAAAAAAAAAAGAATTAATAAAACATCAGTCTTGTTATCTCTTGTTGAAGACTATAAAAGCTATGTTATGCCCACATTTTAATGCTAAAATAATAAAAAAAAAAAAAAGAAAACATGGCATGAAATCCAACACAAAACAAATTTACGTACATATGCGGTTTCCATTGACGTAAAAAAACACTTCTGTTTGACAATCATCTAAGCGATGGCAGAACATACCGAAACGAGCCCAGCCCGCCTCATTTTGCGCGGCGGTTTTCATCACTGTCGCCTTGTACGTTGACTTATTCAATTTTCCTACCCTCATCGGTTATTCATTTATGCAGACAGATACATCGCCCACCTACACCCCCTACTAACATGACATAACCCAGGCCATTATGGCTAAGGGGGGTGGTGATGGTGATGCGTTCGCACGGTGGAATATGGAGCGGAGAGAATAATGTTGTGGAAAATTTCTCGTGATGAAAATTAGTTTTATGGGCGACCATCCCCCCGCCGCGTAAAGAGTACGCGTATGTGTTTTTGTTTGCTTGTTTTTTTTTTTTTTCGTTATCTATAGAATGTTGTTTACATTTTTATATAAAAGCATCCTATTGTGACCATTTGGATGGAAAAAAAAGGATGCGTATGATTGTCCTCGCTATACAAGCAAACCAAACTACTAGCAACTAGATTTCCCCGAGATACAATTTGGATACGCTGTACGATATTTCTACTATGGTTCCTTGTTGTTGGCTCCAAAACATTCATCACCCAGTGGAACGAAAATAAACGATTTATCAGCAAACTGAACAAAGCTTAAATCATCTGGCAAGGGTTGTGAGCATGCATATATGATTCATGGTGTGCCATGGCATTTCGCATATTTATTTCGAATTCGTTTGCCGCCTGTGGCGTCGTAATGGACACTACATATAGCTAGCTGTCCGTTTTTATTATTTTCAATTTAGACATACTCGTACAAGAATGAACCAAGCGAAATGTCCTTTGGCTGCGCAGTGGTATAGTGAAAGAGCGTGAAAAGGGTGTGGGGAAATAAGCAGAACTAGACATTGTAGGACATTCCACCAAAGCTGCAGGACTCAATTTTTTTTAAGATTCAATAGTTCGTTGTGTAGTATATATTTTAGAAATTTTAAGTGTAAGCAAATGAGATTTATTCTTTAACATAAAAATCTAAAGAAAGATATTATAATATGTATGTATGTATATGTAGCTTTTACTTCTAAGAACACACTTCCAGCCAATTGGGATTTACTGCTCTACCCAGTGCTCCCAGATTGCGGGCAAAAGCGCCAATTTAGGAGCTTTTTGGGCGGAAAATAGGAATCTGTCTCAAAAAAAGGGTAGGCGCTTGTTTGAAATATTATTTTCGAAATCACAAAATCTTATAATAATAAGTCTGGTGACATGCATAAATCTTCACTGTCAGCGAATGATTTGTCTTACCGAACAGCGTAAGAAAGTATAATTTTTGGAGAAACCAATGTTCTTCTCGTCTCCTTTGTTCGTAGAGCTCGCGAGCAGCCTTCCTTCTTATTTGCAGCGCCACTTTGTATGCAATGAATTGAGTAATTATGTTCTCTAAATTTCATCACTAATCAATCTATTTGATTGCCGGTTAACATTATTATCCAGACTTAATCTTGTACTAGATGGCCGAAATATGCGAGTTATTTTAATTTTTTTTATATTTGTCATGCAGGTTAGGTATCTATTCTGTTTTTGTCGTTTATTAAAACTAAGCCTCCTCATGTTTTGTGGAAATTTATAGAATCTGAATTGATTGATAACCGAAAAAGCTCGAAATATACTTTATGATAGAAATTGTCACCAACGTCAAAAGAAAAACACTCGAAGAATTTAAAGATATCATAGGCCACTTCGCCTTTAGTGCTCTTCGCCGCAACTCTTCACCACAGCTCATCGCCAAATTTTGGTGAACAGATAGCAGAAATCTTAATCTCATGAAACAACTCGGTCAGTACTGATGGTCAAAAAACTAATCACTACATGAAAAAGATGTTGCAGTTCAAAACAACTTCTATCGGGAGTATCTTCAGAACAATTGCGATGCAGAATATTCGGCAAAACCTGACGGCATTCTCCAAAAATCGTCATATGGATGCCTAGACTTACATATAGAAATCTAATAACCTCGCGACCAAATTTGCCAACTGAATGGCCATAGCGAAAATAAGAAGGTTGATGAACCGATTGACGTTTAAAAGGAAGCAAGCTGATAACTCAGTGAAGATTCTGTCTTGCACACACATTGATGAAGCACGAAATAAATCTCTAATAGATACAAATAGAATATGGAATTCGCTAAGCACTTTTTTCTCAGCAATGAAAGTAAGGACACTATTCAAAAAAGGCCCAACTGACCAGTTATTGACACAGATTCAAAAAAAATTTCAGCTGAAAGAGAGAGATGTTACCAAGATGATGAAGTCTTTGCATTTGTCTACACCACTTACGATAGAGGAATCAGGAAATTTGCTGAATAATTTCTGCCGGTTCATCGAGATCTCGGGATAGCCCTCAAAAACCAAGCGCGATAAGGGATTTTTTAATTTTACCGTATACCTTTGCCTAAGCATATATTTCGTGTTACATAATAGCACCCTCAAGTTATTTCATGTGCATGTATGTACAATGTATATGTACACATAGCTTAAGACATTTTTCGGTCAAACCATATTTTACGATTTGATAACACCAAGCAGTACATAATCAATTCGAATTAAGTCGTTTACTTCTCAGTCAACATAATATTATGTGTTAGGCATAAAAAAATGAACATAACCACGCTGGCAGCCATCTCCCCTAATGTATGACAAATATTTTGTCGAATTCTCAGCCCATCAAATTCAATGCTTTTAGACAAATTAAAAATAAACAAACATTTTCCGAATTCATGACTTCCATGTTATTGTTATTGCTATCGATTTTACTCTCGATTAAGCTAATAATAGTATAAATGTTCGCGTTCCTGTGTATGTTGAAGTGTTTTTTTTATTTGCTCCAGCATGTCCTGGCAATAACTCACAATGAAACCGAATAACCTTGGACTACATTTTTATATGACAGGTTTTAAGAGTTTGGATACAAAAGTTAAATTATCCGAAATTATATTTCTGCTCATGTGAATAATATTATATGTATGTATGTAGTTTTTTTTACTGTACTTTTTACGGATGACTTACCTAATAAATCAGTTAAAATTACTTATGGGGAATATCTGTAAGGAAAAAAAAAATTATTTTAATTTGAGCAAAATATTGTAAAATATATAACATTTAATGCTACTGTATAACTATGTATATCATAAATAGTAAACGTGTAAGGTTTTGTATTGGCCTTAGAGAAGACAATAAATCAAAAGAAAAAAAAACTATAAAGAGTCTAGCACTCAGTTTGTTTGTGCATTCTTAATAGACCCTCTGCAGCCCTGGATATTCTGTATCATCTGGCACCCCTCGAAATTTTCGGCAGGCAAATAGATGTTAGTGCAGTTGTTGGCCTAAAATCCTTCCGGAAAGCACAGGACCACTCCCAAATTGCACTCCACCATCTCTCCCGGAAGAGGATGGCTTCTTGGAAGAAAAATCGATACGCTTATCTACCGGCGTATCAAAAACTAACGACAGACTTAGTTGTGTTGTCTTTTCTGTTAAGCGTAAGCCCTCGTAGCCTCTCCTTTCGTCTCCCAAATTATTGAATATAAGAGAAATCTCTGTCTTACCTTTTTCCCGCCGAGTCGGTTGGGGAATATATATGTATATTAAACAAATTTTCTTGGGAAAGCGCAAAGGTTATGTTAGGTTAGATTAATGGGTTGACGGGACAAAAAGAATTTCGCACCTGTCACACTTAAATCAATGTAGACCCACTGTGATGCCCTAGGCGTTAAACCTTCCATACTATAAAACCTATAAATAAACTATGGATTTTAAAGCCAGCCCAAGGCGTTTACGAATTTGTGCAAGTCATTTATAGACTTGCCAGAGAGTTCTTCAAAGTCATGGAAGAAGTGTCATCCAAGTATTATATTTCTAATATGACAGAGTACTGGGCAGTGACAAAGAAAGTGTGTGGAATCCTCGTTATCACATCCTCTGCATAGGTCATTTGTACTAAGTTTCATTTTTGTTGCATGATACCTCAGTATGATCTGTTCAGTACTAGTACCCGCAAGAGATGACAAAGATTTTTTGTTCATTAGTAAAATTCTCTCGGTTTTTTGTTTGTTGTAAAGTGGCCACAACATCGAAGGCACTATCTTCAACAAATCCGTCGAGCTGCTGGGATACGCAGACGATATTGATATCATCGGTCGCTCCCAGCGTGCCGTCATAGAGGCTTTTACGGCAATTGAAGTACAGGCGAAACGAGTCGGTCTTGAGGTAAACGAGGACAAAACAAAGTACATGTTGTCAACAAACAAAGCAGCATCTGTCCACCGCTTAGGACAAAACGTCACTGTTGACAGCAGTAACTTCGAAGTAGTTAAGGAGTTTACCTACCTCGGAGTAAACATCAACTCCACGAACGACACCTTAGTGAAGATCCGACGAAGACAAACCCAAGCAAACCGCTGCTACTTCGGTTTAGCGAAACAATTGGGTTCAAAACTCCTAACTCGGAAGACAAAATGCGTGCTCAATAAAACACTTATCCTGCCAGTTCTGCTCTACGGTGCCGAGTGTTAGACGATAAGCAGGAAAGCAGAGCAGATTTTGAATACTTTCCAGAGAAAAATTCTTCGTCAAATATTCATGCGAGGAGGGCGAATGGAGAAGAAGATATAACCGCGAACTCTATAAGCTGTATCAAGATGTGGATGTAGTCCGGAAAGCCAAAATACGTCGACTACACTGGCTCGGCCACATCGAGCGAATGGACAATAATGCCCGAGCTAAGAGGATCTTCGAATCCCGGCCCCCAGGTTCGAGATGACAAGGAAGACCGAACCTCCGTTTTAAGGACCAAGCTATCGCGGATGCCAGAGCGCTTGGTCTGGAAAACTGGAAGCAGCGTGCCCAGGATCGAAGAGGGTGGAAGGCTGCTGTGTCTCAGGCAGGGATCCTCCACGGGTTGGGAGCCCGTTAAGTAAGTAGTAAGTGGCCACATTTTCTTGGTTATGACACAGGAGTCGAGCACTCTCCATTTTTCATTTTTTGCTACTAATTTTTGTTCCATGTCATTTGTTTAATAATACAGGGTGGGATCTTTACAGTAGTATCTGCCTGGTTTAGTTCGAGTGATGATCCTTTTCCTGCCCCGTCATGCCCCGTTATACTGGGTTTCTAGCTTAACATTTGGCGGCAGACTCTTGCAGGAAGAGATCAAAGGGTTTAAGGTTGAGTATAGCTTCCAGACCTGCTGTGGAGCTGGTTCTCATTGCCCCGCTGGTGCCGATGCAGGCCATTCTTTGAATCTTTGTCATAGTCTTACGGTTGGTAGCTTGACATAGCGCTTGCCACCAGACTAAATTGCCATATGGCAATATCGGTCTAATTATCGCGGTGTAGAGCCGCATGATGATTTTAGGACTAGGACCCCAGGTTTTACCGAATATCCTGTTACAGGCATAGAATGTAAGCAATTTTGTTTATTTTGAGATTCCAGTTAAATTTCCTGTCTAGGACATCTCCTAGGTACTTGGTCTTGGTCTAGTTTGACCTCTAGCTCTGATCAATTTAACTAGATTTTTAATACGACAACTTAAATAAAATCTTGTTGAAATGCTTTAATATTCCAACAAATGCGCTTTGTTTGGCCTAGATGTGCTCCTAAAATGACGTATTGTTCTTTATCTAATGTTTATATGTATGTACATATGTATGTGATAATATATTCGTTGAAAAAATTAACATTTACACGACAGTTCGTTCAGTGTCGTCATGGATACCGGGCGTGAAATGTCTTCGGAAGACTCGAGCGATGATGAAACCATCATGCTGTATTACTATCTCAGGAGGAGGATAAGAATCGTAAGAAGGTTTAGGGGGTACACCCATACCTTGAAAACATTTCCGACTTCTATCCATGCCTTCCCTGTTTCATTTTTCCTCGAATAGCCGGGAATGTGATAATTTACAAAATAGGATGTTTTTCAACCTCCCCCACCAGCAATAGGTTGGTCTGTTATCGCTTATCTTCGACAAACTAGAAACTGAAATCAATAGGCAACCCGACATGCAAATCAAAAGACGACTGGTTACAAACTGGTTTTTGTGAATCGCAAACGAGTTTTCAACCAGTAGCGTCGTGTGCTGCGTCCCATTTGATTACACAGGGTATAACTCAAAGCAAACTAGTTGCCAATTCGCATCCCTAATCAGTTTTTTTTCCAGTTGCTCCGTGTGCAAGTTATAACAGATTTGATAATAAAATAGTTGAATAAATGATTTAAAGAAATAGACTCAAAGGGTGACGTGAAATAAGGCCCAACGAAATAAGGCCAAATCTGGGAATTTGGCTTTATTTCACTTTGCAATAGTAAAATAATTTCACAATTGCAAAGTAAAATAAGGCCAAATTTTAAGATTTGGACTTATTTCGTTGGGCCTTATTTCACGTCACCGAATCAAAGCTTATTCCGCACATTCCGCTTTATGGCTCTATACTTTCGAACTCCGGTTATCAACATTAAGCAAGCACCTACCCACGATATGTACATACATACATTCATTTGCACCTTATTACACACGAAGATTGATTACAATACTTAATGACATCAGCGCCTTGTTTGTTGTTGCAGCCACTAGGCACATAATTGTATACCTCTCATGTGGACACCATAAATACACAGTGAAATTCAAACTCAATCTGCATCAACAAAAATAACTGCATTTCTATTTGTATTTTTAAAAAAACCACCTGATTTTTCCTCAAATACTATAAACGATGAGCATGGGAAAAAGGAAAACACAAAATGCCGCGAACTAAAAATATCTCCTTATTGTTAGATCAAGTCATCCGCGCACACGCAACAAAAATTCGACTTGATGAGTTCCCGAGAGAAAAATGAAAATCTGATGTACGTATGCACCACACCACCGGCCCCCCTTAAGAATTCCGATTAAAAACCATCGATTAAAGTGAATATTCAAAATTTCCTCGTTTAAAATAAGAAAATAATTGCCGTAAAAATATTTTCCAACACAAATTGAATTTTAAGCAAAGGTCCGGGGAGCGTGCATGATTTTGCAGATTTGCAGGAACAATGTCCATAAGAAAGAAATCGAGGGGGTTGAGGGATGCAACGTTCCGTATTTATATTCAGACAATTTGTTTCGGAATCTATCAAATAAACAAAAGAACGAACGTAATGATCATTTATTGTTATTGGTGTTTTGTCTAGTGCTCGTTTTCCAAACATCGACCGCCGACACTCACAGGCGTTTTGAACTTTGAGTTATTTTTTCCGGTGCACACTATTTAATGCCAACTGTTTAATTGATGTTTGACGCTGACAAATTTAACGCTTTGCAATGGGGGTTTGAAACAAATAAAATTTGAAGAACTTTTGGAATTGACGAAATGTGGATTTTAAGTATGTACATCAAGTTCGAATGTATGCGCCATACATTTAAAACTGATATAATATGTATGACGGAAAGTAAGCTATCAGGGGTGTTCAAGATTGTCGGAATACAAAAAATGTTTCACTACATGCCCATGAGTTCCGGCATGGATGTCGGAAATAAAAATGGATGCTTGATAGCTTTCGCTTTCACATTTTACCATTTGACTGCATAACTGAATAACAGAATGCAAAAGAAATATTTGATTTATTTATTTTATCGTTGCTTAGATGACCTTACAGATGTTCGTTCTGATGTCCTCGGTTTGTCATTTTTTTTTCGTTTTTCGTTTTTCATATGTATAATCAAAAGTTTTATACTCTTCGGGTTCAGAATACCTTGGTTAATTGAATTTAATATGTTCTCTTTACTCTAATTTTTTTTATGTATTCTTTTCGGGCTTCTGTTTTTATAAAAATATTATATGTATATGATGAATCAGCGACAAAAATTTGATGAATTGGCGGGGATAAGGTTGGTACTAGATCCTTTCAATAACAACCCTTTTAAGTTAGTTAGTTAGTCATACAGAGTCGCCTCAGGGTACATCATAATGACTTTTGTAAGAGACTCAGAGACAAAAAAAAATTGAATATGTTCAATACCTGCTATATTTTACGGGTTTGTCTTCAACTTGGAAGGAAATCTTAAGTTTGCTTAGACACGCACTTAAAGAAAATCGCCGTATCAAATAATGTTAGGCTTCTGCCACATCAAACTATAAAACTATTCAGTTATTTTAAATACATATGTAAATCATCATATGTTATATGTTATGTATGTATGCATACATTGTGGTAAAAAGATAAATAGCATAAACTTTTTTTTATAACAATACCTTCCTGCATTCAATAACATATTTCTTAACACCTTTATTTTAAATTTATGAATTGTCTAATTATTAAGTTAGGATTATAGTTCACTATTAATTTCCGAAAAAAAATATAAATTATAATAAAAGTGTCAAAACCGTTTGGAAAAATAAACAGCAAAGTGTTTGCTTCTTTTCATTGTTTTAGCAATAATATCTTATTTGTGATTGTATCTTTAATATTTGGTTGCGTGGCGTTTATTTTGCTTCACTGCCAGAAATCGCTTCGATTAGTTTTCCACAAGCTTTTGACATCTGGTGACCATACCGGTGACCATACTCGCTGTACGACCTGCCGCAAATAGTTTAGATTTCCAATTTTTGCTTGTTTTAATACTTTAGCTACATCGTTTCATACATTTTCGATGGGATTAAGGTCAAGTCTTTGAGGTGGCTAGCTTAAAAAATCAATACAATTGTCCCCAAGCCATTTTTGAACGCTCTTGGCTGTATGTTTTTGATCAAAATGGTGCATAAACTTCCACGAAACAGGAAAATTATTAAAGGCAAATGATTTCATACGCCATTCTACTAGATAGACACTCTGACAGTAAGACCAACATCATGCCAGGGAAATGCTGCCAGACCATAATACTCCCACCTCCATGTTTATTGCTTTGAGGATGGCAATGGTGAAGTGGTAGTGTCATCGTTTGTCGAGCTGATGGTTCGCAGTTCAATCCCTGATGTCAGCAAACATTATATGATAAGAGGCAGTCCAATCAATTGCGAAAGCTTATGAGAAAACTACTGCGAAGGCATAACACTGTTGATGATTGATAGCTTATGACATCAGGTGGACTGCGAAAAAAATACTGTGAATCAGAAGCGAAGGCAAAAAAATACATGACAGCATTAAATCTCCCCAGTTATTCTGGACACCACCCCTGGAGCTAATGTGAAACCTAACACATCTGAGTTTCAAACCACTACACCAATCTCTTTCTCTCTCACTATCTATCTTTCCAACGCCCGCACCGTGTGAAAACATGTAAAAGGGTATTCATAACCCCTTGAGTGCGTGCAAATTATAAAAAAAAAAAAAAAAAAAATGGTGTACTTTGGATTGAATTCATACCTCGTTGTGCGGCGGACATATTGTTTCCCATTTGAGTCGAATATATTGAACTAAGATTCATTGCTCTAAAGAACAGTTTTCGAAAAGACATGGGCTTGTTTAAATGCTGATTTGCGAACTCTTTTCGTTTTTTCAAGTGTCTGCAAGACACAAGTGGTTTAAGTTATTTCAACTTGATAACACTTTTGTTAGCAATTTACCTGAACACTAATCCTCGCAATCTAAGACCCATACCCCTGTGTGGTCACACTCGTCGCAGCACAAATTGCGTTCATTTTGAACCCATGTCCAGGATGTTGAAATTATGCACAACGCCCTAGATTTTTATACCACTAGATCCACCCACAAAAACCTACTCTTAATGTTCACTAGCTGGGCTAGACTAGCCCAATAAGTATTTCTAAGTTTTAGTTGTTTAAGTCAAAAAAAAAAAAAAAAATAATTGTTAGGTTTGCATTACTCCATTGTATCCAACAGAAAGGAATCATTTTAAACTAATAGAGAATAGATTTTGTCAACGTCCGTAGCAGTTATTTCAGGCAAAAAGAAGTCAGTCAACATCGTTCAGTAACGCAATCCATTCACTGAAAAAGTCGCACCAGCATCATTTTCGAAAAAAATATGACCAATGACACCGCCAGCCCAAAAACCGCATCAAAATGTCACTCGTTGTAGATGGAGAGGTTGTTCCACTATTTCCGTTGGGTTTTCGAAACCCCAGATATACGTTCCCAAACAAATGAAAATGAGCCGCATCATTCAGAATAATTTTGTGTAAAAAATCATGATCTTGTTCATTCATTTCCAGCACACAATCAGCGAAAGTACGGTTATGTGCGAAGTCTATTGGCTTCAATTCTTATGTCAACTGGAGCTTATAAGCTTGTAGGCCGAGATCTTTATGCAAAATGCGGTTCATAATGATTGCGGATAGGCCTAAATCCAGTGATCGTCTCAAATTGGACACATCTGGGTTTTCAGTCACACTCTCAGCTACGGCGGCTATATTTTCAGCTGACCTTGCCGGACGAGTACGATTTGGAGTCTTCACTAACCTGTCCGAGACGTTCAAATTTATCGATTAAATTTACTACAATCGTGCCCTAAGGCGCTTGATGATGACCAAAAGCAGTACGAACTTACGAACTTTCTTTTTTGTAGTGAACTTTCACTATTTCAACACGTTGTGCTAGTATGTATCGATCCATATTTAATAACCTCCTCGTTTTTACTAAAAGTCACTACAATGACAATTGAATACTGACAGTTTAACAATGGCGCGAAATTTAAAAGGACACCTCTAAATAAATTACTAAGCTAAATAAATAAATAAACGTATCCTCCCTTTTTGTAATAACTTGCATTTTCCTTAAACGGTTTTAATTACCATTAATACATATTATAAAATAGCTTTGGGCATACAAAGTACAGCGAATGGATGTAACAAATGCATCGTAATAGTCTAATTTGATTAGATTTGATACTATTTCATTAATTCCGCAAGATATGTCGACTTTTCAATGCCATACACGAGCGTCTTTACGTACCCCTAAAGTATATAATCCACACATGTTATGTCAGATGATCTTATGGACCCATTACCTGGTTCATTTTTTTAAATATTGTTACTATACTAAGGCCCTAGATATGCAATACGACAAATAAGATCTTTTGTGCTAGTCCATTTAATTTAACAAGAAGCTATATTTACATAGGCTTTTAATAAAGATCAGTATAGCTTAAGGTTCCAGATTCTTAATATCCTCTGCACAATCAAAATCCTGCGCCAGGTGTAGTAATATTTTCCTTGCGGCTCCTATACCATGCAAAGAATATATTCTGCCATCTCTTTTGTTCTCCACAGAGTCGGCATACATCAGTATTTGCAAATTTCATTTTGTACAGATGGTGTTTAAGTTGACAATGTCCCGTTAGGTAGCCCGGTAAGGTTCTTAAATCGTTTTTGTCGAGATCAAGTAAAGTCCTGGCCCTATATCGGTTGGGATCGATGAACTTTTTCCTTGGCCTTAGGCTCTAGAGATTGGTGCAGTAGTCAGTGCGTCTGTCGATCTTCCATTATGTTGTCTAGGAGTGGATACTTTTATGTGGTACCTCAAAACAGGGTTCAGGACCAATAAAACTCTCGACCAGGAATGCAGGCTAAGGTAGCCTTATTCCTGGTTATAAGATTTTGAAGAAGATTGAGGCAGTCCAAGATAACGGGTACCATTAATTCTTTTCCGCAGGCATTCTCGTGCACATAGCGTGGACTTCTAGGATCAAATTGCTAAAGTATACTGAAAACAATTGTCAAATAAAATGCGGAAATTTATAGAAAACTCGATAGCAATCAAAGGTTGTGACATACTACGTTTCAAACGAAATTATGATTTGAACTGAACATGATTGCCATGTCAGCCGGCCTCCTTCGTCTTTTTTGTCGACTAAAATTAACAAAATTCAAAGATTGAAAAAATTTAAGTTCTTATTACTATACGGAAAAAGTTCTCCGCGAGATATTCGATCCCGTTTGAGTTAACGGGTTTTTAAAGAAAAGATTCAATAAAATAACACAAATTGCACGTCGTTGATGGCTAGGACATGTAGAGCCAATGGATACCAACGCTTCTGCAAGCAGAGTCTTCCAATCCAACCTGGAAGGACAACAACTTAAAGGAAGGCGTTGTTCGGAGGATCGCTTAAGAAATATCTAGTTCAAGCTGTGAAAGTTCATGTCCCATATTTAGGACACTTCTGTATTCGTACATGAAATGGAACTATGGTATATTTTGTCATGATCTACCTTCTTTGTTAAGTCTTGAACTGTGTATATACGAGTACCTCATAACCGCAGTATGTTATGCTTTTATATACATACCTGTGCCCAACACCACATTTTTTGTTTTAGTTGATCTAATAGGTAGTTTTCTGCCCAAAAACAAATACAAATACTTGGCGCAACAGGCGTTTATGGTCCAGGGCCTAGCTTCTCGCGACCATTCGTGTTGTGCGTGTTATATTTTTTTCACACAAATGGAAGGGAACTACAGTTTAAAGGCATATTGAGAAGCTTTCTCATGACAGTTATAACTCTCTGACGTTTGTCAGACATTCGCGAGAGGTGCGACCGTGAAAAACTTTTAGGTGTTCTCTGGGATTCAAACCTCGAACCTCCCGCTCAGCGATCCAATGCACTAACCACTTAAGCCACAGCTCCCACAGTTTTCTGCCCGAATCAAACTTATTGCCATCTTCAATTTGATTTACTCTTCCAAACTATTCGATTGTCCGCACAATTGTATTCTTTTAAAAGGTTCTTAGAAGTAAAATACTACTCACAAAACCGTTATTCTTTTAACAGTAATTGATTTGTTTAAGTCAACAAGATTTCTCATCTCTATGAATGCGGTTTACTGAAATATTTTCGACCGCTTTCAAGGATTACCCAAAGTATCGAAGACATTTCTTACAGTGACATACATAAGTACTATCAGTTACTAAAACTGTAGGAGTGCAAACAAATCCATGCTACCAAACAATGGGGGTTGTTATCTAGATATAATTTCAAAGTTCCTTAGCATCATCCTACAACAACAATGAACCCCCAGCACACGAATAGTATCCACGCCGAGAAAACTACTCTTATTTGGGACGTAATCATCGGAAATGAGTAAGAAAAAAAACGTTTCAAAAAAAGGATGAGCGGCAAACTGTTCAAGGTTCACCTTTTTCCGGTCGATCTATGAGCAATGCCTGGGGATTAGTATCCTGCCAAGTAATGGTTATATCGATGGTTTACATTGACTTAAGGATGCTGCTTTACAAAATTATTCTTTCTCAAGTGCTACTCGAGGTTGAAACGCAGAGATTGTGAGAGTGGGTGCTTTAAGGAGTCTTGTACCGAAGAATGTGCATTGAGGGTGTTTTTTGTTTTCTTTTTCAGGGAGATTTGTTATATTTATTTATTTGCAAGTTGAGTAGAATGGATTAGTAATATTCCAAATGCTTCATCCATATGAGTTCCTTAAACCTTCAAGGAAATGCTAAGTGAATTAAATAAATTACTACGTCAGAGAAAATAGAGCTTCGATTCGATGGTTTGATTAATTGATTCATGAGCTGGAAAAGATTGACAGACAGTTGTATCAAACAGGTTTCGGTATATGATTCCCCCATTTGTTCATTTATCAGAGTTATACACGTAGACATTTTCAAACTACATATAGATTATTTTTATAGTTTTATGGTCCAATTTATTCGTTTTGAGACTTAGATAAACATGTTATGAAATTTATGTTGCGATGATGAATTGTAGAATAGTGATGAGGAGAAGTCATTTATGTATGTGTGGTTAACAACTTTAAACAGTGATAAAATTTTAATTTCTCAAAATAATCTTGTTAATGAATTTAATTTTGACGGTAAAGTATTGTCCGACTTAATTTCTTAAGGGAATAAAACCTCCAGTGTGCAATCCATATTTCTGACATGTTTCGGAATGAGTTATGTTAATCTTTAACCTTCTGAAATCTGACCATTGGATTTGAGAATACAAGTAGATATGTATTTTTTTACGCAGAGTTGGTTTTAGTAAACGAGCATCATTTAAAAAAAAAAGACTAAGCCATTTAAATGTACATACTATATAGAACGAGTTCATATTTTAACATCCTGTGGAATTCAAATTTCATTTAAATTTAGGCCTTTGTATCAGTCTCAGATGTGTCCAGTGTCGACACTGGATGAATCACGGAGCTGGAAGGCTCCCGAATATTTCTGTAGACATTATCGTGCCGACACCAGACTCCATCTTTGATACTTTCGCAAAAATTGTGGTTACAAACCGCATTTTGTATTCAGTTAGGTTGTAAATCTTAGATACAATTTACACTATCGCATTCATATACAACAATACATAGTGAACCAACATTATACAACGTAATTCCTTAACAAAAAATATAATTCATAAATTTATTTTCAACATAAATAATTGAAGCATTTAGCATTTGCGGATAAGAGCAAATAAAATTACATTTCGAATATTTCCTAACACATGGACCGGGGGAGGTCTTACAGTACTATACGGTAGTATTTAATAAATTCATTTCAGTTCCAAGCGGAAGACTCAATTGATCAGCAATAAATGAGTCTGCAACCGAGCTCTGAAAGTCGATCATTCAAATGCAGAGATTTCTCTTTTCACTAAGAAGAAATCATATCCTTCATTCAAAACCCTGAAGAATATAAAAAAATTAACGAAAACATTTGGGACTAGCACAATATTTGACCGTCGTCTTGGATTCAAAACTAGATTGGGATGAGAACAGCGATGATCGAATTAAGCTAATATATACAGCCTTCAACGCATGCAAAAGGGCGTCTATTAATACTCGTGCATTAAATATTAAGAATTCTGTGTTATTCTTGCTCTTCACGGCGACTTTAATGCTTACATATCTTAGCGTATAACTCGATGATCTGGCGTATGCGAAAAGCATGACATAAATTAAGTCTGCCGACCAAGTCTGATAGCTTTACATTCAATTTTACATAACACTGGCAACAGGGCGGTCATATGGCTAAAAGAAAATTGTTGACCGTGATAATAATACAAAACTACTGCGAATCATAAAGAACGACAAAAATAATAAAACGCATATTTTCAGTTATCTAGACACCACCCCCGGAACTTAATCTCTCTCAACTGAGTCCTAGGCATAATTTCAACAAATGGGTCGATGGCGAGTTTAAGAGACTACTACAGGAGCTGCATGGAAAAGGAAGAAATTGAACCCACCAACCCTCACCGACAAAGCAATAACGACCCTTCGTCTTTTTCACGAAGGAAGAAGACTTACTTAAATTTGAGTAAGAAGATCTGCTAAATTTCATATCCTTATCTCTGAGGATTTAAATTTGCAGTTCTCTCTTTACAGGTTCCCAATGTAATCAAAATGTAAATACCACTATGTGAAACGGATCACAGTTCAACGCAACAAGTATATTTTAAAATTCACCCCCATTAAACCTGCCCACTGAAGTCCATTATCCCACGCACTTTCCATTGATAATAATTGCACCATTCCATGCTAAAATTAGCTTCAACCCATTACACCATTTCTCCCAAAATATGTTTACCTCTTACTATGTATGTATGTAACGTAGAACATCTAGAAAATGTTTGTTCGCTTTTTAATGGCTCAGGTCAAGATGTGCATTTTGCATCTCGTGTCGGAATTCTATTTTCGTGAAACTATTTATACGACTGCTCGTAAAAATAGCACGAAAAAGACGAACGCGTATTTACGTATATGTACACTGAATACAAATTACGTGTATCATTGATACAGTTTGGAGTACTACAACCCATTCTGTGGTTTCATTGAAATCTTTACCATGCCATTCAATTTCTGGACTCAATTTAATTTCCACTAATTTTTCCAATTTGAGAAAAAAAAACGAATCGCATACACGAGGGCGATTTGCTTTTCATTTTCATCTCATTTGGAGTTTTTGCCAACAACTTATGTCGACTTATTTCGAACCTTTTGAGCATTGGAGTAGCAACGTTATGCTTCATTCTAAATATCTACGGAAAAAGAATATTTCTCTGCTGTGTTTTGCAAGCTTTATGTTTTGTTGTGCATTGAGATGTGAGATGTTTTTTGCTGAATACAAACCCATACTATGTACGAGGACAACGATGACGAACACTGATATCGAACGATAGATACTTTTTCAGGTTCGATAGACAGAAGAAGTTGCGCATTGCAGTGTACATACGAGTATAATGACTTTTTTTTTTGGCTCCTTCGAACGTATAGCATTTGAACCCCCACAGAGCGTTTTTCTTTAGTGATACAAGCTTTAGTTTTGGCCACCCAGATATGGATTCCTATCCAACAAAATATCCTCGGTAACCGGATATTATCCTTTTATTTCTCACAAATTTTATTGTTTTATTTCACCATAAATGGACGATTTATAAACGTATGTACATATGTGCTATGTGAAGGTACACATAAATACTCGTACATATTGGTACATCTTTTTACTTATCAGCAGATAGCAAGTGCAGAGGAGTGAGTGGAATGCCATGTTGACAATCTGAATTTCAACGACGTGTGCTTCGTCAATCGATATTTACTGAGATATGTAACTGTAGATGCTTGATGTTTACTGCGACGGTTTCTTCTGCCAAGAAATATAAAAATAGAAGGAAGAATCAAGGAAGATCTGATTTATGCATGTAAATTGTCATATTTATGACAGCAATCCGTGGCCTACACAGGTTAATGAACGAAGTAAACAAACAAAGTCGGTACATCACTCACATCACAACACTTGCATGACAGAGTTTAAATTCTTACGTGAACGCATTAAATAAAAATGCTAACATATTTTTCGACTGAATTTCGTTCAGTTACTGCATAGAAAACACATTCTACATGAAGTCGATACGCTTTTTTATAGAATGCTAAAGGGAATATATACACATATGTACAATGGAATGGTTGGTATGGGTTTGACATTTGGTGTTTAGGTTTCATTCATCAGACATGTTTTCGGCGACCATACCACATCTTCTTAAACAGCAAACGTCCATGGCCATCTTAAATCCTAGCAGCCTTTATAATTTTTGTTTTTGATCGCTAATAATCCAATCCCTAGTAAACCAAAAAATAAGACAGATATATTTATGTGATAAAAGAATTAACCAACACGGCCTTGCGTATCACCCCTCGCTAATATTGGATTCGTTGGTATTTCCAAAAAGTCTTGATATTCTCTGATTATTTGAAATACATTTATGTAATATTTGATACAAGCAATATCCAATATCCAATTACTTTACGAAATAAATTAATTAATATATACTGGAGTACTAAGGGAACACACATGCATAGTTTTGTTAAGTTGAATTTTTTTTTATATTCATTAAAAATAAAGTGAGTCCATGTGAAATAGTGACTATCAATCTTAACATTTTTATATACTACACTTTTAGTTCTTACAACTACAAAAGTAAGAAAGCAAAATAACACAGAAACTTACATACATATGTGTATTCAAAATTTGATTTTAAACTTTTTCACTGAGAAATAAAAAATTCACTGATTTTTGTACGAAGTATGAACAGTCACACAGTTTATTCTGCAGCGAAAAAATAAAATATTTTAATTTATACATCGTCTATAGAATCACCGCAATTTATATCCATCAATATTGCTATTAATTATTATTTGATCATACATCCGCTAAGGCATTGGCAATATTGTTTCCCGAATGTCGCGAAGGTAATGAATTTGACACTAAAAATAATTCACACTTAAAAATTAACTGAAGTTAAATTTGTCATTTTGTATCCTCTAAAATTAATAAAATAAGAATAATAAATTTCAATTTAATGAATCATCAATAATAAAGTGGAATGATTTTTAGTTTAACAGTTTTAAGTTATTGTTGTTAAATTGTGGCTACATCTGACTACTGTAAAAGAGTTTTCAGTCTCGAAAAAAACGCAAACGCTTAAAATTCCTCAACTCCTACGCGAAATTTAACATAAGGTTCCTCTCATTTACAAAAGAATACAAGAGCAAAAGAAAAAATTAAGGCCTGGACCTACATATTTGTATTGTCTTCTTAGCTAAATTTAAATACAAGTAATGTTGAACTACATATAAGAAAACCTCGGGCACACGTAGCTTTTGATAAAAGTTTAAAAGTTCAGGATATTGAGTCACGGATATAAATACGGAATAAACTTATGGACCTCACTTTTCTTGAAATCATAGAATCATAATGTTACGCTCATTCGCCAAAAAAGTAAGGGAAAAATCGGTGCAGGTGTTTTCTCCGATAAGCTTAACCTTAAGCTCTCCTTCCGTCTTCCTAATCACTGTAGCGTGTTCCAGGCGGAAATAATGGCGATAAAAGAAGCCCAATCTTGGCTTAAGAAAAACGTGATATCTGCTAGAGATATCCGCATATTTTCTGATAGCCAGGCAGCAATCAAATCCCTGGAATCGACCTCTATAAACTCCTTAGTAGCCCTAGACTGTCGTTCGTCTCTTGTGGAGATGGCTGAGCAGTTCAATATTCACCTGTGTTGGGTGCCGGGGCATAGAGACATTCCAGGGAATTGTAAGGCCGATGAACTCGCCAAAGAAGGAACAGCTTTACCCATCTTGCCGGACAACGGCACCTTAGGTATTCCAATCGCTACTCGCAAACTCTTAAACTTAAGCTGGATGCTATCGAGAGTGCAAATCTTAGGTGGACAAGTGGTTTAACATGTCTAGCGACAAAACAGATTTGGCCAAAGCTGGATCTAAAACGCTCTAAGAATTTGATTTCTCTCAACAGTTTGCATATCGGCACCACAATAGGTGTCATCACTGGACACTGTCTAATAGGCAAGCATGCTACAAGGCTGGCCCTCTTCGCGAAAGATTTCTGTAGAAGCTGCATGGATAAAGAAGAGGAGGAAACTATTCCTCACCTTCTTTGTTTCTGCCCAGCTCTCTCCCGTAGAAGGAAACTCCACTTAGGAGCTCCCTATTATAATGATACAAGCGACCTGATGAATATCGACATCAAGAGCCCCCTACGCTTCATAAGAAGCTCTAATTGGTTTTAAGACGAGTAGGTGGAGGGAGGCTTCTCCCATGATCCACGTGGTATCACAACGGACCTCATTGGTCTAAGTGTGCTGGCGAATCCTAGCTGGCAGCCACTTCAACCTAACCTCAACCTAACCTAAGGGAAAAATTAAAATAAAAGTTAAATTAGCGATAATAATTAGCGATAATGAATAACGACGTGAAGTCCTAGTTTTACTTGAATGATCTTTGAAGTACATGCGCATGTACAACAAATACAGCAGCAGTCATTTTTATATTTTATATTTCATCTAAAATTACAAATGTATGTGATCAAGATTCTAACTTCTCGTAACCATTTGTGTTGTGCGTGCAATATTTTTTTTTACACAAATCGAAGCGACCTACAATTTAAATCCATATCCGAAAGACTTTCTCATGATAGCTATTGCTCTTGGATGTTTGTAAAACATTCGCAAGAGGTGGGACCGAAAAAGAACTTTTTAATATTTTCTGGCATTGGAACTCCGAAGCTTCTGCTCTGAAGTCTAACGCAAAAACCACTGAGCCAAAGTTGCTCATCCATTGCATGCAAATTTCCGGTACCAATGTTGTATATATGTACATACATACTTATGTATATGTTCATATGTATGCATTAAACTATAAATCCCCGCAATTCCATAAAAAAAAATTTTCATTGGCTCTGATAAATTCATTTCTAAGAATACAACTTATCTTAAAAATACTTTAGCTATGAAATCTGTTACCATAAATATTGCCTTCTGTATCTTAACTGTCGCTGTCAACTACCACCTAGTTAACCATAACACGTAATCAAATTCAAGATATTCCTTTGACCATTTAGAGATTTAGACTAAATCACAATACAATCAATTAGATTTTAAATAAACCTTTTTTGCACGAAATTAATTAACTACCTTTTCCCCGATGCCAGTGGCAAGAATTTAACAGACACTAAACCTATTCCCAGACGTAAGACAAAGTTAAATGGATACCTGAGACAGGAGGACACAAAAGAAATCCAATACCATGAAAACATAATAGAAAATTGGAAATTAAGGCTCACGCTCGTTCGCTCTTAGCCCGATTTCAATAAATCAACCCCAGAATATCAATGAGAATTACGACTGGGTTGTACATACAACTAAACACACGTAGCCAAACAGAATCACGTAGTCATACTCCTGTATTGTTGTGACTCGTGAAATACCAGCAAATCCTTCTAATAATACTCCTGCCACAATTCAATTCACCACTAAATCAAAGTTATCAGTAAAAGTTTGCGGTTTTGCAACCCCACGTAGATACGTGTAGATACTTCGTAGATACGCATAAACTTGTACAATTATTTTTCTCTTAATGCATGCATATGAGAATTGATGTTCTCATGCCTAGAACGATGTGTAAGGGCGGATGCCTCTATATGTATGCTTGTATGTACATACATACATATAATATGTAAATGGAAAATCGTATAATTAGAGTTCCTTAATTTTGCAACCTAATTAAATGGAGGGTTATACGCATGAGTGAACTATATAATTGGGGTAAGGTGTATAAAATTATTTGCAATTTACTTAACACGAGTTTTCCTTCACATTTAGGTATGTAGTGCGAGTAGCTGCGAGGGAATCTACCACGCCTTGAATTAAACTTGCTCGTTAATTGAAATCAATGAACAGCGGAAAAATATATCGAACGCGTTGAAAATAAATTTAAGATTTGATATTCATGACAACTTGTGAAGAAATGGAGAGCAGCAAGTAAATGCTGAATGAAACTGCGTGTGTTTGATGAGACTCGTGTATCCAATTTAGATCGTATCAATTAACAGCAAATCATTGCACCTTGCATAGAGAAGTCGTTAACTGCCAGAGAGAGAGTTGTACTTATTTTTTTTTGTTTTGAAAGCCTTGATATATTCAGTACATTACTACGAGAAATTGATGCAAAAATAGCACTTATACGGTTAGTATTCTGATTATATTTTTAGTACCGTATTAGAAGCAAGAATTTGTTCCTTATATGAATGCAAAATAAGTTAGTGAATCAATAACAATAGTATATGAAGGAAAAAGTTAAGAAAAAGACTACCAAATTATTTATGAACTCTCTTTTAACAATGCAATCTGGAAATTTTATTGTTCTGAATGTGATCCTTCAATGTACGCGTATCCAATTGCTGAAAAATACTATAAGTAAGGTCAGGAATAATGAAATTATAAGACAGTTTTGTACTTTTATTGGAGTTTTTAATATTATTCAAAATCAAATCGATTGATGCGCGGTACAAAAATTCAGCGTTCTATGTATGCAGAAGATACGATGGTTACGATCAGGCATACAAAACTATCTTCCCGGTGACACTAGTTACAACTGCCAAAAGAAGATTCACGTGAACAATATCTGACAGTGCTACAAGAAAGCCAACAACTTGTAGCTGGGTAAAAGACGGAAAAAGCGCGCTTTCCATCGACTTCAAAGCCGCATGAAATAGTATGTGTAGTTTAGATCACTAGAAAGCGAAGTCTAAATTCAAATAACCGCAAAAATATACATACAGATCTCTAAAACTAACACAAGTCTAAAAAACACTTAATGCATTGTGCGGTTTTAAAGTAGTTTCACTCAGTTATTTCAAATGTGTAACGGATTTTGGCGAGGAGATGGTTCAGTTTTTAGGGTAGGTGCGCACTCAGGTGGGCGCCGTGGCTCAAGTGGTTAGTGCGTTGGATCGCTGAGCGTGAGGTTCGAGGTTCGAAACCCAGAGAACACCAAAAAATTTTTCACGGTCCCATCTCTCGCGAATGTCTGACAAACGTCCGAGAGTAATAACTGTCACGAGAAAGCTTCTCAATTTGTCTTTCGGATATGGCTCTAAACTGTAGGTCCCTTCCATTTGTGTGAAAAATATAATACGCGCAGCACGAATGGTTGCGAGAAGCTAGGCCCTGGACCACATACGGTCCGTTGCGCCAAGAATTTGTATTTTTGTAGGCACTTCGTCAACAAATACAGATGCACAGACAATATTAACGACGGCTCTCAGCGTACCGTGGTAAAGAATTTAACGGTAATTAGTGAAGTAAACGAGACAAAGACTTCGTACATGTTGTCAATAAATTAATAACAGTATAAACAGAATAGCGGAGCAGATATTGGGAGGTTTCGAGTCAAAAATTTGGTCATGTGTGCAAGTAGGGTCAAAGAACATACAACTGCCAACTCTAAGCCAAGTTTTGTAGAATACATTGGCTCGACCTTATTGACTGCATAGGCAACAACGCAGGCTCCAGCTTCAGATAATGAGGAAAACTAAACCCCCTTTCCATTAACCGATCACGATCGCGAATAAAATTAACAAAAATCCTAACATGTATTTGTATCATATCTGTATTATTATTACACATTTTACTCATAAAAAGATTAACAGATTTTAATGATATTTGGGAGATAGAAATGCGATTGTTGATCAGATTCGAGGACATACACTTACAAACCACAGCCAAACCGGATGGCGGGACTTCAGATTTAGTATGTGGAGTGCATGGGCCTATGCCCCAATGCGAAATCAGATTTTTTTTATTTTATTCCTAAAAAATACGAATACAATAAGTTAATAAAATAAACACTTACTCTCTTAGTCAGATATAACTTGAACGAATTTGTTAAAATTTTTTTATCTAAGATATTTTTTGTTTACGGGTTTGTAGGAAAGTGAGAACATGACAATAAAGTTTTCGACATGTGGCCTCTTATATTTCTACTCAAGATTTGAGCAAGTACATACATACGTACGTTTAACCGCTTTCATTTCATTCGCGATACTTTTTAAAATTAAATATACTCGTACATAACCCAGAGCAAAACATTTTAAAAATTTTATAAAAATATTCTAAAGTGACATTTCAAATTAAACACCATTGACAAGAATCAAAAAAATAAGAAAATAAAGTCTTTTCACAATTCAATCAGTATCATCAATATCAATCCACTCGGGATAAAAGCCCTCAATCAATTGTTCTACTTATTGCCAACAACAGTTCTCAAAACAACACCACTCCCAGAGGGAGATTCATATCTTGTAGATGCTTTAACAATTGCAAATATTTATCATTTGTCTCCCGTTCCTACTTCTCTTTGTTCATCACTAAATCGTAACAAGTCTCTTTTTACACACTTGTTTTCCTTTTTTCCTAAAAAAAAGTTTCGTTGACATTTATGAGATGATACTTTGCATCTTTAGTGAACGAACTAATTTCCAACAGAAATGCGGCTCGAGAAATGCCATAATTAGAAATGACTCAGTCCGCTGAGATATCTAACGGCTCCTACTTCTGAAAAACACTGAAAAGTGTTAATTTTCTAAGAGATTCCTTCCACACCTTATGCATGTGCAATTTACCTCGACATTCACAATTTCTACACACTTGTCGGCATCGCAAGAAGTGTGAGAAAATTGAATTTTCGTGGTGACAAAGCAGAAAATGAGATAAGGAAAAGCTCTACATAGTTCTCCTGTGATGCGGGCGAACACTTTGTTCACAAAGAGACTGTGTGCTCTTTTCCGTTGAGACCACTCTTTGTTGTTGTGTAAGATGTGATGATTAATTAGAGCGTAATGACGTCTTTTTGAAGTGGAATGGATAAAGTATCGATTAGGAAATTCTTTTTATGTATCAAATAAAAAAAAATGCATACTCATACCCAAATGTACGTCTTGTATTGTAGATACGAAATTTAATTATTCAATTTTTTACAGAACCAGTCAACTTCTTTTTGATAATCGGTCAGACATTTGTCACTATCGCCTGTATTACTTCACTAATATACTCGTAGCCCCCCTCTTGCAGCTCTACCACCCAACCAATCTTAACAAATGAGGTGTCGGAGAGAGAGAATTTCCTGGAGCAGTGACGTATTGCACTTTCACTGTTTTAATATTAGAGACTTGCTAAAAAAAAAAAACGTGTTTAAAATATTTCACTTTTTCCATGTGTTCTTTTTAAAAAATCAGAAAAGCGAATGGAATATGATACAACAACATTGAAAGTACAAATGAAGCCAGTAGGGTGAGAAGGATCCTGTCTAAGGCACCTACTGTACCCGGCTACGGTAAAAAACCAGATGCAACAATGATTGTATCTAGAACAGAATCTTTAGATATATTCTTAGATACCTAACATTGAGCAGGTCAATCCGGAAACCCCGCATATCTCAGAGGAGGTTGTAAGCGATGATAAGCTTCAATGGGCAATTAACAGCTTTCTTTCTTACAAATCGACAGAGCCGGATGAAATAATTGCAGTGGAAATGCAGCAGCCATATGGCATTCTCCGTCCCTGATTGGTAAAACTATTCCGATCCGGTCTACACAACAGCTATATACCGAAGCTTTGGAGGGAGGTGAAAGTTGCCTGCTGCTAAAAGAGAATCTACGGCGGTAGCCGTCCTTGTCATAGAAAGGGTTTTTAATAAAACAAAATCAAACGCTATAGTGATTCATATCAAGAAAGTGGGTCAATTCTAAGTTAAGTTAATAAATCAACCAGATGCTAAACAGCGTGATCAATTAAGAACTTGGCCAATGCAAATCCAAGCCATCAGTTTAATGCGGCACATTACAAGGAGGGGAACTACCACTACAACTGTGGCTCCTTACCGTGAATGAGTTACTCCTCACCTTAGAAAAGAAAGGATACAAAGTAATAGCTTTGCAGACGGCATTGCCAAAGCGGTCATTAGATCTTATGAAAATAGTCCTGAAAGGCTGGCAAAATGGACTTAGCACCATTCCAGCGAAGACCGAGCTAGTTCTTTTTACTAAGAGGCAGAGAGTTCCTGAGATAACAACACAGAAAATGAGGGGAGTTCATCTAATATGCCAAACACTTTGGTTTTATACTAAACAGGAAACCGCATGAAATCTGAGTATACATGGGCGTACTAAGAAGGCCGCTACGGCACTATACGCTTGCAAAAGATTCATAGGGCGCAAGTGCCAGCTCTGACCGCAAATAATACAATGGCGATAGTATGTAAGACAAAGAGTCATGTTTGGAATACTAGTCTGGTGGAAGGCACTAAATAAATCTAGCTACCTCTTTCTCATAAGTAAGATTCAGAGAATGACGTTGCGTTTCCGTTACCAGCGCCTTCCAGATATCTCCAATGAACAGCTTAATAGGCACCAACTGTGCTTACTATAAAAATTAGGATTCATCTTCTAAGATAGAAAAATTTGTAGAGAGGGAAGCCGCAAATTCGTCTGTGAAGTTTCTTAAAACCGACGTCAACATACTGGGCTTTCACGTACGTTAGAGTCAATTTAAGATGCATGCGAAGAGGGAAGAGCTCTGGTTAAGTACATGGGTTCAGGCACACTTAGACCAGACTGATACAAGGCACGCGGATGATGTTACCATACTTTCTGTCAGGCCATGCTGTCTGTGCTAACGCGCATGCAGCTCTAAATACGATCGGTGAACGGTGCACTAGGTGTCGGCTTTTGGTCAATCATCAAAAAACTAAAGTTCTTCTCTTTGCAAAAGGAGAAGACTGTGACTGGTCTGCCTCAGTCACTGTCCAAATCTCCGATGGAGTTATGTAAATATTTACGAGTGATTCTAGATACATAGGAAACATCATTTGGCAAAAACACGTCAAATCGAAGAAGTCTAAGGTGTTCTCAGTCTTCTAGCAGTGTAAGTGTGTTTTCGGCAAGACATGGGACTTGTCGGATCTATATGGCTATGATAAGATTTTCTAGCTTATGCGTCAGTTGCTTAGCGGATGGGGGTCTCACTCTCAAAGAACGGTCTGTCTCGGCTGCACGAGAAATTTTGCAACTACGCTTGGCTCTTTGCTGATCGCTATATTTGATTTACCTCCCCCCTTTGATCAAAGTAATTTACCCTCTCAGACGAAGGTAGCCTTTGGTATAATTCGTACTGAAGTTTTGATGACTGCAAATTTAGAGTCACCTTTCATTGCGGTTAGAGCTAATTTCGGCTAGACCCTGAGCCTGGACGGGTCAAGGGTCTGGAGCGTTTGTCTTCGTGGAAAGCGACAACACTAGACTTCACTACTGTTTAGGTAAGCATGTAACTGTTTATCAGGCAGAAGTCTATGCTATTGGCTACCGACTATATTTTTAAAGATAGATGAGGGGTATCTATCTATATCTATAGTGTTAAGCTAGTCTCTGAAGATGTTTTCTCAGGATATGAACCTGCGTTGGGTCTTCTCGCGTCATCTGACCCTGACCGAAGCGTCCTTTAAAGACTGTGCTTTTCACAAACACAATTGGCATCCAGAATGCAGATAGACTAAGCGATTTCTTCCGAACGTTTGCAATAAATCAGCGGCATTCATGCTGTGAAAGATTGTAGACATTACATTGGCCTTCTCAAGGGACATTTTCTTTTGGTTAAGAATCTTTCTCCGAAAGTTGAAAAAATTCCAGTAAAATGAGTAATTTGTAATTATCCAGAAATCGTTGAAGTCGATCTAAAAATATCAATATGAGAATGATTTTATCAAAAAGTCAAGAATAGTATTTAGTACAACAAATACAAATACTTGGTGCTACAGACCGTATGTGGCCCAGGCTCCAGCTTCTCCCGGCCATTCGTGATGTGCGTGTTACATAATTTTTATTCACACAAATGGAAGAGACCTACAGTTTAAAGCCATATCACAAAGGCTTACTTTTTGACACTTGTTTGTGTTTTCTGCGAGGCGTACCTCGAACTTCCCGTTTAGTAACCCAACGCCCTAACCACTGAGCTTAGTATACTTACATACTTAGTAAGTTCACTGCATATGGACACACAAGTTTTAGCATATGACTTCGCTTATGAGTTACTATACTTTTCTTCTTGAATGAAGATTTCCTTTCAATTTCTTGTAATCGTTGTGTAAACCATTAAATTTCCTTAAATTTTGCTCTACGAAAAAATATTTACAGAATCCATAGATTTCTTATTTTGCTTCCATTATGTTTCTACATATCACATTCAGAGGCCTAGAAGTTTTATTATCTATGGAAATAATTCCAACTTCAGATAAATTGCAGTCAAACAACAAAAACTCCTGATAAACCAAACACCATCAACATAAAGGGAGTGTAAGTACTAGCCGACGAAATCATGATAAAGAACCAGTAGTAGATCCTTTTGTCCCAATTTCAAATCTTCTCGTACGTGCATAGGTATGTATGAAACTTTGAAAATAAATGTGTACCAAAAATAAAATATTACTGCCTCTATCTGTAAACAAAGCCACCAATCTACCCTCCTTTATATTGAAAATCTGAAGTTTTTGGCCCCTTATTCTCCAAATACACCAGTTCCCAGAGTGACATTACAAATGTAAGTATCCCCAGCATGTATACCTACATACATCTCCATATAATTACAATTTCAACTCTCAAAGGACACCAATGAGCCGTTCCCATCACACAAAAGCAACAACGACCATAACTTCCTACATACCCAGCAATAAAAAAAAAGGAACAAGAAAACTTTTTTCTATTATTGTTGTTGTTGAATGCAAACATAAAATGTAATACTTTTACTCCGCTGGCAGAAAGGACTACTGCCAGGAAAATTGCTACTCTCAAGAGGGTTGGGCCAGAACAACCACCGGCAGAACATACACAGGAGAAGACATCCACCCGCGAAAAAGATAAATAAATACACAACCCAACCCAAGTCAGCCTTCTATAAATAGATACATTTTATGTCATTGAAAGGACTGCTGCCATCAGCGGCAATGTGTACATTTGACAAAAAGAACTTAAAATAGTTCTTATAAGCCCAAACATTAAGATAACCCTACGTCCGCCGCATGTCTTGGCATCGGCCTACAGCCGCCGCCCTCGCAAGAATTTCAAATCCCAGCATACACAGAAATCGACGGCAGGATGAACGAAGAACAAAACTAAATAAACGTAATACAAATGACAATTCCACCTTGTGCGCCTTTCTGACGGCAATTTTGCAGTTCCGTGACGGAAGGATGAACCCTAGAAAAGCACCACAACAAGCGCATAAAGACATCTACAAACAATCTAGATGCTGGTGGGTGCAAAGAATACTCTCGATGATGATGAGGAGCAAACTATGCCCCAACGAATAAAAAAACTGTTCCAAGGAGTGTATATATTATATTTGGATCGAGTGTTTTTGAGGGGGGAAGTGTAAAATATGAGATAAATTTTAGCACCCTTATAGAACCACTCACACTGTTATGTGTATACTGAGCAAACGTTAAATCAATATTTGGAGAGATGCCAAGAACATGCCTCATCTTCGTGGACTTCAGCAAAATGACCAGAATCTTATTATGGAAAACGGCAAAAAGGCACAATTTTTCCGCCTCGCCACCCGGAATTGGGTGCCTTCTAGGCTGCGGCCGCAATTCGGTGGCTAATAGAAATATGACAGACAGAAACAAAGTTGAGTTAACAAATTTGTGCCTGCTTTTTAGTATTTGCCGGCCTTAAGTGCATGTCCTAGTTTTATCCTTTTTTTCGGTTTCAGAATCGAATTCCTTAAAACGAAGAATAGAATCTTCATCTTCCATCCCATCTTTTTGAGAGATACGTATCTCTTGGTGGCTTTCTGATATTTGTCTGAAAATAGAACCAAATTTTTGGAAGTTTGTACGTTTTTAGGGTAATTGCGTTTTTAAAGTGTTTGTCACTAAGTCGAAGGAAGCAAACAGTCTCAATTTTGGGCGTGGGCAGGAGTTGTTTAATTGAATTTTCGTCTGTAACATTGTATTGAAGACTTTGGGGGAGCAGAAAAGAAACAAAAAGAAGTGATTTCTTAATTGGATTTGGATAGTAGATAAAATAGGAAAGTTCGAGTGGATTAATTTGTAGTGAGAAACAAACAAAGGACGAGCTCAGGACAACAGCTGAATTGTTATGTAATGTAATGCTATTGGGGGTGAATTAAAAATGTTTTTGTTGGTGGTAAATGTGGTGTTGTTCTAGATAAAATGTTGACAAACGGATATTTTGTATACCATAGATGATCCACTCCATGAATTAGTCAGTATCGAGACAACCAAGTTTTTAATTTTTTGGCTTAACGCCTCATAGTACCCAGTGGTATTTAATGTATGTATGTACATACATGAACCTTTGTATACGTAAGCAAAACTGACAAAAAAAAGTACTCAAACTGTACTGTTACCCAGCAAAAAAAAACGATTTCTTAAATGCTAAATTTGGAGGAAGTCGTGGGTTGATTTCCCATTACGAACGTACGGTTCCGAAAATATTACCAATTTATTTGCTACTTTATTCTTATTTCTATAGAAACGAATCGGCGTCTGCTGAACACAGTGTAAAAAAAAAATCAATGATTTCTACATCAAACTAAGTAGAATGAGTCGAATCAAAAAGTGGACCAACTTACCGCTGAATTCAAATACATATGTACTAAGTATGCTAAAAATGTTTTGCCTCCGTTTCAAACTATAAAGTTGGAAGTAGTGTGCTTCAATGAGGGTGTACTATTCCATACCTAAAATCCATAAATTCATGTTGCTGAAGGAGTACTTAAGTACGTTGGTTCGGTGCAAGGCAGTTCATTCACATGGAGTTTAACAACATTTTTGAAGTACCCCAAGAATGCTAAACTTTTTTCTTTTCAATCCTAATTTCCATTCATTGTAATTGAGTCCACAACAATTTTCGACTCCTTATGAACAATTGCAGTACATGTTGGCCCATAAGAGTGTTTACTGATATGATACCCACAAGGAAGTATTGAATGCGGTATACGATGTAAGAAGAGCGGAACAACGCATTATGGTGAACGTAAAAAAAGGAATTTCGTAGTCCGTTTCCCATTTTGTGCAAGCGTGGTGCTTCATATACCCACTAGATGCTCGGTTGCAAAAACCAGTTTTGCATAATTTGTAGGAGTTTTTTTCCGTGTTGCGTATACGCCATAGTGCACTTATGAGAGTAAGTCTTGGTTTCATAAATATTTTCGATCTCGAGATTTTAATAAGTATTGCTATTACTATTGTAGAGAGACCCGAACAAGTGAGTTTTTCCACTCACTGTAGTTGCCTGTTTGTACCAGCGACTGCAATTTCTTTTCTCAGCAAACTTGCATAAGCTATTAATCTGAGCATAAAAAAAGAAAGAACTTCAGTTTCGGCATATAGCGTCTTCCAAACGGAAAATTTACCCATTCTGAAAATATATGTCCAGTTGTATTGGTAGAGGCAACTACATATATAATCGAAACGAGTTAGATTTTTAAGCGTTCAGCGTTCAATCTATTTGGTTGTTGAACCGTAGCAACTTCATGGGAAACAAGAAAGAAGATGTCCATATTTGTCAAGATAATGCACGGACGTGAAGCATCACTAGCAGATGAATAATTCAATATTCCATTGAAATTCAATAGCAGTTGGGAACACATTTAAACCTGGTTACTGGTTTATTGCCAGAAATTTAAAGAAGCCCCAAGGAAACAATTCTAAAAAGTAAGACGACCTGATGCCTCCAGTCCACTATTTCATTAATTTGAAGCTTGAAACTTAGCACCATCATGCTAAAGCCCATTTTGTCTCTGTCCACATAATCCTATTCGAGTCAAAAATAAATGGGTAACTACATATATCCTGAGACCTTTAACTTTTTTTAATTATCATCTCGTGTCTTGAATTTTGCTAAACGTATGGCCCGATAATCTCACCCCACCAAAATTCATAGCAAACAGTGAACTTTCCAGCATGTAAAGGAAACTTATGGAATTGTTGCTAAACATGATTGAAATCATCTTGTATGCGAAAGTTAACAAGAAATTCAAGCCATTGCCAAAATCTGATCCATTTTATGTAGAATTTATCTGAAAGTCATCTAGTTAACATTATAAAATTACATCCACTTGAATTCGCAGATCTTGGCTACACCTCTCATACATACATACATACATACATATGTTTAATTCTACTCAATTGTAATCCCCTTTACACAAAAGCATTGCATGATATGAACCGAATTGAAAAGACCATTCTATTTATAAAAGGGTGTGTGGTTGAGTGCGGTAAATTCAAAGACCACCTGTTGCTCAATAATGAATAAAATTTAAACAAAATCACTTTTCTGAACTTTCCTTAAACTTCATGACAGCTTTACTTTAATTTCGATAGAATATAGCAAAATCGCTACATCGTAAAAAAAACTTGTTGCTATCAAAATTGTCTAGAACTGCACTCTTCTACCATATACTTACACATTTGTAAAACAAATAGAAAAAGCCTACAACTAGTCCTCTTTAAGTCGTAGATAAAATTTTGATCATCTCTAAATTGCAGTATTCTTAAATGATTGGCTTTATTGAAGAGAATACTTTTTTGATTATCTATGGAAAATAACTTCATTCAAATAACTCCTGCGGCTGGCTGGCAATTCAATTTCGTAGTATATTGTCTATTGTCTATGGTTCTATTTGGCAAATAGTTTTCTTAATTACGTCAAAAGTTGTTGCATAGTTGAAGAAACAACAGCCCCTACCAGTTCCAAATAAGAAAAATATAACGGGGTCCATAATAGTGGATAACAAGATTAATAGGTGGTATAGAATATCGCGCCATTTTGCCGGAACTAAAGCTCTTTCAAACCCAAATCGTCGAATTACGACCACGAAAAATTAGTCATCATGTCCGTACCTTTGCACCGTAACGTTGCTACCATTTTAAATTTTAAAGATATAAGGACCAATGATGCCGTCACTCCAAAGTCCGTGCCAATAAATAATCTTCGAGGATCTGTTGGATTCTTTACGACTACTTATTGTTTTTTAAAATTCCAAATCTAATACTCTTGCTAGTTGAATGAGCCTCCAAGATGAAAATAAGCTTCGTCTGAAAATATGTATACTTGTTCCACCAAAATCAACATTGTCAGCAAATAATCGGAGGTCTTTATGTAAAATTCTTCTCAGAGGACTGGGACTGATAGCCAGTTGTTAAGCTCTTCTTCAGATTCTTGAGTCTTCTCGCACACCTTGGGCAGCAGCAAAAAAAAAAAACCCAGACTCTATTTCGACCAAAAACTACACAGTTTCTGCAACACAGCACTCACTAATTCTTCAATAAGAAATAATTCTTTAATATTTTCACCTTTATTTTGGAAAACGCTGACATCTACGAAATCAAGCATTTTTGCTGAAAAAGTGACAATATAAGTAACTTTCTGTCTTCAATGAAAAGTAGGCGTGGCATCAGATTTGAATAGTTGGCATCCGCACTCGATGATGATGTTTATTTAAAAACGTAACTTGCTAAACCATTTTCTTGAACTTGCTGGCTCTGTATTGGATTATGGGTGGCTTTAAGAAAGTCAAAAACTTTGTAAATAATAGGAACCAGTATATCCATGTGCCTTATTTGATTATACGAGTTTAAAATTTAGGGCCCAAACAGCCCTTGCCCTTTGTGGTTCTCCCAACCATTCGCGCTGTGCGTGTCATATTTCAGACTTTCTGCGCAGTAGTTCAGTGCACTAACGCACTGACTACTGCACAAGGACACCCATCCTTTCCATGAATCGCTTCGGAAAAGCAAAATTATATCGTTTAGAGAAAACGCCCACAAATTATTAAAGAATTATATGGAAAGTCCGTGTCAATGTAAATGAATTTCAATGTTTGCCTCGGGTTACAGAAAGCTTACAAACTTCAGATCAAACCGAATAATTATTATAGAATTTTGCACGTAAATATACATGTATAGTAAACATTTTTTAAAAAGGTGGACAATACGTACAAAATTGATCTTTGTCAGGTGCGGTAAAATGAACCACTCGATTGCAAGATCGCTCAAGATGCATAAGAAGTTTTAAGAAGAAAAGTTGGTTTGTGACAACAATTTTCGGAATGCAACAAAACACGTAAACTACATAAAAAATTTAATTCTACCTCTCATTGGATTTCTTATACATATAAATAAATTTCTGATAAAATTATTTAACGTTAAAGCTCATTCAATTGCAAAAATATTATTTCAAGAGAATCTATGGAATCAATTTAATAGACTGTCCGTCCTACCACACTTTCCCCTAAACATTTTTTTATTTGCCAAAATGTTGATTCATTTAATAATGCTCTCTTTTTCACACATTATCTGTATATGCTTTTACTTGTAATATATAAATTTAAGCATTAATTGGATTTAAAACAGCAGTGCCCTAAAAACACCAAATTTGATTTGATATTTAACTGGCTGTAGTTGTGTGTATGCGCTTTATGGCTATGGTTCTAACCCGGTGTCAAATAAATTGTCAATAGCGCTAAACTAACATAAATATTGCAATAAATCATGAACATTTTACTCTTAAACTAAAAGCTTTCCAAGTAGCAAGTGGAAAGACTCCATTGCTTCTAAATAACATCGGAATTACCATAAACATCATACGTAGAGTAGTTTACTCTCACTCTCGTTCTTCCAAATCACAAAAGTATGATTCTTTTCACTAGAAAACCAATAAATTTGTGATTTATTATGGCAGATATTATAGATAAACCTCTTTAAAGAAATAGATATATTGCGCGAAATGCTTTCATCACTCGAATGTATTGAAATCACACATAAAACTTAAGATTTATGTAAAACCACTTACCGATTCCGTGGCAAGATATAATATTTTATTCAAATCCAATTTGATTAGACGGCTTTTAAGTATGTGTTTGTGTGAAGGAACGTAATATGTAAACAATCAGGATAACAAATATTTACAATTTAATAATTCACTATGTGATCTTTAAAAACAAAAAAAAACTTTTTTTCAACAATTTTTTCAAATTATTTTCTTTCCATATTTATTTGAGTATTACAAAATGAAACTATTTTTTATATAATAATAAACACTATTTCTTTATTCACATTTCACTTATTTTGCTTTTTTTCTCATTTCGAATATATACTATACGATACTTTTCTATTTATTTATTAATTTTTTTTTTTAACTCAATGTAAGAATTTGTTAAAACACCTTCCACTTTACATATTAAGCATATTCCGCTTCCGATGAATTTCCGATGATTTTATCAATTTTAATTAGTTTACACATTTCCATGATGAATATCATTAACAATTTGATTTTCCCACTGAATTACTGAAATAAGTAATTAAATTTTTTAAATAAAATATTAGGTTTGCTGGGTGACCGTTTGAATATAATTTTTTTGAAACTGAAACCTAAGTGATTAGATGGTGGAACTATACTCGTATATGAATGTAATTAGCAAATTCAGCATAAATAGAGTGAAGATCTAAAGGATTCTACTCGTACATATGTATAAATTTAATTGTAAACTCATTATAGTTTTCAATTATTTTGACTTATGAAAGGAAAAGAGAACAAGGAATACCCGAAACGAAAGGATATTTCAAATTCCCATTTCTCCATATTCTTAATCAATTCTTTTTTCTTCTTCTTCTTTTTTGTCGTGCTTTTTGCGTTGCCTCCCTACTTCATTGTGAGTTTGTTTGCCACTTACATACAGATGTATGTGTCAGAAAGGCGTTGGAAATAAAATGAAGGAAATTGAATAGTGTGTATAAGGACTTTTTGTGCCATTGTATAAGTGGCAATAGCTTAACTTTGTTGTTTTGTGTATCCTTTGTATACTGTACACGATTGCAATGAAATATTCCAATAAATGCTTCAGCTATATGTTGTTAGAAACGAATTTCTTTGTACATAATTTGAAAAAAATAATTATCGAAAATGCAACGGGATTTGAAGCATACTTTGCTTTTACCCATCACCAATTTCAGCGTTTGGCAAGCATTTAAATAATATTATTCTTCAGATACACAATTGAATAGATTTTAAGCATTCATCACGTAGACTAAAAGAGCAAACCAAATAAATTATGGATTTCATTACTGTTGAATCCCTCTGTGCCATTGCGAACAACTTTGGGCAGGTACACACACACTTTTTTCCATCATTTTTGACCCGCATCATCCTTATAATTATTCTTCAGTGAGAAAGGGTGAAGGTTAGGATATAACCTAATATTTTTCTCAAAACTGGGCAATACAAAAAAAAACGTTTGATGGCTAGTTTTTATCGGTCGTCTATAAAGTTTGACAGAAAAATCGATGCCCAAAATCTACTATGCAGAGTAAACTAATTTGTAGCACGCCCCCGAAAATAATTTCCATATTTTCCACAATTTTTTTCTTTCGTTTTCCTTTTTGCTTTGTAAAAATTTTTATCCACTTCACTGAGCACAAAAACAAAATTGAATACAGAAAAAGAAGAAAATTTTTGAAAATATCTCGATGCAAGCAATTTATCTCCTATTTAATTTTAAGCATCTGGATACAATTATATTTGGCTGGCTTTAATATTCTTTTTAACATATAGAAACGTTTGCTTAAATATTAAAGGAGTTAGAGAACTAATTTTGTTTTAACACAACCGTTTAGAGAATTAATTTTACCGTGCTCGAGAAACGTTTTGGACGGTGGCCGATACTCCACTGAAAACTTTTCCTTTCAACAATTTTCTAGCTTTCCAATTGAATCTGCCGTTATGTGCTCTCATTTTCTTTTCAGTGATTCTTTTGTGCCGCTCTCCTTGGAAAATGGAAAATTCAATGATATGAGCAGGCGCGGAAAATGTTTGTTGTGATAAAATGTGGGATATTCTACACAACGTGGTTTATCAGTGGGAAATTTATTGGTGAAATGTACTGATGCCAGTGACGTAGTATGTTTTTTGATAAAAATATTAAGTATTTTTGTTACTCACTATGTTATCATATGTATTAATTCGTCGTATTTCACTTGTTGTAGCTGTTACGGACACTTTTATTTTAAAAATTCTTTAAATTATCAAATTTTTATTTTCGAATAATGCGAGATAAAAGTTTTGATATATTGTAAACATTTCAAAGCTCATATATCTGAACTATAAATTAAAGATTATTCCCTTGACACGTTGTTAAGGTTTCGTGTTTGCTTTCGATAATATACGGAGACTTGGGAAGCAACGTGTGTTCTTATCATTTTGCACAACACTGTAGATACATATGCCTAATATACGTACATTTCATGTTTTGTGCCAAAATGTAGATAGGCTTACATTTAACTCGTACTGTAAGGTAAAGTACTGACTAATACATAGTTTTGCAACATTCTATACTTAATACAAATATAAGTTTCGTTTTTAATAGTACCTTTTCCAACTCCTATGGGACGAGGGCAGCGTCAAGCGAGGGCAGTGTCAAGCCAGCAAGACCCGTACGGAAGCATGTAGAAGAAGAGTAGTAATTATATATGCCCTATCCCGAACAACAAACGAGACTCTATACAAGACCTTAATTATCCCAGTTCTGCTTTTGGCGCTAAGGCATGGACACTGACGAAAGCGGATGAAGATATCCTCGGTGTTTTCAAGAGAAAAACTCTTCGTAAGATATTCGGTCCCATTTTTGGAGGAGAAGATTCAACGACGAAATATACGGGCTGTACAGCGACATAGCCTTAGTCAAAAAACTGCACATCAGTCGCGAATGAGCAACAATGCTCCGGCCCGCAGAGGCTTCTGAATGTCCCAGTAGGGGAGGATCTCGCCTAAGGAGGTATGCACACTTAACTTAAAGTGCGCAACTACACGCAGTTAGCTAAGAACCGGGCTAACTAGAGAGGCTTGTTGGTTGAGTCCCATGTTCACGCCGTTCACTGTAGCGCCACCTAAGTAAGTAAGTATCAAGAAATGTACTCTAATATATGTATGAACATATTGTGCTAAATGAATTGTTTCGGTTTGGCTATCATTTGTCAGTTTATATATATATTATATATGCCGCATCCTTGGTTGCAACAATGTGTTAGAGTTATTAACACATTTTATTTAGATACAGTAACATAATTGAGAATACGCGAAGAAAATTCCCACTTTTTTTGGCGTTAATCATGTAGCCAGCAAGCCAACCATTTAGGGTGTAATGAATAATTTTGAAAATTTGCATACCCTGGAGGGTAATGAAAAGTGTCGGCGACAACGCAGCCAACTTACACCAGAAAATATTATTGCAATGAGGCAGAGTGTTTGAGAATATCCTCTCATCATGTACAGAAATTAGGAAAGTCTACAAAGTCTGACAGCCAGAGGTACATAATGTACATAATGTAAAATACTATATAAAAATCAGTAAAATATATATAAAATTGTACGTTCATAAAATTATTCAAAAAAATCATCAGCCTGGAACATAAAACTCACCCTGTATTAAGAAGTCTGCACTTTCCTTGTAATACTCGTATTTGGAGACATTTGGCCATGCTGCATTCATTTGGTGCACTCCAGATCGTTGACAATGTATTGAAAAGAAAGCATTTCGACCACTCATATCAAATTGAGTATTACCGCCGAGATTTGATGGAGTTTGTCTCCAGGTTCCATCCAAATTGGTCACTTAGTGCAGTTGTTATATATGTAAAATGTACATAGATTGTATAATTGATTTTCAATGCAAACAAAACATTATGAATCATATTATTGTCTATATGTCATGGTATCAATCTATCTTGAAAGCTCATCTAAAATACCAGGTCTGGAAGTATGAAGATCATCTGAAGCGTTCTTAATTTTTTTCACGAAATTTCACTCGTTTGGCCTCTCTAACTCACCTGCGCTGTCGTCGAATGATAACCAACTTTTTTTTGTCTACGATTGAAGACATTGATGTGGGGCACTTGCGTGTCCAACAGGACGAAGTTACATGTCCCACAATATAGGCAACATTAGCTCTAACTCACGAAAAGTTCACCTTTCTTTTAATTTCGAAATTTGACTATCGAGATCGTGTGATTTCTGTTAGAGAACTTGAAACGAAAATTTTTAAAATTATGGATGGATTCCAAAAGTCATCGGAAATTACCTCAAAAAATTCCCTATCTTACTCTCACATTCTAATCTAACTTCTCCACATTATACTCTCCTTTCCCAATTCCCTCAACTTAATATTTTCATCGCCCTCTCCTTGCGTTTTCATCTCCAAATTTGCTCTGCTACTCATATACATAATGTAATATCTACATGCTCGAACGTAACGGATTCCTGGTGAATTGCATTGAAAAATTTAAAACATTCAGAAGATAACCAACATCACCACTATCACTGCATAAATAACTACATATGTTGAATTGTACATACTGTAAAATAAAATATTATGTCCTTTTTGACTGATTATTATAAAAAGTGGTTTATGTACATGATACAAGACAAAACAGCCTAAAACTATGCTACGCGATAACAACGTTTTTTTTTCATTAAATTATCGAATTAAAATTCAATGGAAATCTTAATTTGGATAAAATTAGGATTTCAAATAATCTTGATACGATACTTTAGTCATGCATGGTAATTTTGGAAATCGCATAAAACAGAGCAAGTAATGAATTCAGCTGATTTAGGAAGAAATTACAACATTTCAGAAAAAAAGCACCTCGTCTGCATTCGGTAGAGTGAAGTAAACTTTATTTTAAGAACGTTAAATATTTTAAGCGATTGTCCGATTTGCCCAAAATTCAGTCTTAGAAAATTGTGTAAAAGAATGAATTTCAAATCAAAAACTGGTTATGTTTAATAACTTTATGAATTTTTTCACTATTTTTGTTATGCATGAGCTACTTATACTAATTTGGGTGGCATTACAGTACGAGATCGATTTATTTGAAAACTGTAGACAATTACCATTGGAAGTACCACTTATACTATCAGCGAAAAGATGAAGCGGCGGCACATAGAACTCGAATAACACATGACTTTAGAGGGCATATATACTTAAACTCGTATCTACACCGATCTAGGCATCGTTACTATCCGTGTTGTCCATGTTAGAAGGCACAGTTACCCAACATCTTTTCCTACAATGCCCTCGATTTCAGGAAAAGAGAACGTCACTGCTAGCCGCCCGCGCGGCGTATATACCAGAAAATATATGTGGTAGGGTCCAGTGGAATCGGACGCAGTTAAGGCGCCCGCAGTTATAAGAATGATGGAATCTCCGCAACTGCAGGCGGAAAAAAGACGATATCTTAAAACTATAGTCAGAAATAAATAGTACATACATACATTATGTACGTTCTTTAGGAGCATCCAAACCAAGATGCACGTGGAAGACCATTTGATTAAATATAAACAGGCAATCAACGACTGAACTTTGAGCCGCCGCTGCCCTGAAGTATGTAGGGAAAAATGGCGTCGAAACTACAATCATCGCAGGCGATGATACTGCCAAACGTCGGAGGTGTAATCGTAGATTTCTACTTTCCAAAGTATTAAGCTCAGCACCACTATACGCATCCCCATGACAACAAGATAATCTATACGGAAATTGTGAACTGCCGCATGTGTCATAGCTGGCATGGCGCCCATCCATACCATCGTCGGAGAAATGGTATACAATAAGGACTCGCGAGTCGACGGGATGGAGGAGTATTAAACTCGAAAAACGGGCAAAACAATAGGAATTTTAGGTGAAAAGGAAAATAAGAAAGGTAACTATAATATTACATATTCCCTAACTGGTCACGGAGTATAAAAAATACCTGCACAGATATGGTACTACAGCTACCCACTTTGTGCGTGCTACGATAACCAGAAAGAAGATGCAGAAAACTTGATGAGATACAAACTTTGCGGACCCCAAACAGATTATTGGAGACATGACGCAATCGGAAGAGATCTGATCCGATCTGACAACTGAAAAGTTGTAATAGGGGGCTCCTAAGTGAAGCTTCCTTCTACTGGAGAGAGCTGGGCAGAAACAAAGAAGGTGATGAATAGTTTCCTCCTATTCTTCATCCATGCAGCTTCTATAAAAGTCGTTCGCAAAGAGGACTAGCCTTGTAGCATGCTTGCCTATTAGACAGTGTCCAGTGATGACACCTATTGTGGTGCCGATATGCAATCTATTGAAGGAAGTCAAATTCGTGAATATTGAACTGCTCAACCACAAGAGACGAACGGCAGTCTAAAGCTACTAAAGAATTTATAGAGGTCGATTCCAGGGATTTGATTGCTGCTTGGCTATCTGAAAAGTTGCGGATATCTCTAACAGATATCACGTTTTTCTTAAGCCAAGATAGGGCTTCTGTGATCGCCATAATTTTCGCCTAGAACACGCTAAAATAATTTGGAAGACGGAAAGAGAGCTTAAGATAAAGCCTATCAGAGAAAACACCTGCGCCAACTCCGTCTTTGTTTTTTGACCCGTCGGTGTAGAAGTGAATTGATTCGTCTTCTAAAAATGCATCGATCTCCCAGAGTGATCTGGAAGAGATGGTGACAAGGAAGTTCTTCTCAAAATTTAGACGTGGGATGATGTAGTCCGTGTTTTCGTGAGGGATTCTAAGTTTGTTCAGAATAGAGGCGTGGCCGAATTCGAGGGTATCAGATGGAACAGTCCAGTGCCGCAGTGCTCGTAGTGCTCCGCTTATGCACAGACAAGCTGTACGTTGGACCTTGCTTAGATAGTCGCGATTTATAGCTTTTTATAGTGTGAGAGCATTTACCTGCTTTGGGTATAAAGACAACTGTAACTTATTTTCATATCTTTGGGATATACACCAGATCGAGACAACATTTTAATATTGTCTCAATCACCGGCATAATTATGTCAGATAGTAGTAGTAGTTGTAGATATAGTTCGGCAGGTACAATGCCGTCAGGTCCCGTGGATTTAAACGGTTTGAAGCTATGAATTGCCAATTGTGTTTGCTCTGTTTGATTAGATTTGAAGGGATGGTTATTGATGCAGATGGTCTATTGAGAATCATGTTAGGAACTGCCTATGAAGTGAGTATTAAGCGGAGATTGAGCGATTCTTCATTTTTGTTGAGGAAACTGGGAGTTATTGGATTTGAGGAGAGAATTTTCCTTAGCCTAGAGGCCTCAGAGGCTTCTTCTATTTTATCACAGAAGAGTCTCCAAGAATTACGTTTGGCTTTTCTTAGTTCTCTTTTGTATTTACTTGGGGATGCCTTGTACAAGTCCCAGTCCGACGTAATTCGCGTACTTTTGGCATTATTGAAGAGTTTTCTTCATTTAGTTTTTAAAGGACCTAAATCTGTAGTCCACCAACGAGACTTTCTCTTGCCTCGGGGTTGAATTAAATGGCAGATTTGTGAAGACAATATATTGTGGGTGGCGTAGCTCAATAGTTAGTGCATTGGACTAGGCCCTGGACTACGTAAAGTCGGTTGCGCCAGATATTTGTATTGGCAATCGGAGGATATGAAATATAACGGGTTGTGGTTCCAACAGGATGACGTCACATTTCGATAATTAACAATCGATTTTTTGTACACTAATTTCGATAAACGTGTTATTAGCAGTTTTTGAGACTGCCAAGCCAGCTGTGGCACACATCTGAACAAAACTATTATCCTTAAGTAATCGGAAGATGTACCAATAAATAGCCTTTTCAGTACTTTTGTATAAAACAGAAAAAATGGCCACCAACAATTTTTTTACTATCTGGTAAATCACAGAAGGTTATTCATTTTTCAATCCAGGATTTAAATTTAAATCAAATAAAAAGTATTAAAGGTTTGAATAACATTTGTTTACTGTGTTAACTTTGGACTTTGACATTATATGTTTATGAAAAAAAATCGATAAAATTGCCGCATCTGGAGTTTAAGTGGGCGCCCTGGCTCAGTGGTTAGTGCATTGAATTACTAAGCGAGAGGTTCGAGGTTCGAATCCCAGAAAACACCCAAAAGTGAAGAAAGCTTCTAGGAAAGCCCTTTCGGATATGGCTCTGAACAGTAGCTCCCTTGCATTTGTTGAATGTTGGTTTATAAGTGCCCTAAACCATAAGATCTCACGATCTTTGCGCCCAATTCATGTTGCTAAATTTCGAAATCAAACGGCCGTGCAGTTTTTCAAATAATGGAGACAAATTCGTCTTTGATCATAGCGCAGAAAATTCAACTGAAAACTCAATCAGGCTTGGCCAACTTTAATTTTATTTTTTTTGCAAAATTCTTTTTGGTTAGACGGAGCTCATAAACTTTCTTGAAATTAAATAATTGCGCTTCTTTGCGGTATTGTGGTATTTTTAGAAATAGATTTAATTTGTTTGCACTGATTCCTTTTTGTGAGCACTATCATATTTATAAATTCAGATTATCACAATCAACAACCACGTAATCAATTGAGTATGATACAATTACATAAATAACATCGCAGTGTAAGCCAAACTTAGTAAGCTAGCTTTATGGTACTTCACCTTATAATGTGGGATGGAAACAGAGAGCCCTATATTAATTTTGCCAACAACTACAGTTGATTTGCTTTCTCAGAAGCGAAATATATACACAATAATATATTCAAACGATTTCATAATTAATTTCGAAACAACTTCTTTTACTTTCCCATGCAAGCTTCTAGTACCATTGTACTCACATCATCGCCTTAGGAGCATTTATTTCTTTATTATTTCCCATTACCGGCAACGGCGCGATTACGCATATGGCTCTACCAAAATTCGCTTAACCTCCCCTCACAGCACCCACTCAAGATGAGCATTAGAAAGTAGCTTCAGTTGAGACATGGGCCTAATCATTAAAGTGCCATTACACATATTGGCCATTTCCAAGTGGATCTTCGATTTGTTTTGGTTTTCATTTCCCCTCTTTTGAACAATTGTTGTTTTAGGGCTTCATGTGTGGCAATAAAAAGAGTTACGAAGTGAAAGTTTCCCACACAAATGACCCCTCCCAAACGTGGTGCTGGTTTTCGATGATTAAGCGAATTCCTTTTTAACATGCAAGTATAGCCACACAGGCAGTCTAATGAGATAACCAACTTATTGGATACTGGAGTGCGGCACTTGCCTAGGAGATTGCATTCGAAAACGTGGCTACGGTATTAGCATATTCAAAGGTCGTTAAGATTTCGCGCACTGCTTTTGTTTTTTTCTCTGGTATTCTTTATAGAGAACATTGAAAGCGTCAAAAGAGAATTTGTGACAACTACTGCATGAATAAGGAAAATAGAAGGCTATTAATAAACATTAATCACGCTCGCTAGAGTCCACACCCAAAGTGATACTGTTAAGAGATCAATTCATGGAAATGAGAATATTTGTGTCAGATACTAGCCATACTAATATAAATAAATATATTTATTGAGCTATTTATGACACTGTCCAGGCAGGAATACTATTCATTGCAATATATGGAAGTCTAACAACACTCGTATCTAAAGTTACAAGGTTAGAACAAACACGTATGCTGATGAGGTTAATTGTATGTAAACTTTAGTCTTTCATGACTAAATGACTTGGCAGCTAAGCAAGAAATCATAATAACCGGTCTTTTTAATAGATCTACATTTGACCATTCACCAGGATATTATACATGGGAAATGAAAAAGGGATTAAAATTGGATAGTATACATACATATATGGACTGTGGATAAAATTTCACATAGCTTATCATACTGTCAACAATCTGAGAGTTTCATTGAAGGTAGTAAATTAAAAATGTTGAATGGAGTCCAAGTTCCCCTTTCCAATGTTCTGATTTACAAGCACTCTCCAGTGGTGAGCTAACTAGCTTATCAGATGTATTGTGTGGCCTTGCTGAAGGAATTATTATCGATCTACAATAATTTTCCCTTTGCGAGCTTATTTCAGGTGCAAGTGGTCCCATTGGCCTTTCTCAGCGCGCAACAAAAACCGGTTTTACTCTCTCCGGGAAGCAAGACGTGAGTTCCCGCACAAAGACAGTTCATTGACTGATTTCAGGCAACGAATTCCACTGTTTTGACTAGGGCAATGTAGTTGTAGTTATGCTTACAGTTCGCGACGAAGTCTTCCACTCCACATACAACCATTGCAAATGGGACCGAGAATCAGTCAAAAAGATTTGTATTTTCCTTTCTTCTCTTTCTTCTGCTAAACTTTGGTGCTGGTTTAAAGTTAACAGCAGAGCTTGATTAGATGAAGTCCATAAAAACCGAACAGTTGGGGTTGTCGGTTGTGACGTTCACCTCAAAACCCCGATGTTATGTGTCCTGTTCGGATAATAGCGCATCCTTCGCGGTACCTAATAAACGCTTAAGTAAAAGCTTTCTGTATCCTTCCAATAGATGTCATTGGCATAAGCAAATAATTGAGCTGACTGTTGACAGATTGTACCTCTGAGGTGCTGATGTGAGCATTGCACAATTTTTTCAAAAATATCTACCAAGTACCATAATAATACATCGCCTTGTAGTCGACCAGGGCATCTTTTCTTATTATAATGGAGAAGTAATTATTTTTCCACATTAACCACATCGATTTAAAAGGATCGCTGCAAGTTATCCTAGATTATTTTATTTCTTACCTCCAGGTAAAATTTATGAATACCATTCCTAGCAAACACCTCTCTAAGGCTTCTATCTCACACATCTTCGCTCAGACTATCAGGAACAGATAGTAAGTTGCATCAAAATCAATATGGGCTTGATACTCTAAAAAAATAAAGGAAATGATGGAATATTTTGCGGTACATACGAAAATATATACCACACAATTCCACTTCTGAAAACAGACTTAGGCATATAAAGCTTGCAGCGGAGTTTCATGAGCAGAATTACTGCGATGGACATCAATTTCGAAAAAAATTGAAATAAATAAATAAAACAGACTTAAGGATAAAAACAAAACTGAATATTGTATAACCATAACTCCGCTGTCATATCAAATGCTCCAGTCATACGTTAGGAATGGATACCACAGCGAAACGAATGTTTTGACAACGGTATGGCTAGTTTAATTTGGGCTGAAACCTCAACAGAATATAAAAATGTCACTAACGACTAACTGCTTCTACCAAAGCATGGAGGGATAGATAGATCATCCAATACTTGAATTTAAAAGGGATATTTAAGAGATACCACAAAACGCGCTCTAGTTCTTTCTCTTTAAATGAGAAGCTTAAAAACTTAAATACTAGACATTTGCCTTCCCAGACTTTGCATTAAAATATTGCTTTTTAGTCCTTAAGGAGCCCTCTTCGTCTGATGTGCCCAGCAAGAAGTTCAAATTCAATTCGATTCCAAGGAATAACCGCGCGAGTTACTTATAATAAAAAGTCGATGACCTCACCGAATAAACTTCGAGGTTCATGGAAATATTCTAAAAACAAATGTTAACATTTTCGTTGGCAATGTTAGCAAAGAAACCATCATCTCTTTGTAATGAGACACTGATGACCGAAATATCAAGCTGACGATGGGAGCGGAAATGCATAATGTAATGTATTTTCTTGAAAAGAGAATTATTTTAATAAAGAAAAAAACCAGCAGTCGTATTCGAATTACCAAAAAGTAAAGTTTCTGTTTTTTTTCAATCGCGAACTTTTGCGATTTCATAAGAAAGAAAAAAAATAAAATTGAGTACTATGTGTAGGAACGAAGCTGTCTTAAAGTGGATTGAGGCAGTATCTAAGACAATATATTTGATAGTAACAGAAACATGAATTAACCAAATTAAATTGAACAGTGTTTGGTGGTACTGACTCAACTGTTAATCACAAATCAATCACCAAGACCCAAAACCTCAAGAATTGAGAAAGAAACCAGATTTTTGCCACTCTTTGATAGGCAACGAGGAACATTGCCATCATTCATAGATGCGGTATCGACAGTTCTACGCTAAAATCGAGAAAGAGAAGCCCCTGAAGTTTTTCGGATAATGTATGACATAAGGTGCAGCCAAGAATTTACTGGGTGTCAACCCTCCTTTAACTTGAGAAGAATGCAAAGCAGCTTTAAGACGACGATATCGAGCCTCCAAAGACCAGATAACTCTCACAAGACAAATCGGAGAGTTGCAAGAGAGTAATGTTCAAGTAGATATTTTCAGTGGGAAGGATATACATAGTTTCTGTTCCATAAGCTTATTCTATTATGGATAAGTACAATTTATCAGAAATCAGTGATATTTTTAACAAGTTTATAGGTCTGGATGAGGGTAATTTGAAAAGTAATTAAATAAATACTGGTACTAGAACAAGAAACCACAATAGCTGGAATATAAATTCTAGAAATAATAGACAAAATAATAAACCGATAAATCCATATAGTCAAACAGCTACATATCCCAAGTGAACCCGAGAGACAGGTTTTTATAATAACCAATATCATAGAAATAGCAATCACCAACAGCAGAGAGGCACAAGACAGATAAGAAGACAGCCATTTAAGTTAATTCCAATAACTTTAGTCAAATTGATCACAATGTAGACAACAAAGTAGACAATCAATAAGCGTAGATGCAATTGATAGATAAGATACAAATTCATTTTTTATCAACTAGCCTCGGGTAAAAATAAAATAATACAGTTACAATAGAAAAGAAAAAATATTTAGCTTTATTTGATGCGGGTTCTACAATTAGCATACTCAACCTATCACTATTTCCCAAAAACCAATATCAAGCCAATATAAATATCATATCAAACAGTGTTATGTCCATAAATCTAAAAAAAAACGGTAGCAACAATTTGTCCCGAAAAATTCAAACATCCAGACAACGCTAGAATTAATTGGACAGCCTTAGAATTAGAGAAAAGCTATGACCTCTTGATTGGCATGGGTTGGCTTCAAAAGAATGAATGAAAGTAGAATGAATAATGGTGTCAATCTGCCACTTCTTACTAAGATTGTTGCGGAAGAACTTAATATCTTGGAAGTGAGTGATCCACAAAATATTCAATTAGACCATTTAAACTGAGAGGAAAGGATATTAAAACTAGTTTACTCACCAAATATCATGAAACTCTATACACAGATGGAGATAAACTAACAAGCACAAATACGGTGTTACATGAAATAAAAACATCAACTGATGATCAAATAAATTCGAAAGTGGATATCGGATCCACCAAAACGTGGAATTAAAGTCAGAAAACTGTAAGATGAAATGGAAAAGCAAGGGATAGTAAGAAAAGGTAAATATAAATACAGGTCCCCAATTATTGCTGTTTGAAAGAAGGAGAATAATTCGTGCAGTCAAAGAATTGTTGCCGAATTTAGAAGACTTAATCAAGTGACTATCGATAACAAATGTCAAATACCCTTTACCTAGTATTCAGAGTATCCTCGATAAATATGGCAAAGTCCAGTACTTCAGTACAATCGGATTGGCCAAAGGCTATCACCAGATATTGGTATAGTGTATTTGGATGATATATTTATTTTATCGACTTCGTTGGAAGAGCATTAAACTTTATTATACAAAATTTCTACTTCACTTCAGGAACATGATTTGAAATTACAAATAGACAAATGTGATTTTATGAAAAGGAACACAGACTTTTTAGGGCATGTTTTAACAAAGGATGGTATCAAACCAAATCCAGAAAAGGTCGAGGATATTTAAGTATAAATATACCGGAGATAGATATTTAGGAGCTACAGGTTTCTATCGTATATTTATTAAAAATTATTCTAAAATCACTTATCTACAATTCACTGCAACAACATATGCCAATTCACTGTAACCAAATATGCGATTGGCGCTATTTTGTCTCAACAAGGATACCCATTATGTTATGTTTCCAGAACATTAAAGAATCATGAGGAAAACTACAGCACCACTGACAAAGAGTTTCTTGCTATTGTTTATGCTGTAAATTACTTTCGACCATATTTTTATAGCAATACACTCAAAATAATAACAGACCATGCTCTAAAGGTAAAGAATTTTCAAAAAGACATCAACGATGAGTATTTAAGTATTATGGGGATGAAAATAAGATAGCTGACTACTTAAGTAGACTAGAAAATACAAAGATAATTAATGAAGTTGAAGAACAATTACTTGATCACATAGGGACAATAGATGATATTGTTAATAAATATAGAATCACAAAACAATATCCAGAGAAATATGTTGAAACATTAGATAGAAGAACAATTATCCAAATAAATCCGCTAGAAAACGAAAATCGAATAACAGAATTGCTCAAACGTTATATAAAGCAGAGATATGTAGGTATTTATTCAGAAGTATAAGATTCCGAATATAATAAAATCCAGTTGTTCTTATTTTCACTTTTTTCGGTAAATAACAAAACAAAATTTATAAAATTTACCAGAAAAGCTACTGAAATGTTGACAGAAAAAGAACTACATTAACAATTGTCCATTTATCACACTAAAGTATCTATGCACAGTGGCATAAATGAATCTTACAATAGTTTAGTCACCAAAATTAAAAGAACATACAGGGCTTATAATCAACAATTGCCAAAAATGACGTAAAAATCAATGCGACACGAAACCTATAGGACCACAGTTCCATATTACCGAAACCCCAAAAAAAAAATGGTAGATATTTTTAATTCAAAAAAGAAAACTTTTGTTACAACAAAAGACAAGTTAACTAAATTTGCTGTAGCTCATAATATATCTGATAGAAACTGGAAAGCGAAAATTACAATTATAACTCAACATTTTTAAAATTTGGTAAACCTAAAAAGGTCATCAATGATAATGCATTTAGTTCAGAGAAAGTAATTCAATTTTTGCAAGCCGACAATCTTTCCAAAATGTACATTTTCCAAATATAAAACAGACCAAATACCTGAAGAACTAGAATGTATTATGATAAGAATTCAAGAAGTAGAAATAATCATATTAGTTACAAAATTAAATATTAGTAATAATAGACACGAAAGTTATGAATTTATTGTAAAAATAAATAACGAATTTTAGCATACAAAGAAGATACTATCTTAAAAAACATATATACATACATACATATATGAAATTTATGAATTATTGAAGCAATGAGTAAAATTTATTTATTGATTAGATCAAGTACCTAATTGAAAAGTCGTCAAATGGAAATTTTTTGTCGCTGCTTTTTATCAGACATATTTAACTGTATATATCTGAAAATATTCCATAAGTGTGACTTTTCTTAAATCTTAAACCGAAAAATCCTCTAGTTTCCCATTTTTTAAAAATATTCGTCAATTATGACGTCATATTTAAAATCTTAATTTCCAAAAACATATATTTGGATTCTACTGAAAGAGCTCTGGAACAATGTATCATATGCCTATGTATAAGCAAAAACAAGTTAACTGCTAACTTTGTTTCGATAATACTTAGACCGGAGATGTATTTGGATCAAAACATTACATAACATGGTTAAAAACCCTGTAAATACATACATATTTTACTTTTATAGCTTAGGAAATAAAAAGTGGTAGCAGACAGACAGACGCACAAGTGAGGGCAATGGAGTTTGTTGATCTACATATATACGGAATCCTGAATATAAAAAAGAAACCCCACGGTAGAGCAGTTATGATGAACATCTTAGGCGGAGAGTGGAGAAAGTCTTCAGTAGAGCTAAATCAACTGAATATGTGTCACTATACACCATATAGCAAGTACATATGTATGTACATACATATACATATTAAAAAAGATGAAAAAAACAAAAAACATCGTTCATTTTTGCAAAAATATCACTAATATACGATCTGAATGACATTTGCACAAAGTTTTTGTTCCTGACAAAACCATTTTCTTAGGTTTTATTTGGTTTTGATAAAATATATTTTCCTTATATCTTCTACTTCGGTAGAAACCAAATGTTAGTTTCACGAGTGTTTTGGACATTCATTTATTTTTTAATGACTGCTCAATAAAACCTGTTAAAATGCATTTTAAACCATTCGGACTTTGTTCCAATTCATCTTTCTAGCTGTGAAATCGGTACCCAAAGCCTCTATGTATCGTAATTTGTATTAAGGCAAGCATTCTTCCCTCACACATATCTATTTGCAGGAATTATCCCACATGTTACTCAAATGGGACACTTAGATGAGTTACATTGTTCTTCTTAACATAATTTACCATAAACAAATACTCTGTTCATTTTCAAAACGTGTCCAATGAGTCCGAAATGTATTTTTAAACTTTTACGCTATAATCAAAAATGTCCGGCAGCTTTTATCTTCTATCTTTTTATTTATTTCATTTTTTGCCAATTTTGTCGTAGACCACTACCATACCATATACCCCATAAGACCATTGACCTTGAAGTTCAATCTCAAAAATATGCATTAAATTTGAATATCACACTATTATTTTAAATTCGTGAATACCAAAAAATAAAAATGAAACGCGAAACCCCAGACGTCAGTAGTCTCATTACTATCGGACCTTCTCCGCTATGATTTATATAAATTCCCACAGTAAAACAAAAGAGTTGAGGAGCGAACTCGACCGCAAATGATCTCCAGTTCTTACATCTCTCATGAAACTGAAAGAGAGAAGAACTCTAAGAGAGTTAAAGTGAAAGCATTTTTATCCACTTCCTATTCCACGTGCAACTAACTGGTATTTTCTAACATACACATTCACAGTTTCACCCGCCGGCAGCAGCAACGGTTTCAGGTGCAAAAGCTTCAGGTTTTCATTCTCCGTTCTTTTCTTTTTTGCACGATAAGCTCAAATCATGTTTTCGGTTCACACTGTATGTGGGCAGTAGTTGTAGTCGACAAACGGCCGGCGCGACTATAAGGTGACTTTACCTAAGACTGACACCTATATGTATCTCAAAGCCCTCCGCGCTCTTCAACTCTACCTGTACGAGTATACGTGAGACGTGCTCTATACTAGCATTTGAATAGTTCAGACCCCATCTGAGTTTTAAAGATAGCAAAGCTACAAAAACGTATATGGAACTTTTATGCCCGAGAAAGAAGTCGCCTACGACAAAGTTCAATATCTTAGTTAGTTGCCGAAAAAAACGCATTGCGACAAGAGGTGTGTGTTTGGTGTTTAGTCGTCATTTGTTCGAAATTTGTTACTAAGAGTGTGCGGCCTGTTTATAGTGTTTTCGACTTTTGATTCCGTGCGCAGAATTTTATATATATACGTAGATATATACGTATATACAAAAAATATCTTCACCGTTTGTTAAATGTGTCATGTTGGTAATAATTAAACAAATAAATTTAATCAACATGAACTTATGAAAGAAGTATTAATTGGTACGAAGAAAATAAGAGGAAATTGAATATATTTCATATTCGTTTGTTTATAGCTAATGCAAATGTTATGAATTAGTGCCCACCTATGATTGTGTTCTCCACCTAGTTCGAATAAAAAATTAGAAAATCAGTTTGAATCGTTGTGAAAAAAAAGAATGTTTAAATAGTGAAGGACAAGTTATAGAATAGTAATCGAGTTCTCTTTACGTATTTAATGCGAGCGCACTCAACTGAAGCAAGAACACGTGCAGATACTCTTTTCGTTTATGATTATACTGTGCTACTTCATTTACTATTGTGTGAGTATAATATTTTTTTGTTTTTTTTTCGCATAATTAAGTTCGAATTGTTAGTTCTACTATAAGAGTACTACTACGGTAGAATAGTTTGAATAAATAATGAAAGTGTAGGTATCCAACGGCAGCTGATTACTCAACATTTGAAATATGAAAATGAATTTCGGAATGTTGACAATCGTGGAGATTCCATATTTATCTTGATTAAGAAAAACTTTTTCTGTCTATTGGTTAAATGACGATTAATAGGATGTACGCTTATTTAAAGCATGCTCATTTGCGATTGATTACGAACTCGGAAAACTTTTAAAACTAAACTCTACAGTCAGAAACGACATGCACCTCCTGTGTATACTTCATATGCATTTCATTAAAAAAGTTAACACCGATAATTTTTTTTAGATAGCCGTTCCTGAACCTTCTTCTAGGTTACCTATACACCCATACCATTAAATTGAACACATCAATATTAATTCAGTGCAGTAGAAATAAATTAAGTACCTATTACCTACAATCTGCGCAGTGTAAACTTTTTATCGATGGTGAACTTTCGAGCCCTTAAACTGACATGGCTTTACTACAATACGCAGATATAGTCAGCATCATCTACAATCAGCACAGTAGAGAGCTCTCTTTTTTGAATCGGATAATTTATTCTGAGGTTTCCTTCATCGGGCATACTATATCCACCGGTTTTCTTTATGCATAATAGAGAAGAAAAAAACTTCAGCATTGCATGCTACTCCTCCTTTTTGCAAAGTCGATCTTATTCTCTTCATTTTTACTAGTAGATCTAGTAAGCAGCTATAGTCCTTTTTGTATGTCCCCAATCCATAAAAGGCAGCAAAGCAAAGGCAAAGCTTTTGTACCTTTACATAAAGACAAAATCCATATAAACCTCATTATGAAACCAACAGTCTAATTTATTGGAGAAAGGCTGTTAATGTTAAGACAAAACTAAGTGTAAGAAATAAACATTGAACTTATTCTCAGACTTTTCGCTTGGACTAGATACGAAGGTATTCACAATTTTTAGAAACAATTTGTTCATACGTACCTTTGTGTAACTTGGCAATGCCTAAAATGTACCCCAGTTCCTGGACTCTGTTCATGTGAACCTAATTCTTGTTACACAAGTATACTCAAATGTGTAATATGTATTATTGGTAGACCTATTGACACTTAATCATAAGCAGCGAGAAGTATTAGAAACTGATTACGAATCAAAGCTTTTGCGCCGCTCACATTGACAAAAAGATTTTTTAATATGAAGAACTATCCGGAACTATGCCGTTCTCAACATAAACGCGTGTATATAATTAAAAATTGAAATATAATTTTTGTCAATTTTGGTGCACGTGTTAGTTCATTTGATGATTACTAATTTATAAACTACTAAACACACTCACACCATAAACTAATGAATCAGTGGTTAACATTGGGAAACATACTACATACATACATATATACTGAAATAATTTCTGCATTCAGGCGATATTTCTATTATTCACCTCACAACACAAAATCTGAAAGTAGATTTAAATTTAAAGTTTAATAATGTCAGACGACTTTTGGTTAACCAATTTTTCGCATAAGTTGAAAATTATCTCCGTGTGGCATAAAATTCAAAAGTAAGAGCTCACCTATTTATTTACTTGAATCACTTCTATCGCTCATCGTTAAAGTACCTAAGCTCTGGTAAAACATGATTATTCTGGCTATAAATGATAAATTTCAAGAAAAATGACGCGTTCAAGAAAAACACAAAATTAAAAGATAAATTGTTTGATAACCTTGGATGTCCTTTAATAGTACATGCTCTGTTTATTTATAAAATCTTTATTTTACTTATTTTCTTCGATATTACATTTTAGTTGTCATGTAATCTTCACTCAAACAAATACATTTCACAGAGCGGCCTACAAGTTTCATTAACCCATATTTGAAGAATCTCCTCAGCTCTGCAAATAGATAACAATCACCTGACCGTGCATTAAACGAGTATGTGAGGTTCTAGTCACAGAATACAAGGCTAAAAGGAAATTATTGTCATTGTGGGCGAATCCGATATGGTGTCATATCAGAAATGGAACAAAGGGTCCTTAACCTAGCTTCGAGGTGATGCAAAACTAAGGGTCTGACCATAAATCTTGAAAAAAAGATCCTTCCAGAGAATTGACCTACCTTGGAATAATTAATAACAACAGAAAATGCACTTGGATAAGGTTGCCAACGGGCTGACAAGCGCAGTGTTCACATGCCAACGGCTCTACGGCAAAACCAACTTTGATTTATTGGTCGTGCAACACCATGCAATAATCAAAGCATTGATGGCATAATCGTCATTAGGTTGGTGGCGATATACGTTTCAAATTAAAACGCAGGAGCAAATGAATGAAATACTTCGTCAAAGCGTATGTACCACCGGAACAATAAAAATGTGCCCACAGGCAGCTGTAGGAGCACTCTCAGACTGCCTTAAATACTGGATCCTTAAGCCATTAACATTATAGAACATCTGAGCCTACTAGAATGTGTTCTAATTCTTAAGATTTTAGACACCACACTCAAGAGATTTCGATTCGCCAGGAGTTTCGAAGTTCTTATAATGAAAAAATTGAGGTCTCGTAATACTACCGAATACTCAGCAGCACTGGTTCGGGGGTATACGATACCAGTTTCTAACGCGCAACAGCGCTTGAGTCACCAACCATATATCAAGCAGGAGCTCATACTACTGAATTAAGCGCATGGAAACACCTTCAGAAAAGAATAAAAGGAACCTACATTTATATCTTTTCAGGCCGTCAAGCAGAACTATTAGTCCGTAAATCCTACACGGTAAGGCTTAAGCTTGAATGGATGGTGGAGTCTAAGGCAGTCCAATATTATTTGCCATCCCATTAGATTGAAAGCATGGCTGTTCTGGTGCTGTGATGGAAAAGGCCACTAATTAACCTCTCAAGAGTTCTCAAAGCGAAGAAAGAAAAACTCAATGGTAGATATTTTTTTCCGTTAACTTGAGAGTTTTTACCTGCCTTAGACATGAATATGACGTATATTTCTGTTCATAGTTTGGAGATATGAAGAAAAATCTGAAAACTCTTCGTTGTGAATTTTATTTCGAAGAGGACAAGATCTATGGATTATTGGATCTTAGACAGATTTTTGGTCAATAGAATTTTATGAAAAGGTTTTAATTAACCAAGACATAAAATAAAACACTCAAGAGGAACGATTTCAGCCTAGTCGTGCTGAAAAGGTTTACAAATTCTGCCCTCAGCCCCTGCATGTGAGGTCGAAGGCCGTTCGGTGTATGAGTCGAGGAAATGTTCATATTTTTTTTTTTTAGCGAGCGTAGCGAGAAATAATTTCACAAAATTTCTGGTTGAATAATTTCCCACTTTGAGTAAGAAATAACTTCACATCATAAAAATTGACTTATTTCCCACTACGTGTGGAATAGATTCCCAGATGGAGTTATTTCCCTGCACCGTGAAAACTTGGAAGAAGAAATCTATTTTAAAAAGCGACTTCTATCCGTAAATCTATGAGTGTTGCGTTTTACGTTTTTCTGTAGGATTGCTACAGCATTTTTTGAAGTTGATCCACGTAACAGATGCCCACGATCGTGGATTTAACTAATAATAATCAATTAGCCATGATCTGGCCAGCAACAGCTAAAGCCTTGAATTTGATAGAGATACGGTTTCCGCGTCGCTGCCACTAAATTCTTTGCTATTTTGAAATTAACTCTCATCACATGTCACGACGACATGGAAGTTTTTGTTCAATGTAGCCTTACACATGTCTAAAAACTCATTCGCAGCCACCAGTAGGTGGAACTTATTTCCGATCAATAGTTTCTTAGTCAACCAGTGGTTGAATTGCGTGTACACTGCAGGGACCGTCGATCAGTTATTTTCAGTCAAACTTCAATTAACATGCTCAAAACCTCGAAGTTGGCAAGAATTTAATTACTGCATAATACTTTAGTCCACCCGTTCTCAAAAATTTTGTTTGCACGCTTATTTCAATAGACAGGGAGGTTCGAACTTCGAATCGCAGAAAACATGACTTTTTTAACGGTTCTATGGTTTGACAAATATATGAAAGTAAATACATAACTGTCATGAGAAACCTTCTCAATTTATATTTTGTATTTCAACAAACTGTTCGCTTCAAATTTCCAGAGAGAAATGGTATGTGTGATTTGTATAATATAAATCATTTCTACAACAAAAAAGGATTTACTCCTCATTTGTATAAATTTTTAAATTGAACCTGGGAGGTATTTTTACCACAACCACATTGTCCCCAGGCACATCTATGTATACATAACTGAATTTTACTCAGACTAAGAATTCGCGATACCCTTATCATAGCTTACGCACATAATCATCAATTCTCAATGTCAAACAGACGTTATATTCAAACGGACGTCGGTGTCATTTTGAAAATCCACGTTGATAATTTAATGAGATAAATATAAAAGCACTTACACAAAAACTGCTTCCGATTAAATCACTTGTTAACACTGGGTGCCCAGTAGCTTTATTAATATTATTAAATCATCTTGTAGGTAATTACGTCCAAACAAAAGAGCTGTAACTCTAGAGTTGCTTTTTTTACATCATACGCACCGCTGAGAACCTTTCAAAGGTACTCTCTGTTCGGTGATACTCTTTGAGTAGTCTTAAAATGATTAATTAATTGAATTGATCTTACTTTCTGTTTTCGAATGATCGTTCTTGTTCTTTAAACCTGTTTTAATGGATTTTATGTTAAATGCACTGGATCTTTGTATCTACATATCTGACGCAGAACAACAGGCTTAAGGTCGAACATAGATAAAGTTGAAGCATCTAGCTACTTTCAAACACTTTATTGTTTTTTTATGTTCTTCAACTTTGACGTTTGCACAATAACACCTTCAGAATTATTTTACTTCTAAGCGCACGCACATGATTAATATGAAATCCCATTAAGAAAAGCATTAACTAGGTTATGTGGGGTCTCGAATGAAGTAATTTTAAGTGGCTTTTATGTGGACTCTAACAATAGTCTCATTGTTGCGTTGCACACGCTTATAAGTGTATGAACTCCTTCGCAGATTGTTATGCTTTAGAATAACAGCCATTAACTATGCCTTGTGTACCCAAATTTCAAGGCAAACGGAACAGAAAACATTGATGAATTTCAGTCGTGGTTAAGCACAATCTAATTAGGCACCTTTCTCTAACTTCTAACCTAGTTAAGAGTTATTTATGTAGCTCTTTTTATCAAATCTTTGCTAGCGAAAAGTCTAGTTATTCACTACTACTTGTTATGTCATAAATTTTGAAGTATTAAAATTCTAACAGATGTGACTAGTAACCTTTCTCCATTCTAGCTCGAAAGATAAGTCCTTGGTAAGTTTTTCACTTTTGGACTTTCTGTCCTCTCTCCTTAGAACAGCAATGTAGATAGATATACTGCTCTAAGCATTGAGTTCTATCTAGTAAATAATTAACTGGCAAAGTAACCTTTAGGAAAAAGGGCCAATTCACCCAAAAAAGTCAAGAATAAATTAGAGGAAATGCGAAAAGCTACTGACCATTGAAATATGGGACCATAACTTCAAGGATGTTGGTTCTTAACCCCCGAGTTTGAGGATATTTTCTGCATAACTCCAGGTTAAATCCGGATATTAAATTGCCAACAAACTTTTAGCGCATTCGAGCCAAATTTGGTCATGCTATGCAACACATAGCCTCTTCCCGGCACATAGAACCGGCCTTTCGACGTCACAAACACTATCGATTTGTTTGAATTTGGTGATTGTTTTGCTGATCATTTGCTCAGGTGCGCAAAAGCTATCTATCTGCTACTAAGGATGAATTCGAAATCTTGAAATGAAAAAGCCTCATTTGCATTAAGGAAAATATGAGAGGAGCCTAGATTCTCTTAAATCAATCCATGTTGATTAACAAATCGATACATGACAAGCGATAAATGTTTTTAGACGACTTTAAAGGCTTAAAGACGTATTTGCATATTTCAAAACTATGTAAAAACCTGAATTTCAATTTGAAAATTTATTTTTAAGTTTTTTTTTAAATTTTTTCCAAATGCCGCATTGTTGGTGTCTAAAAGCAACCAATTTAAGTAGTCCTACTGAAGATAAAGCAAATTCTTCTCAGTAATCACCGATTACTTTGCTGCGGACAAATAGCGCAATTGATCATTGATTTAGAATGTTATCCCAATAGAAATCGATTAAAAATTCTGCCAAAATTCTCTAGTACAAAAATCAAGTCATTATTCCATTATGAAAAGGTGGCTGAGATCTTAAAGTTCAGCGTGTTCCGATTCCTCTTAACACAAACTTTGCCACTTGTATAGGGGTATTTATGAACATAATTAGTCTCTCGCCATGGTGAAAGTTATTTGCAAAACCCTTCTTAAGACACAAGAGATCGACAGAGTAACTTTAGCCGTTCTACCAAGTTGCCGCCTTATGGTGAGTCTCTGTGATTGCCTGAAAACTTCAGTTAAAGAAAGACTATCTGAAAGGGATCTTTACATTCTTTGTAATAAGAGGTAGGTATTGAAAAAAATCAACAACTTCCCCAGAGCCGTTAATATCTGTTCTGCCCAGAATAAAACAGATATTTGCCATCAGTAGTTCAACTGTCCATCATTCCTAGGGGAGTAGCCTTTTACGATCGTGGGCCAGATATACCGATAATTGACTGTGACAAGGTCTGAATCATTGTTATAGAGAGCCAAATAAATAAATATTGAATATACTTATAAATGTCTCTTTATTATGCTTATAGTTCCACATCTTATTCTGTGTATTTGTGCTCATCTAAGAGTAGCCCTACAGATTAATAAGCTATATGAATGCCTAACCACATTTAATCAATCTTAACTAAGAATAAATGATTGAAAAGGAAAACCCCAACCTGCAAGTCCGATGAGCTTACTTCGTTCGCCTTAAAGGTAGTTACAGGGAAGTCAGATAAGGAGTAGTTGATGATTTTCAATATTCTTTTTATATAGTAATTATTGACCAACTACCCAGTATCAAGTGCGTTCAATGTGTCATTCCAAAAAAAATTGTTGATAGAATTCCCTTACTTCCAGAAAAAAAAATTTTAAAAATATTTTTACTCTTTTTACTTTTTTTGGACGAAATTTTTATCAAATGGATTCTTACTTTTTTTAACTTTCATGCACATCGCACACTTAAACTGTTTGAATGATTTCAAATTCATTCCGCGCACCATATCACGATTGTTTAAGAAATATAAGACTCTTTACATTTAAATGGCCATTTAAATGTCCATTCAATGTCCTGCGCCATTTTAAAATATTGACTTTGCCCGTTTTCATTATGTTCAATTTATTCAATTGAGTTTAGTATAATATATAGATCACCCCAAATTGTTTCTTGAATAGGTAATGATTTTACCAAATTCATTTCCAATTGTCGCATATCGTTTTTCCATGCAATATGTTTATTAAATCACATGCTTGTCTCTATCATCATTTGACGTCGCCGAGATCGGTTTATTTGCTGTATGAGGGATTATGTGCAATTACCAATGCTTATCACAGAACCTGGGCAATTCAACTTACCATGCTTTAGCTAGGCAGTCAAACGATGAAAAATCCAACTATGCTGATTAAGATCTGGCTTGGGCTAAAATTGCATTAGATAAATTTCCCACCTAAGAGCTAGGACTCACTTAACCAAAAATTGCTTCCATTGTGGTATCTCTAAAAGGGATCCCATGTGAGGACTCGAATTGTAGAGGTGATTCTCTTTCTACCAACTGAAACTGAAACTAGTCTGGTTGTCTTTTGCTGTTCAGGACAGGCCAAATCAAATCAGGCAGGAGACGAAAAATATTTGTCGCAACAGGCCGTATGGAGTCCAGGGCCTTGCTTCTCGCAACCATTCATATTGTGTGTATTATATTTTTTCCGAAAGACAAATTGGGAAGACTTTTCATTAAAGTTATAACCCTCCGGTGTTTGTGAAAATTTCGCGAGAGGTGGGAATGGGCAAAAACTTTCTGAAGCTTTTTAGGTTTCGAATTTCCACTCAGTTGTCCAACGCATTAACCACTGAATCACTGAACCCACACAAGACATATGTATGTATAAACCCTCCCACGTTAGCAATTTTCACCGCTTCAGTTTCAAATAGAATTTAATTACGAGCTTCGCTATTATCAGCAAGATCCTGACTGGCAACCTCTTTTGCAGGCCAATCCTAAGTCCTACGAACGAGCACAAGGATTCTTGAAAAAAACCCAGAAGCACTTTGACTCTATATGTATTAAGTTACAGGTCTATTGTACCACCAGCAGCAACACCGTTTTTGACATAGTAGTTAAAGAAACTTACATTTCATTTATTTCTTGTTGTGTGATTGCTGCTCTCAGAGAGAAAATAGAGCTCGAAAACACACCGCCAAGGTCGCAAGCAAAGAGCACATGGATAGTTCATATTCGTCTGTGATCTTATTTAGAAATCTGCCGCATTGCTTACCCGACTTGAATTTTATTATTGACGATTCAAAGGCTTATATTGCTACATGTGGAACACCACATACTATTTTTGAACAGTCAGTGTATATCTCTACGCAAAGTTGCTTGGAATATTGTTAGATTCTCAAATTTAATCATAATGTTTACCATAAACACTGTTTGTGAGGCCGTTCTAAATGAATATCCTCGTATATAACAGAATTGCTTTCTTCGCGGCAAAAGCCGGAAGGCACCTATCCTGGATAACCAGAATTAGGTTCTGAGGGGCCTTCGGCCTATTTCTAGGAAGGCCAGATAAGCATTGCGACCTAGAAGATCGTTTGTGCTATCCCTAGGTTCTCCTAGTAATGGAGAGGGTATTTATCTCAAGAGAGCAAAGATCAAGGTTGTGAAGGAACCTTACGCTCGTTTTTGCGATCAATTTTGATTGACAATCAAATGTGCTTGCCATAATTTCTTTATAAATTCTCAATTCATAGAATCTGTACCTGCGAACGTTTTCAAAGATCGTTGATGTTTGTCTTGACAGCTATTGTCACAGTGAGGAAAGAGTGGTACCAAGACTCAAGTTTGACTACCAGATGCGAATCGTTTTATTTGAAATTTTCCACCTCACTATTTACAGTTCCCAATGAAACACGGCTACTAATATGTGCGTATGTACATCACAGCACCCAACAGCATGCAACCTGTACACTCGTATTAGTACACGCTTCAACTGTGGAAGTTCCATTTTCCATTTACCCATTTGTTTGTCCCCACCGCCCGATCGCTCCAATATTTTCTACTACTTTTCCCTCCCTCTCACACTTTCTACTAAAACTCATTTTTACGAGTATAGGGAAAGTAGCAAGGCAGGGGTACACCTGATAACCTCCTTGCTGGTCTAGAGCCCATCGCAAATACGAAGGTAATTATTTGCATTGCCCTGCAACTTTTAAAAGCAGTTTAATTGCTCCACTACTATGCTATCCCGTGACTGTTAAGTGGGGTTGCACTGCCAAAGCCTCCAAAAGAAATTATGTTTTCCAAAAAATATTAAAGTTTTACCCTTTTCAAAGCTTTAACGCATTTCTTTTGATGAATTCTTACACCCGGTGAGCTTACTTCAACCTTCATGAAATACATTATCTCACTGTGGACTTATCTCAACAATTTCCGTTGACTGAATAGAAGAGACTTAAATTGCTGTATCCGAAGCGAAGAATTGAGCAACTTCTCATGACAGCCATTACTCTGAGACGTTTGTCAGACATTCGCCAAGAAGTTGTCATGGACACCAAACATAACAATTGGTCCTGTGAGCGATTTCGTTTTCAATGAAACAAATATTACTTATTTTCTTTTCTTAATTGCTTAAAAGCTATATCTTAACACTTCATTTAGTTTAGTATTTACCATAGTGCGATATTTTGTAATAGTTTTTTTGCCAACCGCATTTTCCCACGAACTTTGCAAACGTTACACCATTGCTTAAGGTATTCCCCGCAAAGTTTCTATTTGCCTAATTCATTAACACACCTTGCAGCAATTTAAAACCTTAATTAGCAACTCCATAGATCATATCAATGAACTCAATTCACCGATTGTTTTTTTTTTATTTTTTTTTTTTCTGTACATCTTCTCAATATATAAATCGTATAAAAGTTTTGTTTTGATTGATTACATTTTTATTGAATCGCGATGTTGTATGTGACGCCAGTGAAGAATCTGTTTCCTGTTTTACTCGACCCAACCCCCACACCGTTTCAAGAGCTTCACTCTTTCTGTCAAAATTTGCGCTAATAACAAAACTTTGAGCCAAATTTATGCAAGAAAACAAGATTTTTGTACGTCCCTCAATATTATTCCTCGTCACCATGGTCATGGTCCCCAGAAGCAAAGGCATAGCAAAAAAAAAGCTAACTAAAAAGAAGGCGCCGAATCATTAGCATATATCAGACTATATCAACCAAAAAAAATACAAAATCCGGCATAGCTGTCAGAGGCTGAATGTGAAAAGCTTTGCGATGCCGCTTCGTGTCGAACAGTTTTTTTTTGGAAATAGTCAAACGAACATGGTCAAGAAATGTTTGATGCTTTTCCACTGAAATTGAAAACGCAAATACTCTTAATATCGATGATATGAGTCAGTAGATCTTTTGACTAAGAAATAAAATTTAAAATAAAATTGTTCCGAGGTTGTGCCTCCAGCGTAGGTTTATTGTGTTATTGTGGTGAATAACGTACTTTGCGGTATAAATTTGCAAGGCATACCAATACCTGTACCACCTGCAGCAAGTAATTTGAAAAGATACATTTTTTTTTAAATTTTAAAACCACAATGATTGATATATATTTAGAGTGACAACCTACAAGATACATATTAATCCACGGCCGTGGTGTATAACAAATAATCATTGGTAAATGGGTGTAGTACAATTGAATCTGAAAGATATTTCCTGTTAAAAAAAAAAATACGTACATAAATCATTTACAATTGCTAATTACCTGCTACCAAGCACAATGGAGACAATAACACAAAACTGGTTGCATGATCCGTATAAATTCAAAAGTAGCTACACACTGGGCAGTGATACCAAACCAATTTGCGTTCTTTAATTGAAGTATCTACAGCTGGTTCGTTGGCATGTACCATATTTTTAATTGTCCGAACGTAATTACGTGGAATTAAAAGCCTTGTAGTTGGGTACCTGATAACACTAGCAAACAGTGAGTCTATAAAAACAGACAATTCCGAGTGGTCAACTGGTAATTAATTAATCAGGAACATTTTCAATATTGTCCTAGCAACATTGAAAATTCTTAGAATTCTAAACATAAATCTGTGATAAGTTGTTAAGCGTGCGGCAAAGAGGGATCCTGTCAAAGAAGTGAACCATAATTAATCAAGTGGAATTCGCAAGCTTCAAGTAAGTCATTTGTAAGCGAGAACAGCAAAAAAAAAGTCAAACAATCTATTAATGAGGAAGTAGTTTGCAGCTCAGTCAATTGGAGCGATTTTCATGCAGACATTGGAATTGATTTAAATAATTAGTTTATGTAGTAAGGTATGAGTATGTAGCATTTTGTAACACATATGACACCTGGTGACAGTGACAAATGAATGGGTTACCCTGGGAAGAGTTCTTGAAGAACAGATAACCTAGTGAGACCGATCGAAAGCATAAATATCGATGTAATGAAGTGATAATTGTATGTGGCAATGGAGAACGTTCTTATGTATTGACAAGTGCGCTGAGTTGATCTTGAATTTGAATAATATTTTAAATTATTATAGTAATTGTCGTTGAGCGGAGTGGAATGTTTTAATCCGTTTTCTGTAATTTTAAAGAACTCAGTGTAATATTTTCATATATTTTGGTGTAGTTAAACTAAATTGTTTTTTTCTTATAAACGCCTTATATTTAGGTTTGATTGAGACTTTATCAAGCAAATCGTTGCATATCTACTGAATGTGTCAAGTTTTCAAAGTTCTGATTAATCAATGAAGGTAAGTCAGTGTTGTTATTAACTCTTTTAAAGCAGGCTACAGTTATACGAAGAAAAACTTAATTTTTCTTTCACTTAAATTTTATTTAAACAAATCTGAGTTTTTTTTATGAATCAATGTAGGTTTCGATTTTTGTTGTTCCTGTAAATACAAGTTACTAGAGAACATATAAAGTACGACAAACATCGTTAAGCAAGTAATTAGGGACATTCTTATATTCGTTATTCGAATATCATTTCCACAAAACAATAAGATTTCCTAGAAAACCATTCGTCTGGAAAGAATTTTGTATGTTTCTTATAGAAATGGGTTTGGAAAGTGCTAAGGAAGTCGGCTAGATCTACATAACTACATATACACGCATTTCATAAAAGTCTTTGATCAAGTATTCATATGTAAAGGTAACTTTACAGATTAAGCCATATCCCTCCTACCACCTACATACATATGTATCGCCACCTCAAAATTTAAGTGGGGAGCACAAAATTGAATGCATAAGATTTTGAAGTAGTGCAGGCGTCAAACTTAAGAGTACTAAAAAAGTTAATATTGCAATACGCTAGAACCATGCCAGAAAGGTTTTTTTGTAAATTGAGAAGCTTTCTCATTCATTACCCTAAGACGTTAATAAGTCATTCGTGCATGGTGGGACCGTGGAAAAACTTTTTGGTGTTTTCTAGGACTCAAACCTCGAGCTTCCCGCTCAGTGAAGAACAATAGAAATTGTTTAGAAAAATATTATTCTTAGAGAGATAGATAGTCTTTATGCGATTTTATTGCTTTAATAAATTTCATTTTATGGGCACATTTAATTATACGAGTATCTTGCAAGTCTCTCAAAAATTTTTTTATGGAATAAATTATGGAATCAAATATGAGCAATAGGCACAGTTATTTCTTGTATAAGTACTTGTTTAAACTAGCTTTAATTTTTCTACCTATATTGTAAGATATTTAAGATTACAATATACATAGATATTACATGTACAACTCCTTTAACTAGCATATAGTGGGTCTTTATTGTTAAATTCTATTTTCATGACTTACATAAATGCATATAATGTACCTGTGTCAATATGCCAAATTTAAATTGCCCTGCAGGCCCATAGGCCAAATTAAATTAGAAAGTGATGCAATGGAAAACAAACGAAAGTCATCTAGTTACTAACCCAGGAAATAAGTGGTTGGAAAATTAAGATAATATTTACGCTCATTGAGATTGATAAAATTTCGTAACCAATTTTAAGATAGTAAACAAATCAGAAATGCCAAAATCCACTTCAAACTTTCAGTTTCATCTTAAGAGTCATTAACGAATACTTGAGTATTTCTAATGAAACTTTAAATAACAGTGTTCAACTTTCCCTCCTTCCTAGCAATTATTTGACGTGAAAGTTTGTTCAATCTTTGTAGCTATCCCTTACGCGAACATGAAATTAACTTTAATAAACTGTGCAAGTAAACATGCGATACAATATATGCAATTTAATAATCCGTCTACTATCAGCCTAATTCCACAGGTTTATTCGTAATTATATGCCTATTTTTAATTGCCTACATTTTTCTGTTTAGGAAATTTAGTATGGATCCATTTCATGATCGCGATTTTTAACGATTCATCTTTCTATAGCAGCATTACGTTAAGGAAAACAACTTTGTGGAGTCCGTATTCTTATTTCATTTGATCGCTACATATTCCTTTACTAAAACTAGTGTCGATTTATTTTGAATTTATATTTATTCTATTTTATATTTATTTTTGTTATCGACTGAATATATGTATTATTACTTACACTAATAAAAAACATTATACCAGTTTATAAATCAAAAGCTCATCTTTTCTGCAGCTCTTTTTCGGTTTTATAATTCATGAAGGCTCAAATGTACCAATTAATTTATTTTTATAAAATAGATTATTTTTTTTTCATTGATATTCCTTGAAGCACACCTTAACGCTCGCGTATTAAAATCATCTAAGCAATTACGCTTCCTTTCGTATTCTGAAAAGTGTTAGTTTTTATACTCTGTGATATTTATAAAGGAAATATTTTACACGAAACTTTCTCAGCCTCTAAACGGCCTTATTGGAGTTTAAGTTGCGTAGTCTTTAAGCAAGTAGTAATGCTTTCTATTTACTTTAACTCTTCACAGACTTTAACATATATTTTTATATACGAGTACGATAACAGTTTTGACAACTTTTATAAAGAGTTGGCAGTTTTACTAAATGAAACATTTCGTTTCCTTCATTCAGCCCATAGTCCTTTTTAAACCATTGATTCTCATATACTCAAGTACTACCTGAGCCTAGTGCTTAAGTTTTACTGATGTCGTGATATCTCTTTATTGTGGTTGAAATAGAATTACAAATCATACAGCTTATACGGAAAATTGTTTTTTGGTGGTCTTACTCGTAAGCCTAAAGGTTGATAAAATAATAGTTTTTCTTTCGCAGGTTGCGGGCTGAAATCTATAGTAAAAGAACTCGGGGACTTTTAATTTTCCACAAATGGCTAGGACATTGCAATTTAGATTTTTATGGAGCTTCATGCCTTCATGCATGAGCGATTCGCTAGGTAGCTACTTATTAAGTTTAGGCAAACGAATTTAAAGAATTGGAAAAGTTAAGCGGAATCAATAGGTAATAGGAATTCGATCCATCGCATAGCGAAATCGTCAATCAAATTCAAGGAGACGATGGTTCAAGTATATTGTTTTATCAACCTTTATTGAAATTGGCATATACATAAGATGGAATTAGTTAACGTATAAGTATATTTGCAAGCTCATCAGCTTCTCGAACACGAGAATATTATTTTTATTATTTTTTTTTTTGGCTACCGGTGAAGACAGCTTTAAAGATATCGAGTAGATGACTACTAAACTAAAGAATAGTGTTGAAGCTATAGTATTTTGAAAACTATTTATATGAAATCGCCGTTGCAGAAATAAATTTGGTATAAATTTACTTGAGTTAATTTTGCTATCGTTTCAAGTCAATTTTTAACTTATAAACATAATCCCATTTAAATTTGGGGACTTATTTCTTATTCACACGGTATCTAATCGCTTTGAATTCGTATAAATATGTATTCAAGCATTATTGATCTTTTCTGCCCCTGTCCCACTTTTCAATAACTCGATTTATTGTATCTATTCTTACAAAGAACAGATCTTAACTTTTCAATCTTAGTTAACTGATTTTATTTATTTTTTATTTATTCAATTGCTGAAACTGAACAAATTTTATCTATGCTTACAGAATTAAGATACAAAAAGAAAACAATAAGAGATCTGACGAATTTTCATAGAAGATAGAATTTTTGAAGTTTAATTCGTTTAAAGCTTCAGCAAAGCACAAGCAAAATTGTTAAGCTATAAAAAGTATGAAGCCACTTGTAATCTGCCCAACAGAACAATTCAGTACCACCATTTTTTATGTCTTGTGATACCATCTTTTTTTTATGATAGAATTTATTGTCAGTGATTTCAAATCAAAAAATCCCAATAACATGGTGTCAATTTCGTTTGATTCAACAAATAAAAAAAATTGCACTCGTAAGTGCAAAAATTTAATTGCTTACATTATCCGTAATTAGAGAGATAAAATCGCACAACATTTACAATTAAATATGTAATTACCGATTCAGATCACTTAAAATGCTCATCTCAATTGATTACAGTAGCGCTAGCCATAAATCAAAATTGAGATACATCATCGGATGAAAAATTAGACAGCATTAACAAGAATAGCAAACAAAAACACACACTAGCCTTTAAATGTCATGCCAAGTCATGACATACTCGTAGGTGCCTCAGCTGGTAGAGATAAACTTTCACTTTCGATTCGCTGATACACATACGAATGAGTTTTGTAGCCGTGCTTAATTTGCCTGCACGAAAGTAAAGTTTATCTTTAGTATTAACACATTTTGGGGCTGCTTATTTGCAATCCAACTTAAGAGTGCACCAAGGCAAACAGTGCAAATGGACAAAGTTGACGTTCAACGGAGTCAGAGCCTGGCAAACAATTAACCTTATGCAACAATCGATGCAATTTATGACAAATATTAGCATAAGTGCAGTATGAAACAGTGCTAAGCAAATTCAATTTAAGTCGCCTAAGATGGCATGCCTTGAAAGTTATTGTCTAATTGAACACAAAATTGCAGGTGCGGTTCAAAACACTGTGATTTTGCATAATTTCCTTCTATGATAAACAATTTTGCAGGTACTCCCATGTTGGTAAAGCCCTATGCTTAGTGTCTTATCTATGTAAACATCTGAGATAATTGACAATATTTAATGCAATATGTGTATTGCCTCTCACATGTCACAACTAAATCATTGGCATGAACTAGAAATTTTTACGAGCAGCATAATGGGTTGCAGATTGAATTCACGTCATTGCACTATGGCTGGCAGATATGTATGTCTATTTTGAACTTAGAGTTCACGTCGCAGACATTTCATTCACATTTATAATATAACGCAGAGGCAAATAAGGACTAGTATGTACTACCTATGTAGACTCCTAGGTTTATTTGGGTGCAAGTTTGTAATCAAAGCATTAAGAAAAAGAAATTTCTTTTACACATGTCAACAATTTCTTGTATATGCCTGATTTAATTTTATCGAAATACTTCATTTAAAATTTCATCTCCTAGTCTAAAGAATTTTGTCCCGAGTGTTGAAACCACCTCAGATAGGTTTGTACATATGATTGATGAGGACCAAATCATAGGAGCACATCGTTTGCTCGCCCTCTTTGTATATAGAACGACTTATTACAAGCTTGTACCTTTTTTCGAAATAATTCTATTTTATCATAGACTAAATGCAGGCACAAAATTGAGATTTGTTGAATTCTCGAAATACCGACAGTGGAAGGAAGCTTTCTATCCTTCACCCTGTTATTTTATAAGACCTAGAGAGAATAAGAGAGTTGGGATGATGGGCAGTAAAATAGACTGGCCTCAAAAAACACTGCGACCTCAATCGATTTTTTGTGATATCCCCTTAAAATATAGTGTTCGTGTGTTATTGCCTACTAGCTAAGATCTAGTTAATGTATGAAGCTTCGGATTGTTTGAGCTGAGGAAGGCGATATAAAGCCTTTATGGAAAAGTTTGAGCTTAGTCCTGGTAATAGTGGGACATACACATAAAATATGTACGTTGTTTTTATTAAGAAATCGATAATTTTCTTGGCATTTCTTTGAAGCCAATTTGTGAATTTCAGTGAAAGAGGTTTTCTTTTTGCTCCCAATGGTTCGGGGCCAATAAATGGAAATCGGTCACCGAATCTGGCAAGTTTACTAGTAGCTTCGTTTCCAAAGATGCTTTTGTGTCAGGCCCATTTTAGTGTGATTTCGTTGTGTGTTGAGAGCTGTAGAAGAGTTTACAGACAACTCCAAACCATCTTGAACTCAAAATTGAAGGACATGAGAGCTTTAAGGGCTGTTTAGAAGTTAATTTTGTAGAGGGTAATTAACTTGCACGCTTGGTGTTTGGTTCCCAAACGACATAATAAGTCACTAAATGGATTATCCATGGGTTCAATATAAGTACGTCTATATCTGTTTAACTGTCGTAGCTCAATACTCTGCGTATATTTATTATTTTGTCTTGACGGACGTAATTCTGACTTTGTCGCGGTGCAAAGTAACTAGGTTGTCTCATTTGGTCACTTCGCGTAAAAGAGTTATGTGCGTTATCATTTCTATTATAAGAGTTATTTTGGAGTCGGACAGAATCCCGAAAACACAAAATCCCGAAATTCCAAAATCCCGAAAATCCCGAAAGTGAAACTGAAAATAACTGAAATGAAACATAAGTCTACAATTTGTTTGGTCTAAAATGGGAAATAAGTCCACCGTTGTTCAGAATGTAAAATGTCAAATGAAAGAGACCTAACTACATACATATGTATATGCCGCGTACCGTCGCCATAAGCACCTGCATGTCAGGCCGCGGGCTTTCCGGGTTATGAGTCGATTAAATGTCGATACTTTTTCTTTAGCGAGCGGGATTCTGGCCTTTCGAGATTGTGGAATTTCTTTTTGTTTTTTGTTAGTGGAGCATAGAAATCAGGCACATTAAGTCCAAATGTTTGGTGCAAGAACTGCCTTGTAGGCTTCGTTAAGTGATTGCGGATTTCAGCTGAGAACGATGGATTTTGTGGGCTCTGGTAAAATATTTTTAAATTTTTCTAGAGGAATTCTGTTGTTCGACGCAATTATTAGTTGTTCGTGTTTATTAATACTACTATAGTAGGCCTCAATATTCGTTCAACCCTTTCCGTTTGAATCTTATCTATAAACGTACTAGCGGAAAGTCTTTCCTCGAACTTATTTTTCAAAAGTTCCTTTATTTGCGACCATTCTTCCAATGTCCCGTGCTTCTGAAGGTCTCTTCCATTTGTGTGAAAAACATGAAAGGTCGTGGGAAGTTAGGCCCTTGACCACATACGGTCTGTTGCGCCAAGTATTTTTATTTTTTATTTTATTTTTATTTGAACTAAGGACATCCGTCTTCGATTAATTGAATTGGTGCTCACCAGTTTTTCTGTTATCAAATCCAAAATCCATATCCAATAAGGTCGCCTTCTTTGCTTGCTTCTGTCTCGCTTCTTCGTCCTTCTTTCTTTCCTTTTCCCTCGTTGGTTTCTAGAAACTTTTGTTTAGGTTTATTGGTCTAAAGTTTTTGTTTTGTGTACTTGATTGTTCGATTGTTGAGAAGTTATTCTCGAACTCTTTCCAAATTTTAGCTACTCGATATAGAGATTTTTTTAGTACGGATGATTTCGAATTAATGTCAATTTAAGAAGCCGTGTCTTTTTTATAACTGTTCTTTACGTGCGACAACCCTTTCTTAAACTGCCTTATGGTCAGTGCGTGAAAGTCACATACTTAGGGGAATTTTATATTACTACCTTATTATGTGACAAAATGCTATCAGATGCTATCATACCACAGTTTTCGACAAAAATCGAATTACAGTGCTTCATACATAGGTGACCGATCTTTGAAAATTGTATTTTTCGACTATGGCTCAACTTATCCTATTTCAAATTAATATCTACGCACTATTTGACATATCCCGAGACCTACCAAGTTTTTGAGAATGATAATGGTGATACCATTTTGTGGTATTGCCATCATTAATACCGTACTAGCTGCCTCAGTTACTGCCTTCGCTTGAAATATACTTCTCCAGCCAGGAAGTCTGGTTGAGCTGCGTATGTTTAATTTTTCGGAGAATGTATCGACTCGCGCGTTCCTATATCCATCTTTGACACATACGCTGGTCCTTTGTTGGCTCATTGATTTCCCATACTTCTCTAGTTGGGAAAGTACAGAAGAATGCTTTTCCAAAGTTGAGACATGAGACTGCATGCATTCTCACCTACAAGTTTCTTTAGAACCTGTGCATGTCCTTTGTGATTTGAGTTCCAGCCATTTGACTGACTAATCCTCAAGACAAACTTGGAAGTGGATTCTGCATGCTACTCTCTATATTTTAATCATTCCCCTGAAATTGGTTACTTTGTCTGCGACTTGCCAGTAGACATCGTCGCCATATGTGTGTATGGGTCTCACGATTGCAGTATACATTCACAGTACTATCTTAAAGTTTGGTTCCCACCTTCTTATTCTTTCTTTATATATGCTATGTAAATTGATAGCATAAATACAACACCGGTGCAATTTTTCAGAAAACACTTGAAGCACCACTACACTGGCACATTGAAAATATTTTTTTGTAATTTTCAATTTTAAACATTCGATAAAATAATCGGCATTCATTTCGGCTTAACAATTTGAGCAAAATTGTTATAATAGATCGTTTGATATTTAATCTTAAATCTTTTCCGAACCCGTCCTGAAAAATGTACTGCCAAAAAATTTCTACCTGTTTTCTTGTCAATCTTTTGAGTAGATATTGTGACATCATAATTCACGTGTTTTAAAAAAATTTAATGCAGTATTTATAAGGGACTAGCCCTTCCTGGATAACTAACTATTAACTACATTAAAAGATAGATGTCAAGTACTTTGAAGTACTTTGAATATTTACATGACAGTTGCTAACTAACGAAAATACGAGTTAAGTGCTAGCGATAAGGATAGTTGAAATTGAATACATCCTCATTTCTCACCTCTAAACTACATTATATCTAAAGTTGAACAACAATTATATCTAATATCTTAGAGCCAACTTTCACAACCCTGGCAAAAGGTATTAATGTTGTGAAACCATGAATATAACACTTTGCAACGAGGAAGTAATCTTGATTTTAAGTGGACATTAACAATCTTTTCATCTTGTGATAAAACACACTACTAGTCGAAAGGTGCCCAACCCTAACATGAGCATTGATTTATATTTTTAATGGCAAGATAACCAAATTGATTGCAAACAATAAAAAAAAACTTTCTTGTTTTCTTTACAGGCAGCTAAATGTCCAACATATCAATGAGATGTACTCTCCCAGTGTAACAAAGAAAAAGAAGGCAATTTGAATAGCATTTTCGCACAGTAAGTGTATCCGTGATTAATTCTCAATGAAAATGTGAGTAGATTAACATAATGTTCATTCACAGTTACAGGTGTACGCGACGCATTCGTACAAACCAAAAATTATGTCGAGTATTAATTGTTCATCGTTAACAAGTAAATTGTTACGGAGATTTTTTGTGGTGCGTACAAGATTCGCTTATTAAGCCTTACTCTCTGATTTGTGCAATTAATATTCTTTTGCAGATATTAGTTTATTTATCAAGTGCGGTTTCCAACCCACCTTGTGGTTTATATGGAGCACCACCCTGTCAGTTCTTACCAGCTCCACCTGGACAAACACCATCCTGTGCAAGACCGGGTAGGACGTATTGTGAGCACATAGACAATTATCCAACGTAAGCATAAAATAATATAAGACAATACCTAAGAGTCAAAAATACAAAAGAATACATGAACACATATCCATCTGACGAAGAAAAAAATGCCAAACGAAACTTTTTGCTTACCCAATAAATTAATCCGAAAAGCGGATCTCGAACGAATTCTATACCGTGATTTACAGATTCCACAAAAGTATCAATTCCTCGCCAAATTCCGTGAACATGTCGTCTATGACTTGACGCGTCAACTTGTTCTGCCAGTTTCTAACGCAATCATATCAACTTATAGTTATAACAATTCCTTGACCTAATAAACTTGACAATTTTTGGCTCTTAGCTAAAATTTATTGTCTTATGAAATTGCTCAAAGATTTGCCCGCTAAGTAGAAATGTCTATAGTCAACTAGTTTCGAGGAAGAAGACAGATCTAATGCATCACCCACGCAAGCGAAATTCATGCTAATTCCACGCGTAGATTCATAAGTAGCTGAATAGATACAGTGGACTCGTTGTTGTTCGGGACCCGGTTTCTATTCACTTTCTATCAACGAAAGGCCTTTGAACTTTTTTCCTTCCGGTATGTGTCATGTCACATTATTGCATTATATTTTTGATGTGAGTAAATAGAAAAAAATTAATATTTAGAATACCTAGGGTAGATAATCCAAATTGATCCCTCCTATAAAGCTGCCGGTAAAATTATCACGAATATATGAATACTAACTTGAAGGTCAAGCGAAATGAATACCAGTTTTATCTATTTCTTCTCTTTTATGGTATTTTATGTTGTCTGTTTCCATTTGGCTTTTTGTTTTTTTCTCTTTAGTCTTCTGGTAGTATTGATGTTGTTCTCTAAAGTAAGGTAGGGTAATTTCCCTTTCAAGGTCAAAAGCTTTATCGACATAGTTCAGAAGATTAGTTGTTTCTCTATATTTTTGATAATGTACTTAGCCGAAAATTAAAATGTATGAACGATTAATTCTATGGATAGAGAGATGACACTGAAAGTTCTTTGACCCATCTATCGACAAAAGAAAACAAGTTCCACGGGTAAGTATAAAAAGCGATAATTGCTTTTTTACGAACCCGTGGGTGATATTTTGAAAGCTTCTGATTTTACGAGTGCAAAATATATTAGATCGAGAAGAAGAAAAGACACATACATATCTATAACATTTTACGTAGAGAGTGTCCAGAAAATGATTTCTAAGTCTTCTGTCTAATGCAAACGCAGCGCTCTATAATTTCACCCATCCCGGGTCATCACTTTTTTGTTCCCAATAAAACCGCCAGTGCGTCTGCAGTCCACGGGAGAGAAATGGCCTGAAGTAATGGTCATTTTAAAAGTATAAAGACTATTTGAAAAAATAAACTATGCTCATGACTTATGCAAAATTCCTTTACTAAAATTTAGCACATAAACACATACTCGTATGTACACGTCTATAGCCCTTGAGCATCGTTAACAGCCTCAATCCTTGGCCGGAAAAGTGATAATGCCTGATATTGGCCATGAATTGAACAATGGCATACTTTAAATCTTTAATGGTAATGTAGGGATGTTTGTTAGTGTGATGATCAACCTGTTTCTGAGTCGTCGCGGGTGTGTGCGCTAGCGCAAAAACGACAGGAACACGTATGGTTTTTCTGGACTCATACATATTTGTAAATGTACAAAGATATAATACTGTTATAATATAAAGTTCATAGGAATGGCCGCATAAAACCGCGTTATCCACGAATTTTTACTGGAGCTAAACTATGGTTAATTTGTTGCCCTTCACCGCTTTGGAATATACCGTTTAAAGTTCCAATAATTGGAAAAAGGGAAAGGTATAGAGGAGAGTTAAGAATTGGTTTTGATAGAAATAAGAGCGAGGTGTGCCGTTGCCGAATGACTTTGAATATCTGCAAGTTATACCTATTCGTTAATAATAAGAAAGAAGAGCTATTCCAGATCGTGATGTTCAGCTAAAGGATCTGGTTTCTATGTTATGTGGATGAGGGGATGAGCCGCACGTTTAATTAAGTTAAATAGGTTAATACGATTGGCATGACCATGTATTGGTCTTTGAGCCGAGATTCTGTTTTCTTAGTCGAATCGAACCTGGAGTCTGGGGCACTCGAAGCCGTACAGCAAAACTTGCAGTATTAGCGTTTAATAGAGCATACGTCTTGTCTTCCGAATAAAGAATTGTTATCCCATTTGTTTTACCAAACCGTAGTTACACCGATATATGTACATACAAGGGTCGTCATCGTCTCTCCACTAAATCTTGATTTGTTGAGATGATGTTGTGAGGTAAGTGAACTCTAGGCGGTGAGCAAATAATGTTTTCTTTGCTGATAATATCGCCGGCATATATTAACAGCTGGACAGATTTGTTGAAAATAGTGCCTTCTATGCTCATACCGGTCATATGCACTTTCTGATCCAGCACTAGATTGAAGAAATCTCATGATAGTGCATCTCATTGCCGAAATACGGTACACAGTTGGAATAATTCCAGATTCTTACACTATTGTGAAGAATTGGTCTGTCGTCGGTTTTATAAGTCGAAAGCTACACTGGTATCCAGCAAAATACCCAACAAGAGCGATTGGAATAAGAATATCCGTTATCTAGCCTCTTTTTCAGAAATCACTATTTCTTTATTTCTTTAAAGTAATTAAGCCCTCTCCAGAGCAATGGAAGACTCCTGAGATACTCTCTTGAATAACGCAATACTTCAATTCCAGAATCTGTTAAGGGAAGATGTACATACGTAGATATGTATATCAATTCTTGTTTGTAGTTTTCTTTAGCAGTAATGGTAGACAAATGCCTTATCATGACATATGTACATATGTAGACATTCATAAGAGACCACCTACCACGAACTAATTTGTTAAGCTTCCTGTGCAATCGAAGTAAAAAATAGTGTTTTTAAAACATAACCAGCAAAGTGCCCGACTTCAAGAAACATTCCAAACAGCTTTACTTTGAAAAAGTCCCGTTGGCGGCAAATTATTCAATTCGTCTAGATACCATTAAGTCTACGCTTAGGAATGTTTCTTGTATCTATACCTTTCGACCTTCAAAAGGTTGTACTCGTACCATAGTTGTTATTGTTTTTGTTTTTAAGAATGAAAGGAACATTCGTACCCTACTTTTGCACTTCCACGGAAAAGTTATAGTTTGTGCGCCAAGCCATAATAAACAAATCAGTCGTTTCCCAACGCTTATACTCGTACGTAACCGAATCACGCACTTGACGCAAAAGTCTCATGCTCATAAACTGCCCGAATCGTGACCAAATTAAATATATGCACTATGCGGCGTTTCATTGACTCTTTAAAGCCAACAATTGAATGAGTGATTTGCTGACACAGGCCCGCCACATGTCCCATAAAATATCTAAACCCTTACCCAAAAGAAATTTTTTTTATTTTTTTCTTTTACCTTATAACATGCACATGGTACTGTAAAAACGTAAATATCATGCATTCGAACCGAAAGTCTATTATCTGGCCCGGTTGATCGAATAGAAGCGCGTAAGCGTGATGCGAATAAATGCCTGAGTGTATGACTAGCCTGAGAATATGTTCGAGACTTCTCCATGTTTGCTACGCGCGAGACAACTTTAAGTGATTTACTTCAATAAATTTTTATCTCTTGAGGATTGTAGGAGAAATTTGTCAACAGCTGGTCGCTCTCGTAAATCAATTTGGCGAAATCAAAAAACTACTAATTTGGCGGCCGAATCACGTAGGCAAACTCTTCATTTTATTTGGAAGATTCGCATTTGGCCCATATTACGTTGACTGAAAGTAAAATGATCATTTCGCCTTTCTCTTGTATTTAGATATCTAATAAAGCATCTTGTACACAAATGGGGCTATGAAGCAAAAAATATCATTGTGGACGAGACTTGGGATGAATTCGAGTCTCTAAATTTGGCCGTACACGATATTCCGAATTTCTACGATCCAGCGTTGATTTTTAGCACGCAGACGCAGCACCAGTACGGGCCTAATAATTTCAGTGGATACAAGTACGATGGTCCGAATGGAATTAAGACTTCCTCATCAACTAGGACTTATTCATCGTCTTCATCATCATCATCATCATCAGTGGGATCGTCAACGAGTGGTGGCTATCCTGAGCCGATATTTATACCAAAGCCGCATAACTCAGACGCAGCTAAGTATGACCGCGTGAGACTTATTTGTAGCGATCAAATGTATATATATTTTTTGCAGTTTTCTCATCTACACTGCATCAGGTCAACAACAGGCTATCAATAAGAATAAATACGCAAATGCCGTTCAATCAGGACAGAACGCAAAAGTGACAAACTATACGCCTGGCATTTGGTTAAAAAGATATGTTCGAGATCTCACTAGTCGCAGTAGAACGAATAGTTCCTGGAATGATGTCCTAGACCGATCGTCACCTAAGAATACTACAGCAGCATCTTCAAGAGATGTTTCCATGAATTTAGATTTGCTGGATATAGTTGGTGTAAATAAAGGAAACCACTTACATCGTGTGAAACGTCAAAGTTCGGGTAGATCGACATTATGTCAGACGTCGAGTCAATTCGTTATGCCTCAAGCGGCTCTCAATAGCAAAGGTTATCTTGAGATTCTATCTTTTTTTTATAAAATGTTGACTATAATTTGTTTAACTATTTTTTTTCTCCTCTTTTTACCCAGGAAATTGGATGTTCGTCGTGAACGAACAAAATACTGCGAGGCAACTGGTGAAAGCTGAGCTTTGCGTGTAAGTTTTTTCAACTATAAGATGAAACTATAAAGATATAATTTTATTTTAATGAGGAGATCATTAGCTGAATGTTAATACTCGTATAAAGTGGTTAATCGTTGCTCAATCCTCAGAAAAGAAATTGTATTTGGTTGACATTCCCTTTTTAAATTCGGAACTGTAATAAAATGATTTTAGTGGAGACTGCATTTAGATGTTCCTTTATTGGATCGAATACTCATCTAGATTTCTCTTTTCAGTACCCTCTTTAATAATAGCACTTCAATTACCAAAAAGGATCTTATAACCAAAATCTTTTTTGAGAGCGAATGTTGAAGATGAGGTTAGTTTAGGCAAAGCTGCCAAATTCGCATAACATAACCAAGACGGTGGCTGTTTTGGCCCCATCGTTTAAGATTTGTTGATTGCCTATTATACATACATATGTACCCTGTCTAAATCAATGTGGACGTAAATGCCTAAATATTTGCTTTTGTCAAGAGATATTCCTTGGCATTCACACAGTATATGCGTAGTGTCATCTGAAGTGCAGATATTCTTGCAGTACGTGTATCCACCGACTTAAAGCTCTCAATCTTCAGGGAGCCCGACCTTCTCGAATTACTTCAGGATGCGGTTCTGATTTTCTTAGCCTGAATAGATTTCCAATCTTTTATGGCCGTGACAGGGCTATGTATGTCCTGTTCTCCTTTCTTCGCACTACACCGACGTAGGAGCGTAATCTGTTACAGTTTAATTCCTTCATTCGTAAGCATTACCGACCCGATGGTTGCAATACATGTCCCTCTTCATCTGCTGAATTTAAACGTCGTGTGATATCGCTGAGCGGGAAGTTCGACGAAAATTTCTTAACGGTTCCACCTCTCGCGAATGTCTGACAAACGTCCAAGAGTAATAACTGTCAAGAGAAAGCTTCTCAATTTGCCTTTCGGATATGGCTCTAAACTGTAGGTCCCTTCCATTTGCGTGAAAAATATTACACGCATAACACGGATGGTCGCGATAAGCTAGGCCCTGGAGCACATACGTCTGTTGCGCCAAGTAATTGTGTTTTTTTTTCTTGTGATATCAGTCTTCTTGTATGGAGTCACCATACGGTGCTTGACTTCCTATTTTTCGCGTGTTGTTAAAACACCCTTGTCCAGTAAGTAATTGTACCTATACGATGTAGAAAATCAGTTTTAGTTACTTTCGATCGGTCAAATCCACAATGTTTCCGATCAGTCTATCTATCTACCCCTAGTTTCTTTGCTCTTGCGTTCTTGCCAAAGACGTGTAGTCCTTGACTTCTGCTGTTACTGTTGCCTTTCCGACTTCTGTTTTTCTCTCGTTTTATGTACTCTCTTATATTTAGCTTTTACCTCCATCCCCTTACCAATTTAGCGTCAAACTTATTTCCCACAAATCTACCTATGCAGTGACAGTATACCAAGAATATTTCTTGTTTCTACAGAAGGTTAACTGTGTCATTAATGAAATTTCTTTATTTACGACGTTTTATACTTTGAACTTTTATCATGTTCGTAAGATACAGGGCAACTTTGCTTATGCTTTTCATTTTGGTCAGATTTAGTTCGTAAAAAGAGGTTACCGGAATACTGAGCTTCTCCTCATCTCAAGATTTAAACTGATATTGTTCGAGCAGATGCACGTGTGTACTTTTGTACGCTATGGATTGAGTGACAGCATCAATCCCTGTCAATGTGTCACCCATCTCTATGAACCATCTAAGCTTTTTCCCAGTTAATGCTTCTGGGGTTTCTGACAAGAACTGAACATTCACATACTGCTAAACTATTATTTAACAGAACCATTGGAACACAATCAATTTACACTTTAAAAAGAATGTTTTCCTTTTTCTTAGGACTAATCTTTCGACCAAGTATACGGACACCTAGTGGTGAGAATTGGCACCAATGTATTTAGTACACTGATTGGATTGTGTCTTGGACACAATGAGCGATGAACCATCTTAGCTACGAACCATTTTCTCAACAAAATATTTCAACACGGATGTCTACAACAGAGTCACTCAAATGCTCAGAATGTCTCTTTTCTAAACTACACAACATTCATTCGCCTTTGTAATGCAGTTGACAAAACAAAAACTTGCACAAAAGAAATTGCAAACATACAACATATGTACACAGCATCCCTTTGAAAAAAGGGTTTATAACTTAACAAGAGGGGCCCTCGCTATATATGTACATCATATGTATCTACATACAGTTTCAGTGGTTGGTTAATAGCCGTTAAATGCACAAATTAGGCAAAAACAAATAAAACCTCCAAAAACGATTGGCATAATTCTAAGGGAATCATCATAACCACCATCGCGCGCTGTTCACTTATAACACTATAGCGCCACACTTCTTCTTTGAACCCTTACTGACGACACCTTTTATGCTCCTGTTTCTCTTGTTGTTGCGGAAAAATGCTAAAACGCATTTTCGAAGGGGCCAGACAAACGACATAACTTTTTTTCTGAAAGGGTCATGACGATGAGTTTCGACAAACCGTGAGTAATATCAGAACCACAGCGAAACTCCCGCATTTGAACAAGTCAACCTAATGAAATTTGCTTCTAAGGGGAAATTATGATTCACCCTTCGCTCCTTGCAAACAATACTTCACACGATGAGCAACCCCTAAACGAATTTCCATTTTCAGTGATTTCAGGGAAAATTCCATTTGGTGTGCAATTCGTTGGCGTTGCTTTCGTTCAAATTTTAGGGGCAATTTTATGAATGAGATTTATAAAATGCCTAACCCACCCTGCGCGACTTGTCCTTGTTGACTTTGTTTTGTTTCCTTATATTTTGTTCTATTTTTTTAACAAACCAGGAAGATTTGGATATATTCAATTCAGGAAATTCCCTAAGCTCGATGTGGTGTCATTGCGAGGATGGGTCACCCTCACCAGTGTTCTGTGAGGTTAGGGCTAAGTGTGACAGTGTGAGACAAGTGGTACTTCCCCTATGAAATGAAAGGGGATTACCAATTACGCACATTCAACAGGAGCATTGCTTATCGATGTGTGTCACCGAAAGTGTTTAAGGATTTTCTATAGGGTGTTATATATTGCGCATAAATCAGGTGCACGAATGACATCGTGCTATGTGGTTTAACTGTATTCAAATGAATAAATTTTAAGCACTGCTGCCACTGCCGTTTGATGATTAACTCTTCCATGTCCTTATGCCTTCTTGGAACAATGTACACTAAGTTGTAAAGCTAGGAGTACAATAGTCGTATATTTAGGAAGTACATAGCAACTAAAAGAAGATGTGCACTCCCAAAAGAGGTACATCTGTTTACTTCAAAATGAATTGCACCAAACAAAAGTTCAACAGTAAAAACCTATATGGGGCCTAGAGCCTAGTTTCTCGCTGTCATTCGTACAGTAAAAGTGTGCCACACATCTTCATCAGTTTAACAAAACTAATTTTAGTCATTTATCATATTAATTAGTTCTTAATTAACAAAACTTAATTTAGTCCCGACACAGGGTGTTAGATTTAAAAATGATTGTCTATTGACTGGATTCAAACGGTCTTGTGAAGGTCATTTGATGAATGAGGCTTGCGAGCGATTGTCGATGTAAACAAATCAGTAGATCAGTTAACAAGGCACTGCCAAAGAATAGTGATTACAAATCTGCTTCGTAGTTGTCTTTTCTCTTTAGAAATCAAAATGCTAATTGTAAATTTCGTCCATCTGTATGTAAAAGTTGTGGTTCAGATACAGTGCGCTTAGATCTCAATCGCACATTTTAGTAAAATATCCAAGAATCTCTGGTGCTCAATTCAATGTCTGGCTCGGTGTTAACGTTGTGCTGCATTCGCAAGAAGTCGGCATTTGTCGAACATGTTATTCTATGTTTTATTGTCTATGTTAGGGGGTTTTATCATTCCCTCGATTTACAGATACTACAAACGGAACAAATCATAAATAAAAATTCACTGTCGCTATAAAGCCCTTGATTTAGCATTTGCTTAACATTTTCTCGGCGTTCAACACATTGAATAACAACTCTGCCTTACCAAAGATATACATATGTATGTACGTTTGCTTCAAAATTGTATTACAAAAGTCAATTAATAACTTCTTTGAGATGTTGACAATGTCCTTGATGTCAATTGGTGCCACATATATATATGTACACGCATATGTTTGTCATCCATGTACGGATAGCGTTCAATGCTCTGTTTTCAAAGCTAGGCCCTAGAAAAGTAAGCGGTATTGTTTTTCTGTTTACGCACGTACATTCAGTGAATGTTCACTGGGGTTTTGGGGTGTACTACCTTGTGATTATAGTTCGGCATAATTCGTCAACATCGGTGCCTCGTTTTCGATGTATTCATTGCCAATAGTCAAATCACTGTTAATGAACCTCTGTAAGCGATATGAGATATAAAAAACCAATGCGTTTTCTAGTATATTGGGTATGAATATTATGGGCAATCAAAAATCCTATCTACTAACTTAGGTGGCACTACAGTCGACGATGCACTTGCGCCCCAATCGATGGTTCCTCAATGGAATTGTTTGTCAAAAATTGGCTCACAACTACCAGAGTATTTGAAAGTGGATGGAAATCTTATCGTCATGTTATAAAACATTTAAATCTCAACTTAATAACAACTTGAAACAAAGTTTTTATTTCTATTTTCAGATCGACAACTTGTGCTAACCTTTGTCAGTTGCCTAACGGATACACATCTAGATGTGAACAGAAATTCGTACAAAAACGTTTGATCGCCCTCCAAGGAAATGGACAAAATCTCTACACAGACAGTTTTTGGTTCCCAAGTTGTTGCGTATGTACCATCGCATCAAGCTAAACAACGTCGCATTCACGTCGTTATCTTCAAATGCAAGAAGGACTTTACTCACAAAATAATAGAAAAAATTAGTGACTTCAAATCAGTCCCCTCGAGGGTGCTGTATTCCATTAACTTATTATAAGTAAATTTTTTATTTAAAAAATGCGTTCAAAAAGCGTATTTTTTTGTTATAAATCCCAAGGTTGAAGATTTAGAAAAAAAAAAAAACAAATTTCCATCTAGATTTATTCATCCTGTCTCGGTTATAGTGAAACCGAGTAATTTTAATGTAGTATAACATTATAACTTAAAGACTTAAAAATATTTAGAAGAAATTGTGCAAAATAATTTTTAACAAATTTTCGACACAAGTGAATTTTGGTCTCGTCATCTTATCAAACAAAAAAAACTTTAATTTCATCTATAATTTCCTAATAATATTATGTACTAAAATTTAGCCTCATTAAAGTCAAAAAAAAAAAACAGAGCTCAAAACTTGAACTCGGAAGAAATCATTCAAAAATAATGTTCATAGAAAATTTAAAAAAATAAATAAAAATAAATTATAACAGTGATATTGTGTTATAAGTAATCAGTAGTCTTAGGGGTTAAAAAAAATAAAAGAACGATAAAACTGATCAGTGTATACAATATTATTGCTATTTGTTTAGAAGTTTAATTTGTTTTATTTTTTTAATTGCATAAATAAATTATTTCTTATACAAAATCTTGAATTTGTTGATTATTTAGCGCTCAATCGAAAAGGAGCATATGGTTATAAAAGAAAATGCAACTTCGTCCAGACACATATGTATGTACATACTCCTGTGTGTATCAAATAATTCGTAAATTAGTACCTCCTGATTTTCAATACAAGGATGATTAATAAATGTACTTCTAAGGACGTAATTTACAACATTTAATGCCTTGTCAAACAGAGCGCGTTTTAAAGCCGCGTTGATTTCACCGTGACGTTGGGAAAATGAAAATATTTATACGCAGTGCTGACAGCTATCTGTTTGACGTTCTCCAACGCGGCGGTTAGAAGGCTCCGTCAAAATAATCTTGCCACCGCTAAAAAAAATTTCACCGCAGCGTTAAAAACGCACTCTGTTTGACGGAGCCTTTAGCCGTAGTGATACAATTGTGCGAATTTATAAAAATAGGACATATGTATTTAAAAAATTCGTATGAAGATAATCGACGTTGCCAAGTTCCATCTATATGGCTTTAACCCTACATGACTACTATCCCAATATTATTTCCTCCTCACGGAATTATCATTTCACTCTAACCGTTGTAGTGGGACCTTAACCGCCAGCCTCCTTCAAGGAACTACAGATTCACCAGATTGCAAATATAATGACAGGAAATCTTTGGAGATTAAGGGCATATAAAAACGAGACTGAACTAGTAATTTAGATAAAATATCGTTCCATATTTGCTTGCTACGATAGGCTACATTTTAGTGCGCAGAATATGTAATAGATCAGAAACAGTTAACAATGAAGCGAGAAGCCTGGCTAAACATATCTAAAATACCTGAGAAGCGTTCTAAGCGAAAGATGGTATTAGATGGGACCACATTCTATAGTCTCTGGACATATATTAGTATAATCACAGTCGGTATTTGGAATGATCATTTCTAATATAAAAATAAATTTGGCCAAACAGATTCTATTTGCATTAATGAAGGGAACCTACTCATTAACGTGTCTGAAAGACATACTTGAGAAGTTTCTCGTGGAATTTATTACTCTTGAATGTTTGTTAGACATTTGGGAAAGGTTGAATCGTAAAAAAATGTGTTTGTTGTTTCCTGGGATTCGAAACTCGAATCTCCCTCTCAGTAGTCCATCACACTAAACACTGAGCAGGCGGAATGCTCCGCTAAACCAACATTTCTGTCTAAATTAAGTAATGCCGTAAACCCTTAACCTCAAAGTGGATGAAATTTTTTTTGTCTGCTTTTTAGTCCACCCTAATACCTTCGATAAGTATTTAATCATAAACACACTACTGGAATGCCGAGTTAGATAAAAAAACAGACGACTCTTTCGGGGGTAGCAAACCCAGAAACAACGCATGGTATACGGTTAAAGGGTTTTTTCAACTTACCTGACATGGAAACGATTGCCAGATCACTGCAACATATTCAAAATGAAAACTGTCACAATTCAAAAGAAGCCAGCCTTCAAAAACCTTAGAACTGCCAACGATAAGATAAAAGGTAATTATGCTATATCGTGGATCTCTTAACGATATCGCCGACAGATGCAATCCATTCATAGACCGGATATCTAACAATGAGTATATGCCAGGGAACTGAAACTTCAAACATTTTCGCATAAGTTAAGACGAGAAGTAGGAGCATTACTTATCTAAAAAATAATAGCATGTATGTAAAAGCACTTATATAACATCAGCAAGTTCGAGAGATTGGTCTGAGTCCAAAAAAACTATAATACAATAATACAGCTAAACAACATGATTACCTTACCCCTTCTATGCATTTTATAGATTCTCTAAGGGTTAAAACCCACTTCGGTTAATAAAGGTGCCCATAGCTTTGAGCTTTCATTATATTAAAACTTCTACATAATGTACATATGTATTTATGCATATACTCTCTTAAGAGTGTGAATATACTCTCTCTGGCCAAATGTTTATATCAGTCTTGGAAAGAAAACAATCTTATTATGCTCTAGAATATCTTCAACAGGTAGAGAATAATCTATTGCATAAAAAGTAAATAAGACACATAAACAGCCTTTGAACTTAGTTACAAAGTAGTGCACCGATCACAAAACCTGCAATTCTAAAAGAAACCCGATTGTCTAGAGTTTTTATTTGTATGGTTATAGGACCTTTTTGATCCACCTACCACTATCTGCGAAAATTGTGTTTCCTTTTGTGAAAATCGTATTTAATGCTTTTTCCTCTCCAGCAGCAGGATATGCATTGACACATTGGCAAAATTCTCAGTCGGAGTTCTACCTTCACACTAATACAAATACATACATATATCATTTATGAATAGACATGAAAGACAAGCTGCAATCAGGACAATCAGAATACGAAAGAAAAGCAGAACGAAAAAATACAATACGATTTGCTCGTTGTCGATCCTAGCGATCAAGGTGTTGAGGATAATAGACACAGTCGGCAGAATCAGAACAGATACAGGTAAATAGGTGAATTGAATAAATGCAGACCTCAGAAAATGCGCAATGCGCTTGAAGGCCGTAAGTATCATCTTAGACAAGGATATGAGAAAGCAAGTATGGAAAAAAGAAACAACATTAAAGTTTCAACAATGCCATCAGCTGCTTGACAATATCACTTGATGATAAGCCAGAAACCCGTGGTATAGGGATGTAATTAAGATTTAAATCGATATCGCGGTAAATGAAACATGCACGAATTATTTGAGTTAGGGCTGTTATTTCTTATCATATAGAAAATAAACTCGGATTAACTTAAAAAAATTTACTTCGACACTAAACTATCCATGTTCACTGCATCCTCGATTCCATGGCAGCAGAAGTTCCTTTAGTTTCCGAAAGCAATTTCTTATATGTACATATGTATCAACATTGTATGTACACCTACATGAGTACATATGCTAGTTCAATCAGCAACAACCTTAAATCACCCTAGAACTACTTGTATGTACATCTGCAAACAGTTTTATCGAACTTTTGAGCGCAATTTTTATTCTAAAACCATTAAAACCATCATTTAGCTGTGAATACTTATGTGTGTACATTTATCTACATGTGTGTAAGCTTTCAAGTTTAGATGCTTTATCACCTTTGAAGCAGCAGAACATTGAATCTAAGCACGATTCAGATTCGCTCATTACTTACACATATCTGCATCTTACTGGCCTACTGCATTTACAGCAATGTAATTTTACAGGAATACAAATGAAGTAGACGTTGATACTTATACTTATGCACATTTAACTTACTCACACTATCAAACATGCACATGAGAAGCGTTGTACATCAGGTTGCTCGATCGGTACAATGATGACAGACCATTACAACAACAAGAAATGTTGAATTACAAAAAAAAAACGAAACATCTGCTCCTTTCAGGATTTCGGAAAAACTATACAGACATTATGCCTGTGCGCCTGCCCGCTCCTTTTTTTCTGTGTTTGGAATTTTCGTCCTTTTTTACAATTGGATTTAAGTTGCGTTGTTGTTGTTGTTATAAATAATAAATTTCAGAGAGTGGACGGATGTTTTCGTTTTTTTAGATTTGCAATAAAACGTGTTTAATTAAAATGCAGCATAGCTACATACATACATACATATGTACATGTTTATGTATAACTTGGATATCAATTACTTGTTTAGTTTCTATGTACTTGTATATAAAATGTGCAGCTATTAAAAAAATGTATATACATACATATGTATGTAGATAAATAATACATAAATAATAATATGTACATATGTACATTGGCAGTCCAAAAATGCGAAACGGAACAATTTATTAACATAAATTTGAGTACATAGGCTGCACAAGATAAGCAGGAAGCTAACATCTAGCCATATATGTAGATACTGTATTGTCAAATAAGTATGAAGCCAATATACATATGATCTATGTACCTATTTATAACTCGCCACTGCAATCTTATGTTTGTTTTTATAAACCTTCATCTCCAACACCAAATACAACCTTAGAAGTAGAACTTAATCAAAAACGTAGACAGAAAACCTACATCACAGTGTCTTTCAGACACCTGGATCACATCGCTGGGACTTCGGAGAGGGACTTCAGCAGTAGAAAGACTCCATCTTGAAGCCCAGTATCGCGTTAATTTAAAGGATGTGCAATGTAGTGTGAAACGTGAGTACTTGCTACAAAGGCTTACCAAATAGTGAGCTGGTTGGACAGTTGCGCCTGCCAGCAGCATCGCCAAGGTGTTTACAGAGACTTCAACTTAGGCGACTGATGCACAATTTTTCAAGGTAGTGGTAGTAGGTAGCGTTACGCCCTTAAATTCCAATCAACGGCGGTCTAATTTTTCAAGAAAAACAAGGCGTGCCAAATTCATGGGATAATTAACAAGTTCTGATAGAGTTAAAATGATGGGTGGGAACTGGAAAAGTATGTTTATGCGTTCTTCCAGCCATTCCCCAGATAATAACGCTGAGATAGTACCCCGAGATGCATGTTGATTATGCTCTTGCATTTTCCTTAAATATCTTTCCGCAGCATGAATTCCAGAGTTTGCTTGTTCTATAAGAAAATTAATTTTGGAAAATATATTCGCGGAGGTTCCTTGCAACCCATGTATTTGGTAGAATTCCCAAATTTCTTATTTCTAGGGATTATCTAATTGAGTTCTTCAGAAGCATTTGTCATAGTATACATACATACATGTGAATTAGTTTGGGCCAATGTTTGGAGACATTTTGTATTACTCTAACTGCACATTTTTAGATATTGCGAGAATTTCTGAGTTGCGATTGCTTTCCGCATACATACATACATACATATGTAGGTGCTAAAGGTCAGAGTTTACATTCAGATTTTTAAATCCTGGGCCTCTAATACAAGCATGTTATTATTTTTCACTACCTATAGTAGGCGAAAAAGCCTGTTAGTCAGTTTGGGTGTAGATTGTTTTTATTATCAAGTTGTTACTGAAGTTACTCCCATTTTTCTGAAAAAAAATTTAAATTAAATAGGTATTAGTTTAAATTAAATTTTGATTAAATTGCATCCAACCGTTTACTAGAACTTATGTACATATGCACCTAAACATGTACATGTACCCGATAACTAAAATTGTTGACTGGTTTCCCGCCCGAAATTACTATAAAAAGCCAAAATCTAAAAATAAACTAGAGCTTAGAGCTGTTACCCTAATAACACATAATACATACATATGTACATATGTAGTCCCGACGACCTGCTTTTGTAGATTTATTAGTAATCAAAACTGCCTTATTCTATTAGGGAATTCATTCCCATCTCGTAACATTCTGCCAAAAGCGCATTCATAACCCTCCCAAAATGATGTGCGTAACACCTTTCCACTTTGATGAAAGACCATCTAGTACATTTTTCCATCTAAAACTCCATTTGCACGTGAAAGACGCTATGAAATGAAACACACCAAACAAACGCCAATACCACCAAACGAAACCACTCATCGCACAAAACACAATTTCATAGCGAGAAGAACTCCATAAAGCAGAAAGAAAGAGCCAGATAAACGGTACAAAAAATAAAAACTCATCCCCTCAACCCTCGTAAGAAAACAGGATGCATCGGACAGCAGAAATAAGTGCGGCGCGCTAAAGACGAAATCCAAACAAAAACACAAGAAACAGAATAGAAAATGAAACCACACTGCCAATAGCAAAATGAATCATGTTGAGTGGATCTGTCCGGGAACCGCTCGATAATGAAACACTTATTCATGCACTCGTGTGTGTATAGCGAATACCGCATGCAATTGTATGAGTGAAGCATGCTGCTGTCCATGCAAACACATCCAACGTAATATTTGGGGGTTGATTTTACTGCTTCTACCATTCACCCAAACAGTTGTTGTGTATCCTTCGAAGGGTGAAAAGTTTTTCAACTTTTGCACCGTGCGTTGTCCGTTTTTTGTTTCCTTCACAATTTGATTTTACTAAACAAAAAGAAAGAGAGAGAGAGAGAGTGTGTGACTAAATATACCTAAACTAGTTAGTTCGAACCTACAAAAGAGGGGGAGAGAAACAGCCGCAAGGACTGTTAAACAAAATAAAACAAAAAAATATTTACAACAATTTACTAACAAAAAATAAACGGCGGTGCTCTAGCCACTGTGTGTATGTGTGCTTATTTCCCTCAAACAGTTATCCAAAAGAATTTATTTAAACAATGATTTGATTTGTACAGTTTAGTGTGTGCAGTTTTATTTATTTATTTTTTGTTGATAAACATCGCATTAAAAAGGTAAATACAAAAAAAAATAATGAAAAATTATATATAGTGAAACCATAAAAAAAAATTTCGTAGATGGTGTGCATCTTGAATAGAGTGGTTGTGCTTATGGTGGTGTTTCAGTGCATAAACGGTTTTTCGAAATATACTCATTAACCTAATTGGAATAAAAAAATAATAACGAATCAAGGATTAAATTCGAAACTTGTGGTTTGTATATTGTTTGGTAGATATAAAGTGGAAATTTGCAAGGATATTGATTGCATTCGCAGTAGAGTGCAGTGGTAGATACTACTTCTTTTTTCTTTTCGCCGACGCAATTGTGAACATGAATTCAATGAGTTTCTTCAGATATAGCCCAAGTAAACAAAAGGCCAATGGCGCCAAATGTGTCTTGGGGATACAAATTTGAAACAGATATGTATGTATTGTATTGTGGATGGATAGATTGAGATTTAGTTTTGGTTCGATGTTCGTAATATTTCGCTAAAAGCGAGATAGTACATGCCTGAATTATAATTTCTTTTTTACCGTAGGAAGTATTGCACGTTTGTACCCAAGCATTATTTGATTAAGATTGGATATGACGAATACTTTTGTGTTCACACTGCTTCCTTAGGCATTGCACATTTTTCTTCCAACTTGCGATACCTGCAAGTAATTTGCTCAAGCAGCTGTTTTAATATTTGATACCTTACTTACGACATGCACAGTTGCCACGGAAAACCTAGCACAAGCAACTAAGCTTTTGAACAGAGCATAACTAAAATGTAAATGTAACCATTAAAATGTAGCATTTTGTATTGAAGTATACCTACGTATGTACAAGGAAGTCAATCTTACATTTGAATGAAATCATAAACAGTTTTTGTTTCGGCTGCTGGTTATTTAATTAAAGTGGTTAATTCCCATTTCTCTGTCTGCAATTAGAATCACGGGTGTTAAGTGTTAGGCGCCGTGGCTCAAGTGGTTAGTGCGTCGGATTGCTGAGTGGAAGGTTCGACATTCTTATCCCAGAAAACACCAAAAAGTTTTTTCACAGTCCCACCTCTCGCGAATGTCTGACAAATGTCCGAGAGTAATAACTGTCATGAGAAAGCTTCTCAATTTGTCTTTCGGATATGGCTCTAAACTGTAGGTTGGGTTATACGAGTTTAAGTCACTCGGGATCAGTTCTCTATTGCGATGTGACAAGAATCCAGTGATAAAGCTGAAACTACTTTTGAAGTGTTGGATGTTCAAGACAAGCAATGTGCATGTATACATACATACAAATACCTACGTATGTATAAATAAGACCATCGAATAACGTGTCTCCCAGAAGTGCACTTATATAAGTTTAACTCGTATTGTAGCAAAACAACGCAATAGTCCATGTCTCCACTAGAGAAACATGAAAGACCCACAATCTCTCACGCTAATTGTATTCAAACAAAATGATTCATCAAGACGTTTACAATAATCCTTTAAAAGGTTGTTCTAGGTTAAGGAATAGATGAAAGTCGCACACAGCCAAGTCAGGAGAATAGAGCATGTAGAGCACAAGTTTGACCACACAATTGTAAATTTTTGCTACTCAATCAGAGTAGGTATAAAAACCCACTTTATCTTAGCGAACCAATGCTTTCTTTAACAACAAATCTCGGCATTTGGCATTGATTTCTTTACGTACATATTTAACTAAGTAAGCCTGAAATATCCACTATGCAGAGTTTATATTTTGATCCAGACAATCTACTATGATATTGCATTTAACAACCTAAAAATATTCAGGGCTACAGCCTGAAGAACGCAGCTTTTTTCATTCTTTCAACTATTGTTTGGATACTTAAACAGGATACTAACCCATGTTTTTCCAATCGCAACAAATATTTCCATAAAAAAAACTTGGATCGACCTAAAAAATAAAATTCCGTTAAGGTGGATGTTGGTGCATGTTGGCTCGTCTGCTTTTCTGCTTAACTAAAAGAATTGGAATCACATCTTCCTGAGACACTTTCGAAAACTCAAATTCGTTCATTTTTATGTTTTACGCACATTCATAACAGATGCATATAATTTTGGCTATCTCCCTAACCTTTAGTCTTCGGTCACTTGAAATCAAATCATATTAGTCCGATGTCTCCGAGAGGTATCGTCGATGCTTTCTCAGCAACACCTAAATTCAGAAACCAACTTTTTTACCGTTAGATAGGCCGGGAATGATGTTGTTTCCATATTTTCAGAAAAGAGAAAACTTCAAAATTTAACAGTGAAAAAAATGTAGCTTTTTGTATAAGGATGGTAAGAACTAAAAAACTTTTATTAAAAGGTACGAACTTGTGTGTAATCACTCACGGAATCTGTCACTTTTGAATACATATGTATATTTCTAAAGATTATAACGATTCGAAAACGTACATCCATGTACATATGTGCGCAATATTTTAATATCACTTGGGTCAGAATTGGAAGTATATGTATGTAAATATATATGTATATATTTAAAGAAAGGCTAGAATTTGGGTGATAAGCATCTAACTGCATAAAGATTTGTTTCATCCGCAATTAATATCCTACAATATCATAGCTGATATAGTAGCTGAAGTCTTTCTATTTCTGTAGCAGGACTACGAGTTACAAACTCAACCTTTTTCTTAAGCAAAGATTTGTACATACATACATATGTGCATACTCGTACACATTGCCCCTAAAAGGACAAGTATTGGATTTGTGAAATATTTCGATCTCAAGATTTTTATCAATCTTGGTATTACTATTAATCAAAATTTGTCCCCCAATTTTCTCTGTATTTACATACATATGTAGATATATGTATGCATATATATGTATATGTATGCAGATAGAAATACAACCTAAACGAGTGAAAATTGATTCATCAAATTTGGTATCACAACTCATAGCCTCAAAACTAACAGTTTACTAAGATTTCATATTTTAGTTGGATTGAACTTACATATGTATGTGTATGTATGTATTCACATATGAACCAGTTGGCAGCCAATATTTTTAACAGAAAAAAAAAATTAAAATTAACTTTTCCGGTTATAATCCTACTTACTTACTTATTTAGATGGCGCTACAGTTCGGGTGAACCTGGACTTCAACCAACAAGCCACTCCAGTTAGCCCGGTCCTTAGCTAATTGCCTCCAGTTGCGCACTTCAAGTTGGTTGAGGTCCCCTTCTACTTGTGCGCGCCACCTCAGGCGAGGTCCTTTTCTACTGCGTTGTCCCTCCGGGTTGGATTCGAAGACTCTGCGCGCCGGAGCATTGGCGTGCACTCGCTCTACATGTCCTAGCCATCTTAGGCAACTGATGCGCAGTTTTTTGACTAGGTCGATGTCGCTGTACAGCTCTTAAATTTCGTCGTTGAATCTTCTCCTCCAAGGCGCCTCAACGCAAACGGGACCGTATATCTTACGAAGAATTTTTATCTTGAGGCGACCAAGGATATCTTCATCCACATTCGAAAGAGTCCATGCTTCAGCGCCATAAAGCAGGACTGGGATGATTCAGGTCTTATAAAGAGTCTCCTTAGTCTTTCGAGATAGGGCCTTTCTACTCAATTGCCTTCTCAGGCCAAAGAAACAGCGATTGGCAAGAGTTATTCTTTGTTTGATTTCTGATGAGATGTTATTTTCCGAGTTGGCTATGGATTGGTCGATTTTGTTTAAAATTAATATTGTATGAGCAACGTTTGCCACATGCAAGGTCAAACTGTACCAACGATCCAATCTTGAGTGGTATGATGTGGTTATCAGTACAAGCAAGACCACGTAAGGTGGAATGGTTAAATCTGACCTCCAAAGCTTCGATTATCATGATTGATTTTGCAACGTATGGATCTAAGAAGTCCTTGAACCGCGTTTCTCCAGCCAAAGTTGAGTGCGATTTACTTATCATGGTATGAATATGAGAAAGAAAGTGAAGTTCACTAACGTATATTGAAAAAACAGGGGGTTCAAGAAGACCTCGTATGGGATAGGTTCTAGAAGGTTGTGGGAGCCGTCCACTGGAATAGTAATCGCATGACACCTTTTGACGTTAAGTGTGAGATAAATACTCTGACAATAGAAGGAGAACCTATTCAGGTCATCCTGCAAAAGTTGAGAGTCGACAGAAGAAGTCTGTCTAAAGATTTTGATGTCATCGGCGCAATTGGACAGACTGGAGTCCTTGATGATTAATTCCGCATCATTAATTGTCAGGATAAAGATCAGTGGTTTAAGATGATTATCTTGATGTACCCTAGAAGTGGCTTTGAAAGGATCGATTGCAAGACTTAAAAAGGACTGAGTACTGACGCCCATCTTATTATGATTTGATCCTTGAAATAAGCTTCGGGGAGGACCAACAAATCTAATCTTAAAAATAATAATTTTATAAGATATTTAAAAAAATTCATTTCTGAAATCAGTCGTAATAACGTCTACTTCTTTACCATCTTTCAATGCGCATAGAATATTATGCAGAAATTCAGTTAGGTTGGTCGTAGTTCATCCGCTGTCTACACGATTCTTTTAAAAACTTTAGGAGAGTAAAAAAGTTTTGCTACTCGTATATGCCGATAAGTCTTTTCTTCGATTTTTCTTTGAGTAGCTCGAGTCCTCCATCAATTCTTCAATAGGTACCAAAAGATGTCGGAAAATTTTTAGGCATGATACTTTCTGATTAAGTCAAGGAGTAAATATGAAAGTTATACTTCCTTTGTAAGCAATATATTTTGAGGGCATCCTTTGCATGGATGCATATCTCATATCCATCTACGGGCACTTAGCAGAGGATAAAAGAGAGCAATGCACTCAGAGCTCGAATTGCACATTTTTAAGTAAAGTACATAGTTAAAGTCGAGCTCGAGGCTTAGCACCGTATGAAGATAAAAAAATGTGCAATTAATTTAAAGACATGACAAATGCGATCGCATTAATCCCAGTGCTTCACACGTGAGTATAACGGAAAAAATATCTGACAGGGCCACGGATGAATCGAAAATCTTGCCTATTAATTGCCAAGTCGCTTGAACTTGGAAAGACTTCTGTTCTAAGACATCATATACATAGAATAATTTTATGATTTAAATTTAAATTAAATAAATTTTATGCAGTCAAACAAAACGTTATGTACATACATATGTATGTATGTCTCATAAGTATAGCGTGTAGTTATTTATACTTACTTACACCATAACGCATTCCAATTTGAAATTGTTTCACTACATTCCAAGTCTTTTAGATTCCATATTTGTAAAGATTCTCCTCCACTGACACTAATTCATTTAAGAAGTATGTAGCTGAAATAAAAAAAAAATGTGAAAATATCCTTTTCTCAATCGCAAAAGATGCACAGTTGTTCGTTCATTAGTTAGTAAAAGTTTTTAATCGAATATCTCTGTACAAGTAAATTTGTTATGCGCAACTAATTCTATTAAAAAGGTGATAGTGGTTAAAGGAAATTCAATTAAACCACCAAACGCGCATACACCCGTTGGAATAGATTAGATTTTGGTTTTAATGTATGGATGAGTTTTTTTTTTTTCTCTTTGATAAAAGTTAACTGAAAGCCCAATACAATATGTGCGATAGTTTTTCTTTTTTGCTTTCGTATTTAAAGTGATTCGTATTTAACTGCTGTATGTTTATTTATTTTTCTTTGCATTTTATTTTATTTCCATTCTATCTTATCTAATCAATTAATTTTACAAACATTATTGAAATGTTGATCCAATTGAAACATATTGCTCATCTTTTGTTAAAAAAAATCAAATAAAAATATATTGATCCGTATCTACATACATACATATGTATATATGTACATATGTATGTATGCATGCATACATAAAGGACGCTACTAGTTTTTATCCATTTCGAAATAATGTGTAGACATGGTGAACGATCAAATAATCACGTAAAGCAAGTTAATAATGTTTTATTAATTTGCGCTTCATAACATGTCTAAAACATTTTATTTATTTATTTATTTATTTATTAAGTAAGTAGCATTAAACAATATTATTTACATTTGTAAAAAACATTCTTATTTAGAGATTTAGGACACAGCATCCTTTACAACTATGATCTTAGATAATAAATAGAGATAACAAGATACAAGTGAGATATTTTGAAATTACATTCAAGGGAAAGCTACAAATAAAAACCCTTATTTAACTCTTAAAACTAATATTGCAATGCTCCCAAGTCAAAATACTTTTTGACTTATTTTACGTTTTAAATAACATTAATATTCATTATGATGATAAACATTTAACAAGTGCATTGTCAGAGGTAGAACATTTTTCGTAAAATGTTTGAGTTAGCTTTTCGATAAGGGTGTCTAAAAAGTTGATATTGTTTTGTTCATGCAGCCTACGGGTTGCGCTTCATAACATGTCTAAAACATTTAATTGAGGTTATATGTGAGTAGTTTGTTTTCACAATTTAAAAGACTGTTGAAGCAATAGTAACTCAGTAAACCACCTTACCTAAGTTTCGAGAGCGACACCAGGGAATTTATTTGAGCGTCGCTTTGGAAGACACGTGCAGGTTGTGTACATTTTACTTCAGCGAAGTCTGTGCTTTCCTGATCTCAATTTTCTTCCTATGGAATATGTTCCGGTGGTATGTAAGGCGGAGAGACATGCACACATATTTTAGTTTGTCGGGGACAACTACTCTTTACACTCCGCTCATTGTTGATTTTGGAGCTGTCTATATACAATTTTTACGGATGTGTGAGATTACATCTTCCTGGTGGTTTAGCCTGCACGACTAAATAACCAATTACTCTCTTTATCCTCCAGTGCCAAGTACCTAGGTGTGGTACTTGACCCAGAACTAAGCTGGAAGCTTAACATTGAGCAGCGGGTAAAGAAAGTCTGCGTGGATTTCTATGCTTGCAGCAAAACCTTTGTCAAGAAGTGGGGACTTCGCCCAAACGAAGATGGTCCTATGGATGTACATCGCAGTGGTGGTTCATATACTTTTCCTATGGATCGCTAGTCTGGTGGCCTGCGTTAAGGAAAGAATGCAACACCAAACTTATCAACAAAGTGCAAAGAACTGCGGCTCTAGGCGCAAGGGGTACAATGAAAACATATCCAACCGAAGCCTTGAACGTAATACTCCACCTTTTGCCCCTCGATCTTCATATTATGTATTTATCATCATGTAGTGCGGATAGACTAAGAGAAACAGGAAGCTGGCGTACCAAACCCTATGGTCACAGCAGAATCCTGAATCTTTTACCACGGGATCTGGTACCTAATCTAACCAACTTTATAACTCCCAGAGTGAACTTCAGAAATGATGTCTCAACCAGGAAGGAATGGGAAATAGGCGAAGTAACAAATGAATTCGAAATAACAATCTCCACCCACGGTTCAAAAATGGACTGTTAGGTAGTGGCGGGGATGGGGTGTTCTCTGATTCCCTCAACATTTCAATGTCTTACCGGCTTCCTGATTCGTGCAGCGTCTTTCAGTTGGAGGTTCTTGTTGTACGTGAGGCTTGCCGCCTACTCAAGAAAGTCTCTACATCCCTAAACACCATAGCCGTCCTCATTGACAGCCAGGCCCCTGCATCCTCGAAGCTAGTAGAACAGAACTGGGATATCAACAGCAAGATTGAGGGAAATGAGCGAGTTGATGAACTATCAAGGCGGGGATCTGCTCTTGTTGGTTCCCTTGCGGAGGCGGTGAACGTCCCGTTGGCGGCCCATAGGGGTAGTATCTTTTCGCACTATCTTTTAAATGCTGATAGTAGATGGAAGGGTGTGCGGCAATGTGTCATATCCAAGCAGATGTGGCCCAAATACTGCTGAAATAGAAACCTTACAGATATTGCACTAGTTCTGTTTCTGTTTCAATTTGTACTGTCCACTGGCCTATCGTGGTTCATGCGGCCAGAATAAACATTAAATTTAATGTACATTCTCGCAGCTGCAATATTTAAGAGCACCAAGAAATGAAAAAAGGTCGGCCACTGAAAAGGAACTCAAGATTTCTAAAGGACAATTTTCCTCCAACATCCTAAAAACAAATGTAATATAAGAGAAAAGTTTCTGGATTTCAGGCTTTGAAGAAACAAAAACAAACATTATATTATTCACTTATGTATATGCATGTATGAGTTATCGGATGGTAACATTCAACTTTAGTTTTTGATTGAGTGAAATTTCGTTAAATAAATGAGTTAAAAAAATATCTTACAGTTTTACATTAAAAAGCTTTCACAGTGAGTGAGAAAACAGACATTTTTTTTTTGATATTGATGAAATTGGAAAAATATCTTCTGACAACAAATTGGACTGGACAAATTATTTTTGAGCTGGACCCTGGACACCGTGGAAATTGCCTGAACAATCCCGGCGGTTTGGCAACCGTAATTGTATAACAAGTAAATACAAATACCAACCTACATAATGTTCATATGTAGGTGCATACGTACACATGTACATACATACATTAAAAGTAAAAGTCAAAGAAAATTACCGGCACTACATGGGTCTAAACTCAAGTATCATTGATGAAAAGAAAAATCGAAAACTGATATTCCTGCAGACCTAAAACCTGTATTACACAATAACCGGAATATCAGAACAAAGCATGCACTGAAAGAACCTGAACAGGCTAACAAAAAAAAAAACTAAGAAGCTTTAAGAACACAACTATACTGACAAAAAAAAAAACAACATCCCTTCCCTATCCACCGCTAAGTAGGTGCGATGCCATCATTACGTTGTCTTATTGCCTTGCTGATGATAATAATGGCTATGATGACTATGCCTTCGCAAACAACAAATTCTCATCCAAAAAAGAAAGAAAAAAGTCTTAAATATAACAGGACTATGCGTACCAGATGAGACAGACATTCAAGAAAAATATAACAACAACCACGACGACGACGGACAAATTACTCCAGCAACACGTCAACTCAAAGACGAATAAAATGACGATGATGACGATAAAGACGACGGCAAATACGTAGTCAATTTCATACCCACTCACACCACCCCAATATAAAAAAAAAAAAAAAAAAACAGAAAAGCGAAAAAGGCAGAAATATCCACAAAGAAGTAACGAACACACGACGACGACGACGAAATCAAGATGAAGACGCAAATACAACGAAAAATCGGAACAAAACAAAGTTGTAATGTAAAAATAAACCGAAAACAGCACACAGCCGCCAGCCAGCATCTCGCTCAGCCCCCAATGAAGAGTCACAAGAAGTTCAAGTTCAGTTCACCGGAAAAAAAGTGAAAGAAAAATCACTCACTCAACTCACTGAATGTGTGTATTTCATCGTTGCCCAGTTCCAAAAGCATACAAGTGGAGTAAATTTTGTTCTTTTCTTTTCTTGTATCTCCGACATTTAGCGATGCGCTACGATATAATCCCACATCTTACTCTTGTTTTGCCTGGCCTTACTGCCTACCCTATGTTGCCAGAATGAAGGAATTCAGAACAAATGTGTTTTTACTTTCAGTTTCATCACAGCTAAACCAGATTGTAAAAGTGAAAAAGGTACGAGTGTTCAAAGATACAACTTTTGTCCATTTAATCTCAGAGGTAGCTAGGCTTTTTTGTTCAATACGAATCTTTTCCAATCAGAAGTTAGGAGTTGAGCTTTTAGCTCGTTACTCTCTTATAAGTATATGTATGTATGTATGAACATTACTGCTGATGTGCAAGACCAAACTCTGTGGAATATTTTATATGGCAATGGTCGGCCTAAAATGCAATTCTCCTATTAACGATGGACCCACATACGTGCGTAATGGTAGTTACGTTGGCGATGTACTATCTAAAAGACTTAACAATTGTATTGTTATCCTAGAATACTAACGGAGTAAACAGAACACATATAAGTAGTAGCAGAAGATCAGTAATGTTGTATAGCTTGAAACAATGGACAAAGTGGAATAAACATCAGACACATTACGGCAATAATAGAAAAAGATCCAAATTAGCCCATGTGTTGCACAGTAATGACATAGACCTGGCACAGCAAATCAAGGTACATACATAACAAACAGAAAGTCCTACGGAAAACTGTATTTTGATTTCAAGTCCGAAAAGCCTCTAAAAGAAAATATCTACGTCATACAGGTCTATAAGTTTTCTTATATACATATGTATATCATCCGCAACGTAGATGCCGTTAATGCGTTGAATTATTGAGTGGGACGTTCGAGGTTCGAATCCCAGAAAAGACCAAAAAGATTTTTCACGGTCTCACCTCTCGCGAATGTCGGACAAAAGTCCGAGAGTAATAACTGTCATGAGAGAGTTTCTTAATTTGCCTTTCGGATATGGCTCTAAACTGTAGGTCCCTTCCATTTGTGTCTAACACGCACAACACGAATGGCCGCGAGAAGATAGGCCCTGGATCACACATGGTCTGTTGACCATGGCAGCAAACTGGTTCATCATGACAAACTTTAATTTCAACGAAAAAATTTCAGTAGCAACGTACGGCGACGATACTGTGATTCTAGCCGTTCATAGCAATTCCGCCTCCGCTGCAAAATCTTCAAAAAATATGAATGAACTTCAAAAGTGGTGTTGAAAATGGTCACCCTTACAGATATTTAAAGTTACCTTGGCTATACATATGTATGTACATAACCTGTTCTTCAAGTTTACTTGAAAATTTGTCGCGCTTATATAATTGCAAATTTAATAAAATAAAAAAAAAAATACATTGACGTACATAAATACATACATATGTATGTATGTACAATTCAAACTAAAAACTGAAAACGAAACTAAGAAGTGCAGAAGACAGATCGCAATAAACTTGTCAAAATCAAAGGTACTAACAAAAACTAAACTAGCTGTAGGAAACCGGTGACAACTTAAGCTTGCCAAAGCTAAAAAACAGGTGTTAAGGTTATTGATGAATGGTTTGAGCAAATTATGATAGAAACAATTAGTAAATTGTTGAAATTTGAAATTTTGCGTAAAAGCAATATTCTTAAGCAATATGAACCCATTAAGAAACACTTGCAACATCAATTTATTGTAAAGGGCTGGATTACTTGAATATCCCGGAATCTAAAGTCAGTTGAGTTATAGTGCAATTGCAGCCTTGAAGCTGGATCCTTATTTGTAAGCCAAGTTTGTATGTAGATTACATCGGATATGTAAGAGTAGGGAAGCTGATGGTCTCCCCACAGACCAACTACAACCTTTTTCAAAATACGTAAGAATTTGTGCGGATACCCGTTAAGAATGATTCAATGAAGCCTTCACTTCTACAAAGCTTTATCAGCAGTGGTATAGATTGATGCAGCTAGATAGCAGAAGCTTTGAATCTTTAGCGGAAATATCAGTGAACTGCTTAAGATCACTTTGGTAGATTGCTTAAAATGATGGACATTGAAAACAAGTTTTACTTTGGACAGACGCGGAATTAGTCAAATTATTGTGGACCGGCTAGAAAATATTTTGAAAACTGTGGTCAGCATTCTGAAAGTTAAAAATTTGAGGAATGATATTTTTAGTTATGTATCTTAAAGATATTTGAGGTACGTAGGTTAATACGTGTACATATGTATAAAAAAATCTTTAAAAAAATCCATCCCGAGTTTATTTTATTTTGGCAATACTCTACACCATCAGACACACTCTCAAATTCGCAATAAAATACATGAAATCACAGCCTATGTACGCGCACAGAACGCACACTCAAAAAGAATAGCCCAACACAAAGCAAAAATCATCGTCATCGTCGTCATCAACTCGTCGTCGTCGTCCTGCCCTACTTCTTGACTTTCTATTTTTATACATACACGTATGTATCTACAAAATCCACACGCATACACACCCGGCCATGTGCTACGTACTTTGCACAAACAAATGAAGCCCCAAAAGCTACTAGCTGCACACAAAAGAGAAAGCAAACAAAAAAGTACGTATTTTGTCGATGGTGTTGTAGAACATAAACCGGAAGAAAATGGTACAAAAAGAAGACGACGAGACGAGGGAGGTATGGGAATTACCAATCAACCCGCACTGGGCTACGTTTCTGTTCTGAGAATGAATTGAAAATTCATCGATGGTGTGCTGTTATTGCTATGTGTTTCCAAGAAAACGGAGGTAGAAAGAAGGAATCGAAAATCCACACATTTCAGTGGGAGGCAGCCAATGAAGTTTACCCCCAACCACCCGTTATTTTTATGTAGCGCAAATTAAAGCACAGTCATTTGAGATGGTTGACATCAAACCGCAAACTCGATGGGGATCTGCTGTGGAACAAAAAAAAAAAAAAAAATTAAGATTGAAGTCGCATCGAACCCGGTATCCATCGGAAACCTGTATTATACCCTACATGACATAATTGCTTACAGTGTGGCAGTGCCTGCCTTTTGCCTCGCCACCATCATCGACACATAACGACTTGCCGCTGCTGCCTGGCTCCTTTGTTACTACATACTCTGCTGCTCCATGGTTTTGCGTGTTTGCATTTCATTCATGATTCTCCTCGAAGGCGTAATAAAGACTTTAGGCGCTGAAAGTGGGCGCCATACCCTTGTCTTTTTCAGTGTGTGCGTGTGTTTACAGTATCCACATGATGTGCACTCAGTTTTCGGTTTTGTAGGGCTTTTCGTCAGATCAGATGTGTGTGACGTGACTTTTAGGGTTTACAACCCCCCATTCTCTTTAGGAGGGCGGTAATCATAATCATGTAACATGTGTATATCGCGCCTTTTTCTCTGTTTGGACATTCATTGTTGCTGGTGGGGTAAACAGCTGATGATGTGGGTGTGTGAAATTCTTGGCAATGCCGGCTTTCTTTAAATTTGTTTTGATTTCGTGTACAGTAATCAGATTTTTATATGCACCTTCTCTTGTTGAAATATTGTCAATTTGATTTGAATTATTTATGTATGTATACATATGTACATACATACGTATGTATATATATTTAGTAAGTGCACATTAATTTTACCGCGATTCAAATCAATTAATTGAGACCAAACTGTATGACGAGTTTATCTGTGCTCCATTCCCAATGCTTTCCTTAACGCTATTCTGTGTTTACCTCCAGTAAATTACACATTGAATAGACGTAACCTGCAAAGATTCTTTCACCTCAAAAGCATGAGTGATACTGAACATCTTTCCATTGGTCATCTCAGTCTGCTTAGCCCCTTTTTACAAAGCTGCGTATTCAGCATGCTGTCCACTCAGTAGATGACTGCGAAAAATATAAACCATATCTATCAAACCACGATCTAGTATGGTGTGTGAGTAGATTCCAGATGAACGGTGGATCCGTCCACGAGCACTGGATCAATCTAGACGCCATTTTCCAGGTAGAAATATTTGGCAACATCCAGTGTTCCAATATAACTAACAAGTAAATAAGTTAGAATTCTCTCGATATTTTCAAACAACACCAACGTATGTATGTACTACGTGTATGAAAGCGGAACCTGGGCAACGTACTGGTCGCTTTGACTTTAAAGTCCTTCTCTGGATGATTGCAGTGCTCCTCCGGATCATCAATCTGCATATCCCTATGAGACCACGAAGAAAACTGCTTCCAACGCGTTGCCTATGAGAATATGTACATACATATCATAATTTTCCTTAATTTTCACAGTACGTTTACAATGTCTTTAAAAATCGTTGGTATTTTAAAAAAAATTCACTTAGTAACGTTTTTAACCTCGTAAGTGACTGATAAATTAAGGTTCTCCGCAAATGATAACTCATAAAGATAAGTCGTAAACTTTTAAGTTTTCATTCAGATTAAACGGGAGTCATACATACATACATACATACATACATATGTATATATGTATGTGGACTTATCTATCCCGCAAATTATAAGTCTTTGCATGCTATTTTAAGACTTCTTTTCTGAAGAAATTATCACCCACCAGCACTGTTTACTTCGCTTTTCCATATATCCTGAAGAAGCAGCGCCCAAAAGGACGAAGGTGAGAGCGTAGGAATTGAAAGTAAAACAGGGAATAGTTTGTTTGCTCTCATTTAATTTTATGTGGGCAGATTAGACAAAAATTGCTCTCCTATTTAACGTTGTTTATTATTTATTATTTTTTAGTGGAATTAAGGTTTTTCGTGATAAGTAGATTAATAACAGTAGGTTTTAATTTGCATTTTTATTCCCGGCGTTCTTTGTGACTATTTAATCTTAATTAACAGAATCGTCTTACTCATTGGCGCGAAAAACTCAATCTTCTTCTATTAATATGTCAGTAATTAAATTTATTCGAGAAAGTTCTATTTGAAATGTCAAAATGGATGCAAGTATCGCAGTAATTGTTTTTTTTTTAGTTAAAATAGAGAAGAACTAGAATCTGAAGATATTTTAGGGTAACTACAGTAAACGCTCGATATAGTGAAAAAATTAGTTTCGATATAATGAACTCTTGTTTTTATTTTCTCAAAATCTTTCAGCAAGCAAAAAAATAAGTTAGAAATAGCGCCGTGCAGTCAGTAGATGCAGTCTAAATCTGCCGTTTGTTCTACTGAACGTGTTGTATCTATTGAAGCATTAGCATATACGGCAACCGATCTGAACAAATGGAATGAAGATAAGATATTCTCAGATATTGATGAAGTCGAAAACGAAGATGAAAAAGAACAACAACCAGATACAGATAATGCGTTTTGTTCTGTGTCGTCTAGAGATGCTGTTCAATTATTTGGGAAAGCACTTGAATGGGCAACAAGCAATAAAGCGGATTACACTGACGTTTTATTAAAAAGTTGCAGGAAAAGGCAATTCTAATTGACCTTAATTTAAAAAAAAACAAACGAAAAAGACGAACTATTTTAGTACACTTTGAATTTACTTTATTTATTTTTTTATTACATTGCATGCATTACGGATGAATTGTTTTTGTTTAAAATAAATTGATCTTTTTAGTAAATATTGGATTGTAGCCTGGACAGAAAAGTTTATAACTATGTATTTTCGATTTTCGGTTTTCATTAGTTTACTATATCGAGCGTCTACTGTATTTAAAATTTTACTCATACATTTTTCATACATGCATATGTACTTACATTCTCATACTCATACATTCCAGCAAGGAATCAGCCCAACATGTTTGACCTTAAACAAGTGACGTTTTTACAAGGTGGACCAACTACGACTGACTGTATAAATGAAAATTGTAATAAAAGATTTTAATTACAAAAGTTACATACATACATATGTATGTATGTACGTATGTACAGCTATCCCATGTAGTCTAATGGGATAGCTGTTTTTTTTGTGATCAATTAAGTATAAATACATACATATGTATTCCACTAGAGTGTTTTTGGTCTAGTTTAAACCAAATCTACTCGGCGTTGTGGCACGTTGTACACATTCCTCCTGTCTTGGCTCGATCGGGCTGATTGCGTCCAGATTTTTATTTCTTTATTTTTTTTTTTTTGTAAGCGTAGGACGAACCTTCGAAAGGCACCCCGCTTCAAGTTGCGTGGCATTGTGAAGACTTCTACTTACTAAACTTAGCCTCCGCTAGTTTAAACCCTCACCCCGCCGGACTCCCATCAGGTACAGGGAGGGTTTACCTGCCATACATTTCCATAATTTTTTTCCATTTTAAGTCTGAAAATGATCAGTACTGACAGCTGAATTGATTTGTTTATCGTTTTTTCTACAATAAGTAAAAGAAGCATATAAAGGCTGATTTAAAGTAAATGCAGGTGTCATTAAAAAAAATCTATTTTTTGTTCGCTTAAGCTTGTCATCATCATTTAAAATAAATTCGGTGATTTACTAGGAAACAGAAAGAATATGTATGGGGAGAGTAAAAAGTTTGATAAAGACGAAAAGACAGTTAGTTAAGTAACGATGTGTATTTTTTAAATCTCCATACATTATGCTTTTCTAGAAATTTCACGAAGTCATTTCTTCTGATTTTTATGAGCGTCTTAAAGGAGGTGCATCGAACACAAATAAAGCAACTATAAATAAGAAGCACTTGCTTTCAAAATGTCAGATGTTTACGCAATGGATCGTTTAACCTCAACTCGTTAAAATTGCTGTACAAATATAATATATGTACTTCTGTACGAACTGTATATCGAAATTTACGGGAAGCTTTTGGTTAATTTAATCGAGCGAGCAATTCGTGACGTAGTAAAAAAAGTGACGAGACTGAAAGTATTGCAGTATTGCAGTATTGCAGGTCTCTGCATTGTCAGGCGTAGTCATTGGGCCTTGAAGATGTGGTATAAACACATAATAACCGACTATTTTGTGCAAGAAAACGAAAGTATTTATGTGGATGACATTCGGTTGCAACAACACGGCGCAACTTGCCACGCATCGTGCAACGTTTGATGTTTTGCGAACAATGTTGTTATTTCACGTTTTGGTGACGTCAGCTGGCCGCCAAAGCATGCGATTCAACACCATTTGTTTTTTTTTTCTGTGGTTACGCTATTGCGGAAGGTGCAGAGGTCCTCATTTAATGACTACCATTCTTCAAAAATAATAAAACGCATTATATTTTCAATCAATAAAAAAAAACCTTGGTCAGTTTCACATTACTGGTATCTACATTTATTAACTGGTACAAGTTATTAATTAATGGAAGACTGTTGAGATAAATGACTAAGAGTTCAATATTTCATTGCTATATATCCCATTAGAAGGCTTAGACGATTAAATGGGGTTTAGATTTCTAAAAAGACCTTTTTTTTAATCTAACAAATTTATATACATACATATGTATGTGCACAGCACCAACAAATTGCACGTACACTAAATAATTTTAAAAATGAACCGTCATACATATCTTCCAAATATTAGGTAAACACAAAAAGAATTTTCCAAATATTTTTTCGTTTTCATCTCTTCTTCAAAGTTCATGCAAAGAAAAAGTTTTGAAATGCATTCCTTTCACAAAAATATTCAAAAACTAGCGTGCACCCTAAATTTTGGCTCAATTAATTGCACGTACAAGTTACACAGAAAGTGAAAAAATAATTTAAAGAGCTCGTTCACAATCCAGTCCACCGTGATTCATACGACTTTACCGTCGAAAAAGTTAGATGAAATTATTGACTGCAAGAGACCAACGAGTTATTGAGAGTATAGTTAAGGCAGATCCGAGAATTGATAAAGGTGGATTAAAAAGCCCGATGAGTTTCGGAACCAAGTATTTTTTGTCGACGAAAGTAAATACAACGTATTTGGTTCAGACAGTAAAGGTTTCGTATGGCCAAAACCTATCACATCCATGAATAAAGCAAATGTAACCCCAATGGTAAAACACCGTGAGGCAGCATAATATAACCACCAAAGAGCGGCTAAAACAGGTTATTCTGGAGAAGTGGTCAAAATATACAGCGATCAAACAAAAATAGGGGAGGCATCTCGCGAAAAATCGCTTGCGAGAACTGATCTTAGTCAACGAGAACCACACCAGTTATTAAAAACTATTTGCCACCCTTATGATGTAGTGTGCAATTATTTAAGGTGATTTTAAGAGGTTTAATTTGTTTTTTTTTATTCCGTAAATGAAATATTAACAAAACAAATTTAACTAAATAATATTCAATTAACTTGCTAAATATTTCACATTAATTTGTAAAAATATGACCTTATATTGCCTGTATGTGCAATTGTTTGATGTAGTGTACATATACATACATATGTGTAAATTTTTATGAAAAAGATATCCTTTAGAAGTTTTTTCCTCATATCTTGCATACATATGTATATATGTGTACATATGTGCATACATATTTCGAAATATTTAGATTTGTTTATTAATGCTGTCGGAATTACCAGCATTGCCGAACTTCATTACCTAATTGACGTAATTTTCTCTCATTTGAAAATTTGTGAATACCTACTTAAGTGTGTATACGGATATGCATAAGGTTTCTACCATGAACTTGTAATTCTTCCAACATCCCCTACTTGAATTATAGGCACTGAATTGCTTTTCCAACCTAGTTTTACTCTAGTGTACTCCGGGAAACCCAATGTCCTGGCCAATAAATACTTAAGTACTGAACTTTTTAACAGAAATTGAACAATACGAGTAGGTAGCTACCTACCTAATCCTACAAACACTGCACAAACTTCTATTGAATTAAATTTCCCACAAAGTACGAATTCGACTGAACCTTGAAAGCCCAACGAGGAACTTTTTGCGTTTTACATTTGAAACGAGTGCATGACCCCTTTAAATACTTTTTGCAGTACCTACCTAATACCCCCGTCACGGACGACTAAGGCTCTCTCGTTTTCACCCAAATTTCGGAAATGGTTAAGAGACATTCCGAAGAGGAGAAAATATGCAAGTAGAGAAAAAACGAAGTACATACATAATTGTGACAAATTCACTAAACCCCACGCATACACTCACATAGTCAAGAATGCTCTTCAATTGCAGTTTATTTCTATAAAACTTTTTTTTCGTCTTCTTAGATTCTATTTAGCGGTAAAGGAGCCAGGTGGTAATTTTATACCATGCCCGGTGTTTCGTTATGCTTCAATTTTTTTTTATTCCGCTTGATGTTTTACTTTTATTTTTTATTTTTTGCCCGGGCGAGCGGTTATAACTGATAATACTCTTTGCACAACAGTTATACTCGTATACTGCTCTGTATGTATACGAAGTCACAAGGGTAGATGATGTAGTAGTAGATACACTACACTACAACCAAAGCTACGTGCAAAAAACAAAAAAAAATATCGACTTGAAGTTGAAGGAACTCACAATGTGCACGGAAACTTACATAAAAAACAGAATAAAAAATAAAAAAGTTAAATGAAAACCGTAATACGCTACATAAAGAAGGAATAACAGCAAAACCAGCGCAAAAAAAAGTGCACAAGAAACGTGGTGCAGTAGGGAAACAGGTAACAAATAATGGCTCTACTACTCCACCACCATCGTAACCGCCACCGCCTTCCATGATCCGCCCGGGTGGTGGTGGTTGGTTGTACGCTGCAGCACACACAAAGTGCATCCACCATTTCACGAGATCGGGGGATTCATTTCGGAACGATTTCTGCAGCGCAGCAAGGAAACCCTCCCTCGGTAATGGTTGGAGTTGTTTTTTGCATGATATAAATGACAACAACAACAAGACCAGATACGATTCCTTGTTATGTGCCCCTTACTGTAGGATATAGTACGTACATATAGATTGCGCCAGGAGTGATTGGATACGAGTATCCGAATGGTTAAAGTATGCATGTTTGGTGTATACTGTGTTTCGTACTCCGAAGGACATCGACATAATGAGGAAATGTGAGTCAAGTTGCTGTTTGAATTCTCCTCTTGCGTTTTCCTGGTTTTCGCAGTAGGTAGCTCATGGGCTTCACACGGGCCTTAAATTGGGTATATGGCGCAAATGAAGGTTTTCATTTTCGAAAGGATAATCACAAATGGGCAGCGATATGAATGTATTTTGTTTTAATAAACAAAACATTTCTATGGCTGCCTTTTGTTGTATTTTTTAAGGAATATGATATTCAAATGAACGCATTGCAAATTATTAAATTGACAATTTAATTGGTACCCATGTTTTGTTTTCGATTGATTACGTAATATGCAGATACTTTTCATTGCGCTGTATTAAAGAGAATAGATATGTAAGTAGAACAACATTCTCACTCTAAAGGAACTAAAAATTTGAAGCTTATTAAATGCAGAAAATCATTAACTGCTTAGAAACTGCAGCGCTCGGAATAATAGAAATAATTAAAGGAAGCACAGATTGAATTGAATATTTACGAATTGCTTTAAAGGCCATTTTTCTGTCTAGAATTTAAGCTACACATTTGGATAAGCAATGTATGAAATACATTACTATTCTCTTGGAAGGTAAATTCAACGAAAATTTTTGCAGTGTTCTGTATGTACACATGTTCATGTTTATGCGAATGCAATATACATACATCGGTTCTCCATTAAACAATATTTTATCGTGTGCACTGAAGAGCACACTTTTCTGAGAGGGTCATTTGGCCCATGCCAATATTGGAAGAACATATTTTTATAACTCTAATTTCTTAGGAAAACCAGTCCCAAACCTTGATATTGGCGTTTTGATATTTTTATATGGATCCCGTTTCATGATTTTTGTTTTGGTACCTCATACATGATAGTTCAGACCCGAACGAAATCTGAGAAATACGTCGATTACTCCAGTAGGATTAACCTATTTTCTTTTTCCTTTTTACATATTTTTACTTTTAACTGCAATGTAACAAAAACCGTTGAGGTTAGGTTCGGCTATGAGTACCTATAAGACATGCTCTGGATGGATCCGCTATTTACACGCTCTTGCACAAAGTTTTCTCATATTAAATTGTTGATGTTTATTGTATCTTACCGTATCCTTTTTTTGATATGCAGTCAGAGGCAGTCAGCTTAAGGCTGGCCTTACATCATTATATTTATTTTTCAAATTTAGTACGGTTCATTGACAACAAGAGTGGCGGTAATTATTTTGAACTGAAAACTATTTTCTGTCAGAAAAATGCATGCATCATATGAAACTCAAATTACATGTATGTAATTCTGTTCTGAATTGTTAGTGGCGCATCAATTTGGCTTTATTTAAAATCATATTGTACTACACATTTATTCTAGCCTACCTTTGGCGTGCAATTTAACTTTAATTGATGCACATGACAAAAGTAAAAAATAATAACACTATACAAAATTAATTTTATTCCAAATGCAATTAGTTACCCCCGGGCTTTTTTTTTTCATCAACTGCTGGTAGGTTTGCAGATTTCTACAATTTTATATAGGTATGTATTTGCAATGCCAAATAATATGATTTTCGAGGTAGAAATTAAAAACTGCAGAAAAAACAATGAGAATCCCCATTGCTCCCGGCAATCCATGCACAAAAAGTTGGACGAACATATAAAATAAAAACGTTAAATCCCTTTTGCAGGGTTCCATGTTTCATTCGATCATTTTTTTTTTCATTCGTCTTCTGTACTTTGATGAGCACATGTTATGTGGTGTGTATCTTTTTGTTGTTGTTTTTTTCTCTTTTTTATTGTATCCGTTGGATGGCCTATTTTTGTTTAAATTAAAGCTCGTGCTCAAATAAACGCGAAATTCGCGCAATTTATTTGACGTGCAATTGCAAGCAGCTGCTAGGCTTTTTTTCGTTTTTCAATTCTCCGGCTGTTTGCCTTTGAGTATGTTGTTCCTGTTTTGGTGTTGAATTTTTTTTCGTAACTAAAAAAGAAGTTTGGAACACAAATGTACAAATGTATGTATGTATGTTGATATACATATGATATGATATAAAACCGTTTAAACACGTAATACAGACCGTTCGGGTGTGAATTTATGTACCTACGTATACATTTACTATGTATGTACGTATATTCCAACCTGATCACGTCATAGATACAAGGTACCATCTCAAAGACATTGATGGATTGATACTGAAATTCAAATCGGTTCTTAAGGGTACCACAAAAAAAAAAAAAAAATACTCACTCCCCTTATAAACACGAGGAGGGTATACTTGGGTAGAAAAATAAATCCACTTGGTGCGAGAAACTTAACTTCGTTCCAGCGAATATAAGTTAATAAACTCACTTAGTTAAGCGAATGAGATTGCAGACAACAAAAACCAACGTGCACCTGTGCTGAGTTGTTGTGCTCTGTCGGAAAAACAATTACAATCTCGTGGAACTTTAAGTGAATTAAGAAGATAAAAAGAAAATACGAGTACGAAAGAAGTGTAATTTTCGCTTTTCATTTTCAACTTGTTTTTTTTTCTTGTTTTGCGGTGCTTCTGTGAAGTTATTGGTCTCTGGGTTATTATGGTATGTGGAGAAAATTGGTTTGCATATCGTTAAAGGAATTTTTTCTGTACGTAATCCTGAGGTTTTACCTTTTTTTAAATGCTTTACTTACTTTAATTGGTTTTAAGAATAGATTTAGAGAAATATGTAAGAGTTGGACAAACAAGTTTGCATATGTGTTATGATTAGACCAGGTTTCATTTATTCATTCCAGCTTCGAGTATGTCAAATCAAAGAATGGCAATGGCTTTGTTTGTAATAATCAAATCAAAATTACTTACTTACTTAACGGTCTCCCAACCCGTGGAGGGTCCCTGCCTGAGACACAGCAGCCTTCCATCCTCTTTGATCCTGGGCACGCTGCTTCCAGTTTTCCAGACCAAGCGCTCTGGCATCCGCGATTGCTTGGTCCTTAAAACGGAGGTTTCGGTCTCCCTTGTCGTCTCGAACCTGGGGGCTGGGATTTGAGGATCTCTTAGTTGGAGCATTATTGTCCATTCGCTCGATGGGGCCGAGCCAGTGTAGTCGACATGTTTTGGCTTTCCGGACTACATCCACATCTTGATACAGCTCATAGAGTTCGCGGTTATATCTTCTTTTCCATTCGCCCTCCTCGCATATGGGACCGAAAATTCGACGAAGAATTTTTCTCTCGAAAGTATTCAAGATCTGCTCTGCTTTCCTGCTTATCGTTCAACACTCGGCACCGTAGAGCAGAACTGGCAGGATAAGTGTTTTGTAGAGCACGCATTTTATCTTCCGAGTTAAGAGTTTTGAACCCAGTTGTTTCGCTAAACCGAAGTAGCAGCGGTTTGCTTGGGTTAGTCTTCGTCGGATCTCCACCAAGGTGTCGTTCGTGGAGTTGATGTTTACTCCGAGGTAGGTAAACTCCTTAACTACTTCGGAGTTACTGCTGTCAACAGTGACGTTTTGTCCTAAGCGGTGGACAGATGCTGCTTTGTTTGGTGACAACATGTACTTTGTTTTGTCCTCGTTTACCTCAAGACCGACTCGTTTCGCCTGTTCTTCAATTGCCGTAAAAGCCTCTATGACGGCACGCTGGGAGCGACCGATGATATCAATATCGTTTGCGTATCCCAGCAGCTGGACGGATTTGTTGAAGATAGTGCCTTCCGTGTTGACTCCTGCCCTGCGCACTATCTGTTCCAGCTCTAGATTGAAGAAATCACATGGTAGCGCATCTCCTTGCCGAAATCCGGTACACGTTTGGAATAGTTCAGAAGAACTGTTTCCAAACTGCACATTACATCGTGTGTTTTCCAGCGTGAGGCGATAAAGCTGGATTAGTTTGCGCGGGATCCCGAATTCAGCCATCGCCATGTAGAGCTCACGGCGATGAATGCTATCATATGCGGCTTTGAAGACGATGAAAAGATGGTGAGTCTCGACTTGAAATTCGTTGGTCTTTTCCATGATTTGCCTTAATGTGAAAATTTGGTCTATCGTCGATCTGCCGGGCCGGAAGCCACACTGGTATTTGCCGATGTGTGCGTTGCAGAAAGGTTTTAGACGTTCACATATTACGTTGGATAATATCTTATATGCGAAATTTAGCAGGGATATGCCTCTGTAGTTTTTGCAGGACAGAGGATCGCCTTTTTTATAGATGGGGCATATGGAGCTGATTGTCCAGTCATAGGGTATGCTTTCATCCTCCCATACTTTGTTGATGAGTTGGTGCATGCACCCTACCAAAACATCACCACCGTATTTGAAGAGCTCTGCCGGAATCAGAGCCGGCGGCCTTGTTATTCTTCAGCTTTTTGATAGCTGTCCCGACCTCTTCGATACTTGGAGGGGGGACTGCTTCTTCGTTGACTGAATGCGGGTGTTCTTCTTCCCCTACCACTCTCTCTACATGATGCCCATTTAGCAGCAACTGGAAATGCTGCTTAAAAACATCTACCATTCCCTTTGCGTGACTAGGTTACTTTCGCTATTTCGAAGAGCTTGCGTTCCGGGCCTGAAGCCAACTGCCAGTTGTTTGGCTTTTCTACATATAAAACATCCGGATGTTGTTTCTATCGCGGCACTCCTCGATATCCTTGAGCTGGGAGACTGCGTATGCCCTTTTCTTCCTTCGCAGAATCTTTTTCTCCTCCCTTGTTCTGGCTCGATACTCTTCCATCGCTGCTCTAGTTTTGCGCCGCAACGTTTGTTTGTGTGCATTCTCCGTCACCTTTTTCCTCCGTACGCACTCATCATCTTACCACGGGTTCTTTTTGGGCGGTGGTTGGTATCCAACGGTGGACTCGGCTACCTCTTTGATGATGTCGTGGTTCTGGTTCCACAGATTGTTGACGTTTGTGGATGGTGGGTGCACAGAGGAGAGTCTTTCACTCAGGCGCTCTCTGTAGTCTCTAGCTTTCCCATGCGTGCTAAGGCGTCCAACGTTAAATTTCTTTTTCTTGGCGGTTCGCAGCTTCTTTTCGTTGGACAGTCGACCTCTGAATTTTGCTGCTTCAAGGAAATGGTCAGAGTCGACGTTAGTCCGTCTGAATGTGTGTACATACAGGATATTTGATGCGTGTGTCGCATCAATTTGCACGTGGTCTATTTGACTGGCGGTGTCATAAAAGACATTCAATTTGCGACATTTTAAAAACTGATATTTTTTGTGTTTTTAGAGATGGTGCAGAATAGAATTGTATGCTAAAAGGGGTCCCTCAAAAAGTATCCCAAGCAGTAGATACAGAATCAGGGGTGGATGGGGTTGTCTTCTCCAATGGTCATAGCTTAAAAATCTCCTTCCGCCTCCCTAATCACTATAGCGGTTAAATATCTGAAATCAACTCTAACTCACAAACTGCCCTAAATTGTCATCTGTCTCTTAACGAGATGGTGGACTCAATATCCACCTTATTTGCGTGCCGGGTCACAGAGACCTTCCAGGGTATTGCACATGAGAAGCTCTCTGCGCTCGTAGAAAACTGCATTTAAGAGTTTATTTTTTCAACATTCTCGGCGAACTAATAATGCAAACATTAGTGGCCTCGAGCGCTTTATTACTTTTTTTTTTTTTTTTTTTTAAATTAAAATTAATTTTTACATAGACACGATCTTAAGCATAGCCCTAAATAAAGAAATCCAACGGATTGAAGTCCCACGATCCTGGTAGCCAATGGATGTCGCTAAATCTCGAAAGTGAACGTCTGGGGAATTTAATATAGTCAAATTTGCCTACATTTCGTGGCACGTACATAATCTCGTCCTGTTGGAACCACGCGTCGCTCACATCAATGTCTTTAATATCAGGCCAAAAAAAGTTATCTTTTAACCATCGCGCACACAATTCACGGCATAGTGGCACCTCCGTTGTTTTTTTTTTTTTTTTTTTTCAAACTAGAATTACAAGTTATGTTGATTGCACAAAATAATTGGCATATAAAGCATATGAGTCATGTTAATATATCTGACTAATTTAATAAAAAAATATCGAGTTTCGAAGATATGAACATGGTAGACAATGTAGCCCGTTTGCCTTATTTGAATGACCCGATGTTTGCGTAGAGATAGAAGCTAGGCCAAAAGACAATTTTTTTTTTGTATCTAGACACGGCAATTGATGAAAACGGTTTCCTGACTGCAACGTCTAGTGCTGATTTCCGAAAAGTCCAGCGACCAAGTTTAAAAGCTTAAGTTTCTCCAACCATTACACCAAAAATATTACTGCCTATTAGTGCAATCTACTGAAGAACTAATAAAAAGTAAGGTTATGCTGAGTCTACAATTAGATTGTAATTAATTTTTTTTTTTTATAAATAAAAAAGAGCGACCAAATCCTAGAAGCTCTCATACTCTATACGGCTCATTGTACAACCAAATTCTTTTTTTGGTGTAGTTATTGGGGAAACTCAGATTTGATTCGTTTCTCTGCTTTGCTTGGGGTCTGTGATTGCTGTTCCCCTAGCGGGATTTGAACTTACGCCGGCCAGGTCATAAGTAATTAAAGTGAACTAGTGAATAGCCTGAAGTCCTAGAAGTTACTTATTTACATATAAAATATTTTTGAAATTATATTATTTGTTGAAACTTAAGTATTATTTTGAACATGATACATCGTGTTTTACAAATCTTTTGAATCCAGCTCAAGAAATTTTCTCTTTGACCTAGCAAACATTGTACAATAAATTATTAAAGAGTAATATTTTGCTACCCATGAAAGTAATAATAACTTTTCTTCTTTTATTTTCAGCTCACCAACAATAACCATGCCACCCACTACCTAACCAAAGCTACGTTGCAAAATGTTTTATAATTTCAATTACAAAATCAAATTTAAATAATTTCAAGCATTAACGAATAATTTCTCGATCAACAACAACTACAACCAAATTATCTAATCATATATATTTTAACTTATTTATTTATTTAATTTAATTATAAAATAAAACAAACACTTATATTTAATTTATAATTTATTCTCTCTTACCTAAAATAAGTAATTATAACCAAAATATACCAAACGTCATCATCGCAAAACTTCAAATGTACATTTAATTCATCGTTTATAAAAATTTCTAAAATTTTTATAAAATAAAAGTAAATTTTTAACATAATGATAATCTCTAAAGTAGCGTTAATGTAAAATTTTAAGCAAAGCAAACAAACCAGTGGAAGACAAACATAACCTATTAAATAAATTAATAAATTTAAGCAATCTTTATATATACACATATATATAAATTATATTACAAATTTTTTAAACTTAACTATATTATTAATTTAAATTATTAAAACAAACAAACAAACAAAGTAAGGAGGAAGCAAAACCAAAATCTACAAATCTATATTATATACTATATAAAAATAAGAGAATATTTTTGTATTATACAATTCTTGTTAAAACTAAAGTACAAACGAGTTCTTTTCTACAAAAAAAAAAAAAAAAATACAAAACAAATTATATAATAAATAATTTCGAACACAAAATAAAAATAAATTCAACCCAAAAAGCAACAACAAATTTTCAATTGAAGTCTGAAATCTTACCAAAAATTTAAGAGAAATATTTAAAAAATAAAACCTTACGACGTGTAAAAATTTTTTTAAGTGTTAAAATAGCAAAATAATAGGTTTACCTTTGTTGTGACAATAAAACGAAATTATTTATATATTTGCACGCGTTTCGAAAAAAAAGTGTTTACTTTGAAAGTTTAAATAGAATTTACATCCAAATACATCATCAAATCTACATATATATTATACACGCGATTTTAGTCCGCAAAATTCTCAAACTTAGAGTGCTAAACAAAGTAATAGTAACAGCAAAGTTTTTACAATACAACAAAATATACAAGAAATCCAAAATATAGTACAAAATATAATTACAACAAATTCAAAGTTTTTTTCTCAACGTATTTAAGCAAAACTAACGCACTGTTAATTAATTAATTACAAAAATAAATTATAGAAATAGGCAAATATCTCCAGTTAATCAAATTATCACAAAAACAACTACCAAATTAAACAAATTTTATTAAACAACAAAATAATACAAAGTACCGTGTTCAGCAACCAAACAAAACCAAACTACAAAAAAAAACCGTTATCTAATTAAGTTTCTATGAACGCAGTTCAAAAAAATATCGAATTTCCAAAACAAAGCAGACGAAAACAACGTGTTTTCCACAAGTGAGAGTTCAAAAAAGTTCAAAAAATAATACAAATTGTTAATTACACAAATTTTGCTCGTTAGAAATTGTTATTTAGTAGAAAAAAAGATAAAAAAAAACAGAAGACAGCTACCTCAAATTCGTACAAAAATAAAATCCGTTTGCTCTTCTAAAACTAAACTCAATCAGTAGTCGTGTTAAAAAATAACCAAGAAAAAAAAGTTCAAAATTTTATTTACTTTGTCGAAAACACTAAAAGAAAAAAAAAATTCTTTTGAATGGGACACTTCGCCATGGTAGTGAGATTTACCAAAATTAAATGGCGTCTCTAATTGCACAAAACTCGAGTGGAAGTGTTGAATCAGGTGGGCCGGGTAATCCCAATAACTTACATCACAATACTCACAATAATCACTTGAATAATCTAAGTCATTACACCAACAACGCGCACGCCTTTCATTCTCAACAACTTCAACAGCATCACCAACAACAGCAACAAACGAATGGTATAGTAGTTGATCCAAATAGCTGGGAATACTATGCCAGGCAACAACAGCAGGAGCACCAAAACTCCCAACAACAACAGCAGCAGCAACAGCAGCAAAATCAGCAACAACAACAGCAGCAGCAGCAACAAGAGGAGGAGGCAAATGCTGATGTTATAACCTCGCAGGCAAACAGCAACTATACACGTCCTTGGGAAATGGAAACCAAGGACAGCAAAGGCTTTGAGCCGTTCTCTAAGTTGCCATCATTCCAAAGTCAATTCCATGGCTATAATGAGCCGACAAATGGCCTTATGCCCGATGGTTCAGTTCTCTCTCAGCCACAGCCAGTACCAGTTATAATATCCCCGAGCAGTGGCTCTCCCGGTCAGGGAGGCCCACAACTCACCCAGTTGACGTCCATAAACAGTCTCCAGCCACCTCCCCCTCCGCCGCCACCTACAGTAGGCCTAAGTGCACTTTCGACATCGAACTTTCATTCGCTGTCAGCGGCTGCCACAGCTGTAAACAGTCCCGGAAGGCCATATCCTTTGGTGCCGGCACCAATTCAAGCACGTGACATAACCACAATGAATCAACCCTATTTAGATGATAGGCACCTGCAGCTGTACCAACCGATTACGACATTTCCTACGCAAAACTTGGTTACGTTAATCAAAAAGGAAAGCTATGATCTCAGTAGTGGCCTAGTGGGTGGTCTAGTCGGAAATGGAATGCACACTCCAACATATGATAGTTCGATGATGGTAGATGGCGTCGGGAATAATGGTGGTTATCATCATACCAGTACGACACAACATCAGACGGTAACGCCATCAACAACGACACCGATAAAGGTGGAAAAGGTTCTAAATTCTCCAATTGCGAGAGTTGACGCCCGGAAAAAAGAAAGGCGGAAAAATCGAGCTAGTTCGCTAGAATCGAGCGCCGAATCGGAAAGCAGTGCAATGGACGTAGATCCCAGTAATCCGGGTCAAGTAGATGCAGTATCGAGTACGGCGAATTTCAAAAGCCCCCTGAATACTATGGGTATGAGTGATGGAGGCGATATCAACGGAGCGAAAGAGGTAAGCCATTTAAATTTATTTTTTTATTTGACTTAACGTACTTCAAAGTATGTAAATAAGTATGGACCACGCACCACCTTAAAAATGTTTGTTTTGATTTCTGCCTAAGTAGCTCTTTCGAAACCCAGCGTCTAAATCGATGTTGCATCTTTTGCCTTTAACTCGTTAAAAGATCTCCAGATTTTATTTCCATTTGTCAATCTCAGGGAACTTTAAATTATAGTAAAATTTATTTTTTTCTTTTCATTCAATTTTTGGCTAACTACTCGTATCGCTACGCAGCTGTCTTTCGCTAAACTGCCAGACTGAATGGATTTGCATAAAGAAGTGGTCAGAGAAGGAACTTATTTGGTTTACAGTTATGAAACTCGGAGATTTTCGCGATAGGAACCATGAAGAGACTTGCTGGTGTTTTCTGGGATTAGACCGTCGAACCTCCCGCCCCAGAATACGCTTAAAGGGGCTAAAAACAGTGACACAGATGCTATTGCATGCAGATGCACCTATTAAGATACATATGTATGTTTATGTTTTTAATGCTGCTTAAGCAATTTCTCAGTGAAGTGAGTCTCTGTTACATTTAGTTTTGCCGTTAAGAAAATATCCAATCGTTATAACCCTTTTGGCATTCAAAAAGACCTTAACTTCAGCGACAAATAAAACTAGTAGTAGTAAATTGTTCTGTTTATTTTCGTGAAACAAATTACAAAGCTTGTGATGCTTTGATATGTTTGCTTGACACATAACATCGTCCGTTGGAAAGAGTGACAAATTAAGAGTAACTATATTAATTAATTAATTAATTTATACGTTACAAATAAAACTATTTTGGTTAAAATGCAATGAATCAGACAGTTTTCACTTTATTCACTGATTTTTCATCTCTGGTGTGCTTGATTGAAGCTTCATTTAGTCTAGCAACTCTGCGAGGAAAAATTGATACATATTGCAAATCTAATATATGGACTTTGATAAAATAAAGACAGATGTTTTAAATATGTTCACACTAATATCCTGTGGAAGGAAGCGTTTTATCCTAGTCCCTTGTCTACTATCATAAAGTGTGACCCAAGTTTGCTGGCCCAGATTTCAAAATTTATTATTTATCGTTTAATTAGTTTTGCTTACAATTGCTTTTTTTTTAAATTCAATCTTTAATTTTTTATTTGATTATTTCAGACCAAAAAGAAGCGCAAACGCTGTGGTGAATGCATTGGTTGTCAACGCAAAGACAACTGCGGTGAATGTGCTCCATGTCGAAATGACAAAAGTCATCAGATATGCAAACAACGCCGATGTGAAAAGCTCACAGAGAAAAAGGTAAGTAAATTAAAGTGCTTGCATTCTTCTCATATCCTGTCAAAATCAACAGAATATTTTCTCATAAAACAAAAAAAGGAAATCAAATATAATTGGAAACAAGTTCAACAACCTTTCAATTGTTCCTCCATCCATTCACAGCCTCTGTGCATTCGAAATTCACAAAAGAGGACGGAAAGATAAATAACACCGTTCCATCAGAAGGAACATCTAAAGCAGTTATACGTTAAACCAGATGTCATTTAATTATTTGGTTTTTCTCATTCTCTCGCTCTGTATCTGTGTGCCGTCTTCTTCGAATGTCCTTTTTCAAATCAAATCTTCTTAACAGCGTTTCCATTTAAGTATATCAAGAAAGAAAAAAAAAATACTAAATGCCATTCTGGCATTTAAATCCATCGTTGCGTTTCACTCGTAAAATATCCTGAGCATGCATTAAGTGAAAAACGAGAGAAAGAAGGACAGACTTACATACATATAAGAAAGAAAAACATTTTTTGTAGCTATACATACATACATATGTGCCTAAAAGCCGGATCAGGATAATTCATTACATTTTTTTTGTTCATCTTGTTAATTTTTTTTTCTCATGATCACCGACCTTTTATTTGGATGTTCTTATGTATATGTGTATTGGTTTTCCAATGCTGAAAGGATATCAGACAAACACATACGATAGAGAAAAAAATCATTTGATCCTTGGGAACTAATTAGTATCAGAAAATTTCTATTCAATTTCGTAAAGGAAACGACGGCTGATCTCGTATAATACGGCATATGGCGTTGAGGTAGGTTCTTCGTTGTTTGTCGCCCATCGATCATTGCTTGCCGTGAAAAAGGAAAAGACAAAAAGTATTGAAATGGTTTCCTATTCGGTGGGAAATTTTTGTAAAAGGAAATTATTTCAGAAAAATTATGATGCAGAAAAATTGGTATTTTAAAGTTCCATTACATACATACATACATACATACATACATACATATGTACATAATCAGCTATATGGAGAAGAATAGTTTCTGCAGTATGGTTTGGAATCCTTAGTTTAGCTTCCAGTTGAGGTCTAATGTGGTCTAAATTAGTTATTTATGGAAGTGACTTTAAAAGGATATCTTCTTGTACGGAATCTTATTAAGTTTTTGCATTAAGTGCTTCTTACTGACGAATGAAGTTAGCGATTGACTTCTTTAACTTTTTTTTCCTTTCTAAACCCTCCATGGCTTACGATTCCTGACAAATTTTTGGAATTTCTTTGATTTTCTCATATTCCTTGCGATTGATATACATACCACTCTACCACGAAATTAAAAACGAGACAGGACAAATTGTGAATATTGTAAGCTATGTGGTAACTGAAATATTTTCAGCTTAATGCTAGAAAAGAAAATATTGAATGTATAAAGAAAGTATGACAAAGCTAAATCAGACGGAGTGGGAAGAGAAGGTTAACCAGAGCTTGGACTCTTTCGTGCATCATTGAATCCTTTTATTTTGTCATAGTTATCGACGATCTATTTCCTTGCAGTAAACAACTATCCAAGAATTTTTTGATTTAATTCTGGATAGATTTGAGATACATACATATGTACATATGTAAATATAATATGTACATATGTACCTCTTACTATGGGTACAGACCTTATATTACCCGTCTGTGGAAAGATGGAGTTTCGTCACGAAACCAAAGAATGTGGTTGAAAACCAATCTTTTTGGTGGTACCTACTAAGAACAAAGAATTTATTAATTTATTTATATGTACATATGTATGTGGCCCTTTGGACTTTCGCTCAAGGATTTTCATAAGAGTCATAAGACTTGTCACCTGTGCTTTAATAAGATTCATATTGATCTTCATGCTTCCTTTAGTGTTAAGAAACTTGACATTCCTCTGGAAGTTCAAAGAATAAATTTATCCAAATGTCGTAAGATTCGTCCACCACAAAGAGATCCTCGAGAACTCCGCGGACCCACTTTCTTCATCTAACACAGAAGAGATGAGCATTGTCCGCATGTCTTATCCACTTCTGCACACACACAGATCGCTCCACAATCGTAGTTTCTGCAACGATCAACGGCATTCTCTCCTATGCAATAAGAAACGACCTCCATATTTACTTGTATAAAAAAGAAATGAACATAAAATGTTAACACAGAAAAATAAAGAAGGAATAAATTCGTTAATGTGTGCCGTACGTGTGTATACATACGCACATAGGTATTAATGTCAGTCAGAATAAAATTTATATGTTTCACATGTATGTATGTATGTATTAACACGTGCATATATGTATACATATATGTGTGTCTATGCTGCCACTCTCTGTGTATATCTGACGAATTTATTTATTTTATTTTATTTCTTTTATTTTTTTTCCTTTTCACCACTTTTGCTGTGTGCTGCTGCTGCCGTTGAGTGCTGAATTCCTCTTTGCAGTTCATTTCCAACTCGAAAATTGAACATCTGCTCCCTGGTTTCCACGACTTTTCAATTTTTCTGAGCTGCTGAAACTGAGTGTATTCTGATTCGGTTATGTGTGGTAGTGGTGCGTTGTCATATGCATGCAGAAGCAGAACGTACTTTATATCTCTCTCCCATGGAATAAATTATAAGCACATTCCTAAAGGAAAAAAAAAAGTATCTGCGACAGCAAATGAACACCTTTTGCCGCCTTTAATGTTCTCTGATAGATAAAATGTGCCACAACTACGACGGCTATCCATGCACATTTGAATAAAAGTGTAACAAAAGTTTATTGATAATTGCTGGGATTATGGCAAAATCAGAGGTACAAGCATACGTACATTCATATGTGCTCATATATTACATACATATGTAAATATGTGTATAGAAAACTACAGAAGGACAACGCACATATGTATGTATACTCGTAATTATTTTAATTATTTACCCGAATTTGCCCACTCATTCATTATTGTAATATTTTTCGTAGATGTTCCAATTGGCTTACATTTAGAGAGGAAATGTGTGCGACTGTATTTTAAATTTAAACATGTGTGAAATAAATGTTACCTAATTAATGTTTTGGACAGGCTCTTAAAAAAAATGAAATGAAATTTATTTTGGTCTCCTTAATATTTGATGGCAGCTGTAAGTATGTACAATGTTTACTCGTAAAATTTTATCTGCTATTCCCTATAGGCAGAAACTACGCATAGGTACCTTCTTATTGTATTTCAGTCCATGCAGTGCTTCTATTGCTGGTACTAGATACTGGGTCCAATGAAAAATTAGACAATCATTGTCCATTTTCAAAATGAAGTATGTATGAACAGTTGTATGTATGAACATATGTACTTAGATGGTGCTTCAGTTCGGGTCTCAAACAACAAGCCTCTCCAGTTAGCCCGGTCCTTCGCTAACTGCCTCTAGGTGAGCACTCCAAGTCGACTTAAGCGAGGTCTTCCTCTACTGCGCTGCCTATGCGGGTTCGATTCAAAGAGTTTGCAAGCTGGAGCTTTGGTGTTCATTCGCTCTACATGTCCTAGCCATCTTAGACGATTGACTAGGTCAATACCGCTGTACAGCTCGTATTCATTTATTAAAAATTCCACTTTCATGTCATAAACATTGATACCAGATCAACATCCGATTGTTTTTTGCTATAAATGAAATTATCAATCCCCTAGCAATCCCTATAAAAGAAATTATAAAAATAATCGTTCACTTATTTTTTTTTTTGACCAAAGACCAATTTAGTACATAATCTGCTACATTTATAAAAGTTTGAACACTCAGGCTAAAGATTTTAAAATCCCTTTTCAAACCTGGCTTGTTTCTGTTTTTTTTTTAATCTGCCCAGTGTTCGTCTAAAATGTACAGCAACCTTTTTGTTTTCAAATGGGGTTTTATGTACATATGTAAATTTGACTACCATCAGGACGTTTGTTTTCGGGTAAATACCTTTATGAGAAAAAAATATAGCGTATACAGTGGTGGACACATAAATAGCACACTATCTTCGCACGTAGTTCAAATTGCATTTCCCGTTAAGCATGGCCGAAATATTGGAAAATATTAAAGGCATATACTCAGCATTGCATGCATTCAATGTTAACGGAAAATTCTCAGCGTCATCACGATAGCAATCACTCACATCATCGGTTGCAACGTGAAAGGACGTATTTTTGCTAGCCAAATAAATAGCACACATTGCTTTTTCTGCTTTTTCTTGGCATGGCGTGGGACCTATTATAAAAATAGGCACGAAAATGGATCAACATGTCTATAAACATATTCTTGAACAACAAATGATCCCCTTTGCCGAAGAAAATATGCCACTAATTTGGCGTTTTATGCATGATAACTATCCTAAGCACACTTCTCGACTTGTGAAGGGTTACCTTAGCGATCAAAATGTCAGCGTTTTAAAGTGGCCAGCCCAATCTGCCGATCTGAATCCGATCGAGAACCTGTGGAACGATGTCGAACATCACATCGAAGCACTAAAACCGCGAAATGCAGCTGAGTTGTGGAACCAGATTCAAATCGCCTGGACATCCATTCCTAAAGAACGCTGCCAGGCTTTAGTGCAGAGTCTTCCAAGACGATGTGCAGCCGTTATAAAGAACAAAGGGTTTCCGACAAAATACTAACTTCTACGGTTTGTCGAAAAAGGTATTTTATAATTTTAATGCAATGCAATATAATGTGCTATTTATGTGGCCAGCCATAGTTTTACAAATGTGTGTATAATTTTTTTATTTTTGAGGAACATGATCTCATCTTTCCGTGAATTAAGTGAACGCTTTGAGATCTAATAAATAATATAAGAAAAAAGTCTTTTATTTTATTACACAGTGAAATACTGTCTTTTTATTGATAAAAGTGCGAGTGTGCTATTTACGTGTCCACCACTGTATGTGTATAAATGCTACGGTTACTTTACTGTAGGAAGGAAACATATGTACTTGTATGAATATGCAATTCAATATTTTCAAAAAAAAAAAAGATCTCAACTGGGTTTCATAATACCGCAATGGTATGTTCAATAAATATCCCATATAGTGATTCAAAACTCGGGTTTTACAAAATTCGAATGCCTTCGGTTTATGGCGTTGCGGCAGGGCAAATAGAAAAATTAATTTCCTTAAAAATAAAACTTCAAACAGAGATTCATTCCCTTTTGAAAAACAGGGTTTTGCCCGCAGAGGCATTTCTAAGATATGTAGTTACCGATATATGTACATTCATATGTACATATGTACATATATCGAGGGTAAGGATGCCCATACAGAAATCTTCCGTGATTCCACAAAATCGCAAACTTGCATACCTGTAAATGTACATACATATGTGTGTATGTATTTATGTGCTCTTTTTTAAGTAGTAACCGCATTGATCGTCTTAAATTATTATTTTCGTAATAGATGCCTTCAGAAACCACTGTTAAATGTCAACAGTTTCAGTTGCCGCGATTGTGCACTTTAGAAAGTTATAATGTGCAAACTTATCAAGTAGCCTAGGCAGCCATGTAGATATGTTTACTATTATAGCCAAGAACAACTTATGTAGTTATCCCTGCACAGCTCACAGCGGCTTCACTGGTGATAAAAGTGTTCACTGGTGATAAAAGTGTTATCAATAAATCAATGAGTGTAGTGCGATTATTCTCATTAAGACAAGAATAATGGGTGGTGTGAATAAAAACTAAGGGAACACTCTGAGTGAACACTCAAGAGTGAAGTGTTTTCGTTGAAGGGAACACTCAATTTGGTGTGAATAAAAAATTTCCTCTAACTAGGTTCATCCCCTCAAGTTGAAGTTTGAAAACTAGAGTTGAGAGCTGTCAAATCCAGCAGCTGCTTGTCATGGGCTTTTAAAATCATGGCAAAATTGCCCGTCTTTGTTTCTATCCCCTTTTTGTTCAAATCAATGCCATGGAATTTTTTCTTCCATAGCTTCCAACGAAATTTGCTTTTTAAATTTCATGTCTGGAGTTGGGCTTCTTTCCATCAAGCAAGAATAAAATTGTAGAATTTTTATGAACTATTCTTCGTCCATTCCAGATATCTTTTTTTTAAGGTTTTTCACTTATTCCGTCAAGGTATTCATTTTCCGAAATAGTATTATCCATTTTTTTATCTCCTGAAGTTACCTCCAATGCACACTCAACTTCTTAAAGTGTTCACTCGATTGATTCCATCTTTATTCACACCAAAATGGAGGGAACACTCAACTGTCAAAATATGTGAGTGGAGGGTTTTCGTTAAACTTAACGAACCCTACTCTTATTCACACCAAATGGAGTGTTCCCTCCAAAATGCTGAGGGAACACTCACACTCAATTTTTATTCACACCACCCACTGATTGTACTCGTACATTAAGCTCAAATCTTGGTATGAGCACCCATAGAATCCTAAATAAAATGATCAGTCCTTCTCGTATTTGCATGGACCTCATATCTGATTTGCTTTCCATATCTGAGAGTAACGAAACTTCTTTCCAGACTTTTTTTTGGAATGCAGGTCTTGAAGGTTGTAGAAAACTCATATTTCACGACAAGGACAAATCTGTTATTGACCGCCAGACAATTTTGGAGTGGGAATATCAGTACTGAGATGTCAGAATAGACCCTCAGAGAATTTACATTTTTCTATTAATTGAAATCAGTGACCTTATCAAATTTCCTACTTATTGTTCTAATTTACTTACATATGTATATAGAAGATAATTTATTCGTTAATGCTGCAGATCTAAAAATCTAAAATTGCGTTCCTTCTAAAAAATTTAAAAGGACAGATACTATTGCAAATTACACCCTTAACTCAATTTAAGTTGCCGTCACCATACATACATAAGTAGATACTAGCTACCTTTACCACAATATCGATAAATTTGCATCTCCAACCCTTTTCTTGCAGGTTCTCGTACTTGTTTTAACGTTTTTATGTCGTTCATGTCGATGTAAGTTTTTAATTGGGCCCGAAATGACAACATCAATTATATTATCAAAATATTTCCTCAAACCTTGTAACCGCGCTGAGTTCACAGTCTTCCCCTAATGTATTCGTAAATACTTCACTTGAAGTTAATACGATCCCAAACAAATAATATCTTCTTGTTGAGTTTTGCTATGCAAGGATGCGCACACCTGTCTTCTAGATACTTGCACATACAAAGATGTACGAGTAGATATCAATGACATCTACAGCTAAAGAAGTCAAAGGAATTTTTTGATGAAATTCAGGACAAGCGAAGATATACTCTCTCATGAGAAAAGCAAGAAAGGAGAAAACACTTGTTTTTTTTTTGTGGAGAGCAGAAATATATCTGTATAGAGTATATACATATATTCTTAATTATAAAGAGAATGTTAAGATTTTTTTTTCAAGCAGTCCCTAAGAAGTTTTCTGTTCTTTCCTGTATCGATGGAAAAGTCAAGAGAAAAGAATATATAGGCTTTTGTAGGTGTGTAGATGGACGCTTGTTACCTCTAGCTCTTCGCAACTTTGATACACCACCACCCTCTCGGTTTTTTTTTCTGCTTCCACTTTCTTGCCAAAACATTTGCTTTCCTTGCTAGTCTACGTATCCGTGATTCTCATTATATTTATTTTCTTTTTTTTTTTTTCATTTTTCCGTTTCTTTGGCGATCTTAAATTTTCTTGAACTTTTTTTCGTTGTCTTTCTTATTTTTCCTTCATTATGGAATCAGCAAATTTGTTGCTCTGTAGAAGAAATTAAAGTAAAAAAAGGAAAAAAACAAATTACGAGAAACTCAAGAAAAGGAGATGAAAGCAATTAAAAGGAAATATACATACCTATATTTGGTGCAAAAATAAAAATTCCGCTTAAACGAAGAGAGAACGGAAGATATTCTTAGAAACATCTATTGTCCTTAGGACACTTCAGGGTGACTTTTTTTCATTTCGTCTACCAATGCAATTTTCATAAATTGTGTCATTTTCTTTGGATTTCAACGCACAGAGCTTACCTTCCCTGTGGTGCTCTAGGATGAAAAAAGAAAAGACTAGATGGTGCTGTTCAACGCGGATTAATTGATTTTGTCCCTTGGACTTGTCATTGGACTTTATTTAATTGCAAATTAATATTAAATAATTAACCATCCTCCATAATATGTATGAGTGGGTTTTATTTTTAATGTTGTTTCAATTAAACCTAGTTTCCCCTCTTTGCAATGGAAACTGGCTATCTTCATTAGTTTTATGTAAGATGCATCAAAGTGGAGGGTGCAAAGGTTTACGCTTCTTTGGAGATAATGATTTTTTAATTCGATAAAATTTCGCGTTGCAATGTTTTGATGAATATTTGCGTAGGGACTTTTTGCTCTGGAAAATTAAATGAACTAGCGTGCACCAGTTTGTTTTTATATATTATTCATTTGCGAAGCGCCCAATAATAATTTATTTCGATTAAGCACGTTAAGTGTTGGTTGTGACATATAATGCAAAGATCAGGTATTAATTGTGTAGTCGGACTTAAAAAAACGTTTCATTCTTCAGAATTAATCTTAGATTAGTTTCTTGTACCCTATCGATTAGTGTGGAAGTTAATTTAGAGAAACGTAGAAATAACAATTTTTTTGTGACATAAATAAGGTTAGGCTACATGAATGGAAAAGTTGAAACTGAGTTGTTCTTAAATTATTTTGTTTTGATTATGAAACTACTACTGGAGAGTAGATATTAGGAGAATCATGCTCATCGTAGGTCCATTTTTTTACATATGTGTATAGTTTTTTATCGTATAAATGTATAATTTATGGTGGCATAACTGTCCGGAGCTACAATAGATGTGTGAGGTACTGGCTCTGAAGTCCCAATTGATTTTCCCAGCTGTTTTACACTTTTCTGTTATGGAGTAGGTTAGATTAGGTTGCTGGGTTGCTGAGGAAGATACGACTCGAACTTATCATATTTATTCAGGTCCTCGTGAATTCATTGTGATGCCCAATTGAAGGAATTATCCTAGTTTACTGGGATTCGCTTTCCAATGTTCGTTGGTCTAAATTAGGTTTCCCAGCTATCGTGACGCCTTTAGAAATCTTGAAAGATTGAATAGTTAGATATTCTTTGAAGTTTCCAAATGTTGTATTCCTCAAATGACAGGGACTTGGACAGTGGTACAAAACAGAAAATGATGTGTATCCTCTTCATCAATGCAGTCTCTACAGACGTCGTCAACATTGACATTTAGTGTTATTGTGTGCCTTCTGAGAAGATTGTGACTAGTAAGTGCTTTTATCAGCTTCTACAAGGTACGTGATTTCCTATTTCTCTGCAATATTCTGCTGCTTCTGACTTTATCGTATCAAGACCAAAGTTTTCTCGATATTTCACAAGTTCCACCTGCTATCACCGTCCATCAGAATCTTACATCCCACTCTATCCGTGAGGTTACAGGTTGGGGCTTAAATCGATTGAACGGCTTGTTCATGGCCCATTGCAGACGTCTTTTTTTTTTAATTCATCGCCATCTCATCGCTAATTATGTTCACGTGACCAGCACAGTTCTACCCTTCTGCGAACTAAGAACCTTGAGCTATTCACGGCAGCGTCGAACAAGGTTGGATTTTATTTCAGTATCAGAAATTGCTTTTATGGCAACCTGGTTGTCAATAAATTTGGTAATATCATCTCGTGGTGTTGCCACCATTGACAGCACTCTAGCTGTCTCTGCTACTATTACTAGTGTGATCAGAAAGCCTAATTTAACTACAAATGCAGTCGACTCCCTCTAAGTCAAATTCGTACGGAAGATCAAAATTAGTTCGAGTTAAAGGGATTCTTGGAAAAATTCGAGTTAGAGGGAGGGATTATTATATATTTTTTTTTGAATTCCAAAAAATTGTCGAAAAATACGAGTTAGAGGGAAATTCGAGTTAAAGGAGGTTTGATTTAGAGCGATTCGACTGTATTTAGCTCTTCTGAAAAGGGACCGCCAATGACACTTGTCTATTTTCGTCGCATCTTTATAGATAGATATGGAGGTGTCTTTCATTGGTTCACTACACTCATTTTTCTCTAGCAGAAAAAATATGCTGGAAAATGTTTTTTAGAAATACAAGTAGGGTAGTAAAGTAGTCGAAGCTAACATCGGTTCCTACGTATTTGCTCAAAACCTGTGCATATCCTGAAAGATCTCTTGGTAGCACACTTGTTTTTGTAGAAATCTAGAGGGAGCATATTTGAAATTGTTCTCTTGTCCAGAGATATTTAGAGGTACTTCCTCAATAGCCTGTCACTTACATTGTGGTATGATGCTTTTATCTGCGAACAGCACACTTTCGCTCTTTTGAAGATTAACCCCAAGTCCGCACTGTTTTGTCGACATATTATTTGTTCTTAATGAATTTTCTAACATTCCTTGTAGCGCGTCTCTAGAGGCAATTACTCTTAAATGTCTGTCATCTAAATTAACGTTCATATTTTTTTGCTAAATATACTTACAATCGGATTATTGAGAGTTTGGTTACTGTTACTGTTACTGAAGTTACTGTTTTCTGAACCTTTTTTTTCCATAGGGTGGATTTTGACATAGTTGAACGCACGCAACTTCAATGTCTATATATGCAACAACTGTGTCTTCTCTGCACTGTAAGAATCTTTTTATGATGCTAACCACACGTCGCGTCGTATAGTATAGTCTCGACACTTAAACTTTCATATACGTGTTTTGAGTTGACCTTTTGATGAAGTCTCTTTTGAATCAATTTCTTGACGGTTTTAAGGTAAAGGCTTATGAGTCTGACGTCCTTCGCGGCCCTTTGGTTGAGTGCAAACTACGTCAACTTCTCTCTAGATTTCCCGTATGAAGCTTTATCCAATTCTTTGGATAAATAGCCTATCGAGGACTAGAATTCAAGTGTTACATCGCGAACCAAAGAAGTGCGAACCTTGAAGTCGTAAAAAGAAAACTCAATGGTTAATAGTGGACGTGATTTTTTTATTCAATTCGCAATAAGAAAAGGAATGAGTCAATACCCCATTTATTCTTCTTTCAGTGAAAATGCCATTGGAACTGCTGATTTACTTGGTATTGTCTATGCCTGGGTCTGTTTTATCAGGGTGCACCCTGGAAAATGTTGGTTCAGCAGGATGGTTAGGGTTTTCGAATACGACTGTCCAAATACCATTGCTCTCTTTAAGATACTCTGGAATTGTGGGCTCTTTTATAGAATTTATATTTTTTACAACACTTTAGATCACTCGCCAAGAGTTGGGTTTATAACTATTTACTGCAGTATTTAATTTCCGTTGACTGGCCTTGTACATGTCCCAGTCTGTACAAGTGACTTTCGACGCATATTAGTTACTTTCGACGCATTTAAGAGTGTTCTTGTTTTTCGTCCAGCACGATGGAGATTTGGTTTTTTGTGGTTCTTAAATAGGTCTTTTAATATGCTTGGAGTGTGTTGGATCTTAGTAGTGAATAAAGCACTCATTATCCTCGGCAAAGAAGGTTGCACCATTAGAGTCTATGCATACAATATTGTAATATCCATTTTGGAGATGTACATACCCTTACACTTTAGGGACGAGATAGAATCAGCTGTTAACGAACTAATCAAATGGATAGGCAAAGTAGGTCTTGGATTTAATACCTCCAAAACCAAATTAAAAAAATAATTCTAGAATGTAAACTCAGTTTGAAACTGAACATTTAAGGTTGTAGCAGGAAAGCTTCCATTACTCTATAAACCTGTAACAATGCCTCAATGCTTGACGGCACTTGACAAAAAGTGTAACTGGTTGCCCTGATTCGTGTAGTGACGAATTCTTGCTGTACGTGAGGCTTGCTGCCTACTCAAGAGTTGTCGCTAAAACGGCACTTGTGCTAGTTATGTTTCAGCAAGGTTGGCTGATACGACCACTTCTACCTACCTACCTACATAACTGGGTGCCCGATGAACTCGTCAGGAGACTACATTGCCGATTCCACCGGAGTAGGAGAATCTCAGCATGTCTCTCGTTACGTGTAATCTGTTACTTAACCTGGATGCGATTAACAATTGCAATTGTAGATGTGCGATAGCCACTTCGTGATAGGTTAATAGCTCTATTTGGCCTGAGGTTGATCCAAAAGCTACAGGAATAATAGAAGCCATCAGATGGTTTTCTCCTATGCATTTGCCTGGACCTCATCATTCGTGAAAAGCTCTTCTTAGGCGCATGCAGTAAAAAGTCAGGAGCCTCTAACACTTCATAAACACTTTTCAATTAGTCCAACAGGTGGCTTCTGAGGTAAACCTACACCATTATTTTTTATTGGATTTAGTAGTCTTAATAGCTTTTTTCTGTTTTTTAAATGCATTAAAAATCTTCCACAGCTATCCGAACAGCAGATAACTAATAACATAAATAGAATTGAAAATTTACTGCACTTTTTTTTACGATTTTAATTAAAAACTAGTAAACGTAAATAAAATAAGCTAAAAAATCCACAAGGACAATATGATGGTATGTATATATTTCAGTAAATAAGCCATAAATTTTTTTCTGCTCGATCCTGGAATGTAATTCAATCAATGCAACCCGCAGGAGCCCGTCTATATGTACACAAGAGAGCACTCTAACTATGTCGAATATGAAATACCAAACGTTAATCTCAGGCAGATGTGCATGTTGAGAATTTTTTTTGTTCAGGTTGTGTTTTTATTTAATTTATTTTTACTTTTCCTATGCAGAGCTTATTGCATTTTATGAGCAAATAGAACGCGCCCCATAAACAAATTCATAGCAACGGTTACAAAAGAAAAATCACTCTTATTCAAGCATCCTTTGTCAGCGGAAATAGACTTAAAGCATCAAAATCAGAACTCTCTTGAAAATCGCGTTACCTTTATTTTAGGTACGATGCAGTTTACTAAAAAGGTTCTTTGTGTTAGAAACAATAAGCAAAATCGTACGAAAGCCAAGATAAATTCGAATGAGTTTCACCAGAAGAGTAGGTGGCAAACGTAATGACACACAAAGGAGTGTTCTTTAACACCATTCCATTGTCTAGGTTTGCAAAGATAAGTAGACGTGTCGTACAGTTAGAATACAAAAGTTTGGTTGGAAAAGTTCAAGGAAACGTCATTTTTCTTTGATATACGAGTCTGTGTATTTGAGTCCAACAATAATAGAAAACAGATTTGTATTGAAAGATACAAATCCAAAGGACATCTGAGATAGTAGCGAGACACGTTCTTTGTGTGTTCATTATCCGTATGTCTGTATACATATGTACATACGTTTGTACATAGAGCAAAAAAATAAAGTAGACCAAGTCTCAAGTATGTCACCAAGGTACGACCGACGTTTATGTATCTTAAATATGAAACGAGTATCTTTCAGCCTCTATCGTCGTCACAGTTCATATGGGCATATGAGTATGATGAGTGTTTCTAAAAAACTACTATTATACAATAGTTCAAAGAAATGTGCTCGCTGTTCGTGACATACTCTGCAAAAACGATATGTGTTCGTATAAATTCGTATGTGGGACAGACAAAGCAAAGAAAAAATCCCCAATACACTCTCAACACAGGTTTCTACAACTTGTATAAGGCCATACAAAGCGTTAAGGAAAGCAATCCCGCATTTCCTTTCATGATGTGACGGGTGGATAGAGAATATGTATGGAAGCCGTATTCATCCTTCCTAAACACACACAAGGACATATCGTGGCACATATACAAGAATAACTGAATATGTCGTCATAAAAATCATAAAGAAACATGAGCACTTAATTTTAATATGCTGAGTCATTTAAGCCATGCTACGCTGAATGTGTATTTGTGAATATCTTATTACACAAAAAGATAGAAAGAGAGAAAGAATTTTCTGTTTTATGAGTGGGGGGGGAAGAAGGATGAGAGTCCGATGATGCAAGGATAATGTGCATCTCAATGCTTGAAAGTGAAAGAAAACTTGGTCGTACGTGATTTTTAGGGATTTCATTTGATTCTCTTTCCTTCCCTGTTTTTTTGTGTGCTGATGGTTTGAAAAAGAAATAGGGAGGAAATACCTACGAATGGGACGAACCACCTGAAAAATGATACCGATGTTTTCATGGAATATTTGACGTAATCTCCCTTCACTTCATAAATTTGCTTCTTCTAAATCAAAAAATGCCGTAACATCACACATCGTTTATATAAACCAAAAAAAAGAGCATTACGTTTTCAATATTATGTAAATAGGTACATAAATGATAACTTTCCAACTACCAGGTCTGTCATTACTTCGGAGATATTGTACCAGCTCTCTCATTACTCCCGAATATCTCTGAAGAAAGTTAGTAGGTTTTGAAAAGGCGAATCAAATTGAATGTGATTTTAACAACTGAACGACTACTCTTCATGTCCACATACATACATGTATAGTCTGTGCGCTGCGATTAATTCAAATATACTCATACAATCCTTCTCATCCAAATTGATAAGTAATTTCGTGGTTCAAATATTATATTGTTCCACAAACATACGTAGTTGGCAATGGGATCTTTGTATAACCAGAGCACATAAACAGGTTATATATGTACATAAAAAAAGAAAAATATTAGTTATATCAATAAGACAACATACAGCCGCTCTCAATAAAATGGTCAACTGGGAAATATAAAAGTTCCTGCTGCAATCTTCTGTAACTAGCCCTATGTAACTATTTAGAACTAAGGCTTGATCGTAACCTCAATTCAAACTAACGTGCTACTCTGGTGGCACTGGCTGACGACCGATATTATTATATACATATTTACATATGTATGTACGTCGCCAGTCAGCAAGTTTTTTTTAAATCTTTCACATTCAACAATATAAGATCTATGGTAGTGAAACACCGCTGCGTATCTCTAGCTTAGCTTGCCAAAAGGCACCGCAGTTCTTTTCGCTAACGATATGCAAACTTAGCTTCATACGTCTGAGGTTGAAAAAGCCACCTTTTATTTTGCAATTTAAAAATCCGGCTCTCTATGATTCCACCCCGTCTTCACAGGAATTCTGATTTATACTAAAAAATGAATCTTGATTTCTGTCTGGAAGTAGAATAAGATGATTAGAAAAAGTGTTTCATTTAGAAATAAGGTGACGAAAATTGATTGACGTTATCGTTTTTGTATTTGAAGCAGATAATTTAGATATATGTACACTATATTCATTTCAAGTCATATCAAAATTAGGTAGGTCTCCTTCCACAAATTACCTTGTCGCGATGGAGATGCTTAGTATATCTAAAAGAGTCCTGAGAACGATTGCAACTGGATCACTCATACTGTAAGATGTCTGATGGAGGAATGGAAGCTAACGAGTGGGCATCCTTATGTGAGCGTATGTGATGTGAGCGTATAGTAAACCGTGCCCAATGATGTAAGGCTTAGAGATATATAAACCGCTAACGAGCGCCTTCAATGGCCTTGACAATGCTTTTCGTAGTTAGGGACTAATCTCGGTAAGCCCGGGATGGCCTTTATTTTCCGGCTTACTCGTGTGAGTCAAATCTCATCTCAAAACATGAATATTAATAAACAAACGAAGTAGAAACTGTCATCTAAACCGACAAGAGAAACAAACTGACTGGGCGTGATGGAGCGAGGACAATAGAGAAGACAGCAGTTACGACATAAAAACAGAACGAGTGAAAGCATCGTTCGACATGCTATCATCTCAATCGTCGGACTCAGAAGAGTAAGATCACCTGGGATGCTACGACTTAACATAATTCAAACGGTCAATCAAATTAATATAAGAGTGAAATAGTCAATCAAAGATTGTCTACAGCCTCGTCGAAATCACAATTTCAGGGTGACCCTCCAGCCAATTCAAAGAAGACAGATCGGCTTCGAGCACTTGAGGGGCTCGGTGGGTACACTGGAGGTTTCAAGCTAATCGTGTACTGCAATGACATGGCGTTTGTCAAGTCTGCTTGTGGACGGTTCAGATCAATGGCTCATGCCTGGGTGCCCATGGCGCCAATTCATCCACAGGATATTCTACTTCTAATTCAGGGACCGAACCCTGAAATTCCCACCCAAATTCTCAAACATTTTGAAAAAGCAGGATACGGGAACTGTGATAGAGTTATGTGGCTTAATCGCTATCTCTGATGATGCCGATAATCCAGCTCATGCATAATATTAAGGAGAAATTGTTGTTATAGACATTCGCCGAGTCCAAAGTGAATTTGCAAAGGAACGGAGCCTATTTTTAGTTTTTTTCGCATTTATCGTTAGAAATTTCGAAATATTTAGGTTTAATAATAAAATAAATAGACCAATAGGCGAGTAGCCTACCTATAACATGCAGTAATATCATAACGTGTTACAGTGTGGCACTATTCTTAACACTTTTGACGGGGAGTAAGACTTCCGAATCGTTTTGCGCGGCACAGTGCTCCCTATCCTTATTTTTCTGAGTTTTAATTCTAGCTTTATGAGTAAACTTCTTTACGATTTTGCAAAAACCTTCTTTACCATCTGTAAAATGCATCTACGAGAAGTACGCTCAGCGTGATTTAACATCATATGTCTTGTCTGTAGGCACGTTTTAAGTTGTAAATAAAAACTATAAACTTAATGCTTCAACGAATAAATTGACATATTTAAGCTTAAGATCCAAAACTTATTCCATTAGTAAACCATCAAAATATGTCGTCATTTAAAATTTTGCTTTTACTTGTTCCATTTCCACCCTGAAGCATAGTCACTATTAACAGCATCATCACTACTAGAATAAAGGAAAAAAAAAAAAACATGTGTACATATACAAATAATCAGATTTATTGTACATCCGAATGTACAAAGATTTTTTCTTCTTTTTTGTTTTTGTTTTCTCTCTCATTTTTAAATGAACCATAATATATTTCAATAATCACCCGCACTTTATGATCGAGTAGAGACCATGGATGGTATGGCATGCATGTGTACTATACGTACATAACCGCAGATAATCCACACAATTTTTAACATAGGAAGCTACATGGAAGATGTACTAAAAAAAAAAAAAAAAAAATACAAATTCAAAAAGTATAACGCAGAACCGAGCACCACTAACCGCCGCGCTCTTATATTTATTTTGTTAAATGTCCGCAATTGCTTTGCAGCAGCAGCAATTTTTGTATCGAGACAATTAGTGGAGATTAAGCTCATTCCTTGGCTTCTGTTTATATTTTTTTCTGTTTTTGTTCTTCTGTCTCTATATCACAGACGCGGGAAATATTAAATTTAGTTATAGGATTTTTCAAATTGAATTAATAAGTAGACAATCCTTGATTTAAAAAAAAAATCCAGTATTATACTCGTATTAGAAATCAAGTGCAATAGTGATTAGCAAGTACATATGTATTAGAAGAATGATGTGCCTCAACATTTAGCGGTGACTGTCGTCAGTTACAGTATTCATGTCTTTTACCTTTGGCTACACATACAATCTGACCTATATTTGAATAAACATTAAAATAAAACATATATTTTTGATCCAGCGTCAAAAATAAGAGTATTTCGAATTGTACGTACATATGTATGTATGTATGTTTTTCAATCATTGGAATATGTAGACAGTATCTTCAGTTTTTTTCATGCTTTTTTTCTAGCAGTGAGGATTTCTACAAAGTATATTCTTTTAAGCGATAGAACTGCAAGTAATACTAAGACTCTTTAAAATTTTGAGATGGAAATTTTTCACGATACATGTCCTTTTGAAGCAAATCAAAATGAGTGCTGTAAGAGTTGTGGATCTTAAAATCGAAATTGAATAGTTTAAGCACTGACATTTTAATGCTTTAAAGATTTAAAGACTTCGTTTATATTAAGAAATTCATACACTTTTGGCTTCAAAAATAAGACCTTGAGTTTCTACCAAAATACAAGCAATCTTGTGTGAGGGGCTACAAAACTAAGGTCTTGACTGCACTTACCTAACTTAAGAGTAGTATAAACTTCACTTCTCTGTCTGTATCTACAAAAACTTGTCTATGCCATAACTGGCGTTAGTTCCCTAAACTCTGTCATGAACTGAATTGTTAAGCCACGTCGTTCAAATAATGATAATCTAGAGTTACATCTGATGTGTAGCACACTGTCTTCAAATACCGTGTACCTCTTAAAAAATCGTCAAAGATATTTTGAGTTAGTTGTGACGGTCTTGAATGGTGACAAAAATGAGGTGAAGCTGCTGTACATACTGTATTTGGGTCAGTTTTAAATTCGAGTACCTATTTGGTAATCAGCTTAAATCGATATACTAGTCAGAGAAGCGCTAATAGTAGGTACAAGTCATATTTTACTCAAAATTCTACTTTTATTACTGTTACACAATATCTTACTTTCTCATATTGCAATAATTCTCTTTTTTGCTATTCGCTCGATTCTAAAATGTAATCGGTCCATAATTACTACATAAACTGTTGAGAACGCAGAACAGATAAAGATGGTGACTCCAACCAGACAAATGGACCAACCGAATGCACTTCAATTCTTATCCGTTGTTGTGATTTCGTTTCATTTTATATAAGGATGCAATCAAAATGTTTAAATTGTTTTTACGATTGTTTGTCCACCAGCAAACACACATACCGCCTGTATAAAGGCAATTGTCCATGATGACATGCTTGCACATAGTATGGAGGACGGTTATGTTAATCATTTGTATGATATGTTTCTATCAACAACAATCATTGTTTGCCACAGTGCAATTATTTATTGTCTGCACGGGTTGCATCATTGCATCATGAGAATGAGTCAATTGCAGAATACACAGGGTCACTTAACTTTGTCGTCGTCTCGGATAGGAAATGAATCGGAACGGAAATGTCCTTCCTCACAAAAAGGAATGACCGTTCTTTTTTTTTTTTACTGTTTTAAAGGACAACGAACTCACTTTTTTTTGTGTTTCCTTCCACCTTGAGTATGTGTTCGAGATATGCCATTTGTTTGAAGCGATGATGTGTAGGCGAACCAACAACAACGAGAGGATCTTTCCGTAAAATATACCACATGTCCTCAGCGTATTCGTTTTTTTTTTTCTTCTTCAAAGTGGCTTAGTGGCCTGAAGTCTTCGTCGCCGCCTTTTACTAATAAAAATAAACTTCTCAAGTCTCTGTCGCTGGCCTTTGGAGGAACATCTGTCCCTTTAGTATGGCAGGGGAATAAACTTCTTAAATTGTTTGTTATTATTTGGGGAACCGCGGTATACATATATACATACATATATATGTATGTGTCAATGTCAGTGAATGACAGAAAGTATTACCTCGATGCAAACAAGGTGGTTTTGTGTTTGCTTTGATTTTTTTTCCTTGTTGACTATTTGCATGCATATGGTGCTTCTACATATCCACATGTCTTACATACCATCGGATTGCAGCTGAAAAAATTATCCAAAATCAATATTCAACCCTATTTGCGGTAAACGAGTGTAAAATTGGTGTTATGTACGAAAAAGTATATAATGAACCAAATGAAATAAAAAATAAATCTTATCCACCATACGGAACCGGTAGTAAGTATGTATGTACATACGTGTGTTGAGGTATTCACAAATGATGTCAGAGGGACCGAACCTGCTATGGCTCTCTTCCATGCCAAATGAATCAATTAAGAGTATTTAAGCAAATCAAGTGCATTTCAGTTGCACACCATTGTTACCTACTTCTGCTAGGGGTGAGTTTGTATTACATACATACACATAAATGTACATACATATGTGTAATCAGTGAAACGCGGGTACATTTTTGTATTCCGCTGGTGCCCTTCTCACCTGCTGCTACGATGTTGACACTATTACAACCCTTTTTTCGCACCCTCTTTGCTAAAGAACCACACGCACAGCATAGTTGTTGTGTAGGTATTCTTCTTAGAGAGGGTGATTGTCTAAGGTCGGTCTTATTACAGAACTGAGGCTGCTGCTTCTGTTTATTATTAACTTAAATGCGTGTGCAAACCCTTACGCTGCTTTGCCGTTCTGTACGTGCCTTTGATTAGAAAAAAATATTTGCATACGCTCGCCATCTTAAAAATAGAACATTTGAGCAGCTCAATCGCCCCCAATAAGAAAGGGGAAAACTGTCCTCAGATACATCATCATAACGATGATGACTTGTGGGTATATTCTGGGGGCGCATTTGTGCAATAATAACAACAATATTCACGGCGTTCTTTCCTCTACTAACTGTGTGACACTCGTAACATCCTTTTTTCCATTTGTTCCCTTATTTTTCACCTACTGTTCAGCACCATTATCCTTCTCGGTTTGAAAACGAATTAAATACGCTCGCGGAACGGGTGCATATGCATACATATGTACGTATGTATGCATGAAGTTTATATGTACATATGTACGTACAGTAGAATCTCAGAAATATGAACACATATAAAACAGGGCCCGTTCACCTTTTCGAACATCAAAATTTGGTTGAGGACGAAAGTACAGCCATAAATAAAAACATTTAATACATACATCAAATTAACAATTCATTTTACTTTTGAAAAACAAGAAACATAAGAAAAAAAGAAAAGTTGATTAAAAAAAGTATACACAAAAAAAATTTATTTAGATGTTTTTCTTTAAAAAAAAACTGCTCTATGGTAGGCTGTAGCCCGGAAGAAAGTTGTATTGCAATTGCCTTCTCTCTCAAATTTCTCAAACTTAAAAGTGTGGTGTTGATGGCTGAACACTGAAATGGTGAAAAAAATTCGTTCATCTTTCCGAACTGTCCATCTTATAGAATCGTTCATCTTTCCAAGATTCTACTGTATGTACATATGCACGCTTTCCTCCTGAATCTGATGTTGGAGCTTCTATAGATACTTCAACGTTGTTGATGGCATAGTGTATGCAGAAAGGAGGAATCTGAACGAAAATGAAAAAAAAAAAAAACAATAATAATAATAATAATTTTAATGACATGAATTTTCATTTCACCTAGTACACATTTGAATTGAAGTCACCCGTGTCCCGTTCTATATACGGTTTCCTTTCTTCCACACAATATAATCACACTTGTGTAAGGATACCTTCATTCATCCATCCCCATTTGGTCACACTCCACTGGATAGTAGAGAAAAAAAATCATTTGTTCTGCTCGGGGTGGATCTCAAGCTATGGGAAAATATTGACAAAAGTGCATCCATCTTATAGTATACGAGAACCGAATGCATAATTCATGATTCTTTTGCTATTCGTTTTGAAGAATCCGAAGGAACTGTGCACTTGTTGAAAGGCTTTTTTTCTTATTTCTTGTCATCTTCATACCCAGCTTAAGGATATGTAGGTATGTTTAATATATAAATACATACATATATGCTGTTTTTTTTCATAAACATCTTAAATAACAATAACTGTACATATTGCTTGATGAAAAGTATAGCATCCGTGTTGCCAACCGTGAGTAGTCGGTACGATGTCAAGCTCGAGTGCACTTGGCGTTCTTTCTCTCTGCTTCTATTTGTACCTTCTTTCCTCTATTCCTCGTTCATCATATCATTATAAAAAGTGAATAAGAAGGAAAAAGACGAAAACTGTGAAAAGGATCTAAAACTACAAAAGAAATTCCTTGTAGGGAGGTTTCAAAACATTGCGAATGTCACTATGCGCTATATATTATTATACGCCTGTGTATAAAATATAAGTAAAACAATTCACTCACTACACATACATACATATTGCGGGGTTATTGAGAGAGGGTGGTGCAAAATATACCCGAACGAGCGAAAGTCATTCCGTCTACTCGTATCATTGAAATTTGTTGGATTTGTGTGTTCTTGATATTCTTTTGTTTCTTCGAGAAAAGAAAACTTTTTTTCGTTGGTATATATGTATGCATGTGTGGGTTATTGGGCGAGGGGATGAATTTTCAACTAGATCGTGCCAATTTAGGGGCAAAATGCATTCACTTTCACAATTATGTGCTAAGAATGCAAAGCAGTTAAGAATTCTCCCCTCTTTGGTTGGTTGTGTTTTTATTTTTAATTGGGTCATACATATGCATGGAACCCAATTAACATTATTGTGCGATTTATTTTAATTTTAGGGAAAACCTCAGTAGTATGATGGGGATACATATATACATACATACATATTTATGTAAATATATAGGTATGTATGTACATGTTTTCATTGAATTTATAAATGCATCACTTGTTAATCCAATAAACAAGCAAACGGACAAATTTTTTTTAATAAAAAAGGCAACCAAATCCCAGAAGCACTCAGACTCTATACGGTCCATTGTACAACAACTCCTTTTTTGGTGTAGTAGTCGGAGTGACTCGGATTTTAGTCGGTTATCTGATGTGCTTGGTATCTGTGATTGCTGTTCTACTAACGAGGCTTGAACTTACACCGGTCAGGCCAGAAGTAAACACACTACTTACAAAAACTTAGAATCATTCAAATTATGTACCAAATTTAACCAACAGCCCATGTTAAGACTAATTAAAGAGCCAAATCGATGTATTAAAATAGCACATGCTTGTCAATACGCCAAATAAGTTACGCCTTCAACTGCAATGTACTTGTTCAACTAGTTTTTTCACTTTTTCAGTGTGGCAAATATATTCTAAAAAGTCGAACACTTTCAATAGATTCAGTTAAAGTAAATATCGCTGAATAAACGTAGCCATCGTATACATCAACAATATGTATGCGGGCCTTCAGGTTTCCACTTAAAAATTGAACAAACTTAAAGTTTGTTAATCCAAATCGAACTTCGTACCATTTTCAAGTTTTAAGAATCGTTAAAACTTGTCCTATGTCCTATGCAAGATCTTCTCAAAGCAGATGAATAGGTACCATAACGAAAAAGGAAAGTAGTAACTTCTTTATAAGCTCGGAGAGTCTTTGAATATATACACTTTCCGATGAGTGTCAGAGCTCATGTCCGATGTCACGTGTGACTGAAAGGAAACCTCAACGAATTTGTGTAACCAACATCATTGCACTTCCTCAATAGGAAAGTGTGTGCAGCTAATGCAATTTTTAAGAAACTAGCAAAATGTTTTTTTTTCTCCAAAAGAAGAAAAAAGAACTGTAGAGCTTCGGCGACGAAGACCAACATACTGCTGTCAGGTAGAACGGATCATTCAACATCAACGATGATAGTCAAAACTTTAGTCCATCTGAAGTGAGGATAGCAATATTCAAACTTAAGCCGAAAAGAGCTGCGGGCCCTGATTGCTGTCTGTGAACTTATTTAAGGTAGCTGGAAATGTCTTGTTAGAGAACATACAACAACTCATTTCAACAATCTGGTCAGATGGGTGTACATATGTCTGATGAATGGAATCTTACATAAATGTTTTGTTTTTATAATTATATAGACTTTATATCTTATATAACTTAAAGAAACCAAAACTTAACAAGCTGTAATCTTAGTGGCTCAAGTTGTTAATGCGTTGCATCGCTGAGCGGGAGGTTCCACGTCCAAATCCCAGAAATACCAAAAAGTTTTTTCACGCTCCCACCTCCCGCGAATGTCTGACAAACGTCCGAGAGTAATAACTGTCAAGAGAAAGCTTCTCAACTTGCCTTTCGGATATAGCTTTAAACTGTAGGTGCCTTCCATTTGTGTGAAAAATATAACACGCACAACACGAATGGTCGCGAGAAAATAGGCCCTGGACCACATACATTCATACATACGTCTGTTGCACCAAGTATTTGTATTTGAATTCTTAGAATTGCGGCCAGTAAAGCTAACTTTTCAAAAAAGGGACGTACACGTTTTAACTCTACATGTTAACTTATCAGTGTTATCAGTAAACAATTTATCAGCTCCTAAACCAACCGCGTTAGTACTGCACTGCCCCAGCATATTGTGCATAGTTCTGTCAAAGTGAAACAACTCTTTTTGGGTGGCTAACTTCACACGAGTCCTGCAAAAACTACTAGATACATAGGTATCTTAGTACATATTTCCAAAAGTTCTCAGTGTCCTGAAATATTTAGCGAGTCTTCTTGTTAAAAACAAAGATCCACGCCACAATTTTCTTTGAATTAATAAAAAGGAAAAAAAATGCATCTTATACTTATTTCCCATCCCATTTCACTTATGCTAAATAACATTTCAACCCCTCATTACGTTGGAAATGCATTAGCACACAAACAAACTGCGTATATTCTAGAATGCGTCTTTTATCCCCACCCAAGAAAACACTGCCTTCGACACTAAGCAAAAGTTAGCAAGTACAACACTGCTGCAACCCCCTATTGTCCGTGGATAATATAAGCCATAGGTAAGTGCGTATTCAAAGCCTTTGCGACGCACAATTATTTTTTTCTTATACTGTTGCCAAGCAACTAACGAGCAAAAAAGAAGAAAAACGCACTGCGTAGTTTCCAGCTACCTAACGTTGTTGTTGTTTTTCTTGATGGCACTTCAACTTTTGGCTTTGTAACACTGCTGGTGCTGGTGCAAAGGGAGCCAAGCAAGCACCCCCTATCTAAACAAAGCCGCACACATGTTTATTCCGCGCGCAGCAAACGACGCATCTATCCATCGCAATTCCGACCGTTGTTCGTTCAAATAGCTTCAAGGAGAAAGGAAGGATTTCAAATAGAAAACTAGGTGCCTGGAATTGTAGCTTAGGTTAATATTTACCCCGGTTACATACATACATATGTATATATGTAACTAAACATAAAATGCACCTTGTGCATTTCAGGATGTGTTAGAATATGAAAAGAATTCTTGTATGTGTTTGTGTCCTCGTTTGCTTGTAGCAACTGACAAGCTTTTGACATTTCTATTACATTGTTACCTTCGAAGGGCAAGGGAGTCAGCATAGTCATATACTACGAGTAACAGCTTATAGAAAAGTAGATACCAAACAACTCTACAGCTGCTCAAGATTTGAAGGAAAAAAGAAGAGTACACCACGAACCTAGGAGTGAAAAGGAGTTAGTTTGTTTTTCCTCCTTTTTTGCCGTACATAAAAACGAAGATGATGGAATTATTTGGGGGTGAAAGTCGAGGGTAGTTTCCACATCTTCACTTGCATTTGCATTGTAGAGCACAAAGAGCTTCTCTGCTTCTGATCCTTATAATTTACCCACTCACAACCAAGTGCCTGTGTAGGTAGGTCAATGTACGTTGTAGGAAAGACACTCGGAACACACAAAAGGAACTGGGTACACCTCAGGGAATCTCTCGTTTCAAACTTACTTCAGAACAAATTCTTAAGCTGGAGGATGAGTGAGATGGGCTGAGTACTTGTTCGAAGTTTTACAGGTGTCATCATTAAAAATATATGTACACATAAAATGATACTCAGATTTTTTCATTGAAAACTCGCATACTTTGGTAGAAAACACTTGAAAAATATACGAAAATGAGACCAAAAAATCCGCACAAAAAATCGATAATACAAGCGAAAGTGACTCATCTTCCGTTGAATAAGTCAACGATGACAAGACGGAGGAAAAACTCTGGAGGACGGATGAAGAGGAATGTATATATGTAAGTACATATCTGCAGCGAAACAAACGAACCAGAAAATTTTCTATACGTACACAGAGATTATGTATGTCCGTCCATCCGTTCGTGCTGCTGCAAAAAGTTTCATGTAAATTTGTATGCATGTTTAAGTGCTTCCACATGACCAAGAAAGGACGAAATGGCAGAGCTAGTAGCTAGCTAACTCAACAGGAATACGAACCAAGAAAATAGCACAAAAAAATGAGAGGAAACCACACGAAACCATTTCCATTTTTCAAATGTAAAGAAGAGGAAAATGTTCCAGAGCACAGAAGAAACCGCTAGATATATATAAAATAATAAATTGTTGATATATGCATGTATGTATACTGAGCTAAATGCCAGTGTATCTGTGTTAATGCTATGTCAGATGTTATTCTGTGTCGTGTATGTGCACAAATGCATTAGCAGCAGTAGCAACCCCCAAATAACTTACAGGGGTGGTTTTTATTTTTATTCTTTTTTTTTGTATTTTTTTCTCCAGTCTTCATTTCTCTCCCTCTTTATTGGTAGATTTCACTTCTACGAATAGTGGTGCCAACGAAATTAAACAATTTACTGCATAAAATGAAAAATAAAACTCCAGCGAAATGAAAATTGCAATTTTCCTGCGTGTGGTACGTGCCAACAGGAGATCCCTTTCCGTAGAGGTATTGGGCACACGTGTCAACATTGTGCTCCTGGCATTACGCATTTCTACATTCATACCGCTCCGCTGAGCGCACTCGTACCCAGTGGCTTGCTAGCTTTTGGAGCAGGGAAGGTTGTAACACACCGTGTTCAGCAGAAAATCGAAAAAAAGGATAAACGGTTGGGGTCGAGGTGTTGTACGCGCTCTAGAGCAACTAAAAACTGTAAATTGCTTAGCTCCTTTATTTTACATTAGTACACATTCAGTCAGCTATTCGTTTTTGAACTTTTTTTTTGTACCTCTTGCCGTTCCTCCGGCAGTTGTTTCTGCCACTTTTCTTTCTCTGACATTCTATCCCGATGGTTTCACCTCATACCTTGGGTTAAAAGTTATAGTCGAGCAAAAGGAATTCAATATAAGGGAACGCTCGCGCTGACATTTTATGCGTACGAAAATGTAATATGCTGCACAGCAAATAGAACTACATTCACATAGATACAAAGAGAAAGAAGATGAGAAGGAAACTCCATCCAAACCACCACCACCACCACCAATGTTACAAGCTGAAATGAAAAACTTTCCACTCCTAATGCTCCTTGCAGACGTACATACTCGTACGTATGTATATACATATATTTGTTTACGTACACATATTTTTTTTCTTTTTCACTTAACGTAAGGACTTTTCCGCTAAGAAACACGAAGGAAGGAGATTCTGTTCCGGACTTTTTTTTCTGCCGCTGATGCTTCTCTCAGTTCTTAGTTGTTATATGGTTTTTTGCTATAAGAAGAGACGATTTAACAAAAAAAAAGTATCTAAGAAGAAAAAAAGCTAAAAATCAGAAAAGTTATATTCAATGCTAAAACACATATACGCACAACAGCACTGAAGAACTGTGAACGCTGAACGGAGAACGCAGAGAACTTTCTCTAACTTCAAATAATGGAAAATTTATTTATTTTATTTTCCTCCTGCGTTTGTATTTTTTCTTTCCTTTTTTCGTCCTCTTCCTCTTAAGTTTTTTTTTTTGCGTTGAATAGACAATATTACTTGCTAGCAAGAGAGTGGGTAGGTACATCGTCTCTTCTTAGGAGATATGGGGGAGGTAGAAAGGACAAGTGCGTATAGCGATGAGCACAGGTAAAAGGAAAAGAACGAATTTTCTGAAAAAAAAAATGTTTTCTTTCCTTTCGGAAAAAATCGATTTATTTTTAAATTATTTTCCATTTTTTTTTTTTCATTTTATTATTAAATAAATTTGGAAGCGATTTTCGAGGATTTTTTTCAGCACTGGGATTTTGTAAAGACGTCGGTATAAAAAGATACTAGAAGGAAGTGCTTTCATAGGAGTTGTCGTTCCGTTCTTGCTTACTCTTAAATTGTGTGTCTTTAAGAGTTGACACAACAAGTAGGCGTACGAACACACTTGGAAATTAAATTTGAGAACTTCAGCAACTTTAAATACACTTTTTAGACTTGGAAAGTTTGCGTAAATTCAAGCATGGTGATAAGAAGATAAAAAGACAAAGAAAGTGATCTTAAATAGAAAGTTTTTTTTTTTTGGAACACGTCGATGTAAAACTTCGGCGAAGAGTAATGCGAAAACCTGGTCTATGAGATCGTTATCTTAGTATTATATTGACGTAATAATTCGAATCAATCAATGTGTTACCAACGTTCGAAAGGAATAAAATCTTTAATTCACGAAGAAAAACTTTCCAGAATTCAAATCACTAGCATAATGACTATCAGCTTCAACAATTTCTAGATCTGCAATTGAACTTTAGCTTCGAATTGTCTCATACATATGTCCGATTATCGTAAAAGCGAAAAAAGAACAGGAGCAAAGTATTTTATATAAAAGTTGCTCATAAAGCATGCCTCAACCTATTTTTATTAAGACAATTTTTTTAAAATGTAAAACTAACGAGAATAAAATATAGTGGGCTCTCGCTAACTTGAACATACGATAACTTGAACAATCCAATAACAAACAATTTTTTCCCCATAACTATACTATAATTTCAACAGACAGTTGTTAAGACTCGATACCTTAAATTTTTCCATTAAGTACTCTATAAGTTGAACAATAAATATATGTATTTGCAATCTCTTGAAATTGTACAAGTTTATGTAGAAAGAAAAACGAAGTATTAAGCTTGAATTTCGTTGTGTATGTTGTCACAAACATTAACAGTTTTTGTTAAGGGGAATCCCATGGAACTCCTTTTGTATCTGTTTTGATAGTTTTTGTTCATATTCCAAGTGATTTTTATTGGATCAAGTTCGTATTTAGGACAAACACATTTTCTTTTGTTTTGGTCCAGTAATTCGAACATGTAACTTGAACAGCTTTGGTTTCGTATGTGTTCGAGTTAACAAGCGTCCACTGTACATATGAGAAGACTATTATCTCAATTAATGCAAAATTAAATTTTACAATTTAAGTCTTAAGTCTCTTATGTCGAGGTACATACATATGTACATATGTACGTCTAAACGCGTAGCTTGTTACAGAGCAGGCACATTTTTTATCAGCATTTAGGAACCTACAATTTCACTAAACTGCCTAAATTTCAAAGAATTCAATATCAGTAAGGTTTTTTTCCTCTACCCAGTCATCAGCTTGTTTACATTTTCTCCTAGATATGTATGTACGTAAATATCCTTTAAATTCCCATGAAAAGTGTGGTTATCAAATGTATCAACCAGAAAGCTGCTAAATATTCTGAGTGCATAGAAATGTATTTAGCTTACAAAGGCAATCAGCTCATTTGCAAATACAGGTTAAGTTAGTTAAGTTGGCCATACAGTCGACTCTCGATTAATAAAACTTTTGATAAAATGAATCTCTCGCCGTTCCAGCGGCTTGAAATCCAGGCGTTGTTACTCACACGATTCCCCATGTGTGGTCTGCGAACTAACTGGATAATACATATTTTGGTATTTATGATTTTATGGAAATGACATTACACCAAGAGGTATCGGAAATTCAATGGAATTGGTGTGCTAATAATTTTTTCTTAAATTTATATACTTTAAAACCAATATCTATACGGATTTCTAAAATTAAATCTTATAATATATAAATGTTGGAGTTTCGTAATAATATTCACTATTTAAGAAAAATAAAATTTAACACTTCTTCACTTTGGCTATTTAGCTTCAAATGCAAGCATAAAGCTTAAGAAAACAAATTAAGTTTGAAAAAGTGGTTCAAATTACAGTCGAATCTCTGTAAGTCGAGTTTCCTTCTCGTATTTTTCGATCCTTTTTTTTTGCATTCCCTTCAAAAAAAATATGTATTATTCCTATTAAAGCTTACATATGTATACATACATACATATGTACATATGTAGGTTAGGCCTTTTTCTTTAAAAATTTCCAGTTGATGAAGAAAAAGTGAATTAGAAATAAATGCCAAATTTTCGTTAAATAAATTCCTTGACCTGTATAAAAAAAGACCACTGCAGTGTACACTGTAAACACAAAAATTACTTTTAATTAGTTCTAAACCCCCCAGGTGGTTAAAGATAGTGGTGGCCGATTTTTTCACTTTTTTGTTCGTAGAGCTGAGAACAGTTCCAAAGTCTTTCTCTTCTATAAGCTTCAGAAAAGTCAGCATAAAGTGCTTTCCGATTGGAGTTCTTCAACATTTAACGCCTTTACGGTTTTGCTTTGGAAGCATTCACACTAGACTTGAACGCAACCTATCTTTGGAATTACTGGAATCAATACTTCTAAATGCAGTACACGAGTGCATGATCTTAGACGTTTGTATTGCGAACTTTTTATCAAGCAACTGGCAGATCAGCTCACCTTGTTGGTATTGATATATTGGAACTTGTTTTACTCAAAGAGAATTTTATCGCAGACCCGGAAATAATTGTTCTTAATATGTTTGCCGAGGTCATTGATACTTAGTCCATTCCTTTACTCATGCGGGGATGATGATATGTTTTTGACAGTTTCATGGCACTAATTGCAATTTATGCAGTTGTTCCGTTGGGTGAACTACTAAGTATCTTACCCATGTTCTAGATGCACTAATCAATGCTTAGGTCCTTTAAGTCACGTTCAATTTTGCATATTTTTGAGTAAAATTGTTTACTTTGTTTCATGACAAGAAGTATTCGATTGTTTTACTGCCCCATTTAAAACAAAAACTAAGAACTAATCCTATTTATCAACCGCACGATATGCGAGTACAACTTCCGTTTGTCGGTTTTGTGAATGAAAAACCGCATTGCGCAGCCAACTGTCTTTCTGTGTGTTTGTGTTGACTCCTTGTCCGCCAAGGACAATCACAAATCATAAAACAAAAAAAAAAAAGAGAAAAAGAAAAAAAATATGAAACAGAAAACGGTAGTACAAAGGACAACGAAGACGACTGCAACTGAAACATAAATACACTACCACGCACATACATACAATGCAAAAAGTATCAATGACAGACAATAGCGTTTTTATACCCCATGCACACTATTGTATTCAAGAGATTTAATCAAGTGAGGATAAATGTGCAGACCGTACAAATGCAACTGTAAACCATTAATTTTATTTTTCAAATGTGCGCTCGTTCGCAGAAAACTATCACGAAGGACAGCAATCCTCTCTACCCACAATTCTAGAAATCCTTTCAAATGGGCGCTCTCGCAAGAGGGGTTGGCAGTGCTAAGAATCGACTTCTAACAACAACAAAACGATTTGCACAGTTTTTGTTGTTCCATCCCTTGGAAAAATAAAATGGTGGTGTTAGTAGGTAAGCGGTCGATAAATCTACAACCTTAATGTAGCATATGAGAGGGTGAATACACACACAAAAGCACACGCATGATATTCGTAAATCTATCTTATCAAACATTAGAGCGAAGCATTATAGCACAAAATCTGCACACGCATATGAGCCACTGACATGTGTCTTACACACCGCCATCATAACTCTAGCAAAGCCACCTTTCAATGCACATTGCGGCAAATTGCAAAAAGGAAGCAGGACAACAGCAAAAAAAAAAAATACAAGGAGATGAGTAGAAACTGCGTTGTGCTCGCCTGTGTCAAATGGAGACCAACCACCGTCTTCACTCCGATTGAGGGTTGAGCTATCGGATTTAATTTGATTTCAGCTCAATTAAATTCGAAATAGAATTCGAAATTACTTTTTTTTTTTCATTTGTCACAAGGATTCTTACTGTGCTTGAGGGTTCATTCGTTTATCCTTTTACCTTGATATTTCCTAGAATCAAGGGGAATAGTAGACGATTTCGTTTGGCGACTAATTAAAATCGCGCAGACCTATTTACTTGCTGAGCCTCGTATCCCAAATACTTTTGCACCTTTGTGCTTTGCCTCTGGAACACAAAGGGTAAACGTGTTTTGCTTTTAATTTGTGCATTTGCATGTCCTTATTCGCAATTAGCGTTGACAAACCGAGGAACCTACCTCAATACGGACATGCGGTGGCGCCGCGCCGGTTGTGTTAAAACACCTTGTGGAACTTGTTTGGCGCGGGGAAATATTTTACCCAGCAGCTTTATCAGAATGTGGGGCAAGTTGCATCTGCCTGTGATTACAGGGGACAAGACTTGTAGTGTACTTTCACCAGCAAATTGCTTTGTAGTTACACCTTGTTTCAGGAAGTAATAAAAGAAAAGAAGTTGGAACAAAGGGAAGGATTTCATACATACTTACATGCACTGACATAATATAAAGACATGAATAGCAATAATTTCAAAGGAATAAAGTCTTAAGGCTTAGTTTTTACTGTACAACTACAGTGATAAAAGAAATTGCCCTTCTTAAGAACCACTTTTTCCTTCACCTAAAATTGGCAATGAAAAAATTACTTTTTTTGTGGATAAATGGTTGTATTTTTCGGCAGAACGCACGGTGAAATTTTTTTTAATTAGCGTATTTAGTGTGCATTATTAAGATACATGTACGTATTATTAAGATACATTGTTTTAAATCTTTCCAGCTAAACTAAGGCAACAGGCAATAATAAGATTATTCGTGAGGCTCGGGAGTTGATCTCAGTATGGAAATCAAAGCAAATACATAGTACGTTTAGCCACAAAATAGAATTCGAAACATGCATACGTATGTATGTAAATATATAGAATGTATAATTTAAGCTAAATTTTTATCTTTCTTCCTTAAGATTAATTCTTCTAACTCCGCCATTGGCTCAAAATGGTATATAAATAGCAACAGTGAATAACTTTTTGTGTCATAACCTTAATATATGTACATATGTACATACATACATATGTAGCTTCAAGCAGTACATTCAAAGTCATCAACACCGAACCCAAGGTTGCTCTTTGACCTAAGTCATACCTTACGGACGTAAATACATATGTTCTTATATACATACATATGTATATGTTTGCACCTCCGTAAATTTTGATTTTGGAAGTTAATGTCGCCTCAGTTTGTTTTAAAAAAAGGAGCCTATGTCATTCGGTCTGATTTGGTTGCTGTTTGTGTGTAACATGTTTACAATGTTGACAGCGACAACTTCAACTTCACATATTAATGTGCACTAGACTTTGTGTCCGACGCTGTGATAGACTCTATTTTTGGTTAGGACATTTGATCAACAAACAATCCAATCATCTTCCGCATCTCTGATCATTGTAGCGTTTTTTAGGCGGTAATCATGGCGATTAAGGAAGCTCAGTCCTGGCTGAAGTGTAATGTACTATCTGTTAGGGATATTACCATTCTCACTGACAGCCAAGCGGCAATCAAGTCCCTGAAATCGTGCTCCTTTACGTCGAAGGTCGCTCTCAACTGCCGTTTATCTCTTATGGAAATGACAGAGCAGTTCAACATTCACATATGCTGGGTGCCAGGACACAGAGACATTCCAGGTAACCGCAGGGCAGACGAACTCGCCAGGCAGGGCACTACTCTAAGGATTCTGTCTGATAGACAATCCCTATTAGCAAGACCAACCTCAGATGGGAAAACGGCTCAACGTGTCTCATTTCGAGACAGATCTGGCCCAGGCTGGACCATAAACGCACTGCCGAGTTGGTGAAACTAAAGCGATCACAGATCAGCTGCGTTGTCGGTGTTCTCACTGGACACTGTCTTATAGGCCAACACGCCAAAAGACTTGGCCTCTTCATCCTTCACCACCTATGAAACTGCCTAGCTCTGTCACATAAAAGAATGCTCCATTTAGGGTCCCCCTTCCTTGAAGACCTTGGCGATCTGGCGTCCTCAGGCGTCATGTGCATCCATGGCTTTATCAAAGGCTCCGGTTGGTTCTGTTAGTCCCTGAGTGGCTAAATGGTTTTGATCCATGTTATCACAAAGGGCCTTTACTGGTCCAAGTGTGTCTGCACTCCTGTGCGGACAGCCAAACTAACCTAACCTAACCCAATCATCTGTGAACGACATCGTGTACGTAAAAGTCTCCTAAACATCCTATAAAAGATTTTCTCTACCGTTTTGTGTGAACGACTAAAATAACTTTATTGGTTTTTATCAGGGAGTTTTTAAAAAACCAAAGTCCACCATTCATTAAATTTGTACGTCGCGACAGATCCTGGAAAAAACTAAAATTTCAAAACCCGTGCACACTATTTATCGATTCTTAAACTACTTATGATAGTGTGTATAGAGATTAGACAAGCTAGTATGTCTAATTTTGGTTACCTTTCAAAACTCGTGGGTACACACAGAGTAACAAGAAGAACGCATACTGCTCCATTAAGGTCGTCAAAAGTGACCACATCGAGATCAAAAAAAAGGTCCACAAGACCATGAAGTACTGCTAGCAGCTATTTTACGACTGTCCTTCAAGTCTTGAAAGTGGTATCCATTTTCTTAATGAGCTTTTGTTGGAATTTTCCAACCAATTAAAATGGTTCAAAATCACTGTTCTGAAACATTAGTGATCCTTGTCTGATCATATGAACGTGGTGCAAAACTTTAATTTACAATAACTGCCCCGGTTGAAAAATTGTTCCCCTTTCGTATGCGACGCCCATCCCAGATACATTTTTCCTGCTATATACTTATGTATATATGAACATACATACATATGTATATGACTTGTCTATTCAAAAAAATCTAAGCTTGAAAAAAGTACCGTATGAACCCCAAAGCTGATAACTACATAGTATTTTTATTTCCTTTGATGATTTGGTTACAGAAATCGAAATCAGATTCGTTTTTTTTTTTTTTTGAAGTTGGATTAAGTCTAGTTTGCTTTTCTTTCTCCAGGCAAACTCCTTAAGGCAATATACAAGTAGAACACTGAACTCCGTTTATATGTGGGTACACGCACTTCATTATTTTATTTAATAGTATATTTCTATTTAAAATGAAAATCCCTGTAAAACCCGTGCACCTTTTACGCGCCTTAATTGTCAAAACATCATTCACACCAGGTTTACTACATAAACACGACCAGAAAACAAATGAAATGTATTCCATTGCCTTTGAACAAAATTCTACCGAATTTGTGTGTGCGTTATTATTCCTCTTGTGTAGTATTTCCTTGTTCCCCCGAGAAATTGGATCCTACTCACGGAACACGTAGTAGCTGTACGAGTGGGTGTCCGTCGTCATCGTCGCCGTCGTCGTCGATGTCGACGTCGTCTTTCCCATTCAACAAGCGAGCCGCCCAAACACCCACTCACTCACTCAACATTCATTCATTCATTCATTCGATTTGCTCCATATTTCGTAGTCCTATTTATGGTACGTTCTCCTCTTTCCAGGGCTTTTTACTACGACGACACGATATCGTAGTAGACTTGAACTTGACTCCATGGCCATAACAGCCTCACACCCACTTAACCCACCAACCTCCTATCAACTTCCATGTATTGTTCCACAAAAAAATAAAGTTCCCATAAAGTAGGAGTAATTTCGATAATATACACACAGAGAGAGGAAGAAAGAGGAGCCATGTGGTGGTATGAGAAGAGACAGGGCGGGCCTCTTCCGTATACGTAGGTGCACAGATTGTGTCCCTTCGTGCCTGCGCCCACCTCCTTCGTGTTCCTACATGTCCATGTCCGAGAACAGCTCGTATCCTTGTTTGTTTTTGTTTTCGGTTATGTTTATACGTTTTTCGCTTTTTTCCTTTCACTTTTCGTTCCTCTGCTGCTGATATTACTCCTGCTGGCGGCAGCAACAGCGGTAGCGCTTAGGCAAATACAAATTCCGAAGTAAACCGAAGTAGATGGGTGGCTTAACTTTGTGTCGACCTCATTTGTCGGAGGTAATCGTTCCATCATATCTTTGTAGGGATTGATGGTGAATGTATGCGGAGGCTTGCCTGTGTATGTGTGTTCGTCATGTGTAGACGAGGTTGATGGCTTTTTTGTTCCATTTTTGTGTGCGAAGAACCCAAACAAACGATTTAGATTTGTTGGGTATGTAGCGATACACGCATTAGCCCTCGAACAATGTAGGTCAATGGAAGTCGGTTGATTTTGTTTTGGGGCTAGCAAGGGGGTGTAATCCCAAAGTCCTTGAAGAAAGTCTATGGGTGTTTTGTATGTAGTGGGTGTATGTTATTTCGTGTTTAAGGAAATTTAAGATAAACAACGCCACATTAAGGATACGATGTTTAAAATGGTTTTAGAAAATTAAAATGGCGGCATTGTCATGTACATACGTTATGAGTGTTGTAAACTCTGCAACGATAGTGTCATAGTTCTAGTTTATGAATCAACTTACAAAAATGTAAGATCTAAATTTTGTACTCTCAACATGAGGCACTATGAGGACCGGCTGTCGATGCTTATAGTAACGCGAAGCTCTTACTCACTAAAAACTATTAGTACTAAAAAAAGTTAAATTTTTCTAATATGTAGTATAAAATTAATACTTGCTACGTTTTGCAGGTGGCTTTCCAGCGTATATAAATGCATGTTGTATCGCAAATTACACGCAGTTGCTTTTTACTGAGCTACTGAGCTAATCGATGAACTACATACATACATACATATGTACATACTCGTACATATACATGTATTTGAAGGACAGTTGGTTACAATGACCGTAGAGTCTGGTGTTTTTTTTATCCAATCGAGTAGCTTTTCTACAGCTTTTTGTAATTTTTCAGTAGCTCGCTCGCCCATGTCGCCCATTTCAAATGGCTGTATAGTTAGCAAATGCACCTATAACGTTGTCTTCTCTACTTGTATACTTGTATACTTGCTTGCGGTATTACAAACAAGATGTCCACTTTATCAAAAGCATGGAGGCATGCAAAAATTTGCCCATACCTTTTTTTTTCTTCCAGAGCGTTCTCAGTTGCATCTGTTGTTCTATGTAATTGCTCGATTATGGAGTTCTTGCTTCTAAAACCGAATTTGTGACCCAGAACTAGGCGTTTTTGTCATAGTTAGTTTTCTGTTGCCGCGGCTTGTACGTCTGACTGCACACCATGAATGGTAGGTGGTTTGGGGTTACCGCTTTGATTATTTTGAGATATTTCGGCCTGTGTATATATTAGCAAGGTCTTCAACTTTTGTTTTATAATAGTTTTCCATCTTTTGTTGAATTTTTCAACAGCTTATGCTTCCTTTTCTGTCTTTCCGTTACCAACTGGCTGAGGCTCTTGAATTTACGGTAACTTCATTTCACTACGCCTTCTTAGAAATTTCTTGGTTACCTTGCACCCACTATAGTTGACTGGGTGGTTTCCCTTGCAATTGATGGAAATGAAGTTTGCCTGCACCTTTGGCACAGCGCGGCTATTTTTGGCAATCAATTCGAAATGATTGAATCCCTGCACCGAATTATTATCTTAGTTTTATTTGTCATAACCTAAATCAGCAACAATTAGGAGATTAGGAGACTTCATAAATTCTATTTTGAGAAAAATTGAATTTATTATTTTAACGGTCTTAGAATGAAGGAGGAGGTGTGAGCGCGTGGTGCAGGGAAACAACTTCACGGGGAAATAACTTCACCTCAAGTGGGAAATAATTTCACTTTTTTTATGTACTTAAAGTTATTTTCCACTGAAGGTGGGCACATTTTGTGAAATTTTTTCTCACTTATAAATTCAAAAGCGACCAGTAGGTACCGTGAGATAACACCAATCGAAATAAAGTTAAATCTGGGAATTTGGCTATATTTCACTTTGCAATAGTGAAATAAGGCCATATTTCAACATTTTGCCCTATTTCACTACGGTAAATTGGCCAATTTTGGTGTTATTGCGCTGCAATTAGTTATAACGGCACCGTGCATGTGAGCCCGAGGGCTGTCCGGTGTATGAGTCGAGGAAATGTCCATAGTTTTTTTTTTTTCTACGAGTCTACATACGAAGCGTAGTTACTTGATCCTTCTATTAAAATAAGGAAAATTGAAAGGTTTGCATATGTATGATACCTCATTGTGTGTTCTGATATCCTGATCCTACATTCTGGGAACGGGTGTATATTTACCGATGAGTGTAAATTTAATGTTTTTTGGCGAGACGGACGAACAAAAGTATGCATTCCACGTAAAAAACATTTGCCCCGCTGTTAAGCATGGAGGGGGATCTGTTGTGGTGTGAGGATGCTTGACGGCGAATGGAGTTGGGGAGCTGCACTTCATTGACGGAATAATGGATCGGCATAAATATTAAAATATTTTAAAAACGAATCTTCTCAGGAGCACTCAAAAATTAGACCTTGAGTAAAATTTCGTGTTTATGCAAGACAACGATCCAAAGTATACCTCGCTTCTTGTTAAAGAGTGGTTGCTTTACAACGTTCGGTCCAAGGTAGAACATCCTCCACAATCCCCCAACCTTAATGCTATTGAGCATTTATGGGCTTATCTAAAGCAAAAACTTAGATAAAAGACGGTTACATCAGTTACAATGGTTAAAATGGGGCAAAATTTCACCCCAAGTAACCCGAAAACTGGCCCTTTCTATGCCCTCACGATTAGGAGAGGTAATCAAGGCAAATGGTGGCCCAACACATCGTATGTATACATATGTAAACTTTTGTGAATACAAAAAACAGACTCTGATGCCCCTTTCTATTTTAGGGTTCTAGTTTTGCATAATGTCTATATGTTATTTTATTTTATTTTTATTTTTTATAACAGTGAACTATGTAGTTAAAAAATTTTTGTTTTTTTTCTTGCGTTTTAATAAAAAAATATCATTATTTGGAGTCATATGTAGACTTTTCTGACATGGTGTGATATCCTTTCACAAGAGTCAGTGTTAGTCCACCCCCCATAAGCATTCCACTTTGACTGGGCACTCGGTGTAAGTAGTCCGACTTATTTCTGTCCGCATAATTTAAGCATTATATGACTATTTAAAATTCAATTGTGTTTGATACCACTCTTTTGTTCAGCCTCTGACTGGGGCGCACTACATGCATCCAGTAATCTAAAGAACTCTTCTAACACCGTATTCTAGTTCCATCGCTGTGTTGCCATTCACTACAATATCACTTTAGTTTTTTACTGCATTTTCTAGTCAATATTCTCTATCCTGATTTGTAGGGAGTATCAAAATCAAATCAATCATGTTTGTTTTTTTCGACATTTTGGAAAACAGCAATGAATGCAAATGTATGGAGGATGTCATGAAAAATCTGATCGTCGTAACCTGTACCACCGTTTTGAGCTAAGAATTAAAATTTTACTGATCCTAACTTTAAACTAAGTCCATCCAGTTGTTTAGACTGCCGTCGGATTTTTTCGTTCACATGTGTGTACATACATATGTATGTACATATATACTCTAGGATTGGTTAAAGTTTAGCGGTAAAAATTTCAATTAAAGCAATAAATATACGTGTTAAAATATTAGAAGCACGTGGTAATAGCCTCAAGATTTGTTGCACATACAACACAACGTATTGAAAATACTTAGAACTTGAGACCCGGATACCGCGGTACTACCTCCAGGTATTCCTTCGCGGGGCAGGATTTAGCAATTCTTGCTTTCTTCAATTGTCTACGTGGCCAGTCTCTTGGACTATCCTTCTCCTTTCTTCATCTCTCTTTCTTTCTCTCTCCAATCGTCTAAGTTCATTCGATATGGATTTAGTGTAAGTATCTACTGCATCCCATTTTGCTTGGGACTGTAACATGTGCCCTATTATGTTTTCAGGGTTTGGCATTTCTTCCATATGTATGTATGTATGTACAATGTGTTCTTTATGAATACATATTTTAAGTAACATCATATCCATACTGAGGTAAATAATTTCTTTATAACGCTGAACTTGACCTTGGAACAGAGGTAAATAAAATAACGTAACCCCTGTCTAACTGTGAATTGCCTCATAAAATACCTTTTAACACCTACGAGTGAACAACAATTTCCTGGCGGGAAAAATAGGGGTGAACTTGAATTAAGCTCAAGCGTATTTTCGTTTCGGTATGACTTTTATGGTAATCACTTTTCAAGTCCATACATAGATGTACATACACATGCTTACACAATATTTGACACCCCATTTATCGGTTCATTCCTTTTGCACGTAATCATACGCAAAGAAGCTCAGATTCTTCCAGTTCATTGAGTTATCACCACTATAATAGTCGCCACCAGTTTCATCATCATTACTACAGAATTTCCGGAATGTAAAGGCAATCTATTAAATGAAGAGAGAGAGATGGAAAATAACAGAGCTTAACTTAAGTAACCCCTCGAAGACATCTAGTCAGACACAACAAGTTAATCGCGTATAGTATGATTTCGATGGATGGAATCATTGTCCTCCTCCCCTGTCATCGTTGCCGTCGTAAAATTAATGCAAAACCCTCGAAGAAAGTAACCAGCCCTAACCCCAATAAACACAAACGGTTACATTTTGCGTTTTATTATGATGTGTATCATCAACCCTAATCTCTGGGAAGCTGGCAACGTTTTAAGATGGTCCCTCCTTAGAGAAGACTGGGTGTCGCGTCGATAACCCCTGGCGCGTCGTAAATGTATCTTTCCAGCCGCCCCATGACCCTAGCAGCACCACCGGTAGTAACAGCCATAACGACGAGGGTGATGCGTTGATGTCGTAAAATTGTTTTTACCCCACCGGAGGAGAGTGGGTTGTGGCGGTTGTTGCCTCGTCACCTTAACCTTGAAAATTTCGATTGCACAGATTCATCAGAAAATATAGCCAAGGGCATATGGGGGTTATGAAAAGAAGTGGTGTTGTTGGTTCCTCCCTTCTGTGATTAATTGTACCAAAGGGGGGTGGCGATTGAGGTGATTTAAATTCAAAAAAGATACTTATTTGTCAAGGTCAAGGTTATAAGATTTCTGTAAAAGCATGATATCGTTCTGTTGTATCTCAAAAGGGTTAACCAACATATCCTTTTGGGACAATGAACCAAAACACCAAACGGCCTCCCCTTAAGATAACCTTTTTCCGGTTTCCTCTTTCCTTTTCGCTTGTTGCCTAAACATTCCAAACCACCTAGGGATCGTTATGCCAAAAATTAATTTTGGACATATACACACACACACCACAGCGTGGAACTCCCTAAAAAAAATGTTTTTATTAGGATCGGGCTCTCCCAGAAAACATGGTGACTTCGTACAGCTCGAAGCCCCCCAAAGAGGGAAGGAAGACTTCAGTTAAAGGCAAGAGCTAAGAGACGAAGTGAAAAGAAAAATTTGGGGGACCCAACAGCTGGAAATTTGTGTTTCGGGTGGGCACAGAAAATCGGAGTTAGTGTAGGTCGGTTCTGTTATGTCTGGCGGTGCGGTTCTTCCTCCTGCGTGCCATCAACACCGTCATCATCATCATCATGGTCGTAGTCATTGAAGTCGTCGTCATTGGTGTGCGCGCAGTAGGGTCTGTTGAAGACGAATGAAAGGATGATGCCGACGATGATGGCAAAAGGAATTATTGAACCTACACTCGTGAACCAGTTCGGGTTTTATTACATTCTTCTGTTTTATGTTTGGCATGCGTGGTTGTTGTGTGCGAGAAGGATGTTTTTATAACAAATGGTTCTGCGACAGAGTGTAACAACTTACTACCACGTACGTACGTACTACCACTGGGTTCCCCCCGGATGTGAGATGTTACTGTGAATTGAGCAGATGTGCGGTGTGGTGTGTGGTATTAAACTTGTTTGCCCTCAGGATCGGTTTTTTTCATGTTTTAATGCATTTTTTCGGGATTCCTCCTTTTGTTAAATGGCAGCTCTCTGGCAAAGAACGTGGTTAGTGGTTAACAAATGTATTTAGTAACTGGCTTAACACATTAATCATCGTAAATGATGAATTCAATTCAAAATAAAACTATACACGCAATCACGTCATCGAAAGATGAACAACTAGTGAGGAAAGCCAGTATTGTTAGAGCAGGGTCTCAAATGAGTTCCAATGACATACATACATATGTACATACGCTTGTATCAAGAATTTAGCACAAGAAATGCTACGCATCTTCCTTCCTATCAAGTGGCATAAATGTACATATGTATGTATGTACATAGTTAGCTTTTGTATTGCCCTAAATTTGCAAGTGTACATATGTACATACATATGTATTTATAAGCTTCTGGAGCTGCCGAATTGTCTGGAATACTGTGCATCGATTGGTACATGTACATCCATGCATACATTCCTTCACTCACTGTGACTATATTCCAATGACATTTTGTTTTGTGTGTCCATCAATGCATGAAGGTCCTTTGATTTTAAAAAAAGAATTAGTAAAATACTCGACTAGGTAGGGTCGCAAGGGCAACGACGATTAAAGCTTTGAGAACCACAGTTCTATCATTTCTCGATATTAACTCAATTAACTCAAGTTTCCCGATTTCGTCGATTTTGTTAGCCTATAATCCTTCGTTGTTGAGCTGGCTAGATTTCTACGTCTTTAGCAGGATAATTTGTATAAGATTTGATTCCTAAATATGAAGCGCGGGTTTAACGCCGACACCACTGAGCAAAAGCTATTTAGCCTCAGTTCAATAAAATCTTTCCCGCGTGGCGTTATATCTTGTGATTCGCCCATATATCCTTATCTCATTCGATCTTTTGGATTGAACTATAGCTATACAGCGTCTTTCTTTAAAATACTGCAATTCAGTGTCCTACCTATACAAATGCGCCTAAGCTTTCTTAGAAATCTACAAAAGTGTTGCATTTTGTTTTCACAGAATGTATGTACCTATATACCTGCCTATACCTAACTGTACCTGCCAAAAGTTGAATGTAATACATAAATGTACCAATGTATGTGCATATCCTATGTTTCACTTCATTTTCACATCCTCCTGCCCTTCTTCGACACAAAATTACAACAATAATAATAAAAAAGTAAAATAAATTATAGCATCACCCCTACTAACCTAAATCCACGCCAGTTGGTCCATAAATTTTATTTACATCCCCCCAACTTTTTTCTCTTTTTTTCTCAATATCTGTTGACATTGAATTTCCTGGGAAAAATCGATTTTAAAATCCCGCCTAAAAATAATTAAACACGGGAAAATGATTTTCCTGAAAATCCTCCACTAAAAGTGTCACCATTAACCATTACCATAAGGATGTGAGGAAGCGAAGAACACAGCACACACACGAACAGGCAACGCACAAATAATTGGTTCCGAATGTGCGTTACGTACACTTCCCAAAGTAAGATCAATGTCCTTTGGAGCGTGTACGCTACGGAAGACCTTCAAGTGAAAGATGGGCAACTGCCGTGGTTTATTTTTGTCGCAAATGCATCCATCTGTCTATTCGTTTCTTAATTTAGTTTCTTTTCGTTTTTATATTTAACGACGACGACGCGCGTCGGCAATTTCTTTCAAATGAAGTCAGCGCACGCATTCCTAGCCCCCAACGAAGTTTACTTTTGGATGTTCTTGGGACACATGAAGACTATTTTTAAACAGCCACAAAATGGGTACCATGTGTATATGTGCTATACAGAGGGATAGGCTCTGGAAGATGAGACTACTAGCATCGGTGGGTTGTGTCACTGCTGCAACAGTTGTGCGTAGATTTTCTATTTTGGGCAATTTAAAAACCCAAGCAAGTTGTTGCCGACTGAAAACTTTATGCGTGAGTTTGATGTGTTTGACTTTACAATGAAAAGGTTAGTGAGATTTCATTGAGATGATTTCCGATTTAATGACGGAATTGCTTCAAACGTTCAAGTTATAAGGTTATTTTTTCTACAAATAGTGGTAATAGATCGTTGACAAATGAGTTTCCATTTTATTCGAGGCTATGACTCTAAATGCAATAGTCTTTGCAAAATAAACATTATGTCCAGTCTATTAGGTAGTTGAAAGATGAGCGCAGAATATCTTCCAGCACTTTTAGTGCTGGGTTGCAAGACTGCGAAATTTGAAAATAGTTTTTGGTCGAAATAAAGCCTCGTACAGTCGGTATAAGGAAATTTCATGAAACTGGTATGCTCATGGATAACAGAATTTGGAGCGCACAGATTAAAAAATTGCTGCTAATGCCCAAAGTATGCAAGAAATTCAAAGAACCTGAACTAGTCGAAGAGTTCAACAACTGACCTTTCGTCGCAGTCCTGTGAGGAGAATATTACATAAAGACCTCAATTTTTTTGCTTACAATGTCCAAAATGAATGTGGCAGCAACCTTACAGTAAACGGTCTGTGCTACGGAGACATGACAACTGATTTTTTAAGACCGTAATTGAATTATTTGGATCTGTGAGGTCTTTGGTTCCAACAGGATGGTGCAATGTGCCATAGCAGTACATATAATAATAGGAAGTGTACTCTCTGTAATAAAGCAACAATCAATAAAAATATAATGAACGATGTTGTTTTAATAGGTAACAATAAGTAGCCCACCCTTTTGGAGCGTTTTCATATACGTTTTCTCTTCTTTTTGAGGTTTTTAGCGGCAGTGGAATATTTACTACATACATACATATGTACATGTATTCGCCTTTGCCAACATGCTCGACTTTTGTTGTTCGGAACCATCCACGTCTAAACTTTTTGAAAACTGAATTTTCTAAATATTTTTTTTTTTTTTTTTTTTTTCGAAAATTGAAGAAAAGTTTTGTTCTCGATTTAAAGAACCATGACACAATCAATAATGGAGCGATTGTAGGTTTTCCCTATTTGTTTTTTTTTTATTAAAACGCACTACATACATACATATGTATATAAATGTGTACAGTGCGACCTCAACAACTAATAGAAATTCGGGCAGTTGCGTTAATTGAGGTTGTTGCAATAACCGAGTCAAAAAATAGTAGGTGTTGAAAGTGAAACAAAAAGTTAAATACATAAGGATATTAAGGAAAAACATTGCTTAGTTCATTTTATAAGGATAAAAATGTATACATACAAATACATATTGAATATTTACATAGTGCATACATTCTTATTTATTTTTTCAAAATTGTGAAATTTTTGATCGTCTTTTTGGATGCAAAATTCTTTTTCACGACTGAAAAAGATTTAAGATTTCTCTTAAAATTTGCAGCGTTAAAATGTTATACAGTGAAGGTGAATTTTTTTCAGCCCATTGTAGGCAAATGTTAAGTGCCTGAATTGCGGCTTCTGCTTTAACTTATGGCCGTGGGGGTTATTCAACTGCATTTTTAACATCACTGTCGATGTCTTCGGCTTCCGAATTGATGCAAGTCGGTTCCAAATCGGTTTCTTTTTCGGTAATTCCAATTGTTTATGTTCTCGGAACAGTCAGTGGATGATAGCTCTTCAAGCAAATCATTAATTGATGCCAATATATCGCGATGGTTAAGGATTGGGTCCTTTATAACACTCAAAGGGAGCTCATCGTCTTCGTCGTAATTACGGAGATATCAAAGTGTTCCAGCAATTTGCCGTATACTGCACCTTATCCCATGCATTAGTCCGGAGACATATGGTATATCTTTAATTAAACGCCCAAATTTTACCCTCCAATCCTGTTCCTGTGCCTTTCATGAAAATAGGCACATTTAGTTTTCGGTTCCTTAGAAACCATTCATACAACGCTTTTTCAATACGTGGCAACTCAAAGAACGCAACCCGAACACTACCGACCACAGAGAAAATGTTAACTATATGCGCTTGCAATACAGAGATCACGCATCATAAACAAATATGTGTACACTAGTTCCAAAAAATAGCTGAAATTGCTTTTATCAAGAAGTTGCGCGTATCGAGGGTTGCTTTTATAGAGGTCACATTGTATCTGTACATATTTAGGATTTTTGAAAGCAACTAATTTTTTTTAAACCGAAGTGAAGTTTATTATAATGTTATTTTTTATCTGTTGGTAGTCAGTCTTTCTCCCAGTTTGCAACAATGGCTTGAATGAATTTGTTCTCCAGGTCGTGAACGCGAATTCCAATCCGAAACAATTTCAGAAGCGTCCTTTATATCGAGAAAAGCTCAATGTTTGGTGTGTATTTTGGGCGGGTGGCGTGAGCTTCCAAAATGGAAGAGGTGAGGCAATATCTTCAGTTGCAATTGGATGATGTGGACAAAAACAACTTGGATTTTAGCAAGATGGTGTTAAATTCCATTCATGTGGGGTTATTATGAGAATAGTATGATTTAAGACCGTTCAAGTTCTTACTTTGGGCTTGCGTTAAATCTCTGACGTATGTATGTATACATGTATGTATCTACCTAAATGTACATGTATATGTACATACGTACATATACATATATGTACGTATGTCAATAAACTGAAACAATTATCGACTTAAAGAACAATATTATCTAATCTATTGATGCTATTAGTGTTCTCAGCTATAATTTTTCTGTTATTTTTAACGGCGAAAGGAAAAATCAAATCAAATCCATGGTGCAATATAAAATTTAAATGGTTGCTGAATGTCGCTCGCTTTGTAGACAAGCTTAGCTAGCTTCGAGCTTTCTACATACCACCGTAATAATTTTTTACAGTACAGTAAATTGTGCACCTCATTCACAGTGCAATTTCTGCTCTATGTACGGACATGCTTCAGTTTTACTTACATACATATGTACATAATATTTCTAAGCCTTTAGCTGATTATAAACCATGAAAATCTTACCTTCATACCAATAGGCTCACCGTAATGTACATTGGCTGCCATTGATTAACTTTTAGTCCACCTTTCCCAATCTATAAGTAAACCTTTCATATTACAGAACAGACAGCAAACTAAATAGTGCACCTAATCATTGAAAAGCTTTCGATTGATAAATTGGACGAACGTCCGAAGAAAGTTACTCAAACTAAATCGATGAAATGTTAAATTTTTTGGTTGCGTTTGTTGTTTTGGCAGCTGACGACCTGTGGCTTAACTTAAATGTGAGGATGAAATTGATTGTACCTTAGGCAAAGTTTGCTTAAAGCATTCTCGTGCTCTACCTACTTCTTTATTGATATTTTTAACATTATCGAATCGATAGTCAGTTTGGAAAAATGTCCCACCGTCTAGTCTGCCTTCAGTTCGTCGTTTTCATCGATCCCCCGAATGGTCTCCAATTACCACCACAAAATTTTTCAAATATTTAAACCATTTAAACTTAAATATTTATGTATATACATAACTGTTTTTTTTTCTTCATACATTTTGTTAGTTTTATTCATCCCCTGCATCAAATGCATAACATGTTCTCACACTCCCTCGGAATATCCTTGTGCGCTTAATGCATGCACATACTATACCACGCATAATAACAACAAAAGATCATCATTGCGCTAGCGCACCGGGTACGACGCCACCATTATGCTATCATATTTTCATCGAACACATACAATACGCACATACATACATATGTACATATCTATGGCGTTCTCTCATCCTTTTCATCTGGGATTCTCTCCCCCTTATTTATTTTTCCTTCTGGTGGAAAACATGCAGCTGTTGTCATCTCTGCTGAGCAACGTTGAAAGTGTCCAACATATAAAAACATTTGTTATGTGTAATTTGAAGAAGAGTAAGGGAACAAAACGAGGGATGGAATTAAGTGCATTAAGAATTAATTTCTAATAAAAAATGTTTGATTTCATTTTATAGTAATCTAGGCTTTTCCGTTTTGGAGAGGATCATTAAAATCGATTTTTATTTAATACATATTCCAAATTTATGTACATATGTACAAGTCAGATCATTGGGAACTTGTAAGCCATGTACATATGTATTTACAGCTTAACTTAGAAAGGTCACTTAGTTATATCCTTATTCAATACAGCTTTATAAGCCTTTTACTGTTATCTTGAGCCTAGACATGGAACGACTACACGTTTTATAATGGTACTAAATATATTGCCTTTTTAAAAATGGAAGTTGTGTCAATCTTGGACCTCTCATCCTTAATTGTGCTACTTTGTTTTATTCGAATGGGGTTCAATTCGTGATTAATAATTAGGAACACCAATTTCGGCAGTCAAAAATTGTTTATAGAACAAACATTTAGACACTATCTATGTACATGCATATGTACTTGCATACATACATATGTATGTATAGGCAACAAGGAAAAACAGAACAAGTCGTTTTTTACAATTTTTCAGGAGAGTCATTTAAAGGTTTGTCATGAGTTTACAAAAAAAATTATCCATAGTATGAGAAAGTTTTTGACACAGAAATTTTTTTTTTTTTTTTTTCTTCGTGGGTAGGTGAAAAATCTTCAAAAGACACTATGAGCCCGGTGCTCATAGTAGTGTGAGATTCTTACTCACTAAACAACACCTCCCTTCTATTGATTGACTACAACTAAGTTCCCTTATCAAGTAGTTTGCGTTTCAGAAATATTCGCGTTGGGCAGGCAGCTTTTCAATAAAAGCACCCGCTGATTCCGTCATTACATACGGCTATCCCTATTGCGCTAAATCGAACGGTTTCGTTCTTAGTAGTCGGCGCACAAGGTTTGTCTCGTCCAAAATTTGGAGTATGGCGTCATTACAATGTCCATGAAGACGAATACGGAGTTTGCGAGCAAAGTTCGTTATTTCGTCATCGACGGTAGCTACTCCTAAGTCTCGGTGGATATCATTGTTCCTGATATACCACGGAGCATTTACGATTATTCTTAGCACTTTGTTTTGGAAAGATTGTAAAATATCTCTATTGCTTCGTTTAGTACAACCCCAAAGTTGTACACCATACGTCCATACAGGTTTAAGCACTTGCTTGTATAATAGCAGTTTGTTATATATGCTTAACTTGGAATGTCTTCCAAGTAGCCAATACATTTCTCTAAATCTATTTTCCAGCTCGTCGCGTTTCTTCTTAACGTGCGACTTCCATTTGAGTTTCGCGTCTAGTGTCATTCCTAGATACTTAGCCTCGTTTGCATACGGTATTTGTACCGAGTTAATGAAAATGGGTAGGTTATTAATTTTTTTGTTAGTAAAATTAACATGGATTGATTTGGTTTCGTTGAGAGCAATGCGCCAAATCTTTGTCCACTCGCAAATTTTGTCCAAAGCTCGTTGAAGCTTTTCAGTTGCTGACTCGATTGATTTATCTGTTGCAAGTATAGCCGTATCGTCCGCGAACGTGGCTACAACAGTACCTTCTTCTTGGGGTATATCTCGAGTGTAGAGTAAGAACAATACCGGACCAAGAACACTTCCTTGCGGTACTCCGGCAGCGATGTCCTTAAATTCAGAGTATTCACATCCGTGTTTTACACGGAAAAGTCTATTAGCAAGGTAGGATTCTAAAATCTTGTATAATTGTTTCGGAAGAACCTGCCTCAGCTTAAGCTTCAACCCTTCATGCCATACCTTGTCGAAGGCTTGAGATACGTCAAGAAAGGCGCTAGAACATATCTTTCTCTCCTCAAGGGTTTTCTCTATTTCATTAGTTAATCTGTAGACCTGGTCAATTGTCGAATGCTTGGTTCTGAAGCCAAATTGATGGTCAGGAATCAGTCGTCTTTCCTCAATGACCGATTGCAAGCGTTTTAACAAAAGCTTTTCAAATACCTTAGATATTATCGGAAGCAGTGATATCGGTCTGTACGATTTTTTGTCATTTGGAGACTTTCCCGGTTTTGGAACCATTATAACCTCAGCAACTTTCCATTGCCTTGGAACGTATAATAATCTTAGAGCGGCATTTATAATATGCAGGAGCTTGATCAGGGCTTTCTTTGGCAATTCCTTGAGGATCTGTCCGGTTATTAAGTCATATCCAGGGGCCTTGTTGTTTTTAAGATTTTGTATTACTTGGCAAAGTTCGACCAGCGACACACTCTTTATTTTAAAGTTGTCAGGTGTCGTGATAGTACCACCAAGGTCTTCTATAAGCGCCTCTCCGTCAAATGGCTTAAACGTTTCTTCTAGGTGCTTCGCGAATAAATCCGCCTTTTCCTTGTCTCCTTTTGCCCATTCGCACAGAAATGAAGATGAAAATTTGGTTCTGTACCATTCTAGAATCAATTATAGAATCGAGTATGGGTCCTCCGAGTGTATGATTGTATGTTTTTTCTTGTTGCCACACATATGTATGTATGAGTAAAACAATTTAATTTATACCTATAAATACTTGGTACAACAGACCACCGTATGTGGCCAGGGCCTAGCTTCTCGCGACCATTCGTTTTATTTTTCACACAAATGGAATGGACCTACGGTTTAGAGCCATATCCGAAAGGTAAATTGAGAAGCTTTCTCATGACAGTTATTACTCTCGGACGTTTGTCAGACATTCGCGAGAGGTGGGGCTGTGAAAAAACTTTTTGGTGTTTCTGGGTTTCGAACGTCGAACCTCCCGCTCAGCGATCCAATGCACTAACCACTTGAGCCACGTCGCCCACTTTATATACCTACGTGTGTATATACATACATATGTACATACATACATATACAATTGACTAATTAAAGCACTATAAGTTTATATAAGCATTATCGAAAATTTTATACACATAATTAGAAAAATGTTAATTACTCAAATACTAGTTTAAGAATACGTTTTGTATTATATAGAAATTTTCATTAACTAAAACAAACTACAAAACAATACACGAACAACATTCTTTCTCTTACGGTTCGTTTTGGGCAACAAGATTAAGAAAATATTTGATAACTTAAAGTATAGCATCATGTTGAAAATTGAAAAAAAAAATGAAAGTTTACTTCTGCCTTCGCTTATACTGGAGCTACAATTGCCAGTAGGTATATCCCACTAAGGTACTCGTACGAGTATATCAATTTTAATACGTAACTTTTAATGTGGCTAGGAAATTTAAAGTGTACCAACAGCCAAGTGAAAAAAGCCTCGTCTAGCTGTTCGTATGTAGTAAATTTGCACCATTAAATTTTTATCTGGAAGGTCGAGTTTGAGTCCAAACACTCATTGATCATTAGTATGTACTAAAAAAAAAATAAATACATGCATATGTCTATAGGTAGACCAACAGCTTTGAGAAAGTTCTGTCAAGACTGGTTTTTGGTATTTAGTATTTCCGAGGAAATTTATATTTTGGATACAAAAATCGTTCATCCTACTCTGATATTATCCCTATATAACTACTACGAGACAAAAAATGTACAAAATCGAAAATGCTCAGTACCTAATACATATTGTATGTATATATTAGAATGTGCTCCATTATTCCTTACAGTATTTAAAACTACTTTTTGGAGGCGTTTTCTAAATATTTTACAATTTTAGATATCATAGTAATTCATGACAGCTTCTGCAATAATCAGGTGAGTTGATACCCAGTCTGACGACCATTGCACCCTATCGGACAGTGTCCAGTCTTAGTAGTCTTGTCAGTAAGCTGATTTCCTCTTTGTACATTGATAAAAGGCTTTAAGTATTCTTATCGTTCAGTATTGGCCATAAACTGCGAGATATGACACAGTCTCTAGCTGAGGTAGCTAATTTTGTCCGCTGCATTCCACCATACAAGCGTTTCGTAAGTAAGTATGGGTCTTACAATCACAGTATACACCAATGGATGAGCGGTCGTAGTCCCCATCGTTTACCGAAGGTTTCCTTGCACGAGTAGAAAGCGCATAATGCCTTTTTAATCTTTTCCTCTGTGTTCCTCTTCCAAGTGGCTTTCGAATCAAAGATCGTTCCTAGATACTTGGCTTCTGAGGAGAGATTCAGGGAGACTCCGTTTACGTTTGGAAGGTCGAATTCTTCAATTTTCCTCCTTCTAGTGAACACGACCAGTTTGGTTTTTGTTGGTTTTAGCCCTAAACCGTTTATTTGTGCCCATGAAGATAGTGCTTTCAGTGCAGATTCCATAATGTTGCTGATTGTAAGAAGATGCTTCCCACTGATCATAATTACTACGTCATTTGCATATGCTCCTGCTTTAATGCATTTGGATTTGAGAATCGTTCGAATTTTCTTAACGACTAGGAGTCACAGCAAAGGAGAAATGACTCCCCCCTATATTTCATAAAGTACCCCAACATTGGCCAAATTACCTACTGAAAAGTATCCTATGTTACAATCCAATAAATATATCCACTTCTTCCACAATGTTTTCGGTTTTGCTTTAATTTGAAATAGTGCTCTTAATTACCTTCTTTTATATAAATATTATGCGTCGAGTTGTTAAGTTTCCATATTATGTCAGCGATAACAGAAAACATGACTTCTACTGCGCACATGTAGTCAAAACGTTTTCAATCTGTTAGTAGGTACATAAACTTTTTAAGTAGCAGACCAGTGCATCGCATTCACTTGCTGCTTTCACCTAGTATGGATAAAACCAAAAAGTTGATATGGTATAAACCATATACACCTACCAAAGTTATATAGCATAGAACGAAACCTACAAACAGTTTCGTTAAATTTAACATAATGGTTTGTGGATTTACTGCTGCATTTTTATTTTGTACACCAACCTTTGGAAAAGTTAATTGTGTACGTTTCTCTCCAAGCCATCTTGTGGTCATAATTGAAAACAGTAATAATATAAGAAATGGTTGCTGAATTTACTGTTAAGGAATCTTATTCGTTGCCCTCTACTCGCAAACATTTGAATTAATGCATTTTTTCTTTTTTTTCATTTCAGATTATTTACGGTACGGACGGTCAAGTCGTACGTGCAGAGTCACGTCGTGGACGTGGAAAGGGACGAGGTGCTAGTACTGGGGTAAGATTTATTATTTTTTAATGTAATACCAAAAGTTGTCTGATATCTGTGCTTCAAATGCATTAACAAATTAAAAAAAGACTACAATGTGCAATTAGTTAATAATCTAGTACATACAGTGGCGAGCAAAACTGGATACATAATCTGAGATTTTGTGTTCTTTTGTAAATAAAACATCCTCCTCGAAGCCGATTCGAATGAAATTTTCAAAGTTTTTTACTTATTTTAATACTAAGAAAATGATGTATTAACGAATATAATCGTGCAAGTAGAACGGCCAAAATTAATGAATGTTAATTCATACCTCCATGTATCCACTTTTGCACGTTTGATTTTGTCTTTATTTTTTTTAATATACCGCTAACCGTATATTAAAAATTGTCACGTTCTATGATTTTTTGATCATTCATACTGTTACAACACACTGAGTGGTCGTAAGTAATTTCTAGAAGAACTGTTTTATTATTTTATAATATATTAAGTGCATTCGTTTAAAATCCAGGAAAAATGAGAAAAATAACTGTTAATATTGAGAACAGCATCATTTCGATGTCTGCAAAAGGTCTTTCGGCACGGAAAATAGCAGAAAAACTCAGTGTGTGCCATCGCATAGTACTCAATGTGAGAAAAATAAAGAAAAATGAGATGGTGCAAAATAAAGGTGGACGTCCAAAACTGTTGACTGATGGAGATGCTCGCCTTATGGAGCGTTGTTTGGCTAAGAAAGACGTGAGAACACCCAAGTCTGCAGCAAGAATGGTTGGCAAAAATGTAAGCGAGTGGACCGCTAGAAGGGCGCTGCGTAGAATCGGGCTGGTATCAGCCGTAAAAAAGAAAGAAACCAGCGTTATCAGGAAAAACGTAAAGGCTAGGCTAAAGGTCTGTAAAGATCGTAAGAACTGGACTGTGGAAGACTGGAAACGAGTCATTTGGTCTGACGAAACTGAAATTAATAGATTCCAGTCCGATGGAAAAGTGTACTATTGGCACCGACCAAACGAAACGCTTCAACAGCACCACCTCAAGCAAACCGTAAAACACGGAGGAGGGAGTGTAATGGTCTGGAGTTGTTTCACTTGGTGGCATGTCGGCCCATTAGTCAAAATAGATGGAATTATGAAGGAAGAAAACTATTTAGATATTCTGCATACTAATCTGACCGATTTCGTCGAAGACTGTGCTTATCCAACTTAATAAATTATTTTCCAGCAGGATGGGGACCCCAAACACGCAGCGAAAATTGTGAATAACTGGCTCGCAAACCAAAGCTTTCAGACAATGGATTGGCTAGCGCAAAGCCCGGATTTGAATCCATTTGAAAACCTATCGGCTATAGTGAAGAGAAGGCTGGGGGAGTACGAAAGAGCCCCTACAAATTTGGATGAGTTGTGGCTGAGAGTACAGTCTGAATGGTCTAAAATTCCGAACGAAATCATTCAAAAGTTGGTAGAGAGTATGCCAAAACGAGTAAAATCTGCAATAAAAAATAAAGGCTTATGGACAAAATATTAAAACTATTAAAACTCGTTTTTTTTTTTCAAACGTGCAAAAGTGGATACATGGAGGTATCAATTAACAATCATTGATTTTGGTCGTTCTACTTGCACGATTATATTCGTTAATACATCATTTTCTTAGTATTAAAATAAGTAAAAAACTTTGAAAATTTCATTCGAATCGGCTTCGAGGAGGTTGTTTTATGTACAAAAGAACACAAAATCTCAGATTATGTATCCAGTTTTGCTCGCCACTGTATGTATTCATACATATAAACGAGAAATAATTTTTTTTCCTAATCATTCCCAAAACACTGAACCGATTCCAATGCTATTTTGTATAGAAACATATTCGTATTACCGAAGTAACATTAGAATCCGCCGTAGACTTGCTGAGTGCAATAATAATGCAATAGCACTTGCAAGTTAACAAGTCGCCGTAGGAAAGTTTTATTTATACAGGATTGACAAAGTCTGGTGGGGACCAGTCAGTATTACTTGGTTGTGATCACTGTCAGTAATCATTTTGAAAAAGTAGGGCAAGATATTAGAGTGGTCGACTCGCTGGTCAAGATAGGCGCATCAACCACGTTCACTGGTTCCAAACCATTCTATGGAATAAGAAAGAGCCTTTTCAGAAATAATGCAAGTGAACAGACCCTGTAAAAATAAAAAGCTACCTGGGTGCATACTCTAGATATGTACAGTGTACTCTCTCCTTACGGACCCCCTTATAACTGGACAGATTTCAAAGAACATTTCTTTTAAATGTCCTTTTGTTTGTTATCCCATAACCGGACAAATTCTTCGGAACCATCGGTGTCCGCTTATAAGGGAGTACTGTATATACCGATTACTTTTTGGCTTCACTTACTTAGTTTCTTGTGAACCTAAGTAAAAACCACTTAAGAAAGCTGACCGGCCAGCGACATCAGTGTAGAATATGTCCAGAGACTGATGAGACCTCTCTTCACAATTTCAGAAAACGCCACGCAAGTAAGACTTCGAGTTCGTTCGTTGGAATACATCTTGAGATTTTAATGAAGCTGTAGAGTTAACTGCATACTTTAAAAGTCCGATTGATTAACCTATCAATTCATCTAGGGTGGCATACATATGTATGTATGTATGTATGCACATCTGAAATAAAATAAAGATTCTGTTGAAATATGAAGAGTCAATTCCTATAGGTTAAGTCAAAACTAAGCCTATACATTTATTTTTAATACTGCTCTAGAACACCGATTTCTGTTGATTTATTTTTATCTCCAACCAATCACTTGCTACAGTACGGTAATCCAAAAGTGAAGGTAACTGAAATGCCCCTAGCTTGCCATTCTCTCAGATTACCAATTTCCTGCAAAGAGCAACGTTCCCCTAACCAACAGCAGTTGTTGACCACAGTTAGTGAAATATTGTCTACCGTCTGCAGCACACACATAAAGCAGGTCAATGGCATGCCCTTAGGCATTTACGTCACACGAGATGAATCAATGGGCTGCAAATTGTCAAAACTTAGTCATAAGTCGATTGCATGTGCATATTGTACATACATATGTACATACATACGTGTGCGTGCGATTTCAATGTCAATGACAAGCACTTTCAACTGAAGCCACTGGGAATGTGCACAAACCATACCTAAGGCATTTAGCACACTTCATTGAATAAAACATAAACTGCAGCGGCAGGGCTCATGTCAACTTCCGAGCCAAGGTACCATTCGAACGTATTTTCCATACATATAAAAAAAATCATGTCCTTTGCCTGAAAGCAGAAAGTACCGAAGGTACCCCCTTCTAAGGATATTCCACTGTTTGTCGGAGCAAAAATATAGCACCTTGGTAAAAAAAAAAAAAAACATGCAAAACATATAAAAATAATTCAACTTGTTGCTATAAAATTCTGAATACCCAACTCCCAGTCTTTAAGAGAAACCATCTCCTTACCCACAACATATCAGTCGTCCTTATCCTCATCACCGCCGTCTTTCCCTGCTCTCTACTGTAAGATCCGCTGAGAGTTTACTGTATGTTCAATCATCAGCATCAAAGCGACACACAGAGAATATGCCTTTCCGGTTATCTGTTGTGTCCTCCTCCTGGTGTAGGATTCATGGAAGGAGAAACGTTTAGTCGCGTCTGTGAACGCTTCCTATCAAAACATTCAGATACCACACACCTTTTGGGGACTCCCTGCGATTGCAATAAACCAGAGGGTTGGAGAACTAACCAATCAGTTCAGACGTCTTTTATTCCAGTCCAACTGTGTACTGCTTGCTGCTGACATCTGGATACGACAGAGTTCTTATCCACCCCTCTGTTTGGCAAAACAAAGAAGCCACTTGTCGTTGGTTGTTGGTTGTTGGACGGCGCCAGCACATCAGCAGAGCAGCCTTCACCTCATTCCACTTCCTCGACGGATTATGTAATATTTTTATCGTCGACGTCGTGTAAGTGGCCATGTTCGGCTACGGCTCTCTGTCAAGAAGTTCTAAAGACTCTTCGTCGTCGTCGTTGTTGTCGTTGTCGATGTCGATGTCGGTCCTCGTTCATTGAGAGAAATCGTATTCCTCACCCCTCCTCAGAACTACTGGTAGAGAGTGGTTAAGTTTGTTTGTTGCTGCTTGCTGTCTGTGCTCTGCTCTGTCTGCTGTCCGTCTGTGGTGCAAGGGACCTACTTCTCGGAGACGAAGAAAAGCCCCCAACCTAACCGCAAGCATACATTCGGAAAAAGATCAAATAATCGTTTGGGTTATACCCCCATATTCCGTCGCTGTCTTTGTTGTTGTGTACTCTTTTCGCCTTTGGCGTTGCTGGGACGAATGGATGGTTGGATGGATGGATGTACCTTGACATTGGCGGGCGCTCCATGGGTTTCTTCTCCACTCACAATCATTCGTTCGTGAAAGTGAAGTATGCGTGCGTGATGGCTTTGGTTTCGCTCCCTAATCGCTAAGTCGTCGTCATCATCGTTGTCATCGTCGTCTCCCATGGTGTGGAATAGAGATGTCTCACTTTTTGTGAGTGGGAAAGAATCGTTAAGTCAGCCACCACCATAGTCGTTGTCATCGTCGTAGACTGTGTGTCTACCGTGTCTATAGTATCTGCTTCTGGCTGTTGGGGGTATTCCATGTTGGATCGAAATCACATGCTAACTGAGTCGTCCTCTCTCATGCTGTGGGGCTCTTGAATGCTGCTGAGATTCGTTTTTTTTTTTTTTTTTGTACAGTTCAACCCTATTATTTCACCGACGACGGCGAAGACACAATGCTTACGTTCTGTGTGCCAACTCTGAGTGTGCTGGGACTTGTTCATCTGTGCTATAATCACTTGGCACGAGACATAAAGTACAGCTGCTCGCGAAGACTTTCTCCTTCGTTTACAATCGCTGCTGGTTCGGTATGTGCACTGAAATGGGACTCCAATCTCAAAGCGAAGGACCACAGCTTAGACGGTTACCACATAAGTATATAGACTGGGGAATACCTTTTTTGCTTCCCTTCAGCTCTTGGCACGTATCTACTTTCGTTTTGTATGTTAGTATGACGTGAACACATATTTTTCCTGAACTAAGGGGATCTGTATCCTCGTCTGTAATCCACCAAGGTCTTCCCCCGTTGCCGTAAACGATGTGAAACAATCGAGTTCTTTAGCGTAGCAATCAGTGCAGCAGAACAGCAACAGGCAGACAGCAACCAGCCAGCAAGGTTAGCCAGACAGCTTCAACCACCCAGATCCCAGACAGCCGGTAGTCGGTGCATTGGTATAAAAAAAAGCACACACACACTTATAAAAAAAAAACGGTCCGCGTTGCATGAACATTCGTAGAACGGTTCGGTGACTTGTAAGACCACCACCGTGCACGTCTGTCTGTCTGTTAACGCTGGAGGAATATACTGAAATACTTGTTGATAGTTGGACTCGAATATTCCTCTGCCCCCCGCATTTGTGTTTGGTATTCGCGTGAGGCGCCAGGAGCGTAGTTGCCGTTTGTCTGGAACACCCTCGATTGTGATGCATGTCGTTACGTAACCCAGATCCGTATTTGGTGGGGAGAAGAGTGTTAGGATTGGTGTTGGCACGTCCTCGACATTGGATGATGGTGATTGCATCCCATTGTGGGCGTCCAGACAACTGTCAACAGGTGTACGTATTTTTTTCATTCGTTTTCCTGTATTTCCATAACTAAATGTGACGGATTTTTATGATCGAACGAGGAGGACTGTTTTTTTTTTTGGCTTGTGGCTCAGTCGGAGGTGGAAAATTTTACAGTTTACACTCGTTATTTGGCGGTCGATGATGTGCAATGCAATCTGTGGCAGCCCGGAGGAAGATACGTGTTGTTCGAATGGTGTTCGTTGGCTTTTTCGCGTTTTTGTCCATCAATCCTCGCTCGTGGCAGGATGCTTGACTTTTTCCCTTTTCTCTGTCAGATAAAATAATTTTATTTTAAAAAGCTTTTGGGTATTGAAATGGGGATAGGGCGATTTCAGCACACATGTAGCATGTAGTGCTAAGCGACACGCTTTGGGGTATTTTGGAATCTGGATACGTTGGGTTGAATCTATTGAGTGTGACAATGTACCTATAGATTGGTGGAGAACAATGTGTGTGCGGTGGGTTGTTGTCGGATGCAGCAAAATCGGTATGTAATACTATTCAAGTGCAGTGAACTGGAGAGGTGTTGATTCCGCGTTAACAATGTATACCTGTTGGATGTTTGATTACGCTTTGACACCGAAAGAGGAAAATATCTCCTTTAGGGACTTGCTTAATTGTGGTGGCAAACAGCTGACACTGGTTGCTAAATGTGTTGTGGTGATTATTGTGATCGGAAGGCATGTTAGGCTTGGAATTTGATGGGTCATTTCGTTTGTGCTAATTAGTTGGCTTGTGGGTAATATGAGTTTTTAAATTTGTGATAGTCACTGGTAAAGTAAGTTGATTGAAGTTAGACCTTGAAATTCAAAGTAAACTATATAAGTAGTAGGTACTCTCGAAGTTCTCTCAAATTTAAGTGAAAGAAGAGCTGAATAAGACAGCACTTTTATCACTTTTTGGCAATTGTAAAAGTTATGCAATTCGAAGCACTCAAAACTTGTTCGTATTTTCACCATAAAGGAAAAAATCAGGTACATATGATAATTGCTATTGCTAAAACATCTATACCCAAAAAGAACAATCCCAGCTTTCAAAAAGCTGGTCACAGAGAAATTGTTTTGTCGTTGAAAATAAAATAAATTGTTCTCATTTTAAGGACTTGCATCTTGTAGGAGAGAACATCAGCAGTGTTCACTTAGGAGATACATACATTTTTCGTCGAAGGTCTTTGTAAGGAAAGGTTTGTAAATTTACGGAATCTAAAGTTATATTTTGTTTCCTTTCTACAGTAGAGGTGTGCTGCGAACTGCTTAAATGCCATGTACGCCACATTGAAAAAAAGACAAGATAATCATTTGGTTAAATCTTTTTGTTCACATTTTTATCGCTTAAAAGTTTTTTTCCGTTACTCAGTCGCCACTTGTGATCTCTAAAATTATCAACACCATTTGCCTTTAAAATTTAAAAGTCTTCCTAAAAGATTTAAAAAAAAAAATAAGGTCAAGGTTATGCCCTTACAAAACCAAGTTTTTTCCATAGGACAGCAACCTCATCTAACCCTTCGCTTACGCCTTTTTGCGTTCATTCATTTTTTTTTTCTATCGCGTCAGTTCGTCCTGCTTTCGTTGACTCGACTTCTAATGCCTTTGGGTAAAAATTGTTTTCTTGATTCCTTGCAATCCCAATGGGAGAAGTACTTAAGGACGACTATAACGTCGACAACGACGGCGATGATGATGATGATGGTGATGACTTTGACTCCGACCGTCGTCAGAAAAGTTTTTTCCTTGTTCCTTTGCTATACTTGTTATTTTCGTTTGAAGGCAAATTTAACACGGTTCGGATGGTTTTCTTTCTTTTTTTTTCAGTTTTTTTTCTTCTACTTCTTCGTGTCCTTAGTCTTGTCTGTGTTTATAAACCCTTTTTTTCCGGCTTCCTTCATTACATTTTATTTTTTGTGTACACACTGCTAAACAAATCGACACCTGATGATTCAAAAGGAGCAACTTTTTTTCCGGGCCAACACCGGACGGACGAGGGCTTTCCTTTCTCTTGACCTTTCTTAATGGCTACGGAGACAAATCGAGATGAATGGGAGTTAACTTAAGGAAGCAATACACAAATGATGTTCACCCTGACTGTGTGTTCACTCACCTTTGGTGAATGCCTTTTCTTTAACTACCACTTTGGGTTGCCTAGACACTTTGTCTTTTGTCCGGAGGACTAAGAGTTTACCGCCGGCTCACCCCTTCACGTGGATGCGCTACCTTCTCCTTTGGGTTTGGTTTTATGATGAAGCGTTTTTCTTTCCTTTCTTTCTTTTCAGTTTTTTTTCCTCTTTTTTTGCGCCGTGGATTAAAGGAAAGACCAAAAACGCCATTAGGAATGAGAAAAACTTTAAGGATATTCCTTTGTGGTTTGTTATTGTTTGACAATAGCTGCAAGAAAAGGAGCCACTACACCCACTTGTGTGTCTATCATTCATCATCTTGGTGCGTCTGGCCAGTGTCTGGTATCGCCGAAAGAAAAAATTACGATATAGAGAAATTTAGGGGTGAACTGTAAGAATTCTTTTTCGGTGGTGAGGGTTTATGTGAGCGACACGCTTCCTGGGAAGTTCTTTTTTTTCTGCTGCTCTTGTTTTTCTGTGATTGTCAGACAACGGTCAGACTTTGTTTGTCCTTGTGGGCGACTTTGGAAAAGGGTTACGCTTAAATTGTTTTTTTTTTTTTTCAACCCTGAAAGTGGGAAGCGCTTTTTTATTGAAGGTCGTCATAGAGATTTCTTATAATAGGATACAATTAAGGTAGTTCCTGGAGGGTAATTGACCTTAAACGGGATTTTTTTTTTTTTGTGAATGAGGTTAATGCCCTATAGGAATCCGGGATGGTGAATCTTTGATGATAAATCTTTTACGGTAGGTGGCTTTGAGAAATCTAATTGGGGGGCTTGTAGGAAGTACATATATGTACGCCTACCCACTTCTAAGACTTGCTGTTGATAGCGCAAGTGTATCTTCTTCTTTTCCTTTTGTTCGGCGAGGTTATGATCGGGATTGTAGGGATCATAACCATCCCAATTTACTGCATCTCTACTGGTCCGCCTGTGGATTTTTAGCGCAAGTGTATTTACATAAAAGTTAATTGATATGAAGGGTTATTTTCTATCCCGAGTTTTCATTCAAAAGAGAGTGAAATATTTTAAATTAATCTTTCGAAATTCAAAAACTGATTTTGCGTGAGTACTCATTAAAATTCAGTATGATATATGTATGTATGTACATATAGGCACTTTAATTAGGCTTTATTAACACAATTATTGTACAACAGTGTGAGAAGCTAGCTAGTCCTACAAACATATGTACATATGTATGCAGATATGTATGTACATATGTATAAACATTATTTAAGCGTAAGTCCTGCCTAAATAAAAATATTTTTCGTGTTTATCATCTTATGTATTGAGTTTTTGGCCTGAGTTTATACATGTACTGTAGTTTTCGTAATATTCTGAAACTATTTGAAATCATCCACTGCAGAAGTCCTACTTATCTTTATGAAATACTTACCTTTGCTCGTTCAGCTAGGGCCTTGAAATTAATTATTCCACGATCTACGCATTGCATTGGAGAACATTCCTTCTTTGTATCTGCGATTCGTCTGTGGAATCGTCTTCCACATGAACTGCAGATTATTAATTCTATTTCCGTATTCAGGAGGAAACTTTTCATATTTTTTTTCTGAGAACAGTATCACTTTTTGACTAACTTTTATTAACTTTTATTAACAGTAGTCCATATTTCAAAATATTTTTTTATTTAAAAAATATATACTTCTAAAAGATTCTTATACATATGTATGTATCTTGTAGTATTTTGTCAAAGTATGTTTTCACAATAAATACAAATACAAATTATTTCAGAGTCCAGAGACTTAACTGTCTCAACTGCCTTGCTGTCTGTTAAGTTTGTTATTATCCTACCGACGTCTTTGCTGAAGGTATCTTATTGCCAAAGTCAACTTGAGTAGTAATTATTGAAAGCTATTTATTCTCCTGATTGGTTCCCCTGTAATTCATACCTTCTTAAGCGAGGAGTTTGCTTCCAGGCTGAGAGTTTTTGTTTGATTTTTTTAAAAGATTTGTCGTATTTTGACTTTTTTCATGCTTTTCAATGTGGAACCGCGCGTACATAAATAGAAATTAAAGCAAAATCTAATCAATTGCAATCTCTTGAAATTTAGAATCCAATTTTAAGCATCCGGAGTGACAGATATAAAATGAATGCGTTGCAATTCAATTCAACCGATATTCTTGACTCGAAAAATAAAGAATTCTCTCCACAATTTCTCTCCCTGCTGTTTCAATTGAGTTTTGCCTTTTTATATATGTATATGTACTTGATCTTTTTCATTCACTTCACCTGATCGTGTTAAGATCAAGAATTTTTTTAAATCCCTTTACTGAAAGTCGACCAAAGCTACACTTTTAAGCGCACTTCAAAAATCATTAAATCGTCATAGGCGCAAGCACAATCTGAATATTAGTCTATTCCATAAGAGCTTTGTGTAGAACTCTGCTTTTTTATACTGAGGTAATGCAAAAAACTAGATCCTATAAAGTCATCGAATGGAAAACAGTTGTGCGCTGTGAAAAAACTGCGCAAACTAAGTTAAATTAGTAAATTTGTACAGATTAATGACTCGGTCCGCAAAACTTACTTGGATGTCTTATAAACGTGGTCGAAAGATTTGGTATAAAGAATTTGAAAGTTTAAAATAATTTTTCTAAGCAGTGCTTTGAAACTTAACGAAGAGAATTATTGCGAATTTTTACATTCACGATTAAAGTTGGTACTTAAACGAGTTTTTTAAATGTGTGAATATGGATTTTTACAATGTGCCAAATCCTTTGTAAAGGATTTCTAATTTAAGGAATATTTTGGGTTTAAAATTTTAAAACCTATTCACTTTAACAGTCACATAATAATATAAATCGCCATTATGACTTTTTTTTAACTGCCTCTCGAACACTGACTTAATCTTAGGTGCTTAGTGTTACTGGGCACTGGTTACTGGGTTACTCGTCATAACTTAGATTCTTTCTTTTAGTAATTTGTTACTTCACAATTTTTTACTTTTTCTATAAAACCTTCGAATCTCTCCTAAACATTTTTTTTTACTTTAAATGATTATCATAAAAAATGCGGAATGTGTTAGAAAAAAGGTAATGCATTCCGAAATGTGTTTTTTATTCATGAAATTTCTATAACAAGAGCTTGATACTCGACACTCCAATGCTTAAACAATTGAACTGTTACTGCGTGAGGAGTGTGCACATGTTTATAATGTTCTGAGAAAAAAAATATTGATAAAACTTAACCCACCCTTGCCTTAATGGTTAGATAACTAAAATATATGTATATAAGAGTAAACGGCTTACAAGCAAAACTGACTAACTACAAAAACGTAGTTCGTGGGAAAACGCAAAACAATTTTTTTTGTTTTCTTTAAATGCTTGTAATTTTATGATGTGACTGCGATTCTCCTAGATTGTGTTCATATTTCTAGGCAAAATATCAGATAGGCAGTTTTAACTGAATTTTCTACTTGCTTTTTTATTATACTTGGCATCAATAATACAGAATACAATTTTTGGCAGTTGGTCAGTTTTGCTTGTAACTCGACGATATGTATAGGATTTTGAAAATACTAAAAATGTCAAGTCATGTTGAGTGGCTAAAAACAGTCGTTTGAGTCTTACTGGGACAGGCTCATCAGTAGAATCAACATGGGTCAACGGTCAGGGTATGATCATACTAAACATAGTATGTACATATGTATGAATGTATTAAATAAATTTCAACTGCTTTTTCTTTTTAGTACTGAGAGCTTCTGATTCTTAGTATAGTCCAGCCTACCGAAGCTAATTATTTCAAAAGTTTGATCATATACTTTTTGTCATGTATGTACACATGTAAGCGGAAAGGAAAATCGAGTAGGGTGTAAGCAGCGCGGTTACCTGCGCTGAACAAGCACTGGAAATACATAAATAAGGATTTTCTGTTTCAAATTAGGGATCTAATGGAGGAGCAGCACGAATTTTACTGTTTTGCACAATATTAGAGCATAATGGAACATTTTTAAAACATTACTAGAAGGCATACTTTAACTTATAAATTACAGATTCAATTGCTATACATATGTGTATGTACATATATCAAATTCTAATGCATCTTCATCTTCATATACTTAAAGTTCAAAAACTGATCTTTTAAGTTGATGGGTGATACAATTAACGTTTTAATGATGTTCTAAATTTTAGGCAAAGTAGAAGCTGAATACTAAATACCCCTTGGCGGTTTTGGTACATATTTGTTTCATCTTTCAAAATTTCCTAAGAGATTCCTAATTGGCTTACAATTTTTTTTCTTGTTATGCAAAAAAATCGCCTCCTTGCGGGTTCCGGGATTCTCTCTTTACGGATACACCAGCATTTGAAACTGTTGTTGTGCTGCTAATTTATAAATACGAGAATCTATCGTTGTAAAATTCAATTTGAACCAACATATTCGTAACTTCGCTTCGACGCTCGACACATAACAACTTTAGCAGCCATTAAAATAATTTAATTGAATTTCATGTTAAACTGATATAAAGCATAACTTTCTCAACAAACGTGTCATCAAAGAAAAAAAAAAAAAAAACGGCGACACTGAACCATATAAGAAAGAGAGAGAGAGTACAGTGATAATGGGAAAAAAACGGGTAATAAATTTAAAATTTAATTCGAAAGGACATAAATTAAAGTTTGGAACATGTCATTTAACAAAACTTCTTCCACACCCCGAAAATGTTCTCTCGTTAATTTGGAACTTGTGCAACGGAAGCGGAATTCCACCCAAAGCCACCCCATCCTCTGTCTTTCAGCAGCAGGAGCGGCTCCACCTCCTCCTCCTTAATTTTGCTTTTAGTGCTTCCAACTTTCTACTCCTTTTTGGAACATTATTCTGCTGATGCTGTTGTTGATGCTGCGCCATACTAAACCCCCAAAAGAACCCTTCCTGCCTGCCCTTAACCCCAAGCGAAATTATTCCTTCTTCTTTGCCTCTTTCCCATCAATATTGTTGGTTCTGCCGCTAAACCCCCTCATATATTACCTTCCCCTCATCGTAAAACAATTTAATTTCATTTCCCTCTCGTAGCCGTAAGCCGGAGGGTTGTTGTGGGAGGGGTGGGTAGAAGGATAAAAACTCAACCAGGCGCGCTTCATGAGAGTACACTATACATACATACATTTCTACACGCAACTGAAGATTGCACATACATATATTCATACATACATACATGTGTATCTATGTGTGTCCGGAATGTATGTGTATATGGTTTTCATGTACCAACATACATATATACATATAAATGCGAGTGCAAAATTCAGATTGTATCCTTTTTTGAAAATCAACCGGGGGAAAAGGAGAAGAGAAACGAAAACGAAATTGCTTGTGTTTCGTGATATTGATTTTTTTCTTGCTTTGCTTCTCTTCCCTCGTTTGTTTCTTTCTCGCTCTATCTTTATCCTGGTCGTTCCTTCTTCGTAAATTTTTATTTTTTTTTTTTGAGAATTGCGCAAAATTCATCTGCTCCTTGCAGGGTGATACTGTAAGATTTTCTAACAAAATTTTACACAAGGCAATTAAATTCAAGAATTGATTTGAAATTGCTATTTCCTATTCTTGCGAAGATCCCTTTATTGCATATTATGAATTGCATTCCAGATCAAATTTTCGGAAGGACAAGATAATGTATGCACTTTGTCTGGCGAAGCCCGTACACACACATCCACAAGTATTGTACACCACCTTGATCCTTACTGCATAAGAGAAAAAAAAGTGCTGCTTGAACACGAAACGCTCAATTTCGTTTTAAATGGGGAATTCGTACTGGTTTTTGTGGTGGAGGGGGGTCTGCTCCCCGCCTCGTCATAGTGATGTGATCAGAGTTCAAATCCCTCATACTTGGCTTTGCTCTTCAATAACTCAACTGAAGGTATTACTATCACTGTCTCCCTCTCTAACGCAAAGTTTTATGTTTGAACCCGAAGAATACCAAAAAGGATTCGCCGTGAACCCCACACACACATACCCCCTTTGACTCTTTACCACCACCCGATTGCATTTCTTCGTTTTTATCGTGTAGTTGTGCTTGAGATTGTGGAGGAGAAACGCCCGGGGTGTTTTTTCTCTGCACACACAAAAGCAAATCATGGTACGGAATTTCTAATGCAGCAACGGTGCTAGGACGAATATACACACACATGTACATATTACGATGTGCCGTCGTCAGCAACTACACTTGCAGCGAGGACGACGGAAACCAGACAGTGCGGTTGTGGGATAAAGGGATGTTTTTTTTCTCTATGCTGCTGCTCCCCTTCGTTAGATGAAAACAGAACGCAAAGGATGCTTGGTTGTCCTTAGATTTGCCCCCAAAAAGAAAGGATAAAAAATGAATTTTCAGTTAACTCCTTTTGTTCGGAGCATAAATCCTCTAACGAAGTTTTATGCGTCTAATTAGATAGTTTATTGTTCAGTTCGCTGTGCAAAACAACAACAAAATCAACACCACCTTACTGTTGTTGGGTTCCTGCACTACCGTACAAAACACACGAGTACACTCGCATTGTCGTCGTCCTTTATATGCTGCTGCTGCTGCTGCATACAAACACTTCCGTCACCGGAGAAGGAGAACGACGAGCGTTGTTCCTATTGAACGTGTATTTTGATATTAGATTCTGCTCAGTGGAATTTCGTGCACAACACCATTTTGAATAAATTAACGTTGAGAATATTGGTCAGAGGGGCGTGGAATCGGGGGACGGTGGCTTATTATTTTATACAGAAAATTTATTTTTTTCTTAATTTTTGTTACATGCGAGATCTTTTTAAAGAGTGCAAAGAAAAAAATCTGTTTACCTTTGGATTGAATTAAAAACAAAAAAAATTATTATCAATTTATGGAGTAGCCAAAGTACATCCATAGAGAGCAAGAGATATTGGGGGAGCAGTAAGTAAGGAAATTATGTTCAGGAAATTGCAAAGTAAACTCCAACAATTATTTTCAAAAAGAAATGTTAAAGAAGATAAAAAAAAATGAAAAGGAAAATAAACGGTAATAACTTTTGCCCTACTTTTTGTGCGACCACTTTTATTACAATTCTTTTCTTTATTTGCGGTTACATTTACCATATTGTCTTCGGGAGAGCGAAGCACACTTGTATTGTTATTTTATGGGTTATAGAACGAAGGGGTTGGAATTCAATTCTAGTACTCTGGGTGGGAGGGTTGATGGGTGAAGGAAGTTGCTACTGGATCATATTTTATGATGAATTATGACTATTGCATTAGGAATGTTAAATCTCCGATTCTACTTTAGAGGTTAGGTATGTTTTATACAGCCTATTAAAATTTTATTTGTCATCCAATATAACTTAGATCCATTCAAACTCCTATACTTAATTCATAATTCATATTGTGGATATGGACTCCAGCCACTTTTCTTTCACTGACATATCAAAATTTTAGATCACAATACAGGTCGACGTCGATAATTGAACCTAAAGGAAATAAAATAATAACCAATGGATTTGCAATTACTGAGCCGAAAAATGTTAGAGACTAAAAATTATAGTGCGGAGACATGCTCATTGAATTTCATGGAAAATAACAATTTCGAAACACACGCAGTGCCGTAGGGATGCAATTTTTTTGTATGGGGCAGAACATATCTATATATGTATGTATGTATGCATGTAAGGACTTATACTATACTAGGGCCCTTAATGTGTACTGCTTCCTATTACATCTTTTCTTCTGGCCCATGCAATTTAAAAAGAGGTTATATTGAAGTTGTTTATAAACCTCAGTATAGTACCTACACATTAGGTGTACCGGACTGACAGAGCCCAGCGCCAAGTGGAGTAATCGTTTCCTTTTGGCTCTTGGACAAGTGAAAAGAATATGTTCCATCGTCTCCATCTCCAATGAACCATTACATATCGGTATCTATCAATTTTATTTTATGCAGATGGTATCAAAATAAAAATTTTGTCTTTGCTAAAGTCGAGTAAGGTCTTAACTTTGTATCGGTTAGAGTTGATGAACTTGTTCGCTTGCTTAAGTCCAGTAGTCAACATATCTGTCGATCTCCCTTTGTATTTACTTTACTATTAGGTGGTACCCAAAAATAGGGCTCAGGGTCAGCGAGTAAGTGGCAAGCGCCTCTTCTCGCAAGGCAATCAGCACATTCGTTATTCCCGAATCCTTCGTTACCTGTAACCTTGTTCCTAGATGCAGACCAGTTTAGTCCTCACCGTGTAGGATATACATTGGTGCTAATAGCGCTGCTTGACTGTCTATAAAGATACACACGCACGTTCTCTCCCTCGTCTACACAACAGTTGAATATCATTGAATTCTGTTTGAAATATTGTTCGTCATTTGCCATTTGCTGGTGCGCGTTGGAAACTGGGACCATATACCACTCATTCAATCCAGTTGCTGAACTCTGCGAAAACTGCTAAGTATGCTATTACACGGCCGGTTTTGAATAATAAACAATTACTTTGATCGTATATTTTATCGGATACGAATCAAGAAATAATAAGTATTTTGGTAGAACTAAATTTACGTTTCCCCCCTCTTCTTTTTGTTTGATTAACACATCAATTTAGTTAGCAATTTCTTATATGCAACATGCATTTACATGCATACATAAGTCGGGGTGCTACTGTCCTATTCCATAGTCATTCTGATATGTAAGCATATTACAGCGCAGAGCTCTAAATTATTTATAAAATGTTAAATTACATGCAATCTTAAATACGATAAACACTCGCACACATGACGAGAGAGAGCTCATACATTGAATAAAACCACGAGTTGAAGAGTTAAAACGACGATACGGTTCGTGTTATGATACGAAATCGATACATGTGCAGAAATAACGCTTGAGTAAATTATACATTGCAAGGATGTTGACAGCATGGAACAGGGGCGGTGGATGAGGGTGAGTGCATTGTATTTCATTATAAAGCATATTATATCAATTAATTGATATCGGGTGAGAGAGCGAGAGAGAGATTGTTGTTACAGTGATTCAACTTTTTTTTTTTTAATTTTATAATTTCGCATATCACTAGATCTAAATGTTAGGAGAGAGAGTGGGCGTAACTCTATTAACCGCAGGTAAATTGCAATCTAAATTAGTTGCAAATGTGCTATACGAAGTGGAAGTATTATAATGAATAAATAAAAAGTAATTATTTCTCGTAAAGTGAAGAACTGGAATAGGGTGTTGAAATATTTACTATGGAAATATTTCTGAGAGAGCCTTCAAGATATGTATGTATAGACATACATATGTATGCGCATGCAAGTATGCAAACAATAAGAATAACAAAAATAGAAAGTAATTTTCACCACTTATACTTTTCTGTACTTCATGCCTGTACATTTGTTAAACCTCCATAAACGAATTTCAAAAACGCTTGCTTGCATGAATTATTTATTTCATTCATTTGTTTTACAGAATCTTTTACATTGGACTTACCTATAAGTTAAAGTCTATAAAAATTTATTTAGATTTTCAGCATTGCTAATTATTGAAATAAAATATACATATGTATGTACATTCATGTTAATACTAGAGAAAATGGTGGTCGAAAGAAAAAAAGAAATTACCTAAGAATTGTTACAAAATGCACCTTCGATCAAATATTTAAATAAAGCTTTACCAAATGAAGCTTTATATGTATTGTCAATGGGTAGAGCGTTCCATGTTCTGACAACATAAACAAGATACTGGTTGTCGGAGTTCCTGCATGCAAACTTTAAATGAATAAAAACTAAAGAACGAAAGGAAGTTAGGAATTGAAGTTTTTCATGCAGATACTGGGGGTCTTTGCAAATTAAGATATTGTCTAGTGTCTTAAGGGCGCAAAATTTAAAATAGGTATGCAGGTCTTAGCCCAGGTGTATCCAGAAATATGATCAAATCCGTTTTAGGTTGTAAACATATCCCGTATTGTTGTTAAAGGCCACTGTAAGATTCCTTCGTGTTTCTGAGTTATGACAACAAAAAATACCTACGTTTTTCGCATTTTCGACATACATTCATACATATGTATGTGTATAGTGTTACCTATTTATAAAACTGGGACCTACCTTACCTACTGTTAAGCTTATTTTTGTAGATTACTAAACATTTTGACTTCGTTGGATCTATAGTTGTAAGCAAAATTTGCTTAAAGTCATTACTACATAAATCTGCCTTCGTCTTCTGACATTCCCAGCTTACATCTCAACCGAATTTGTACATCGTCAGCATATATGTAAATGTATTGATGAGTGTCGGATAACTTGCTGGAAATCATTAATAAAAAATACAAACAGTAATGGCCTAACAGTAATGGACTAGGAGGCGAAGAAAGGATATTAAGTTGTGATACATCGCACTTCTCAGATCGTCTATTATATTCAAAATAGCAGAGACACAATTATGGTTTTTCCTGAAACCTGACCATTTTCATAATAGTTATTACTCTTATACGTTTGTCAGACATTCGCGAAAGGTGAAGGTTAGGTAAGGTTAGGTTGAAGTGGCTGCCAGCTAGGAGTCGCGAGCACACTTGGACCATGGTAGGTCCATTGTGATACCACGCGAATCATGGGAGAAAGTTTCTCTCTACCTACTCGTTTAAAACCATTTTGAGCTTCTTTTAAAGCGTAGGAGGCTCATAATGTCAAATTCATCAGGTCGCCTATCTCGTTGTCATAGGAAGCTCCTAAGTGAAACTTTCTTCTACGGGAGAGAGCTAGGCAGAAACAGAGAAGGTGAGGAATAGTTTCCTCCTCTTCTTCATCCATGCAGCTTGTAGTATGTTTGCCTATTAGACAGTGTCCAGTGATGACACCTACCTATCAAATTCTTAAAGCGTTTTAGATCCAGCTTTGGCCAAATCTGTTTTGTCGCTAGACATGTTGATCCACTTGTCCATCTAAGATTTGCACTCTCGACAGCATCCAGCTTAAGTTTGAGTTTGCGAGTAGCGATTGGAATACCTAAGGTGCCATTGTCCGGCAAGATGGGTATAGTTGTTCCTATTCTGGCGAGTTCATAGGCCTTACAAATCCCTAGAATGTCTCTATGCCTCGGCACCCAACACAGGTGAATATTGAACTGCTCAGCCATCTCCACAAGAGACGAACGGCCGTCTAGGGCTACTAAAGAATTTATAGAGATCGATTCCAGAGATTTGATTGCTGCCTGGCTGTCTGATGCGGATATCTCTAGCAGATATCACGTTTTTCTTAAGCCAAGATAGGGCTTCTTTGATCGCCATTATTTCCGCCTGGAACACGCTACAATGATCTGGAAGACGGTAAGAGAGCTTCTTCTAAAAATGCATCGTCCTCCAAGAGTGATCTAGAAGGGATGGTGACTAGGAAGTTCTTCTCAAAATTTAGACGTGGGATGGTGTAGTCCGTGTTTTCGGGAGAGATTTTGAATTTATTCAGAATAGAGGCGTGGCCGAATTCCTTCCTTGACCACTGTTGGGTAGCTTCAAGGTGAACGGCTGCAATCGCTGCCATTTGCTTGCTATATATATCGAGGGGTATTAGATGGAATATAATGTCCAGGGCTGCAGAGGGAGTTGTACGAAGTGCTCCGCTTATGCACAGATAAGCTGTACGTTGGACCTTGCTTAGATAATCGCGATTTATGACTTTTTCTAAGGCTGTCCACCAGACAATCACCCCGTATGTGAGTATCGGTCTAATGATCGAGATGTAGAGCCAGTGAGTAATTCGAGGTTGTAAACCCCATTTATTCCCAATGGCTTTCTTGCAAGAGAAAAGTGCTACTGTAGCTTTCTTTACTCTCTACGCGAAAGGTGAAACAGTGGAAAAACTTTCTGGAGTTTTCTGGGATTGGAACCTCAAACCTCTCGCTCAGTAATCCAACACACTAACCACTGAGCCACGGCGCCCATTTTTGTTATAGATTCGGATACTTCTGAAAAACTCTCTGTTTTTCTTTAAATCTGATGATTCGCTTTACGTTTTCAATATTTCGAAAAATACACCGTTAAGGAACTCACATAAATGTTAAAAGAATATATATTTGCTCGCAAAAGCATACATATGTATCTAGATTTGCGCTGTTACATTAGCTTTATATGTGCCACACAATGAAGTTTAAAAATTTGCATAAAATTCTAATTTAACTGATGGTATTCTTTTTTTTTTTTTGCCTGCTCCGCCTTTCGTTTTACGTTGAATTTTTTTCAACTTCTTCGGGTTTATTTTGTAGTTTTTTTTTTGGCTTTTCCAATTTCATTTTATATCTTTGTATTTTTTCTTTAAAAATTTATCTTTTGCATAGTTTACATTACTGGATATAGCTACATACTTATTTATGTTTGGATATATTTGATGATGTAAAAAGGCAGTTTTTTCGTATTTCGCTTACATTATCTATTCTTTCTTGGCGTCGTTTTTCTTTATTTGTATTATATTAATTCTGCTTTATTCTTTTTTTGAATTTACATTGGAAGGAAAATCAATAATAAATCCACTAAAGACTGTTTTTTACTGTTTTTCGCTGTTTATATATTTCTCTTGGATTTTTTTGCTTCTTGCTTGCTTCTTTTCTTCCATCAGCTGTGGATTATTTATATGTATAAATATACCAGACCATTATTATCATCAACGAAGGACGATAGTATACCTACCGAAATAGAAAAAAAAAAAACGACAAATTCTAAAGCGAAAATAATAAATTCTATACGATGGAAAATAATAAACTTGTACCTGCTACCACAGCCCCCGTTCCATACTCTATCCCTCTCCCTTAATATTAATAAGGGGTACACAGAGAAGAGAACACAATGCAACCCTACAAGCCCCCTCCCCATAAGGCCGTTAAAATGATGGTAATGGCTGTTGGTAGTGGTGCTCTTCGATGAGGGGTAGGTGTAGGGAGAGCACATGGATGGGGGTTTAGTGAAAGAAGAAGTTACACATCGTGGAAAGGGTTTTGGAGAAAAAAAATTTCCATTAAATTTCTAATTTAGCTCCTCTTTGTTGCGACGGAAAATCAATATTTTCTTGTTATTTATCTAAATGATGAAGGGGGTGTTTGTATTTCGTTATTATTTGCATTTCATACTAACTACACACATGGAGCGAACTTTTTTCAAAAAAAAAAAATGTTTATCCTTCAAGATGCAAAGGCAGAGGCAGAAAGGAAAAATATAAGTTTGGTTTTTAAATCTTTCCTATCAGGTACCCAAAATTGTTTCCATGTATTTCAGAGTTTATACATATATTTTTTTTTAATTTAAAAAGTTTAAATCTCTGGATTGCAAAAGAAGAAATGAAGGCAAAACAAGAAAAGGAAGATAATAGCTATCGTCCAAACGAAATTGTGTTTTTTTGCTGTTGTTCTTTTATTTTTGTTTTTGTTTATGTTTTTCAATATTTTCGGTCCTTAAAATACATAAAACAAAAATAATCGTAAAAAAAAGAAGAGAAAGACATTAAAGTTTAAAACTGTGAGTGACTGAGCGAACGGGAAAGTGTTTTATTTTTTTAATATTTGCACATTTTCCTGGCTTTTAATTAAAAGCAGACATTCTTCATATCCTATGCTGCGCCAATAACACTTCTCGTGCTGATGGTGTTTCATTTTTTATGTTTTTCAGGAAGAAAAAAAGTGTGAGTTTTTGTTTGAAACGATAGTAATGAGAATTTTCGTTTCTTCTTTTGTGTTAAAATATTTTGTTGGATGCGCTGAATTTTACAAGTACCTGCATTGTATATTCTTATTTGCTTCTACTTAATTTGATTTCGCGTTATATAATGTCACTTGTATAAACATTCGTTTTCAATCGTCGCATACCTTTTTGTCTTTTTCGGGTCTCAAATGTTGAAACTACGAACTATTAACAGAGTTTGATCGAAGTTTCCAAAAGGGTGGCGATTCAATAGCTAATCTAAATCTAAGAAAACAAAAGAAAAATATCTAAAGGTCCCACTTCCCGCGAATGTCTGACAAACATTTACCTCGTGTGAAAAGGTAAAGCTTCTATTTATCTTCTATATCTATATCTTCTATACCAAAGCTTCTATACGAGAGGCTTGATATGATCTCTGTTATTAAAAAAAAGGAAAGCTTCTGTTGTAGAAATAAATTTGAGCCTTGTAAGTTACTGTAAAGAAAAACTTAAGGTTAATTATATGAAGTTAAACTCTGCTGGGTACCTAGTCATAGGGGTATATTTTAAAGAGGCTGATCAACTTTTGAGAGGTGGCTTGGTGCTAGAATCAGCTCACTCATGCTGATAAATCGACTACTCACCTTGCAAACTTAAGTAAGAAGTACACTTAGCACTTCTGTAGTAACAATACAATTATGATCAAATTATAATAACATCAAAACTGAAAGGTTCTTAACTTAAAGCAAGCTCTTTGGCAACTCTCGTACGAATGTTTACCGGACATTACAAGCTAAGATATTTATCAAATCTCTAGGATTGGATGGTATCTTCTCGATCGTGCTACAAAAGGCCGTAGCCATAATTACTCCAATACGTAAAGAACGCATTGTCGCATATGGTCATTTGGGGACATACATATACCAAGAAAATGGTGAGAGATTAAAATATTTTTTATACCAAAGGCTGCAGCAAGCCCTAGTACTGCAATGGACTTTAGATCAATAAGCATCTGTAAAACTTTCGAACGACTAGCAGATGTATACATTCGTAGGAAACTACGTCCAGGAGACCTACATATACATACATATATCTGCGCAACAACATACCTATATGAAACGTAAAAGCGTAGTTATAGCACTGCACTGCATCAGTTCGATTGAGAAAACGTTGAAAGATAAAGAATATGCGCTAGCCTCTTTCGTAGACATTGAAGGGAATATCAGCAATATGAGAAGAGACGGGGTGGGTAGGTCTTGAACGAACCTGAATCTAGCCCAAACCCCAATGAATTGGATTTTGAGTATGCTAGAGGAAAGACGTATAAAAACTGGAAAGGAATTCATCTAGTAGATGTTCTTACCAATAAAGGCACACCTCAAGGCGGAGTTATCTCCCCACTATTATGGATTTGCGTCTTAATGAGGTGCTCCAAAACCAAAGGAACAGTGGACCAGATGATGGAATTCTAATAGCAGTGATCAAATTGAAGGGGCTCTCAAGATATTGAACCCTCGGAAAATGAAATGCGGACTTGCATAGACACTGAGTGCCGGATTATTACCGACTAAAAACACCTCCCTCGGATAGGACCACTTTTCACACGCGTTTTGCAAGTGGTGCTTGTACGTTAGACGAGAATCAATAACTACGCCTAAGAAATTAATAGATGGCCGTGAAATGACACCGTATTCTCCGATTCTAAGACTAATCGTTTCGCGTACTATGTGTAAGATTTCGGTTTTATGATCCACAAGTTGCATCCCGGTCCCGAGGAGCCAGCACTTTATTGTTTTTACGGTCTTATTGCAGAAGAGTTCTATTTCTTCAAGCAATCTGGCAACGACCACGACTGCGATGTCATCCGCGAAACCGATAATTGTTGCTTCCCATGGAATTGGTAGACGTATGTAAAATGTCGTCGTACATCACTTTCCATAGCAGAGGTTCTAAGACCGATCCTTGTGGTACACCACTGGTTATTAGGTACTTCTTGATTTTGTCCGTGGGGAAGATAGGCGCTGTCAGTGAAATAACTGTAGATGATTTTTTATAAATGCATTGGCACATGCATTCTACGAAAATAATGCATGATACGTTGCCATTTGCCGAATTGAGCGTTTATGCCCATCCAGCGTTACTACGCAGTATTTTTTAGTGCCTCCTCTCCAGCGTTTTCCTTCTATAGTGTCTTGGGCTATAGTCATTAGCAAATAGAAACTGACCTCTTACACTAAAAGCTCCAAACATCGGTATAGATTACTGTGAAAGACTTGGAGTATTATTAGTATCCTGTATTAATAGGAAAGTCTGTCAAGCCGACATCATAGCAATTATCCAGATTACAAAAATGGGCATGAATAGTGGGAGGTTTGAAAATAGGGTATAGAGCCATGCTAGGTATATGGATATCTCAGGTAATTAAAAGCATATGTACATTTTTCAAGCTATTCCCTTTATAAAGATTTCTATAAGCTTTGTATCGGTATCTGCTACTAGCAAAGCGAATAGGGTTTGGATTCCCCAGGTTAGCATGTGGCCAGATAACAACAAAAGCAATTTCTTGCTAAGCTTAGTCGCAGAGATGCAGTAGTAATCTTTAGTATCGTTACTAAGTTTTGTAGTACCGGTATACACTTATGTGGAACATTTCGACGAACGAAGACAAAAGTGAATCTGGACTATAACCTATTATAGTTTATTTGTTTAGAGAGCTGGAAGGCATATTTATGTTGAGGTGTACCTCTTGAAATACATATCCTTACGTGGATAATTTTAAATCAGAGTATATCGTCGGTTGAAAGGTAAAACTCACTAAGTGCAAATTTAGCCAAATTGACTTTATGCCACTAAATACCGAATTTTTTTATGAGCTCTAAACGCACTTAGTGAGTTTTACCTTTCAACTGACGATATTTTCTTTACAAGTTTGAAGAATCCTTGCGTTTTTCTGCCTGGGTTTGTGTCTAAAAATAGAATTCAGGATCATAAAGACAATTTCTACTGCCACTCGATTTTATCAAATAGAATTACTACATTGCTAACGTATTTTATAAAAAAAGATGTCGCGCACATGAGCCGCTGATATAATGTAAATTCAAAACCAAACTGACCAATCTCTACAGCTATAATTCAATCGTCAATAATTTAAGTATATCCTATCTCACAGAATAAATACATGTATGGTAAAATTAAATCCTTCTATAGCCAACATTACAGCACTTTATTATTGAATATACTTCACTTCATTCGCCATTATAAACTATAAAAAGCCCAACCAACTCTTTACTGTCTTGCAGATATAGCACACACACATACATACTGCGTGTACCTATATCCATAAATAATGTTTTTATACCATCGCAAGCGTTATATTTACCACTGAAACGAGTCGAACTTTAATTGCATAATTATGAACAGTTTGCAATTTATCATTTTCGCTGTTATTTATGGGCTTGGTATCCGCCCTTATTCGTGAGTGCGCTCGTTGCATTTTCGAAATTATATTCCCGAGACTGAAATTGAATTAAAAACAACAACAACAACGAACGATGCAGAAAAATATGGAGAAAAAGTCAACCTACAACCAAAAAAAAAAAAACAAAGAAAGAAAATGCCATAATACAGACAGACAGAGAACTGGATATTAAAAAATAAAATAAAATAAAAAAACGCCACAAAGATATAGAGGGAGTTGGGAGTAACAAAAAAAAAATGCAACAAAATAATGAAAGATAAAGATAAAAAAAATACGATAAAAGACGTTAAATCGAACCATTAACGAATGTGGCATTCATTGTTGTACACCGCGCCGAGGAGAATATATTTCGATAAATCAAAGAGTTTCCTTCACGTGAAAAGTTTTTATTAGCGACTGTTTTTTCAATGAAACTTCTCGGTATCAAAATATGAATTTTCATTTTTAATCAGTCTCTGCGCCAAATGAAAAACATATGCATACTCGATGGGGTGAAAGTGGTGAAGTAGTTAGTGCACGAAGCAGGAGTGGAGTTCTTCGCCACGCTATGCATCTGCATCTAGACGCTAATTAAAAATAATTACGTTCCCTTCTTGTTATTTTGATTCCTTTTGAACCATTGAATCGTCGAGAGGGCAAAGAAATTTTGTGTTCTTGGGATAGTAATTAGCTGGCTATAATTTGCGATCCGGTCTTTTATAACCAAGAAATAAATAATATTTTGAATTTGTCGTCCAACATGTTTTTATTGAGGTTTAGGTATAAAAAGCATAATTGAAATGCTTTGTAAATTGCCCACTATGTATATAAATCCATTTATGGGTGGTTTTAATGTTAAGTATGCTCATGTACTTACTTCCAAGTGAAAGAAGGTTTTGCAAAAATGACGGAATTCCAATGAAGACTGGGAAAGCTTCCAAAGAAAGGAAAGAAATGCTTTTTTCTATGTAAAGTGATGGAAAAGTTATTAACGCCATAATTCGATATTCAAGGGCTCATAGACCGGCTGTATGGTTTTCGTCGGGGACCTGCTGAGTTATGAAAGCCATCTGTGGACGTTAATCATCGAACGACAGAGGGACAGTGGAGCAGTATATCGAGTATTTTGAGCTTAGTAATCTAAATAACATAAACTACTAAGCAATCTAGTTTCTTAGGCACTGCGAATCAACTGTGCGGATACAAGGAAAACTTTTTTTTAGGGGAGATCAATTCAAGTCGTAGTTGATAGCCTGTCTTCCGATACCTTTATATTAACGCTTCTATGCCTTAGGGATCTGTTTTTTCACCAACTTTATTGCTTTTTATATTAATGATTTATTCAGATGAAAAAAAAAAGAAAAGATTTTTACTGTCGATGGCAACAGCAGCCTTTCAGCATCGACTCTGCTTCTACTTCTCCATATTAATGATCAACTGGGTTAAAAAAAAAGAAATTACATTCGCTGACGAAAACACCATTAATACCTCACATCGTCAGAGATGCAAAAGAAATTACTCATTAAATGAAAATCTGTAGACAATCGACTTCATTGAGAATAAAATGCATTCCACCACATTCTCTGCTGTACCGCAGCTTTATTTGGATGGTCAAATAATTAAACTCCAATTAGACTCTGCATCTTCTTGTTTGACAGTGTATATCATGGCATACCCACATATCCAACATCGCGAATCAGCGTCCATGAAGTTGAATCTGGAATTCATTCCAGGAGAGACATTTCCAGTAGGTTTTTAGGAATCAAACAACGTGATCATCCTCCCAGCGTTATAAAACCTTTATTAAGAGAAGATTTGAAAAAAAAAACTAATCAGAGTAAAAATGACAGAGCTTTCGTTGTGGTATCGCAGGGACTACAGTCTGCTAAACCGAAGAAAATTCTCTAAAGAACCTGTGGCTCTCGCACTTCAATGATCCAGAAGAGAATTGGCTGAGGACTGTTGAGAATCACTTGGATCTGAACGCCTGTTTCGCTTGGTGCACTACACGTAGAACTAATGTAACATTTTATTTTATTTGCTTTTATTATGAGTTGTACCCAGTTCATCATATCAATGCATATGTGTTTGCCTCGTCTTTAATTCGTGTGCTAGGATTGAAAAACCTTCTTAGCCGAGTCATTGATGTCCAGTCTTTCCAACTGAGGTGTCTAGCACTCCTTATCATGCAACATGACTTTCAGGATCAATGATTTGTGGAGCATCAACTTCGTCCTTAAAGTTAGGGTTTCTGATGGTAGGTATTTTAATACGCCATATTATTTGTATAATGTTCCTTCGTTACTTCGAAATTGTAAATATAGTTATCGGCAGTAACGTTTTATCATATGCGGTGGACAAATGAATATTTTAGTGTCGATAACGTGTATGTGATCTGTAACGATTCGGTCAGATTGCGCTTTGATGGCAATGTCGTTTGTGTATCCCAACAGCGGCATGAACTTGTTAAAGATAGTGCCTTCCATGTAAATGTCTTCTCTGTGCACTATCCCAGTACTAGGTTTAAGAAATTCGCTACAGGTTTGGAATAATTCCGACAATTCCGAAGATTCCAAACTAGGAGTGCAACCGCGATAATTGAAGCGATATCGTGAGATTGGCCACCGTTTCATAAAGCTCAAGTCGATACAAAAATGGTGTATTTTGACTCTTTGATCTTTTCTAGAATTTACTTTAGTGTATCGTCGATCTCCCGGGCCGAAAACCACATTATTACGTACCAATGAAGGTGGTGCAGAAGGCTTTAAGGATACATTGGCAGATATGTACATATGTATATACTTTTGTAATTTTTGTACGATATCGGATTGTTTGTCTTTGATTTTGGTCATCGATTTACGAATTAAAAAAACATATCCTAACAAAACTTATATCACTATAATTTTCTCCCGCATTACCTGTCAAACTTCTGCAAATTATTGCAATTAAAACCGAAAGAAAAGAAACAAAAAAGTATCTTGCCAGAGCCTGTGCTGGTTTTGCTTGCTTTCCTCATCAAATAGTATAACTCTTACAACTGTTGCCCAAATTAACTGAACTTTTATTGCTTTGTAAATCTTGATTACTTTTATGAACGCAACATCTCTGTCAAAACTTTGCGTCATTCAACTCCTCCATCTCCATCCACCTATTCATCCATCTAAAAACATTGTAACAAACTCTTTCGATTACACCAAAAATACCTCAGCGATTAATTAATTTATTGCCCACAATCTGTATGCTACTGGGGAGTATATTGCCTTTAAAGTCTAATAAAAAACGAAACCACCTCCGACCGAAGGGTTGATCGCATACAATATACATAAACTCTTTTCTTTTTGTTATCAGATTCGCAAAACAAGAATCTTTCAACTGAAAAAAGGCAAAACCAAAGAACGGCAACAACAACAACATTTTATTTATATCTTTTTGAACTTAAATTCTCCATCTTCTCTGGCTCTCTCTGGTCGTGTAGTCCAAGTAATTTTAAATGACCATGACCCTTTTACGTTGAACGCTTGCAAACAATAAATCAGATTGACCATGGTATTTTTGTTGTTGTTACTGATGCATCTTCTTTCAGTTGAAGACAATTTACAAAAAAAAAAAAAAAATACAAATAAAAATCAAGAAAAATACTAAATGGGAGGGAGATACAAAAAATAAGAGAATATATTGCGCAAAATATGCGTCATTGGAGATCCTTAATTGAAGAGGAAAAACGATGAAAGGGATAATCAAGTAATTCACAAAAAATGGAAGAAAGAAATAAACTCATTCTTCGTTCGACTTTAATGAATTTAAACGAAATAAATACTGAAAAATTAATGCAAAAAGAATCTTATAACGAAATTATGATGCTTATCAACGAGGAAAGAGAGCAAAATGGCTGCCAGTGCGAGCGCTTGTGTCGATGTTACTGGTTCTCCCTCTCCTCCTCCTGGTACCTTCGTTGCGCATAATTTACATGGAAAATGAGATTTTCATTTCAAAGCCTGAAAATTGAAATTTTGATTAGATTTGCATCTACAAACTTGCTTAGAGACGCGAGCGTGATGCTGGGTGTTAAAAGGTTTTTCGTTTGGTTTGTATACCTTGGTGCGACATTTTTTGTCCAAAGTGAAATGTACTTTAAATTGGTATATCCAGGAAAATCATTCTATGAGAATGGACAAATAGAGAAAAAGCAAATATTAAACTATGGAGCGGTGTAAGGTGATGCTCACTGGTATTAAGTTGTTCTACTACTGCACTGTAGCTTAGAAGTTTGTGAAAAATATGAATGATTATTCTCCTTGCATCAAAATTGGCACGATTAGATCATTTAATGTGGTCCATAGCCCTTTCCAGGCAAAGAGAGTTACAAGTGTTAAACGATATAAAATGCTATAATCATCAGGTTTGCGTAAGGCGTTTGAATCTACAAACATCCTCTTAAGAAGCTTGAACACTACCGTGTACACCATGACTGCAAAGAGAAGTCTGAATGAAAAATCGATGATGCCATGCAGTGGGCGTGGTTGCCTAGCGACGAGGGCGTTGGATTTCTAATAGGGAGGTTCGAGTTTCGAATTCCAGAAAACACCAACAAGTTTTCATGGCGAATATCTGACAAACGTCCAAGAGTGATAGCTGTCATGAGAAAGTTTCTAAAGACCTTTTCGGATATGGCTCTAAACTGTAGATCTCTTCCATCTTATCTCTTGATCACATACGGTGTTTTCCACCAAATATTTGTATTTTTTTTTTGCCATGCGAATTCACTGCAGCAATGAAAGCTATGAAAATACGGAGTCCGCTTCAATGAACTATGCTTCTATGAAAGTCAAAGACTGACTTAGGGATTTAATGATAGCTGCATCAGTTGACTATCCAAAACTTTCAAAATTTCTGAAGACGTTACGAGGGCTCGAGCATTGGAGCATAATGACTGAGTCGTTTCTTCCTCACCAACCTAGCAACCTAATATAACCTATGTACATACATACATATGAGAGTATGGCAAAAAACAATTTTCTTGAAAACCAGAGAATATTTAGTTGGCGCAGAGAATGTATAAGTGGGTACCGTGGCTCAGAGGTTAGTGCATTGAACTACTGACTGAGTCCGAGAGTAATTACTATCATTAGAAAGCTCCTCGAGTCGAAAAAAAGCCTTTCGGACATGGCTCTAAACTGTAGGTCCCTCCAATTTGTGCGAAAAAAAATTTAGCACGCACAACACGAATGGACCACATACGGTCTGTTGCGCCAAGTATTTGTATTATTTCAAAATTGTTTTAGTGTTTCAAAAGTCCAATCTCGATACCCCGACGGTGGCGCTTTCATGTGTATTTAGACGGAAGCGGCTAAGATGGGTTTAACGGTCAATAAGGGCAAGGCCAAGTATGTGCTGTCAGCAAGAAAGGACAACCAATACTGACGTCTCGGACCGTAGATAGATAAAACTTTGAGGTAGTTAGGGACTTTGTCTGCCTTAGCTCCGCTATTAATTCAGACAACGATATCAGCGCTCAGATTGAGTAGCAAAGCCTTCTCTCGAACAACTAAAGTGACCCTTGCTAAAATCTTAATCAGTCCAGTCCTGCTCTATGGCGGAGAGGCAATGACTTATCAAAAGTGGATGAGGCTGGTTCGAAATTTTGTCTAGGTATTTTCGATCCCGATTTCATAGACGACATCGACCTAGCCAAAAGAGTTAACATCCAATGACTAAGGTGGCTGGGATCCTTCCTCCGAGGGACGGGGCAGTAGAGGAAAACCGCGACTCAGATGGCGCACTAAAGTGAAAGGGGACCTTACACAACGCTTGTTGATTGAGGCCTATGTACACCCCGGACTGTAACGTCACTTTAAGTAAGGAAGTATCAGATTGTTGCTCCAAAGATAGTAAGTCCAATACTAACTGCCGCAAATATTTTTCCACCTGTGCGATTTAACAAAAAACGAATGAGATCACACAAAACACAAAAAATATGTTTCACGGTCCCACCTCTTTCAAGAGTATTTTTATTTTTTTCATATTTTTTCAAGCTTTCTCTCTTGTATTATAATAAATTGCAGAGTCCATAGATAAAATTATAGCACTAGCTGCCAAAGCTTTCGGCTAGGAACTTTCGACTGTCATGACAAAGCTTCTTAATTCGCCTTCCGATATGGCTTCAAACTGTAGGTCCCACGACACGAATGGTTACAAAAAGTAAAGCATTGACCGCACACGGTATGTTTCGTTAAATATTGTTTTTTTTTTTTTTCACACATAGGACAAGAACAAATTTGGAGTTTGAATTGGAATGGGAAAATTTTTGATTTGACTGGGCTAGAAGCACACGATTGATAGCGCACCAGTAAGACACGCATCAGCTGCGCGACTTAATGGTTACATATTTCTTAAAACATAATTGATAACTTAGCAAGACGGTGAATGCGAACAGTATTAAACTTTGTACTCAAGTTATCCATATCCACCTATCAAAATTTTGGAAATATCTTAAAATGCGAATATTTTCTCCCGTAAATCTGCACTTTGCTTCCAAGTCACCGAGTGGATAATTAAAGCTAAATTGTATCTACATGCAATTAATCCCGCCTTCTCGTGATCAACTTTATTTCATCACATAAAAAAAAGCCTCAACTTTATAAAAATGTTCGTACACCCAATAACTGGGAGGGAATAAATCAACTCCTCACACCTGTTGTAGAGTTTATTTTTAGATTTCGTACGTACGGAGTGCGGGTATAGCGCGTCAGAGCGTGTGTTTATCCATTGGACAAGAGTTAATGACTTCTTAGAGGTTTTTTTCTTTTTTTTTGCATTTTACTTTGTCTTTAAGGCTTGATATGTGTCGTGTATATACGTATGTATATTGCATGGAATGATGTAAATTGAAGTGCGTACCGATAAATTGTTGCAAGAGTTGTAATTTACCTTTATTGGTGGTGTGTATGTTGTTTTTTCTGTTCTGTTTGAATAATTTCTAGTTCGTTGTATTATGCAGATTGTCATGGGAAATTAAATAGATTATTGTGTTTATTTTTCGTAATCAATTGTAATATTAATAGAATGTAATCTCCGTCGATAGATACAGTGTACTCCCTTATAATATAACTTGTCCGCTTATGAGAGGTGTTCGGTTATGAGAAAACAAACAAAGGGACCTTTTAAAGAAATGTTCTTTGAAATCTGTCCGGTTATGAGAAGTGTGCGCTTATAAGGGGTGTCCGTAATGAGAGAATACACTGTACTTATTTAACACCTAGTTTGAAAGAATACTGAAACTATATTCTTTCTTCTAAAAAAACTTGTTTGCGTCAGAGTTCCTGATACGACAGCACTACTTTACTACTCTTTGGCTATGCGCTCCTTCAAATAGTAGTTCTCTTTTCAAATATGTACCTAAAGAAAAATCTATTCCCGGGGAAGCCTCTTGATGAAAATTTTATGTTTCTAGTATATCATCCGTAAATCGTTAAAGAGTTTGGTTTGATACCACCATTTGCAAATGGTATTGGGATCAAAAATGACTATTCTATGTAATAAGCATTGTAATGTTTTATAACTGTGTAAAGTCGTGCGACTTTGTTTATTCAAATATCAATGAAGTGACCTAAGGCCTTACAAGTTTTAAGGACGATATACTTTTATATCTAGGGAACTATAACTTATATCTGCTGGATTAAGAATGTACATATAGTGCACTGGGTCGTCGTTACTTAAATACTAACTCCACTGATACGAATTCCATAGACCATATTTAACTGGTAGCAGCGCTGACACCCTAAAGAAAGAGAGTTCTTTTCATGAGTAAAGGGATCCGCACTGGAGCGATACTGAGATACATACAACTTTTCTAAGTACTTACAATCAAAGATGACCTTCTAAAATGAGTCTTTTCCTTTTAAAAACAAAATGTCACTGCACCATTGCATCTAAAAGAAACGATCTACGACTTGAAACAAGTCTCTTTTTCTTTCTCAGTAATCAGCGTGGTTTACTTTTGTTAAGATTAAGCTAATTTCTTTAATTTACTTCGAACAACAATCTCTAGAATCCCAACAGAATGTTCGATATTATTATCTGATTTATGAAAACTAGATCATGAGGATTGATATAAACCGAATTGAATGTCTACATAGGTATGTATGTACATATATCTATTATCTTTTAGTCTATGATCATATGAAGAAAAATCCCTCCTCTTCGATTGGAGAACTATCGCACCTGCCATCATACATGTGCAATATGTACAAGTGTATGTATCTAGCGTTAATTTTTAATTTAAATATTTCTCAAACCAACCTTTGGAAAGAAAATGCAAAACAAAATGTTTGTTGTACAAATGTTTTTTCTTTGCATCCTAGTAAGTAAATACACGCTTACAGCTAAACCCTAAAGGGTGCCATTAATTTTACAAATTATGTCGAATAAAACAAAGGAAAACCTAAAGAAAGAAAATAAAAATGAAAATAAGGACACTCGACGTAAACAAAACATTCCAGTAATTTTCTTCCCTAAAGGAATTTTCTGTTCAAACGAAGCGAAAATTCCAATTTTCAACATATTTTTCGTTGGTATTTTTTTTTTTTTTTTTTTTTTTCGTTATTCTAAATCTATATTTGTGTAAGCCAAAAACTAAATGGAGCAAGAAAATTTATTAAAAATCAATAAACAACAACATCCAATCTCTACGAAACCACCCAGAGCCCCTCCACCACACCCAAATATTTTCTTTATACACAAACAACACATTTACTTTTACGAGAATGAACAACAAAGCGTAATCTGCTGGATCCTTTTAACAACAATAGATTAGTTTTTTTTTTGTTTTTTTAAACATATTGATTTTATTTATGTTCGTACATGTATGTTTTTATCAACTAGAGACATTATGAACAAAAAAAAAAGTAAAATAGTGCTCGCATGTCGATTTAATAGGCAAAAGATACTTAATATTACTGCAGATGATTATTAGTTAAATGTACTGTTGAAGAAATGTTGCTTACATTGGAACAAAAATAAAATATTCCTTTGAGCGTAAACGAAAATTTCGCAAACTCATCAAAATATCTAGAAACTTTTATATGTATACACGTTCGAGCGAACTAGAAAGAAAATAAAAACCTCGGCAACAAATCATTTTCATTTCATTTGGCCAAAATGACGTTTACTACCTACCACCCAAACATAAAAGCAAAAAATTCAATGCCTAAAAAATATAAATTCACTTTCATACACATTTTGTGTATATCATTTTTTCTCCATAACAAAAAGCAAATTCTGGAAAAATAACAGACAGGCCATCCCCGACGAATTGATTATTTTCCATTTTAATTAAAAATGGTCAATGGCCCACGTCCTTCCCTTCTTCAAAAAAAAAAAAAAAAAAAGGAAGAACACAAAACAAACGTGGTTTTGAGTACATAAAAAACAGTGTATAACCTGTTTTGCGATGATACTTTTTTGTGTGACTTTTTATAACAAAACATAGCACGAGAGAGCGACGTAGTGTATCCTTTCGCTTTCATGCATAATACATAAAAAAACCATCATCATCCTTCCTATCATCACCGTAGGTAGATACATACATATGTTTGACTGCACCAGCGTTGCATATATGTATGTATATGCTTATATTCTGATGTCCCATTCATTCGGCACAAACAGCAGACATTTCCACTCAAAATTTATCCAACGTTGCCTGGAACTCTCATTGCGATGTGTAAGGGTACACACGTATGCCCAGGACATGTTTAGGTACATTTTTGTGTTTCGGCAAAAAACAATTCACAAAAAAAGACTAAAAACATTCGAAAATAACATTTAAAAACAGAAAAATAAAACAAAAGCAAGTAGAACAATGAAAAAAGTGTTGATATCAGCAAAAGGAGCGCGCGAATGTCGGTGGTAAAGGAACTGGCGAAACAGATTTTTGTTGGTATTTCGGCGGAGGCTGCGGAGCACTTTATTAGTGTGAACATAGTTAATTGGTATACGTGTTCGGTCTCGTTGTTCCTTTATGGAGTGTATACTAACTGAATAGTGATCGGTTCTTTTAAGAGGCCAAAACTATGACATGTACTCTTTTTACATTGAAGTACTCTCACTTCCTACACATTTTTTTGGAGAAGATTTTTGATTTTACGAGTATATAAAGACCGAACAACATCCAAATAAGAAAAGACATTTATTCAAGGACAAGAAAATGCGAAAAGTCTCTATTTAAATCGACCTTAAAACAAATCTGTAGACTAGGTATGGCTGAAAATAGAAAAATATTAATTAAAAGATAGATCATGGAAACAAACAAAACAAAAACCAAACATACATATACAGATACAAATTAGAAAGAGTGTGGATCATCTTTGCTCAATCAAACTCACGTATGTAACTGGGTGGAGGTGATCCTAGCAGTATGAGTGTGAGAATTGCCTTGATGGAACACATCTTCGTGTAATGTTGACTTGTATCTGCGCAACTGATGATGACGGCTAATCACATAACAAGAGCTCAAAATAATTATTATAAATTATAATATGCACAGTAGCACCTTAAACGGATGAATTTCATCTTTGGGTGCAACAGCAACAGCACTGGTCTATCTTGTGGACGAAACCATTAGTAATGACGTTTAACTTTTTTCTAGAGGGCCTTTTTTTCATTTTTGTTAAATAGCCTTCTTATGACTGCTGGCTTTAGGACCTCGTCATCCAGTTCTTTAGATCTCTCGGCGTAGATTAGAAATACTGATGCAATTGACACAAAATTTTAATAGAAAATTATTAGAGAGCGTCAAAAGTGAATCCTTTAAGCGTACGTACATACATACGTATAGTATATACTCGGCGCGTGGATTCTCTGAGTATATAAGAGAGCAATTTGAGCACTTCCAATAAGTTTTAAGTTTAGTTTTAATGAAGAGAATTTCGTGTTTTATAATTTAAACTTAATCCATTTGAAACGAGGCCTCAGAGTGAGCAATTGGAACAAAACTTGAAGTGATACTCGAATGTCTTGTGTGAAGATATCCTGACATATCCCTGGCATACTCGTATTAGGGAGTTCCAATTTTTTAACAAAATTCGCTGATTTCTCTTAACCCTTTGGTTAAGGCCGTAAAGTACACGACCAGCTAACACTGGTTAGTTGTTTCATAATATCTTTGTTGAAAATTCAAAATGCATTTTTTTTAAATTACCCTAATTTTGCATAATTACGTTTATATATATATATATATATACATATGTACATATGTATGTACATTATAATATTTCTACTGGTCACATGCATGTATGCTACCTGATTCTTCCAGGAGGTTGAAGGAGAGTGATTAAACTTAGAACAATTTGGGCGCAACAGAAAAATGCACGTGAACATCACATTTAGTTCCATAGAGGCTTAGTAAATGCACATGAGCGACAATTATGCTTACAATAATTTACCACAAGCACTACAAACGGGGAGAAGCGCTTCATGTCTGCATTACAAAAACATGTAAATAATCGTGCTTTTTGTATAGATACGCTCTTCCTCGACAATATGACGGATAAAAATAGTCAGAAGAGTGGTACAGTTAACTGTATGAAATTATTTATCTTTCCTCTAATCATTCACCAAATTTGTGTTACGTGTTCCTAAAAAGTATAATATTCTGTATAATTGAAACTGCAAAATTCGAATGTGGATTGCACAGCACGACGTACATTACTTAAAATCATCCAATGTCGAGGTATATGAGGATCTTTTGAGCAGCGGAATCTTATTTTGGAAGCACTTAAACATTCTTGTCATTACGATGTCATACTTTACTTTATTTCGCCTAATGTCTAATTTCTAAAATTAATACGTACACATATCGTCGAATTGAAGTATAATTTTTCTTAAAGTTAAACTAATATTAAAAATCATGTGGAAAGACTGTAAAAAATATTACGTATACGCCTAGGTGGTAAATCATATTTTGTGAGATTTTCTTATGTCACAATACTTTAATCAAGATATTTTGGACTGTGGTTTACGGAATTTTATATAAGTAAACAATGTGAAATGTTTTGATCATACCCGGCATATAGAAGGCCGGGGTAAACTAGGGGTGAAAACTTATTTAGAACAATTGATCATAAATTGCAAAGCATGACAGTTGAACGAAACACCTTAAATTATCGCTAGTGAATAGAACCTCCAATGTAAACTGTTTTCAAAATAAAGAATTTTAAACTGTTTCACGATAGCAATTACTCTCCGAAGTTTGTCAGGCATAAGAGGTTGGGCGAAAGCTTGTTGGTGTCATGACCACTAAGTGTCATGGCGTCTGCTCATTCAATCTATCATGGTGTCAGGTGGTAACCAATGCAAATATGCTTCCTCTTAATTTAACGATTATCAAATTACAAGTCACGTATAATGGCGAGATAATCCTTTAAAAGCTGACTCCTATTCTACTAAAAACCGATTTCTGACAGCAACAGTTGCGAGGACTCCATTACTCGTGTACTGTATTATAACTGAGAAAACCACTTGCACAATGTTTTCAGGATATATGTAAGTTGTTAAACTATGTATGCCTTAAATATAAGTAATCCTTTAACCCCCATCGTTATATCAATATTTAACAAAAAAGTGCAACATACACAACAACAACAACAACAACAACAAGAAGAAACTTCGTCTTTAAACGTTTTTATGCTTTTGTCCTTGCCGACAGAATAATTCACTGGAAATTACTTCTAGGTTAAAATTTACAATATAAAAAAACAAGATCTCAACGAATTGCGAAAAATTCACAAAAGGAATAAAACCCAAAGGAAAAAAATACTTCGACACTATCCGCCCATACATATGGAATATCCCTTTAAACGGCAGGTAAAACCTGAAGCCCGCGTGAATATTCTTTTTGCAATGAAAACGAAGACAAAGACCCTGAAATGCGTATTCGTCTTTTGTTTATTGTGTATATTTGAGCCGTAGGCGGTCGACGCTGGGGGATAAGGGAGACTCTTTCCACATGTTAAATTGGGGGAACAGAGATATTTATGAGCGTTTTGTTGTCTCAATGTAATTTTTCAAATGGGACTCAAGGAGAAACTATTATTAACCTTTTATTTATGTACAGGTGTATTTTTTGTGCACGTCCAGCGATAAATCTGAATGCGAAAACAGAGAATAAGAGAAATGTGGTTCTGATGATCTATATTGAAGCCAATTAAATCATTAAGTCAAGATATAGAAGGTTAACGTAATAATCTAAACCAATTGTGATAATTTGTTGTTATGGATGATAGTGTCTCTTGTTGACAGACAATATCAGTCTAACATCACTTAGGTTCGAAGCAATTTTTTCTAGTATTTTCAATCATAACAAAAGGCTTACTTTTGGGTAAGTATGAGCCTAGTAAGAAGTAAGTGGAAGTGGTAAGTGGAGTACTTTATCTTAGTAAGTTTTATTAATAGCAGTTGGAAGTTCAAAAAGTATTTTTTTTTTTTGTTTGCGAATCGCTTAACGATGTACGTTTTAATGTTTGTCGATTACGCTGAACACTCGAACACTATGAACACTTTCTTCGTTCCTTAAATTTCACATTGCACTAACCCTTTGATTTTTAAGAACTCGTAGAAACAATGCAGCTCTAAAGAATGGTTCTTCAATTGAAAAACGAAAAAAGTCTGTTTAGGTTTCACTGGACTTGTTTTTCATCAATAAAATGCCAATAAAAATGGCATCCACACTGCGGTATATGCCGATGACATAGCAATAATGGCAAGAGGCAAATTCACGAACGTCAAAGCAGATACCATGAGGAATGCACTCCGAGTGGTGGAGCGGTGGTGTCGTGAACAAGGACTCTCCATCAATACAGAAAAAACAGATCTAATCATCTTCACACGGAAGAAGAGAGATCTGGAATTTGAGCCCTTGACACTTTTTGGATCGGAACTAAAGGTGACCAAGAAGGTTAAGTACCTGGGAGTATACCTAGATGCTGGACTAACTTGGAACCCTTATGTAGAAAAAAAGATCCGGAAAGCGAAAAGGGTGCTTCATCAGTGCAAACGGGTATGTGGACAAAGGTGGGGAATCTCGCCGAGGTCAGCATACTGGATGTACACGATAATAGACCAATTATCAAATATGCGTCAGTTGTATGGTCGCAAAAAGAATCTCAGAAACCTGTTAAGAAGCATTTAGATAGGGTCCAACGTCTGGCATGTTTAGGGATAGTCGGTGCAATACGAACGACACCAAAATGCGCAATGGAAGTGATCCTACGCATTCTGCCGCTGGATCCATGTTAGTCTGGAGAAATATACCTCAGTCTATCAAGCCGCGATGATTGCCCTGTTACATGCGTTGGATCACCTGATAGAAGGTAAAGTTGTTGGTAAAAATTTACCATAACACTGGACAATCAATCAGTGATTAGACACATGGAGCAAACAGATATAAATACATTCCTGGCGATGGAATGTGTTCATAAACCCACGGAGCGCTCATCTCGGAATGTTGTGACGCTGCTCTGGATGAGAGGGCACGTAGGGACTGAGGGCAATGAAAAGGCGGACTCTCTAGCAAAGCAAGGGTCAACCTCGGAGTTCTCTGGTCCGAAACCATTTGCTGCAATTGGCAGAGGAGTGGTGGAGCACCTGATTAACAAATGGTTCGCGGCGGAGTACCAGAGAAGGTGGTTAACCGTAGAAGGTTGCAGGCAGGCTAAAATGGGGATTAAAGGGCCGGTGGCTACACTCATAGGGGAGTTCTAAGCTTGGAGCGAAGGGAACTGAAATGGGTGGTAGCGTTATCTACAGGTCATGGAAATTTTATGGAACCACCTAAAGAAGATGGGTCTTCTGGAGGAGGATACGTGTGAACTAAGTCTGGAGGAAATCGAGACGGCGGCATATATATTGTGTCATTGAATCAAAGCCAGAGAAGAACTGTGGAGAAATCCGGACAGTCTCTCAGGCTAAGATGGATCGTGGAAGAGAGACGATAAGGGACCCATAACTGTGGACTGATTTGGTATCTCTCGAAATAATATGTAAATACATATGTACATATCTATATGTATATAAGACAGAACTCAGACCCACCCAATACTAACAAACAACTTAAAAGATCATTTCATTTAACTCTGTTTACTACCAAAAACCCTGTATATGTACATCAAGTTGCGAACGTAGTATCAATTACCAAAGCACACCCCATTATAATGAAACGTATCTCTTCGCATCTTGTTTTTATCAAGGGGGCTTCAATTGAAACTCTTCCTTCATAGAACTCAGGCATATATCCTACATGTGACATCTTTTTGATGGTGAGCAAAGTCATTTAGCACCCACGGTACTTTCATTTCTAAGGTCTTCTTTTCCGAAACATGCATTTTTTTTTTCTAAAAAACGTATTATTGTTGATGCATTGGACTACTGTTCGAAAGATTCGAATTCAAGAAAATACTAAAAAGTTTTTCCACAGTTCACGAATGTTTTGCAAACTTAACAAAGACGATCGGATTCATTTTATCGAAAGTAGATACTGATCACAGTTGTCATCGGAAGCAAGATACATACACATGTACATATGTACCTATTAGCAATCTTCAAGACACATTATCGTAGACAACTTCAGGTCCTAATTCATCTTTCTTTGCCTTATACGACAGCAAATTTTATTTCATGCAACATGAACAAATAGAACATCTCCTTGGCATCGAGCAATTTTGACTCCACCAAAGATTTTGTTTCGAGGCGAACTCTTCCGAAAATTCTCCACACACTCAGTTTTGGAAAAAGATCGAGAAGTTAAACATTTTTGGAGTCGAGTAAACAGACCAAAACGTAGTGAAATACGTATCTGTGGCTTATCTATTATTGATTTGTTTGGCGATATCAAAGTAAGAGATGGGTCAACAGACAAATACAGTCGAATCCCTCTAAGTCGAACCTCCTATAACTCGAATTTTCTTCTCACTCGTATTTTCGACCCTTTTTTTACATTCCCTTCAAAAGAAATATATACTTATCCCTCCCTTTAACTCGAATTTTTCCAAAAATCCCTTTAAGTCGAACTAATTTTGATCTCCTGTGAAAATTCGTCCTAGAGGGAGTCGACTATATGTACATAACTTTTATATACCAATCCGTTATTTTTTTGAATAACTTTTAAATGAAACACAATTTTATAATATATATTTTACTGATTGATTATCTGGTCCTTAACAATCAGTTTATGGTCATCTTTCTGTAGCTGTTGCGTCAATTAAATTTTATGCGCGTAGAAATGCAATTGAATTTTGACATCCCGGGATTTTCTTCAAGTACTCATAATTGATTAAAATATTTTGATAACTTCAACATGTTGCACCATAAGATAGTAAATTGTTATTGACCACTCTCAAATACAATGAAATATGACCTTACAAAGCACAGTCACACCAAAATGACAGCCAAACAAAATCGGCCTGAAACATAAAATGCACTCAGTAAATTGCCGATGGCATGCCTATTCTTTGATGTCTTCTGTTTATGGATTTGTACATAAATAGTGCAACCGACTATATGTACTTATGTAATACAGGTTCTAGCTTCTTGCGGTCATTCGTGTTGTGAGCACTATATTTTTTCTCACTAGTGGAAGGGACTTAAGCTTGAAGCAAATTGAGACACTTTTTCATGACAGTTATTACTCTCGGACGTTTGTCAGACATTTGGAAAAGGGAGGTGGTGTTTTTCTAGGCTTCGAACTTCGAACCTCAACCTCAGTAGTCTAACGTACCAACCACTGAGCCATGGTGCCCACTTTGAGTTTATGGTTTTGACTTCTCAATTTGGCTTTTTATATTAATTTTTAGATATCCAACCATTGATCAAAGCCTAATCGGGGATTGACAGTAGCCATCCTTTTGATTGGAACTTCTTATTGTTTTTTAAGCCTGTAATACACATCAGTTAGTTACATTTTTGGAATCCTTTTCTTTTACGACCAAATCCTTTTGTCCGGACACTTGTTTGGATCGGTATGTGCATAATGCATGTCTATTTTTTGTATACCATTAAAATCTTATAAAGGGAAAATAACCATCAACAGTCCACTGTCCATAGCTTAAAACAATATGCAGCTAGAAATAAAATAAAAAATAAAAACAACAACAAAAAACGGAAAACACAAACATAAAACAAGTACAACAATCGTCGTTTGTCTGACATTGAAAAATGGCCGGTCGCGTTTTATGGCAGAAGAGAGTAAGGGAGCGGGCCGGAGTTCACTTGTGTAGTATACTTTGTATTTTTTTTGCTCATACGTACAAACAAACATACATATGTGTATGTACATATATCCTGCATAGTATTCACTTTTTTTTTGCAATTTTTATTTATTTATTTCCTTTAGCAATCTTTCGTTGCTCTTTACTGCTGCCACATCAACCAACATCATGATGATGCTTTTGTGTGTTGCTATGCATCACGAGGATGTTTTCCATTTTTGTTATCTCTCATCCTTCTTTTTTTTTAATGGTTATGCTTAATGTGTCTCCAGACTCCAGCGGCGGTGGCGGTGGCGGTGGACAACGTTCATATTTGCATTTTAAAGACCTTAGCCAAGTTAATTGCTCATCATCCAAACCCAGACAAAGAGCGAGAGTGAGTTCAAAGCCATCTCCACCATGATTGATGGCAATTAATAAATTTTTTTCTTATTTTTCCTTACACTATAGTGAAGTAGACTACGACAGGACCTTTAGGGTGTAATTATCTGTGACGCAATTTTGCTATGTTTACTACTTTTAATTAAAAGTCATCAGAAAGTAATTATAAATAAAATGTGATTGCAATAAGCAAACAGACAATAAAGATAATAATTAAAAAAAAGGACTTTTTAAAAAATGTTCATATAAAAAGAATAAATTAAAAAAGAAATTAATGAAATATAAACAAAAGATATAATAAAAAAAGCAAGTATCCGCAGCAGAAATATACGTCGACAATTAAGCAAAGAGAATAAAATTCACTAACACTTGCACGCTCTGTAGCGTTGTGTCTCTGAGCGTTATCGATTTTTGGGACATACATACATACGTATACTCGTATCCATGATGATAAATAATGCTGCACACAAAACGTTGCAGTAGCAACAACGTACACAATTTTTGGTTGGCTGGGTGTACCGCGCTAGAAAATTCCACCACAACTATCACTCCATGGGCTACAAATACTAGGACCTAGGCATGCCTGGTTTAGCTTTTGTCGTTCTCTTCTCTCAGTTGGTCGGCTCATCATCATCATCATCATCATGGGGAGTCACGAGGAGTAGGATTCAGTTTCCATAAGGTTCGCTTGCTCTCGCTGATGATGCGCTGGATTGAAATTTTACGAATTATTTTTCACCGATAGCTACACAAAAAATGTCGAGTTTTAATTTCCAGCTGAAATACTTTTTTTATTATCACTCTCGAATCATTGATGGCGATAGTACTACTACTTTGACCAAAAAAAAATGTTGGTAACCTTCGCGGCCGTTTTAGTTGACCTCGATTTTTGTGTGAATCAGCCTAATAAATTTCGCTACACATACAGACATAAAAAAAACTTTATTTTTCGTATTCAATAATAAAACGTTCATTCATCAGAAAAATAGCAGAAAAAAAGTGAGTTTTTCTGTTCCGATAAGGGTGTCAGTAGTGGGGGTGGTTTGGATTGTTAGTATAGTTTCCTGCTGCTGCTCCTGCGAAAAGTGGGCTGTGACTGGAAATTTCATTCATACTTTTCAAGTTCATGTTGAGTTGTGTTGCTCTCTGTTCATCGTTGTCGTCATTCTCATCGTAGTCGTTCATTTGCACCCCACTACATTTCAAGCGGATGTCCCAAGCATTTTTGTTTTACCCCCCGAAATAAAAAAAAAAGTGAAAGGAATAAAAACAAAGTCAATCCCAAATGTGGTGTCTGATGGTTATTCAACTCTACCAGCTTTTGTGCTTACACGCTAACACCATCCAGGAACCTTCGTCCCTCAGTTGAATGGTTGATGAATTTTTTTTTTTTTTTTTTAAGAAAATGGCCCCCGGCTAGTGCGGCGGCGGTAGAGTAGTCTCAGTTACACATGGAGGAGAAAACAAATTGAAAAGAATGTAAAAAGCACGTGGTGTCTATCCGGGTTTTTAAAATGTTAAACTTGCCGGTAGCAGCATATATGTATGTATATACATACATACATATGTATGAGCACTGGGAGATAGGTTAAAGGTGGGACAGAAGGCGAGGGTATGCCAGTCCCTGTCCAGAAGCGTGCTTATAAAATGAATCACAAATGTACAAAGAATTCATTTAATGTAAATACATGATAAGCGATCGATGTAGAAAAAGTAGACCATCAAGATTGCTATAAAGTTGTAGTAGGGTACAACTGTTTATAAAGTAATGGAAAGTAAATTAAGTGACGTGGATTTTGTTGGTTGTCCTGTGGGTAATATGCTTCAAGATTTAATATCTCATTCCAAAATGTTAGTTCCTATTGGACGAAGCTGGTTCAGATTTGATACACACAGATGACCGAATCGCATCTGAAATGAAAAAACTTTAATCAAGAATCGATGGTCTTGATTCCTTCTCAACCTTAGATTTCTCTGTAAGGCATATTTTGCGACGAATTTATTTTCACACCGTATAGAGTGATCTTGGAACGTTCTTTTAAAGTTATCGATTAAGGTTCGACATATGATTTGAAAACCCTTTAAAATATGTACATATGTATGTACGTATTTATAGAACGATTTTTGTACTGAGTCTGTTGTCCAAACCGTCTTATTTCGATTTCTTCTGCGACTTTTCAATTTCTGTTTTTTAGCAGATCCCTTGTTGATCACCTTGTTGTCACTTTTCAGGGAAACTGGAAGAGTACATGTCTCCATATGTACATATTAGGTACCGCTTGAGTCGACAAAACCCAGTTGTTATAGATAGACCCAATACACACTCAGTTATTTTTGCTTCGGATAATTGATTCAGAGTATGGTTTTGAGATCAACAATAGTTCAGTTCCATCATGCGACCGTCTTGCTGTGTTTTTTCAAAACATGTCGATATGATGCCTAATTAGACTTTTATTAACCTTCGTTGCGAGAATTGAATAATTGAATAAATATTCGACAGCCCACAGTCGTCAACAAAGTAGCATTGGAAGCTTCAAAACTCGAAACATTTTTAGAGTGTTCCTCCCTTGATGAGATGATATAAGGAGTGCTGTCCATAACTATTTCAGTTTAGATCTTAAGATTGTTTCTATAAAGGTTTTGAAATTCTGAAAATCCAGTATAAAAAGTGAATAGTAGCTTATTGCAGATACTTATGCTGTAATAATTTGTGCCATATTTCGTGAATGTCAGCAAAGGAGCGGCTCTTCATATCGTTTTTAAAGTGAACTCATTATGAGTTTTGTTAATCACCAATTTTGGTCTGTGAGTCAGGTTATTACGGGTCAGACCATCCGTAATTTGTTTTCCGCCAAGCTAAAGAACTTTATAGGTGTGCAGGACGAACTTAGATTCCCTTTTCCACTCCGATAGTGTTATATAAGAGCTTGAGTCCTTTTTGTGGTCGCATAAGAAAAAAATTGAAACCGACCTCGGTTATCCGAATCTGAGGTTATTGAAGGTTGACCATCAGATTCTCTTTTATGGGACATTGTCATTACCCGTCACTGGCAATATACCTATTTAAAGCACTTCGCAGCTAAATCAACTATGCGAGGTAGGCTGATTGCCTGAACCTCGTAAGAATGTAACAGTGCCCCCCCCAAATGCCAACAAATAACCCGCCGGACCATGATGTTGTTAACCGCTACACGACAACGAACAGAAAGGAGCTACATAGGTACAATTCAAAACTCCATTTGTTTTTTCTCCTAATCTTTTCAAGTCTTCCCCGCAAGCTTTCAAGGACCTGCTTGCAAAGAAGACAATAAGAAAAATATTCTTAAGAAAACTGAAAATTAAATTCCTTAGGGTTTGTCTGCAAGTGAAAAGGTTATTCTCCCACTTACGCCCGCCAAGTTCTCCAATTTTCTACTCACTCCCCCTGTATCTATAGCCATCTCTTACTGTCTCTCTCTATCTAGGTTTGCACTTTTAATGTATGCATTTGCCAATTTCATCAAAGAATGACAAGCTAAGAAAAAATGAAAGGCAAGAAAGGATGCAAAGATGCAACAAACGAAAATTATTTTCCAATAACAATGCACCTAGAAAAGGATAGATTTTTTGTTGTCTTATTGTACATTCGTACCTATCCTCAGAGGATGACAAAATGTCTAGGAAGGAAAATGAATTAAAGAGCTAGGAAAATGATGAAGCTGAAAAAATGTAGCTGCTTCGTTAGATTTTCACTGTTATGAATATTTTTTGCACAATTTGGGGTAACCTACCGTACTTCAACACACACACAAATACAATCGCTCGGATTAAATGCATTAATTTACCCATACATATTACACACTACAATGATTTTCTTTTCTTTACCATCGCACTCCCACTCACACACACCACAATGGGGGATGTGGTGTGTGCATAGCATACAAAGAGAAAAGAAAAATACATTTTCCTTCATATAACAATGCACATTACCCCCCTTATGCACATACACAGACCAACCATCTGCTGCCGCCGCCACCACTACCGCCCAACGCCTACCACCCAGTACCGACTCCCGTCGCCAAACGAACAACATCCAAAATAATAAATTTCTGCAATTTCTCTCTTTCACTATACGACGACGACGACGACGACGACGCTTCGTTGTATTTTGTTTCTCTTTTGTATTTTCTTCCTCCTTCTTTGGTGTGTCTCTTTAGTTCTGTATGCTTCTCCATCTCGCCCGGATAGTAAACACACTTTTGGATAAATATGATGAAAAATGTTTTTGCTAAGAAAAGAGGAGCAAAATGAAACAAGAAACGAACAAAGACGACAGCGAATAATCAAGAAGAAAATGTACAAACAGAAGAGAGAGCAAAATGAAAGAATAGGAAAATAAATTCGTAATTTGCAAAAGCAAAATATAAATTGAAAATAGGTTTTTTTTTCTTGCCTTGCCCGGGGGTTGTAGGGAAGGAGGGTGGATTGTGGGAAGTTTGAAATTGCTCTCTCTCTATATGTCCATCCGATAAGGAAGACTGTGTGATGAGGAATAAGGAAGGATGTGGTGTGTAGTAGTGGTACGGAAAAAAGGTAGTGTTATTGGTGGGGGTGGTGAATTTCTGAACGAAGAAGGGCTCTTGCGGTGGAGTCATCATACAATTGTATTAGTTGTTTTTTTTTTTTTCGTTTTCCTTTTGGTGTGGGGTCATGAAAAATATTTTAAGGAAGAGGAAAACATAAAAAATACACACACAGATACATAGGGCACAGGGAATAAGAGGGAATATACGATGAAAAATGTCTGCAGAAATAATGTTGAAGAAAATCAGCACAGCAGTAGAGAATGGTGGGGAGTGGTTGTTGGTATTGGGGTACATTGGGGGTGGTTGGGTTACGTTTTTTGAGGGTGAATTGGTATAGAGCGAAAGATGTGGTAAGAGAAAGAGAACTCGTGGTGGCAATTTAGAAGGAAAAATAGGTACAGATACTTGTATAGGTATGCAAATTTATTGCCGGAAATGTAATTTACAAAATCGCCTCAGGGCTTAGAAAGGTGGTTGCTAGATGGTACCATACTTAAAATGCTGGTAGTAGTGGAATATGTAGTAGTAGCTACAGATAATGGGGGTTGCTTGGGTGGTGTTAGGGAATGTTATTTCATCATTAATAAATACGATTATTACACGTTTTCTTTTTTGTTTACTTTTTTTTGTTTTCTCTCTTTTTCTGATTCATTCTGATGCAGAAGATTTATTACCAGCTTTTATGGTGGAGAATTTTACAGGAACGTTTTACAGTAAAAAAGAATAAAAAGAAATGTTAAATAAACAAAGAAGAGGCCGAGAGGAGAATAACGACGATGGTGTGGACAAATATTTCTTAGTTCTGATGTGTGTTTGCTCTTCGTGTCCATGGCTGAGTCAACATGGATGTTGTTATTTTTATCATCCACTATTCGTTGTTTTCTTGGAACTTTTTTTTACTCATCAAGAGTTGAGAGAATTTTCCGAGATTTTCGTCTCCTCGGGAATGGATTGTTGTTTTAGGCGAAAAGAAAATATTATTCTTTTTAAAACCTACGAGAAGGTGAAGTGGGATTAAAGGAAGAATTTTTGAGGTCGAGACAGGTTAAAGTCATACTTTTTACCGCATTTATAGGTGTGCATTATGCTTATGCACAAATATGTAGGTGGGAAGGGAATGTATTGACGGCAATTAGGGAGATTCCAAAATGAATTTTCGAAAGTATCATGATCATCATATTTATTCATATACCTTCCAAGATTTTGTCCTGCTCGTGATTGTTAGAAATCATTCATTTCGCACGCTTTCTTTGTGACCCAAAAGGGGCCCTATGTAAGTGAACCAGTTTCTATAGAGTAGGTATTCCTAGTTTTGACCAAAGTCTAACTGAAGCTCACCCAAATATTGGTGCTTATTTTAGGTAAAAAGAAAAATCATTACTTTTGTCTGCCTTTTTATCACTTTTAGCCTTCTCACATTTCTTATTCAAAAATCATTCAAAGATCGTAATTGAAATTTTGTTTTTTAATCTGGATTTTCTTAAGATATTTTTCTTGACTCGTTTTACAAATTTTACATTCTATGATAAATTCGAATCAAAGGTAACAAGCTTTGAGATACACGTGAACAAACAGATACATGGACCTTAATCAAAATGAAGCCGGCTGTTGAAGCCGGTCTAGGATGTACTCTATAAATTCTCTGACCCATCCAATATGATGGTATTTTAAAATGGTATTATAAAACATGTATTATTGGGTTAACTTGGTTCGTATGGTTTGTTCTAAATAGCAATGAAATTGAATGACAAAGAAGATTTGGTTTTCAATACATGAAATCGAAATCGGATCGGAGCGAAGAAATCACTAAGGAAATTAAAATGAGTTTCGATGTTAAGTTTGTCCTTGTACGACCTAAAAATCATAAGTAATGAAAGGATTTCCGAATAAATGAAATAGAGCTTTACCTTTAATTGACAAAGCTTATACATATGTATGTACTTGAAATGAAATAAAATTATCCGTTCCAGGTTGACTTTAAATTCGAAAATTTAAAAAAAAAAATTCGGTGACACATGCGGAATGAACTTTATAATAATAAAAACTTTTTCTTAAACTTTAGATACATAAGATCTTTTTCTTGATCAATATAAAATGTTAAATATTCTAAAAATCTAATTGTTCCTTTTATATTTCTTTTCAGGTAAGTTCATTGAATCGCGATAAAGCCGTAAGTGATTAATTTTAACCTGTCAATTTGCAATTGCATGCATATACATATGTCATGCGTAAAACCTTACGTGTTGAATACGATAACATTATGAATACAAACGCGAAAAATTCTGGTTTTCCAAAAATAATTAAGAGTGTGCAACACCTGATTTTTCAGGTTTACTTTTTTTTTTTTTTTTTATTTTTTTAATAATATCTCAGCTCTATTTCTCATTTAAAAATGATTCTTCAAGACCTTAAAAATATTCTATTTCCGTCGAACATTTTTGTTCAGCAGAATAAATGAAAGATCGACGATGCTGAATAGGCAATATGGTTAGGGGTCACAAATTCGTACGCATAGTTGTGAATGTTTGCCATTGACGATTTAATGGACGTAACAATCTTTTATTTATCTGGTGAAACAACACTTTCATGCACGGCAGCCCTAGACGTTTCTTACCTTAACTGACGTAAAAGTATGTTCATATATAGATTTTATTGTTTAACCACAATGACAATATCTTTGGAATCCCAATACATACCTAATTTGTTAACTGAAATAATTTGGCTCTCTTTTCGGGAGGCAAAATATCGCCTTTTTATTTTTTCTGCCGTTCTTGGAGTGTGATGATGTATCGATATTTTGTTATAGGTTACTGATCTGTACAGAAACTCTTTTGGATTGGTCTCAAAAAGTATGAGTCTGGGTTCATATTTCCCAGACTCATACTTTAGATGAAATCACAGATTTATTTCGACGTTTTCTCGAGTCGTTGACGTTGAAGACCACGAACTATTACGATCATCATCATCACCTTTATACTTTCCTTGCCATGAATCCAACAATTCAATTTTTATCGTTGGATACGACGAGGCAAATTCTCTTCAGGTTGTTTTCATATCGTCATAGATTTACTTTGGCGTTAGCCCTTTCGTAAAAGGGTACTTTCGTAAGAAGTTACAGTTTTCAACATCATTCATTTCGCATCTTTTTGAAATTAGGTTAAGGTAACCTACTGAAATTAGGTTAGTTGTTGAAATGTTACCTGCGTGTTCTTAAAGGTAAAAATGAGTACTTATGGTTTCACTAAGGTACCTGCCATATGCAGGAACTTTTTAGCAAACATTGGAGGAAATAAATATAATAAATTTGTTAAGCAAAAAAAAAATTGTTGAGCAACAAAAATTCTGATCAAAGTAAAGAGTAGGAATCTATGTATGTATGTATATATGTTTGTGCATACATAGATAGTTTTGGCCGTAGGTTGTACAAAGCTCAAAATAGTAAAACAAGTAGTTGGTTACTATACGGATTGTGGGCCTTGGAAAGAGAAAGAATTGTGTCTTAAAATAGGATGTTAAAATTGAAAGAAAAGTTTAAAGAAAAATTAAGAGATACCCCATCCAGAGCTCAATACATAGTATAAATTCAAAGATTGTCACATCTCAATATTTAATTTCTTCATCCATTTATCTTATTTGTCCATCGTAATATGAGTGGGTATTGTGCTAAGAGACACGCATTGTATTTCGATGTTATTTCAAGCATGTGAAAAAAATAATACCGAACAACGGCCTTTTCCTTTTAAGTATTTGACCTATTGCTAGTTGGAAGGTATACTAAGAACGAAGAAGTTTTTTTTTTGATGCTTTGATAAAGTCAAGACTTATATACTGTAGATCAGGACTACAATGATGAGGACTTCCTTAATTGCTCGTATGACGGCTGTTCCATTTGCATTATCAGTTTGCAATCCAGGTGTTGGTTGATTCTCTCCAAGACGTTACCACCACACCAAGACGATTAACATTTTGAATAATATCGTTAGTAAGAACACTTAAGTTGGTACTATCTACTTAATTATTTTATAGCTTCTTAGTTTGGACGATCAAAAGCAAGATACGGGTTTCTTTCTATCTTTTTTAAAAGTATAGAAATTGCCTTGTGACGGCCCACACTCCATATTAGATTTGCTAGTAAGAACTACCCCGGGAAAGCTTAAAAAAATTTGATGTAAATTAGACTTCCTTGGAAGCGGGTCTAAGATAAAAACTCAACGTACATACATACGTATGTACATATGCATATCCAACAGCTAAGATAGAATAATGATTCTAACTTTAAAACTAAGATTGTTAATTCTCATGTTTATTTTTGCTTCGATTAAATTTATTTTTTAGGCCAAAATTTTGCTTGAAAGCGTTCACAGTCTGAAGGACAACGTGTGCATGCGCAAAAGTAAAATATTTGCTTGGTCAAATGTGATTAGCATGATAATAAACGCATTATTTGGTCTATTCCTTACGTCCACGTCCTCTGATTTAGGTACATTCAATTAATGATGATTCTGGCAGCATTGAAGCTGATCGCGAAGATGATGTACTGCAAAATGACCTACACACTGCTAGGTTTCCTACGTTTAAAATAACAGTCTTGTAATAAAAGAGTATCAACTAATTTGCATACTCTGTCTTTAACGTCCTTTCGCTCAAAATGTTTTTTTTTTCCAAATGATCTAAATATATTGTCAATTCGTCTCTTTGCCTAAAACTCATTTTTCTAATTTTATTTTATTTTAATTTAAAAATGAAAGAGCTGTAAATTGTAATAAATATGCAAATTTAATTAAATTCTCCGTCTAATTTCCAAACATTACTGCAAAAAAGTATTAAATGGTATCAAAAGCAACAAAAAAAAAGTATCTTCCACTAATACAGTATCTACCCGCCATCGACGAAAATGAAATAATATACACACACAATCAAAAAGGTTTCTGTGATTATTTTCTTCCTTTTTCCTGAGAGGCATAACCAAGAGAACAAAAATAATGGTACACCAACGAAAAATAAGAAAATAAAGAGAAACGATTTTGATTCAACAAAAAAAAAAGATAAAAAAAAAACAGATCCAAGAAGAAGGAGAAGATAAAGGCAGAGTGAAGAAATTAGCGTTTGCTTGCATACAAGGAGAAATAGAGACAGCCGCGCAGAGACTAGGAGAAGAAACAAAGAAAATAGGAAAGAAAATAATTGAATTTTATTACATTGTACGTACAGAATAGATATCGGTATGGCATGGAGTTGAGAATAATGACCCCAATGATGGTGGTGGTAGACTGTACTCTACAACACAATAACTTTGCAAGTGTGAAGCGGCTTAGGGGGGTAGCGACTGGAATAAAATACAATTGGAAATTTCGCGAAATTGATCGATAGTTGTTGTGTTGGAAACTGAAGACGCTAAATATTGAGAGGAAAAAAACTATTTTTTACCGGCTTTTTTATATTTCAAAAGAGAAATTACGACGAATTAAGAGAGTGATTGCAGAATGCAATTGCAATTGTAAGTGATTCTTTTCGTTGACATTAAACTCTGATGTAGTAGTGCCAAAAGTGCAAATAAGAAGCAAATAAGAAAATTTCGAGGAAAAAGCACACAAACCCACCCAGGAGAAAGGCTCCATTTGTATCTGCACACACCGTCCTTGCCGTCGAGTTTAGTAGTGTGCGTGCGTATAAAATTTGTATCTCTTCTCCCATCCGCATTTGTATCTCAGCCGCCCTTCTGCAAAAATTTGTATCTCTCGCTTCGAGTCGCCTTTCTTGTATTCTATTCTGTTACCTACCTGTGTGTACTGTACAGTACAGTTTGTACTTATCTCACACACCACTGTTTCATTCGTTCGTTGGTTTTCTTTGTTTACATGATTCCGCGCTATTTTCGATCGTGTATCTGTGTGTATGCTGCCATGATGTCTGTGTTCCTATCTGAACAAGTGTGCTGCACTGAGAACAAACAGAAATAAAAAAAATAAAAGTCCTTTCATTGTGTGTGTGTTTTTCTACACACAAACAAAATTTCATTCGAGTCTGTTGCTCTCTCATTCTATCGTATGTACTAGACGCATATGCTATAGAACTGCTCTTTCATGTATAGCACGTATCTCTCAGATACATTTTTACGTTTACACACAGCAATCCGGTCATTCTGTAATCGCGATTCCTCGAGGACGTTGGTGCGACGTTCGGCACAACACGAAGCGAAATAATCACAATAATAAAAATTCCCTTCTTTTCATTTCTGTGCTCATCAGATAGATTGTCTAAATGCAATTTTTTTTTGTTTGTTGATTGTTGTTGTTCTCTGGTGGTACGCTCTTCCTCCCCGGTAGTGATGGTGTCGGAATTTAGTTCTCGTTCCCCCGTACTAGCTAAAGATAAATTTTGATTCAAAAAATCGTTTGAAGAAGAAAAAGAAACTAATTCTCACACTTTCTATCCTTTTTGTTGTATGTGCCCAATTGTACGTTATTATTACTTCTTTTTTTTTTAAATTCTCTTGTCCTTCCTGAGAATTATTTAGTTCTAATTCTTGTTATTTATTAAAGAAGACTAAGTTACCGTTTGTTGGTTTTTTTCTTATTATCTTCGCCAGTCGTTATCCATGCGTTTTTTTTTTTTCTCCTTTTCTGTCATCCATTCAGAGTTGAAATTAAAACTAGAACTTTGCTATTAGTGTGTTAAGATCAGTGGGAAATTGCAATATGTCAACTATCATACAATCAAGTTGTAAAAATTTTAAAGGTTGTTTATTATAATTTTTTGGTTTTTTTCTTTCATGGAAACTACTATCAGATTGCATAAGTCAGGATATAGTGTGTTTATGATCCAGTGTAAACATTGAAAAAGTTGTGATATATATATATAAATTCAAAAAGTTTACAAGTGACAAAACTAAGGAAACACCACTAAAACAAAAATAAAAATAAGAAAAATTCCATTTAAAACATTTTTATACAATGGATTAAACAAATCACAATCAGCTAGCTACTGAATCTCTTGAAAAGGATAAACAAATTAAAAAGTGAGTAACTTGTAAACATTTTCCTAGTCTAATTAAAAACAATATATAAATCCTATTTTTATTTATTCAGACTGTTAGGCAACTAGACTTAGGGGAAAAAAAAATGAAAAAACAAGACCTCACCAAATGGAAATTAATTATTTATGAATTGAAACTGACATTTCCACCCCTTTGCGCGCACGAAAATGTGAATAAAAAAAAAATACAACCGAGCAGCTACATACATAAAAATAGATATAAATAAGTAAACTAAGAAACAGTTTGAAATCCAACTTTGTAGTTAATTTGTGGGTGGGTAAGGGTTGGAAAACGACAGGGGGATGAAGTTGTAGCTAGTATTAGTATTCGTGTGTTATTCGTGCTTTCAGATGCTTAATGCGAAAAAGGAAAACAACCCTTGTTCCTTTATAAGTTTATGTGCATATATTTGGCAGGTGTGCGGGAAAGTTCTAAATAAGAGAAAGGCATTACGAGCGAATTCTCCGTCGCGCGAATTGTTTACACTATTAAACTCTAGAAGAACAATTCCCTGAAATAAATATGTTTCCAATGAGTAACATTTCTGTATTAAGCCCCTTGTGTGCCCAGTGGCGCCTGTTTTGGACACCCACATGCTATTGTCTTCAATTTCAAGCGGTAGATTCCAATGAGTAATACAAAATTGCTATTGATTAAACTGCCAAAGATGTTGTGGACAATTTCTGGTGTCGTTAGTAATGAAATTTGGTCATGCATTGTTTGGTTGTAGATTTGTAATAAATAAAACTAACTGTTTTAAATTGGAACTGCACCTTAAAACTCTCTAAAACTTTTGATATGTATATTGGGAATGTTAACAGGAATGTTTCATTTGGTTGTAAAACATAGTCTTGCAGCAATTATTAACAACCTCTTCGTACACATTTACGAAAGTTAGTAGATCTATCCTCCTGTGTTCGTCTAGTAGGCTAGCGATACGCACCAATTGAGGTTTTCTATTTACGCTAAGGAACAATATACTATACATAGTAATGACTTAAAGGCACACAAGACGATTGTGATCTTCGCACAATAAGAAAGTGTTACCGCAAAAATGCTACATAAAGGTACAGTGTAGTCTGGATAGCGTAAACTAATTATTGCACAGACTGTTCCCGCTAACCAGTTTGTTCAAGTTGTCTAATCGTTTTTACTTATCAAATAAATACAATAGTTTAGTTAATATGAGTAAATATTTTATTTCACTTTTTTTCCTTAGTTAAAAAAAAATCCTTGATACTAGTTTCTTTCTTTTTGATTGTCAATGCTTTCTGCACAGCCTTTTCACAATTTTTTTTTCTTAAACTAGGATATTGGAATAGTTCGTAGTATTATCATCGGCCCATTCTATTCCTATGTCGAAAATTTGAATAGCTTCATTGTTGTGTTATTTCCAGGTTGAGCGCTCGGTTCTTCGAATTCATCATAAGAATTTATAAGCTCTTCGCATTCGCCTTGTCCGGCATAAAGAGAAATGTATCTTCAATTGCATTCCATTTGTTGATATCTGCTCCAGAATGAGTTGCCTATACAAAAACAAGTGACATATGTATACATATTAATGTACATATGTTAATTTCACGTAATAGACTTACTTCTGGGTTAATAACTTGTAGCTTATTTGTGTCTTCAAATCGCTGCTGTTTTAATTTGCCTCGAATTAAGATCAGAGGGATATCGTCCTCTTCGTCCGAACTTTACATATCGCATTCGTCTGTACAAACTTGTGGTAAAATATTACGCCAACATTTTTCTAGAAGGTCTACCTAGTTTAACTGACTCCACGCTATTGCAAACAAAGAAATTGCGTCTTTTATTGTTAACGACTTTAAAAATCCAAAACATTTTATTTTTAAACGGCTAATCTTAAGATACTTTTCCTGTAATATAGCCTTGCAATACGAATCGCGTTTTGATCCATGGGCTGAATCAATGGTGGCATGTGTACAGAGAAGATATGTAGAACCGTCATCTGTCTTTAGTAAAGTTTTTGGCGGATGACATGGCGCGTTATCCAGAAGTAGAATGGCTTTTATCGCAAACCTTCTTACTAGGTTATCCAACCGATTTGATGAGTATGAACAGTCAATGTAGGATGATTGAGAAATAAAAATATTTCTTGTGCATCCATTTTTTGTTTACGTTTTCGAGATTTTTTTTGTTCACGCTACAGAGAACTCTGTATAAAAAAAAAATGGGTGTTCACGCTAGCGAAGTGTTCACACTATCAGGGGATCACGCTATCCAGACTGCACTGAACATATGTATTTCTAGTTGGAAGTGACTTTCAGTGACTATGGTGAACTATTAAAAATTACAAGAATCTCTTCATCGAGATAAAGTATTGCTATACTCTATTTGAATAGTTATCGGCTTATGATGATTACAGTCGACTGGGTTCCATTTAATCATTCTACCTTCTATTTGGTCTGATATTTTTTCCAATTGGTTCTCGGTTTGTTGTGACCGAAGTCACTCACATATGAAAAAATAGCTAGGCCTTAGGGATTGACAGTCGTCAGTGCAGCCTAACTATATGCATAAAAGCCTAGAACCAAGTCCGCTGTATGTACTTTTGTCAGGAGCGCGATCAGCTTCGCAAATGCTAACATTTGCTTACCAGTACCACACACATTCTGGAGAAGCAAATGTCATGATTTGTAGTCTCTAATATGATTTCGACAAAGACCTCTTTGAACTGAATGGAAAATGCGTATATTGTTATATGCTTACCGGGCCTAGTTGCCCCGCATTTAAAGATCGTATGTAAGTACCTATGTAAGTATACTCAAAAATAAGGAAGTGAGGATCACTTTACGTTTGCGTTGAAAGTACTTTTTGCTTGGCTTTAATGATCTACCTAACCAAAACAAAACGCAAACGCTTCGTCCTTATTGATCAATTTCGATCAGAGTCAAAAAGACATATTCATTTTATGTGAGGCTTCCATCATAATCCTAGTACTAGGACTCTAACTATTTAATTGGTAAGTGAGATCAATTTTTGCAGCGAAGAGTTAAGCTTTTCAAAAAGTCAGCATTTTCCTTTCTATGGGTCAACTCTTTTAATGTACATATGTACATACATGTGTTCCTATATTATTTTTATAATTGTAGCCGATAATAGTTCATACGAAAGTTATAGAAGGATAGTAGTAGTAGTAGTAGTAGGCCCATACGAGTTAACACTCATGAAACATATGGAAGCCATATAACAGAAAATAGTTTCCTTGCTTTAAAATACCCCAATATTGAAATAATTCCTTGAACAGCGAAGTGATTGGCGGATTAAAAATTTGCTGAAAACAGATTTTCAAAAACAGATCTTTTTAACCGACTAATCGAGGTTTCCAAGCAATTGTCTAAACCACTTCAGAAAACGAATCTGCCGTGTCTCGCAATTTTGGATTAGAATTAGGCATATAGAATCTTAGATGGAGGTAAAAATTTCCCACAAAAAACAGATATGCTACCTGAGAAGGAATTTGTGACAGCTATTACAAGGGAAGGCATAAGGCCACAGAGGCCCAGTGTCTAGCTTCTCGCAGCCATTAGTGTTGTGTTTTTTTATTTTTTTAGTAGGATAGTACCACGGTTTGAAATTTTCGTTGATGCGAATGCTTATGGCGCATTGAATAGCGCTTTAGACTACTAAAGGAAAAGCAGTCCCCGAAAACAAAAATAATTGCTAACAAACGGATTGTATCGACGAAATCTCAAATTTTCTAATTGGGATTGTCTACTATAAAGGTAGCCCACTAAAAATTGGGACATGCCTACGCACGATGTATAAGGCCATTTTTAGTTATAATATAGATCGGAGCCAGAAGTCTCCAGTTCACCAGAAGTACTTATTAGAACGACTCTTATAGGCAGCAAAAGCTGATCTGACTACACACCTTACTAATGTTGTATCGCGTGGAAATACTTACATATATATTTATCTCTTTTTTGGAAATGTAAAAATGTTGGTCTTCGATCTCAAAATGTTCAGTTGATGTTTTCTTCCGGATCGAATTTTTTTTTTTGCTCCGAACCTTTAGGACTTTTTCCAGGCCTCAGTCAAGAGCTACCATTTAAAAACATCTGATCGCCTTGATAAGCTTTTTCAATTCCACAATATGAAAACCATTTAGTTTCAGTTTACAGACATGACTTAAAAAGATAGAATTCTATTCATTTTCAAAATTCAATATGCGAATACGCTTCGCTTCCAAATGACAATTTATTTTTTTAACTACAGAACATACATGTAGTTGCAGCGCAAAAGTTATATGAAAGAATAAATTTAGCAGTGAAATAATTGAATAAATAAATATAGGATTATGTAAATGAAGCAAAAGCTGTAGCTATTTGGCATAGCAAAAGACGTACAAAATGGAATTATTAAATGAGTAACTTACTGCGAAACGATGGAATGTCAAATGACAAAATGTGGAAAAATTGTACTACCGAATATATACGTATGTACGATTCTTATGTTTATTGGATTTTCGATTTTTTTTATAAACTAACTAAAAACTCCTGCAGCTCCACCAGAACCTTGAGATTATTGCCCTTCAAAAACTCGTAACACCACATAAAAAAAAAATCGCAGTCAGTACGATTGTAAGACGACCAGGGAACATTCAAACCAATCATCTTTCTTCCACTAATTCCGCACTAAATTTTAGATCTTGTGGATTCCCAGTACCTTAAAAGCGGGGTGTTCATTTTGCATTTTGGACCCAGCGCTAAAATTGTAGGTTCCTTCCATTCGCGAGAAGTATATAAAACGCATTAATATTGGATGTGAGAAGCAAGACTGACCCATATACGATGTGTTGAGCTAAATATGTATGACGTGTACTTGTTTTGATTTTTTCTGTCGTATTGGTGGTGTTCCCGATTGTTGCTCCAAACTTTCAGGCACAAACTTAACCAAGTTCACCTGATACCTACAAGCCTCTAGTGTTGTTCGAATTTATCGGCTAGACCCGAAAATTGTCATCGCATTTGAAATTTTAAGACGCTGGTGTTTTTTGCTTCACAATATCCTCATGTTCTTGACATGTGTTTAGTTTTTAACTACTCTAATTCACAAAATAGATTTACAAAATTTAAGGCCGGCTCACATTAGAGAATTTCTTTAAACGCACCCTGCATGAATATTATCTACCTACATATATGATATGTATGATTCAGTTACTTAAAACCTTATGATATCGTACTAATGAATGCACATAACTATACGTAAAACGAAACTTATTTCTAAGTTTTAGGAGTTAAAGTGTTTTTTATTTTACCACATGTACGGAAGGATTATTTGAATCACTTATAGCTCAGCAGCTTTTTGATAACTTATATACATATGTACATATGTATGTAGGTGTGCATGTACATATTCCTATGTATATGTAAGTATGTAGGTGCACAACTTCTGTCTACGTTAATGTTTTTGAAAACCTAACTACACACATAAATGTTTTATGAAAAGATTTACAATGCCTACGTATTATTACAAACTTATTTGATTTTGAAGTTTCTGAAACAAGCACATGGCTTGTGAAGCAGTGGATTAGTGATCGTCAAATCAATGTTTTGCCATTGCCTGCACAGAGTCCTGACCTTAATCCAATCGAGAATCTGTGGATCGATGTGGAGTACCAGATTGGATTAAGGAAACCTAGGAATTTAGCGGAACTTTGGGAAGCTGCTAAAGAAGGGTGGAACTCCATTTCTATCCATCGATGCCAACGCTTTGTGGAAAGTATTCCCCGGCGATTACAAGCAGTAATTAGGCAGAATGGGTTTCCTACAAAATATTGAAAAAAAATATAGTTTTTCACTTCAGAAAATCTTTTGTGCTAATTCTGTGGCCATCACATGTGACGACCATTCTATGAATTTTTTCCAAAATATATGGCTTTTGTTTTTTATTTTTTGATTTAGTTTAAAATTCAATTTAAAAATTGTTGGGTTAAAGTTTTTTAATATAAATTTGGAAAAAAAACGTAAGAAAAATTATTTCTTCATGTATTTTAGTTGATTTGTTTAGATGTGCTAATTCTCTGTCCAACACTGTACCTACATATAATCTATTTCATAAATTTCCCAGCTGTCCTTCGATCACCTAATCCTCTGACAACAAGTGCTTGATATGTCTGAGAATGATTGAAATATTACAACAGATGAAAGTGTTATAATGAATCACTGTATCTATTCTCGCATGTAGTAAGTACCTACCTACTTGTATCCAAAATCCTTAAGTGAATTCCCCTATTCAATTCAATCTGATGTGAAATTTCAATAAAGCCAATTGGAAAGGAATACAAAGTTAATTTTATTAAAAGTAAAATTGGTCTAAGAAACATAAAAATACAATTAAGAGAAACAACACCAAACGAGTCATGTGCATCGAATTTTTTCGCATTTCATCATCATCATGTTTTCGCCTTCTTCAGGGATTGCTCGCGGGTTGGTAATGCAGTTCTCATGTGTGTTAGTGGCTTATAAATTATAAATAGCTGCGAAATGAACTCCTTTTTTTCCTGTCTCTTCTTCGTTTCTTTCTCACTCTCTCTCTCTCTTCCTCTCTATGTGTCTCACTCCATTCTTGATTCGCTTGTTCTTTTTTTTTTCAATTTCTTTGCTTTGTTTATTTTATATTTGTAGTGTTCTGCCTCGTTATCGAAGGGATACAGTTTTTTTTCTTCTTTTTTTATTTTTTACTATCATCTCTTATTGTTCCTTTATATTTTTCTCTTCACTTTTTTTCCTTCATTTCATTCTTGTTATCCTTATTGACTTGCGATAGTATAGTTTTATCTGCTCTATAAATGTGTGTATGGAGGACAAAAAAAAAAACGAATAAGAACAGAGAGGGTGAAGAAATAAAAGAATGGTAAATGTATTTGTATGTGCATTTAAATTGAACTCATTTTTTATCACTACAAAGAGAATTTATTATTATGAAAAAAAAAAAAAAAAAAAAAAATGAAGCAAGGCGCAAAGGAAAAACTTAAAAATTAATCATTCACCAATGATGCACTAGCAGCACACAAAAGGAGTAGAAAAAAACGAGAGAAAAAGAAATGCAATGCACATTTTATTTTTACTCATACTCTACATGAGGACGATGACGATGCGCGAATAATGCTAGCGCAGCGAGAATGTATCTACATACATACATACATATGTATATACATACGTATCTACATAAAATCAGATCTAAATTTTTGTCTGCTCAAGTGAATTTTCGATTTTTCGTATTTCGTTTTCTATTTTTTGTTAGATAAAATTTTAGGTCTGGAAGCGGTTAAAATAACCTACAATCATGCCATCACCGTTTGTTTTTTAACAGAAAAATTTTAAATGATTCATCGGAGAAATAAGACGAAAAATTGAATAATGACAACCAGTTGTGGAGTAAGTTTGCCTCGTAAAGATGATTCATTGAGGCGACTATTAAAAATAATTAGCGTTTATGAAGTATGTACATATGTGTTTTAATTTCACTGGAAATTCTCTATTAAAACCAGGCCAGTGGCAGACATTAATTCAATTTAGGAAAATTGCGTATTGCGAAACCCTATGACACAATTCGCCATAAACTTCGGGTTAAGAATGCAATAGTTTACTTCTAAATTATTAATATTAATAGTTCGTTTCGAATGTCATTTGACGCTTACCTTAGGTTAGTTATTAGTAGGTATACGCTTTGATCTTGATCAGAAGTTCCTAATAAATATCTTGGGATGATAAATTATATGTGGGCGTCGTGGCTCAGTGGTTAGTGCGTTGGATTACTGAGCGGGAGGTTCAAGGTCCGAATCCCAGAAAACACCAAAAAGTTTTTTCACGGTCCCAGTTCTCGCGAATATCTGCCAAACGTCCGAATAATAACTGTCATTTGGCTTTCGCATATGGCCTTAAACTGTAGGTCCCTTCGATTTGTTTGAAAATAATATAACACGCACAACAAGAATGGTCGCGATAAGTTTGTATCCAAAAACACATACGGTTTTTTGCGCCAAGTATTTGTATTTATATTTGTAAATTATATACATATGTACACATACATACATATGTATGTATAACAAGGCAACAATCAAAGTAAAAAGTAGATGTAGTGCAACTGAGATGTTTAGAGTCACAGCGATATATTTCCCTAACCATCATAATATTCATGACGACTTGCCATGGACGCAGATTGTAAGTCAAACGGCTAGAAAGTTAGTAGCAATAGGTCCAAGGAAACCAATTAACGTTCAAATCTTAGGCTCGATTTAATTATTATAAATGGCAAAATCAACGAATATATTGACAGTCGGATAAACAGTAGCTAGACAAACTAGACAAACGATGTCCTTGCAACAATGTCACCCAGTCAGTTGGTGGAGTAATGTCAAGTAGCGATGCGCACTTTCCTTGTACATCTTTCCGCCTTGGTGATTGTTAGGCTACAGAATGCTATTTGAATCATGAATTTTGTCTGGCTTTTCATTTCTCGAGGGATTCGTCAGTCAGACCTACCACTGTGGCAAAATTGAAAGCAATACGAATATTAGCTTTAGGTATACGTACATATTTATTCAACAGCTAGTAGAGTACAACTTTTTTTAACACGCTCATTCGTCCTATGAACATTCGATTGAGACAATGCGGTATTCATCAGTAGTCCTAACATGTAGACTAAGGGTAAGGCTAACACTTTTAATCCAAAAACCCTTTTCTGTATGTAATTCTTGCTTACTTTATATGCGAAGTGGAAGTGAGATAAGTACTACTACTTATGAATGGGATGCTGAGCCAGGTAAGGTCTCAGCCTGAGAAACAACAAGTCTTTCAATTTTTTCAATCCAATGCAAATTGCTTCCAGTTCTCTACACCAAGCTGTCTAGTGTCGGCGATCGCTTTAAAAAAAAAAAAGAACGGTTTGGTCGTCGAGGAACCTCTTGAGCCTGGTTGCTGGGATTCGAAGATCCTCTTGTCTAGAGCGTTGTTGTCAAATTACTTTATTTGATCCAGCCAATAATGTAGTTGTCGTTTATGTTTACTCCGAGCTAGGTAAGCTTTTTACTTCAATGTTATAGCATTGTGTATTGTGACTTTTTATAATAGTCGCCTAACGAATGATTCCTTATTTCCAACATCATTACAAGGTGAATGCTTTTTTTCGATTGCCTTGCAAGCTTCTATGTCAATATGAGTGCCTGCGTATCCAATCAGCTGGACGGACTTATTGAAGATAGAGGCCCAGTATTGAAAGCGATCGTGTACACTACCTTTTCTGGCATGAGATCGAAAAATCACATTACAAGACATAAGGATATTTCTTTATTGACTGAAGTTGGGTTTCATTTCTTGCTTTATCACTCCCTCTATGTGTTGCCTATTGAAATGGTGTTTAAATGCATCTACTGCACCCTGTTTATCAGTGACTAGATTTCCTTTCGAATATTGGGAAGACTTCTCTCCTATGTCTGTACTCGCTAAAGCGGTTCATGTTTTGTCCTATAGAGCTTGCGAAAGATCTTCTTCCATCGCACTTTTCAAGCGTGTACACTTTTTATCAAACTACAGGGTCTTGATAGTGGTTGGTTGCCTATTGTAGCTTTAACTATCATCCGTGACGCGGTAGTAGGTATTGAAGCAAGTTGGAGAGTCTTTCGCTTAAGCGCTTTGTGTACACCTTGGCTATTCCAGATGTGCTAAGAAGTTTTATGTTGATTGAAAAATCAATTAATCGAAGTCCATTGTCTGCTATCATGTCGTAGATGCCGTGCTTTCCAATTTATCCATCAGAAATGTTTTCCTTGTCGATTTGAACCTTGAAGTCCCCGAGTACGATTTTGACACCATACTCAGAACAGGCTCCATGTTCAGTTTTCGTGTTAAAACAGTTCTTGCCTGCATATCACTGAGTAAATAGAGACCTTTACATATGTCTGTACACCAAAAACAATCAATCTTCTATTAACAAAATTTGTCAATGTATTAACAAAACAGTTCTCCAAGTATAATATCATTTCTTTAATTCGTCGAAATTTGCGTAAGTCACAAGTAATAAATAATTACATCCGATTACAAGGTAGGAGGTGTAATTTATCACACCAATCTGTATTGGACAGCGTTGAGCTGTGATTAATTTATTGACAAGAAATGCACACACATGCATATTCACGCAGGGTTATTAATTATTTATGCAATTAATTACCGTGTTTTATCTAAGATGCATTTGAATTGCAGATAACAGCTTCACATAGACATGTCCTGCATGTGACCGCTAATTACATTACAGGGCAATCCAATCAACACGATCCAGTATTGTGCGAGAAATGTATAATAATTCAATGTTGCTTCTAGAAATGTACATTCACTAATAGATTCTTTTTTTTTATAGTAACATCCATATGTACATACATGCATACATATTTTGTTTCCATTTTCTCAAGGAAGAGAAAATTGTAGAAAGTTGTACTGCAGGTAGTTAAAGTACATATCTACATCTCTTGTGTTGCAGTTTCTTCTCCTCTCATCTGCATCTAACAACCCACAGAGTTAGTTTCTCTACTATGTGTGTACAACAATTCTCTTTCCTATGCACATACAATCAACAAAAAAAAAAAAAAAAAAAACAAAATAAGATTACGTTAACATAGTAAGTAGTGAGTGTAGTGTGATGTTGATTTTTTTTTTTACTTTACAAAGAAACACAAAATCATATAAATTTTATGCTGTTGTGTAGTATCTATGAATCTAAGGCAACATTTTAAGTGAGTGTATAGCTGTTGTTACTGCTCCTTTTTGCGTAGATTGCCTGCCGCCTGACTATTTCTCAAGAGATACAAACGTAAAACCAAAAAAGAAACCGGAAATTTCGTTCATGTTATTTAGTGAGGTTCATAGCGATATAGGACATAATGATATATTATTGCAATTTTTCTTATTTTTTGTTTTGTTTTTGTTTTTCCTACCCAAAGATAATGGGTAATTATTTGAAATTTATTACATTTCAGGATTATAGTATAGGCCCCGTAAACGCAGTGTAACATAGACATACTAGGTGAGTGTATTTTCTATGTGTTTATATGTAATTAGTGCGATTAGATGAGGAAGGATTCAGATGAATGCGTTTTGAATTGCATAAGCTGCAGTATAGGCACCCGGCTGACCGAGCAGAAACTAAAACCACACTAAAACACTTTTTAAAAATAAAATATTTATGTTTATGTTGAGCAAGTTGGCATTTTGTGCTAATGAGAAAATACGTTATTCATTTCGAGACCTCATTTCGCTGACATACTCGTACCAATGCCTAGTTACTGAATGTTGTGAATATGCACAACGTTATTTAAAGTGCATACAGATAAAATTTACAATTCAAACAGAGAGGCAAATGCGTTCACTGTCTCTCATTGTGTGATAAATAGTGAAATGTGAAATGCATTCCGCTCCCCCAAAATCATCATCGTATGCTCGTAACAGTTGGTGGGCATAGATATTTGCAATAGGAAATTACTGAAGCTTGTGAATTTCAAACATTCATATAGCCAAGTGATATTTACTGCCCTTAACCTTTTATATGGGTCTAGTAGAAGTTGCTACTTAAGTAAGTTTATAGGCGAATGCAAATGTCAAGTACTTTGCCACATTATACGTTCAGTCGGAGCGCACATCAATAAATCTTAAGATCCGGGAACTACACATGTACATACATGTATACATATGTATGTATGCATGTACATACATATGTATGTAACATATTCGTAGAAGTCTTTGCACCAGTTTTCCTTGATATGTACTTAAGTATATGTATGTGCATTCTTTTTGCATATCAGAATGATGTACCAAATACACACTAATGCACCTCCAATCACTTAACATAAACAACTGACAAGAGATTGATGAATAAGATTGCCATAGGAAATGATGACTTCGAAGCGAGAAGATGGTATAAGAGAAGAAAAAGTAAGAATAGGAACAATCTTTTCAGCTATAAATTTTTAGAGGAACCGTATATCAACCAAAGAACGGACATAAACCGATGAAGACAATTATTAAAAGGAGACTATGACATATTACATACATATGTGTGCTTGCGAACAATAATAGAGTGTTTCAATTTAATCACTTTCTACATGCTTTCTAGATGCTAAGTTTGTGGTATTTCGCCCTTTTAAGACTCTTCTTTATTTCCCATGGTATCTCCGTCTAGCCATTTTAGCCAGTTTTCTACTTGCTTACCGTTTCCTTGTCTTTCTCGACTCTTTCTCTTTCCAAGCATTTTAGCTCTATGTACACGTTTTCTGTAGGTCTTGAGGGTTAGTATTTATTTGAGTTCCCTTCTCAATGTTCCTCTAAGTGTTGGAAAAGTGTCATGAAAACAATTCCTGTTTCAGAATATCTGTGCATGCGAATAATTAGGAAATTCATTCTGTTCCAATTTATAGTAGTGTAATGGTAACATGACATTGTAGGTTACGTAAGATCTATTTTTGGATGTCTACGTCTATGTATAAGCCCTATGGTGGGGATACCAAAATAGGTCCATAGCCTGTTAGATGATAAATTGCAGCATTGTTGTTAATCAAACTGATCCTTCTCGCCATGAACTTCCTTAACATTCTGTTTTCTCTTCTTGTATATTCTTTGTAGTCCATCTGACAATATGTCTAAGGTTGTGCGCAAAATGCTGCTTACTCTCATTGCTTACAGCCGATTTATTACATGATTTCTATGGTTAATTTGGTGGTGTATTCGCGTCTTAGACCTAATTTCTATTAATGTACATATGTATGTATATGTTTGCTGGCATTGAATGTGAATAACTGCATATAGAATTGTGGTGTTCCGAACGGGATCTGGGGGATGACATCGAGGTGAAGGGAATAGCAGACGAGGAGAAAGTAGAAGAAATGTTTAATTTTTTTTTTGGCTTATCAGATTATCAAAGGGTTTAAGTCGATGAATAAAATCGGCTATAACGGTTAGCACACAAAAGTATTGTAAAACACTTGTAAGACTTCCCCTCACACTACCTAGGTTCGTCTGTCAAGCAAAGAATCTATTAAAACAGTGCTTCCTTTTATACTATAAATGCTTCCACAGATACATATTGGGGAAAACTCATCCACAAACAATCTTTACCCAGCAACTTTTCATGGATTTGGAAGTTATCTATGATAGCGCGGATAGAGATGAGCTATACTAAGCCCATGTCTAATCTTTTGGATTTTATATATGTATGTACGTAAGCCAACTTTGACTAAGTTGAATAAAGTTCTGAATCGTTTTGTGTTTTTAAATAAGATTTACTTTTGTTTAATATTTAAAAGGAACAGGTATCTCTCAAACCGTATTTTCAAAACCAAAATTTGTCTTTATATACAGAGTGGATCTTCTGTTTCAGGACCATTTTGTGTGGTTGTCATTTTGGTTTGACTGATATTTATCAGTTGATGTTTGACAGCCGTAGAGAGTAGTCGATAACAGTCTACATATGTATTATGGGGCATTTAATGCCCTAACAACGTGTTGGAGTTATCAAAACATTTTTTATTTAAATTGTTGTTCAATTGAGAATACGCGAAGAAAATTGTTTGATTTTTTGGAAATGTGTCACGCAAGTCAAAAACTCTTCGTGTAGTGAATAATTCTAAAAATTTGGATACACGGAGATAAAGCAAAGTCTGGTCGACAACGTAGCCAACGCACGCCAGAAAAAAATTGATGCACTGTTTGAGAATGCAATTGGGAATGTTTGTAAAAATTCGTTAAAAAATATTGCATTTGTACTCGTATAAAATTGAATTGAGGCAATAGCTACAGAGAAATGGCCATAAACAGTGGCGAGATTGGAGTGTTCGGGTTTTACGTCTTCGTATAGATGGCCACCATTTTTGGCGAAAAGGCACATTTAGATTTGATTGGCCACAGAGTAGTGGCCATTTGGGCACTGAAAATTCTCAATTGACACAACAACGACCATTACACTCTCGTAAAGTGACTATATGGTGCCGGCGACATCATTGCACTATATTTTTTGAGGATGCTAGATGCAATTCCTTGAAAGGTTATGAAAAATATGTTTTGAAGAGCTCACGGATAGTGGCGGGCACTTAGTTTTTAGACACTTCAATCTGAAAGTATTCCCAGTCGAGAGAATTGGACTGATAATAATTCAGTAATTCTGCACTGGTAATTTCCACTGACGGGTCTAAAACGGGCGATAGTGTGGGGGCTGGAGTTTTATCGGCCGATTCAGATATCAATGAAATTTGGAATCTAATCCATAAATCAAAGTTGGTCCTAAATACCTAGACCCTCCGATTACAGTGGATAGCCACCCTAACCTAACATAATTTCACATATCCTTTTCCCTGTTCAATTTCAAGGCCCAAATGGTTCAATACTTCAATCAATTTGACAGTGGAGACACGCAAATGACTCACCTTAAGACAATGGTATTCATTTTTGTATGTATATTCCCTAGAGCTTCCTAGAAATTCATTTTGGAAACGACAATTTCAATATCTGTGGATTGTGTCAATGGATAGTGCCAGTAAATTTGGCATTCCAATGATTCGAGTGTTCTGCCACATCGCCAGTCTTAACGATAAGCAGGTGTTTACTTACTTGTAAAAAACAAATGTCACTTCGCATTAAACTTCACTTTCAATTTGGTGTTCAATTAATATTTTCACGAATAAATTAATAATCTCCCGCTGTAGTACGCAACATAAAAAGCATTTTTTATTCAGAAACAAAAAAAAATTCTCAAACTGTTCACCATAAGTAATTCATAAATGTCTGTACGGGTAAAAATTGCATTTCCCGTCCTTTTGAATGCAAACCAAACATAGTTAGCCTCTTCTTTGTAAATAATAAAGCACACTACAACGACAAATTCAACTTGTAGATATACTCGTATGTATGTACATCTATATTTGTTTAGTTGTTTAGTTTAGAGAGAGAATCCAATTTAATTATACACTTATAGCCCAGTTGTACGGACGGTTTGTCTTCTATTCAGATATTAAATATCCCCAATGCATAATGTTATCGTGTGTCGTATCCGTCGTCGTTGCCGCAGTCCGACTGTAATAATAATAATCTATTAGAAAGTATGCAAAAGGTATATTTGCCGTGCTAATTAGCTTTTGGCTGAAGTAGATATAATGTTTGCTTAGCGTGTACACGTTATATATAGTACACTGTGTATACATTTAGTTGGTAAATAGGAATAACCTAATTTGCTAGTCATTGGATCTTTTTAACTTTTTTTTTGTTGCTTGTTGTATGTCAAATAAAAACTATAAACATCTAACAGATTTGCTTTTATTTATTTAACACACTTTTAGACAAGATTAATGCACTTAGTGTGTGAATGTCCTTCATAGATTGAAACAACATTTTCTTTCAAGCTTTGATTGGTAATAAATCTCTTGAGGTTTTTTTTTTCTCTTCGAACTGCATTTAAATTGAGGTCTTTAGAATTTTTATATCGACAATAATAAAAAAGACGTAAGCAATAAAATTAAGGAACTGCCATTAAGAAGGTTGCTGTTAATTTGAAAGGCTCTGTAAATGAAATGTCGCAACGACTTAATTAAGTGTTAACTTTAGTTATTTTCTTGATGGGGTTGTGAAAGAGTTTTAATAACATTTGATCGAGTCTTTTGAATCTTTTTTGAACTTAAGATAATTGACTCTATTCAAGAATTATAAAAATACACACACTATATATAGTAAGCAATTTTTTTTGTTTATTCAAATATCATAAGGCGTCCCTGTTCTGTTTCGGAGGTTGTTAATAAGTTTTGCAATAAAAACTGGAATTCATTGTACCAGCATTGAGTAGTTTGAAATGTTCTGCTGTAGAATCCAAACTTAGATAATTTCCATTATTTAACTATTGTACTTTCCAAAACTCTTTTCTTGAACGATATCGTTCTTTCTACTGTTACAGCCAGTGAATTTATTTACCGGCGTTAAATGAATTGTTGCCAATCTTGGCTTGGTCTGTTTTTATTCCAATTGGGGAAGGAGATAGCCAAATGACACAGAGAATAGTGTGCTCCCATTTTGGAATTACATTTTAGTAAATGGATAAAGAATATTGATTTATCCATACATAATTTTATATAAGTTATTCAGTGTTTTTCTCGCCTTTTTGTATGTGCCAGTAACACTTTATGAGATCAATAAGCTCAATTTAATCATATGTACCACACAGTAGTCGGGAAAGAAAATCTGATCAATTTCCCCGGTTCGAATTCTTCCTATACATATCACGGGCGATCAGATGCTTTGAATGAAGTCGGCACCTATCTTAAAATCCATAATTTAGTCGATTAAGAAGGCACTTCCAGCCTTGCAGCGATAATTTCTTTCATGTTTTCTTATTACCCTCTTATATGCATGTGCTTTTGAAGTTCGCAAAAGCCTTCAGAAGTAGGTGCATTCTGGCTTTTTAAAAAAGAAGGTGGTGCGCCGATATGAAGCATCTCAACTTAATAAATTTTGATCGTGCCTTATTGGATATGTGTTCAAGACATGTTGAACCAAGCCTGACTTTGTTAGATTATTTGTTATCAATTAGAAGTTTAAACTCAGCTGACGCATTTCTTTAGTGGGCGCCGTGGCTCAAGTGGTTAGTGCGTTGGATCGCTGAGCGTGAGGTTCGAGGTTCGAGGTTCGAATCCCAGACAACACCAAAAAATTTTTCACGGTCCCACCTCTCGCGAATGTCTGACAAACGTCCGAGAGTAATAACTGTCAAGAGAAAGCTTCTCAATTTGCCTTTCGGATATGGCTCTAAACTGTAGGTCCTTCCATTTGTGTGAAAAATACAACACGCACAACAATGGTCGCGAGAGCTAGGCCCTGGACCACATACGTTCCGTTGCGCCAAGAATTTGTATTTGTATTTTTTTTGACGCATTTCTTTGGGATTACGTGGAGTCTTAGCTTTTCCACATATTGAAGACAACCAAGTTTGCTACATTTAATATGTAGATAATGTGGGCGCCTTGAGCAGTTGTTAGTGCGTTGAACCTCTGCGCGGAATGTACCACGTTCGATTCCAAGAAAACACCAACAAAATTTTCACGGTCTGACACGCATCTATAATAACTGTCGGGAGAAGCTTCTCAATCACACCTTTCAAAAAATACAACACGCTCAAGACGAATTGTTAAGTGTTTTGGGGCGATTGGGAACATAAAATTTGTATTTTTTCATTTCAAATATAAAATTAATAATTTCCAAAGAAGTTTGGGTCAAAGGTTTTTCAAAAATGGTAAATTCCAATATAAATAGTTACGTCTTTGACCGTAAAATACCTCAATAACTATACAAGTTAGTTGCTTCCCCGATTAGGCACTATCTTCCAATAATCATTTTAATTGCATCTCATAAACCTCTGACTATGTGAAATTTCACTACCAAATGAAATTCCAAAATCCCCAAGAAAGCTACCAAACCATACCTCCTCATCCACACTCGCTAATAATATCATCCGACACCATTCCACCGATAATGATGCCTTCAACTAAACTAACAAATATGTCGTGATAAAGAATAATGTGTGCATAAATGCAATTTCAATCTTTCTCTCTTTTTCCTTGTGTGCTCCACAGATGTGTATCAGACGACGACGTGCCATGGTGGGTACTAATATGCAGCCTTCTGCCTTCCAGTCAATGGATAGCTAGCACATAGTCATCTCTCACACACACTTACTATGAAAACAACAACATAATACCATAGTTTAATTAAAGAAAATATTTTCCTTAACTCTCCGTTTCCTGTCGCCGTTATTAACCATTGTATCTATATGGCATATTTATCTAACTCTATTAAAAAAACGCTAAATTGCAAAAAAAAAAAAAAGGAATAAATAAAAATAAAAATTATTCAATGTTTGATACTATTAGTGCAGAGCGCTAACTAGCGCATTTATGCCTCTGTGCCTTGCCTTACTTTTTTTTGCACACAGGTCGTTGTGTTGTTCGTCGCTATTGCGACGGTGTTTTTTATTTAGTTAGTGCTGGCTTATGTTGCAGCCATGAGGTATTGGATGCTGTTGCCTATACATGTAGTGTTATTTATTTATTTTAAACATATTTAGCATAACGCGACATTTTCCATACTTATAACAGTTAAAATAAGTGGCCTATCTACTTTGTTTTTTTTTTTTACTTGTATTAGGAAATGGGGTTTTGTGATGTATACAGGGTGTTGCAAAAGAAAAATAGTCATCTACATACATACATATGTATATCTGTAATTTATTTTTTGATATGGGAGGTAGTTAGTTTGCTGAACTACATAGCTTTAGGTGGGACGTTCGAATCCTTAAAACATAAATATAATGTTCATGATCCTATATTTCACCAATGTCTTATAAGGGTAAAAAGCTTTTCAATTCTGATAACACGAATGGCTGTGAGAAGCTAGGGCTCTGCTAAGTCAAATGTTAGTATTTTTTTGGGAATTTTGTTAAAAATTTTGGATCGTTTGGATGACAGTTGATGTGTTGAAACCGAATAAAGTGGGCACGTAATAAGTTATTTACTTCCGTAGATGTAGACTTTAAGTTTGGCGCTCATCAGAAAACAGCGTTTGATCATATCAAAAAGCTCGGTTTTATGTCAAAACTCTCTATTTGGGTATCACACGAATTAAGGCTCAGCTATAATAGTCGAAATGCGTTAAGTTTTCTTCAGTGCTGTCAATTGCTAAAGAAAGTTATTAATTTGTTCGTTGATTTTATTGAACCTAGACGTAGTAAGTATATGCCTCAAACCTTGCCGGTTTTGGACCGCCTGAAAATAAAAAGTGGTTTGTTTATGAAAACGTTGTAAAAAGAAAAGCCTAAGTTTACTGTGGAAATACTCCGCACATCAACAAGAATCGCTATCAAAAGAAGGTTATGGTGTGTTGTATTTGAGATTGCAAGGATCTGGTGTACTATGAACTTCTTATCAGAATTATATGGTAAATTCCGATCTTATTGCACTCAACTTGAAGTTTGAAACATGAAAATTTAACGCAAACTCATAATTTTTCCACATGCGACGAAAATAGTCCAAAAAATTGTTGAGTAAGGTTCGAAAAATTGCACCCCAACCACTATATTCCTTTGATAGAAAGAAAATTAATAATTCTGAATTTTGATTCAGCCCTGCTACTCCATTTCAAGTAGATTACAAACCTTTTTCTTACCTAAATATTTACTATCAATCCTAATTTTAAGAAACATTGTCTTATCTGATTGGGACAGTTAAATGCTCATTTTGGACAATAAATAACCTAATCTAACCTCTTTCATTTTAGTTGTAAATTCCAAAGTTTCCCCGCGTTTGCAGTTAAACGTCACTATAGCGTGTTAGTACTGTTATCATTTTGCATAGAAGATACTACATATCCAAAAACAACAACAAAGTTAGCAAATCCCTCCAACCAGAACGATTTTTGACCAAGATCTAGGTACATCCACATGGTCTAAAAAAGTGTTATGCCAATTTTTAAATAAGAGTCGAAGAATATCCTTATTCATCCATTTCTATTCATAATCACCCTGTGTATTTATAAAATGTATAAGTACCTATGTATATTTTTTTTTAGAGAATTAAACATTTTCCCACAAAAAATATCTAAAAAAAAAAAAAAGAAAGAGTAACACATGAAAACAATTTTCTACGAGACGGACAACGACAAAACCAAAGGAAGAGAAAAGAAAATTGCATGTAATAAAAAAAGCAACAACAAAATGTGTGTTGTTAGTACTCTAACGTGTACATACATACAATTTTCATGTTCAATTAACATTTTTATGTGTGTTGTATATTTTTTTCCTTCGTTTTATACTCAGCATTGTGTATCTGTGTTATAATAATAATAAAAAGAATATTAATGCTTCCAACTAAAAGATGTTGTTTGTCCACAGATGTATATTTTTTTAATCGTTTGTAACTTAGCGTGACTAAGAAGTTATGAGAGCTATGAATGTGAAGTTTGTACAAAATCTTGTTTGCATCTACTTGTAGGTATGTAACATTTACAATTTTTGAAAAGAAAACAAATTTAGTATTTAATGGTATTTGCTAATCATGAGAAATATGAGGAAAAATACCATTAAAGGGTGCAAAAATATCTGCAAATACAGTTTTTCAGTATGTATGTATATGTGCGCCTTGGTAGGATCGTTTTCAGAGATTTCTCTATACTTGGCGCAACAGACAGAATTGGTCCAGGGCTAGCTTCTTGCAACCATTCGTGCTGTGCGTGGTATATTTTTTTTACACAAATGGAAGGGACCTACAGTTTAGAGCCATATCCGAAAGGCGAATTGAGAAGCTTTCGCTTGACAGTTATTACTCTCGGACGTTTGTCAGACATTCGCGAGAGGTGGGGCCGTGAAAACACTTTTTGGTGTTCGCTGGGATTCGAACTTCGAACCTCTTGTTTGTTTCAAGAAGTCGTGTTATTTTATTGACTTGTGAAACATTGTGTTACGGCAGATAGGTCAGCATAACCTTCATTGTGAGTTTTCGAAAAAGAAAAACAATTGAAAATTGAAGTAAACTAAGGATAGATGTTTGGTATATTGGTCCTGAATAGTGTGATTTTTATGTATTTGAGTAATTTGATGAAATCTTTCATTACATGCGAATGAACTAAACGTGACAAGAAAGAAAACGGACTTATGTACATATTTTATTTTTTTAAAACGCTCCTTACATTCTTACATGTCTAATTTATACTAAAAACTGTACTTCAATACCCATTATCAAAAGTTAAACATTTCACTAAGAAAATGTTGTTCTTAATTGGATTTCGGTAGTACTATCGTTTATAACGATGAATTGATGGTATGGACTTAGAACATGTGGTTACAACATTAGTGCGACATGTCACTCAACTGGTGACACTATCACTTTGCTGATTAAATGAATCAATTGGCCGCCAATTTAACACCAATGGACTTCTTTCCCTAGGTCTTTGTAGAAACCAGCGAACTACTATTAGCCAATAGGTTTTAGACGATTTCAAACCTAAGTCATACAATTTAGCCCAAAATCATGGAAAACTTGCACAAAAATGCAGGAAGAACTAAGGAGGGCATATGTACATACATACATATGTATATGTATGTATATGTATATCCGATAGTCCGCTCCATATTTAATTGCCATGTATATACTTAAAATTAAAAACCAACTTCTACTTTGGACATCTTGTAAAGACAATCGTATTTTACTTTTTAATGAAAATGGCGAATATATTCCTACAAAAATACATATGTATATGTGTATATGTACATATACATACATATGTACACATGTTTTTATGTATGCAAATAGAGAACTAGAAAATTATAGCCTAGTTAGAAAAATTGGAGTTAACTTTTCGAGCTTACATGTCATATTCGAGTGATTTTTGCTTTTATTTATTTATTTTAAGACTAAATTCACCCGTTCAACCCACTTGCCAATAAGCCAATTTTTTATATGCAATCCCCAAGGTTATTGATTAATTATGTATAAGTAAAATGAAAGTCTAATTGGGTATGTCGAGAGTATAAAAGAAGAGCCATTCACACATATACATATGTATATGTATGTATCTACGACACCATATATAGATATGTACATTCATATTACCCAAGTCTCTTGAGACCGCCGAAAGTGTAAAAAAAAAATCATTTAACTAATAAATCAAATTTAATTTAAGCCTTTGACAACTAACTCTGAACGCTTAACTAATTCAGGGTTTAGATACCAAAATTTCTATTAGTCCCACTAATAGCGTTATAATGCAAAATTCAACAGCAACAGATTTTTTTGAAACTTGGAAACTCTAGATAACTGTCGGTCAGGGGCATGGCCTGTTTGACTAAAATTACTCTAACAAATGCAATCCAAATAAGTAGGTCAGTTTACTTTTCGGCAAATGGCTTTAGATTTCCGACTATTTACCAAAAACTGTTGAAGGAATTCCTTACGTCTTTACAGTTTTTGTATAATTTGAATATTTTATTTTGCCTTGTTTTTTTTTACTTTTCATCAATAAAATGCCTAAGCCACGGCGCTTTTACCAATTAAGGAATTTATTGATTTGGTGGATATCGAAAATAGCAATGAGAAAAAAAGAAACCATTCAATTTAGGCGAATTTTTTTTAGCAGTTTACACTGCACTCATAGATTTCGATCAACAATCAAAGTTGACGATGTACACCAATTAGCTCCTAGGTCTAAGTCTTGGACTAAGCCACTACTATCAACTAATAAAATAAAAAGGAGAAAATGTCTTTAAAAAGCTAATTATTATTCCATTCCACTAGAAAGTATCGATTAAAACACACTAATTAGCTTACCACTGTAAGATGAACCGAGCAATAGAAAAAACAAGGCGATGTTTCCATTTTCAGGGCTTTATTGCAACTGTCCTGGCCTACTCTACACTTGCTTATATTATACATATAGTTACGTTATGTGATCGCTTAAACAAAACTGAAATCGTTCGATCGACGACTGTAATACATAAGATACAACATATATTCTCTTGTTGAAATACATAAATAAGCGAATATGCTAGTGCACGGATCATGGAGTTTCATGAATGGTTTTATTTTAATTTGTTTAAAATTACTACACAAGCCGTATATTATGTTCTTTACACCACTTTGTTCACCAATCATAAACAACCATCCTTAGAATTTCTGCAGAAGTTAAACGATCCACAGATGTATAAAATGTTCGAATGTTCTTACCGTATAGGAACAAAATTTATAGTGGCTTAAAAAAAATGTTGGTTGGTTAAAAAATGGCAAAGACTGTGGTACGGTGTTATTTGTTGTTGATGTTGAAAACATTCGCACTTTTTATGAAAATTTGAAATATTCTGTGAGTCTGTGGATGTAAAATGGATATATTTCTGGGTTGTTGGTATTCACGCCCCTTTTGCAGGCTCTAATAATTACATACATACTTAATTAATAGATATCTTAACTCAAAATAATGAAGTTTCTTTTATTTTATTTTTTCAGGTAAGTACTGATGGCGGAATCAAACCGAAAGCAAAGGTATTGTACTTTTTTTTTAAATTTTTTTTTTATTTAGTATAGAGTAAAAGTAGTCTTGAAAACACTTTTTACTGCTAATTCCGGTATAGAGCGTGTAGTGGAGCATAGTGTTAAAGGCTTAGTCCTATTAGACAGCCATCATTGAAACTTGCAGAATATACCGACAAAGACCATTTTCTGTTAAGTGGAAAAGTTGATATCCGCCAAGTGGCTGCCGCCAGTGTTGATACACATTTGTGCCCGTTTTAGCGCATTTTCCATGACTCCGCAAGATTTCCGGTGATAACTGTTCGCATTCCTCTCGAATATTCTCCTTAAAGGTTGCGATTGTCTGAGGCTTCTTGGCATAAACTTGCGACATCAAGTAGCCCCAAAGAAAGAGGCCAAATCGCCAAAACGGGAGATTACGCGACCAGGAAACGCTTCCTTCACAATATCCATTGTGGCTCGTGCTGTGTGTGCGGTTGCACCGTCTTGTTGAAACCACATATTCACCAAGCCCCGCTCATCCAATTCCGGCAGTAAGAAGTCGTTTATCATGGCCCTGTAGCGTTCGCCAGCAGCAGTGACCATATTGCCTACGGCGTCCTCAAAAAAATACGGCTCAATCACTTCACCCGCGACCGTTCTCAGCGACATCGGCAGCCACAGCCGCGATATTCTTGGCCGAACGACCAGTCCGGTGGCGACCACGCTCTGCATGGTCTCCTGTAGTTCCATCGAGTCGAGTAGCTAAGCGCCGGACTGTTTGCTCAGTTGGCGCGACACGATTAGGAAATCGACGTCGAAATTCACGCTGCGCTAACACCACCGACCGATTATTGGTCAAAAAAATCGACACAATTATTCCACGCTCTTGCGTAGTATAGCGCTCCATTGCTTGTCTGTTTGTATACTGCAGCTGTCTAGTTCACAAATGTCAAATATGATTGACGTACGACGCCATTTGCAAAAATTATAACATCTTCCGATAGGATGATTAATTTTGCGCCACCTTGTATTATGGGCGACAGCATGTTACCCTCAAAAGCTAACAGACGAAAGTTCCATCAAGCCCTACACAATCTATAAAGATATAGGCATTTCCCCTAGACTTCGTCTCCTAGTTCGCATTAGATGTCAACTTACTTTGTATTAACTCTAGTTCTGATTTGGTATTTTGGTCAAAGTTAAGAGAGTCGGTATGACATTTCAGTTGTCGGTATGACATTTCGTTTATAAATATATCACATCCTTGAGAGGAGACAGTAGATGATTGACTAAACTCTTTTAAAGTATTTCTTTGTTAGAGTTATTAAATATTTATGTCCATCCTTTCGCATAAGATATCGCCTCACTTGTGCATTTACAACCTAAAAATTGAATACAGTAAACGCTCGATATAGTGAACAATCCAGTATACTGGACACACAATTTATATATTTTTTAAGTAAATAAAATTTACTTCAAGTAGTCCACTCTTCAAGGAACATGTCCGATTTTTATTAGTTCACTGCATGCATACATACAGTGCTGTGCAAAACATTTGCAACTAGAATCACAAGGCAACAGAATAACGTTTTTTATGTAGTAAAATCTGGAATATTGAAATGACTCATATCATTTTACAATCTCTATATATTGTACCTACATATATCGAGTTTATACTGTAGGATGTATTTTGAAAGTTACTCATCCAAAATGTTGGTTGAAATGATTTTGAGCGCATTAAATTGATCTCAGAAAAGAAAACGAGTGATTATCAGTGGTAGAGCACAACCCTGTGGGGTACCGCTTTTTACTTTCTTATTCATTTTAGAGAATACTGGGTCGACAGAACTGCTTAAGTTTAATCACACTAACTGTGATTTTGTATGTCATTGCGAATTTATCTAATTAAACAAATGTCGTGGTTAAAATATTTGAATAGGGTACTTTAGTAAAAACTCTATTGACTCTATAGCACACTTTTTGCACTCTCTCCTCATTAACATCTTTTTTTATTAACTCAAAACTATCGTAAACTAAAAGTAAACACTTAAAAAAACGAAAATAATAATGCACAAAAGCTCAGAGTATCTAATATTTAACTTAATTTGCATTCGACCCGAGTAAGGGACTCATTCTCTCTTTGCGCGATGTCGACATTTTGTATTTGTCTAATATTCTTAGGAAAAAAAAAACTTTTCAAATCAAAATGCAAACAACATGAAAATTATGTTGATTTAAGCAAAATTAAATAGAAACTCATTTAGATAGAGGAGGAGGGCGGACACAACCATATGTATACAGCGAGGGTGTATACACTGTGCACCAAGTGTTACAGAATTTGAGTAAATAATAGAAACGAATGGCAGGAGGGAGATAAACCACTTTCAGAGTTTTTCAATTTGTTACATCTTTTATTTTATCATTTACCCATACATACACACATGTATGTACATATATGTATGTATGTGCTGTGTGTAGATAATTCTCTTTAGTTCCGTTTACGTATTCACGTAATTTACTAATTCCTTACAGGCAATGTAAAAAGTAAACATTTAGTTTGTAAATATTAAATTTATTTTTTTTGGTCCCTTCTTTTTGCATTTATTCTTGAAAAGGGATCTGTTAGTGTAGGTACTCACAAAGTGTTTGCTTAATTTTATTCTTTATTTGAAAGTTGACAATACAGTTCGGAGAATATATATAAAAAAAAAAAAATGTGCAAATATCAGAACAATCAGTATAAATTGAAGGAAAAAGAAAACAGATGAATATTCAGAAAATTACGAATTCAATCATAAGTTGGAGAAGAGTTGCCGGAAGGAATTTTGATTATACTCATGTCAGGAATATGATTTATAAAAAATCGCATAAGAATTCTCTTATAGATACCATTAAAAATATAATAATTGCATCTCCCACTGCATTCTGTAGCGAAGGATATAAATTGTTGTGTCAATAAATGGCGATTTCTCGTACATTCTCACGTACGAGTAAGTTAATGCCAAAGGAAAAACGATTTTTCCCGCCCCTCATTGCATTCAAAATTATTGACGACGGAAGGTAGGAGGAAAAATCTGCTCTACACCATCACCATTCGCACACGGAGCGAAATTCGTTAACGACTTGACATTCCGAAATTAATGGGAATACATAATTAAACAACCCAACAACAATGGATCACAAAAAAGGAAGCAAAACGACTCACCGCCGCCGACGAATAAACCAACTAACGAGTAAAAGTATCTTTAAGATACTTTTTTTATTCGCAAACAAAATTCTTTTTTTTTTTTTTTCATCATCTCATGCATCTTGCATCGTGGGTCTGTGCACGATGTGGATTTATTTTTTATTTTTTTTTATCTTCTCCAGTTTTCTTCATTGTTGTGCACATGGGGGAGACCCTTACTCGGCGATACACAAAAGGACGATAAAAATACAAATACATACAGGGATGGATACACCATGATCTGTTGTGTAGAGAATACTGGGATTTGCGGAGATAAAAATGAATTTTATGTGGGCGTTTGAATACCTAAGTCTGTAGTTTGCTCTGTTGTTGTTATTGTTTTGGAGAGCAAAAGGAACAAAAAAAAAGCAAATTCGACAGAGCAATATAAACGATGCAAAAGAGGGCAAAAAAAATGTGAGGAAAACATCAAAGAATACGATTGAAACCGAAAAAGACATTAACATGAATAATTGCATGTGAAATGCAAAACGAAATGAAAAATTAAAATAAATAAGTAAAAGATCGCGGAGGGGAAATTAATTAAAAAAATGTATTTTTTTTTAAGCAGTACGTGCCGTCACATTACATAAATTATTCCTGTCTATATGCAATTAAATTTGTAATGAAGACGTTATTTCAATAATGTTATGATGTTAAAGCTGTTTCAGCGATTAAAATGTGAGCTCATTTTGCTATCAAGTTTGAGAGCTAAAATACCAAGCCACAGCTGTTTGTGAGTGTAAAATGGACAGTTGTCCCTATTTTTTATTTATTTTATTTACTCAATATTTTTTGATGTCGCATAGCTCCACCCCTTTTCTGCTACACTTTGCTATCACAATGATTGATTTCATTCATTGCTTATGAGTTGCTGGCCTTCAGCGATCTTTTAAAAATGGCTCATAATTTTTCTCTTAGCATCAATTACATGATGTTTTGTTCTTAGGAGTTTCCTTGTAACTACTTATGTATGTCCGCCTTGATAAGTGTACAAACCAATATTTGATTATTAATTAAGATACAAAAAATACAAATTCTTCTCGCGACCATTCGTGTTGTGCGTGTCATATTTTTCACACAAATGGAAGGGACCTACAGTTTAGAGCCATATCCGAAAGGCAAATTGAGAAGCTTTCTCTTGACAGTTATTACTCTCGGACGTTTGTCAGACATTCGCGAGAGGTAGGACCGTGAAAAACTTTTTGGTGTTCTCTGGGATTCGAACCTCGAACCTCGCGCTCAGCGATCCAACGCACTAACCACTTGAGCCACGGCGCCCACTTAATTAATTAATTAATTAATTAATTAAGATATGTCGGGCAAATTACATTTTAAAGATAATATGGCATGGTATGGTGGTTGTCCATCGGATTTTTACGAAACATATCATAATCTATGTAGATTGGTTCTTGTGCAAGGTCCTCCAGCTCTCCAAATAGTCTGTTTCCCATCTAGCGGAAGCGACGAATTTGAAGGTTGGGACAATCACACAGCAAGTTTTCGTTTCTTCTGTGTCATGACAGCTCCTGCAGTAATCAGGTGAGTTGATGGTTAGTCTAGCGGCTAATATGCCTACCGGACAATGCCCAGTAAGTACACTTACCATGATGCTGGTTTCCTTTTTAATCATTGACGGATTTTAGCCCTTCTTTCGTTCAGAGTTAGCCATAAGTTGTGAGATATCACACAGTCGCTTCTGGTTGCACAGCAGGTGTTAGTGTTTTCTCTTGCTTGCTTTCTTGCTTTATAGACCTTTGCTCTTAGACCTTTATTTTCCTTTTCAGTTCACCAGTAGCATAGGTATCAATGGGTGATAGCTTGTTTGATACTGACCCTTTCCGTGCTGCTGTTTCATTCTCCTTTCAATTAATAAGTCCGGGGGATGGATTCTCACACCTGTCTTTCGAGGAAAAGAATGGAATATTTCTTGCAGAAGTCTATGTAAAGTACAGCATAGTCTGTTGTTCTATTGAAATCAATTGATCTATATCTTTGAAATTGAGATCCACGTCCATAGGATCCATAGAATGACTCTAAGTGTTTGATTGTCTTCAACAAAATACGCTTTTGGCCGCCGTGCATTCATGAACTCATACAGGGGAGGGAGATTAAGTCTTATATCCAATCCTGCCTGAGGTGTTAATCTCTGTGCTCTGTGTTGTTTAACCTTAAAATGTTTTAAACTGTGTGAACATAAATAAAGCATCTATTATTATCTAGGCACTGAAAATCATATTTGCTTTCTTCGGCAATGTAGCTCCGTTTAAGTGCAGATCAGTGTTTAGATGCTCGACTTGGTTTGCAAAATTCTTGTTCTTGGCACACCTTCAAAATTCTGCAAAATGAGACATTATCTTCTATCATAAATTAGGCTGTTATTCCGGTGTAAGTCCTCTTTCTGATCTAGCTTTGGCCTTTGACTCCACTATCGTCTTATTTATTAGTGTTCTTTTACATCCTTTACCGCTGCCAAGATCTTCAACAAAATTGCAAAATGAAACTGGCAACTAGCGCAACGCATTTTTTAGAACCAAGCCTGAACTCTAGTCAACCTTCCATATTCTCAATGTCAAATCCGATACACCATTTTCGAATCCCTGGCTCTTTCACATTTGTATACAGTCCAGCGATATGAAAAGACACGAAACTCAAGACTCAAGACAATGGTCAGGGTCACCGTAGCTGTGATAGTCTATCTCAGGCAGGTGCACTTCAATGTAAAAGTATAAGACCTGGTAAAAAAGCATAGAGCTGCACCTATTTAGAAAAAAAAAAACCACTTGAACAAGAAAGGGGAACAAATGCATTAAAACCATGATACAAACCCATTGCAAGAGCACTTTTAATTATTCAAACAAACTCCTTTTATTACCTACTTCAAATATCTCTTATTTTCTTCCTAGACATATAAAAACGAAAAACCAAACGAAAACTCTCGTTTAGAAAGTAAAAGTGTCAACACAAAGTGCACTTTTTACTCTCCTCTCTGCCTTAATCAGGAAACTGCATAAAAAAAACCATGTTCACAGTAATCACAAAAGAGAGGCAAGGAAATAATTCTCTAATTAAATAGAAGTAAATTTATTATCCCATTAAACTGGCAAAAAAGAAGAAAAATAAACAATAAACCCGGGTATTGTCTTTATACCGAGCTGACTGCGAACATAAACCAAGTACATGAACTCAACACAACATAGATACACTCACTTAACGTTTCCAAACTCAAACCACAGTACCTGTTCTGTCTATCTAACAGTGGTTATCTTATATAATTAACCAACCTCACTTACCTCCTTCTTCTGTTTCTTTTAAAATGCAATTAAAAATAATGTATTTAATGCCGGGACAGTAAAAAAAACGAAAAGAAATCTCCGACAATTCGTTGAAAAAAAATGTTAAAAAACGATAAACAAATGAAACGGAGAAATAATAATTCATTAAGTGTGGTAATAAAAACAATTTCAGGGGGATATTGTATTGTTTCATTCTTCTTTTTATGCCTTTTTTGTTTTTTTTTTTTTTTTTTTTTTTGTTTTGTTATGACTAAAAAGGATGTCCATTAAACGCTAAGAGGAAAAAAGATGAAAGTAAACCCACAGTCAGCTACTGCACTTTTCATTCTTCATCTACCTCAAAAGTTAAGTGACTTTATCGAAATCTTACTATTTTATGACTACTACAAGACGGGAATATAAAAGAAATATGTATGTATTGAATGAAAAGTGCATTTGCATCAGCACAACGATGATGTAATGAGACGGTGAATTTCGTTTGACTTTCGATTTTATGCTTGATTAGCACTGTTGGTTTATTTTATTTGACTGTTTCTGAAGTGCTTAAGTCAGCATGAAAGAATAGAAAATCCATTCGATAATCTTTTTAAGGATATGAAGTATAATAGCAACGATCTGGCTTCAGCATTCAAAAGTAAAAAGTCAAGAAGAAGTAGTTACCGTTACAATGGAAACATTAGAATGAAAGTTTGGCTAATTATAAAATGATAAATATCATGACAGTGATCTGAAAAAATTGCGGTCATCTTATGCACAGCGAGATGTTTTTAAATTGCTGTCATTTCCGGTCTTTAGACACAGGTAGTTGGTTTCAATAATGTTAAAAACAAAAATTGACCGAATAGAGGTAGACCTCCAATCCGAGTTGGAACTAAGCCCTTCTTGAGATTAATTAATGGCATTTGTAATATGATTACATAAGATGGCGCTACAATCCGGGATAGACCTGCACCTCAACCAACAAACGTCTCCAGCCAGCTCGATCTTTATTTAGCTGTCTCCAGTTTCGCACGCCAAGTTGTTTGAGGTCCCCTTCCACGCACGTGCGCCAACTGAGTTGCGGTCTTCGTCTACTGCGCCGTCCCTCGGGGGTGAATTCGAAGATTTATCTGGCCGGAGCATTGGAGTCTCTCTACATGATCCAGTCACCTCAGTCGTTGGACCTTCTAGCTAAGTTGATGTCGCCCGTGCAGTTGGTCTATTCTATCTCCTCCTCCACTGAAAATCACTCGAAGAATTTTCCTCTCGAAACAGCCAAGTGTAACTTCATCCACTTTTGTCTCACTCACGAAAGTGCCTCTGACATCACTCTGCGTTTTTCCGATTTTGTCAATATCGTCGGCGTGTTCGAGTAATTGGACGGACTTCTGAAAAATTGTACCACTCGTCTCTATAAATGCTGTCATATGCAACTTTGAAATCGATTAGAGGGTATCGATTTTTCCAGGACCTTCCGTAGTTTGAATATTTTATCTTTGAATATTTATCTGAAGAGAAAGAGAATTGGGTGAAAGCGGAAACTGTTTTAAATTAGTTTTAGTCACCAGAACCAGAACTCAAACATAAAGTTATGGAGATACGACAATCCCACGGTTGGATTGTCATATTTATTTCGCTTTGCGTTAGTGATAAAAAGTTCAAGAATATGGGTGAAATTTAGGACCTGATATCGCTGATTACTAAAAGTCTGCTATAAATAGGTATTTGTTACAAATTCACTAACGAAACTAAAATTTTTGAAAATAAGTTGTTAAAGTTGCTAGAAATCATAAAATTCTATTTTAGTGATAAAATATTATTAGGAGTGTTAAAAATCCGCTAGATCTAGTAACCAAAAAGTTAGCTCTGCTCTGATTTATAAAAAAAAACATCAGGGACATGTTGTTGTCACCATATTTTACAGTAATATGTATGTATGTACATATGTACATATTTATTATACTATATATCTACTGTATATATTTCTATTCGAGCCGATATATGCAAGGGAATACTACATACATATATGTATGTATATTTCTAACGTATTGACTGGTTTTGAATATTTAGCTTAAAAATAGCGCATCTTGTATTTTATTGTATTTGTTTACATACGTGTCACCCTGCACGGTCGAAACAAATTCGGAAGATACAAAAATTCATCTTCTTCACCGCAAACGATGTACATATGTACATACATATGTATGTATGTATATTTTACGCGAAAACTAAACGAAAATAATGACAAAAAAATAAGTATTAAATGCGAATAACAAGAAAAACTTGTAGCATAACTAACATACATTTTCTAGTTCTTTTCTTCTCTTTACATCCCCCTTTTGATTCTTATTTCAATTGTTTGCCTTTTTTTTATATGTTGCATCTGTTTGCCATAAAGATTTTCATGTTTATTTTTTAAGGGCAAAACGATGACTATGACGAATAAGAAAAAGAAAACAAGTAATACAGCGCAATTTAGAAGCGCACAAGGCACAGACAAAGACTTTTAAACGAAGAGGACAAGCAAAAGAAACAGAAGAAAAATGTTCGAAATTCCTTGGAATTCGAACGAGTTAAATCACACAAATGATATTAATAATAGTTTGTTTGTATATTTCACAATGCATACAAGTAAAAGAGACAGAACAGTTGATAAAGAGAGCGTCTTAACCCAGACAAAGTATCTGCATCCTCATTGCAATACCGCGCTCGATACAGATACAAATAAGAGTATGTATGTATGTATGTATGTCTGTACATATTCGTAAATAAGGTTGAAGAAACTATAAGATTGCACTGAATTTTATTACATCTTAGCATTTTATACGAGAAAATTTTATATTAGCGGACATGTAATTCTTTTTTGTTTGACATTTTTGCACGAAGTTTACTTTGTCGATGATATTTTCTTATTTTTTTTTTTTTAAGAGAGAGGGAGATTCAAGAAAATACCACCTGCATGGCCTAGATTGATGTCTAAAAACACATCTGTTGTTGGACGGAAAATAATGGTCGCAAAAAATATTTTATTAACGATTTTTCTTTCTCATGTTAAAATGGTTAAACGTGTTTATGCACTTTTCGAGGAGCAAGGTGTGGGTGGTGTGAGACTTGCATCAACATCGTTTATCTTGTATTTATTGGGTCATCTTAGATGTAATGCGGTATTATTTTTACAAGCCATGAAATTTTAATGTGGGCGCTTCAAATGGTCTAGTAACTCTAAATACAGATCACTTATGATACTGGGATTTATGGGCTTAAGGTACATAATTCAATTTATATTCAAGCTATAAAGTACATAGACAACCAACTTTCGTGGGTGATGTCCATTTTTTATGGTTAGTGCTTTTTTAGACAGGCGCTTCTAGACTAAGGACACTTTAATAAAAAAAAATGTTTCATTGAAGGATAATTTCACTCTACATATTTATCATTCGAAAAATGCAATTAATTACTATTGTAACATTATGTTTCCGAAATTCATTAGATGCGTTGAATAAATAACTGAGAACTGCTAAAAACAGCCAACAGACAATGACAAGCATCGTTTGTTTGAGTTTTCGATATTTGAAAGTGTGAAGTTCAGTGAGAAATCTACGTGTAGATTCAAAGAAGCAAGACGATACTAGCATGGTTTACAAATAAAGTATTCATTGGATCTACTGACTATTCTTGCATTTAAGCCTTTTTGTTAGTTTTCTCAAGGTTGCGTTGTTTTTAAAGTTTCCATACCTGTGGTCGGCTGCGATTTTCCGAAGACTATAACTATGATTTTATTATTAACATTTTTTCGACTTCAAACAATGTCAAACTATCCGTGAATTTTTTCTTAGAAAATTAAAAAAAAAATACAAATATGTACTCGTATGTATGTACAGAACAATATTCTCTACAAATAAGCATTCTCTACGATGTTATTAAATAAGCATAACTAACTTCATTATTCAGCGATAAAGATTTGATTTATTATTACTATATTGTGTAATCCTGCAGGAAGTATGGAGGCAATGTTAAAAGTTCTCGGCTTATAAGTAATTCTTTTTATTTTCTTTTAATACCTGCATAATGTTAAAACAATAACTTTAACTACGACGCAGGTCATGAATGAAGAAATTCATGAGAAGATGTCTGGATTGCAAAAAAATAAGAAACATCTTTTCTCAGGACAATGTAGCTGTCCATAAAGGTGTTAAGAAATGGAAAACTGTGACATTTGAAATGCAAATCGCTGGAACATCACTAGATCAACCAGATTTGACTCCTGAAGAATTCACAGAACTGAACAAATTTGTAGCTGAAAATCGTTTTGATTTTGATTATTGAAGAAGGTTTGCCGACCTTTCAAAATCACACTATTGAGCTAGAATATATTCATTGGAAAAACGTTTTAAAAAGTACATTGCACTTGGACGACGTAGAAAAATAGATACATATTTTTGAACTAAAAAACAGTCAAGCCGAGAAAAAATAAGGACTAAAAGTTGCAATTCCATATTATATTCTTCTATCTTATACAGGGCGTCCCAGTTAAGAGGTATAATCCTTTTACTGGAGATTCCTGAAGTTCTGGCGAGCAAAAAAACGTATGGCAGGGGGGGGGGGGGGGTCTATTTTCACCCCAGTTCGAGTTATAGCCCTTCAAAGTGGGACACCACCAATTTGGAGGTACATTCACTTTAAATGATATAACTTCTGAATTATTACAGCTACAAAAACAGTTTGTAGCCCCTGCCGACGATTTTTTGTTCGCCGGAACTTCAGGAATCTCCAGTTAAAGGATTATACCTCTTACCTGGGACACCCTGTAGACAACAAAAATTATGTATACTCCTTTAATCTTTCTTATCTTGGGCATTTTTCAACTAAACTATCCCACAGTATAATTATTTTGATCGAATTTATTACTCAATAATAGGTGAAAGTCTTTTGTAACAAACACAACATACCAGCTCGCCGCTAATTGGGTTATATCCTACGTGAACAACTTGAAATTATTTCTAGCAAATGACATTAATTTTAATTAAACAACTGATTGATTTATCGTTCAATGTGTCATCTAATCGTCAGTTCATTTAAAGAAGTAAATGAATAAAAGAACCACCAACTAATCACTCTTATTAATATGTCATATGCACATCATCGCGCATTCATTTAAGCATTTAAAAAATATATATTAATACCCCTCTCTTGGGCAATAATTTATTCCATAAATACATTCCCATTGAATATAGTCAGAACGTGACCACATTTACATAATAATCATCCGAGAATTTTCTTTATTTGAACAATTTTAATAAAAACAAATAACGTTTGCAATTAGATACTACACCAGGTGGGTAGGGAGGGCACACACAACTCAACAACTGTGTCATCTTATGCTGTTGGGTGGTTCTAGTGGATCCCCTCCTGCCCGTTTGGTTCATTGAACTGTAATAAGCATTCCGAAGTAAAATAATATTCTTTTTCCCTCTAAGGGAATGTGAGGAGGAATTTATGTGCCCATAGAATGGATGGTGACGATGATGATCATCATCATTTTTATGCAATGGATATCTTCCCGCCAAATATTCTAAGCCAAGCCCCTGCCATTGATGATTAGAAATTCAGTTTTTTTTTTTTTTTTTTATTTACTTATTTTTTAATTTTTTTCATGCCTGCAATACCAAATAAGAGATAGAGAAAGAATTGAATTAATAAAAGAAACGAGCACAAAAACAAAAAAAAAAGACAATAAAACAGAAAGAAATAAAAGGATTAATCGTGATTCGAGGCTGAAAGGAACCATCATCCCTTGGCATCTCTAAAGGATGTGCAAATCTTTTGCGAATTTGTTTTTGCGTTTTCTATGAAAGTGAATAAACGAAGGAAAATGAATATAAAAAGATATACACCAAACAGGAGAGAAAAATTGAACAACAAAAAACAACAATTCCTTGTTAAAAAAAGAACAGGTTTTTTCATGTGTCTGTGTTGTTGGCTATGGAATGTACTATAGGTATATTCTCGTTTCTGTTCCATTTTAATCAAAAAAATGTTTATCTTATGGCAGCAAAAAAATGGGGAAAAATGATGGAGTTTTAAACAGCATTTTAACGAGAAGAAGAGGGGGAGAGAAGTGAAATATACATATATTCAACATAAATGTCTGAATGATCCTATTTTGATTTTTCCCTTTTTTTCTTAAACAATGAACTTGAAACGAGGGTAAAAGAAATTATTGGGAATCCAACAAAATGTAAATACTCTCATACCACTACCATTAAATCGGTGAAGTTTACCATGAACAATTTAACTTCATCTTGTTTATTTCTCTTATTTTAATTATTTTTTTCCACTGGAATTACGAATTTACAGAGGAAAGTAAAATTGTTTATTGTTGGGTGAAACAGAAACAGAAAATAAAATCTCTGTAAATTAATAGAGGAGATGCGCGTTGAAGATACACACACTATGTGCAATCGAATAACAAGTCCAGCAGTATAAAAAATCGGAATAAAAAACCATCTGGCAGAGCAAAAGTTCAATGATAATTATTTGTTTTGCGAGTTGCCCGAGGTCATTTAACCCCGGAGTTCAACCACCACCCGGCTTTGGCTCCATTGAGAGTGTGTGTCTTTGTGTGGATTGGGTTTGTTGTTTTTTTTTTTACTGATTATTTTTCTGGTTTTATTCGCTTTTGCTTGCTTGCAACACATCATATTGCATCCAAAGCAGGTGTTTACTGGATGGAAGCGCGTCGCTATAATACTTAATACATCAATCATTGAAGGTAGATACAAATTGTGCTTGTAAGTAGTAAGCAGATTATTACTTACTCGGGATCTTTTGAGTGACTTGAAATGAGTGAGTATTACAATAATAGGTACTTGACGACGTGATTCAAATCACAACATCCAAGAAACTCTAAGTATGTATGATGTATGTATGAAGGTGTGATGCGTATGTGTATCAAAGCAAACTACTTTGAAGCAGACAGATTGGCTGCACCTCGATTCGTATTAGATCTTGATGGATTTTAAATATTTGATAAGGTAAAGTCTTGGTAGGATTTGAAAGCTTCTGGTGTTCAAACTGATGACTGAAAGGACCTCCGATTACTGTTGTCGATGGGACAATACTAGGGGTCCGTCTTTTATGATTTGAACCAGTCCTCGTTTAAACGTACAACTATGTCAAATAAAACAAATTATGTGCTTATGTAAAAAAAAGTTTATTTCGTCTACAAAGCATTAATACATACATGGCCTACTTTTGGGGAGGATGTTATGTTAGGGTCACTTTCGTACATACATACATATATGTACATATGTATGTACCCTGCGCAGTTCATAAAGAAAGAAATTGAATCTATCCAGGCCCTGCTCTGCCCAACATGAGATTGAGGACTCCAGACAGACAAATTTTCTGTTGAGCTGCGCCGTTGACTGAATCTATTTGGGACCCGCTCTGTGGTTCTAATTTTGATGTGCTTAATTTGGTATGGGCGCAATGGTTTCGATAGTTAGACTTTGTTAAAAAAATTACTTACATACATATCTTACAAAGCCTACTTACCTTTGTGCTCACTATGACTGATCTTAGCTTTGAAAATAGGTACACACATATGTATGTACATATGTATGTACGTACATACATATATGTATTTAATCTCGAGCGCGGTTGTATATTGCTGTCATGGTTCTGCCTAGGTTTCCTTTGAATAGTTGAATAAATGATTTCTCTTGTATTAACCACTTTTCTTCAGTCTTAGATTACTGCTTTCTGCTTCGTAGATTACGTCTCTATTTCTGTACAACATTTGCATTTAAGTCATATGAGTTCAGTTGGGGATACATAACTGTCCTACTTCAGACAGTTTGAATTCATTCTGTGCAAAGTAAAAATCGCTGTCATTGCCAACTGTTTTAAAACAGATATGCCTCCCAGTTAGGAAAACACCTCTACTAAATTTTTAATCAAATTTAGTATTCACCTGTGTATTCCTGCAAAATGCCCCTAATTGCATGATTTTCTATGCAAATGACATACAGAATGGAGAATTTATCCAATTTACATTTTAGAAATGCATATAAGCTGGGTCAATAAATTTCTTCTCTATAGACGAGGATATAAATGCAACTATTTTAGAATTTCAGTTTTTGATTCAATATAATGTCGTCTCTGTGGTGGTTGTCGTCGACGTTGTCGTGTTCTCGATCGATCGAAAAGAGACTCGTCCGTAACGCCATTGCCCGTAATATTTCACATCTACTGTCCTCCTCGTACCTAACCATCATTCCCACCCCACCCATCAATCTAAAAATCTACGTAATACATACATACATAGTATACGTATACGTATGTATAATACATTTTATATAAACAGAGGAGGAGAATCGGGGTATAGCAGCAGAAAAGACCGGGCTTTACATTATGAAAAGAAAATGAATAATGTTAGTTTAGGATTTTATGCAAATTTCAATTTGAAAACGTTGTACAATCTCTCATAGGGGAAGCAAGGGGAATGGAACAAAATTATCCTAGCTTGATGGTAGAAAATGCGTTCATTTATTTTCCACATCCTACCTTAAAGTTTGTGAATATATATTTCTATATGTATACGGTATCCATAGATATGAATAAAAATACATATTATGTATGCGTTCATAAAATTCCATAAAATCCTCTTCTCTTAGGAAATTCCATCCCCCTATTTCACTCTTTGTATGCCATGGATAGGAAATTGCAAATTAAATTTTCATAAAGTTTACGATAAGTCTTCTCGTTTGATGATAAAACAACAGAAATTCCAAATTTGAGAATGCACAATTTATCACACATAGTGTGAGTAAATTACCCCTATATGTACTTCAGTATCCACAGGCATATTCCAATAGCTTTGCTTTAATAATAAATTATATTATATTAATAAATCTTAACATAAAAACAACGAAAATCCCATTTGAAGACAATATAATCCAAATGGATACATGTTAAGATACAGTATCTACAATTGAAATTTTAGTAGATCCACAACAGTCAGACAATAAAAGGGAGGCCATGCTATAAAGATAAATTTGGCATTTCATTCAATTAATCATTTTTTCCTTCTTATTGTCATTAAAATCAATTAGATAAAAATATGCGCATCATAGATACAATAGACAGAGAAAAATAAAACTATGAAATACAACGAACTTACGTATGTACATACATACATATATAGTACATATAGCGTCTTGCAAATATGTTATGCTTATTTATTGCAACTGTGCCGTAATAAAATGTACTGCTGCTATTGCTGAATCATCCATTCTAAAAGAAGAAAATTGCACAAACAATTTGAAAAAGAGGGCCAATGTATCTCAGAGATGCGACGGCGAAACAGAGAGAATACACATCCGGCAAGTGTGTCACATAAATAAAGTCTTTCTGGGTGTAGTTTGTTGTTGTTTTTTTTTTGCGCTGTTTCGCGTGTTACGAAATCCCATTTCTGCATTTCTGTGTGTTATTTATATTTTTATATTCAACTTTTGTTTTAAATTTCAATGCACGCAAGAGCAAGAAGCATAGTAGTGTAAGCAGAGCATAATGTAGTGCTACACTGAATATAGTATGGCAGTGTTGCAAGAGAGGTATGCTTATAGCGGTAATAAATTCTCATTAAAAGCATTTTTCTCCCTCGTTAGATTGCTGTTTATATAGTAGTATTATTAATAATAATTGAGGCATTGTAAAACTGTGTGGAGATTGTTTGTATCTTTTTTATTTCATAATAATAGAGAATAATATTCAAGGCGATATTAATGTAGGAATTTTGTTGTACTAAGTGGTCTTAATCCAAAATAATGCGATTATACAGTTAGTTGGGCTATTGAAATGGAAAATTTGCCAAAGGTTTCTGCTTTCGAAAATATTTTTACTAGTTGTGTTCTTTTTTTTTTTTTTTTTTATATAATTTGCATGCACTCAAGGGGTTATGAATACCCTTTTACATGTTTTCACACGGTGCGGGCTTTGGAAAGATAGATAGAGAGAGAGAAAGAGATTGGTGTAGTGGTTTGAAACTCAGGTGTTATTAGGTTTCACATTAACTCCAGGGGTGGTGTCCAGAATAACTGGGGAGATTTGTTTGTTGTCATTTATTTTTTGCCTTCGCTTCTGATTCACAGTATTTTTTTCGCAGTCCTGCTGATGTCATAAGCATATCAATCATCAACAGAGCGAACAATTTCTCCAGCCATATGACAAACCTACTGCCAGTGTTATGCCTTCGCAGTAGTTTTCTCATAAGCTTTCGCAATAGATTCGACTGCCCTTTTATCATATAATGCTTGCTGACATCAAGGATTGAACTGTGAACCATCAGCTCGACAAACGATGACGCTACCACTACACCATTGCCACCCCTTTAACTTTTAAGCAATGCAATTGTAAGATCAATGTGGTCTATCTACTTCGAAAACCTCTCTACATGATCAGATCTCGTCAGCTCCTCTAGTGAGCCCGGTCCTTAGCTAACTGCCTCTGTTTGCGCACTCCAAGTTGGTTGAGGACCTTTTCTACTCGTAGGGGCCGCCTTAGGTGAGTTTGTCCTATACTGCGTTTTGCTAACGGGCCACAGCAAGACAAATCATCTATTATTTCCACCAGGATCATCGTAACGCTTTACAATACAATAAGAGAACTTTTGGCAAGGCTTAAATGAAATTCAAAATAAACTCGTACTAAGAATATTAGGACATCCAGCTAAGTAATATGAAAGTTCGATCTACATTGCTGTTCGTATGTTAGGTCGAGTTTCTTCTTTATTATTATTACGGCTTACATTGACATTAACTGTACAGAATTTCAATAAACAATGTTTTTTGTTCGCGATACCTGTGGATAACATAAGCCCTGTAGTCATGTCCCAAATGTGAAATCCAAAAAAAAAACAAATTTCACAGACAACTGCAGCGCCTTAAATTGAACCAACGTTGGTTTGGTATTTGGATAGTGAAAAAGTAATATATTCATGCAAATGGAAATATTTTGAATAGCAAATAAGCTTGATAGATAGTTATTTGCAGTGACATGACGGTCTTATGGATGCACTTCAGGCAGTCTAATTCACGCAGAACAAGCTTTTCAAATAGAACTCAGTTTGTAATTTTTGAGCGCCTAGAAGAAATTCTGACACAGTAGAGAAAGAATTTTCGGAATTTTCCTGTACTGAATTGATTCTATCCAAAGAAAGAAATAGTCAATCAAGAAATACGTCATCGACATCATTTCACTTGTGTTGTTACCAATTTTCTATTAAGAGACAATTGAAAATTGTATGTATGTATGTATGCCTGCGTCTATGGTTTTTATTAAAACTTTGTCCTCTTGTAATACGGTATTGGAAATATCAGCGTCCTAAAGTTTTTAAAGTGGACATAAAATGCTACAGCATTACGAGTGATTCAAGATTTCAAGAAATCAAAAACCACTTGTTAATACTAACAATCACTGCTACGTTACCGATTTTTACTCACGACTTTTGGCCCGAAATTTTATATTATATTATTGATTTAAAATATTTTAAATTTTATTTTAAGATGAAAAATGGGCGTTTTCGTCGTCGTTCACTGATCAATTCTTCTTTATGATAAAAGCTTCACAATAAGGGTTATTCATAGGCCGGACAATAGCAGAATCAGTTTTTATTAAAGGAAACGCTTCAGAATACATATGTAGATATTGTATGTACATATATACATATTTATAATTGGATAAATGAAAACGGGTAAATCAAAGTAGCTGTTGTAGTTAGTTGATCAGATATACATACATATGTACATACATATCTATGCATGTTTGTTTGTGAACAAAGAATATTTGATGGTCTATCATCACTCTTTATCCAGTGTTCAAAATACGTATAAAAAAGGCAAATAGGTTGCGTTTTTGCCCAGCACTTGTTCTATGAAACACTGTGTATAGAATTTGTAATGAACCGCCTTGAATCATTTCGATGACCCTATACTTCATACACGCACTTACGTAATTGTGGTTTTAATTCATTTTAATTTCTTGCGAACTTGATCAACAAATGAGTAATTACATAGCGACTGAACAAGCTGGTTGAATTTTTTAGTAAGAAGCGGTTTCATAACTGTAGAGCTAATTTATCCTAGTTTAAGTCAAGTACATACTCTTTAAGAAAAATATTGGCATACCTACATATGTACATACATATGTATATGTATGAGATAGTAACGTACTAACATTTTTATATTATTAAGGTTGGAACACCATTTTGGTGGTCCTTCGTAAACTCTGACCGAAATAGTGCAAGTAACAATCATCCTTCATCACTGATAGTATCGGGGTAGTACTTCATATAAAATTGCAAATGTGAAAAACCTCATTAACCCGCTGAACAATTAACTTTGCACTCACTATGCTATCAGCCATAATATTTTTGCAAAGCAAACAATCCCGAACGGACGGAATCGATTTTCTCCCTTCTTTCGTCCAGCATTTGCTCATTTAAAACTCCAATCAAAATGCCTATCAAATCAATAATTAATTTCCATCATCAACTTTTCATTGTCTCACAAACACATTACACATCCACTATCGTTACTTGGTTGTACTGCCTTCCAGCAAGCAATAATATACCAAAAAGCACACTATAGAGGGAGCAAGCAGCCCAAAAGGAACTAAAAATAAAACAAATTTAACCAACCAACATCATCCATCCATCCATCCACATCTGTTGGCGGTGTGTGCATACATATGTACATACATTCATTCAGACATCAGCGCACATAGTCATTGACTGTCTGTCTGCATGTTGCAGATACTTTGATGTGCTGCTTCATTTACTGGAAAACACAACTCGAATTCATTCAACATAATGAAATAATTTTTAATTGTCAATTATTATCTTTGTTGTATACATATTCCTATACAGCGAGCGATAGGAGATGGGGGTAGATAGTATTTATTGTGATTCAATTAATTGCATCTGCGGCACAATAGGTAAGCAATTAAGCTCGTCTGGCTGTGTGAAGAATTTGATTACCCCACTGTATCTTATATCTTTTGTTGGAGAAAACAAACACAGGATGAGACTAATTGTAATTACCCACAAATATTTCCAAGCAATTAAAAGAGAGAAATGAATAAAAATGTTTTCTGGCTTAAATTGCGTCTGGTTTGCATAATTTCACGGAAGTATCTAATTTATTTTTCTCGTATCTTAAATTGAGATTTTTAATTCGGTTTCGTTTACAATCGAATCTAAGATAAAAATTAAGAGTACCAGGAAAAATCAAGAAGAGAAGGAGGCGAAAAAAATATTCATTATAATGCATTTCTCTACGTAATACTTACAATCTACTCCCTAGATACTTTATTCCTTCTCCGGCTGTACCCCGCGCGCGCACACTATTGTACTCGTATCTCTGAGATGGGGTCACGTACTCAATTTATTATCTTCCATATAATAAATTGAATACAATTATAGGTATTATCATTATTTATTGGTGTAATATCTTGAAATCTTACAGATACACATATCTAACCTAACTTCCTCCCTCCTTCTATAAGAGATTGAAATTGGAATGGCAAAATGTGAACCGGTGCGGTGTGGTCGTGGATCTACCGCTGTCGTAGAACGAATAAGAGACTTTTTAACTTTAAATGAGATTCATTCGCACTTAGATTGCTAGTTATCCGATTGTTGTTGTTATTATTTCTTTAGTGTGTGTGTGTGTGGTGTTTTTCTTTTTTTGTTCGTTGCATTTAATGGTTGTTTCCTTTTTCGTTCAATTTCCCAGATAATTTAAAGTGTAATTTGAAATAATTTAAATTTTTCTCCTACGGGTTACAACATAAGAGAACAATTTTTTATCACCAATTAGATAGATATTACGAAATTGATTCGAGTGATCTATTAAAAAATATTTATATAATTGAGAGTGGAGTTATGCGTTTTATTGAAAGCCTAATCAGAATGTGAGTGACGTCGTATCAGCTAAATGTCTTTTGTATTTCAAAGCCGCAAAATATTTTCGACAATTTTACTTTAGATGAAAACAATTAGCTTATGTATATGTATAAATAGAAAAGGAGAGAGAAATATAGGATACATAGCTAAAATGGCTCATGAAGAACCAGTCTCAAGAAAACCCAGTCTCGAATGCGTTGGCTGGGATTCGAACATTCTGTTTAGAAGAGAATTGGTATTGCCTGTGTTCAGACAATCTTTGTAGTCGTCAATTGATCCTTTTTTTTTTTAAAAATTTGCTTTATAGTCCAGCACTCAAGCCCATATAATATGATCGAAGTTAAAAGGGATCAATGTCAGTGCATCAATTAAATTCTTTGAGTTACGAGTTTTAATTCCAGTCTTTGCATCATTAGAAGTCTGCATCATTAGAAGTGAAGGTTTTGTTTACTTTGGAGTTGTTGAACTCCTCAACTAATTTACGTATAACGTAAGGTATACCCAGCTTTTCGTTCTTGTCGGCAGCGCATATATATGTACATAGTTTTGTCCTCGTTTAATTCAAGTTCAAGATTTCTCATATACGTTCTTACTCTGAAAGTGTCGCATGATGTCGATGACTAGTTTAGAAGCTATTGGTTTTCAGCGCAGTATTTTCTTTCCACAATTTTCTCTCGGTAGAGAGATATTCATGTCAGATATTCTTGTTACCTAACCACTCGTTCGGGGCCAAGCTTAAAACTTGAACCCAATACCCTTCTTAGAGGGAAGCAGACTATTGCCAGATAAGGGCTGTAAAGCTGTATGAACGTTCTAGAAACCTTACGACACTATGCCACCTTTGACAATTTGTGCCTTGTGAACCGGTGCGTACTTAAAATGCATTGCCCTACAACAACAAAATATTACTTAGATCACCCTGTTCTATTTCGTCAAGAATATGAATGGTCTCGTCGAATTTGACTATTTGAAGGTGGGATACAGAAGAAATATGGTTTCTAGAAAATAATTTAAGTTTAAATCAATAACTCGCACAGAAATAAGAATTTTATCTAAGAAATTATGTTAATGGAAGTCTCGCTCGAAGTGTCGCTGCTGTCAAAAACATATGTAACTATGTATCTAAGGACCTTAACTTTCCACCTCTTCATCTTCAGATACAGAAAGAAGCCATGATTAACGTCTTCGGAATCGCCATCATAGACAACTGTTCTCCAAAATGTAATTTTAATATAAACTTCAAGGTTACATTGCCAGACCGTCTTACATGGGAACTGAACAAACCCATGTTTCTTAGCGATTCGCTTGTATACATAGTTCACAGATAGATCAAAAACAGATGAAGGAGTCGAGGTTGCAGTATACTGTGTTAATACAGAGACATTCAAGCTTGGACAGATGTAACTCTGTATTTTAATCGGAAGTCTTTACTTTAGAACTTATATCTGAGAGAAAATATACACGGATTTGTATAAGTATATTTAAGTACATACATACATACATATCTTCTCTCCGAGAGAAAAGCTGGGCTTCTAGCCGAAATAACTCCTAGGACTATCTAGAAGTCGCATTCGAATAGTCACAGTATTTTCTACTAGACACTGTCGAGTTAAACGACGCCTCGTGACTTTGGGAATGGCCAAGGATAACACATGCAGAATGTGCAACGAGAACGAAACTCAGCTGAACACATTTTGTGTCACTGTAACTGTTTCATCAGCGCAATTCAACGTTAGTTAGGTAAATTCTACCTTGAGGCAAAGGATATATTTAGGTATCATGAGCGAGATAATTAGACGAAATCATAATTGTAGCCTCAGTGATAAGATAACGTGTTCCTACCCCTACCCTCTTCAATCTTATTCTTGATCTTAATATTCAATTATAAAATTGGAAAAAACCTTCTAGAAGAAATAAGCTTATACTAATACTTACACACAAATCTGTTTTCTTTTAAAACGAGCGCAATGCATCGAATACAAATATCCTTCCCCTCAGTGTATATTTTTATTTCCATTTTCTTATTTATTTAATCACTGTTATATGAAGAGTCTATAAATAGAAGGTAAACAGTTTCACACGCATTATTATCGTTTCAGCAATCACTTCATGTGGCCTGAAATAAAATTATTCATTCAACTTTTGGGTAAAAGGTGACTGAACCATATTAATAATACAGAGAATTATAAAAATAAACAATTCATTACCCCCATGTGCCATTAAATTACTTAATCACTTCAATGTAAATAATGAGAACAAAAACATGGAAAAAAGAACAAGATCATAATCAAAAGCAAAAGCAAAATTGCGAAAAACAACAAAAAAGAAAAAAAAAAAAGTAAACCCTCCAGCCAAAAGAACTTACAGAAATACACATTTCCGCAACACCTTTTTGATAAATGAATCTCTTTTATTAGGTGCTGCACATATTTATTTATTTTTTATTTTTTATTATTATTAACATTTCGCATAATGTCATAATTTTTTATGTGTTCTTATTTTCATTTAAAATCACCCTCAACATAAAAACGAATAAAATGACATCCAGATCAAGATTGGGTTAGTCCTTCATTTTCTTCATGGCAAGCGTTAAAATTTGTATCATGGATACCATGAAATAAAATATGTATCTCTTAATTTAAATTCCTTCTTTTAATAGTACGATTCAGTTTTGCATATTCTGCACAAGAAAAACAACGACAAAGTTAGGGTATGGTACACCAAATGCAAGACTCATAAATATCTTGTTATTTTTATTTTTTTGTTCTCTTCTCATTCTTCTTATCTTATTTCGTTGAACTAAATTTAGAAGTTGAAATGAAATCAGAAAAAAAAAAAAAAAATAAGAAAATGTAAATTAAATTAATCGATGATAATTGAGTTTTGTTGTTCGCTTCTTTTCCTCCCTTTTTGTGTTTGCGTTCATTCTTTTTTTTTTGATTCGTTTGTGCTTTGTCCTTGATTTAAATTGGTTTGTTTTTTTCGCTCGCATGAGCTAAAATAATGGGAAAGGAGGGGGTGTCGGGTAAAGGAGGGGGAATCCTTTTAATTAAAATGCAAGAAACAAAAATCGATTTTGATCAAAATGCATCATTTCAAGGAGTGTTGGCGAGAACAAGAGCACAGAAAATGGTAAATAAAGAAAATCCAAAAATGTAATGAACACGATTCGTAAATAGAATCAACGATAATTTGGATTTTTTTTTTTTTTCAAAAATCGCATTAGTTTTTGTTATTTTTTTATCAACCAGCTTCATCTTTTCCAAACGCACTTGTATTGAGTGATCATAATGATCGTTGCAAAGTAATGTTTGCCCTTTTTGGTTTGTTCCTGTTTAGTTTGATACTAGTCGAAGTAATGTTTGTTTAGGATACGTCCATACACTTCTTGTTTTTCTGGTTTTCAGGAAGACAGCCGCTAGGTGTGCTATTAATCTGCAGATAGACTACAAGTGTAAACCAGGTGACTATGTGGGCCTCTTAAAATTCTTGACTGAATCGCCAAAAGAGAAATGTTTTCACCATCCCTGACATCATGGTCAGGGAGTACAGTTTCGGTAGGTTATTTGAGGTGAAATATTAGACTGTGCAAATTGGTCTTATAGTGTTCCGGCATTATACCCTAGAGGTCTGGTCTGGTTTACAGACGGATCGAAAATGAAATCTGGAGTTGGAGCTTGTGTCTTTGAACCCAACACCAAAGTCTCGATACCTATGGGAATGTGTACCACGTTATTTCAGGCTTAACTCCATGCCGTTGAAATCTGCACTAGGTTGAACCTTAGTGAGGGCGCTAGAATATATATATTTTCAGATAGTCAGGCAGGACTCAAAGCGTTGTCGAATTCTACGCATCCACGATCCTTAGATTCAGTCCAGTGAAAGGACCTCACTTGTCTTTGAACGGCACGAGCCACACTCCGGAATATACATATGTACATTAATAGTCATTGCAACATTCGGTGTAACTGGGTAATAGACGAATTAGGCAGATAAGCCTCTTAATAAAGAGGCAGCAAGAATGTAAGCAACATGAATGCATCTATACGAGAAACTACACCTATTATGGACTGTTTGAGAACTTAATAAACAGTTAATACTAGACTAGTTAATATCGGGAACAACTACAGAATCTTTTGACAGAATTAAATTTCAAATCTTGAGTGGAAAGCAATATAAAAGCATAAAATCAGACAATGCGTATAACTATGGGCCGTTTCAGCCACGGGTAATAGAAGGTGGAATTGTAGGTGTTTGGAAAACGTGGTAGGCCCATCTAAAAACAAGTACTTTTCTCATTGCAGAAGTTCGATAAAAATCTGATAACCCAAACAACTATTTCTAACAGGCGATGTCTCATTTGTCCCATGACGGTGTCCCATTACGCTCGCCAAAGGGGGTATGAATACCCTTATGCTGATTTCTCAGGGCACAAGCGTTTGAAAGACGAACAGAGGAGGTACCGGTGCACATGGTCTTCGAATGTTTGAATGTTGTAGCGATGAGGAAATACAGAGCCTGGGAGATCATTCCACATACGTGTCGTTTGACTTATGAACGAATCCCTATATTTGACAGTACGTCCGAAGTTGGGCTTGAGGGTGAACTGATGTGCATTCGAAGCGTAAAGCGTATTGCGGATGAAATTTTGAAGGGGAGGAATGCAAGTGGCTAGTTCGTTGGAACATTTTTTGTGGAATAAGCAATAAAATAGGGAAAGACAGGAGACATTTCTTGACAACATTACTGATGTTTTGAGAGTTTGAAAGGTGTAGGCAGTAAATCTGTTAAAATTTATATTTATAACCTTAAAGTTCTAAGCTACGGATATAATCTAACTAGATAAAGATAAACTAGCTGCAATCTCAGCTTTGCGATGCCAGCTTATTTGTTAATATCTTGAAAGTAATCTTTTGAGGATGCCATTTAAGAAAAACACTAATAATGCTCAGTAAGGCAAAACAAGTTTTTTTTGGTCTAGATTTACCGGTCTAATTGGCATGTCACACACACGAACTAAGACATTAGGACTAAGTTCGTGTTTATATAACACAATGATGGAGAAAAGGGAATGGATATAGGGAGAAATCTCTGCAAATTATACCGTCCAGAATACTAGTTATTTACATATGTCTGTATTTCAATGAGCGGCTAAAGTACATATTTTAGAGGAAGATACAACACGAATATTTCTTACTCATAGTCTCATATATCAAATTTATAATCTAAACCCCTAAGGCACCATCTCCTTGAATCTTGTATTTTTAAGAGAAGAAAGAAATCTCTTATGAATGACCTTAATATGTACCTTAGAAATAAAAACGCAGATACATACATACATACATACATGAACATATACTGATGTGGAAAATCCACCCATTATAAATTATAATATGGACGATGACGTTAATTGCAAGACGACGATGTCGCTGTCTTCTTCTGCATGAACGAAGCAGCACCATCATCTGAGAAATTATAGTGAATTATTCCTTGCAATAAATTAGCGCCATAAATTTGTATTTAACCCTCTATGGTATTTGTGTAACTTTACATCATTATGTCTGTATACATAAACTCGTATATCTATAGATGGATTTACTGGTGGTAATATAATACGTAAGGTTGTATCTTAAGTTTCCTTAAACCTATATTCTATGAATACACAACCGACTGTTAATTAAAAAGGACAAACTAATTATATGAATTTATTGTAATGGGAATTAAAATTTTAAGATTAATTCGGTGCATGTCTATAGGTATAATATATTTTCAATGTACTTCACGCCTCTACCAGGGTGATCATGAGCTTCAACTTAAAAGTCTTTCCAATTAGCCCAGTGCTTAGCGAACTATCTCCAGTTGCGCACTTCATGTTGGTTGAGGTCATTTCTAGTTTTGCCCTCATCTAAGGCTACTACGCCACAATGTCCAACCGAGTTAGATTCGAGGACTCTGCGGGCGGGAGTGCTATGTCCTAGCCATTTCAGACGTCCAATGCACGGTTTTTTTTTGCTAAGTTGATGTCGTTGTATCTTCCTCTTTGAAGCCCGCCATCGAAACGAGCAGAATTTTTCGTTCAAAACGACTTAGAATATCTTCATTCCCCCTTGAAAAAGTTTCCGTGCCAAAAATGATAAGTGTCTTACACATCCATATGTATACGTGCATACAGATACATATGTATGTAGAGTCCCTTTAGTTGTTTGGGATTGAGCCTCAGAACAGTACTGAATCGCCTTCTTAGCCCGAAGAAACAGCGATCGACAAGAGTTATTCTTTGCGTAAGTTGTATCAACGCTGTTCTTTTAATAGATTTTACTCAGCTAATTTTGTTAATTAATTCCTGCTGAACTTAGAATACATTACAAATAATAAAAAATAGAAATATATCAATTAACAATTATTTTGAAAAGTTTTCTAACAAATTCTATTTATTTATCTTTACAGACTAGAGGACGAAAACCTGGACTAAGCAGTTCAGCAAAATTAAATAAACTCAATTCAGCTATATCACCAAGGCAACAACAAACGAACTCAGCAATTAGTCCAGCACCAGCAACAGCTGTACCGCATCCATCACCAAATACAACAACAGGAGGAGCGAATCCCTTGAGTTTGGGTGGTGGTAATATAACATCTATAACTGTTCAACATCAACAGCAACAACTCCAACAACATCAGCAACATCAACAACAGCAACAAGTTCAACAACAACAACAAGCTTCACAATCATCACAGCAACACCAACATCAACAACATCAAATAACAGCACAAATTCAAACCATGAAGGATCAACCACAACAACCAATGGTGAGTTCTTTAAATTCACAAAATTTATGTACATGTACATACATATGTATGTATGTACGTATCCTATGGGATTCAATACGTCGTAACATAAATATACGTAAACAATATTTGTTATAATTCGATTCATCCATTTGATCAAAATTCACTAGTTCTTAGGTGTTAACTGTTGATCAACAAAAATTAAAAAAAAAATCAATCAGTCATTGTACGTTAAAAACAACTTGTTCATTGTAGACACTGTGTATTCATTGTGTTGATTTGAATTCCTTTTCTCATTGTGTAGGCTTCAAACTGAGCCGGACTACTCATTTTAAAACTAATTGATCTCCTTAAAGTATTCTCTTCTGCCAATGGATGTACAACTGCAACTGTAACAGTAATAGAATGGTTTAAAGCTGCACATCTTCGATTGGAAGATGTTTTTTAATTAAAGATTGCAATTTACATAAGTGGTCTAAGATCTGTTATAAAGGGTTATTTCTATCGATTTCACATTCCTGCCAAGTCATTTTACAATACGGATCGTTGTAGTATAATTGTTGCATCTTATTACAAAAATAATCGTTCTGTAATATCCGTGCATCTCGAATTAAGGACAGATTATGTTCGTCATATTCGCCCAAATGAGTTGATGCGTATATAACATGAAAAGCTATATTTGGCATCGGTTCAGGCGAGTATAAACTTCAAAGAAATAAATAATCAGTTGCACGGCCGTCGGAAGAAGATACCGTTGCAAAATCTATAATACCATACCACGTACCCAATGCAATGGAAGTGGGGTGGCCGTTATCAAAAATTACTTTGGAAATCTAAGATAAATGGGGTTTTGAAGTTTAAAATGCTTTGCACTCATTCTACACGCATCTTCCGTCTACAGTCTATTCTTAAACCTCCTTCGTTATACGTAACCTATGAGGATAAATCTACAAAACCTTGAGTAGTTGCAAGCAGTAGTGTAGTTAATTAAATTCCATACCACATTTCGCAATCTAAAACACTTCAATGAACCTAATTGCATTAGAAAACCTCCTCCTCTTCATCATAACTATGACTTTCAATTTATAACTTTTTCGCATCTAACCCTTTTTTAAAAAAAAAAAAAAAAATCTCGGAACTTTCAAACTAAACAAAAAGGAATGTTTTCCACTTCCGCTTCGAGTTTTTATTGCATTTGGCCAATAATTCAATTCAGAAATAGTGAGGAACGTAAAAAAAAGAAATAAGTACAAGAAAATAAAAATAAACTATCCTCTCTCTCACATTCTATTTTCTGCAAAGTTAAGTGGAAAATCCCAAAAGATAAACCACCCGCTAGGCCACCTACATCATCCTCACAGCACCCTTCACTTCAAATACACAACAAGGAGCAGCCCAGGGTGCATTGATTTCTCCTTTTTTGCTCTCCCTTAACCCTTGGGTATGTATTTATGTATGTATGTATATGTAAGTTAAAATACCAGTACCTTACCTTCAATACACAAGCTACACACAAGTTGAGGACGATATGATGGTAGGTGATGGGTGCACCCTTAAAGTGAAGCTTGAGAGTAGACGTGTTCTTGCTGTGCGCTGCTTCAAGCATTTATCTCTTTCTCACACTGTTCTTCATATTGGATGCGGGAATAGCTGGATGGCTGGCTGGCTGCTTGATTTCTGTTCCGATGACGATCCCTATGGAATGTCTGCCGTTCTACCACCACCAGCCAGCCAGACGACCGGGCAGTACTAGCAGCTTATTCTATCCCGTGTTATGTGCACGACGTATCTGTGGAGCTCGGTGAAATTGGTATATACCAAATGTTGGGAGGCACATACATATGTATGTATGTATACCCCAGAAAAGTGGAAGCACTAGCACCAGTGCCCAACATACACAGAAGAGAACGCCACAGAAAATAATCGTCTCCACCAACTTCTCTACCTTCATCTCCACTTTCATTGCCTTCATCGTCCCCCATGAATTCCATAGTCATCCCCAACTTTGCCATCGTCATCGTCGTCGTCGTCGTTGTCGTGTTTTTTAGGAGTCGCGCATAAGCAATTGCGCACCTTCGACCCTAGTGCAGAGAAGCGGCGATGCTTGCATTTTCCATATAAAAGGGCCAACCCCTGCTCTCCTTATTGCTTTAGAAATTAACAACCATTGGCGAAAAATCCATAAGTAACACCTTAGTGTTTTTTTTTTTAATACCTCCTTTTCCACTGTTTCAAAAAAGGTGATATCCCTTCAGCAAATTAGGGATATCCATGGAAGTCTAGTGCTAGACGGATTCTCCTAACCGCAGTCTCATGGTTAACCTCTTAGGGTAGGGATTTTTTTGAGTGGAATTCCATTATTCTCGCTGGGGAACATTGTAATTATTTCTGAGTATTGTTTGGTTTTTAGTTGGAAGACCCAAAAAACAAAGAAGAATTCAATCAAACTTTTAGTCGATAAAGAATTTCAGACGAACGTCCCCTCTTCGTCCCCTTTTTCTTGCAGTCTCTCTCTCTTTCTCATTCGCTGTGTGTGCCTTTCTCTCTGTCTCTGAAAGTTTCTAATTCAATACGACGCCGCTCTTTTGTGTTGTACCCCTCTCTAGGAACATCCATCCCTTTTCTGCATTGCGTATGGTGTAGAGCTGAATCTTAGGTGGTTCGGTACCAGATGATGATGATAATGATTGTGGCTATGGTGGTATACTCTGCTTTCACCACCTGATGGGGAACAAACCGGGGCTGATGCCACCAAAGAGTGTTTGAGTGAGGGGTTTTTCTCTTATGTTGGTGGTAGTCGCCCAGACAATTAGAGTCTGGTTGAAGGATGAAGAAGCTCGGTTCCTGAGAGGGGTGAAAACGAAATTTCTGTTTGAATATCCTGCTAACGAAATTAATGAGAAAATTCCGACCACCCACTTCTTTGTGTGCATACTGCCTCATAATAAATTTGGGATTTTCTCGTCGTTTTTTTCGACTGTTACGTTACACTTGCAAAATTGAAACATCATATTCCGTCGAGGTACTGCACATGCATATGCATAGATACAGATAATGAAATGCGAAATTTATGCACCGATGAAGAGTAAATATTAAATTTCAACAAATTATTAAAAAAAATGTTTATTTCTCATTTTTAATTGAAAATTTTTTGTTATCTGAGACTGAATGCCCCCCAGATCACTGTATTATCCGCGTATACATATGTACATATATTTGTATCTAGTGAGAATTTATCTGTTCATTTTGAAAAGTGTAGGGAGGAATAAAAAATAATTTAATTTATGGGCAATATGCAATCGCAGTTAATGCAAATATAAATTTGTTGATTCGTGTATTTTTTGCATTCGGGCATGCAATGTTTGTTTTCGGTTTATTAATGGCAAGCGGACAGCATCTTAGTTTATTATTCGCAGGAATGTTATGAGAGAAAGTGGTTTGTATTATTGAAATCCTCGCATATTATTGTATTCTTTTTTTCCCTGCACAATTTAACTGAGCCTTTAGAATGGGGAATTTGAACGTCAATTCGATAATCTGTATCCTCTAACAAATATTGATGTTAGAGTCCCCCAACACTTCATCGTAATCTTCGACGGCACAGATGCTTAGGATTTGACTGATTTACCACCAAAAAGAAGCGAATTGTCTAGCCCTTGAATCCAGAGTGAAAGTTTATTCAAACCACTAGTTGCTTCAATTTATTTCTTCGCGTTCTTTTGCTATTTTGTATTCTTGAGACAAATTCGAAGACCCTCTGCCGTAGATATACATAAGTACAGACATATGTAGGTACCTGCCGTCTTAAATGATAAATTTTCACTTCATGTGGTTCCTGGCTTATTCATATTAAAAATCGACTTGATTTGGTAGGAAATATTCAACGCATTTTTAGAATATACAGAGCTTACAAAGTCCATTTCTTTTTTTTTTAAAATATTTTCTGCTTATAATGACATTTAATTTGAGTAGCCAATATTAAGAGCGTCAGGAAATGAAATAGTATGGGTCCGTAAAATTTGAAATAACTGGGTATTCTCTAACATACGTATTACACATTATTCAGTTGATGGGGGAGTTAGGGCTGCAACTACGCCTAATTTTATTGTAAAAATGTTCTTTAGTTTCTTGTATTGATCAGCAATTTTACCACGTAATACCCTCTCTATTGGACTTGAATGATGAGCGATTTAGAGATCCTTGCACGCCTATTAAGCCCGTTAGTATTCTATTAAGCTCGTTGCCTCGTTACCGAGAGACTTTCTTGCTTGTTTTTTTAAAACTGTGTCAATATTTTTCTATAAGCATTTCTACGTATCATAAAATATCAATCACCACTTAGAAAATATACATACATACAGTGAACGCCCGCTATAGTACACATCGGCATAGTGAATTACCCAATACATAGTACTGAGCACACGATATAATTCTTGTAGGTATGTACATATTACACATATTAGTTGACTGTATCTTGCGCCTATTGTATTTATTGAAAGAAGATGGTAGTGGCACACAGGCTGTCTTTTCGTACTAAATGCAACTTGGGAACTCTCTAGTCTCACTTTATCTAATTTTTAACCTGTAAACCGACAAAAACTTTTAAATCAAATTCACTCTTCTTAATAACTTCTCAGCCTTTTGATTGACTTTCTAGGCATGAGCTTCATAAAGGACTCTTTTGACATAAAACGGAAAATCAACTTGAAATTTTAACATTTGCTTAAAAATAAAACTTATTGGAAAACAAAATTGACCAAACCTTATGTCAAAATATAGCAATATAATTTTCGAAATGTTGTCAGATTTGGATCAAATTCTAATTCTATTGAGGTCTTTTGTAATTTGCTGACAAGTTCAATTTAATTTTACTCATAGAGCGTAGGCGTGACGAGGATTGGAAATATTAAAGAAAATGCATTTCGAAACTTGACAATACTTTACGGTTAGAGGTACATATATGTATGTATGTATGTACATATTTCCACAGTATCTACTAAATTGTTTTGAATGTTATTTCATTCTTTGTTAATGTGTATGTTAATATGAACACCACTATGAGATTTTTTTTAATTACATACATATGAACACGGAAAAAATGTTGAAATCCTAACTGTTTTTGATTCTTAAGACTACATTCGATTGTAACTTTTTTGCAGTCAGCTAAGTATCTAAATATCTATAAACTTTAAAATATTGATCAGCGGAATTTTCAGCTATCTTAAAATTTGTATTCAAAAATATCGTAGAAAGGCTCCTTGTTGCTTATGTTGGAAATTCCATCAGTAGCCGGATTTAGGAAAATTGACATGATCTAGAAAGGAGTGTAATTGAAACAATTTGTTAAGTTCAAAGAATTTTAGCCCTTGCTATTGTTTTTTTATGCGCTTGATTTTTTATTTGTTCCCCAGGTAGCGTTTAATGATTTACTAAAGGTACATTTATTTTCTGATACACCCATATGTACAAACATATAACTATTTGAATAATTCTCTACCTTTTTTCTGATATTAGTGTATTTGAAGCTTAGCCTAGCTAAATAGAGTAGGTGTTCTAGAAACTAGACGTCGTTGAACTTGGGTGCTGTGAACTTCATCTCTTTCTTCCGACCAAAACACTGTTTAGCTTTAAAAATGTCGGCATAACCATCCATTGTTATTTTTTTTTTTTTTTTGTTTCAAAATATGTACTTATCTCTTCAAAGCAAAGCTTAAAAAAGGATATGAAAAACTAATTTTAGATTATTTCTATACTTAAACTAGACTGAAAGGTACCAAGCCTTTGGTATTTTAACCCAAATTGTAAACATTACACTGTCTTTTGAGAACCACTAGCGTGAATAATTAAAACTATTACTGCATGCTCGATTAAGTTAGATTCAGACGTTCCACTGCGAAAATGCAAATCAACATTATGTACATATGTATCTGAAGCACAGAACTGTGAAGCTTAAACGCAATGGTCTCTGAAGAATTGGACAAAGCTTCAAGATAGGGAATTTCTAATAATTACTTACAAATGGTTTATGAGTATTTTCCGTTCCACAAAGAAAATCACGAAACATCAAACCATCAAATAATTACAAATTTGCTTTTGGAGATAATTTCAATAAGTAATGAATTAAACTCAACATAATGGCCACATTAACGGTGTAGATACATACTCGTACCTCAATGAGGGTGCATAAATTAAGATTTTTGATTGGACCTCTGCTACACCATTCTCTTTTTGCTCTGTTTCGCAACTGATAAGAGAATTCATTATAATTTTATAGAATTTCATAATATGTACTCAGCAGTGTATGTACGCTTGTTCCGGGGTAACTTACTTATACTCTGAGGAGTAATAAATTTAAAACGAAACGTGTACACGATGTATAAATAAATTCCACTCGCACATGTTCACATTCGAAAATAATTTTCTGACTGTCTCTCTCGAATGAAACGAATAACTTTTACCATACACATTGTGTGGGGGATGGAGAATAAATGAAAGTAAACACTTTGATACTGTTCTCCTCTGCACCCGCCTGTTTTTTCATGTCACCCTTATAAAAAAGTCAATTATTTTCTATAAAGGTGGTAGGGTTTGAGTTCAGTGAAAGGACTTAAAAAAAGAGTACGTATGTATACAAAAACACACCCCTAAAATACTCGTTGAACATGGAAGGTGAATGAGTTCGATTTGAGATCGTGAACTGAATAGTTGCTCAATGGGTTTGTTTGTATGCCCCTGACAAATATAGTGACATGAAATGTTTTGTTTTGGACAACAATGCGTATGATAATGAAAATTTATCAATGGAATTTGTTTTTTTTTTTTTTTTATTGTAAGTATTGGCAACAGAAGTGGCCATATCGAAGAAATTTGTAAAACGTTTTCTTGTCAGTACACTTGCTTTGGGAAAGATTGCTCCTGATAATAGTATACATACATAAATATACATATGTATGTATAATTTTTTTGAGAAAGTAATGTGTGCATGTTTATTAACAAAGTGGTTATGAACATGTGCATACATATGTACATACCTACATATAAGATACCAAGAGTCCAAAATAGAAATATGTATCACGATAATTTATTAACTAGAGTTGTGAAGGTACGAGGAGAATCTTGTATTTTTAGAACATTGTTTTCCGACTACGCAGTTTCACGAGTGAGTCATTATGTATTCAATAAGGTTACTCCTCTATAAATCAATGTTTTATAAATGTTTGGAGTTTTATTTCATAATACATATGTACATATATACAGTGGACGCTCGATATAGTGAACATCGATATAGTGAACAATCCAATATAGTGAACACACAATATTTTATACAGGCTATTCTAAATAGTGAACAAAAAAAATCTCGCTACAGTGAACTTATGTTTTTTTATTTTCTTCGAACCCCACAGCATGCAAAAAACAGTAAAAACTTATAAGTGTCATGCAGTCGTCAGTTAGGACCGCTGGGAAGTACATATGTACGTTCACAGATATGTATGCATACCCATATACAATCGTCCAAATTTACCATTTTGTGAGAGTATCTTGCACGATTATATATCACGCAGTTTGGGGTTGTTTGTAGTACAAATGCAAACTGCTTGTTGCAACAACCATACATACATATATAGATCATCCGATTTGTTGAGTGTCTTCTAGAAATGCTGTTCAATTATTTGAGAAAACACTAGGGCAACTAGCAATAAAGTAGATTACACGGATGTTTTGGTCCTTAAAAAGGTTCCAAGAAAAGGCGATACTAATTGACATAAATTCAAAGAAAAAGCAAACGAAGATGACTAACTATTTTAGCACAGCTTAAGTTTGATGAATTTTTTTTTCGAAGTACATGGAACGTATAATTTTTGTTACTTTTTACGTTTTTTTAAAGATGAGTTGCTTTTGTTAAAAATAAATTATTCTGTTTAATGAATATTGGCTTGTTTTTTAGTAATTGCGTAGCAAAATTGTAATTATATTCTATTTTCGATGTATTGCATGTAAAAACACACATTTTGATGAAATTTTCTTCAAGGAGTCCACGCTCGTTACAGTGAACAATCTCGTTCCAGTGAACAGGCCCGGTTTTTATTAGTTCACTATATCGAGCGTCTACTGTATGTACATACATACATTGAAATGGTTGACCGTATTTCTTTAAGAATGTCTTTAAGATTTACAGACACTTTATAACTTTGAAAAGTACATATCGTGATCGTCGTTTCAAAGGTAAAACTCACTAAATGCGTTTAGATCTAATTGGAGCTAATGAGGTTTGAATGAATTTTGCCTGCCGTAAGAACCTAAAAAATTACAGTTGATGAAATTGAAAAATCTGAAACTGGTGTTTTGAGTCGTTTAATGAACATAATGACTTTTTCCAGCGATAGATTTTGGCTAAGTTTGCACTTAGTGAGTTTTACCTTTGAACCGACGATATATGAATGGATGATAATAATATCCAGAAGCATAGCTACACTCCACCAGATTGCGTTGTGCAGGACAAATTTTAATATTTTCGAATCCAAACTGTTTGAGATTGAAAATTCCTTAAAAAGAGAGATATTACTTTCACAAACCCTTCAGTTGGGGATTGTATTTTCTCCATGAGTCATTCTAGTTTGAGCCCAAAAATAGATTACAGCAATCTAAAATAATAATGAACTAAAGAAAATGACTTAGAACACTGCTTGTATAGGTACATAGGCACATGGGCCATTTTGTAATCCACAGAGCGCAGCATCCCTCGGAACAATCTGCACGCAACTAATTGCAATTTTTAACAGACAAGCAATTAATATGCCATGAAATGATCATTAAATCACCAAGATGTTTTCTTAAAGTCTCAGGGTCATTTGGCACAGAAAAATCTATCAATATGCACCGTTGACTACATATATGTACATATAGCACGTAGACAGAGCGAAAGAGAGGCGTTATCGCCAAACCCATTAATTCCCATCCTTGGACTGCATAATTTGCTCTGACTCTCGGTTTATATTTCTTTCTCATGGACACAACATTTATGTTTTACGCTGTGGATTTCTTTTGTCTTCTTTTGCTTCACAGTTGTCTGGAAGATAATGGTGGGGCTAAAGGGGGCTCTCGCTGCCATTCGTTAATGAGCTCATTTTTAGGGATACACATTTAATGAATACAAAGCGAAGCGAAATTATGAATTACCAAGCATGTAAACCTAATTAATATGCATTTAACACAAATTTATTTATGTAGATATGTATGTATATTCATCCCTTCTTTTATTCTCACTTTTTTTTTTTTTTTGCTGCAGGCTCCAATGGCCTTCTATCCAACGTGGCAGGCAGACCCATCCCAAGGCTGGCAAAATCAATTCATCCAACAAATTCCACAAAATAGTCCGGCAATAACATCGCTTAATTCACTGGAATTCCAACCCCAAAGCTATACGTACCAACCACCGAATGGATATGTGCAGACTGGCCTTGGATTCGATCCGAACTATGGAAGAACATACGCGGCTCCGGTGCAACGTTATGAATTTCAGACACAGCAAATCGCTTCGCCAATAAATCAAGTCTCCTTGCAGAGCGTTAGTTTCGCTCCGACTGTGACCTATGCTGGGCAAGTGTCAACAGCTCCAGCCCCGCCACCAGTTGTACTGTCGAATTCATCGGCAGCAGCAGCGCAGCAACATCAATTGCAAGTGGCAGCAGCCTCTGATTTGAATAAGACTATGTCGGGAAACGACACGCCTGGATATCCGCGGGTGAGCAGCGTACCGCCGCGCTCACTCAATTGTAACGGGTATTCAGGCGACTTCAGCGGTAATCAAGCAACTGGAACTCAATCAGTAGCACAACAAGCAACAGGAGCAGGAGGTGCTGGCGCAACAACCGGTCAGCAGAGCTCTAATACGAACGCACAGCAACAGCAGCAAACGCAACAACAGTCATCCTCTCCAATGCACCCTCCACCAGCACAAAACTCCCAAAACCAACAACAACAGCAGCAGCAGCAACAACAACAACAACAACAATCTGCACAACAAATTCCACAATCGCCGACACGAGGGCATATGCAGCAACAGCAACAACGACACGTCTCTCAGTCACCAAATCATGTTCCTCAATCGCCAAGCAGTCACAGTAGCAGCAGCAACAGCAGCAATAATATGCAGCAATATCCAATACCACCATCTCCAAATCATAATTCTCAGCAGATGTTACATAATCCTCATCAAGGGATGCACACACCCAATCAGCAACAGCAGCAAGCCCAACCGAATCACATCTCTTCGCCCAGTCATGTTCAAATGTCGCAAGACTGGAACTGGAATGGACAAACGCAGCAGCAACCTGGTGCTCCAAGCGAAATGTTTAACCAAGCCGAGCGTGTTAACTTAAACACTCGAATAAAATCGATGATCCTACGAAAGAACGATCCCAAGGATATAGCACAAGGCACCGATATCCAAATGCAGCCGCCACCTGGTCCATCTGCGACTGGCGTCGCTCATGGTCAGGCACAAAATCAGACCGGTCATTTTTTATCGTATAGCCACCATCTCCGAGGCGATTCAGCATTGAACGTCAGCGGTTCTAGTGTCCCACAGCAGCAGCAACAGCAAGCGCATCAGCAACCATCAGCAGCAGCAGCAGCTAGTACAGCACTAACAGAACCACTCGGAGGTGGTGGCGATCAAATTTGGAAGCCACAAGGTCATTCGTTCAAGAAACCACCGAGTAGCTTCCAAAACTCGGATCAACCACATCATCAACAACAACAACAACAACACCAACACCAAACAACATCTCACAGCAGTAAATCGAAAAAGAAAAGCCACAGTGCGCCTGACGTCGATAAGAATAGTAATGATCCTGGTGGAGGCGGTGGTCTCCATCATCACCACTCCCAGCATGGGCACCACCATCAGAGAGGCTCTCCTCATCAGGTGGACATCAAAACTGAAAAGTCTAGCTATCCGCCAATGTCCAACTACGGTCATCATCCTGATCCGAATTCCTGTTACCCTGGCATGAATCCGCAGGGCCAGTATCCAATGATTAAGCAAGAGCCTGGCCTCATGCCACATCAGCAGAATAACAAAATGGAGGGATACGAACGCAACTATCAGAACTTTATACAGTATGCTGACTATTGCCAGAATGAGGTACAGCCATCTGGTGGTAATAACCAGTCCAACCAACAACAGGACTATCAGCAGCAGCACTATCAAAATCCTGCCGCTTCCTACTACGGTGCAGGTTATCAACATCAGAACAATTATCAGCAAAATTTCTCGCCTAGCTATCAGCATCCGCCACCACCGCTGCCGCCACACTCATCGTCAGCATCAACACCGTCTTCCTTTGGCTGTCCGCCATCTTCCAATGCGACAAAATCTTCCAGTTCCAGCTCGAAGGGGGGCCACAGCCTAATGGACCTAGATCGGAAACACGATGCGAGTAATATCATCCCTCTGCCCATGAACTACGAGAAGGAGATACCCGCACATGCATATCCTATTCCTCCGAATCGATATTCCATGATGCAGGCAGCCGATAAGGCTGCCGACCTTCAAGCCAGCGAAGAAGTAGACAAAATCACCGGTTATCCGTTCCTAGGTGAGGGTGGACCAGCAGCAATCAAAAATATTGTCGGGTTTTCTTGCTGTCGGCAGGGTGGTACGCGTGTACCGACAATAGAGCATCTGAAGGATGGCTCCTGTATGGGCATGCAAACAAAAGATGAAATCCTTGACGAGGACGATGAAGAGACTGATGAGAATGGTGAGCCAAAGGTTCCGAATAACAAGAAAAAAAACGCAAGCGATGACAATGCAAGTGAAGAGTCGTCATCGGCACCAGCCGAAGTGGTTGTGAAGCGAGAAACTATCAATCCAATATTTGACACGTCGGATCGGCTGGAGAAGGGTAACAAGGCTGAAATACCTGAATGTGATTGTTTCTCGTCGGATAAGAATCCACCAGAGCCCGGCAGCTATTACACCCATTTAGGTTAGTTGTGAAGACACATTGTACAAGAAAACAGGTTTACTAAAGATTATATTTGAATTTTACAGGATCTTCAGCGACTTTGGCTGAATTACGCAAAGAGATCGAAGATCGATGTGGTATTTCGGGGAGACAACTGCGCATTGAGAAGATTGTTTATACGGGCAAGGAAGGTAAAACAACACAGGGTTGTCCCGTGGCCAAATGGATTATCCGAAGAGCCGATCCAGAGGAGAAGATTCTTGTCGTTGTTAAAAAACGACAGGGACACAAGTAAGTTTTGTGATTTTTTTTAAAATACAACTGTAAAAGAGGAAAATTATTTAACGTTTTTAAATTGCACGTGCATTTACCTCTTTGATTTATATATTTTAGTACATTACTTGGTAGATATAAGAGCTAACAAAATAAATGAATGTTTGATGCAAACAGTTCAAATAGAATCAATTTTGAATGCGTTCTTGTTCTCATTTTGAGATGACTGCATATGGCATATCAGAATTAAACAGATTATGTTCTACTCTATTTGCTTGCTTGGAATGTTTTCTTGTGCTTAACTGAAAGAGTCACCAAATCGATTTTACTTGTATTACACTATATTTAAAAAGCTTACAAGGATATTTTAAATGCCGTAATAATATTTCACAATATATAACCTTATAAGTTTTCCTAGTTTTGTGAAACGTTTCTTTAAAAAAATTTGAACTTGGGCCGCTCACAGTGTTGAAAAAAAATTTACTGAAACAAAAATCAGTTATTATTAATCGTTTCATCAAGACATCAAACGCATTTCATTCAGATTCTTTTAATTTGAAAACTGCATTCACGTTTGTTAAATCCACATAAATTGCTTTAGTAAATCTTTTTCCGTCCATGTTAAAATTATGTGTTCGCATTTGTATTCTCCATAGAAATCGTAACAATTAACATGAACCTTTTTTCAGGTGCTGTGCAGCATTTATTGTTGTTTGTATGGTGGCTTGGGATGGTATGCCACGTCAGGAAGCAGACAACGCTTATAAAAATCTCATTGGCAAGCTAAACAAATACGGTCTACCAACAACTCGCCGCTGTGCTACCAACGAAAATCGCACATGTGCTTGTCAAGGTAAATTTCTTATCGGGCACATACAATCCACAGTAAATTAATCATTCTTAATTTTGTAGGTCTCGATCCGGAAACATCTGGTGCATCATATAGCTTTGGCTGCTCATGGTCCATGTACTACAATGGTTGTAAATACGCACGCTCCAAGACCGTTCGTAAATTCCGTCTCTCAGTGAAAAACGAGGAGAGTGCTATCGAAGATCATATGAACCTGCTGGCTACGGTGTTGGCTCCACTTTTTAAGCAAATTGCACCACGTTCCTATGACAATCAAACAAAATACGAAAAGGAAGCGCCTGACTGTCGACTTGGTTTGAAACCGGGGAAGCCATTCTCGGGTGTTACAGCCTGTCTGGATTTTTGTGCACACGCTCATAGAGACTTGCACAATATGCAGGATGGTTGTACAGTGCAAGTGGCTCTACTCAAACCATCGAATCGTGATGGTCGACAACCAGATGACGAACAGTTCCATGTGTTGCCCCTATACACAATGGATGCAACGGATGAGTTCGATAGTGCCGAGGGACAAAAGGAAAAGCATCGGACTGGTGCTGTGCAAGTCCTCGACAAGTGAGTGTAGCGTTGAGTTTTGATTATCAGACTCAGATCTAAAAGTTTACAATCAGATAGAAGTAAATCTAACTGGTATTTTTCTTTTTTTTTAGATACCCTTGTGAAGTACGTGTTAGATCCACACCGCTTGTGCCGTGTCGAAGGCATGGGAAAAAGCGCAAAGATGGTGAAGAAGGTGCAGAAGGTGCTGCTGCAGTTCCGCCACAGCAACAAACCACTCCGCAACCACCGCCAGTGACACCGAATCCTCCGCCGCCCACAAAAAAGGAGTCAAGTAAATCGAAGTCAAAATCGAATAAAAATCAGCAACAGCAGCAGCAACAACAACAGCAACAAAATCCACCATCAACACCATCGGCGCCACCATCAACGCCATCACCTCGATGTCAAACACCAGTGACTAACAATCCCAGTCCGGCAGGAAGTGCGTTCTCCACGCCTCCAGTCAATAACGCCCATAACGGAGGTAATAACAATCTAATGTCGTCCAATTCAAGTCTCATGAACATGGCGACAATGATTGACACCTTCACAGATGCTCAGTTGCAATCGAATCAGATTTCAAGCACTGTCTTGGATTCTCCATATTCATACGACTATCAAACGGGTTCCTACATCGACTCGCGCAATTACTACGGCAACTGGCCACCACCACCAACTGCTCATCCTGCAGCAGCTCCACATCCGGCGGCACAGCATCCAGTGGCTACTAACTTGACCGCACCACCAAATCCGCCAATGACTCCCACCACACCGAACAGTCATCATCATCAAGCTCCCCTACCACCAGCGCCGGCGGCCGTTCAACACCATGATGGGTACGGCAACTTCAACAATCATCTTCCACCAGTTGGCAATCAGCTTACTCAGCTTCAGGATGTCCGCGGTGATGTTAAGAGTCGAGGAGGTAGTGAAGAGAATCCAGATTCTACGACGATAGTGAATAACTTAAGCGAAAGTAGTAAACTCACCCCGTTGACACCAATCACCAACTTGGGGCCTCCCCCTCTTGAAGAAGGATTTGTTAAGCCGAAGCCGCCGCCTGATTATCAGTACTCACAGTATCCGAATAACTATCAGATGTATCCACCGCCACCGCCGACCTACTCACCATACGACGCGTATAACAATATGAACTATAACTATGGCTATCATCATCAGCCTTACTCTCCGTACAGTATGTATCCGCAGCAGACGCCACCACCTACACCGCCACCGCCGTCACCCAACTGGAACATGTATCCGCCGTCCACGTCGACGCAACACCCACTCCCACCACATGCAGCTGCCGCTGCCGCAATGCATCATCAGCAAGCGGCCTATACACCGACAGCACTGCCACCAGTGACGCACACACCCCATCCACATCATCAGCAGACGACACTGCCGCCTCAGCAGCAGCAACATCCACATCATCATCATCTTCAATCGTTGCCACAATCGCCACTGCATCATCATCAGCAACAAGCACCGCCGCAACAGCAACAACAACAACATCAGCAACAGCAACACCAACCGCCATCGACTGCACAGTCGAAACATTCGCAAAACTCACACCAGCAGCAGCAGCAGCAACAACAACAACAACAACAACAACAACAACAACAACTGGTGACACCACCGCAACAGCAAGCGCCACCAGTGCAACAACCCGCACCCCAAACCGATCTCACGCCGCCGCCAAATGTCAATAATGGTTCTGGACCTACGGTGAAAGCTGAACCTATTGGCGAAGTGACTGAGATCAATGAAAACCTTGAAGCATTCCAAGATCCACAAATGGGTGGCGTTGCGATCGCTCTCAATCACGGAAGCGTTTTAATCGAATGCGCCAAACACGAGATGCATTCCACAACTGCTGTCAAACGACCCAATCGTCATCATCCAACTCGCATGACACTGATATTCTATCAGCACCGCAATTTAAACCGTACTCGTCACGGCATCGATGAGTGGGAGGAAAAAATGCGCGTCAAAAAGATCAACACTGAAGCCGATGCGAAAGCCAAAGAAGAAGGCCAAACAAAAATCAAAAAAGAGCCCATTGACGAAGATGATCTTGATGATATGGCTGAGTGCAGTGGTGGAAGTGGCAACCGAAAGGAAGGCAGCAGTAGTAAATCCGATGGTCATCATGAGGCAAAGCGTAAAAAAGATGGCGATAGCAAGGCAAAAAAAAACTCCAATCACGAGCAGTCAAAAAACGAGAAAATGGTCCTCCGTGCACCGACCCTAACAACTACTTCGTGGACAACTTTATTCCCCATGCATCCATGTGTGGTGACTGGGCCCTACCAAGAGGGCAATAGTAGTCCAACATCAACGACGGCCTCATCCCAGGCCTAGGTGTCGGAGGGCAGAACAATTTCGCTCTATTATTAAAAACAAAAAAATAACTCTGCTCAATGATTGTGATTTAAAAAGAATATTATTTCTAAAAAAAAAAAAATAACGCAAATGCGTGCGCTGTGCCATAAAAAATTGTTGAATATAATTCGCAAACAAAAGGATCACGCATTATCTTCACATCGTAAGACTCTCTCTCACTCGTCAGCATTAAACATACGATCCACACTGCACCCACAACTATTATAAAAACGATAAAATTTTGTTCTAGTAGTTTTTTTTAAATCCATTTCGCTTTCTCATTTGCAAGAAAGGACGATCACATGATTATCCTATTTATTCAGTTAGTTATGCATATATTTTAGAAAACGAAAAAGTAAAACATAACAAAAACAACATCGTTGCCAAAAGTACAAAAATACATAAAAAACAAACCGAACTACAATTAGTTTCTCAGTAAAAAAGGAAATACGATTCTAACTTTTTTTTTTCGCTCTTAAATATAAAACACCACAACACCAACTAAATCAACTACAAAATATACAAAAAGATAAACTAAACAAGCTACTAGGTTAGTACTACACGAACATCCATCATGTCCCGTACTGCGGGTTTTTTTTTAAAAGAGTTATTTTTAATATCAAAAGCTAATGTTCGTTCTTTGCTTTTAATTAAGTTAAATCATGTGAAATGCGACACATTTACGAGATGTTGTGAGTTAAAAGCAGAAAACAAACAAAAAATCCACTACGCCATGTATCTCATAAAATATTTTTTTATTATCGTGTGTATAAAAAAATACATCCCTTCGGATAAATTCTCATCCTTAGCGAGATGCCTACTTCTTTGTTGGTGAATGTATTTCCATCCAACTCCACACATTTTGTTAACGATGAGAATTTACAGAAAAAAAAAAATAAAATAATAATATAAGAAAATGTAAATTTTCTTTTAACTTTAAGAACTACTCGTAGGATTATGAATTATAATTTAATTGAAAACAAATAGTTGTTTTACATAAAAAAAATTGAAGACATTAGATCGTTTTTAGTTTCTTTTCCTTTCTATTTTAATTTAATGTTAGATGTTTACTTCATTTCAATCAAACACGCGTTTTATAAGAAAATAAAAAAAACTATATGCAGACATTATTGTGGATCAAAGAAAGACTCGAAACCAAGAAGTATTAATTAAAACAAAAAATAAAAAAATAAAGTTAAAAATGAATAATAAGAAAATAATGTTAAATATGTTAATTGTAGTAGAATGCATCGCATTTTTTTTCTTTTTCTTTCTTATTAATTTTCCATCCAGTTTTTTTTTTTAATTTTGAAAATATTCATTTCATTTCATTTTGATGTTTCTATGAGATACAAAAAAATGCAAATTTATTTTGCATTGAAATTACAAAAAGAGTTTGCTATAAAAAGGAAAATGTCATTATATAATTCTCTGTTGTAATGTATGCTATAATTAATATAATTGTATATTATTTATACATAAAAAAGGAATGCATATGTTCGTTTTCTTTTTTTTCTTAATAATTATTATAATATTATACGACAATGGTACATATACATAAATATATATATTTTTCTCTTTTTTGATAAATAAACATGATTTTTTCGCTATAAATTGTTTTTTTTTTTCGTTATTTTATTTTACTGTTTCAATTTTTTTTTTTGTCTCGCAGATTTTTCTTTCTTTGCCTGTTTTTTACATTTATTTTTAAAGCTTATGTTTCCTTCAAAATTTGGCTTGTCACCCAACGAGAAATCTACTCGGATTATCCTCAGAGTAAAGAGAAGATCAGAAAGTTCTGATGTGTTATTGTTATTCGTTCTTAAAGAAATTTAACGTTTACAACTAAATATAGTGGAGAGTTCTCCACGAAAGAATTCTAACATTTGATTCTTGCAAACTTATTCAAATCTGGCCTCAACTGTATTATGCATGATGTAATCATAAATACATAATGCATATACTTTTTCTTATGTAAACATTCGGAGGTTGGTGTTTCACTACGGTAAATATGCATATTTTTAATCGCGACAATTGCTTTTAAATGATGAGCTTAGTTCAACGCATCCTATTCAATCGAGTTTTCTGCAGGCTATGTGGCCCCAAACAATAAATAGTGTCTGGTGATTACTAAGAAGAAAAGAAAAATAAAACAATGCATTCTTCGTAAGAAAAAATTATGTCGTTGATGCAAAAAAATTTTCATCTTAAAAAGACTATCGGTTTTCGCTTGTTTGGTTACTTCATTTAACTTAGTATCCCATTACAATCTCAATCTGAATTCGATTGTATCAGAATTTCGAATGAGCTTCTATTCTTTTCGATATTCGGCTGGTTATAATATTAACTCTTGAGCTACGTAGTATGATTTTTAAAATGAAATTGTTCAACGTTTGGAAAAGTTATTTGAATAAATTTTGAAATGAAAATTTGTGTACTCCATAACTCGTTCAGAGGAAGGGCTGACAATTTTATGCAAATTTTCCAAAATTTTTTTTTATGTAGGGTTGCAAATTTTGAGGATCCATTCTAACTGGAATTTTTGGCTTCTCACTGGAATTGCAAAATAAAAATTGTCAATGTTCGACGTCGGTTCAAGGTCCATATGTACGAGACTCGACTTCCTTTTCTGTTCTGTTGCTGACCAATTCCCTAAAACAGCTATTGAATTAACGGTTTCGAAGTCTCTTGTGAAATTGTGGAACTATCAATTCTCAGTTGGAACACCCATACATATAGTGCAATCGATCTAGGCGCAGCTGTATATTCAAGAAAATTGCATGCATTTTCCAAATACCATCAGAGAGACAATACTTCTTGACATTCTACACTCCCTGGGTATGTGGTCCGACAATGGTTTTTTGTGTTGGCTTTGAACTTAATGTGCATATGGTATGGTGCTGCTCATGTGCCTCTCTAAGATTTTGTTGGCTCTTTCTCTGTTTTCAAACTGATTCGTCACCGAATAAACAACGCTTAATCTAGTTTAAGGCAGGTCTTGCATTTATAAATGAACGTAGAATATCACCTACATATACATACATATGTACATATATCAATTACGTTAATAATGCAGAAATTATTTCTGACGGTGCACAAGGTAATAGAACCATTCCTAAGAATGTTCCACTTCTTTCTTGTTTCATTACATTACGTTAAGGGTAATACTGGGTCTTGCTTTCTGGTATTGCAATCGACCAGTTGCGTCTGCGTGCTCCAATGGAGAGTTTCCTAACCCGACAAAAAACCCGAAAGCACAGAGATTCATTTCAGTCTTTTCATTCGCTAAGAGGCCTGTAAATCAGAGGCCTAAATTTCACTGTCCTAAGCGGAGTCCTATATATGTATGTATACCTTTTGGTTAAAACATAAAAAATATTGCAATGGGAAACACCGTACAAGGGAGGAAAGTTAGAAAAAATTGCTCTAGATAATGTCCAATAAACCTAAAGCTTCCAACGTTTTTGCATTTTCTTATTTTTTATTTATTCCTGTGTTATAAATTTTTTTTTTTTTTTTAATTTCTCTATTCAAATATTGACTTACTTGTTATTTGTTATTTTACTTTTTCATGCAAATTATACATATGTTGATGGTGGAAAACTGAAACAAAATGTTTAACAATCCACATTAATGTTTGCTTGTTTGCAACATAAGTATATGTACATATGTATGTACTTATGTATGCTACACACTCGATATTCGCCACAGCAATAAAGTAAAAGAAGCAAAATTCGTTTAAACTTTTCTTTTATAAAAATGTGTAAAATTACAAATTTTCTAAAATAACAATTAAATTCAAATTATAGTCGCAATAATTGACAATTCAACTATATCGAAAGCGATGACAAACATTAGTGAATAAAAGAAAACCGAAATTTAAAATAAATTGAACAATTGAAAGGAAATAAAAATATATCAAACAAATTGGCTTGGATCTTTTAATAAAGCAGAAACTCTGTTTTTGACAAAGCAAAGTGAATGGCAAAATTAAATAAAACAACAAATGGAACAGACAAAAAAACGTACGGATTACATAACTGGAAGTATATAAACGCATATATTTTAGATATAAGAAAGTATTACAAAAAAAAATCATAGGCATTATTAAATATAAATTATTAATTAAATATTAAAAATGGCAAGCATACCCAAAATTTGGTTTAAAATGAAAAAAAAAACCACTCAATGTACATTAGAATCACATTAAAGTAAATTTAATTAAAAAACGGAAAGAAAAACAACAACAAAACATTTAAAAGTATTCCATATTTTATTGTTCACTATATTTTTTTTATTAAAAAAAGAGAAACCGAAAAAGTTGAAAAAGAAGAAAAATATAATTAAAAAAAATTAAAATTAAATTAAATTGAAAATGTTTATTAAATGCCATAGAGATACTAAATATTTAGATTTTTTTCAGTTTTTAAGTTTACAATTTTCGGAATATTATTATTACCAAAGAAAGACTTTATAAAACTATATTACATAATTATAATTAGCAATTTTAGAAATGCTGCAATTTAATTTATTTTTACTGAACGTACGTATTATATAAATATATATAAATATATATATGTATTATATATACATAAATCAAATATATGTATATTAAGAAAGAGATTGAAACAAAACAACACAAAAAAAAAAAATTAAACATACAAAATATATTTATTACATATTTAAAAAATAAAATCTAAACTAAAACAAAAAGGTCTTTGTTCATTTTTCTCATGAAGTAATATTCAAGAGGTGTAAATGGCTACTAAAATTAGACCTCATAGGAGAAGTACATACGTATCTATACGCCTCAACAGTTAAACATTGGGTAGCTCTGGTAGCTCGCGGGGCTGTCTAAAAAATTGTGAGGTAAAAAGAGAAAGTGATGGATGGGGAGCATTGCTACACAAAACAGAATCAGTGCAGGTGTGTAGCCTAGAGGGTTGCAACTGTAAAAAAGAGACAGGTTTGGAAAAAAAATATATGTATGTATCAGATGCGAACGGAACAAATATTGACAACTTTTGCCTATTGAGTAGAAACAGCAATGGAATGGTAGTATACTCCTTCCTTAATTTAGATTTGAAAGCGAGTGACGCAAATGAAGATCTTGAGGCTCACCGAGATAAGATAGTGAGTGGGAAACCCCGGAATACTATTTGGCCAATAAAATCACTGTCGTGCTCAAATCTGGAAAAACAACAAGACGTAAGACCGTAAGACACGCAGTAGGCTTTCCTATCAGTGATTGAATACTGATTGCCAGATTTCAGAGTTGGGATTATAATTCAACAAAACCACAACTGAAGACAAAAAAAAAACAAGATTTACAGCCAACTAGGCACCTTCATATATACGTTTCATTACCCCTCACAATGGCATCGTGATTGAGTTTTATCCACATCAAATTCAGCTAAGTTTAATTTCCTCCACTGTAAGATTTTCTGCAAATCAAGTGGGTAAACGAACAAATACTTGTGTTGTGACACGCGGACGTTTAGAGCAAAAGGAACGGAAAGCACACCATATACTACAATGTAAACTGATCTGATCACTATTGAAGAAAGTTTCCATCCATTCACAAAGATCTTGTAGCAGTCTATAATAAGCAAGCTGGGTTAGAAGAGCTAAATTTGTTGAATAGTATTTGGGATCTATAACCTATACAAATTTGCTTGCTTCGATGGGTGGGCAATAGGGTTATGATGCGTTGGTCTTATGGCAAGCTTGAATGCATTTTGTGATGCCAAGTATTTTGTTAGACATAAAGAAAAGCCAGCAAAGAAAATATATTATTTCTGGTGCACAGTTTTTAGGAGTAATGGCTGATATTCCGTAGGGTTGATAGCCTTTCTGCAGTCTAAGCGTGCAAAGATCCCCCGAATCATGTCGAAACTTTACTTTAAGCAATGATGGCTGGACTTCCGCGTTGAGTTGGAGAGCCATTGCTCACATGATAATCATTTTCTGATCACCGGAAAACTTGCTTTATATTTAGTGGCGCTTATGTAGTTCTGTAGCCTCAAACAGCAAACCTCTCCACCCGGCTCTATTTTTATCTATTAGCACATCATATTTGTCGTCCATTTCGAACTTTACGCCAGGAAGGAAGGAAATTTGTTCGTTTTAAAGTTAAGCTTTGTATTATTTTGTTTCAAAGTGTTTCTATTATTTTAATTTTGTTTTTAAATGTTACCGTTACGTTAGGTTCTCCTTATGCCCTTGTGCCACACATAGAAAATACGAGATGTCAATAATACCAGATTTGAAGTAGTTCAGGATCTCCGAGATCTTTGTTTGATCATACATATTTTGTTTTTATATTTTTCAAAAAAGGAACGACGAATGGAAATGTACATATGTATGTGCTACTTCATGCCTATATATGTACAAATGCTCCATAGGCTTCACATTCGCAAATCACTCAGATATCATGAAAGGTAATGTTTCTTTTTAAAAAGTTAAATACTTATTTTGACAAAACTTGGTAGGTACACCGTATCATTTCATATTTCAAATATTTTTTTTAATAAAAACCTTTCAAGCCACGATGGTATGCCATCTGGTAGCTTTTATCCAACCAATCTCAAATTTGAAATTCAAACAAAAACTACTTTCATAAATGTCACGTAGTAAAGTAATGTTAACTTTTTAACAGAGCCACAAGTTTGCAGAAAATCAGCTGTTTATGCTGCAGTCTATAGTGTGTACATACGGTCAGACTGAATTGCGAAACACACTTTTCGATTTTTCTTCGAGAACGATAAAAAATTGGCGGTCAAACATTTTAACAAAACCAATGTGGTACGATATCCCGCTTTAATATCCCGATTTTCGTAATCCCGCTTTTTTATAATCCCGTTTTTTAAAATCTTGCTTTTGCAATCAAAACCCTTTGTTTTATTTAAAAAATCTACGCGCGCAAATTGCCTCAAAAAATATTATTAATTCTAGATCTACCCATATAGAAAAGTGCTTGATTCCACAATAATATTTGCCCTTTCTGGTGCAAGTAAAAATGTAATATAACTTTGTGTAGCTTATGCAATTTTTAATAGTTTAATTCTCAAAACTTATAACATCCCTGACGAAGTCAATAAATAAACCTATTTCCAGCATCTATTTAAGCTTTGACATCAACCTCAATAATATGACTTGTAAACAGTGTAATTTTGTTTTTAACTGTACCGATTAAGTCAGTTTAAAATTGTTTGATTTGAATTGCAAAAAGTGATGCAAGTGGATATAACTTCGTAATATTTTTGTGATATATGTATGTATGGATTTGTTTCGGCTAGTTTTGACAAGTTTTTGAAGAACGTGGACTCCAGAGATTGGAGTCGTTTTTACTGAAGAGCGGGAACGGTTAGTTATGTATGGCCTAGGTTTGAATATTGCTATCCTGCTGCTTTATCTATGGATTGGAACACCCTGCAGGTAGTGGGAGTCTTAAAATCTTCTTAGTTTACATTGTTGGATTTGTCGGTGTATACCGTGATTTCGTGATTACATTATTCGCTTCCTTCCTATGATTTATTTGTGCCTAATAAGTATCAATCCCGTGTTAAACCCAGAGAAGCGGTAGTTCACCAATTTAGTTAGTTCATAAAAGGTGATATCCTCTTGTAATACTACCCTTATTGTAGTCTTACGGGGGCTATTGCCAATGGTAAGACCTCCGTCTGAAGGACACTAATGTGGTTCTGAAGTCTGAAATACATTTTATACCCGCCAGTAAACACGGCCTATCCCTTTACCCATTCTTCACTACTCGGGTAAAGACTTGAGAAAGGTCTTTCGAAATATTTGCACGGTTATCTAGATGTTTCCGTGTGATCATAATGTGTTCCGTTGTATTCGATCTCCAGCTATCCGATTGACTTATTCTGAGTGCACTTATATACGATTTTTGTATAGCAGAAGAAAGTTGAGGTTGGTCTTGAGTCCGGTGCTGGTGTTTTCTTCATGGCACTGGTAGCTCCAATGTATGCTAGCCTTTGTACTTTTGTTATGGCTCTGAGGTTGGAGGTTTTGCTGGTAGCCTGCCAACATACTAGGCTGCCATAGCTGTGTATAGGTCTTACGATACATTCGCGTACACCCACAGAATGATTTCGGAGCTTGGCCCCCATGTTTTACTAAACATTCTGTTGCACGGGTGAAGGGCTATAATGGCTTTCTTAATTTGTTCAGCCTACAATTCAGTTTGTTATGGTGCAGTAGCCCAAGGTATTTGGCGCTGTCAGAGATTCTGAGGCGGATGCGTCCAACAGAAGGGGCTATAAATTGTGGTATCTACCTCTTGTTTGTGAAGAGTACCAACTCAGCTTTCTTGGGGTTGACTGCTATCCTACAAGTCTTGGTCCAAAAGTCCAATATCTCAAGGGCCTCTTCAATTTATTTGCTGAGAGTTGGAAGGAATTTTCCTGACGTTGTAGTTCCACTGTTTTTTAGATCTTGGAGCACCGAATTTAGGACGCAGGTCGATAATAGTGGGAAGATAACTCCGCCTTGACGTAATCCAATTTATTGGGGTATGGTCTAGATTGAGGTTCGTTAAAAAACTACGCACCGTGTCTATTCTCACATTGTTGAAAGCCCATTTAATGTCTACGAAAGCAGCTAACGCATATTCCCTATCTTTCAATGTTTTCGTAATCAAGCCATCGACGCAGTTAAACGCTGTCTTTACGTTTTTACCTCGTATAGGCATTTTATGACGGAGATAGGTCTCCTGGTCATAGTTTGCTGCAAATGTATACATCTTCTATTTTTCAGGATGAAGGAGTTAAGGCTTTTCATTCATTTTCGTTGCTAGGTCAGTTTCCTTACAAATACTTGGTGCAACGGACCAGGGCTTAGCTTTTCGGGACCATTCGTGTTTTGCGTGTTATATTTTTTTTCATGAAAATGGAAGGGACCTACAGTTTAGAGCCATATCCGAAAGGCAAATTGAAAAGATTTATCATTTCACAGTTATTACTCTCGGACGTTTGTCAGACATTCGAGAGGAAGGACCATCCAATGATGTTTTTTTTATTCCCTTTTTTGGGTACAAGGTCTACTGCGCCGTTAAGGTTTTCCGCAGATTTCAACCAACCAAATTTGTACAATTTCAACATTCACTCTGTATTTAGAATTTGCTTGACGTAGCACGTATAAAATTGCACTTTTGAGGATGTTTCACATTATTTTCTAACCAAACAAATTTAATTGTACTTAACAACCAAAAGGAAGACTCGGGTGAAGATCGACATTCTCCTGAGCCCACGGAAGTCACTTGTGAATGTGTTTTTCACTAAGAAAAGTACTCTTAAGGGAGACACAACTTTCTCCTAGTCCCTGATTATTTAGGGATATATTGATACCTTACGTCGAGAAATTTGTTTTGGTTTGCCTCAGCTTCGTTGTGGGGTTCCGATGGAATATTTCGAAGATCATCTTGTCTTTCCGTTTTGTGGTTTTCACTTTTGATTCTCTCCCTCTTTAATTCTCTACTTTTCTAGTTCCTTAGCTGCAGCTACATCATCTTGTAATGAAGTTATTCGTAGTTTCCATGAACTTTCCTCCTTTCGTCCTTGGGGATAGTGTACTAGAAAGAAAACATCGAATATTTTCTTATATTTCAGTCTCATCACTATTATGACGTGCTTAACTGAAATGAAGAGCACCTTTAAGGTTTTAAAATGAACCCATTTAAATATTCATATAAGATGTCGGTCGGATGTTGGAGTGATAGTTTATCGGTTTTGCTAAACAGACTGCATTTTGTGAATCATCAAGATATGTTTGTCATAAAAACTCATTCAAATATATGGGGTCTGCGATTTTGTGTTAGTTCTGAAAGTCCACAGGAATGATACGAGTATAAAAGGATAAATGTATGCAAAGGATAGAAATAATGAAATCCACTAGATCACCGATGACACGAATCATACGGAAGAGAGTTCAAGTTTATTCAAGGTTGAATAAGAAAAAAAAATTTAGAACAACAGTTATTACATTTAAACTTATTATAATTAATTTAAATATTCATTGACGTTGTACTAACACTCAGTTCTTCCCCTTGCAATCAGATAAATTTAAAGTATACCCAGATGCTACTTTTTTGATATTTTATAATACAGTCTCTAACTCGTTTCGGTATGATGGCTAGATTTATACTGGCTGGCAAATACACTGACAATACACTTTTGAAGAATGATGATAATAGCGCTTGCTCAACCGGTTACACTAGGGATCAAATTAGAATAATAATATTTTCTGAACTTTTAAATTCAACGAGATTACGAATATAGGACTACGAAATTACAACTAAATGACGCACTCTGACTGCTAAAATAAAAAAAAAAATAGGAATGAAAGGGTATTTCACTTCTAAAGAAAATGTAGATTACAAAACAAATACAAATATATGCGGAACATGCTGAATCTGGTTCCTAGGCTTAGCTTCTCGAGACTATTCGTGTTAGATTTTTTTCACATAGACGGAAGGTTTGGTGCAACAAATAAGAGGATAAAAATAACTTTGGGCTACTATCTGCAAGGGTGCAGGATCAGCGTTTACCTTTATTTCATGCATTTGTTAAAGATTAGTACGGACTCTTTAGTTTGTATACTAGATCATCTAGGACTCAAAGTTCCTCAATTAAAACAATATTCTGACCACTTTAATTGAGGTGGCAGAAGATGCTTTGAAGTGCTTATCCAAATCTTTGCTCATAAAAGTGCCTTTTAATCAGCCTCTGCGAAACAAATTTGAAAAGTGCTCACCCATCCATCGTATTCTCTAGATCTGAACTCCAGCGACTACTCCATGTTTTCGAACCTTAAGTTAAAATTCAAGGGCAAGCGATTTTTATCCGATGAAAAGGTCCATATTTCTCAAGTCCTTTAAACGCAAACACTTAACTCTTTAGTGCATGATTTTTTAATTTTCAAAACAATCCTCGAAAGCAATTACACTGGACAACAGTAAATTTTATCGGATATAATTTCAACCAATATTTACTAATTTTATTGCCCTGGATTCAATAACGACAATGAAATTTCTCGATTGATTGCGGTTTTGAAGATATACATACATACATATGTATATACTTACATATATGGTAGTAGAAATTTAATATTTTCATAAGTTTTCTTGAATTTGGCCAGTTTTTTGACTGATTGTTATTTTTGTATGGTACCACCAATTGGACAAGGTTCTGGAATTACTGGAACCACGACAGAAAAATGTAAAAGAACCACCACTAGTTGCTTACATCTAAATTTTACTTTCAACATTAACGGCATCAATTTCTAAGATTGGATGAAGCGAAAATTAAGAAGGGTATTTTTAGGTAGGGCCACAGATAAGAAATCTTTTTAAGGATTTCGACAAAATTATATTCGGAGATGAAAAAGTTGCGTGGGACAACTTTCGTCTAATGGTAAGAAATTTTTTAGGATCCAAAAGAACAGAAAATTACATCGAACTCGTGGGAAACATGTTACCATCATATGAAAAGATTGGCTGTCACATATGTATGTATCTTCAAAGATCCACTTCCTTCATTCACATTTAAATTTTTTCGCCAATGACTGTGGTGTTGTAAGAGACGAACACGGTGAACGTTTTCACCAGGATGTTTCTAAAATGGAAAAAAGGTACCAGGGGAAGTTAAACCCTTCGATGCTGGCGGATTACTGCCGGAACTTAGTAAGAGATGTTCCTTAGCAAAAAGGTAGCACATTTCTTCCTAAAACACATAAATATACATATAAGTAATGAACCAATTTTGATAAACAATAAAATTCAAATTTGTTGTCCAGTGTTATTCTTCAAAGCAAACTTGCAACAGAATGCAAACAGAAGTACGTCTATGCGGAATTCCCAAATAATCTTACAAACAAGAGAAAAGTTCCAGGAATCAAATGCAAAAAAAAGTTTCTCATTCTGACGAATATTTTAGGAAAAATCGTTAAAGAACCGTAAAGATTCATACGATTAAACTGATTTTCCAACGGAATGAATTATTGAACATTTGATATGAAAATTGTATTGGGTTTCAAGGAGATTATGTTGCTAAATGAAAATACAAGTTTTAATAAAAACCCAAAACTAGTCTACCTTCCGATGTACCAAATTTCATGCACTTTGGAATGCATGTCACAAAGACTGCAGGAAGGGAAGATGCTGCAAAGAAAGAACTACATTCCCCTGTTAGTAAGCTACTATGTGTCATATCCTCTATTTGTAGAATAACATGAGAGCTACTGAATTTGAGTTTACTTTGTCTGTTCCCGCATTTAGTAACCACTTATTGCCAGATAATTTATAGCACTGCAATCAGACTCCAATTTTTTCAGACGCTGCAATTAAAAACCACTTCCTCGGACCTACATCGTACTTAGCCAAACGAATACATTTCGAAGTCCTAGGCTTTCGACACCTCACATTAATTTCCGATGACTTGCACTGGTCTATTCGTTCGTTCATTTGTGACGATGAATTCCTGCACTCTCAGGTGCTGCTTTTTTCCGCTGACTTCTTTGTTGTTCTCGCCTCATTTCCATCTTCTTATGTACTTATAGCTCCGAGCTTTACCTGTATTAAATTTAAGCATACTAGCAAGGTAGAGGCATCGCCGATCGTTTCTTTATTATTATTGCGCTTATTTCTGTTTCTCTTTTCCATTAAAATTTTATTTTTATTTATTTTTTTTTTATATTTTTGTTTTGGTGGCATTTGTTGGAACTGAATTTGCGCGGTGGGGTTGTTGGCTAGCTGAATTGTTGCTGCGCCACTGTAGAGGGTTTGCATGTGTGTTTTATCTGTGGTATTATTCACCAGCAGTAGAAGCAATGTAAATGAATCGCGGGACAGTTCAATCACATTTGGAGGAGAGTTCGAGGTCAGTTATTACACTTTCCCCGCGCATTCGGTGATTTTGAGACGTATTTGTGTGAAATAATCATCATCACCATGATGATTGTATCCACCTCCACAATTCGTGAAATGGATTTACGTACAAGGGCATGTTGCACTGTAATATCCCATGTGGTTATATCCCTTTGTGAGGGTAGAGGCAGCAGCAGAAGGAGCAGCACATCATTAGCTTGATGGAAACAATTAATATTTTTGTCATTCTTTGGATACGTGGTTGTAGACAACGACGCACAGTGGCGACTACTCATATACGGTCACCAGGGTGGTAGTGGGCATGTTGTAGTTCTGACGGTATTAGCGCTGATCCTATCATGAGACGACACAATCTTCCGGTTGCGATTATCGCACGGATGGGGGGACTCATAATTTATTGCAAATTTATGTTAAGTACCCAACATAAGGTTATGGCGCGGCTATATCTCCACTCTGTCATTTTGATGGGCAAATAAGGTTCAGGAACAGGTTCAAGTGCACTTCAGAGTGAATGTGCAGATAACAAAAAAGAAATAATGTTTATCGCGCATCAGTGACTTCGGTGTCATCAGGGGTGAGGATTGCATTATCATTGTTTGTTGTTTATCTGGAAGTCTTTGTATTTTTTTTTTTTTTGTTTTCCCCAATTAATGGAAGTTAGTGTGTGCGACCCACCTAAATTTAATTTTTGACGTTACTACTGGTCGAGGACACAAAGAAAGACATAAAGACCGAATCATTTAAGACTGTTTTGCAAGAAATCAACTCTTCATAAATTGCAACCGTTCTCCACAGTATTTCAGATTAGCTACCAATCGCCGAAACATCCGGTTTCAAAAAACATTCCTTAAGAATAAGCGGAAAAACTTACAGAAGTAGTAGGCCGTGGTCGGGGTTAGGGAGAGCTTGGCTGTAATTTACACGCGATTGGCAGTGTGCAGGCAACATCTGATGCATTTTTTGTACTGGGACTTGCTTAGGTTCTTGGATGATACATATTGTTGTTCTATTTCATATGGTACGACGGATATTTGCCCCGTATCATTTACTTAAGGTATGAACATTTTTGAAGCCAACGTGACGCGGTGATTTATAGCTAAGTATGTTCATTTACATCAAATTTAATAAAATTATATTTAGGATATTAGTGTAATCCGTTCTGAAGTTATAAGGATAAGTCGTTTGAAAACATATTCATATGTGTGTATGTATGTACGTAAATGCTTATGGTAAGCTTTCTATTGACCTGATATTTATACCTAAGTACATATGTACATACATATGTATGGATATAATCTGGCAGACTTTTTTTTTATTAGATCCTTAGATCTAGAACTTGGCGCAACAGTCTGTATGTGCCACTTGAGCCACTGCTCCCACATATAGAAGAAGTGCAGAAGTACAGACGGACAAAATTGCGAGACATATTCTACATAAAACTCTTTAGACAGCGGTAATGATAGCAATCATCAGACATTCATTTGTCGCTATTGCTTCGATTGCTAAAACTGCCGGACATAAGTAGTTGCAATTAAGATTAAGCGACTCTATGATGATCAGTGTTCCCAGATTTTCCAAATGAATTTCCCCTTTTTCTGTCGCATTTTGCCATTTTTCCCCCTTTTCTTCAGTCTATTTTCCCCCCAATATTCCCCTTTTTTTAACAAAAGAAAAACACGTATTGAGTCTCTATAATACATACATATTCAGCCTTATTGAGGTATCATCCGAAACGTTAAAAAATCCGTCTTCGAACAGAAATTATCAGCGCGTATTTACACGCATGGACTTGACTTGATATTTACTTACGATGTTCGTAAAACAAATCATTGGTTGACAACGAAGATTTATGCATATTTGTGACTTATTATTATAAGATTTTGTGATTTTTAAAATAATATTTCAAATACGCGTTTTCCCCTTTTTTCAGACAGTTTCCCCTTTTCCCCTTTTCTGCTCAAAAGCGCCAAATGTGGCACTTTTACCCGCAATCTGGAAACACTGATGATGACATCGTGACTCAAATTTGCAATATCTCAGTTATTTACGAACTATTAGTTCCAAGAAAACCAATTACAATTCTCGATAACTAAATGCACCATAATTTCTCCGAGGAAATTACGATGACACATAATCACGGAATGTTGGCGTCATCTTGTAATGTTGTTTTTTTCTTTTTTTTGATACCCTTGTATATGCAGTAGACTACACCATAAATGTCCTCGCATGGTAGTTCTTCGTGCGCATAGACACAGAGTGCCACCAATGGAGGCAATGCATTCCAAAATAAATGAGAAGTGCTCCCCTTTGTGGCAAACCACACGAAAACCAAAACCTTAGCCGCCTGTTCTGTGTATGAATCGCGGGTGTCACCATTTTTTTTTTTTTTCACTTCCACTTTTTTCCAGTTTACCAAGCCAAGTAAGTCCAGTAATATATTATTCCAACTCCAGATGGGCACAATGTGGCGGACGCGAACAATCCAAGGCCGATTTTGCAAGCTGTCAGTGTTCTCGCACTGTGTCTGTCAAACCACAACAACCGCGCGCCGTCGATGTTCATCGTCTGCTGCTAGAAATAATTTTCTTTCTCTGTAGGGAAATGTGCATTTGTCACACTCTCTACCCGATGGAACGCACTTCAAGGAAATGCACACAATTGGCGCCGCCGCGGCCGTCTCAAGATAATGAATAAACGACAACTGGCTGTTTTTATTTTGGTGCCATGAAAAGTTATATGCAAGGCATTTGCATTTGGTTTTGCTTTAAATGCGTCGGAATATTTTACAAATTCCGAATTTTCGTAGTGCACATATATTAAGACAGCGGCTCCCAAAACTTTTTTTTTTATCATGATCTAAAAGTCTTAAACTAAATGTCTTCATATGTAGTATAGAGAATTCCGCAGTCTAAAGTTCGGTCTTAATCTCCCTCAAATAATGCTAATACAAGAATTGTGGATATAAAACTGGCCAATTTGAGGTTTGTGAATGATAAGCTGCGAGTTTCTATTTTATTTTGAATTAACTAAATGGGCACAGGGTGTCATGGTCCTGTCCAAGTCCTCGGTGTTGAATTAATTCTGTCCCTTTAGTGACAAACATATTCTGATAATGGTACATGTCAGTAAAGTTAGTTTTCCCTATTGGGTCCAGATTTTACGTTATTTTAAAATGCAGAAGCTTGGAATGACCTTAAGTTCGCTTAGCTCACAGGCAGTAGTGCAATATTGCAGCAACAAAATTTTGCTAATCACACCTTATCTCATAACATTGTACATACAGGGTGTCCCAATTAAGAGGTATAATTCTTTAAAGGGCGATTCGTCAAGTACGGCAGCGGGGGGGTCTATTTACACCCAATTTCAAGTCATATCCTGTCAAAGTGTTACACCTCTGATCTGGAGGTATAACCATTTTAAATTGGATAACTTCAGAACTATTATACTACGAACTACGAAAACAAGCCACAGACCCGAAGAAAAGTATCCGACTTCTTTAAATAATAAATTTCTTGAGAACCTTTTATGTAGTATATGAATAAGTTGTGAATTAAGTCATCTCCTTTACATTACATTACGATTCTTATTTCAGTTTCTAGTAATATGTACATACATACTTATATACTGAATATTTTGAATAGTTGGAATTTTATGTTTGATGATTTCCAAATTTGCTTACACTTGTATTGCTTCTGCTTCCAGAAAGCTTTAGGTGGCGCTACACTTCGGATTGAACCTGGGCCTCAACCAACAAGCCTCTCCAGTTAGCCCGGTCCTTAGCTAACCGCCTCCAGTTGCGCACTCCAAGTTACTTGAGATCCCCGTCTACTTGTGCGCGTCCCCTTAGGCGAGGTCGTCCTCTACTGCGTTGTCCCTCCGCGTTAGATTCGAAGACTCTGCAGGCCGGAGCATTGGTGTCCATTCGCTCTACATGTCCTAGCCATCTTAGGCGACTGATGCGCAGTTTTTTGACCAGGTCAAATGTCGCTGTACAGCTCGTAAATTTCGTTGTTGAATCTTCTCCTACAAAGCCCGTCAACGCAAACGGGACCGTATATCTTACGAAGAATTTTTCTCTCGAAGCGACCAAGGATATCTTCATCCACTTTCAAAAGAGTCCATGCTTCAGCGCCATAAAGCAGGACTGTGATGGTTAAGGTCTTATAAAGAGTCTCCTTAGTCTTTCGAGGTAGGGCCTTACTACTCAATTGCAACAGCGATTGGCAAGAGTTATTCTTCGATTAAAATCCGATGAGATGTTGTTGTCTGAATATATAGCAGAGCCAAGGCAGACAAAGTCCCTTACTATCTCGAAGTTATAGCTGTCAACTGTGACGTTCCCTTCGTGTCCCTTCTTGTTGACAGCATGTACTCGGTTTTGCCGTCATTTACAGCTAAACCCATTTTGGTGGCTTCTGTTTCAATACTAGTGAACGTACCGGTGACAGCCCGCTGTGTTTTGCCAATTATGTCGATGTCATCGGCGTAAGCTAGTAGTTGCACAGACTTTTGAAAGATTGTGCCGATGTTGGCTTGTGAGTTTCACACAATTTTTCAAGAATTATATTAAAGAAGTCATATAACAGCGCATCACGTTGTCTAAATCCTTTTTTGACATCGAAGGCCTCAGTGATGTCATTACCGATCTTGATGGAGCAGCGAGCGCTCTCCATCGTCATCATGCACAGACGAACGAGTTTCGCAGGGATGCCGAAACTAGACATGGCTCTGTATAGTCTGTCTCTATAATTGCTGTCGTATGCGGCCTTGATAAAAAGATAAAAAGATTTTTTCGGGTTTTTCCCAGGATCTGCCGGAGTGTGAAAATTTGATCGATTGTGGACTTTCCTGGCCTGAAACCACACTGATAGGGGCCAATCCGGTTGTTGAAGAAGGGTTTGAGGTGTTCAAACAAAAGATGAAAGAATATTTTTTGCCTTCATTTTTTTGATCGGCAGTGTCATATTAACCACTTTGTTGATTCATAACAACCCCAAACATAAAATCACAAAGCAAATAGGGAAAACCAATTTTTGTTGTTACTCACTAAAAAAAGTGATTCTTGTTTAATTTTTTAATGTACATAGCAAAATCCAAGTATCCTGCATGTAGAATGACAAGCAGTTTTCAGAAGATGATTTAATACATTGATCAACAGTGCACAATTCAATTCTAAGTGTTCAAAGTTTCTTCAGTTTTGATTCATCCTCCCCTAAAGTTGGTTACTTGAACAATTTTATCTGTCCATTCCATACAACATATGTACGTTCGTGTGTTTATATATCGGAGGCAAAGTTTCTTATAAATTCCTACATGCTCACAATTAAAGTCTCACTTCCTTGGAATTTAGCAATATCCATCCCACCAGCTCGAATTCTCAACTCAAGACTGGTTTCTGAAAGTTCGCGAAGATCTCATTTGGCTGTGTGTGTGAGACTGCACATATTATCCCCAACGGAAACTCTCAAAATGAAATGTGATGTTACGGATACTTCTACGACCATGTGGTGTCCCTCTGCACCCTCCATAACGCATTTCATTTCGATTGGTACCATTGGGTAACCAAATATCGTATTTTGTGTGTTGCTGGAGTTCCTTGCAGTTCATTAACATTGTGTTCGTTTCGGTTGTCTCTCCGCACGATGAGATTCTTTTTGCTATGAAATATTTTTTTTTACCACAATTTTTGCATCGCTTTTAGCTGGAATTTTACGCTGTTACTGACTGTTGTACATACTTAGATATATGGGACGTGAAGATTCGCGTGGCGATCAGATTCTCCTCTTCCCTTTTTTGTGCTGCCTTGTGTGAAGGAGATAACATTTTTATAAGGCCACCGCGGGTGGGGCACTAATCCACTGAAAGTCTGTTGTCTGCTCAGTATAAAACTAGAAACGGAAATTCCAGGGAATATCGGCAAATTCACATACCTGCGCAGGATCAGTGTTGCCAAATCATTAAATCAGTTGAAAAATGTTTTATGGTTTTACATGTTCGTTTTTACCTTTTAATCACCAAAACTGTAGCTAGAGAAAATCTTTTTAATTCTATTGTACATGCGGTATTTCTCACATAGAGAGACACCAAAATTCCAGTATTTACTTCTGCAACATGAATTTGAAAAACTTGCCTAGAGCTCAGCAGAGGAGTAGAAACCACAGATCCCAAGTAAAAAAGAGAAACAGAGAAAATCTGGTCTTCTCTAGCCGCTGCACCAAAAAGGTGGATTCTGCCTTATAGAACAATAGACTAGAATAGAGTCTTAGTACTCTGATAGTCTTTTGTGAGAAACGTATTGCCAAAAATATGCACTTTTGCATATCTAAATACATATGTATGTACATGCTCGTAGACATCGCAGCTCTCCTGTTTCATCATGTAGGACTTCCATAACTTAGAATTGAACAATTGAATATCTGATAGCATATGACGTTCTCATTGGATCTGAATTATTGTATTTTGTAAAAGGAAATGCTCTTCAAATAAATAAATGCCCTGTTGATGGCAGCTAGTGCAGTCGCTTGCCTTGAAGTAACATCAGAGTTGTCTAGAAAAGATTTTGGCCACTCACTCATTCTGATTTAATTCAGACTCTTTCCCAAAACACGGACTAGACTATTTTCTGTGTAAGCTTTGATAAAAATTTCCAAGTCATCATCCCTGTCATTATAACATAACAGGAAGATGTATTTTTACAGGCAGAGTCGATTTCCATACCGAATGTAGTTTTGGATAAAGATGGATCTACAACGCTCTAAGAAATTGATTTTTCTGAACAGATTGCATATTGACGCTGTAATATTTGTCATCACTGGTCACTGTCGAATTGTCAAGCATGAATCAAGGCTTTTGTACATAAATTCGAATGATTTATATAGAAGCCGCATGCACGAAAAAGATGAAGAAAGCATTCATCACTTTCTTTCTACCTCTCAAGCTCTCTTACAGAAAAGAAAGCTTCACTTAGGAACTTTATACTACAACTATCTAGACGAGCACTTCGTAAATTTCATTATTCACATACTCGGTCATTGGAGCGTTATGTTCGAAGAATATTCTAAGATTCGACACACACTATTAGCTACGTAAGATTATGTTACAGAAAGGATGTAGTTTCATTATCCACGTACTCGGTCACTCGCGTCACTGTTGAAATAAACCCACAATTGCAGTAAGTGAACCAAAATTAGACTGACAATATACTAAATGTTAGAGCCAACTGTGGGGGCCTACATGACCAGAGTTAGCTTTAAATACTCGTATTAATGTCATATTGGTTGTTCGATGAATACTTTATGAAACTAAATTATGAAACTCACTCGATATTAAAATATAGAAAATGTTTCTGTCTATTTATTTTTCTTATAACTTAAAAACTATTGTGGCTTTCACAGAATGTTTTTTTTTGTTACTGGAAAAAAATTGTTCCTGGTTATAATTAGACCCACAACCATCGGATACACCACCATCATCCTCGTTTAGTAGTTGTTTTAAGCATTTCAAGGTCTTATGTATTTTGCCACTATGATTATTAAAAGCAATTCTTAAGAAGTAATGATGTAAACGGCATTTCGGCAACACTGTCATGGATCATGTCATGTCCAAGTCAGGTAAATACGGAGATGGGGACCGAATACTTTGCGGTGGATCGTGCTATGTGGGTATTTTGTGTCCATACATGTGGCTTGGAAAACGGTGGATGAGCAATTTGTGTGAATTACTTTTGCAGCACGTAACAGGTACGTACTGTATTCTGGCGGAATACGCACGTTCGGCACGTACTAATCCTTCCTTTCAGCTACTCTTCTACATGACAAGTTTTTTTTTTCCATGGAGTATAGTTAGTTACCTGCCATTGAACCTGTTCTTATTCATGATTTGTTTTATTATACATGTGTGGATACACATAGGTGAATATATTTTCTTGTACATTTTACCAATTGTCACCGGATGCAAACGGAGCCTAGGAACGATCAGATTGTGTTGAGTATGCATACATATGTAAGTCCATATGTACATACATATATGTATGTAAAAAAAACACAACACTCTAAAATGCATCATTTTCAGTGGCCCCAAAGTCAACACTCAAAGGAGTTTGTATTTGAGTGTTTCGATTATTCTTTTTCCATTTCATAAAAAATACGATTTCCTTGCCTATCATTTTGTAATGGCCCGCCCGGTTGTACTCTTTATTCCTGTTCACCACATTGTTCACGTTTGCCCGATTTTCTGCTCTCCTCAGCCTTTCAATGTCATGCAGTTTCTTCAGTTGCGGATTATATTTTCAATTAACACATTTCACGCATATCATTGTTCAGTATTTTCCCAATGATATTTTCAGGGTTTGGTTGTATTTAAAGACTATTTCCGAGTGAATTTCTTTCGTTTATAAAATGTGGGCCCTGGAAAATGACACGATCAATACTATCCATACAATCTGTGCATAGGGTACAGTTTGATCTATTCTCGTACTTGTGTCCTTGACAGTTCAGCAACTGGGCTATGTTGTAGTCGCATTCTCCATGTCGTTCTTCGAACCATGGCTGGATACGCGGTATGAATCGGTTCCCATCTGCATTACACTAAAGCATTCCAGCGCTCTTGCCACTTTGTCATGCTTTCAATCCTCCGTTGGTTCTCTCCTCTACTTCCAGGACTGCTTTTGTTTTCCACGTGGGTGAAATAGTGTAGCCGCTGCTGTTCGTCAAGTAATATGTATATCGACTAAAATCATTTGTACCACACGCACACTACATCGCACTAAAACAGCACGGTCTTAGTGCCCTTACTCAGTATGCTTTTCCAATTTTACTGTCCTTATAGCTTTCACTCATACTATAGTGAGCCATACAGAATAATGAACGTTACAACTACTACTAATAACAGCCTACGGTTGTTGTACCTCGGTCGCCTGGTGTTTGGCATAATAACAGTTTGACTAGAATCACAATTGCGATGTCATCAGCAAAACCAACCATTCTCGACTCTCGGGCACGAGAGCCCCACAACGTCATACATGATGTTTCACAGTATGGAGCTCAGTGCGTATACTTGTGGTACACCATCAGTCACGCTGTATTCCTCAGTCGGTGTTGTATGGGAGAATACTTCTAAAAAATATCTCACGGGTAAATTCTAACAGCGGGTAAGTAGACCTTTTTTAATCTTCCATGGATCCAAACGGCGTGCCGCGGCGGTGTTTACAGTTCGAACCAGGATGAACTATTTAGAGTACGTCTTATAAAAGCTTTTCGGTCATACGATCTCAACAAATAAAATAAGGAAAAAGACCTTTTGTTCCGAGCTTGTAATAAAGGGTGCAACCCTTTTGAAACAGCCAGCACCGACTTTTGTGGCTCTTATGCTAGTGCACCTCGAAGTTTTTTGTCACGGTCATACACCTCGCGAAAGTTTGACAAACGTCGGAAAGTATAAAACATGATTATAACAGGAATACCAAACCCATGTTCCTCTTTTAGGAGAATGGGTAACCATTATGGTATCAAACCATGCACCTCCTTTGCACCTGTGTCTCCCTTTCCCAAAGAAGTCTGCTCAATTTACGGCATCCTTAAATATGAGCATTGGTCACTTTATTAAGCATGAGCATAAGTACCCGTTGGTACTTTGGTACTGGGTAGCCAAAGTGGAAAGATCCAAGGTATCACAAAAGATCTATTCTGGTCTAAAAGTACCTTGTATCCTAGTACGGAGAGCCACCCTAAACTAAATTTAAACATAAAACCCTTCTGCCTTGTATATCTGGGCACCGTTTGCTATATTGGCACACTGCTACTAGAATGAGGAATGACTACTCTTTATCCTGAGTAGGTCTCCAGAGACCTCACAGCAATTTCAATTGCCCGCTGGAATTATTAAGTCGTAGTCTAAGAGTGCTGAGTGCCTTATGAACACGCATTTGATGGTCTATAAAGTCTTTTAGTACAATTCAATGGGGCAACGCCCAAAAGAAAAAAGAAAACACCTAATGGGCTTGACGAGTGAAATTGGAGGCAGCTAGCTAAAGATCGACCTGGTTGGTAAAGCTATAAAGGAGTTCTCGTCGTATGAAGCTTTAAAGTTTACTTGAATAAATACGCGTACGAGCGATACCAACATTTTTCTCAGGTAATAAGCATCTGTACTTCTTTCATTTGCAAACTACTTGTCAAAATGGAACGAGGCAGGTACACTTCTCTAAGTTTAAATCTTTCAAAATTTCAAAACGCAATTCTAACCTTAAAGCCTGCATTGTTTTCATCTACTCAACAAAGAAGACAAAGAAAATGAAATTCAACTGGCAATAGATACTATTACCAACCACTACAATTTGTTATGTTTTGGAGCAACAATGAATCTCAAACTGCCAAAACCAATTAGCAAATTAATTAAATGTGCATAAAATATCTGTGCACAGGCACACATCCCGAGGTAAAATATGATTGTTCATCATTTTTATCAATTATTACCATGCTGCGACTCCCTGCCCGTCCTGTATAGTCAGTGAATATCTTGAAAGAAAAAAAAAACAGCACAGTTTAGTGAAAGACTTGCTGCTCCCAAAACTCAACCTGACGTCATATGTCCTTGAATTTGAAATACCGTCAAGCTAAAAGCAGACCGAAAACCTCAAAATTCATTGCACCCAAAGCAAATCTAAAACAGCGCGAAAGAAAGAAGTAGAAAAACGAATAAAATAAAAGTTGATGAGAATGTGCAAAAAAGCACACAAGCTTTCTTTCCTCTGTTCCACTTTGTTTGTTTTGTTGTACCTAAAAATCGCAAGGCGCATACAGCACTCACCGTTGAGTGCAAGCTTTAACGTAGGTGCAAGAGTGTGTGTGTTAAGTGTTCAGTTGCGGAGGAGATAAGAAAATTGAGAAATGGGATACACTCGCATAAACACGATATTTTTGGCGGAAATATACATACATACATACAGGAGAACGGGTGGGACTGGGGAGAAGATCTTCACCATGAGTGCCAAACTTTGTGTTGTCTGATTTTTGTTCTCATCTGGCGTTGGCACTTTTGTAGTTTTCTTACTTTTCTCCGATGTACATACATACATATGTATGTATGTGTGTAATTATTTTTACTGATCACTGGATTTCCTCGTTGCTATACCAACAGTACTGCTCCATTTTCTAACTTAAGGATAGACAACAAACAGGTAATCTCCATATCCACCTACATACATATGTATGTATGTATGTACATCTCTTAGAAGCCAAATTATGTGTTTCTCTGTAGAAAAAAGTAAGTAGACTATGTTATTCTTTGCACACATACATATGTACATGTGTGCATACTGTATCAAACGATTTGCTTTGAAGAAAAGAAACATCAGACATTTTAGAAACCAAAATTGTTTATTTTTGATTTCTAAACACTTGCGTATCCTTTTATGTCCTTTTAGACACATTTTGTTTACTTTACACATTTTCAACTTAAATATGGCTGAACCGATCATACATATGTACATAATTAAATTATCGGATTAGTGCCTTAATCGCTTACGAGTTTGAGATATTAATCTGTGAGTAGTGGGCTGAAGTATATGTATGTGTGTAAGTTCTTACAGGCAAAGGCATGGATGTCTTCATGGAATCAATCCTCCCTTCCTGTTTGGAAAAAGGAAATAGTCGATAAGGCCAGGTCTGGAAGATACGCTTAGCTTAGTAAATGCGTTATATTTCAATGGGCTATAACTTTGATGTTTGTTAAATTGCAGTGATGTAGAACGGAAAAAATAGGAATCTAAGTGAATTTAATATTTAATAACATTTAACTTCATAAATACGTATTTTTTTTTATTTATATCCGTATTAAGTACATACATATGTATGTATATAAATGCCAGCTCAAATAAAATGCAACTGAGGCCTTCTTGTGAATATTTATCTCAAGAGAACTGGACAAAATGTTGCACCATCAGCTCCTCGTGGTGCCCGCTTGGTAGATATCTAATATCGAACTACCGATATGCTGAGTCCGAGTGAACATGTGCAACTAAACACTTGGATCACCTCTAGATGAACTTCAGCACTTTCATTTAACCAGACCTGATTGGCAAGAAAGTATTTTCATGGCTGAGTCAGGGCCATGCAAATGAAGCGTTAGCGGATAAACGCTGGGCGTTGTGGCTCAGTGGTTAGTGCGTTTGACTACAAAGCGGGAGGTTCGCGGTTCAAATACCAGAAAACATCAGCAAATTGTTCACGGTTATATCTCTCGCGAATATTTGAGAGCAATACCTGTCATGAGAAAGCTTCTCAATTCGCCTTTTCGATATGGTTTAAATTGTAGTTCTCTTCCATTTGTACGAAAAAAATATAACAGGCACGACGCGATTGATCGCGAGAAGGTATGCCTTGGACCAAGGGCCCTCTTCCTAAGAGTTCCTATCAACGATCCGGCCCCCAAGTTTTGAAGTTGTGCCGTCGGTTTAACTTTCCTACCACCCAGATATTACTGCGATTCAGGAGATACGATGGATAGGGTCAGGTATACAACATCGAAAATATTGCGACATCAATTAGAGTTGTCGCAAAAGTTTGTAAATGCAAAGATTCGTCGGGTCAAGCGTGATTGACTTTAAGCTGGTAAACTCGGCTCGGTGAAGGCTCTGTTAAATTTGGAAGGAATTTTATGATTCCAAAATCATACTCAGAGACTTCAATGTAAAAACGGTAACAAAACATCTTTGGCGGATAACGGCTTCCGAATTGAGTCAGTAAGTTAGAGTTATATTAAGTTGAGTTAGTTAAGCTAGTTTTAAGCGTTTTGTTTAGCATGTAAGAAATAATGAATTATAAATAAAAAATAGTTAGCACTAGGTTCTCAAGACTACTAATCCACACAACAACCTAGCTGTACCCAGATAGTCGAGACAGATATCAAATTGATGATTGCTGATCAGTGCAAGACACGTATTAATATGTAGGGGCAAAAGTCGACGCTGACCATCATCCTATGAGCTAGATTCAGAGCTTAGCTGTTTAACGAGAGGCAGCTACGAATTACCCAAAAAAAAAGACTTAAATGTTAGCGCCTAAGTGTGCATGCAATCGCCAAAGACTACATGAATGAAAGACTCTCCACTGTATCATCATCAAATTAGTAATTTCATGATGTTGTGATTAGTACCCGAAACCCGTTGCCAGTAGCAACTACAAAAAGGAGTCCATGGTATGATAATATGTGCGAATATGGAAAAACGTGAGAGGAAATGCACATCTTAAAGCGCTGCGAAGAACAAGAGCAGCGAGGGAAGAATATTGAGCAAAGAGCAGGTGGAAAAGAAAAGAAAAGGGCATACGCAGACTCTCAGCTAACAGAAAGCGAAAATTACACGATAGAATCAACATCCGGCAGTTCTGCAGAAAAGCCAACCACCTGTCAGCTGGCTATAAGACCGGAATGCAGGCTCTTCGAAATAGTGTAGAGAACTTTGTCACCGATGAACAGGGTATTGTGTTTCAACAGGACTTCTAGCAGCTACTAAATTATATCAGAGCTGATTTTACGG